>JAPVLO010000035.1:0-1313125 GCA_027257055.1 Cephalopachus bancanus
GCACTTCCCAGCCACCGCAGCCTTGACCTGTTGGGCTCCAGCGATCTTTTGCCCTCAGCCTTCCAAGTAGCCAGAACTATAGGCACCTGCTACCATGCCCAGCTGCTTTTGTGACTTATTGTAGAGATGAGGTCTCACCAAGTTGCCCGGGTGGGTCTCAAACCCACGAGCTCAGGCAATCCACTCGCCTCGGCCTCCCAAAGTGCTGGAATTACAGGCTGAGCCATCAAGCCCGGCCACAACACCTCATTTTAAAATAGAATGAATGTTCCAATGAAAGAGGAGGTTAGTTTTATAGATACAAAAGGACTGAGGAGAGCAGAAACAGAAAACAAAAAGTGGACTGGTTCTTTCAAAGTGACTTTTCTTGCAAAGGTTTAAGCAGAAGGACTTCCTTATTCGGCCAGCTAAAACTGGCCTGTTTGGGCTTTGGCTATTATCCCTCTTTCTCCTGATTTCTTGGAAGGTCAGATAAACAAGTTTATTTCAGTTTGGTGGCCTGAAATTTCAGCATGAGTAACTCAATTTTGATTTGGTCTGTTGGGACTGGTGCGGGAACTCAGTCAAAACCAATGACCTCCTATAATTTTATTTAGCAAGATGAATAGTCCCATAAAATATAATATTTATTCATCAATATCCTTGTTTGTTTTATCACTCCACCCTTTTTTCGAGGGAAGCCACAATTGTTACTTCGTATATGGAGGTGTCAGGGCTCAGTCAATACGCAAAGTATGGTGCTTTAGTGTGCTGAGTACTTGGAACAAAAGGAGATTGGAAATCCTCAGAAGCAAGATGTCTCTGAAGTTCTGCCCTCCTCTCTCTCACCCCTCTTTCTCTTCCAAAGTAAGTCACAGAAACCAGATTCCTCTTCCCCAGGACAGGTCACAGCAACTAGAACTCTCCTCTCCCAAAGCAAGCCATAAAACCCAGAAACGTCACCCTCTCCCTTCTTCCTTGAGAACACTCATTCCAGAGGCATCCTGCCCCATACCAGGGAAAGGAGTGCTGTGCAAAGAGGCCAAGAAGAATCTCAACAGACAGGCCTTGCCGGGTTTCCTCCCTCATTCTATTACCATTTGATCAAACAATTTGTCCAGTCACATCTCTACATGGCTGTTTGTTCTTCATCAAACCTAAGTATAAAAACAGTTTTCTACCAGGTACTGTGATTCACATCTGGAATCCTAGCACTTTGGGAGGCAGAGATGAGAGGATTGCCTGGGGTTCAAGACCAGCCTGGGCAATTTGGAGAGACCCCATATCTACAATCAATCAAAAAATTAGCCAGGCGTGGTGGCACACGCCTGTAGTTATAGCTATTTGGAAGGATCTCCTGAGCCCAGCAGGTCGAGGGTGTGGTGGCTCTAAGCATGCCACTGCACTCTAACCTGGATGGCAGAGTGAGACTCCAACTAAAAAATAATAGGTTTCCCTAGGTGGGTCTTCATTTCTGAAGTTTCCTTTGTCATGTAAAATTTTGATTAAATACGTTTGTAATGCTTTGCTCTTGTCAGCACGTCTTTGTTACAGGAGTGCCTGCCATGACCCTTCTGATGGGTGACCAAAGTTATCACATCTTTCTAGCCCTACACAGGCAGTGATTACCCAACTTAAATTCAACAAAAATGTATATGCTAGTCCCTGTTATTGTCCCTTGAGACACCTCAGAGAGTCGAGTGAACAAAAATCCCTGGGCTTGAGGAGCTTATATTCTGGTGGAAGGAGAGAAACAATAATTAATAAACATGATAGGTTAATAAACTACATATTAGAAATAGGTTACAGTGCTGCATAATAAATAACCAACCCTGTTAAGATCATCAGTGACCTTGATGGGCAGTTTCAGTGAGGAGGAGGAGGCAAAGGCCCAACTGAATTGTGTTGAAGAGTGAACTAGAGGAGAGGAATTGGAGACTTGGGGTTTGGCTATCAAGGAAGTGGTATCTGTCAGGACAAGTGGGCTAAAAGAAAGCTTTCTTGGCCAGGCGTGGTGACTCAAGCCTGTAATCCCAGCACTTTGGGAGGCTGAGGTGAGAGGATTGCCTGAGCTCAGGGGTTCGAGGCCAGCCTGGGCAACTTGGTGAGATCTCATCTCTACAATAAATCAAAAACTTAGCTGGGCATGTGGGCACATAGTTCCAGCTACTTGGAAGGCTGAGGCACAAGGATCACCTAAGCCCAGCAGGTAGAGGCTACGGTGGCCACAAGCACGCCACTGCCCTCCAGCCTGGGCTATAAGAGTGAGACTCCAACTCAAAGAAAAAAAAAAGAGAGAGAGCTGGAGAGATTATGACAGAGGTGTTTGGACTAGAGGAAGGGAAGCTCTCAAGGGGTGGTAAATCACAGCGTGCTCACCAAGCAGGCGATCCCCCAGAAGGAGCAAAATCAAGGAATTATTTGAATCCAGACAGGGAGCTTTAGCCATAAGAAAGGGTTACCCAACCCAAGGCTGTGATCATGTCTGTGAACAGAGCTTCTGCTAATCCAAGGTTGTGGGGAGGAACTGAGGACAAATATCCCAACTTCTCCCTCCTCTACCCTTCTCTGTTCTGTTGGTATTTCCCATTGTCTGATTCCAAGTAGAAGTCACAATGCAAGGAAACTTGTCCGTGCTGTTCTCAGAGATCAGCTCCAGGACTAGAAGCAAGGAAGAAAAGGTATAGAATAGATCAGGAGGGGCGAAAGGAGGATACCTGGCATAGTGGGTGAGAGGAGATAGCATCTAGTGTGCAAATAGAGGGCCTGGCTTTAGACAGGAACATGGATAGTTCATCGATGGGAGAGGATTTTAACCCTTGTATATGCCATGAATGCTTTAATGGGTGAAACTTCTAGATGTCTCTCAAAATGATGTTTCCTTTTTTTTTTTTTTTTTAGTCAGAGTCTCACTCTGTCGCCCAGGCTGCAGTGGCATGCTCACGGCTACCACAGCCTCAACCTGCTGGGCTCAAGCAATCCTTCCTCCTCAGCCTTATAAGTAGCTGGAACTACAGGCACCACGCCCGGCTAATTTTTTTATTTATTGTAGAGATGAGGTCCCACCAAGTTTCCCAGGCTGGTCTTGAACCCTCAGACTCAGGTAATCCTCTCACTTCGGCCTCTCGGCCTCCCAAAGTGCTGGGATTATAGGTGTGAGTTACCATGCCCAGTCAAAATGATGTTTCCTTTTTTTTTTTTTTTTTGAGTTGGAGTCTCACTCTGTTGCCCAGACTGGAGTGCAGTGGCCGCTCTCGGCCACCGCAGCCTCGACCTCCTGGGCTCCAGCGATCCTTCCGCCTCAGCCTTCCAAGTAGCTGGAACTACAGGTGCGTGCTACCACGCCCGGCTAATTTTTGATTTATTGTAGAGATGAGGTCTTGCCAAGTTGCCCAGGCAGGTCTCGAACCCGCGGGCTCAGGCAATTCACTCACCTCAGCCTCCCAAAGTCGCGGGATTACAGGCTAAGCCACAGAGCCCGGCTCAAAATGATGTTTTCAAATGCATAAAATACATAAAAATACGAAGAAAACTAATTATATTGAAACACAGTTAGCAAATCATCTTAAAAATCAAAGCTGGGAGACTGAAGCAGAAAGATCACTTGAGCCCAGTTCAATGCTTTAGTGCATGATTGTGCCTGTAAATAGCCACTGCACTCCAACCTGGGCAACACAGGGAGACCCCATCTCTTTAAATAAAATAAAATAAAAACTGTGATACATTAACTCATGTATTTCTTTCTTTCTTTCTTTTGAGTTGGGGGATCTCACTCTGTTGCCCAGACTAGAGTGCAGTGGTACGATCACAGTGTAGTGTACCACAGCCTCAAACTCCTGTGCTTAAGTGATCCTCCAGCCTCAGCCTCCCAAGTAGCTGGGACTACAGGTGTGTACCACCATGCCCAGTTAATTTTTTAATTTTGTGTAGAGATGAGGTCTCGCTATGTTGCCTAGGCTATCTTAATGCATGCATTTCTTTATTAATGCTATACATAAAATCTAGCAGTGGGTCTGATAACTACCATAATTTCAGAGTAGTGACATATGCAAATAATATTCTATGATAGCTACAAAACATGTTTCATATATCTATGGTGCCACAAGCACAAGTACTACTAATGCTACCTTTATTATCTACATCATAGTTGAAGGAAATGCTAGTTTTTTGTTTTTGTTTTTGTTTTTGTTTTCTGAGTTGGAGTCTCACTCCATGGCCCAGACTGGAGTACAGTGGCACACTCCCGGCCACTGCAGGCTCCACCCGCTGGGCTCCGGCAATCCTTCCGCCTCAGCCTTCCGAGTAGCCAGAACTACAGGCGCGTGCTACCACGCCCAGCTAATTTTTTGATTTATTGTAGAGATGACGTCTCGCCAAGTTGCCCAGGAGGGTCTCGAACTCGCGGCTCAGACAGTCCACTCACCTCAGCCTCTCAAAGCGCGGGATTACCGGCTGAGCCACTGAGCCTGGCTGAAATGCTAGATTTTAGATAAAAGTTATTGGAAGTAGCTGGGCTTGGTGTCTCAGCCTGTAATCCTGCGCTTTGGGAGGCTGAGGTGAGTGGATTGCCTGAGCCCACGGGTTCGAGACCCGCCTGGGCAACTTGGCGAGACCTCATCTCTACAATAAATCTAAAAAAAATTAGCCAGGCATGGTAGCGCGCGCCTGTAGTTCCAGCTACTTGGAACTACATATACTTTTATTTTTTAATTCTCTTTCTGTTTTTGGAAGGCTGAGGCGGAAGGATCACCAGAGCCCAGCAGGTCGAGGCTGCAGTGGCCAGGAGCGGCCACTGCACTCCAGTGTGGGTGACAGAGTGAGACTCCGACTCAAAAAAAAAAAAATTATTTTTGTTTTTACTCTCCTATTGTGAAAGTTGCTTCACATACCATGTTGTTTTTTAGATTTCTAAAACATACATCCACAACTATTTTGTTTTCTTCTGAACAAATGCCTAACAAAGAAAACCACTAGAAGTCAGATCCCACAAAATCTAAAAGTAAACTTCCTGAAAGCACAGGCTCTTGGGTTTGCACTGAAAGAGCCACATTCCTAATGGTATTTATAAAATACAAAGGATCATTTTTGAGCATTTACTTGAATGTCAATTCTAAATAAAAAAAACTCCATACCTAAGTATTAATAACCTCACAGTGGTGCTCAAAATGCTAAAGGAAAAGTCTCATGGTATCAGTTTTAATTCAATTGTTTATTTAAAATAAAAATACATGTATAATGTAAGGCCGGAGGTACTGGAGGTGGGGCGGGCCTCAACAAGATGGCTCCAACCCGGACCAGGAGAATAATGGGCAGAAGTGAGCAAGCAAAAATGAGCTACGGGAACTAAGCCCCCACCCACAAAACCGCCAGTACCTGCTACAGCGATTCTAGCAACCCCCATTCACACGACAGCTGCCCCAACCCAATAATCGCTCTCCCAACCCCCCTCACAGCTTTCTCAGTGTGCCCTTTATAAACCTGTCGCCCATCTTGCGGGGCGCGACTTCCGGCCCTCGCCCGGGGATTGCGCTAATAAATTTTTCTTGGCTCCTTTGTTGCCATTTCACCCGGTCTGGTTTCGCTTACGTTACATTTGGTGCGGAAACCCGGGAGGACGGTGCGGGGCCCCAGGGGGCTCGCCCCTCCTCTCCCGATCCGGGACCTCTCTCGGGAACAGGACCTGGCCCCAGGACCTGACAATGTGGTGAGTCCCTCGCTTTCCCTGACTTCTCCTCCTACCCTCTGGGGTGCCCAGTCCGAAATCGCAGCTGCGTCTGGGCTCATCCCTCTCCCCCCTCCCCTCCCCCCCGCACGGTGCCTTTGGCTCCAGTGGAGTGGAGACGTCCCTAGCTCCGGACGCCAACCCTATAAAAGGAAGCGGATCTTCCTTTCCGTCCCTATTCTGAGTGGGTCTGGGACGCTGGGCTCACTGGGGTTGTCCGAGGATATCCGTAAACAAAAGCTAATCTTCCTTTCCTCCCGGGCCTGGCCCTAATGTCCTCTGGACAATCAGTCTTGCTGGCCCCCCGAGGGAACTTTCGATTTTGGCCTCCTCACCGATCTCAGTAATTTTTGTCCCCGGACGGGGAAAATGGTCCGAGGCCCCCTGTGTCCGGGCCTTTTGGGCACTGCGCTCCCGCCCAGACCTCTGCGTCAGATGTTCTCGGCCCAGGTCTTCCTAGCCAAATCCCCTGATACGGGCCATCAGCCTCTCCCTGCATCAGAATCTTCCTTCGCAGCCCCCCGGGGGCCCTTGGGCCCTTTCCCCCCTCCGGCTCCTACGCCTCCTTCTCCCCCCCCCGTCCGCCTCTTCTCAAAGGTCTGCTCTTTCTCAACCCCCTCCTTATCCGACCTCCCGTGCCCAGACCTCTTCCACTCAGGTCCTCTGGTGTCTGCTCCTGCCTTACCCCCCCCCCCATCTGGCTCTTCCCCCCAGCCCGCCATCTCTAATTCCTTTGTCCTCAGCTCCCGTCATTCCGGGTTCGGTCGGCTCCCCCCCCCCCATCCACTTTCCTCCCCACTACCACGGGATACCACCTCCTTCCTCTGGTCCCGTTGAAGTCACACCTGACTCGGTTTCCGGCTCTGCCCCACCCACCCACAAGTTGTACCCTCCTCTTCCGTTGTCACCGCCATCTTGCCCTCCTTCCAACTCATTCCCTGCTCTCACCCCACCGCCATCTTGCCATCTTACAATCCTACACCGCCCTCTAAATGGACCAGCCCTCTGGTTACCAGGTCCCCGGCCGAGTTACTGGCCCCTCTCCGGGAGGTGGCAGGTGCTGAGGGACTGGTTCGGGTACATATTCCCTTCTTCCTGGGGGACCTGTCCCAGATTGAAAAGCGCCTAGGCTCCTACTCTGCCAACTCAACTGCCTACACCAAGAAGTTTCAATACCTCACTCAGGCATACGAGCTCACGTGGCATAACCTCCACGTAATTTTAACCTCCACCTCACTCCCGAGGAACGCGATCGCATCACCTCAGCAGCTCGGGACTACACTGATCAGGTACATAACTCCGACTATTCTTTGCCAGTCAGGGCCACCGCGGTACCTGCCGAGGACCCACAATGGAACTATCAGGATAATGCCATAAGTAAGACTAGGAGGGATCAGATGGTCCGCTGCCTTATTGCAGGGATGGAAAAGGCGGCTCAAAAAGTCATTAACTATGACAAACTGAGGGAGATCACACAGAAGCCAGCCTCTTAATCGTTTAACAGAGGCTCTTACCCTTCACACTCGTTTGGACCCTTCCTCACTGCCGGGGTCCACAGTCTTAGCTACCCACTTTAGACTAGTCTCTCCGGACATCCGGGGGCAAGCTTAAAAAGGGAGAGGAGGGCTCCCCGACTCCACCCGAGACCTGGTGAATATGGCCTTTAAAGTTTATAATGCCCGAGAGGAGGAAGCCGAGGCAGTACAAGCCCAGAGGCTAAAACGGAAGGTGGCCCTTCAAACCCAAGCCCTAGTCGCTGCCCTGCAGCCGGCGCAACAGAGGCCTCAGAGCCCCCCGTCCCAGGAAACAGTCCGAGACCCGAACACCTCCAGGAGCCTGCTTCAGGTGTGGCCAGGAAGGCTACTGGGCAAAGCAGTGCCCCAACATCAGGCCACCGACTTGACCTTGCCCGATCTGCAGACAAAAGGGACATTGGAAGTTTGAGTGCCCCTGGGGAGACCATCCCCCGGCAACAGAGTTTCGTGGGGGGCCGGCTCCCCCAACAGGCCCCTTGCCAGAGCTCCTGGGCCTCCTGGGCGATTGAAGCCGCCTGGACTCAAACACCCCAATCATCCTTGCTGAGCCCAGGGCCACACTATGGGTAGCAGGTAAGTCCATCTCCCTTTTGGTGGACACGGGGGCTACCTATTCTGTTTTACTCTCCTTCCACGGGCCTCTACATCCTTCTCAGGTCTCGGTTGTGGGCATCTCGGGGGTACCCTCCAAGCCACTAGAGACAGGTCTGGTGTCCTGCCCTTTTGAAGGCCGTCCCTTCACCCATTCATTCTTAATTATCCCATCCTGCCCAGCCCCTTTGCTGGGACGAGACCTTCTGTATAAGCTCAGGGCATCTATTTGCCTCACCTCACACCAAGTTTCCCCAAATCTGCTCCTGGCCCTCGCCTGTGCTGTCTTCTCCCCGGAGCCTTCGTCTGATTTCCCCATTTCCCCCGAAAAAGTTAATCCAGTAGTCTGGGACACTTCCACTCCTGTGGTGGCCAATCACCACACCCCAGTCTCATTCGCCTGAAGGATCCCTCTTGCTTCCCTTCCAGGCCTCAATTTCCTATGTCACACACCCATCGCAAGGGCCTCCAGCCCATTGTTAACCGGCTGCTCATCCAGGGTCTTCTGGTTCCTACCAACTCCCCTTGTAATACTCCCATCCTCCCGGTATAAAAGCCGTCTGGTGCTTATTGACTGGTGCAGGATCTGCAGATAATCAACTCTGCCGTAGTATCACTGCATCCAGTGGTCCCTAACCCATATACTCTCCTATCTCAGATACCCCCCACTACCACTCATTTCACAGCCCTGGACCTTAAAGATGCCTTCTTCACCATCCCCCTACATCCAGACTCCCAGCCACTCTTGGCCTTTATTTGGGAGGATCCAGACACCCACAGGACTCAACAATTAACCTGGATGGTCCTGCCTCAGGGATTCCGAGATAGTCCCCACCTTTTCGGCCAGGCGTTGGCTGAGGACCTGTTCTCTTATGACTCTGGGTATAGCACTCTCCTCCAGTAGGTAGATGACCTCCTCCTGTGCAGCCCCTCCAGGGAGGTCTCTCTCCAGGATACGGCCTCCCTCCTTAACTTTCTAGCACAGCAGGGATACAGGGTCTTCCCTTCCAAAGCTCAACTCTCTATCCCACAAGTCACCTACCTAGGGGTGGCCCTGACCCCCACCTCCAAGGCCCTCACGGTGGACCACACCACCTCCATCAGGGAACTCCTACCCCCCACCTCAGGTGCTGAAATCTTGTCGTTCCTTGGGCTGGTAGGCTTCTTTAGGCATTGGGTCCCCAGTTTCGCTATACTTGCTAAACCACTATATGCTGCAGCTAAGGAAACTCCCACCGGCCCCCTCACTTCTCCCTCAGCTGTAGCCCGCGCCTTCAAGACCTTGCGATATACGCTCTTAGTCTTCCCCCTCCTGAAGGACCAACTAACCAAACTTTCCCTGGAGGTAAAACTTTCCTGTTCCCTGTTGCCCTCACTAGGGTGTGTGCGGGACAAAAAATCTGCTGGAACCTCAGACCTCCTGTGGGTTTCTCCAACAGCGCCTGGCAGAGCTTTCTCGAATACAACCAACTACTTTACATTCATACTCACCCCTTCCATCCGAACCACCTCCGGCCCCATACCAGCCATAAGAACCCCCCCATGCCTCCCCTCCCCAGCAGGAAGTAGCTAGAACAAGCCGGCGCCCCTATGACCAAAAGGCTGGAATGTAAGGCCGAAGGTACCGGAGGTGGGGCGGGCCTCAACAAGATGGCTCCAACCCAGACCAGGAGAATAATGGGCGGAATGAGCCAGCAAAAATGAGCTACTGGAACTAAGACCCCAGCCACAAAACCAGCCAGTACCTGCTACAGCGATTCTAGCAACCCCGTTCACGCGACAGCTGTCCCAACCAATAATCGCTCTCCCCAATCCCCCTCACAGCTTTCTCAGTGTACCCTTTATAAACCTGTCGCCCATCTTGCTGGGTGCGACTTCTCCGGCCCACAGCTATAAGGACCGGTGAACCTCGCCCGGGATTGCGCTAATAAATTTTTCTTGTCTCCTTTGTTGCCGTTTCGCCTGGTCTGGTTTCGCTTACCTTACATATAATATAGTACACAAGCTAATTTTCACACTGCTTTCTGAAATTCTACCCCTGCAGCAGAGAGTAGGAATCACTGACAAAAGAACCTCAGTGGGATTCTTTGTTTTTCTCTCTTTTTTTTTTTAATTTGCAGAGATTGAAAGCAATCCTCTCACCTCGGCCTCACAAAGTGCTGGGATTATAGGCGTGAGCCACTGCGCCCAGCCTCTTTCTGTTTTTATTTATTTAATTTATTTTTTAATTCTCTGTTTTTAAATTCTAAAATACCAAGTATTTTCATGCTCAATATTTTTCAAGCACTAATAAGAACATTTAAAATAACTATTGGTGGTGGTGATGGGAACAGTTGCTCTTCTCAGAAGAAAAGCCAAGGTCAATCCTATGACCTAGAAGGCTCACCATGATCTGGCCACCTCTTACTCTCATCTAATCTACTGTTTGGCCCTCATACCCTCTACCGCCATTACCTTGGTCCCAGACAACCTGGTGTTGTTACTGTACTTTGGCATATTAGCAAACTCCTGCCTCGCAGCCTTTATCTATGCTGTTCCCTCTGCCTGTAACACTCTTCCCCAGATGGCCACATACATTACTTACTGCCCTGTTGCCTTCAGCTTATTACTCAAAAGCCACATTCTCAGTAGAGTCTTCCTCGGCCCTTCATTTCTTTTTTTTGTCTGAGTCGGGGTCTCTGTTGCTCAGGCCGGAGTGCAGTGGAACACTTACAGCCTCCACAGCCTTGACCTGCTGGGCTCAGACGATTCTTCACCTCAGTCTTCCTAGTAGCTGGAACTATAGGAGAGCACCACCACATCCAGGTTATTTATATTTATTGATTTATTGATTGTAGAGACTAGGTCTTGCCAAGATACCCAGGCTAGTCTCAAACCCCTGGGCTCAGGCAATCCTCTCATCTCTGGCTTCCAGAGTGTTGGAATTAAAGGCATGAGCCACCATGCCCAGCCTTATTTTATTTTTTATAAAATTATTTTTTGTAGTGACAAGGTCTCCCTATGTTGTCCAGGCTGGTCTGGAACTCCTGGGCTCAACTGATCCTTCTGCCTCATCCTCCCAAGTACCCAGGACTACAGACATGTGCCACCATGCCCAGATGATTTTTCATTTTTTAGTAGAGGTGGAATCTCACTACATTGCCCAGGCTGGTCTTGAACTCCTGACCTCAATGGATCCTCCCATTTCAGCCTCCTAATGTGTTGGGATTACAGGTGTGAGCCACCATACCTGGCCTAGTTATACTTTATATATTTTATATGTACTTTAGTTCATTCTAAATAAAGGTTATTACTAATTCTTTCCTTCATTTAATTGAGGTTCCTCTATATGCCAGGCTCAAAAAATAATAATAATTATTATTATGCTATTGCAGAGTAACAAGGGATTGGCTAGTAGGAAAAGTAAATATATGAGGAGATATAAGCAGATATGAAGAGCAGTTACAACAAAGTGCTTATAAACAAAGATTTATTGCAGAGACGAGGCCAAGGTGAGAGAATTGCCTGAGCCTACGAGTTCAAGACCAGCCTGGGCAACTTGGCAAGACCTCATCTCTAGAATAAAATAAAATAAAAAATTATCCAGACGTGATGGCGCATGCCTGTAGTTCCAGCTACTTAGAAGGCTGAGGCAGAAGGATTGCCTGAGCCCAGCGGGTCGAGGCTGCAGTGGCTGTGAGCGTGCCACTGCACTCCAGCCTGGGCAACAGAGTGACACTCCAACTCAAAAAAACAAAAATAAAAGCCGGGCTTGGTGGCTCAGCCTGTAATCCCAGCGCTTTGGGAGGCTGAAGTGAGTGGATTGCCTGAGCCCGCGGGTTCAAGACCTGCCTGGGCAACTTGGCAAGACCTCATCTCTACAATAAACCAAAAATTAGCCAGGCATGGTAGCGCGCGCCTGTAATTCCAGCTACCTGGAAGGCAGAGACGGAAGGATTGCCGGAGCCCAGCAGGTTGAGGCTGCGGTGGCCGGGAGCGTGCCACTGCACTCCAGTCTGGGTGACAGAGTGAGACTCCAACTCAAAAAATAAATAAATAAATAAAAATAAAGCTAGAAGCATTTAATGTTAACTGCGGCAATTACAAGTATGTCTCCTGCCGGGCTCGGTGGCTCAGCCTGTAATCCCGTACCTTTGGGAGGCTGAGGTGAGTGGATTGCCTGAGCCCGCGGGTTCGAGACCCGCCTGGGCAGCAAGACCTCATCTCTACAATAAATCAAAAAATCAGCCGGGCGTGGTAGCGCATGCCTGTAATTCCGGCTACTTGGAAGGCTGAGGCGGAAGGATCGTGGAGCCCAGCAGGTCGAGGCTGCGGTGGCCGGGAGCGGCCACTGCACTCCAGTCTGGGCGACAGAGTGAGACTCCAACTCAAAAAAAAAAAAAAAAGGTATGTCTCATGATGTCATTTTCGGAAGAAAATATCTATTTTTGAATTAGAGCAGTAAAAATTGGCTTCATATATTAAGTGGTATACTTTAAACAGAAGGCTAAGTTATGTTAATTTTTTTTTTTTGAGTCGGAGTTTTACTCTGTAGCCCAGGTTGGAGTGCAGTGGCATACTCATAGCCACTGCAGCCTCGACCTGCTGCTGGGCTCAGGCAATCCTTCTGCCTCAGTCTTCAAGTAGCTGGAACTATAGGCATGCGCCACCATGTGCAGCTAATTTGTCGACTTATTGTAGAGACGAGGTCTCACCATGTTGCCCAGTCTGGTCTTGAACCCATGAGCTCAGGCAATCTTCTCGCCTCCACCTCCCAAAATGCTGGGATTACACATATGAGCCATTGCACCTGGCTAAGGCTGTTATGTCAATTTTTTGTTTTTGAGTTGGAGTCTCACTCTATAGCCCAGGCTGAAGGACAGTGGCATGTTTCTGACCACCACAACTTCAACCTGCTAGGCTTAGGAGATCCTTCCACCTCAACCTTTCAAGTAGCTGGAACTATAGACACACGTGTCCATACCCAGCTAATGTTTTGATTTATTGGAGAAATGAGGTGTTGCCAAGCTGCCCAGGCTGGTCTCGAACCCGTGGGCTCAGGCAATCCTCTCATTTCAGCCTCCCAAAGTGCTGGGATTATAGGCATGAGCCACCACATCCAGCCAATTATGTCAATTTTAAGAAAACATTGTGGTGGATTGCCTGAGCCCGCGGGTTCGAGACCCGTTTGGGCAACTTGGTGAGACCTCATCTCCACAATAATTCAAAAATTAGCCAGGCGTAGTAGCGCGCACCTGTGATTCCAGCTACTATGGAAGGCTGAGGCTGAAGGATCCCCGGAGCCCAGCAGGTTGAGGCTGCAGTGGCCGGGAGCGGCTACTGCACTCCAGTCTGGGTGACAGAGTGAGACTCCAACTCAAAAAAAAAAAAAAAAGAAAAGAAAACATTGTGGCCAGACATGGTGGCTCACACCTGTAATTCCAGTGCTTTGGGAGGCTTAAGCAGGAGGATCACTGGCCCAGGAATTCAAGACCAACCTGGGCAACATAGCAAGACTGTCTCTACAACAGATTTACAAATTAGCAGGGAATGATAGTGCGTATCTGTAGACTTCTCTAGAATGGCTAAAATTAAAGAGAATTACCATACCAACTTTTGATGAGGATAAAACTAATTGAAGTTTTTAGACATTGCTGGTGGGAATGAAGAGTGGTACAGACATTTTAGAAAACAGCAGGCAAGCTGGGCACAGTGACTCATGCCTGTAATTCCAGAACTTTGGGAGGCAGAGGTGAGAGGATTGCCTGAGTCCAGGGGTTCAAGACCAGCCTGGGCAACATGGCGAGAGAGATCTCATCTCTATAATAAATAAAAAAATTAGCCAGGTGTGGTGTCCCACATCTGTAGTTCCAGCTACTTGGAAGACTGAGGCAGGAGGATTGCCTGAGCACAGCAGATCAAGGATTTGGTGGTTGTGAGTGTGCCATTGCACTCCAGCCTGGGCGACAGAGACTCCGACTCAAAAAAAGAAGAAAAAAAGACTGAGCTTGATGGCTCAAGCCTGTAATTCCAGCACTTTGGGAGACTGAAGCGAGGGTATCGCCTGAGCCCAGTGGTTTCAAGACTAGCGTGGGCAACTTGATGAGACCTCGTCTCTACAACATATCAAAAAATTAGCCGGGCATGGTGGCATGAACCTGTAGTTCCAGCTACTTGGAAGGCTGAGGCGGAATGATCGCCTGAGCCCAGCAGGGCGACACTGGGATGGCCATGAGCGTGCCACTGCACTCCATCCTGGGCGACAGAGTGAAACTCTGACTCAAAAAAAAAAAAAAGATAAGAAAACAGTAGGCAGATTCTTTAAAAGTTAAATACAGTGTTGACTGGGCACAGTGGCTCATGCTTATAATCCTAGCACTTTAGGAAGCTGCGGTGAAAGGATTGTTTAAACTCATGAGTTTGAGGCCAACCGATGCAACATAGTGAGAACTTGGCTCTACAAAATAAAAAATTAGACAGCTGTGATGACATGCACCTGTAGTCCCAGACCACTCAGGAGGATGAGGCAGAAGAATCAATTACCTGTGCCCAGGAGGTCGAGGTTATGGTGAGCCATAATCATGCCACTGGACGCCAGGCTCTGGAATGAGACACTGACTCAAAAAATAAATTAAAAAAATGAAATATAGAACTGGACATGGTGACTCACACCTGTAATAGTTATACTTTGGGAGGCTGAGGCAAGAGGATTGCTTGAGTTCAGGGGTTTAAGACCAGGCTAGGCAACATAGCAAGACCTAGTTTCTACAAAAAAAATCAAAAAGTTAGGCCGGGCACAGTAACTCACGCCTATAATCCCAGCACTTTGGGAGGCTGAGGTGAGAGGATTGCCTGAGCTTACGGGTTCAAGACCAGACAGGGCAACTTGGCAAGACCTCATCTCTACAATAAATTTGAAAATTAGCCAGGCGTGGTGGTGCGTGCAGGTAGTTCCAGCTACTTGGAAGGCTAACGCAGAAGGATTACCTGAGCCCAGCAGGTCGAGACTGTAGTGGCCGGGAGCATGCCTCTGCCCTCCAGCCTGGGTGACAGAGTGAAACTCCAACTCAAAAAAAAAAAAAATCAAAAAGTAAGCCAGATGTGGTGGTGCACGCCTGTAGTCCTAGCTACTTGGGAGGCTGAAGCAAGGAGGACTGCTTAAGCCCAAGAGTTGGAGGCTGCAGTGAGCCGTGATCATGCCACTGCACCCCAGCCTGGGCAGATAAATTTATTATAAAACTCTGTAATGTTCATAAACTTTTACCTAAGAGAAATGAAAATAGGCCGGGCTCAAAAATAAAATGAAAATATCTATTCACATAAAGATGTGTATTAATGTTTGTGACATCTGTGTTCATCATAACTCCAAACAAGCTGGGCTCGGTGGCTCAGCCTGTAATCCCTTGCCTTGGGAGGCTGAGGTGAGTGGATTGCCTGAGCCCGGGGGTTTGAGACCCGCCTGGGCAACTTGGCGAGACCTCATCTCTACAGTAAATCAAAAAATCAGCCGGGTGGTAGCGCGCCTGTAGTTCCAACTACTCGGAAGGCTGAGACGGAAGGATCGCCAGAGCCCAGCAGGTTGAGGCTGAGGTGGCTGGGAGTGACCTCTGCACTCCATTCTGGGCGACAGAGTGAGACTCCGACTCAAAAACAAACAAAAAAACCTCCAAACTGAAGACAACTAGATGTCCATCAACTGGTGAATAGCAACAAATTGTGGTATGCAATGGAATATAAATTGAAAATCATAACAAATTATATAAACAACACATATGGATGAATTTTAAAGACATGCTGAGTGAAAGAAGTCAAACACAAAAGATTACATACTCTGATTTCATGCTTTTATTTTTTTTGAGTCGGAGTCTCACTCTGTCGCCCAGACTGGAGTGCAGTGGCCGCTCCCGGCCACCGCAGCCTTGACCTGCTGGGCTCCGGCAATCCTTCTGCCTCAGCCTTCCAAGTATCTGGAACTACAGGCGTGCGCTACCACACCCAGCTAATTTTTTTTGATTTATTGTAGAGATGAGGGTTCACCATGTTGCCCAGGCTGGTCTCGAACCTGTGGGCTCAGGCAATCCTCTTGCCTCAGCCTCCCAAAGTGCTGGGATTATAGGCTTGAGCCCCCGCACCCAGCCTGTGATTTCATTCTTATAAAATTCAAGGAAAAGCCTGGGCATGATAATTCCTGACTGTAATTCCAGCTCTTTGGGAGGCTGAGGTGGGAGGATTGCTTTAGGCCAGGAGTCCAAAGTTACAGTGAGCTATAATCGCCCCACTGCTACACTCCATCCTGGGTAGCAGAGCAAGATTTTCCCTAAAAAAAATTTTTTTTTAAAGACAGAAGACATTGGCCCTAGGAATAATGTTAGGCAGGAAGATTTCTTCCTGAAGTTTCTTCTAACTTAAGTTTTGTTTGTTGTTTTATTGTTTTGCTTTGTTTTAATCCAAAATGACCAGAATGTTCTTGGACAAGGCTGCTGAACATTCTCTTTCAAGGACTGTCAATCAAGGAGACACTCAACACATTTCCCAATAGAATCCCACAAAGTTTCCCCTTTATAAAAGTTACTCAGCCGGGCTCGGTGGCTCAGCCTGTAATCCCAGCACTTTGGGAGGCCGAGGTGAGTGGATTGCCTGAGCCCGTGGGTTCGAGACCCGCCTGGGCAACTTGGTGAGACCTCATCACTACAATAAATCAAAAAATTAGCCGGGCATGGTAGCGCGCACCTGTAGTTCCAGCTACTTGGAAGGCTGAGGCGGAAGGATTGCTGGAGCCCAGCAGGTCGAGGCTGCGGTGGCCGGGAGCGGCCACTGCACTCCAGTCTGGGTGACAGAGTGAGACTCCAATTCAAAAAATAAAAAATTAAAATAAAAAATAAAAGTTACTCAACCTATGGAAGACGCGGTCCCTACCCCAAAGGCAATTTGAAAATATAGGACAACATAGTTCTTTTAAGTGTTACAGAGAATCAGATGTGGGTGAGGTACATACACTTCTGTGTGTATGCCATCTGTTGGCAAAACCCAGAAGGCTGGGTCTAGAATGTTGGCTACATTTGAAAGCAGCTTTTCCCACATCACTTATATATTTATTTATTTTATTGTATTATTTTATTTTATTTTATTTATTTATTCATTTTTTGAGTTGGGGTCTCACTCTGTTCCCAGTCTAGAGGGCAGTGGCATGCTCACAGCCACCGCAGCCTCAAACTGCTGGGCTCAGGTAATCCTTACACCTCAGCCTTCCAAGTAGCTGGAACTACAGCCATGCGCCACCACACCCAGCTAATTTTTTGATTTATTGTAGAGATGAGGTTTTGCCAAGTTGTCCGGGCTGGTCTCGAACCCGTGGGGCTCAGGCAATCCACTCGCCTTGGCCTCCCAAAGTGCAGGGATTACAGGCTGGGCCACTAAGCCCGGCCATTTTTGGGTTTTTTTGTGTGTTTTTTTTTCTTTTTGAGTCAGAGTCTCACTCTGTCGCCTAGACTGGCATGCAGTGGTACGCTCATGACCACCGCAGCCTCGACCTGCTGGGCTCAGGTGATCCTTCCACCTCAGCCTTCCAAGTAGCTAGACCACAGGGGTGCACCACCACATCTGGCTAATTTTTTGATTTATTGTAGAGATAAGGTCTCGCTAAGTTGCCCATGCTGGTCTTGAAACTCTTGGGCTCAGGCAATCCTCTCACCTCCGCTCCCCAAAATGCTGGGATTACAGGTATGAGCCATCGTGTCTGGTTGTGAGTTGTTTTTGACAAAATCAGACGGTGCAAGGTTAGCAGGCAAAGATGATTAAAGTTGTAAGAGTATTTTTTCATTTTTCTTTTTTTTTTTTTTTTGAGTTGCATCTCACTCTGTCACCCAGACTGGAGTGCAATGACACACTGACAGTCACCACAGCCTTGACCTGCTGGGCTCCGGCAATCCTTTCACCTCAGTCTTCCAAGTAGATGGAACTACAGGGATGCACCACCACATAGGGTAAGTTTTCTTTTTATTTATTTATTGTAGAGATGAGATCTTGCCAAGTTGCCCAGGCTGGTCTCAAACCCCCAGGCTCAGACAATTTTCTCTCCTCTGCTCCCAAAGTGTTGGAATTACAGGCGTGAGCCACTACGCCCAGCTAAGAGTATTTTTTTCAATATAAAAAATATAGATGGGCAGTTTTAAAGTGCCGTGGAAGCCAATGGAATACTAAACAAACATTGGTGTTCTAGCTCAAATTTTTTTTTTTTTTTTTTTTTTTTTTTTGAGTTGGAGTCTCACTTGGTCGCCCAGACTGGAGTGCAGTGGCCGCTCCCGGCCACGGCAGCCTCGACCTGCTGGGCTCCGGCGATCCTTCCGCCTCAGCCTTCCGAGTAGCCGGAATTACAGGCGGGTGCTACCACGCCCGGCTGATTTTTTGATTTATTGTAGAGCTGAGGTCTCACTGCCCAGGCGGGTCTCGAACCCGCGGGCTCAGGCAATCCACTCACCTCAGCCTCCCAAAGGCGCGGGATTACTGGCTGAGCCACCGAGCCTGGCTCTAGCTCAAATATTAACACTATGGAGGAAAGCAACACGTACTCTCTGCTTAAGCAGCAGTGTGAGGAGGGACCCCCCCCAAAATCAAATTTATCTTTTGGAGGGTGAACCCCTTTTACCACAGGCTTCCTCCACTAAGTAAATATTCTAGGAACCCACTGGCATCAGTGTACCAGGTGAGGAGAAGGTCACGTCACGATTTGTGAAAGAAACGTCCTGAGTTGCAGCTAACAGGCGACTGGCTCTTTCACCACGACAACACACCTGCCCACACTGCACTGAGCGTTCAACAGTTTTTAACCAAAAACAACATGATCCCCATACCCCACCCTGCCTATTCACCTGATCTTGCCCCAAGAAACTTCTTTTTGTTTTCCCGATAAAGAAAAAAGGTCTTCAAAGGGGAATGTTTTGCTGATGTGGAAGAGGTGAAACAAAAAAACAGCAAAAGCACTAAAAAGCCATCAAAATGGATGAGTTCAAAAACTTTTAAGCAGTAAAAAAAAGCATCTCGATGGGTACATTGCATCAAACAGAGAGTACTTTGAAGGTGACATATCATTTTATAAATAAATTCTGTTTTGGGGGAGAGTCTTCCCTTGTATCTTTAACACAGTTGACCACCTACCTACATACATCTTCGTCTAGTCAATTCCGATTTTTCTTTTTCTTTTACTTTTGGTTTATCTGCTCGTTACAATGTACAGATGGTGAAGTATAAAATTCTTCCTCCTGTCCCAGTTTTTCTTCTACCCATTGCTAGTCCCCAGGAGCCATGATTTCTAGTGTCTTGAATAAACTTCAGAAGACTGTCTAAACCAGGCCCAGTGGCTCAGCCTGTAATCCCACGCCTTTGGGAGGCTGAGGTGAGTGGATTGCCTGAGCCTGCGGGTTCGAGACCCGCCTGGGCAGGTGAGACCTCATCTCTACAATAAATTTTAAAAAATTAGCCGGGCGTGGTAGCGTATACCTGTAATTCCGGCTACTTGGAAGGCTGAGGCGGAAGGATAGCTGGAGCCCAGCAGGTCGAGGCTGCGGTGGCCAGGAGTGGCCACTGCACTCCAGTCTGGGCGACAGAGTGAGACTTCAACTCAAAAAAAAAAAAAAAAAAAAAATCCTATTTAAGAAATATTTGAAGCCAGGCTCAGTGGCTCAGCCTGTAATCCCGTGCTTGGGAGGCTGAGGTGAGTGAATTGCCTGAGCCCGTGGGTTCGAGACCTGCCTGGGCAACTTGGCGAGCCCTCTTCTTTACAATAAATCAAAAAAAAAAAATTACCCGGGCATGGTAGCACGTGCCTGTAGTTCCAGCTACTTGGAAGAATGAGGCGGAAGGATCACTGGAGCCCAGCAGGTCGAGGCTGTGGTGGCCGGGAGCATGCCACTGCACTCCAGTCTGGGTGACAGAGTGAGACTCCAACTCAAAAAAAAAAAGAAATATTTTAGGGAGTCTCTGTGAATCTCTTCTGGTTTGGGAGGCTGTCCAATAAAATATATTTGCCTACTGCGAAGTTACTAAAATTTTTCCTATGTTTTCTTCCCAAAATTTTAAAGAATTGTGACATTTAGGTCAACAAAGCATTGTGAGTTAATTTTGTAAATGGTGTAAGGTAAGGGTCAAGTTTTTGTTGCTTTCTGTTTTTGCATATAAATATCCAATTGTTTGATCCTTTTTCCCAAAAACTATACTTTCCCCCACTGAATTGCATCGTCATCTGCAAAAATTTAATTAACCACATGTGTGTGAATCTACATCTCAACTCTATTCTTTTCTATTGACCTATAGGTCCATTTTTTTTTTTCTGAGTTGGAGTCTTACTCTATCACCCAAGCTGGAATGTAGTGGCACACTCATGGCCAAAGCAGCCTCAACCTGCTGGGCTCAGGTGATCTTTCTGCCTCAGCCTTCCAAGTAGCTGAAACTACAGGCACACCCACCATGCCTGGCTAATATTTTGATTTATTGTAGAGATGAGGTCTTGCCAAGTTGCCCAGGCCATTCTTGAACCCCTGGGCTCAGGCAATCCTCTCACCTCAGCCTCCCAAAGTCCTGAGATTAAAGGTGTGAGCCACCATGCCCAGCCAGGTCTATTTTATACCAGTACCACAGTCTCTTGATTACTGTAGCTTTATAAAATAAGGGTTTTTTTTGGTATTTTGGTGTTTTTTTTAGCTGGAGTCTCACCCTGTTGCCCAGTCTGGAGTGCAGTGGCACACTCCCAGCCACCGCAGCCCTGACCTGCTGGGCTCCAGCGATCCTTCCGCCTCAAGTAGCTGGAACTACAGGTGCATGCTACCACACCTGGCTAATTTTTTATTTGTTGTAGAGACGAGGTCTCGCCAAGTTGCCCAGGTGGGTCTCAAACCCACAGGCTCAGGCAATCCACTTGCCTCCACCTCCCAAAGTGCTGGGATTACAGACTGAGCCACTGATCCTGTCCATAAAATAAGTTTTAAAATCAGCGTGTAAAGTCCTTCAAGTTTCTTCTTGTTTTCAAAGTTGTTCTGGTTAGTTTCTCTTGTTTCCATTATTACTCATTTTTGTTCCTTTGATTGAGCCATGCTTCTGTTTCTCTGTATGCCTTGGGATGATTTGTAGAGCTTTGGGCATTTGAAAAAGCAATCGCCTTTCCCAGTTTTTATGGTCTGGCTCTGTACAGGTGAAGACCTTCACTAGTCTAACTAGAGATTCTAGGAACCACTCACACCATTTCTGGAAATGTCTCTTCTTTGGGCTTATGTGTGTAACTTCCTGGTTAAAGATGTGCCGGGTTCTTCTTAGGAGATGATAATCTCTTGCGTCCCCTAGTGTTTGTCTGTGATACTGCAGCCTTGGTGTAGCAAGGCTCCCCATTCACTTTTGTCCTCAGCAGCCCCCAACGTGACTTCCAAAGTATACCCCTGTTTCTGCGGGCACTATGAGTCAGGCAAGACGAAAACCAGACTCTTGAGCAGTTCCCTGAGAAACCAAAACTCGGATGCTCATTCCACTCCTTCCTCCTGAGAAAGAACCTGGAGTTGAGGGTTTTCTCCCTATATACTCCTGAGACAGAAAAACAGAAATGAAGCAGGAAAGTTGACCTCAAGGGTCTTATCTTAAGTAAGCAGCTGCATGCCATTTCCCTTAACCACAATCTCTGCTTCTGTAAACACGCTTTACTGTACCTCACATGGAAATGTCCATAAAGATGTCTGCTTCAATGCTAGTTGTGGAAGTAACCATTCCTGGTCCTAAATTTAAAATTGTAAACCCACCAATGGCAAATCCATGCATGCTGTAATCACAAAAAGTTCTATAGAAGCAACTTGAAACTGAGTGTTGAGACTCAGGTTTTGGGAGGTTACTCCGCTTGAGACTTCCAGAATAAACGCCATCGACTCTCTTCTCGGTCTCTGGTGCCTATTCTGAGTGCATTCATTCCTGTTCCCAGTGAGTTACTGCAGTTGCTGCAACATTTGGTCCATTGGCCGGCAAGCCACGCTGCACACTCAGATTAGGCTGGCCCTTTGAGCCACCACTGTTTCTGGACTTGGCTGAGGCCCAGGAGCTGCATAAGGATGAGGAAGGCATGTCTCCTGGCCAGCTGTCTGGTATCCAGACTCTGTGAGCTGCAACCCAGACCACCAGAGTGCACTCCGCTTGGTGGACCATATGGAAAGAGTGAACCAATTGACCAGGACTCCAGGAACCAGTAAGAAACCCCAGGGTGCCCAGTCAGTCAGGGCCACGGAATGGTGGTAACTGGAGCCTGATCACCTCGCAGCAGTAATTGTAACTGCTCGGGTAGAATCTCCAGGAGAGGTTCTTCGGCATTTGAAAGAAAGAAAGTGAAAGTGGTATGAATGTGTGTGTATAGCTCCACGGCCTTTAGGCTACAGGGTCTGATTGGGCCCTAACCCGTGGTACCGTGATGACTTCATACAACTAAAGGTGGCCCCAGCCCCGTAATAGGGCTGGTCCAGGTTGGGGTTTATACCAACCCATCAATTGCTAAGAGGCATCTTAAACTCCCTCTGGGGAAGCAGCCAGGTGAGCAACATAAGCGCCGTACTGAACCAGTCTGTTCAGGAGGTCTTTGTCTTTGTTCTGCAACACTGACACAGTGGGATGCACACTATGGGAGGATCCCCCTTGAAACCCACTGTCTTAAACTGTATGATCAGAAACTTCAGGGAAGGTTATATAGAAGATTATGGTGTCAAAATGTCTCCAGGAAAGATGAAAATCCTCTGTGCAATAGAATAGCCAATGTTAAATAAGGAAATGACCTCCAGAGGGAACTTGCGCTGGCAGGCAGGGATAGAGTAGAATTCTAGCCAAGGCTCCATCAACCAAAGGATCAAAACTGAGACCAAGCCAAAACTCCATCAATCATTCAGGGAGACCCAGATGACAAGCCTCCATTGCTACTACCCCCCCAAACCACACCACTGATACCAGAGGCTCCCCTACCACCAGACACACCACCGCTGTCTGTGTCCCCGCCACCACCTGCAGAGCCAGACCAAATGGGAAGGTGCCTTTGCTCAGCTTCAACACAACAGTCTGCACTCCAAATGCCCCTGTGCAAGATCAGAGGCCCCTTACAAGTGACACAAGAGGGCAATGTCCAGGGTGGACAATCAATCTTCTATTACCAGCTGTTCTCTAGCACAGACTTGCTAAATTGGAAACATCATACCCTCTCTTACTCGGAAAAACCCCAGGCCATAATCGACTTAGTTGAGTTTGTCTGACAGACTCATCTTCCCACTTGGAGAGATTGCCACCAGCACCTCCTAACCCTTTTCAATACTGAGGACCAGTGACAAGTAATGACAGAAGCCCAAAAATGGATGGCAGGATGTGTCCCACAAGACTTATTAGATCCTGAGACCTGCGTAAGGGGCACTTTCCCAGAGGAGGATCCGCATTGGGACCCTAACTCAGAAGGTGCAAGGGCCAACCTAGAAAAATATTGATGGGCCCGCCTGGAAGGATTAAAAGTAGGAGCTAAGAAGCCCACTAATATGTCCAAGACTACCGAAGTCCTCCAAAAACCAGATGAAAGTCCCTCGAACTTTTATGAGAGACTTTTTGAGTCATTCCAGTTTTATACCCCCTTCAATCTTGAGACCCCTAAGAATGAGCACATAGTGAATGCCATCTTTGTGAATCAAGCACAGGGTGACATCCGAAGAAAGCTACAGAAGTACAAAGGATTTGCCGGAATGAACAGCACCAAATTACAGGAGATAGCCAACCACATCTTTGTAAACTAAGAACAAACTGCAAAGGGGAAGGCCGACAAGAAGGCTGACCAGAGAATGAGGCAAAAGGTAGCTCTTCTTGCTGCAGCCCTAGGCCAGCCAGCTTAATTCAAGTCAAGGCAAGCAAAAGCAAAACCCAGGACCCATGTCTCCTTACAGTGGGATCAGTGTGCATACTGCAAGAAAATTGGACACTGGATAAAGAACTGCCCTGATAGACCTCAGAGGGAAGAAAAGAAAAATCAAGGAATGGAGATGAACACTGCCTCATACAAGATGGAACTCTCTGCTGTCAGCTTTATTGGGCTAGCCAGCATTGACTCAGACTGAGACAGACAGGGCTCAATCAACTAGGCCTCCCATGAGCCCATGGTTAAAATAAAGGTTGGGGGCCAATCAGTGGACTTTTTGGTAGACACAGGAGCGAGCATTCGGTTGTAAACAAACCAGTGGGGCCCATGTGAAAAAGAAAAACAAAAATCATGGGGGCTACTGGAGCCCAAATCAAATGCTGTTTTTGTGAAACCCTCAATTGTATCATGAGGGGACACGAGGTAAAACATGATTTCCTATATGTCCCAGAATGACTAGTACCCTTGATGGGAAGGGACTTGCTGTCCAAGTTGGGGGCCCAGATCACCTTCTTGACTGATGGCCCCACCCACCTTGAACTGCTGGGATCCACGTAGCTGGAACCCTCAAAGGACACCTCCTTAATTTTGTCTGTCACAATATCCTGCAAGCAAGAATGGAGACTCCATTCCCAGCCTGCCACAAACATCAACCCAGTCCTGGAAACAAGGAGCTCCCACTTCCTCAGAGTCTGGGCTGAGAAGAACCCACCCAGGCTAGCCATCAACTGTCCACTGGTAATAGTCAACTTGCTGCCCGGTGCCCACCCAGCAAGAGTCTGAAAATATCCCTTATCTCGGGAAGCCAAGTTCACCTTCAAAAATTACTAAAGTTTGGGCTACTCCAGAAGTGCCAATCTCCATGAAATATACCTGTTACCTGTGAGGAAACCAGGCACCAATGACTACAACCTCCAGGACCTGTGAGCCATCAACCAAGCCACAAAAACCATTCATCTGGTGGTCCCTAACCTTTACACCCTGCTAGGCCTCATACCTGCAGAGCCCCAATGGTACACCTGTCTGGATATGAAGAATGCTTTCTTCTGCATTCGCCTGACACCTGTTACGTCAGCCCATGTTTGCCTTTGAATAGGAAGACCCCACCACTGGCCAAAAGGAGCAATTTACTAGGACTCAGTTGCCCCAGGGGTTCAAGAACTCCTCCACCAAATTTGGATAGGACCTAGCAGAGGATCTGACACACTTCTCAAGTGCGGAAGTCAAATATATACTCCTATAGTATGTGGATGATCTCCTCCTAGCAAGTACAACCTTGGAGGACTGCACTAAGGAAACAGAGACACTGCTAGACCTACTCCAGCGAGCTGGATACAGGAAATCTCTTTAAAGGCCCAGATTTTCCAAAAAAACAGTTAAGTACTTGGGGTTTCTAATCTCAAAAAGCCATTGGACCTTGGGGGCCTGAACGGAAAAAAGCAATTTGGGCCCTTCAACCCCAAAGACCTGAAGGCAAATCTGGGAGCTTCTGGGAGCCACCGGTTTCTGGTGCATCTGGATCCCTAACTACTCATTAATAGTCAAATAGTCCCCTTGCCTTGGGACTCCCTGATGTAACTCGAGAATTTAATCTCTTCATTCATGAGAAAAAGGGAATGGCCCTGGGAGTTCTAACCCATAACATAGGACCCTGTCCCTGGCTGCCACTGCTCTCTTGGCCAAAGAGGCAGACAAACTTACCATGGGACAAATCCTGAATATCAAAGTCTCTCATGCAGTCACAGCCCTAATGGACCACTGAGAGCACCCTTGGCTCACCAATCCACACATGAACTGCTACCAAGGCCTTCTAGACGGAAACCCCTGGGTGCACCTAGAGTCTGTCAGAACTTTAAATCCAACCACTTTCTTACCTGCCGAACCTTGCCTGTACGGCAACAACAGGTGAGATCTACTCGAGCTGCCCAGATCTCACAGATCAGCCTTTGCCTTCTCCGGGCTGTGTCCTCTACACTGATGGAAGCAGCTTCCTGTCAAATGGGAAGCATTTGGCGGGATATGCGGTCGTAATGGAAACAGAAGTAATAGAATCAAGGGCCCTCCCAATGGCATGGTCAGTTCAATGGGCAGAGCTAATGACTTTAATCAGGGCCCTAGAATTAAGCAAAGGACAGAAGGTAAATATCTACACAGATTCAAGATATGCCTTTGTCACCCTCCATATACATGGAGCCCTCTGTAAAGAAAAAGAACTCCTTACCTCAGGAGAAAAAAGCTATCAAAAATCAAGCTGAAATCCTATGCCTCCTAGAAGCAGTCTGGGATCCCACGGCCGTTGTAGTCATCCACTGCCAAGGACACCAAAAGGGAAATAGTTCCATAATCAAAGGAAACCAAAAGGGCAGACACGGAGGCCAAATGAGCAGCCATGACAATGGCCCATCAGGCTCTCCTGGCAAAATTTTGATGATCTCAGCCCTGCCCAAACATCCAAGCTATGCCCAGGAAGAAGAAAACTGGATAAAAAGGGAAGAGGGTACCAAGGTCTCAGATGGATGGTAGCTTCTCCCTGATGGGCGGCCCTTTGTCCCAAACCACCTGGCCTATCCCCTGGTTCCCATATGAAGACACCCATATGGGAAAAATGGCATTAGAAACCTTAGTGAAACGGTATTACTATATGGCCAGACTCTCCACACTTTGCGGAAATGTAACCCAGAGATGTCAGACATGTGTTCGCAACAATGCCAAACAAGGACCTTCCCAGCCACTGGGAATACAGAGAACTAGACAGAGCCCATTTGAAGACCTAGAAATAAACTTTACTGAACTACCACCCAGCAAAGAATATACATACGTATTAGTCATCGTATGCACATACTCAGGCTGGGTTAAAGGATACCCCATCAGAACAGAGAAAACCAAAAAAGTAACAAGAGTCCCACTGACTAAAATCTTGCCTAGGTACAGAATGCCCACCTCAGTTGGATCAAATAATGGGCCCACCTTCATGGCTGAAATTACACAAGGACTAGCAAGGGCCCTACAGATCAACTTGCACACAACTTATCGGCCTCAAAGTTCAGGGAAAGTTGAGCACATGAACTCAACCCTAAAGCCTTAAGTAAGTTCTGTCAGGAAACTCAACCACCCTGAGCCTCTGTACAGCCAATAACACTTCTCTAGGTGAAATGTTCTCCCTGAGCAGGAATCAAGCTTTTCCCCTATGAAATCGACAGACCTCTTCCCCTTATAAAGGTTCCTGGAGATAGAAAAAAAAGCAGGAAATTTAGACATACATTTCCAGCTACAGCTTTAGCTACCACCATATCCCAGATACACCACTGGATGCTGGAAAAACTTCCTCTACCTGTAAGCAACCCAGTGCACCCCTGCAAACCAGGATATTTTGTCTGGGTAAAAAACTAGCACAAGGCACCCCTAAAACCCACATGGAAGGATCTCTACTCCGTACTTCTAACAGCTCCCACAGCTTTAAAAGTTGCAGATATAGACACCTGGATTCATCATTCCTGAGTAAAAGCTGCTGCACCACCAGAGAGCTCAGCTCAGCCAACTGGATGGCAACCAGAGATCCTAAGAACCCCCTCAAAATCACCCTCCAAGCCCACCATCCTGCCTCCAAAGAACTTACAGAGCATCAGCCCTGCTTTCGTCACTCTGTAAGCTGACTAATCTACGCATGGCGGAAGCCTGAGGAGCCAGTCATCAAAACTGTAAAAAAACTGTTTCACTGGTTGTTAATTCACTGAATGTGTTGCTATCACCCCTCAACCCTTTCATCCCAATTGCCTTAGCTTTGGGCATAGGCCTAATTGCTTCAACCCCCACAGACTGAAAATGTGGTAAAAAGTCTCTGCTAATGCTATCTTATCTTTCATGCATAGAATGTATTACTGCCCTACTATGTTTGCAATAAAAATATGTGTTTTGCTTAACCCCAAGAGCCATCCAGATCATATCCCTGCTAATTGAATTAGAAATAACAACTGAAATAGGTACTTGAATAGGAAACATTGCGGCCTCAACCACATACTATCATCAACTGTCTAGAGATTTAACAGATGACATAAAATTACATCATTAATAGCTTTACAGGATCAATTAGATTCCCTAGCTGAAGTGGTATTACAAAACAGAAGAGGATTAAACCTGACTGCTGAGAAAGGAGGACTTTGTCTTTTCCTAAATAAGAAATGTTGTTTTTATGTAAATAAGTCAGGGGTAGTTAGGGACATGGCCCAACAATTAAGAGAATGAATCACAATAAGAAGACAAGAATTGACTGATTCTTGTCTGAATTGGAACAATATTTGAAGTGGGGCATCCTGGCTTCTCCCATTAGCTGGACCCCTCCCATGGTCCTATTGGCACTCCTGTTTGGGCCCTGCATTCTCAATCTAATAGTTCAATTTGTTTCCTCCCATGTAGAATCCATAAAATTCCAAATGTTTCTCCATGGCTATGAACGACTTTCTCTGCAAGATATGGAAAGCAAGGGGGGAATGACATAGAAAAACAGGAATTAAGCAGGAAAGTTGACCTCAAGGGTCTTATCTTAAGTAAGCAGCTGCACGCCATTTCCCTTAACCACAATCCCTGCTTCTGTAAACACGCTTTACTGCACCTCACATGAAAATGTCCATAAAGATGTCTGCTTCAGTGCTTGTGGAAGTAACCGCTCTCAGTCTGAAATTTAAAATTGTAAACCTGCCAATGGCAAACCCATGTATGTTGTAACCACAAAAAAACTCTATAAAAGCAGCTTGAAACTGAAGTTTGGGACTCAGGTTTTGGGAGGTTACTCCACCTGAGACTTCCAGAATAAACACCTTTGATTCTCCTCTCAGTCTCCGGTGCCTGTTCTGAGTGCATTCATTCCTGTTTTCTGGTGAGTTACTGCAGTTGCTGCAACACTCCAATCTCACAACATCTTAATTAGTTTCTGGAATGTTTAGAGTTTTTGTTTGTTTGTTTGTTTTGTTTTTTTGAGTCAAAGTCTCATTCTGTTGCCCAGGCTGGAGTGCAGTGGCACATTCACAGCTCACTGCAGCCTCAACCTCTTCAGCTCCCAGGAGATCCTCCTGAGTAGCTAGAATTACAGGTGCATTCCACCACACCTGGGTACTTTTAAAATTTTTTGTAGAGACAAGGTTTCCCTATGTTGCCTAGGCTAGTTTCGATCTCCTGGGCTCAAGCAATCCTTCCGCCTCAGCCTCCCAAAATGCTGGGATTATATGTGAGTCATCATACCTGTCTGGTTTCAGGAGTTTTCACAAAGGCAATTTGGATGACATATTGTTAAGTTGCTGTCTCTGTGGGGGAACAAGAGCCTCGGTCTTCCTGTTTTCTCATTGTTCTCATATAATTCCTCCTGTTTTTAATTTTAGTTTTGAAAAAAATTTACAGAAAATTTGCAGACTACTATAATAAACTCTCACCTAGATTTACTAATGAAATATTGTTAGTATTTTGTTACACTTGCTTGATCTCTCTCTTTCTCTCTCTCTCTCTCTCTCATATAAGTTAATGTTTCTGAACTATTTGAGGTTAAGTTGCAGATAATCATGAGTTTTACTCTAAATATTTCATGTGTGTCTTTTAAGAATAGGGTCATATCCATCAAATGATAAGACTAACACTCAATATCTGACATTTTAAAAATTAAATTCATTGCTTATTATAGTAAGTGATCTTTTGGAACTGGCAAATTTTCAGAGGCATACATAGACTAGCATCATCTGTAGAAGAATGGTTACCCAGGTTAGACTGTTGCTTGTTTGGCATTCTACAGATTATTTACCACAGTGGATTTGTATCTGATTGACTGACTTTTAGAGATGAGAAACTGTTGCTGATAATTTGGCTTTCAAAATCACACTCACCGTGTACACTGTTGGTGGGAAGGTAGGCTAGTTCAATCCCTATGGAAAGCAACTTGGAGATTTCTGAAAGAACTAAAAACAGAACTACAATTCAGCCCAGCAATCCCACTTCTGGGAATATACCCAAAGAGTATAGATCATTCTACCTAAAAGACACCAGTTCTTATGTTTATATAGCACTATTCACAAAAGCAGAAACATGGAACCAACCTAGCTGCCCATTGATGGTAGACTGGTTAAAGAAAACATGGTATGCTGGGCACAGTGGCTCACACCTATAATCCCAGCACTTTAGGAGGCCGAGGTGAGAGGATTGCCTGAGTCCACACGTTCGAGACTAGCCTGGGCAACTTGGTAAGGCCTCAACTCTACAATAAATAAAAAAATTAGCTGGGAGTGGTGGCACGTGCCTGTAATTCCAGCTACTTGGAAGGCTGAGGCAGAAGGATTGCCTGAACCCAGCAGGTCAAGGCTGTGGTGGCTGTGAGTATGCCACTGCATTCCAGCCAGGGTGACAGAGTGAGACTCCATCACATAACACAAAAAGAAAATGTGTACACATATACTATATACTGTACATACACACACACACAAACCCCAAATGTGTAGATAATATTATCTATACACCTTAGTCATGAGTACAACTGTATATTGAGTTCTGTGGTACATATACACTATGAACTATACATATACACTGCTACACAGCCATAAAAAAGAATGAAATCATGGCATTTGCAACAACATGGATGCAATCTGAGGCCATCATTCTAAGTGAACTATCACAGAAACAGAAAACTGAATAATACATGTTCTCACTCATAAGAGAGTATTAAACACTGGACACACATTGGTACAGGATGGGAACAGACACTGGGGCACTGCTACACTAGAGAGAGAGGGAGAATAAGGGATCTAAAACCACTCATTGTGTACCATGCCCACCACTAGGGTGGAGGGGGCAGGCTCTTGACAACCCAGATCCCACCTTCATGCAATATACCTATGTAATAAATCCTCACGTGTACCCCCAATTGTAAAGTAATTTTTTTAAAAAACACAAAGTCAGCCGGGCTCAGTGACTCAGCCTGTAATCCCAGCACTTTGGGAGGCTGAGGTGAGTGGATTGCCTGAGCCGGAGGGTTCGAGACCTGCCTGGGCAACTTTCTCTACAATAAATCAAAAAATCAGCTGGGCGTGGTAGCGCACGCCTGTAATTCCAGCTACTCAGAAGGCTGAGGTGGAAGGATCGCCAGAGCCCAGCAGGTCGAGGCTGTGGTGGCTGGGAGTGGCCACTGCACTCCAGTCTGGGCGACAGAGTGAGACTCCAACTCAAAAAAAAAAAAAAAAAAAAAAGAATCAATGTTTTCCTACATTCGTGGGGATTATTTCATTTTCAGCCCTTTCCTTTTTGGTCCTCATTCAGACAAGAATACAAGAGACACCATCAAGTCCAGATCTTCACTACTGTGGTTGATTATCCTTGAAGATGAGGTTTCATTTGTGGAAATATTGTTTTTAATTCACAAATTGATCATTCTGATTTTATCTTGTTTTTGTGTTTGAATCATTTGTTGAATGAGTTTTGGTTATATCATTATATTCTGGTTGAATGATATTTAGTCATATGATAAGGATAAAGTGACAATAATTCACAATTAATCAATAGATTTTAAAATTGGTTGCTAGAAATAGTGATTCATTATGTGTGTCAACATTAGATTTAAAGCCCTGGTATGGATTATCGTAATAGTATAAGAAAAGGTTTGGCAGTAGTGGGAAACTGCCGGGAGGGAGGCAGGGAAGCGGAAATGGCGGTAGTGTGAATCTGCCTGGGGAAGGAGGGGCACATCTCATCAACAAGAGTACCTGTATAATGAACATTTGTATACCTAAACCTGAATTGTACCCCACATCTTTAAAATAAAAAAAGTATATATTCTATTTATAAAACAAAGTTTATTAATTTATTAAAAAATAACAACGATAAACCCATTACATTTTTATACAAATAATGACATTTTCCACAAAAAAAAAAAAAGCCCTAGTATAAGACCTGAGGCTATTTTGACTTATTACTTGAGACCTATACTTGGTCTAAGGCAAGGAGGCTAGTTAAGCCTTTGCTTCTTATTTAAGAAATAGGTTTTATAGGCAATGTTTTTATTTTTTTAATAAGTTAAAAATCTTGAGAGCATGGCCTAACATTTTCATGTTTATACAGAAATAAAAATTTGCGTAATTAAGAAATCAACCTGCAACCTATGGACTCTGCTCCAAGCTTATCTGCCCATGTCTATGGAGTCTTTAGAATCATAGCTATTTTTGGTAATTTCTTAAATCATACATAGTGTATATGTTCTCATACATGGATGAGCTATAATCTCATCATCTATAGGAGCTGCTGTTTTTGCCTAAAAGTATTTCTTACCTATTACATTAATAGATGTTTGGGTCAGAGGTCCCCAAGACCATCCCCAAGCAGGATGATTCAGGTACGAGTCCAACTCACAGGACTCAACATGCAGCTATACTCATGGCTAAGGTGTATAGATGATATTATCTACACATACGGGGTTTTCGTTGTTGTTGTTTTAGTTTTGAGTTGTGGTCTCACTCTGTCACTTAGGCTGGAGTACAGTCGCATAACCACAGCTCAGTGCAGCCTCAAATTCCAGGGCTCAAGTGATCCTCCTGCCTCAGCCTCCCAAGTAGCTGGGACCATAGGCGCATGCCACTGTACCCAGCTAACTTTTTTATTTTTTGTAGAGATGAGGTCTCACTATATTGCTCAGGCTGGTTTTGAACTACTAAACTCAAGCAATCCTCTTGCTTCAGTCTCTCAAATTGCTGTGAGCCACCATACCTAACTTACACATATAATTGATTATCTATCTATCTATCATCTATCTATCAACATCAAGAAAGGAAAAAGCACCTGTGCATAGTCTAGGGGAAACCAGGCACAAGCAGTGGAGTCACATAGGATTTGCTTAATTCTCTCAGCAGTGAATTGTATCAATACATGTGAAAACTTGCCACCCAGGAAAGTTTACTAGAGACTCATTGCCCAGGGTGTCTTTTGGGAGTAAGCATGTACGTAGCCCTTCGCTGGCATGCACTCAAATTTCATACTCCCAGAAAGAAAAGCAAGTGTTCAGCAAAAACCATATATTTGGTGTAGTTTCGGTTCAATGAACCACTCTTATTGATCAATGTTGGGAACCCTCCCAAAAGCTAACTTTCCGGATGTCAGTCAAGGGCCAACATCACAATTGGGACTTTCTACAGACAGCAGTTCAGGTCTGGTATGTTAACTGATTTCTGCACTCTGTCACCCAGACTGGAGTGCAGTGGCCGCTCCCGGCCACCGCAGCCTCAACCTGCTGGGCTTCAGTGATCCTTCTGCCTCAGCCTTCCAAGAAGCTGGAACTACCGGCGCGCGCTACCATGCTCGGCTGATTTTTGATTTATTGTAGAGATGAGGTCTCACCAAGTTGCCCAGGTGGGTCTCGAACCCACGGACTCAGGCAATCCCAAAGCGCGGGATTACAGGCTGAGCCACCGAGCAGGCTAAACTAGATTTCTTTTAAAATTTTTTTAAAATTTAAGACCAGGCAAGGTGGCTCACACCTATAATCCCAACACTTTGGGAGGCTGAGGTGAGAGGATTGCCTGAGCTCACAGGTTCAAGGCCAGTCTAGGCAACTTGGTGAGACCTCGTCTCTACAATAAATCCAAAAAAAAATTAGCCTGGTGTGGTGGTACATTCCTGTAGTTCCAGCTACTTGGAAGGCTGAGGCAGAAGGATCCCCTGAACCCAGCAGGTCAAGGCTGTGGTGACCATGCACATGCTACTGCACTCCAGCCTGGGTGACAGAGTGAGACTCCAACTCCAAAAAATATATATATTTTATTTTATTTAAAGAGATTGGGATTCTCACCATGTTGCCCAGGCTGAACTCAAACTCCTGGGTTCAAGGGAACTTCCCACCTTAGCCTCCTGAGTAGCTGGGACAACAATCCCATGCCATTGCAAGTAGCTTTGACCTAGAAAATTCACCTTCGAAAGTTTGTGATTATGTTCTTTCTCCAGAAGGTCTGAAGCATAACTCATTAGTCACTTTCCCTTTGGCTCCTCAAGATTGTCAGTTTAAATTATTTTTGTAGCTCTCGAGCTTTTAAAAGATTTCTATTTTCTCTCCAAGGATATATTTTAGATACAGGCAAAGAATTTCTGCCATGCCTAGGTGGGTTCTTTTAGAAATAGATACTTGTCTTCGAAGTACAAATAAATTTAATAGTTGCACTATCCTATAAAAGTTATAGAAAATTTGTGCCTTGAACATAGTAAGAAATTCAAACGTTGATGCTGACAAGAATAATTTAGGGTACATATAAAAAATGTACATTAGTAAGTTTATGCTGGAAATTCTCATTGAGTTAGAGCTGAGAGATATGGTCAAGATATCTGCATATGGCCGGGTTCAGTGGCTCAGTCTGTAATCCCAGCACTTTGGGAGGCCGAGGTGAGTGGATTGCCTGAGCCCACGGGTTCAAGACCCACCTGGGCAACTTGACGAGACCTCATCTCTACAATAAATCAAAAACTAGCCGGGCGTGGTAGCGTGCACCTATAGTTCCAGCTACTTGGAAGGCTGAGGCGGAAGGATCGCCGGAGCCCAGCAGATTGAGGCTGTGGTGGCCGGGGGTGGCCATTGCACTCCAGTCTGGGCAACAGAGTGAGAGTCCAACTCAAAAAAAAAAAAAAAAGATATCTGCATATAAAGAAGGTCCCCTGTGATTCTGATGCAACGATCTTGGAACTACACTTTGAGAAATGACTGCCAATTGATTATAGTCCTATATTTTGTTTGTTTTAGAGACATGATCTTGCTCTATCTCCCAGGATGGAAGGCAGTGGTGTGATCACAGTTCACTGCAGCCTTGACCTCCTGGCCTCAAGTGATCCCTCAACTTGGCCTTCCAAAGTGCTGGGATTACAAGTGTAAGCCAGCAAGCCTGACCTTAATGACATATTTTTAATGTGTGCTAGGAAACCCATTTTTAATGAAAAAGTGCTTGTTTGGGGAGAAGTATTCATGGTTTTGGAATGTGTTGTTTTATTTGAACACAAACAACCAGTGTTTCTATGGCTAACATTTTCTGAAGATAGCACATGCCCATTCATTGTTCTAACCAGGTTCCACGTTCATATTAATGTACGTATTCCTCACAAGCTTATGAGGTTAGTGCAACTACCCTCATCTTACAGCAAAGAAAATTAAGGCACAAGAGGTTGAGTAACTTGCCATAGCTGCACATTAGCTAGATAGATCCGTGGTAGAGTTAGGATTCAAACCTTATCAGTCTTCAAGTTTAGCTGTCACACTATATTGCTTCTCTTTTTTCATTTGAACTCAAAAGGGCTCACTTTTCTTATCTAAAAAGGAGTAACTCCATTGCCTTACTAGACTCTGGTGTGGCCATGTGTTCTTTGAGCTATGGCCAAGGTCATGCTTCTTAAGCTTTGGTCCCCTCTCCTACACTGGAGAGGCAAATCTCCTCTCTCTCTCCTCTCTAATTTACTTTCTAAATTCACTATATTTACTAATCTTAAATAAATAAATAAATAATAGTAGCTTGGTCATAAATGGTAGGAACTATCTGTCCAGCTCCATGGAAAAAGTAAAACTATTTGTCTACATAAGGCCAAAGGATTAAAGTTCCCCTTGGTTGGTGCAGTTTGATAACATTGTGAAGTAAGTTTGAATGTAAGGGTACCAAATTTTATGCTAGCTATAAGGCATGTCGTTAGCTGTGTATATTTATGGTACATGAACTACTGATTGGATAAGATAATCAATCAAAAGCAATTTTTTTTTCACCTATTACTTATTGAAAAGCTAATCAGGGGATCTTTTATGAACTCTAAGTTGTAATTTTAAAGATTTTTTAAAACCTTCAAACTGGCTGGGTGTGGTGTCTCAAGCCTAAAATCCCAGCACTTTGGGAGGTAAAGGTGAGAGGATTGCCTGAGACCATGGGTTCAAGACCAGCCTGGGCAACTTGTTGAGATCTCACCTCTACAATAAATCAAAAAATTAGCTGGGCATGGTAGTATGCATCTATAGTTCCAGCTACTTGGAAGGCAGAGGTGGACAGATACCCTGAGCCCAGCGGATCAATACTGAGGTAGCTGTGACCGTGCCACTGCTCTCCAGCCTGGGTGACAGAGTGAGACTTCAACTCATAATTTTAAAAAAATCCCTAGCTGGGCTCGGTGGCTCAGCCTGTAATCCTGCGCCTTTGGGAGGCTGAGGTGAGTGGATTGCTTGAGCCCGTGGGTTTGAGACCTGCCTAGGCAACTTGGCGAAACTTCATCTCTACAATAAATCAAAAATGAGCTGGGCATGGTAGCACGCGCCTATAGTTCCAGCTACTTGGAAGGCTGAGGTGGAAGGATCTCTGGAGCCCAGCAGGTCAAGGTTGCGGTGGCCAGGAGCGGCCACTGCACTCCAGTCTGGGTAACAGAGTGAGACTCCAACTCAAAAAAAAAAAAAAAAAACCCGCAAACCAAACCAAGTGTGGTGGCTCACATCCATAATCTCAACAATTTGGGAGGCAGAGGTGAAAAGATTGCTTGAGCCCAGAGGTTTGAGACCAACCTGGGCAACTTGGCGAGACCTTGTCTCTACAATAAATCAAAAAATTAGTCAGCTGTGGTAGCCTGCACCTGTAGTTTCTGCTACTTGGAAAGCTGAGGCTTGGGTGACAGAGGGATACCCTGTCTCAAAAAAAAAAAAAGAAAAAAGAGGGTAGAATGATAGCTCCTATAGAATGGGGGCTGGGGGCAATGGGAAGATGATGATCAAAGGGTACAAAGTCTCGGGAGGAATAAGTTTGATTTTGAGATCTATTGCACAGCAGGATGAATACAGTTAATAATAGTGTATGGTACATTTCAACACTGCTAAGATGTTGGGAGCCGGCCACGGAGGCCCACTGAGCGTTAGGGATCAGGAAGGGCCATTGACCCCGAGACCACTAGGATGCATTCGGGAGCTATTGACCCCATTTCCTCCCCCTTTCTACTCAGCACTAACCAGATTAAGCTCCTGTGAGCTCAAAATATAAAATCTCTGAGACCGGGACAAACACAAGCTAACTTTAGAAGCTCATTGCTCCCATTCTTCCGCAAACTGCAGTTTTGGCTTTCACACAACTTAAAATTCAAACTCACGTCACATCTAAGAGCCTTAGTATTGGTCACAGGCTTCTGGGTCATGATCTCAGGATTTATTGAAGGGTGTAAATTGTAGAATATAGTTTTAGAAGACAGCCATTTTGTTGAAAGAATGCGGCTGGGTTACTTGCAGGTAGCCCACTGTGAACTTTGGACTGGGCCACATTCCAAACATTCTGGGATGGGCCACTTTTGTAAAGTAAATACTTAAGCTTCTATAGAATTGTTTAACTTGGCAAAATCAATCAGCTTAGGATGAAAAAGGTTTATAGAATATGTCAGTCACAGATTAGGTTATCCTTTGTTATGGGATTTTAAGATTATCATATGAAAAGAGTTTAAAGGCAATCATTGATTAAGTTTTCGTGGATTAAGGTTTCTGGTGGGGGGGGGATGCCCCTCCCACATCTGACTTTGTATATAAAAGACCCATTGTAATTCCCAATAACACACATCTCTTCTGCAAGAGACAGGGGTCCAGCCTCTTTCTCTCTCTCCCTCTTTCCCCTTTCCCCCCTAATCGCCGACGCTGTCTCCACTTTTGGAGTACCCTGAACCTGGCTGGAGCTGGTCTCCAGCAAGTGGCGCCTGAACGTGGGACCTCAAGGTAAGCTTTCTTTTTCTTTTTCAGGACGGATAGGACCCCTCTGTAGAGATAGGCAGAACAAGGAAGGGTGAGCAGTTTACGAGCCATGGCAGAATCATGGGCCAGAGTGATTTTTGTTCATAAGTATTCTGATGTCTATTAGTATTTTGCACATATTGTCCAATAGAGGAACCGGTTGTCTTGACTCTTGCGTTTTGTACGTCTTAGCTTTATGGAATATTACCCGGGGATGTTTTAAACCAACAGTATGATTTCTCCAAAATTCCGGCCAAAAATAAAGACACCCCCCTGCTGGCCATAGCCTTGGCGCCTCCTTTAGACGATAAATTTTTTCCCCCGAGGAAAAATGGAGGAAGTGATTGGGTATCACAAGCAAAAAAATCCTGGTAATGTTGCCAAGGTACCTCCTCCATACCCTTTACTACAAATAAGGTGAAAATACCGAAATTCACATCTGAGTATGTGTCTCCGGCTAATGTAGGTATGCAGGGAGCCAGAAAAAAGGCTGAGAAAGGGGGAGGTTTTACCTTGTCTTCTTGCTTTCCAGTAATTTATATGGAAGAAGGCACAGTAAATGAGGCACCTCATTGGGAGCCATTACCATATAAATTGATTAAGGAACTTAAAGAGGCTTGTACTTGGTATGGCCCTACAGCTCCTTATACTATTACTATTATGGAACAATTTGCCACTCAGTGGATGACACCACAAGATTGGCAACAACTTGCTAAAAACTGTTTGTCAGGAGGAGCCTTTTTACTATGGAAAACTGAATTTGAAGATCAGGTAAGGATCCAGAGGGCTGTTAACCAGCAGAGGGATCCAAATCAGTTTCATATTTCTAGCAATATGTTGTTGGGAAAAATATATGAGTCAGTTGACAGCCAACTAATCTTACCCAAGGAAATTACTAACTCCAGACCTCTAAAAGATTTATATATTCAGGGAGTTAAAATTAAAAGTGCTAGATACAGGGGCTGATGTTTCTTGTATTGCTGGGAAAGACTGGCCATCTTCCTGGCCAACACAAGTAGCTCCATCAGGTCTCACTGGTATTGGTCGAGCGCCCCTCTGTAGCCAAAAGTTCTCAAATCTTAAATTGGACAGATAATGAAACTTCAGGAACCTTCTGTCCCTACATCATTCCTTCCATCCCCATTACACTTTGGGGACGCGATATTCTTGCTCAAATGGGCATGCTTCTGTATAGTCCAGATGACAAGGTGTCAGCGCAAACCTACAAATAGGATGCGATCCCTTAAAGGGATTTGGGAAAGGGAACAGACAGGGCATAAAAGGACCTGTTCAGGTTGTGGAGAGGAAAGACCAGTCTGGTATTGGCTGACCCAAAGACTAAGACGGGTGGCATGAATCTTGTTGAATCAAAGGAATAGACCAGAGAAAAATGTAAACAAAATAAGGGTTTTCACTTCCTTTGTCCTCTCCTATTCCTCCTACAACTCCAATTCCTTTTTTCCCCCACTACTCTTGTTTCTTGTAATCTGTTCTGTGAGTCCCTTCGCCTTTATCGGGGAAGGAAGGGCAGACGTCTACGGCCATGGTGCCTAGTTCTGACTTTCAGTCTTTCTCTTTTACCTTTGGAGAAGGGGCAGGTGCCAAAGGCCATGGCACCTGACCCCAGCCTCCAGTCTTTCTCTTTTACCTTTAGAAAAGGGGGTGGGTGCCAAAGGCCACGGCACCTAACCCCAATTTCCCAGACTTCTCCCCCCCCCCACATGTCTCTTCTCAAGGGGTGGCTCAGACAAAAGGATGTTAAAAATTCTTCTTTGTTGTCTTCTTATGATAAATTTCTCTCAAGTTCAACTTTCACAGACGGAAGTAAAGGAATCATATAAGTGAATCCTGTTAGCTAACTACAAAATAGGTGTTAATAAGCAGACTAGACTGGAAGGACAAGTTCTTTTGGATGTATTTTATCTCTCAGTCAGTACTGGCACAAACTGGCACAAAAAAAAAAAAATTTTCTAAAAATTAAAAAAGGGGCCCACAAACCCCTCAACTATAACTATTGGACACAGCCTTTAAAGTCTTTAACAACTGGGAGGAGAAAAAATGCAGGACCAAAAACATAAAACAAACTTACTGCGTGCAGTCCAAGACATCGAGGTAGGAGAAGAGCTCACCATCTGCTACCTGGATATGCTGATGACCAGTGAGGAGCGCCGGAAGCAGCTGAGGGACCAATACTGTTTTTTTTTTTTTTTTTTGAGTTGGAGTATCACTCTGTTGCCCAGACTGGAGTGCAGTGGCCACTCCCAACCACCACAGCCTCGACCTGCTGGGCTCCGGCGATCCTTCCACCTCAGACTTCCAAGTAGCTGGAACTATAGACGCGCGCTACCTTTGCCCGGCTGATTTTTTGATTTATTGTAGAGATGAGGTCTCGCCAAGTCGCCCAGGCGGGTCTCGAACCCGCGGGCTTGGGCAATCCACTCACCTCACCCTCCCAAAGGCAGGGGATTACAGGCTGAGCCACCGAGCCCAGCACCAATACTGCTTTAAGTGTGACTGTATCCGACGCCAAACCCAGGACAAGGTGATCTGCAACACTTTCACCATCTATGCTGCAGAGATGGAGGAAGTGGGTGTTGGCCTGTATCCTAGTATGTCTTTGCTCAATCACAGCTATGACTCTAACTGTTCAATTGTGTTTAATGGACACCACCTCTCAGCGTACCTGCTTGCCCCTTCAATGATATGGAAAAGGACTGGTCACTCATCCAGCAAGATACTGGCTTCCTGAAATGCAGAGACTGTGCTTATAACTCTAAGGGGGACTATACTGTACCTGGTGAAAGACTATATATTAGTGACTGGGGTTTTAATGGCTCTATGCTTGCTGCAACTAGAAGCCACTCCAATGAATGGGTACCAGACAAGTCATTGAACCTCATTTGTGGAGAGCCCTCGCACCCCTTCAACCAGTCAGCCTGTCTAGGCCTGTTGGACAAACTTGGGGGGTACCACTTTAGGGATGCTTGCAGTTCTCTTATGTGTTTTTAGTATGAAATAAGTACTAAGTTGTTAAAATTGAGTATCATAGCAATGTTTATAAGGTGTCTTATACTGGGTGTTTTTTTAACTAATTGTTTAACTAATGCTTTTTACGAAGGTTTTGTTATTCTTGAGCAGTCATCTTATTTGATGATTCTTGTATAATTGCCATCTCATTGGTATGATGCATGTGGTTTACAGATATTGTATGAGGCTAATGCTCTTTTAGAAAGACAGAAAAGATTTTTGGCTACTTTTAATTTTAGGAGTTACAGCTTTAATCGCTACTTTTGAGCTGTAGCATTATCTGGGGAAGTTCATACAACTATATTTGCTGATCAGCTGTCTAAAAACATTTCTATTGCCATAGCTATTCAGGAAACCATAGACCAGAAGTTGGAAAGTAAGGTTAGTGCTTTGGAGGAAGGAGTTTTAGCAGTAGGGCAAGAACTTGTGACCTTAAAAAAGAAATTGGCTCCCCAATGTCACTCTGAGTTTAAACCTGTCCATACTTGGGACAAAGTAACTTGAAATTTGGAACCATTCAGACCTGAGTATAGACCTTACTAAATTACATCAAGAAATTCAGGCATCATTTGCTAATCAAAAATCATTAATGTCTATACTCTCAATGTGGGAATTTGCAGAGCAGTGATTTTTTTTGCTTGTTGCTGTGTTTACTCCCAGTCATCTTCAGAGTGCTAAAGAAGAGCAATATGGAGTTTCATGGTTTCGTAATAAAAAAAAAAAAGGGGGGAGATGTTGGGAGCCGGCCACGGAGGCCTACTGAGTGTTAGGGATCAGGAAGGGCCGTTGACCGCGAGACCACTAGGATGCGTTGGGGAGCTATTGACCCCTTTTCCCCCCCCTTTTCACTCAGCACTAACCAGATTAAGCTCCTGTGAGCTCAAAACATAAAAACTCTGAGACCGGGACAAACACAAGCTAAATTTAGAAGCTCATTGCTCCCATTCTTCCGCAAACTGCATTTTTGGGGCTTTCACACAACTTAAAATTCAAACTCACGTCACATCTAAGAGCCTTAGTATTGGTCACAGGCTTCTGGGTCATGATCTCAGGATTTATTGAAGGTATAAATTGTAGAATATAGTTTTAGAAGATAGCCATTTTGTTGAAAGAATGTGGCTGGGTTACTTGCAGGTAGCCCACTGTGAACTTTGGACTGGGCCACATTCCAAACATTCTGGGAGGGGCCACTTTCTTTGCAAAGTAAATACTAAGGCTTGTATAGAATTGTTTGACTTGGCATAAATCAATCAGCTTAGGATGAAAAAGGTTTATAGAATATGTCAGTCACAGATTAGGTTATCCTTTGTTATGGGATTTTAAGATTATCATATGAAAAGGGTTTAAAGGCAATCATTGATTAAGTTTTCGTGGATTAAGGTTTCTGGTGGGTGGGGGATGCCCCTCCCACATCTGACTTTGTGTAAAAAAAGACCCATTGAAATTTCCCCAAATAACACACATCTCTTCTGCAAGAGACAGGGGTCCAGCCTCTTTCTCTCTCTCCCTCTTTCTCCTTCCCCCCAATCGCCAACACCGCCTCCACCTTTGGGGTACCCTGAACCTGGCTGGAGCTGGTCTCCGGCACTAAGATAGTAAATTTTAAAGATTCTCACCACAAACAATAAGTATTTGAGGTAATGGATATGTTAACTAGCTTGATTCAGTGATTCAATATTGCTTTTAGAAATTATAACATCACTTTGTATCCTGTAAATATGTACAATTATTATTTGCCAATTTCCCCCCCAAAATTTTTTAAACCCTCCACACGAATAGCAGACTACTGACAAATGCTCCCCTGTAGCAGTTTGAGAAAATTTTTTTTTTTTGAGTTGGAGTATCACTCTGTCGTACAAGCTGGAGTGCAATGGCACGCTCACGGCCACTGCAGCCTTGACCTGCTGGGCTCACCTGATCCTTCCGCCTCAGCCTTCCAAGTAGCTGGAACCACAGGTGAACACCACCACACCTGGCAAATTTTTTTTTTCTTTTTTTTAATGGTAAAGATTAGGTCTCACCAAGTTGCCCAGGCTAGTCTTGAATCCCTGGATTCTGGCAATCCTCTCACCTCGGCCACCCAAAGTGCTTGAACCACTGCACCCGGTCCTGAGAACATTATTTATTTATTTATTTTTATCTTATTTTTTGAGTCAGAGTCTCATTCTGTTGCCCAGGCTGGAGTGCAGTGGCATGTTCACAGCCACTGCAGCCTTTACCTACTGGACTCAAGCTACCCTTTCCCTTCCCAGCCTTCCAAGTAGCTGGAATTTCAGGCGGCCACCACCATGCCCACCCAATTTTTTGATTTTTTTTAGATCTCCCCCAAGGCCCAGGCTTCTCCCCCAACTCCTCCTCTCACCTGGGCCCTCCCAAATTACTGGGATTACAGGTTTGAGACACCATGCCTGGCAGTGAACTTTATTTTTTCATGCTATGATTTATGTATAGTGGGAAAAATATTTTTGAATCTCTATGACAAGATGTAAATTTGTGTTTTGTTCTTTTTTTTTCTACTTGGCAATCCATCAAAAAATATGTGTTGCTCACAGTAGGTGAAGTGTTTTATGAGAAATTATGAGCCATAGATAATTTGTTATACACAGATGAAATATTGTATTCGTACTCTTAGATGCAATATTGTCCCAAGAATGTTTTTTTTTTTTACTTCAGTAAAAGAATAAATAGTAAATACCAAAACAAAAAAAAAAAAAAACCCCCAAAACGGGAGCTGGACTCAGTGGCTCAGCTTGTAATCCCGTGCCTTGGGAGGCTGAGGTGAGTGGATTGCCTGAGCCTGCGGGTTCGAGACCCACCTGGGCAACTTGGTAAGACCTCATCTCAACAATAAATCAAAAAATTAGCCGTGCATGGTAGCGCCGCCTGTAATTCCAGCTACTTTGAAGGCTGAGGCGGAAGGATGGCCGGAGCCCAGTAGTTCGAGGCTGCGGTGGTCGGGGAGTGGCCACTGCACTCCAATCTGGGCAACAGAGTGAGACTCCAACTCAAAAAAATAAAAAAAAAACGGGAAGTGTAAGTATTCTGAGAGACATTTGAAGTACTACCCAACAAAATAACTATCTTACTGGTTATATTTAAAGAAAGTCACATTTTTGAAGATTTTATTTGTATTTTGAGTCAGAGTCTCACTCTGTCACCCAGACTGGAGTGCAGCGGCACACTCTCGGCCACCGCAGCCTCGACATGCTGGGCTCAGGTATTCCTTCCACCTCAGCCTTCCAAGTAGTTGGAACTACAGGCACGTGCCACCATGTCCATCTAATTTTTTGATTTATTGTAGAGATGAGGTCTCGCTAAGTTGCCCAAGTTTCCTTCTTTTCTAAGGCTGAATAATACTCCATTGTATTGTTACAGCAACTGCAGCAACTCCCCGGGGAACAGGAATGAATGCACTCAGAACACAGGTACTGAGGACCGAGAGGAAATCAAAGGGGTTTATTCCAGAAATCTCAGGCGGAGTAGCCTCCCAAAACCTGAGCCCCAACCCTCAGTTTCAAGTTGTTTTTTATAGAGCTTTTTGTAGTTAAAACATACATGAGTTTACCATTGGTGGGTTTATTTTTTTTAATGTATTTTATTTTAATTTAATTTAATTTTTTTTTATTTTGAGTCTCACTCTGTCGCCCAGACTGGAGTGCAATGGCCGCTCCCGGCCACTGCAGCCTCAACCTGCTGGTCCCCGGTGATCCTTCCCCCTCAGCCTTCCATGTAGCCAGAACTACAGGCACACGCTACCACGCCCAGCTCTTTTTTGATTTATTGTAGAGATGAGGTCTTGCAAGTTGCCCAGGTGGGCCCGAACCCGTGGGCTCAGACAATCCACTCACCTCAGCCTTCCAAAGGTGTGGGATTACAGGCTGAGCCACCGAGCCCGGCTGGATTTACAATTTTAAATTTAGGACCAGGAATGGTACTTCCACAACAAGCATTGAAGCAGACATCTTTATGGACATATGAGGTGCAGAAAAGTGTGTTTACAGAAGCAGAGATTGAGATTAAGGGAAATGGCATGCAGCTGCTTACTTAAGATAAGACCCTTGAGGTCAGCTTTCCTGCTTAATTCCTGTTTTTCTATCTCTTGTATTTTATATATATTTTATATGTGTGTGTGTGGGGTGTGTGTGTGTGTGTGTGTGTGTGTGTGTGTGTCTATATATACATTTATGTATATTTTATATATATATATACATAAATGGAATGGATAAATAAAATGTGATATATATATCACATTTTATTTATCCATTCCTCTGTAGATGGACACTTGGGTTGATTCCATAAATTGACTATGGTGAATAACGCAGCAATGCAATTCCAGGCATACACATGGGAGTGCAGACATTTCTTCAACATACTGACTTCAAATCTATTGAGTAAATACCTAGCAGTGGGACAGCTGGACGGCTATTCCATTTTTAGTTTTTTGAGGCGCTTCCAAACAGTTTTCCATAATGTCTGTACTAATTTACACTCCCACTAACAGTGTACAGTAGTTCCCTTTTCTCTACATATTCAACACTTGTTATCCCTTGTCATTTAGGTAGTAGTCACTCTGAAAGGTGTGAGGTAATCTCTCATTGTGGTGTTTTTTTGCTTTTCCCTAATGTTTTTTTTTTTTTTTTTTGAGTCAGAGTTTTACTCTGTCCCCCAGACTGGACACGGGCACAGCTACCACACATCTCGACCTGCTGGGCTCAGGCAATCCTCCTGCCTCAGCTTTCCAAGTAGCTGGAATCACAGGCATGTGACACTATGCCCAGCTAATTTGATTTATTGTAGAGACAAGGTCTCGCCATGTTGCTCAGGATGGTCTTGAACCCCTGGACTCAGGCGATCCTCTCGCCTCTGCCTCCCAAAGTGCTGGGATTACAGGCTTGAGCCATTGCCCCCAGCCCCTAGTGATTATTGATGTCCATTTGTATGTCTTCTTTTGAGAAATGTCTATTCAGGTCTTTTGTTCTCTTGCTATTGAGCTGTTTGTTCTCTTGCTATTGAGCTGTTTGAATTCTTTGTATGTTTTGGATATTAACCCCTTACTAGATGCATGGTTTGCAAATGTATTCTTCCATTCCATAGACTGTCTCTTCACTCTGTTGATTGTTTCCTCTATTCTACACAAGCTTTTTAGTTTGATGTAATCCCATTTGTCTATTTTTGCTTTTGTTTCCTGTGCTTGTGTGGTCAAATCCAAAAAAATCATTGCCTAGACCAACGTTAAGAAGCTTCTCCACAGCCGGGTTCGGTGGCTCAGCAGCTCAGCCTGTAATCCCGTGCCTTTGGGAGGCTAAAGTGAGTGGATTGCCTGAGCCCGCAGATTTGAGACCTGCCTGGGCAGGCGAGACCTCATCTCTACAATAAAAATCAAAAAATTAGCCGGGCGTGGTAGCGCGTGCCTGTAATTCCGGCTACTCGGAAGGCTGAGGCGGAAGGATCGCTGGAGCCCAGCGGGTGAGGCTGCGGTGGCCGGGAGCGGCCACTGCACTCCAGTCTGGGCGACAGAGTGAGACTCCAACTAAAAAAAAAAAAAAGAAGCTTCTCCACTAAGTTTCCTTCTAGCAGTTTTAGAGTTTCATGTCTTACATTTAAGTCTTTAAGCCATTTGAGTTATTTTGGGATAATACTATACAATTTTAAAGTGACAAGGATTAGCCGGGCTCGGTGGCTCAGCCTGTAATCCCACGCCTTTGGGAGGCTGAGGTGAGTGGATTGCGTGAGCCGCGGGTTCGAAACTCGCCTGGGCAGCAAGACCTCATCTCTATAGTAAATCAAAAAAATCAGCCGGGTGTGGTAGTGCATGCCTGTAATTCCGGCTACTCGGAAGGCTGAGGCAGAAGGATCACCGGAGCCCAGCAGGTCGAGGCTGCAGGGGCCCGGGGAGCGGCCACTGCACTCCAGTCTGGGCGACAGAGTGAGACTCCAACTCAAAAAAAAAAAAAATGATAAGGATTAAACTAATTTATATGTTTTAGAAAAAAGTTAAGAAATGTTTAATTAATATAATTTATTCATGCATTCACTTAATAAATGCTTTTAAATGACTATTATGTGCTAAAATTTATGCTAGCACTGGATAATTTTATTTATACCTACTTAACTTTGATATAGATTTCATCCTATATATAGTAAAGTTAAGCATTTTTTCTGGAGACTCTCAAATCACAGAGTGGCAGAATCAGTATTTAAACACTCAAATACTTGATCAAAAGCTGGGCTCATTACATTTATTATAGTAATTTGGATTACAGGTGGATACTTTATTTTACTAAATGAATTACTGTATGAGTCCTTTAAATAGTGAGCTCCCATAGGACTTTACATTGACTTTTTCTTAAATGATTCAAGAGTAAGGCTGGGCACGGTGACTCAAGCCTGTAATCCCAGCACTTTGGGAGTCCGAGGCAAGAGGATTACCTGAGTCCAGAGGTACGAGACCAGCCTGGGCAGCTTAGCGAGACCTTGTCTCTACACTAAATCAAAAAATTAGCCAGGCGTTGTGGCACATGCCTGTAGTTCCAGCTACTAGGAAGGCTGAGGCAGAAGGATTGCCTGAGCCCAGAAGGTGGAGGCTGTGGTGGCCATGAGCATGCCACTACACTCCAGCCTGGGTGATAAAGACTCCAATTCAAAAAAAAAAAAAAGAGTAAGTGTATCATTAAAGCCATATAACCACAGTGTCTTATGTAGGATAGAGCTCATTAAATGTTGATGAAAGAGGCGGGATGCAGTGCCTCACGCCTATAATCTCAGCATTTTGGGAGGCCAAGGTGAGAGGATTGCCTGAGCCCAGGGGTTCGAGACCAGCCTGGGCAACTTGGTGAGCCCTCATTTTTATAGTAAATCAAGAAAAGTTAACTGGGCATGGTGGTGCACATCTGTAGTTCTAGCTACTTGGAAGGCTGAGGTGATCGCCTGAGCTGAAAGGATCGCCTGAGCCCAGCAGGTGGAGGCTGCGGTAGCTGTGATTGTCCCACTGCACTCCAGTCTGTGCAACAGAGTGAGACTCTGACTAAAAAAAAAAAAAAAAATCGATGAATGAAAGTAGTTTAAGTAGATTTGGAGTTATACATGATTGAATTAAAGTTCTCTATTTTACTCTTTAAGCTTTACATGGCTTATTTGTAAATCCAGGAAAGAACTACTGTGATAATAAATGTGATGATGCATGTATGGCAACTAGCACTAAAAAAAAACATTTAAAAAAAGAAAAAAGCAGTATTTCAATCCTGAAATTATATGTTTATATACTTTAAATTGGGATCTTAGATAAATATTGGGGGGAAATAAGAACTGAGTGGGAAGAATCACTAGGATTACTGGGTACAGGTAGGAGAAAGGAGTCATTGATAAATTTAAGATTATACGCTTGATTTTTGTTGCATAATGTGTAAAGACAGGAATGAGGATGTTAGAAAGGAGTATTTGGGCTATTGCCTTCCTAGACTCTGCTGTGGCCATGTGCTCTTTGAACTATGGTTGCCGCCATGTTTCCTGGTTTTGGGCCCCTTTTTTCCTACCTTGGGGAGTGAATCTCTCCTCTTTCACTCTAATTTACTTGTTAAAGAAACTATATTTTCCAATCTAAAAAAAAAGAAAGAAGTTTTGGATTGAGGATACAAGGTTCTTTATCATGAAAGGTAAGATGAGGCTAAGCACGGTGGCTCAAGCCTGTAATCCCAGCACTTTGGGAGGTTGAGGTGAGAAGACTGCTTGAGTCCAGGGGTTCGAGACCAGCCTGGGCAACTTGGTGAGACCTCGTCTCTACAATACATCAAAAAATTAGCTGGGCGTGGTGGCGCATGACTGTAGTTCCAGCTACTCAGAAGGCTGAGGTAGAAGGATCGCCTGAGCTCAGCGGGTTTGAGGCTGTAGAGGCCGTGAGCAGCCTGCCACTGCATTCCAGCCTGTGTGACAAAGTGAGATTCTGCCCCCCCCCCCAAAAAAGGAAGATTTTCTGGGATGAAGAGAAACAGGATTTCGAGAGGCAAAAATAGAAATTATATATTAGAATGAATGATGAAAGTGAAAAAATTTTAATTCAAATTATATATATTGAGTGCTGGGTACAATGAATTTATTGTCCAGTGTGAGCAAACCTATGGTAGTTATACCAAAATTTTTTTTTTTTGAGTTGGAGTCCCACTCTGTCACTCAGACAGGGATGCAATGGCATGATCACAGCTCACCACAGCCTCGACCTCAGAAAAAAGCCTTTGTCTTCATCCTTCTGAGTACCCCGGGGCTATGGGCAGGAGTCACCACACCAACTAATTTTTTGTAGAGACCAGGTCTTGCTATGTTGCATAGGCTAGACTTGAACTCCTGGGCTCAAGTAATTCCTCACCATGACCTCTCAAAGTGCTAGGATTATAGGTGTGGGCTAACACACCTGGCCTGTTCCAGGATTTCTTTCTTTCTTTTTTTTTTTTTTTATTTGAAGTCTCACTCTGTCGCCCAGACTGGAGTGCAGTGGCATGCCCCCGGGTCACCGCAACCTCGACCTGCTGGGCTCCAGCGATCCTTCCGCCTCAGCCTTCCAAGTAGCTGGAACCACAGCCATGCGCTACCACCCCCGGGTTTAATTTTTTATTTATTGTAGAGACAAGGTCTCACCAAGTTGCCCAGGGGGATCTCAGGCAATCCACTCGCCTCGGCCCCCCAAAGTGTTGGGATTACAGGCTGAGCCACCAAGCCAGGCCCTGTTCCAGGATTGCTATAAAAGTTTTGGACCAGGCATGGTGGCTCATGCTTGGAATCCCCGCACTATGGGAGGCAAAGGTAAGAGAATTGAGTGAACCCAGGGTGAGAGACCAGCCCAGGCAACTTGGCGAGACCTTGTCTCTACAGTAAAAAAAAGAAAACTAGCTGAGTGTGATGGTGCACGCCTGTAGTTCCACCTACTTGGAAGGCTGAAGCAGAAAGGATTGCCTGAGCCCCGCTGGTCAAGGCTGCGGTAGCCATGAATGTGCCATTGTACTCCAATCTGAGCTACAGAGTGAGACTCTGACTCAAAAAAAAGAGAGTAGTTTTGGGTAGTTGGAAGGGTGTGTGGAGAGGGGTCTAAGTGGGGAAGGGAATTTGTTTGACTCTGTAATCTCTAGTACTTTAGATCAGATTGAGATGATATCTAAGAGCAGGGAGGGGCACAGATTGAGGTTATGGATGGAACTAAATCCCTCAGGCTACCCCTCGACTCTGCCTACAGCAGACACCAACAACTAAACAATAATAAATTAATGAAGGTTTATTTTGAACTGGCCTGAAGCGATCCTCCCTCCATGCCACAGCCACCGGATTACAAGCTTGAGCCCAAGGAGATATTGACTTTAGTAGAGCTATAGGATAGCAGCTGAAGCATTTAATTATCCAGGGGAGAATGTTCATTGTGGTGAGAGTAGGTGAGGGAAGGATTTCATTAAAAAGGTATGATTTTACTTGACCCTTATTTATTGCTCTTGAAAAAGGAATTAACAATCTAAATATAAAAAGTCTTCCAAGACAGAAAAGTAAGAAATCCTAGCAGACCATTCAGGACTTCACTAAGTGGCTGGAGATAAAGGGTCAGTAGTGGCCCAATCATAAGCCTTACATGTCATGCCAAGAATTCTGAAATTCATCCTGCAATTGATGGGAATTGCTAGAGGATTTTAGTCATAGGAGTGAAATGATAAAATATTATATATGTATTTTTGGAGTAGGAGTTTTCATTCTGTCCCCCGGCTGGAGTGCAGTGGCACAATCACAGCCTCAACCTGCTAGGCTCAGATGATCCTTCTGCCTCAGCCTTCCAAGTAGCTGGAATCATAGGTGTGCCACCACAAATTTTTTGATTTATTGTAGAGATGAGGTCTTTCTGCCCCTGGACTCAGGGCAATCCTCTTGCCTCCGCCCCCCTAAGCATAAAGCAGAGTAAAAATTTTAAGTTGTCTAAAAAGTAGAAAGAAAAACTGATTTATTGAAGAGATTAGGTCTTGCCATGTTGCTCAGGCTGGTCTCAAACTTCTGAGCTCAGGCAATCCTCTTACTTCCGCCTCCCAAAGTGCTAGGCTTATAGGCGTTAGCCACCATGCCTGGCTTCATTTTTTCATTTAAGAACAATTTCAGACTGGGCATAGTGTCTCACACCTATAATCCCAGCACTTTGGGAGGCCGAGGTGAGAGAATTGCCTGAGCCCAAGGGTTCCACACCCGCCTGGGTAACTTGGCAAGACCTTATCTCTACAATAAATAAGAAAAAAAAATAGCTAGGCATTGTGGTGCGTGCCTGTAGTTCCAGCTATTTGGAAGGCTGAAGCCGAAGGATTACTTGAGCCCAGCAGGTCGAGGTTGCGGTGGCCATGAGCATGTCACTGCACTCCAGCCTGGCAATAGAATAAGACTCCAACTTAAAAAACAAAAACAAACCATTTCGTTGGTCAGGTGCGGTGGCTCATGCCTATAATCCCAGCACTTGGGGAGGCCAAAACTAGCAGATTGCTTGAGCCCAGGAGTTGGAGATCAGCCTGGGCAACATAGCAAAATCTCATCTCTACAATAAATCTAGAAAATAGTGGGGCGTGTGGGGTGCGTCTGTAGTCCTAGCTACTCAGGATGCTGAGGTAGAAGGATCGCCTGAGTCTAAGAGGTTGAGGTTGCCATGAGCCCCGACGGTCAGAAAAAGAAAGAAGCACGCTGAGCATTGACTGCTTGGTGTGACAGACATTTTGCTGAGTGTAGATGGCAGTCCCAGATTCTAGAGCTGATAGTTGTATGTGTAACTCAAAATCTAAGCAACGAACCCATGATGCCAGCATGGAAAGTTCCATTGCTACTGGGCCTTAGTTGTCTGGTTAAAGGTTAAACATGTTGTGGAGACGCTCAGAGGCAAAATGAAAAGGGGATCAGTATATTAATAATAACGAGAAGTGACTGTCATGAAGGGTTTGCTGTAGTTCCTCTAGGATAGAAATTCTGGCCAAATCCCACCCTTCAACACCTGAGGGTGTAATGGAAGACTGCAGATACTCAGGAGCAATCTAAAGTGTACTGAATCACAATGTGTAAGGACAGATCCCAGAAATCTGCAGTTTAATACCGAATCTTCCCAGGCCATTGTTATGTATACTTAAAGCTCGAGAACCACTGGTCCCTCCTGCCATTTCTCAGTTCACTTTCACTTGATGTAGGTGCTATTATTACCCCTATTTGACAGACGAGGAAAAATTTAGGCATAGAAAGGTTTAAAGGACATGCTAAAGTCAAACAGAACCAGGGATGGAATCTAGACCTGCTTGAGATACAGCTCTTAAGCCTTAAGCCCAGCAGTACGCTAGCCACTTTTGCTAAATGATTTGTTGCTAATACTTCAACAAGCACTGAACTTGGAGAGTGAAAACTGTGTGGGGGAGGCACACTAAATTCATTCCGGTAAATGTGGGCAATTCACTCCCATCATGAATTTCAAGTCCCTCGCCTTAGGCAACACACCACCTGATGGTGACCTGGGGGAGGGGCGGCGGAGGGCAGGTGGGTTGGAGAGGGAGGCGATCGATAACTCCGGCGCGCGGCTGCCTGCTGGTTGGATTGGCTCGAGCTTCTCCCGCCAGGCCTGCCCTACTCCCGCGCGTTCCTGGGCCCGCCTCCGCCGCCATCTTGGTCTAGGAGGGCGCGGGCGGCACCGCGTGAGTAAACAGCCCGAGCCAGGAAAGTCCAGCTCCGGCGGCATTCGGGAGCCGAGAGGCAGCGGCGGAGAGGACGCAGTCCGGATCTTCGTATGTGGGGATCCACATCGGGGTCACAGTGGTAGGCCGCGGGGACCCTCGGTCTGGCGCATCCTCCGCCCCCTCGCGGCGAGACGCCTCGCCCGCTGCGCTTCTCCCGCCCCCCGCCGGGCTCCTCCCTCTGTTGAAAGCTGCCCGGGGAAAATGGTGGCGGGAGCGGGCTTAGGCCCGAGCGTGGCGTGGGCTCGGATGCGCGGTGCCGGGCGCAGGAGGAGGTCAGGGCTTGGGCTCTGTGCGCCGGCGGCTCGGGGTGTGGACGCGGCGTGGCCGCGAGGCCCGGGGCGGGCGCGCGAGCCGGACCCCCTCCCGCTTTGCAGCCGCGGGGGGGTGCTTCCCTCGCTCACTGCGTCTTTGCTTTTCCGGTCCCGGCCTTAGGGTGGCAGACATGACGGCCAGGGGTCAGAGCCCCCTCGCGCCGCTGCTGGAGACCTTGGAAGACCCTTCCGCCTCCCATGGAGAGCAGACTGACGCTTACCTGACCCTCACCAGGTGAGGCCCGCTGGGGGTGCGGGGGCCGCGCGGGCGGGTCTGGCAGAAAGAATGTGGCTGGGAGGGGCGCGCCGAATGTGTGTGAATTCCAGAAGTCTGGCAGGTGCGGGAGCGCCCGCGGCGGGACGCGTTGGGGGGTGGCGGAGATGCGTTGGCAACCGGGGAGGCGGCACGTGTGTCTTGCAAGCGAGGGCCTTTTGCAAGTTTTGGTGGGAAGTGGCTGTAGGAGTGACTCCGCGACAGCCGCCGATGTGTTGGGAACGGCGGCCACCCAGGGGTTTGGGTTTTTTTTTAAAAGCGCAGTAACCTTTCTTTTAAGTGATTGCAAAAAGCATCCACGTACTTCTTAAAGAAAATTTTTTAAAAACCCTTTTATACGCCTTTGTAAAGTTTAGTAAATCGTTAGTAAATTTGGACCCTTTGGGCAGGGCTCCGTGTTCATGCTCACATAGTCAGACTGTCACAACTTGTATACACTGGATGTAAAAGTTATTGTGAGGATTTTTGGGTGCTTAGTTCTGATGTGTGTTGCGTTATATTTTCTGTATATCCTTAAGCACTTTGTGGACTGAGTCAATTTGTTTGCAGGGGTTTAGCTCTAGAAAGTAATCTTTAAAAAGTTTATACAGATGGGCTGTTTATACAGATACTGGCTCTTGTCTGTAATCCCAGCATTTTGGGAGGCCGAGGCGAGAACACTGACAGAGCCTGTGGGTTTGAGACCAGCCTGGGCAACATGGCGAGATCTCCTATCTACAATAAACCAAAAAAATTAGCTGGGGTGGTGGCGCGTGCCTGTAGTTCCAGCTGCTTGGAAGGCTGGAGGTGGAAATTGCAATGGCCGACAACACTACTTTCCAGCCTGAGCCACAGAGTGAGATTCTGACTCCAAAAAAAAAGGGTTTTTATAGTTATTTTAAGGAGTGAATACAGTGCTTGTTCCCCTGACTTTGTGTAAACTTACGTTCTTTCTGCTTTTTAAGTCGTATGACTGGAGAAGAAGGAAAAGAAGTAATTCTTGAGATTGAGAGAAAACTTCCTCGGCTGTACAATGTTTTAAAAGGGGTGTATCTGTTTCTTAAATAGTTTTTCACTTTTGGTGGTTTTAAAAAGTTTTACCAGTTGCCTCATAGAAACGTTGAATGTAAAATTAAATAACAGCAATAATGACTGATTGTAGTACTGTTTTTTGGTTACTTGAAATTTCTTAGGTCCTCTCTTAATTACCTTACTTTCTCTCACTTAATTCTCCGTATCACCATGAGATCGTTTTTAGTCTCCATTTTGCAATGAAGAAATTGGTTTAATTTGCCTTAACTGCCCTGATTCTAAGCCTGAGCTTTTAACTTGAAGCAGCGATCAGGGTTAATATTTTCCCTCCAGCCAGGTGCAGTGATTCATGCCTGCAATCCCAGCACTTTAGGAGGCAGAGGCAAAGGATTGTGTGAGCCCAGGGGGTTTTAGATCAGCCTGTGCAACTTGAGGAGACCTCGTCTCTACAATAAATCAAAGAATCAGTCGGGCATGGTGGCACGCACCTGTGGTTCCAGCTACTTGGAAGACTGAGGCGGAATGATTACAAGAGCCCAGTAGGTTGAGGCTATGGTGGCCCTGAGTGTGCCACTGCACTCCCCCTCTGAATGACAGAGTGAGACTCCAACTCAAAGAAAAATAAATGTATATATATTTTTCTTCTATTTGAGAATGTACTTATAAGTAATTCTAATGCCTTCAGTCTATTCTGTAGATAGCATTCATTTTTTTAAACTTTATTCATCTTCAGTTTTTTTTACAACCATTGTGTTAACTCTTTTGCTTGTTTTGTTTTGTTTTGTTTTTTGAGTTGGAGTCTCACTCTGTCGCCCAGACTGGAGTTCACCACAGCCTTGCCTGCTGGGCTCCAGCGATCCTTCCACCTTAGCCTTCTGAGTAGCCGGAATTACAGGCACGCGCTACCATGCCCGCTGATTTTTTGATTTATTGTAGAGATGAGGTCTCGCCAAGTTGCCCAGCTGGGTCTCAAACCAGCGGGTTCAGGTAATCCAAAGCGCGGGATTACAGGCTGAGCCACGGAGCCCAGCCTCTTTTGCTTGTTTTTTAGGGATGTGTTGGTGTTTAACATCAAACTGTAACGTCAAACTAAGGATGGACCTATGTTTTAGTCCTAATCTGACTAGTTAGTGGCTTCCTAAACAACTAACTTTTAGATTTTCTTTCTTTTTTTTTTTTTATTTGGAGTCTCACTCTTTTGCCCAGACTGGAGTGCAGTGACCGCTCCCGGGCCCCCGCAGCCTTGACCTGCTGGGCTCCGGCGATCCTTCCCCTCAGCCTTCCAAGTAGCCGTAATTACAGGCATGCACTACCATGCCCGGCTGATTTTTTTTTTTTTTTATTTATTGTAGAGATGAGGTCTCGCTGCCCAGGCGGGTCTCTAACCCGCGGCTCAGGCAATCCACTCACCTCAGCCTCCCAAAGGCGCGGGATTACAGACTGAGCCACCGAGCCCGACTTAAATTTTCTTGTATTTAGAATGAAAAGGTTGAACTAAATCTCCAAAATTCCTTTATTCTTTTTTTTTTTTGAGTTGGAGTCTCACTATGTCACCCAGACTGGAGTGCAGTGACCGCTCCCGGCCACTGCAGCCTCGACCTGCTGGGCTCCAGCGATCCTTCCGCCCCAGCCTTCCAAGTAGCTGTAATTACAGGCATGCACTACCACGCCCGGCTGATTTTTTTTTTTTTTTTTTTTTATTGTAGAGATGAGGTCTCGAACCCGCGGGATCAGGCAATCCACTCACCTCAGCCTCCCAAAGGCACGGGATTACAGGCTGAGCCACCGAGCCCGACTTAAATTTTCTTGTATTTAGAATAAAAAGGTTGAACTAAATCTCCAAAATTCCTTTATTCTGTTTTTTTTTTTTGAGTTGGAGTCTCACTATGTCGCCCAGACTGGAGTGCAGTGGCTGCTCCGGCCTCCGCAGCCTTGACCTCTGCTGGGCTCCAGCGATCCTTCCACCTCAGGCTTCCAAGTAGCTGGAACTACAAGCGCACGTTACTACGCCCGGCTAATTTTTTTTGATTGCCTGGGTAGGTCTTGAACCCGTGGGCTCAGGCAATTCACTCACCTCAGCCTCCCAAAGTGCAGGATTACAGGCTGAGCCACCAAGCCCTGCCTGAGTTCTTATTCTTAAGATCATGTTTATGTTCTTTTATTTTTATTATTGTTTTGGGGGTTGGGGGCTGCCTGTGTTGCCCAAACTCCTAGGCTCAAGTAAGTCCTTCTATCTCAGCCTCCTGAGTAGCTAGGATTATGGGCGTGCACCACCACGCCCAGCTGTTTTTGTGCTTTTAAACAGTTATATTCTGTCAACACTTGTACATTTTGGCATGATTTTTGGCTAAATTTTAAAGCATTTGAGATACTGTCTACCCTAAGTGTAGTCATAGTCAACAACTTTTTTTGTTTATGTAAGCAGGAACTTTAGTGTGTGGTAGTTAATCTGATAATATTATTTAGTAATATTAATGGCATTTATTATTTCATTTTCTTCATGATCATATTCTACATTCTAACAAAATGATGTGATGAAGACCACGATCCTTTGTGTATTTGGTATTACAGGATTGGGAAAATCTATTGCATGTATCTTTGTCAGGTTGCAGGGGTTTTTTTGTTTCTTTTGTTTTTTAAATCGGAGTCTCACTCCATTGCCCCCGGCTGGAGTGCAGTGCCAGGCTCATGGCCACTGCACCCTCAGTCTGCTGGGGTTTAGGCCGTCCTTCCCCTCAATCTTCCAAAAAGCTGGAACTACAGATGCGCCCCCACCATGCCCAGCTAATTTTTTTTTTTATTGTAGAGATGAGGTCTTGCCAAGTTGCCCAGTCTGGTCTCGAACCCCCCCAACTCGGGCAATTTTTCTTGCCCCCCACTTCTCAAAGTGCTGGGATTACAAGCATGAGTCACCAGACCCCGCCCATGTTGCAGTGTTTTTTAAAAAAGGCTTGTAAAATGAAGTTTCCCGACGAATTTTTTTTTTGGAGTCAGTAATAGGACAATAAACAAAGCTCTTCATGTGAATTAGACATAAAAAGGACAGTTAAATTCCTTCCCAAATAGTAGCCATTCTAGGTAAAATAGAACATGTTTCTATGTTGCTGTTCAGAATTCAGCTTTAAAATTTTTTTGTTTAGGAACCCACAGCACTCTTGAAGATGGGGCAACACCACTGATAAAGGGAAAAGTTTTTTTGAGCAAGTATGCCCAGTAAAGGTTGATCACAGACATTTGCTAGCTCTCATCCAGGAGACAGTAGTAGTACTCACAGTCTTAAGCCTTACTCAGTTGCTTGCAAATGGTTGCTGTGATATGTCCCTTTTTACCTTAGTATTTGGTGGGTGGGGGGGGGTGTGTGTTTTGTGTGTGTGTGTGTGTGTGTGTGTGTATTGGAGTCTTACTCTGGCTCAGACGGGGGTGCAGTGGCATGTTCATGGCCACCACAGCTTCAACTTGCTGGGGTCCAGCGATCCCCGCCTTAGCCTTCAAGTTAAAAACCCGAAAAATGCAGGCGCGCACTAACCATTTCCCGGCTAATTTTTGATTTTTTGTAGAGATGACGGCTCGCCAAGTTGCCCGGGCTGGTCTTGAACCTGCGGGCTCAGGCAGTCGACCCCGCCTCGGCCTCCCCCAAAATGCTAGGATTACAGGGTGAGCCACCAAGCCTAGTCTTTTTTTAAATTTTCAAACAAAGTTTATTAGAGAAGGAAAAAAGGGAAAATTTAGAGATTAAGAGAGCTGGTTGGACAGAGAAAATGCTGATGTTGTTTTAATTATTTTACATTTCTGTTTTTCCTATTCAAGGAAAACCCCTTGAGGATTCCTTGGATGTGTGATTCAGTGAAAGATGGGGGATTTTGAAGATAAGTCACTTTCAAGTAGGAAGTGGTATGAGGAAAGGGGGGGATTGGGTTACAAATAAACATTGAGGGATATATCTGGACTCCATTTGACAGATTAGGGCTTTTATAGCTTTTATATATGTGGTTAGGATTGGGCTTTGAATTTAGATTTGACATGGATTAAAAATCCCTGATTTTTTAAAGTAGGAGTTTTTTAAAAATTTAATATTGGGGCAGTTGAAAGTGCCTAGCAAATATTAGATACTTAGTAAATGCTATATTCTGAACTTTTCCTTCTCTTAGTCTTAGAGAAAGACATTTCATTTCCCCTCTAAAACTAGGATGTCAGCTTTTTCATTTATGTCTTTGGCTTATTTTTTGTGGAAGGGCCTTGCTTCTTTTCCCAGTTTAGTGTCTTTATCTTCATTCAGTTTATCTCTTTTCCCTCTTTGCCAAGCTGTATACGTGGGCCCCCTGATCTTATTCTTTTTTTTTTTTGTTTATTCTCAAATACTTGATGACTTTTGATTCAGGGTATGATTTATTTTTATAGACTTGCTTGTTTTTAATCGACCTTTTTCTTTTTAAAAAAATTTATTTGTTAACTTTGTAATAAAAGTGATTTTGTTTTTTGTTAGAAATCACATTTCCAGTCAAAATTTTGGGGCTAAGTAGTGCTGCTCTACAAGCATTGGGGTTTTGCCTGTATAATCCCAAAAAAAATTTAGTATTATCAGGGGATAAATTTCAATTAATATTTTCAGAATATTAATAAAAAAATAAAAAAGTTTTTAAATAAGATAGTTTGATGCTGTTAAAAGTACTCTTGTTACCTCCGGGTTAGTTTCATAACTTGTAGTTTTTGTGTTTGCTTTTTTAAAAAAACTAATGTCCAGATAGATTAACATTATTATCTAGACATAGCTCTCTGATAGTATAAAATTTTCTCTAAAAAAAAAAAATTTTTAAACACAATTGCTGTAAACCTTTATTCAGGGGTTTTAAAACCAAGAACAGAAAATTTAGTTGAAAAGTTTATAACATAAAATGTGGAATAATTTGGAACCATAAAAATAGGGTAATGAAAGTGCAGAACCCGCCTGTCACAGTTACACACGCCTATAATCCTAATATTTTGGAGACTTTAGGTGAGAGGAATTTCCTTTAACCCCGGGGTTGAAACCCAACCCCCGAAACTGGAAAGAATTATTCAAAAATAGATTAAAAAATTTTTCCTGGAAAGTTGGTGTAACCGTATTCCCGTATTTGGAAAGGGTGAGGGAGAAGGTTTTTTCTGAGGCCCCGCAGGTGAGGTTTCGGGGAGCCGGTATTATGGGGGTGCCCTTTTAAAACCTGGGCGAGAGGGGGTGATTGACTAACTAGAAAAGAAAAGAGGGTGGGAAACCTGAGGCCCCGTTTTAAGGAGGGCAGAAAATTTCTCAATTTGTTTACCCTTGTAAAAACCGGGAAATTGGGTTTTAAAAAGGTTGTTTTTTGTTTTTTTCAGGGAAAAACTGCCTTGGGTTTTTGGGGTTTTGTTTTTTGAAGTGGTTTCACCTTATTGGGATAACCAACGGGGCCAAAATTTTCCTTTTGCCTTTGGGTTTTTAATTGGTTTAACTTTTTAAGGGATGTTTTAACCAATGCCCAGGGTGTTTTTTTTTTTTTGAATTGGATGAGAATTGGGGCCCCCAAAGGTAGCCTTTCTGGATTGGGGGACCTTTTGGGCCCCAGCCCCTTCCCAAATAGCCCCGGAAAACAGGCCTGCATCCCCAAACTTGGCCTTAATTTTTTTTAATTTTTTTAGAATGAGGGTTACCCAAATTGCCCAGGCAGGTTCCAAACCCCCCCCTCAAAAGGAAATTTCCCCTATAAACCCCCCAAAGGGTGGAATTTCAGGCTGGGGAGAGGGTTAGATGATTTTTGGATTTTTGGGGGGGTGGGTCTTTTTCCCAAATTTTTGGGCCAAAGGGTGGTTTTAACCCCTTGGTCCCTGCAGTTCTCTTTTCATGGGGGAAAAATGGGGAAGAGCCACTTTTTTGGGGCCCGTTGTTCTTTTTGTATAGGGAAAAATTAAAAAGTGGAGTTGGGGGAAATTTTTAAAATAGAAATGTAGGATTTAAAAAATTTAAAAAAATTTTATGTTTGTTTCAATTTTTTCAAGGTTTTGTTTTTTGAAATTTCCCGATACCTGAATTTTTTTTTCTCTTAAATTTTCCCGGATATCTTTTTTTTTGAAAGTTTTTTTGGGGGGGGGGTTTTGGAAAAAGAGTGGTTTCTCTGATTCTGTTCTCTGAATATATATTTAACTTTATGATCAAAGAGTACATTATTTTTCTCTACTTTTTTTTTTTTTTTTTTTTTTTTTTTTTTTAGTTGGAGTTTCACTCTGTAGCCCAGACTGGAGTGCAGTGGCACGCTCCCGGCCACTGCAGCCTCCACCTTCTGGGCTCCGGCGACCCTTCCGCCTGAGCCTCCAGGTAGCTGGTACTACAGGCGCGTGCTACCATGCCCGGCTAGTTTTTGATTTATTGTAGAGACGAGGTCTCGCCAAGTTGCCAGGCAGGTCATGAACCCACGGGCTCAGGCAATCCACTCACCTCGGCCTCCCAAAGTGCTGGGATTACAGGCTGAGCCACCGAGCCCGGCCTTTTCTCTACTTTTATATCTGAGAGTTTAAAGAGCTTAAGCTGTTCTACACAACTCAAATTAAAACCACTTGTTTTTCAGAGTCAAATATTCAAGAACTGTTTTCAAAATTGAATGAAACTGTTAAGAATTCAGACAAAAATGTACGTACCAGGGCCCTTTGGGTGATGTCTAAGCAGACATTTCCTACTGAAGTTGTTGCCAAAGTGGTGAGTATGATATTGTGTATGTCTTTTTAACAATATACCAGTAAAAACAAGAGTTATTTTATTTATGTTTATTTGGTCTGTCTTTTAGGTATCCAGTATAATTGATTCATTAGAAATACTATTTAATAAAGGAGAGACTCATTCTGCTGTTGTTGATTTTGAAGCATTAAATGTTATCATAAGGTATGCATTTGAATGCTATGCGCATTGGAAGACTATTTCAGTAAATTTAGTTCAAGGAGTGTACTTTTGGGATTTAATATGAAATAGACTCTAAAAGAAGAGAATGTTTATTATATTAAAAGACTCAAGGAAAAAAGGTAACAGAAAGAAGGTAGAAGTAGGTATGCATAAGTTATGATGTTTATTTTTCCTGGGACTGAGTTCATTGGTTTTTTTTTCTCAAAGAGACAGGGTCTTGCTATGTTGCCTAGGTTGGTTTTGAACTCCTGGCCACAAATGATCCTTCTGCCGTGACCTCACAAAGTGCTAGGATTATAGGCATGAGCTACCACACCCAGCCCTTGGGAAAGACTTGTGTTTTTTTTTGAGTTGGAGTCTCACTCTGTCACCCAGGCTGGAGGTCAGTGGCATGCCACTGCCACTGCAGCCTCGACCTGCTGTGCTCAGGTGATTCTTCACCTCAGCCTTTCAAGTAGTTGGAACTACAGACATACGCTACCATACCCAGCTAATTTTTTGATTTATTGTAGAGATGAGGTCTTGCCAAGTTGCCCAGGCTGGTCTCAAACCTGCAGGCTCAGGCAATCCTCACATCTCAGACTCCCAAAGTGCTGGGATTATAGGTGAGCCACTGTGCCCAGCCAGGGAAGACCTTAAGTGAAGTCTTGCCTATGTTCCTGCACAATCTGGTTTTAAAAATTATTTTCATTGAAGTTTTTTTATGGTTTAAATTATAAGTGGGCTATAATGGGTGCTTGGAAAGGCAGTCACATGCCTAGAAGGGAACAGAAAAATACCTTCTTTCTACATTCCTGTTATTTAACAGGTATGCTAACAGCACAGATTGATGACATGTTTTTCTGTCGTCCTTTATTTTTGATTCTTTGAACTTTCCTATGGTTACTGAGCTATTTCCTTTAACTGCCTGGCTTTCATTGATGCTTAGATTATATCACAGTTCTCTGACTGTCCTCTTCTATTAGAATGTAGGATTTAATAACCACAGTTCTCTGACTGTCCTCTTCTATAAGAACCTAGAATTTAATAACATAATAGTGAGTACTATGGTTGGCCTTTTTTTTCCTGTGAAATGTCATTCTTTTTTAACTTTAGTTTTTTAATTTTTAAATATGTGGGGTACAATTCAGGGTTAGGTATACAGATGTTCATTATGCAGGTACCCTTGTTGATGAGGTGTGCCACACACCCCCCTACCTGCTGTTTCCCACTACTGCCAATCCCACCCCTGCCCTCCTCATGGCTAGCCCTTTGTAGTTTTCACATCCTTGGAATCAACTAACCAAGGATTAAAAATACTCAACAACAAAAAAAGAAAATACTCAACAAAATTTTATCTGTGTTGAACATGTACGGTGTTTTTTCTTGTCATTATCCCCTAAGCAATAGAGTATAACAGCTGTTTACTTAGCATTTATATTGTATTAGGCATTATAAGTAAACTAGAGATGACTTAAAGTATGTGGGAAGATGTGCGTAACTTATGTATACATACGATAACGTGTCACTTAATGATGGGGATACATTCTGAGAAATGCATCATTAGATAGTTTTTGTCATTGTGTAAGTAAATACTGTGAAGTATACTTATATAGACCTAGATGGTATAGCCTATTCTATACCTAGGCTATACTGTATAGCCTATTACTCCTAGGCTACAAGCCTGTGCAGCAGGTTGCTGTACTAAATACTGTTGACAGCAGTTGTAACACAATGGGAAGAATTTATGTTATCTATCATAGAAAAGGGGCTGGGCACGGAGGCTTGGCTCATGCCACTAATCCCAGCATTTTGGCAAGCAAAGGCAGGAAGATAGCTTAAGCCGGGATTTGAAGACAACCTGGGCAACATAGCTAGACCCTGTCTACAAAAAAAAAAAAAAAAAAAAGATTAGCAGGGTTTGGGTAGATAGGCAGACACATTGTATGGCTGCATAAAAATATTTCTTTAGGTCCTTATCTTTAAGCTTTTTTTCTAAAACATTGTTAAACTCTTTTGTTAGCAACTAAGACGCAAACACACTTAGAAGCCTAGGTCTACGCAGGATCAGACTCATCATTATCACTGTTTTCTCCCTCCACATCTTGTCCTATTGAAAGGTCTTTGGGGCAGTAACATGCATGGAGTTACCATTTTTTATGATGTCAGTGTTTTCTTTTGGAATACCTCCTGAAAGACCTGCCAAGGCTGTTTAAGAGTTAACTTTTTTGTAGACAAGTAGAAGGAATACATTTCTGATTAAAAACTATTGTATACTAAATACATAAACCAGCAACATAGTTATTTATTGTCATTATCAAGTATTATGTGCTGCACATAATTGTGCTATACTTTTATATGAATGGGAACACAGTAGGTTTGTTTTACACCAGCATCTTCACAAACGTGATGTATTTATTACATTTGACAGTCACTAGGTGATAGGAATTTTTCAGGCCCTTTATAATCTTATGGGATAACCACTGTACGTGTGGTCAGTCATTGAGGAAAATGTCATGTTGTGCATGAATATGTTATGCCACTTTGTTTTTTTGAGTTGGAGTCTCCCTCTGTCACCCAGGCTGGAGTGCAGTGACACACTCACAGCCACTGCAGCCTCAACCTGCAAGGCTCAGGTGATCCTTCTGCCTCAGCCTTCCAAGTAGCTGGAACTACAGGCATGCACAATCATGCCCAGCTAATTTTTTTGTTTGTTTATTGTTGAGAGACGAGGTCCCGCCAAGTTGCCCAGGCTGGTCTCGAACCTCTGAGTTCAGGCAGTCCTCTGCCTCTGCTTCCCAAAGTGCTGGGATTATAGGTGTGAGCCACCGCTCTTGGCTTGCTATGCCACTTTATATAGGACTTGAGCAGCCTTGGGAGGTCCTGAAATCAATTTCCCATAGAAACTGAGGGACCGACTCTATTTTAAAATGTTTAATCTGAAGACAATACTGTGTGTTCTCATTATTTAAAAAGTTTGTAAAAAGAATATAGAAATGTACAAATTTGTAAGTAAAAATTAGATCTATTTCTCCTATGTATATACACATATATGTATGTATTCAAAAACATCTGGACCCTGCTATGTATATTTCTGTGGGCCACTTATTTTCTTGGTAGTTTAGACTTAAAAAGTGAGGTGTAAAGCTAATTTGTTCATTGATTTTACCATTTACAGGCTAATTGAACAAGCCCCAGTTCAAATGGGAGAAGAGTCAGTGAGGTGGGCAAAACTGGTCATACCATTAGTGGTTCACTCAGCACAAAAGGTACATTTGCGGGGAGCAACTGCTCTGGAGATGGGAATGCCATTATTGCTTCAGAATCAGCAAGAAATAGCATCTATTACAGAGCAGCTTATGACTACTGTAAGTATTACTTTATGTAAGGATATTCTGGATACTGCATCAGAAAGTTCTGTACTAAACTTAAAATTATCTGGGCATCAGCCAGGCACAGTGGTTCATGCCTGAGCAGCATGGCAAGGCCTCATCTCTACAATAAATTTTAAAAATTAGTGGTTTGATGGTGTGTGCCTGTGGCTCCAGCTGTTTGGAAGGCTGAGGTGGAAGGATTGCCTGAGCTCAGGTCAAGGCTGCAGAGGCCATGAGCATGCCACTACACTCCAGCCTGGGCAACAGAGTGAGACTCCCAACTCCCAAAAAAACCCCAAAAAACAGAATTATCTGGGCATAATAATTGCTAAAATTGACTTAGCATTAAAAATTGTTTAAGCTAAGCTGGGCTCAGTGGCTCAGCCTGTAATCCCATGCCTTTGGGAGGCTGAGGTGAATGGATTGCCTGAGCCTGCGGGTTTGAGACCCGCCTGGGCAACTTGGCGAGACCTCATCTCTACAGTAAATCAAATAAATTAGCCGGCGTGGTAGCGCGCGCCTGTAGTTCCAGCTACTTGGAAGGCTGAGGCGGAAGGATCACCGGACCCCAGCAGGTCGAGGCTGCAGTGACCAGGAGCGGCCACTGCACTCCAGTCTGGGCGACAGAGTGACACTCCAACTCAAAAAAAAAAAAAAAAAAAATTATTTAAGTTAAGCCAGACATGGTGGCTCACACCTGTAATCCCAGCACTTTGGGAGATTCATGCGAAAAGGTTGCTTGAGCCCACAGGTTCAAGACCAGCCTGGGCAACGGGGCGAGACCTCATCTCTACAATAAATGAAAAAAAATTAATCAGGTGTGTTGGCACACGCCTGTAGTTCCAGCCACTTAGAAGGCTGAGGCAGAAGGATCCTGAACCCAGCAGGTTGAGGTTGCGGTGGCCATGAGTGTGCCTCTGCATTCCAGCCTGGGCGACAGAGTAGACTCCAACTCAAAAAAATAAAAAGTTATGGACTGGGCTTGGTGGATCAGCCTGTAATTCCAGCACTTTGGGAGGCCGAGGTGAGTGGATTTCCTGAGCCCATGGATTTGAGACCATCCCAGGCAACTTGACAAGACCTCATCTCTTCATTAAATCAAAAATTAGCTGGGTGTGGTAGCACACACCTATAGTTCTGGCTACTTGGAAGGATGAGGCGGAAGGATCACCAGAGCCCAGCGGGTCGATGCTGGGGTGACCGGGAGCATGCCACTGCACTTCAGCCTGGGCAATGGAGTGAAACTCCAACTTAAAAAAATTGTTTAGGGTAGCGTAGACACATTGCTCCTACACACCATTAAGAAAGGGAGCTGTCTAGTCATTGTTACTACAACCTAGACATTTTACCTTACCCCCAGTGAATGGGAAATAGAAAGGGATTGTATTTATATAAAAGATAAGAGCATTCACTGATTCGGTGCTGTTTGGATTGTTTAATCCAACCCAAACTGAGATTGTGTAATCTCAGTATATACAAATAGTAGTGCACATAAGTGTATCTCGTCTGTACTGTTTTCTGGTTATTACTTTCCACAGGTTGCCATGCAACCTTATTCCTAGTAGCAGGATTTATTGAGTTCCTGTTACATGCAGTGCATTATTCCAGCACTGAATGTAGCAATGAACAAAAGGGGCTTGTGGAACTTATTTTCTCATGGGAGAGAGAAAGTATATAGTGTAGTACTCTGAGAGCACTGGAGAACAGCAAGTGTGGGATAGAGTGTGCCATCAGAGAGGAATAGTGAGATGGTCAGAAAGGTTAAAGAGTAGGATATTTAAACAATGACTTGAAGGCAGATTGGGCATTAGCCACATGGATAATATGGGGTAAGCTCATTCCAGGCAAGAGAACCATGGTCTCAAATCCCCAGACTCAGGCAATCCTCTTGCTTCTGCCTCTCAGAGTGCTGAGATTACAGGCATGAGCCACCATACCAGGCTGGATTTGTTCATTTTTAATAGCATGCATAAAATTATAAATAAGAGCTAAAATTATCTAAGATGTCTATTGACCATGAAGCTGTTAATGGTTTTTTTTCATTATTTGTGTGAAAAGACTAATGCATTATCATTTGAACTTTAATTAATAGTATGCATGCTGAAGTTTTTAGGGAAAATTATCTTGGTAGAAAAAAACCATAAGCTGAATTAATGGATGGTAGGATGGCCAGAGACATGTGAAGACATAGTAGAATATTCATGGTAGAATTACAATCGTTGTATTTGAATATTTACTGTACAGCTTATTCAGATTTGCTATCTGTCTTAAAACTTCTGGGTTTTTTGGGGGAGGGAGAGTATCAGTATATTTTTATTGTGGGAAATGTTAATTGGCAGAGAATCAATTTTTGAAAATCGCTTCTAGACTTTGTTACTGAATTTTTTTTTCCTTTCCAGGAGTCTGTTTGTTACATATTTTTGCTTTTGTTTGCAGAATTTGATTTCAGAACTCCAGAAGCTATTTATGAATAAAAATGAAACTTATGTGTTAAAATTATGGCCCTTGTTTGTCAAACTACTTGGAAAGGTAAGAGCTGCTGTTAATGAAGTCCACAGTTTTTCATGCCATGCCCTTTCATTTCTTATCTTAATATAGTCAGTGTTCATTATTTATGAATGCCTTTCTAGCAGATGTCCTACTCACTTAAATTTATTTGTAAACCCCAAATCAGTACCTGTTTTGCTTTTGCCATCATTTGTAGACACCCAGAGTGGCAAAGAATTTGAGTCACCCAACATGGATGTTTATACCTGAGGTAAAGCAAGATTTGGCTCTACCTTTTTGTTTAAGCTCTCATACTTTAAATAGATGTTATTTTTAAAAATTTTATTTATTTATTTATTTTTGAGTTGGAGTCTCACTATGTTGCCCAGACTAGAGGGCAGTGGCACACTCATGGCCACTGCAGCTTCAGCCTGCTGGGCTCTGGCGATCCTTCCGCCTCAGCCTTCCACGTAGCCAGAACTACAGGCGCGCGCTACCACACCCGGCTAATTTATTTATTTATTTATTTATTATAGAGACCATATAGGTCTCGCCTAGTTGCCCAGGTGGGTCTCGAACCCGTGGGCTCAGGCCAGTCCACTTACCTCAGCCTCCCAGAATGCTGGTATTACTGGTTGAGCCACTGAGCCTGGCCAGATGTCATTTTAAAGGTTCATTTAGTCCAGCATTTTTTTTTGTACTTTCTCTTGGTGATTTCACTACCTAAATGACCCCCAACCATAGGAATAAGTTCTGACTAGTTCTTGTTCCTAAGCAAAGAAAGGGCTAGGTGCATTGGCCCACACCTGTAATCCCAGCACTCTGAGAGGCGGAGGTTGAGAGGGTTGCCTGAGACCATCTGGGCAACTTAGCATGACTTTGTCTCTACAATAAATCAAAAAATAAACTGGGTATGGTGGTGCATGCCTGTAGTTCTAGCTACTTGGAATGCTGGAGTGGAAGGGTTGCCTGAGCCCAGGAAGTCTAGTTTACGGTGGCTGTGAGTGTGCTACTGCACTCCAGCATGGGTGACAGAGTTTGGTTCCAACTCAACAAAAAAAGGTTGATATACCCAATGGTAAAAATAAGCTTTGTTCAGACATGGGTTACAGCGCTGTTGGCTGTGAGTTCGATGTTTGGGAATCAGCAGTATAAAATGTCTTACCAGAAACACATGAAACGGGTTATGAATTGAACAGTTGACAAAACTGTTGTGACCAGAGACTCAAGGAAAACTAACCCTGTATTTCCCATGTGAGTGATGGCTCGGTATTCACTAACTAGTGCTTGAGACAACCTTAGAAAATAACTGTTGTGAATAATGAGAATCAATTGTATTGTTTAGTCATTAAGCCAGTTTTTTTGGGAGGGGGCGTACTTTTTCATTGTGGTACATATGTATAATTATAAATTTTCTGGACTCAGGCAATTTTTCTGCTTCAGCAGCACTCCACCATACCTGACTAATCTTTTTGATTTATAGTAGAGATGAGGTCTCTCCAAGTTGCCCAGGCTGGTATTGAACCCCTTGGATCAGGCAATCTTCTCATCTTTGCCTTTTGTAATTGAACAGTTTGCATTTGTAAGGAACAATTCAGTAGCACTAAATAGATTTGTTATACTATAAACATCATCACTATTTATACCCAAAACTTGTTCATCACCTCCAGCAACAACCGTACTCATTAAGCAGTACCTCTCTCTGCCTATGTTCCCTGCCCCCCCCCATTAACCTCTATGAATTTGATTATTCTAGATACCTCATTTACCTAAGTGGAATAATAAAATATTTGCCCTTCTGTGTCTGGCTTATTTACTAAGTATAATGTATTCAAGATCTGCCAATGTTGTAGTACACATTAACATTTCATTCCTTCTTACATAGCCAAATAATACTACATTATATGCATTTGTCACACTTTGTTTATTCATTCATCTGTTGACGGGCATTTAGATGGTTTCCACCTTATGACGGCAATTGTGAATAATTTTGCTGTAAACAGTGTACAAATATCTGTTGGAGTTCCTGATTTTTTTTTTTTTTTTTTTGAGTCAGAGTCTCACTCTGTTGCCCAGGCTGGAGTGCAGTGGCAGGCATGCTCACAGCCACTGCAGACCCTATCTGCTAGGCCCAGGTGATCCTTCTGCCTCAGCTTTCCAAGTAGCAGGAATCATAGGCGCACCACCACACCCGGCTGGTTTTTTGATTTGTTGTAGAGACAGAACTCACCAAGTTGCCCAGACTTGCCTCGAACCCCTGGGCTCAGGCAATCCCTCTCACCTCTACCTCCCAAAGCTGGGATAACAGGCGTGAGCCACTGCACCTGGCCAGAGTTCCTGCTTTCTATTTTGATATATACTTAGGAGTGAAATTGCTGGGTCATATGGTAGTTTCCTATGCTTGACTTTTGAGAAAACATTTAACTTTTTGATAGTAGCTGTACCATTTTACATTTCCACCAGTAATGCACTGGGGTTCCAGTTTCTCAGCATCCTTACCAACACTTTTTTCCCATTTTTTGGGTAAAAGCTATTCTAGTGAATACGAAATGGGAATTCATGGTATTAATTTGCACTTCTCTAATTACTAATGATGTTGAGTATCTTTTTTCATGGGGTTCTTGACCAATTTGTTTTATCTTCTGTGGAGAAATGCTTGTTCAAGTCTTTTGCCCATTTTTTAATGGGGTTGTGTTTTTGTTGTTGAATCGTAGTTTATATATTCTGGATATTAATCCCTTATCAGTTATGTGATTTACAACTATTTTCTTCCATTTTGTAGCTTTTTTTTTTTTTTTTTGCTTTCTTGGTGGTATTCACTATGTCTTTGTTGCCTGTGCTTTTGGTATTATATTAATGAAATTATTGCCAAATCCAGTGTCATGACTCTTGTTTCCTTGGAAACATTTTTATTTTAGAGCTTGAATTTAGATCTTTGAATCATTTCCAGTTAATATTTGGGGATGGTGTAAGGTAGGGGTCCATATTCATTCTTTTGGAGATAGAACAGTATAATTTGTTGAAAAGACTTTTCCTTATTAAATGGTCATGGTACCCTTGTCAAAAATCAATTTACCTCTTTTTTTTTTTTCTTGAGTCAGAGTCTCTCTCTGTCGCTAAGGCCCACTCACCCTCACTGCAGCCTTGACCTGCTGGGCTCAGGCAACCATTCTGTCTCAGATGTGCCCTCCACCATTCCTGGCTGATTTTTTTGACTTATTGTAGAGATGAGGTCTCTCCAAGTTGCCTAGGTTGGTCTCAAACCCCTGAGCTCAGGCAGTCCTCTCGCCTTTGCCTCCCAAAGTGCTGGGATTATAGGCATGAGCCACCATGCCTGACCTAGTTTAACTTATGCACAGTATTCTGTTGATCTGTATGTAGATCTGTCCTTATACCATCACCATATGTTTTCGTTACTGGAGTTTTTATTTTTTTATTTTTATTTATTTACTTTTTGAGTTGGAGTCTCACTCTGTCGCTCAGACTGGAGTGCAGTGGCTGCTCCCGGCCACCGCAGCCTTGACCTGCTGGGCTCCAGCGCTCCTTCCACCTCAGCCTTCCGAGTAGCTGGAACTACAGGCGCGCACTACCATGCTCGGCTGATTTTTGATTTGTAGAGATGAGGTCTTGCCAAGTTGCCCAGGCAGGTCTCGAACCCGCGGTCTCAGGCAACTCTGCTCACCTCAGCCTCCCAAGGCGTGGGATTACAGGCTGAGCCACCGAGCCCGGCTTGCCATAGTTTTTATAATTTTGGCAGTTGCGTGAGTTCTCCAATTTTATGTTTCTAGATTGTTTTGGCTGTTCAAGGCCCTTTGCAATTAAGTACAAATTTGAGGATTGACATTCCTGTGTGAAAAAAGGCTGGGGGAATCTTGATAGAGATGGGTCTGCAGATTGCTTTGTGTTTGACTTTTTAGCAGTGTTTGATGTTTTTACACATGAACAGTTGGATGTCTTTACATTTATTTAAATCTTTAATTTCTGTTACCAGTGCGTATGTTTTTCGCTTCCTTGGCTCAATCTTTATTCTTTTTTTTTTTGAGTCAGAGTTTTACTCTGTTGCCCAGGCTGGAGGCTCACAGCCACCTCAGCCTCGACCTGCTGGGCTCAGAGGATCCTTCCGCCTCAGCCTTCCAAGTAGCTGGAAGTACAGACACGCGCTACCTCGCCCGGCTAATTTTTTGATGTATTGTAGAGATGAGGTCTCGCCAGATTGCCCAGGCTGACCTCGAACCCGTGGGCTCAGGCAGGCATCACACCTTGGCCTCCCAAAATGCTGGGATTATAGACGTGAGCTACCACACCAGGACTTCAATCCATATTCTTAAGTATTTAATACTTTTAGGTGCTATGTAAGTGGAATTGCTTTTCTTATTTCCTTTTGTATTATTGCTGGTGTGTCAGAAACCACGTTTCATTTGTTGATCCTGTTTTCCTGCAACTTTGCTGAACTTACTAGCTCTATTAGCTTTCTTATGAAATCTTTGTTATTTGTCAAGTCAATTTTTTGTTGTTTCTGTGAAGATTTTATGTGGCATATAGTCCCCTAAGTCTGTAAATGTTTATGTAGTTTTTTTCTTGTAGCATTTCTTGTTTTTCATTTTTCCATTTTGTACTTTATTTTCCTTTTTGTTTGATGTTATTTCCTTTTGAGTCATATAATATTTGGAAGTGTCCTAGAACTTATCCAGTTTTCTTGACTTTCTTATTTTTGCCATTTTATTAGCTATTAAATTGCTAATATTATCATTTTTTTCATTTTTCTTTCTTTTTTTTTTTTGATTTGGAGTCTCACTCTGTCGCCCAGACTGCAGTGCAGTGGCCGCTCCCAGCCACCGCAGCCTCGACCTGCTGGGCTCCGGCAATCCTTCCACCTCAGCCTTCCAAGTAGCTGGAACTACAGGCACGCGCTACCATACCTGGCTAATTTTTGATTTATTGTAGAGATGAGGTCTCGCCAAGTTGCCTAGGCGGGTCTCAAACCCCGCAGGCTCAGGCAATCCACTCATCTCAGCCTCCCAAAGGCGCAGGATTACAGGCTGAGCCACCGAGCCCGGCTGCATTTATTTTTTATTCATGAAATTAGATCTTTAGTTCACCAATATTCCTTCTCATCTCAGTATGTTTGGTAAGGTTTTTATTTTAGTTTTCAACATTTTTCTCTAATTGATTTTTTTATATATAAGCATGTATTTTCTTGGTATTGCCTTGATAAAATTTGGAATTTATCTTTGTACTCTTGTATAGTGTTTTAGACATGTTCTGTGTTATGCATTATGTGCTTCATCAAGCTTCATATTTTTTGTGTTGTTGAATTTTGAATGTATATAGAATATAGTATTTTAAAATTTGAATTCCTAGGCCTCTACTTATCTGTTATAACACTTAATGCATCTTTTTTATGTTTTGGGATAACTTGTCTTTTGTCTCCCTGTTAGATTATGAAGTCCTAATAACAGATATTAATTGAATAGGTAAATGAATGATAATAGTGACTTTATTTTGTTTCATGGAGATAGGTAACTTCTTAATGATTTTTTATCTCCTTTTTTAGACCTTGCATCGAAGTGGGAGTTTCATCAATTCTTTGTTACAGCTAGAAGAACTGGGATTTCGTAGTGGAGCACCCATGATTAAAAAAATAGCATTTATTGCTTGGAAGAGTTTAATAGATAATTTTGCTTTAAATCCAGGTAAGTAAATAATGTTTTAATAGTTTTGAATTTTATTTGAATTTATTTTACTTGAGCAGGAATAAAAAATGAAGCTTCTCTAGTTCTTTGCTGGGTTTTTTTTTATTTATTGCAGAGATGAGATCTCACCAAGTTGCCCAGACTGGTATCAAAGCCCTGGGCCAGGCAGTCCTCTCACCTTGTCCTCCCAAAGTGCTGGGATTACAGACTTGAGCCACTGTGCCCGGCCTGTTTATTTATTTATTTTTTTAATAAATTGTCTTCCTATTTTGCCCAGACTGGTCTTGAACTCCTGACCTCAAGCTGTTCTCCCACCCTGGCCTCCCAAAGTGCTGGGACCAGCTTCTTGATATTTAGACGATCTCACAACCAGAGTTAATATTAATATATGGACGCAGTTCATTCTGATTTACTTTAACCATATCTCATTATCCAGTGGTTTTTTAATAATATGCATGAGGAAGAGTATTTAGCACAAATGTGAATACTTAACTAGATGGTAGTTAGTGTTCGATTTAATGAATACTTACGTTCACAAGTTACAAGATCTGCTAAGTGATGTTGATTGTAGTTTATATTTTTCCCTGCCAGTGGCCCTTAATAATCTCTCCCCCCCCTTTTTTTTTGACTCGGAGTCTCACTTTGTCACTCAGGCTGGAGTGCAGTGGCACACAGCTCACAGCCACCTCAGCCTGAACCTGTTGGGCTCAGGTGATTCTTCCACCCCAGCCTTCCCAGTAACTAGAACTACAGATGTGTGCCACCATGCCTATCTATATATATTTTTTATTATTTATTTTAGAGATGAAGTCTTAGCATGTTGCCCAAGCTGTTCCCGAACCCGTGGGCTCAGGCAGTCCTCTCGCCTCTGCCTCCCAAAGTGCTGTGATTACAGGCATGAGCCACCAATCCTGGACTTCCCCACCTTCATGTGTTTTATAATATGGTTGTTTGCATTAACTATCGTTACTTTTATTAAAATAATTGGGATAAGAACATTTTTGGACACAATGTTTTGTTTTGTTTTGTTCTTTGAGTTGGAGTCTCACTCTGCCCAGACTGAAGTGCAGTGGACGCTCCTGGCCACCGCAGCCTCAACCTGCTGGGCTCCAGCGATCCTTCCGCTTCAGCCTTCCAAGTAGCTTGGAACGACAGGCATGTGCTACCACACCCGGCTAGTTTTTGATTTATTGTGGAGATGAGGTCTCGCCAAGTTGCCCAGGCGGGTCTCGAACCCGCGGGCTCAGATAATCCACTCACCTCAGCCTCCCAAGGTGCGGGATTACAGGTTGAGCCACGGAGCCCAGCTGGACACAATTTTTAATTGAAAATGTTGCCTTCTTTTAAAGTTTGTTTATGAGTTGTCAAGTTTTTAGGTCTATTCTATATACCCAGCAGTGTGAAGTAATATTTAGAGTTAAATTTGTTAGGATTACTTATGGTTGCATATTGAAACATAAAATAGGAGTGGTTTAAAAAAATGGGAGTGGTTTAAAGAAGATTAAAAAAAATTCTGGCTGGGCATGGTGGCTCACATTTTTAATCCCAGTACTTTGGGAGGCGGAGGTGAGAAAATTACCTGATCTCAGGGGTTCAATACCAACCTGAGCAAACATGGCAAGACCTCATCTCTAAAATCCATAAAAATAATTAGCTAAGCGTGGCACATGCCTGTGATTCCAGCTACTTGGAAGGCTGAGGTAGAAGGATCACCTGAGCCCAGCAGGTCGAGGGTGCGGTGGCCATGAGCATGCCACTGCACTCCAGCCTCAATTACAGAGTGAGACTCTGACTCAAAAAAAATAATATGTTGTTTGAAGTAAAGTCCAGAACTACGAGAACTAGAGAGTCCATGAATAGTACTATGGATCCAGAAAGTCATTGAGGAATCAGATGACTGTCTTGTCATGTCACTTTCAATATGCTTTAGATGTAGACTACAGGAAGGGTACCCAAAAGAGCAGAAGAGACTTTTTCTCAGCTGAGTCATCTACTTATAAAGACCCTTCCAAGAATCCCACATAACATTTTTCTACTTAAATCTTTCTGGACTGAATGACTTAATGGCAGATAAAAATAAGTAAACAATTCAGTACCCACCACCACCTTGAGTAAAGTCAGTTTTTGTAATTAAAGGAGACTGGCATGGCAATTAATAATCTCTGCTACTATAGGAATTTTATTACGGAGCTCATCTAATGAACAGATTAGGAGCCAAAAAAAGGAAGTGTCTCTGACTGGAGGAGTTGTTCACATAGTCATTTGACTTTATTTTCTTAGAGAAGTGTTCACTGAAGTAGCTAAATGGCAGAGTAGTTTTTTGTTTTGTTTTCCTTTTGAGTTGGAGTCTCACTCTGTCGCTCAGACTGGAGTGCAGTGGCTGCTCCCGGCCACCGCAGCCTCGACCTGCTGGGCTCTGGCGATCCTTCCGCCTCAGCCTTCCAAGTAGCTGGAACTACAGACGCGTGCTACCACGCCCAACTAATTTTTGATTTATTGTAGAGATGAGGTCTCGCCAAGTTGCCCAGGCGGGTCTCGAACCCGCGGGCTCAGGCAATCCACTCACCTCAGCCTCCCAAAGGCGCGGGATTACAGGCTGAGCCAACGAGACCGGCTAGATTTCCAAATTTTAATCAATGACCCCAACACTAATGATGTTGGGTAAAATACATTACAAATTGATTTTTTGTATTCATTTTTAAATTTTATTTTATTTTGAGTTGGAGTCCCACTGTGTCCAGGCTGCAGTGCAGTGGTATGCTCATGGCCACCACAATCTCAACCTCCTGGGCTCATGTGATCCTTCAGGCTAAGGATCTACAGGCAAGTGCCACCATGCCTGGCTACTTTTTTGATTTATTGTAGAGATGAGGTCTTGCCAAGTTCTCCAGGTTGATCTCGAACCCTTGAGGTCAGGCAATCCTCTCACCTTGGCCTCCCAAAGTGCTGGGATTATAGGTGTGAGCCACTGTGCCTGACCACAAATTGATTTTTTTAAATGATAGACTTTTTTTTTTTTTTTTTTTTGAGTTGGAGTCTCTCACTGTCGCCCAGGCTGGAGGGCAGTGGCATCCTCCACAGCTACCGCAGCCTCGACCTGCTGAGCTCAGGTGATGCTTCTACCTCAGCCTTCCAAGTAGCTGGAACTACAGTTGTGTGCCACCATGCCCAGCCTTGTTTTTTTTTTTTTTTTTTTTTAGTTGTAAAGTCGAGGTATCACCACGTGTCCCAGGCTGGTCTTAAACGCCTGCTCTCAAGCAATCCTCTCGCCTTGGCCTCCCAAAATGTTGGGATTACAGGCTCGAGCCACCACACCCAGCCTACCTTTTTTGATATAATGTAAAAATATGCTTCAATTTTCTTGTCAAATAAAGGTAATGAGACTGTTAAAACAGCGAGTACAGTATTTCTCCAAGTTTTGGCATTTTTCACTGGATTATTTGTTTGAAACTGTCCTATGTGATTTAGAAAGTTTAGCACTGTCCCTAATCTACCCACTAGCATCCCCTCACCTTTAACATCCAAAACTATTATAGATGTTGCGAAATGTCCCTGGTGGGAAAATCTCCCTGGCACATAGTATCTAATATTACTTTTACCTGGCTGGGTGTTGTAGGTCATGCCTCTATTCCCAGCACTTTCTGTGAGGTGGAGTCAATCGTTGTTTGAGCCCAGGAGTTCAAGACCAGTTTGGGCAATATAGTGAGACCTCATCTCTAAAAGAAATACAATAAATATTTCTTATTTCTTAATACAGTATTGCCTTATTGCCTTTTGGTCCAGCTGTACTAGAGGTTTGTCAAAATGAAAGATATGGGTAGAGTAAGAACATGCTCATGGTTTATTTTTAAATTTTTAACTTCTTGTCTTGCTGTGGTAAAGGAGACTTTTGCCTAGATCATTTTAAAGATTAGTTTTTCGCTCTTAACTCTTTACCTGTGTGTTCATTTTCTCTTAAGATATACTATGTAGTGCAAAAAGACTCAAGTTGTTAATGCAGCCTTTGAGTTCCATTCATGTGAGAACAGAAACTCTAGCGTTAACAAAACTAGAAGTCTGGTGGTATTTACTGATGAGACTCGGACCTCATCTTCCAGCTAATTTTGAACAGGTAACATTGCAAGTGTTCACTATAACATTTTATGTGCCTTTTTAAATTAATGTTTTCTTAAATTCTTGCCAACCTAATCTTCAGAGTTATTTTTGCTAAATATTAGCAGACTACAATATATATAAGATCTTTCTTTATACTGACACAAAACTTGGGTTCATTTCCTACAAAGGATATTCTCCAATTGTCTGATATGAAGCCCCTTTTCTAACACCTTTTTAACCAGCAAACATGCAAGTATCTATTCTTACTCTAGAAGCATTATGATTTTAAATGTCTTATTTGTAGAGTATAGTTGAAAATAAAATAAACATTCATAAACTAGAAATCAAGTGCTACACTGGTAGGATATAAAGCTGAATCAATTCTTTTATTTGTTTGAGTTGGAATCTCACTTTGTCACCAAGGCTGGAGTGCAGTGGCACACTCATGGCCATCGCAGCCTCTACCTGCTGGGCTCAGGTGCTCCTTCTTCCGCCTCAGACCTTCTGAGTAGCTGGAACCACAAGTGTGTGCCGCCATACCTGGTCAGTTTTATGATTTGTTGTAGAGATGAGGTCTCGCCAAGTTGTCCAGACTGGTCTTGAACCCGGGACTCAGGCAGTCATCTCGACTCTGAGTGCTGGAGTTATAGACTTGAGCCACTGTACCTGGCTTTTTTTTTTGTTTTTTAATTCCCATCCTTTTTTTCAGTTTATTTTACAGTTAAATGAAAAGGGACAGCTGTGGTAACTTACCTTTTCCATCACTTATCCTGGATTTGGGGGGCACATTTTACTGTGACTCTGTAGTTTTATATTTTATATAAATAGCTATGTAGCGGGTATTGCATTCTTGACAAGGGGGAATTATAATATCTTTGAGTCATTTTTAGTAAGTTCTTAATTTACATTTGCTATAGCATGAAGTAATGGAAGATTGGCATTGCTAGTAACGTGTATTTGGAATAATAGTTGAAATCATTTGTTGGAACCATAAATGACTGATATTCTGTTTGTCCAACACATTAAATGGAATAATTTATTCAGTGACTGAATGTGACTGATACTTTAATATAATTATTAGAAATGAACTTTATGTTGCCTTAGTTTATATTTTCTGGAGTGGGTTTTTTAAAAGTTAAAATGAAGACGGGTGAGGTGGCCCAAGCCTGTAATCCTAGCACTTTAGGAGGCCAAGGCGAGAGGATTACCTGAGGCCAGAGGTTCAAGACCAACCTGGGCAACTTGGTGAGACCTCGACTCTACAATAAATCAAAAACATTAGCTGGACATGGTGGCATACGCCTGTGGTTCTGGGTACTTGGAAGGCTGAGGAGGAAGGATCACGTGAACCCAGCAGGTCGAGACTGCAGTGACTGTGAGCATACCACTGCACTCCAGCCTGGGTGACAGTGAGACTCCAACTCAAAAAAAAAAAAGTTAAAATGAGTCTACCAATAACATGCAACTAACACAATATCTGTGAAGTTGTTTATATAAGTAAGAAGGTAATAGTGCATTAAGAGCAAATATAGTCATAAGACATTCATTTTTCCAAATTTTATTTTTTAGCCAGTTTGCACATGGAAACAACCACTAAAATTCAATATATTAAATTAAGATTGCTTCTTAAATTGTATTTTGTGAGGCTTTTATAAACTATGATGGTTACACAGTTTAAAGATAGATGTTTTCCTTTCTTCCACCCCAATAGGTTTGTGTGCCTCTGATTCAAAGCACAATAAGTACTGATTCTAATGCCTCACTTCAAGGCAATTTATCTCGTGTAACTTCATCTCCAGGTTTAAATTCTATGACCCCTGTACACAAAGGTAAGAGGTAGACGTTGTTTTTTTTCCTTTTTAACAAAAGCCTTTGATGACCAAATGGCAGAGTTTTGAAGTGAGAAAAGGGGGAGCTTTAAGAGGTTTTGTTTAATGATTTTTCACATCAAATGAAGTGTTTCATAATTTTTAAATCTCTTATCAAAAAAATCCTTTTTTTCCCTTGTTTGTTCTCTTGGTGTTACTTTTTACTGTTATAAGTACATTGTTGTGGTTTAAAAAGATGAATGTTTTTCTGCTACATCATGGTACATTACGAAAAATAACTCAGAATGGCTAACATGAAATTCTGTTCGTTTTAGAATAATAGCACTATTAAAATAACACGTACTATCGGATACCAGAAATGTGGCTCAGTAGGTATACCACCAAAAGATAGTTGTTTGCCATTATTACTATTACTTTTATTATTGTTGGGGTTTTTTTTGAGTCGGAGTCTCTGTCGCCCAGGCTGGAGTGCAGTGGCACTGTCATGGCCACTGCAGCCTCGACCTGCTGGGCTCTGGCCACCCTTTGCCTCAGCCTTCCAAGTAGCTGGGGCTACAGGTGCATGCTACCACACTCAGCTTATTTTTTGATTTATGAGATTTCACCAAGTTGCCCAGGCTGGTCTCAAACTCCTTACCTCAAGCAGTCCTCTTACCTCAGCCTCCCAAAGTGTTGGGATTACAGGCTTGGCCCACCGCACTCTGCCTGCTATTACTATTATTATTTTAAAAATTTTTTTAGTTGGAGTCTCATTCTGTCACCCAGACTGGAGTACAGTGGCATACTCATGGCCACCACAGCCTCAACCTGCTGGGCTCAGGCTATCCTTCCACCTTAGCCTTCTAAGTAGCTAGAACTACAGGCTTGCACCACCACACCTGGCTATTTTTTTGATTTATTTTAGAGATGAGATCTCTCCAGGTTGCCCAGGCTGGTCTCACAGCCCTGAGCTCAGGCAGTCCTCTCACCTTGGCCTCCCAAAGTGCTGGGATTACAGACTTGGGTCATCGTGCCTGGTGCTATTATTATGTTGTTTGCCATTTTGAGTCTTTTAAACTTTTATATTAGATTACAGAAAGACTTGCATAGTAATATTTCAAGGTATGGATTAATACTTGAGCGATGTAACCTGTATTTTTAAAGATACATTTTATTGAAATGAAATAAAATGTATGCATTTGGGTAGCAAATATAAAATAAACTTACACAACTTGCCTTCTTTTTTTTTTTTTTTTCACTAAAGGTGCTTCCTCCCCATATGGAACCTCTGTAACTCCCCGAATGAACTTGAGTTCGAATTTAGGTGGAATGGCCACAATTCCTTCCATTCAGCTTTTGGGACTTGAAATGTTACTTCATTTTCTGTTGGGTCCAGAAGTCTTGAATTTTGCTAAGGAAAACAAACTCATACTGAGCTTAGGTATTTAAATATTTTAAAAATAATTTCAGTCAATAAAACAGTCTAGAACTTAGTGCTTTGGGGTGAGGAGAGGTACTAGTTTCCCTGCGGTTAAAATATTCTGTAGTTTTGTATAAAGCAAGTATGAATCTTTTTAATAGAAGACACGTATTTAATAGACCACTTAAATATTTATGTGAGAGGTTTATTTTATATACCTTTTATTTTACATAATTGTCTTTTATTCTTCTCCTTTCAGAGCCACTTGAACATCCATTAATCAGCAGTCCTTCTTTTTTTTGCAAACATGCAAATACATTTATCAGTGCTGTTCATGATAGCTTTGTTGCAGTTGGAAAAGTTGCCTCTGGTAAGTTTTTAAAGAAATTTTTTCATTATTTGCTCAAACCTGTGTTTAAAAAGTTAATATAGCATATATATATAGTGCCACTTTTTGGCCAGATCATACAATGAGAGCTTTATGGTTAATTCATTTAATCCTCACAACAATCTTCTGTGTTAGTCCATTTTATAAATGAGGAAACTGGGTTGCTCAGAGGAGTGCATTGTTAAGTGGATGTGCTGTGATTTCGTACTCAGGCCATATAGCGCTAGCACCTGCATCTAAACTCTTTTTCTATAGTGTACCAAATAATGAGGAAAAGATACTTTAAAATTGAATGGTTTTCTTTTCTTTTCTTTTCTTTTTTCTTTTTCCTTTTTTTTTTGAGTTGGAGTCTCACTTTGCTGCCCAGGCTGGATTGCACACTGCAGTGGCATGCTCATGACCACTGCAGCCTCAACCTGCTGGGCTCAGGCGATCCTTCCACCTCAGCCTTCAAGTAGCTGGAACTACAGGTGTGTGCCATCATGCCCATCTAATTTTGTGATTTATTGTAGAGATGAAGTCTTGCCAAGTTGCGCAGGCTGGTCTCGATCCCCTGGGCTCCGGCAATCCTCTCACCTTCACCTCCTGAAGTACTGGGATTACAGGAGTGAGCCACCATGCCTAACTGGAATAGTTTGCTTTTTAAATGTTTGGAAAACACATTTTTTTCTTTTGATTGTCACATATTTTTCTGAATTTGATTTTCTTTGTCTCAAAAGTGGTTGGTATTCAGTACAGAAAATTCAGAAAATAAAGATGACAGAGAAAAGAAAAGCAATTATCTATAGTTATATATAACCCAGTGTTACCGTGCTACAGTCCTTTTAAAAAATGGTGACTCATGCCTGTCATCCCAGCACTTTGGGATGCCAAGGTGGGAGGATTGCCTGAGCCCACAGGTTCGAGACCAGACTAGGCAACTTGGTGAGACCTCATCTGTACAATAATTAAAAAAATTAACTGGGCGTGGTGGCACATGCCTGTAGTTCTAGCTACTTGGAAGGCTGAGGTGAAGGATCTCCTGAGCCCAGCAGGTCGAGGCTGTGGTAGCCGTGAGCATGCCACGCCTCTTCAGCCTGGTTGACAGTGTGAGACTCCTACTCACACACACACACAAATATTCCTTTATATTTATTTACTTATTTATGTAGAGATGCGGTTTCGCTATGTTGGCCAGGCTGTTCTTGAACTCCTGGTCTCAAGCCATCTTCCCTTCTTGACCTTCCAAAGTGTGGTGTTTACAGGCATGAGCCTTGCTCCCAGTTTTCACATTTTTTTGTTTGTTTGTTTTTGTGTTGGTGTCTCACTTTATGGCCAGGCTGAAGTGCAGTGGCACACTCACGACCACCCCAGTGTCCCAGTGTTGACCTGCTGGGCTCCAGCGATCCTTCTGCCTTGGCCTTCCAAGTAGCCGGAACTACAGGCCAGCGCTACCACGCCCAGCTAATTTTTGATTTATTGTAGAGACAAGGTCTCGCCAAGTTTCCCAGACTGGTCTCAAACCTGCAGAGTCAGGCAGTCCACTCACCTCAGCCTCCGAAAGTGCTGGGATTACAGGCTGAGCCCCCGAACCCGGCCACATTTTGTTTTTTTAAACAAAAATGAGGTGATAATGTTTTACAAACTTGATAACAGGTTGACTATTACAAGGAAAATTATATTATGTATTGTTCAGTTTGTTATTTCTTTAGTATAAGGAAGAAAAGGGAGATCCTTTGTTAGTCATATGCACTTCATTAAAAATACTCAATTTTGTTTGACAGATACGGTTATCAATGCTATCTGGAAGGAGTTAATTAGATTGGTAAAGTCAGTTACAGAATCAGGTAAGCAATATTACACTGATAAAATGATTTTTGTAGCATCCAGTGAATTTTTTGGCTTTCACATTTGAAGTTTGATTTTAAATCATTTTTTGTAGCTTCCAGACTTTAGAGTTGATCCCCTTGAACACCACTGAGGTTAGAAATACTGACTTTACTCACACCTCCCACAAAGTATAAAAATCCACATATAGCTTTTGTACTTGCGCAGAACTTAACTACTAATAACCTACCATTGACCAAAAGCCTTACTGATGATAAAAACAGTTGAATAACACATTTTTAAAATGTATAGGCACTATGTGCTATATTACAGTATACTAAGCTAGGGAAAATAATGTCACTTTTAGCACTAAAATTATAAGGGAAGAGAAAATATATTTAGTGTTCATTAAGTGGAAGTTGATTATCAAAGAAGTCTTGATTCTTTTCTTCACATTGAGTAGACTTAGGAGGAAGTGGAAGGGTTGTTCTTTTTGTCCTGAGTGGCAGAGATGGAAGAAAATTCAAGTATAAGTGGACCCATGCAATTCAATACCATGTTGTTCAAGGGTCAGCTGTAGTTTATTTAAAGCATTTCTTATTGATTTAGTAGCAAATAAATTTTTCATAGCTCTTGATATAAGTATATATATTCATCTCTAAAAATACATGTTTAGCATTACACATTTGTTTTGCTTTTTGATAGTTATCAAAAAAGAGAGACCAGGTTCTGAAGTTTTGACCCTCTTACTAAAATCTTTGGAAAGTATAGTGAAGTCTGAAGTATTTCCTATATCAAAAACACTGGTAAGTATAATACCTGTATATTGTGCTTTAAAAATGACTTTCTGAAGTTGAATTTTACATTGAAGATATTTACATAAATCAAGTTTTGGGAAGACATTTTTTTACTTAAGTATTTGTCAGCAGTTTAGCCCTGTTGTAATAAATGCCATTATATTAACTTTAGAGTCATGTGAAACGCTTTTATTAAAATAAGCGACTATATAACAACAATTGCAGAAATCTTTAACGTGATAAGAGTTAGCCATACAGAAAAAATGGGACTTTAAACTTGAACAGAAGAAACACATATGTCCTCCAACTTTATGATAAGATTGCTGAGCACTACTAATGGTTTGCTGGTACATTATTTTGAACTAACTTTATTTTTATTATTTCTAAGTAAGGGTCTCACTCTGTTGCCCAGGCATGATCATGACTTGCTTATTGCAGCCTTGAACTTATAGGCTCAATTGATCTTTCCTCTTCCTCCTCCTGAGTAACTGGGACTACAGGCGAGAACCACCATGCCCAGCTAGTTTTTGTATTTTTTTGTAGAGGCAAGGTCTTGCTGTGGTACCCAGACGGGTCTCAAAATCCTGACCTCAAGTGATCCTCTCACCTCAGCCTCCCACAATGCTGTGATTACAGACGTGAGCCAGTGAACCCAGCTGATAACCAAGATATTGACTTTCACATTAGACACATTTTTTTAACCTTTATAGTAGAGAAGGAAAAGTGAGTTGTATATGATTTTCATAATGGTGGGCCTTCTGAAATAAGCTGCAGATAGGACAAAGAATACCTTTATTTAAAATTTTGATTGTTTCTTTTATAGACTTTGACAGTTGTGTGTTCTGTGACTGTATAGCATAGTGGTTATTAGCAAGGGTTCCAGAGCAGACTACATTGATTCCTAAAAGAACTGTTTATTAACTGAGTGAATTTGGACTATTTATCTGTTCTCTTTGTCTCACTTAACCTTATTTTTAAAGAGGGAATATAGCAGTAGCTAATGTAAGATTAAATGAGTCGATACTTACAAAATACTATGGACCAGGCACAAACTAAAAGTAATCTATTACTATCACTAATGTCTATTTCAAGTGAGAACATGTGAAAGCAGTTTTCTTTTTTTTCTTTTTTTTTGAGTTGAAGTCTCACTCTGTTGCCAAGGCTGGAGTGCAGTAGCTTGCTCATGGCCACCACAGCCTTGACCTGCTGGGCTCAGATGATCCTTCTGCCTTTCAAGTAACTGGAACTGCAGTCGTGTGCCACTACACCTGGCTAATTTTTCTTGATTTATTGTAGAAGCAAGGTCTCACCATGTTGCCCAGTCTGATCTTGAACCCCTGAGCTCAGGCAATCCTCTCATCTACTCCTCCCAAAGTGTTGGGATTACAGGCATGAGCCACCGTGCCCGGCAGCAGTTTTCACTACAACTCTTTGTCATATCGTTGTGATACTTTTTTTTTTTAGTTGGAGTCTCACTCCGTCACCCAGACTGGAGTGCAGTGGCTGCTCCCGGCCACCGCAGCCTCGACCTGATGGGCTCTGGTGATCCTTCTGCCTCAGCCTTCCAAGTAGCTGGGACTACAGGCGTGTGCTACCGCACCCGGCTAATTTTTTTTTTTTTTTTTGAGTTGGAGTCTCACTCTGTCGCCCAGACTTGAGTGCAGTGGCCGCTCCCGGCCAACGCAGCCTCGACCTGCTGGGCTCCGGCGATCCTTCCACCTCAGCCTTTTGAGTAGCCGGAATTACAGGCATGCGCTACCACGTTCGGCTGATTTTTTGATTTATTGTAGAGATGAGGTCTCGCCAAGTTGCCCAGGCGGGTCTCAAACCCGCAGGCTCAGGCAGTCCACTCACCTCAGCCTCCCAAAGGCGCGGGATTACAGGCTGAGCCACGGAGCCCGGCTCCTGGCTAATTTTTTATTTATTGTAGAGATGAGGTCTCGCTAAGTTGCCCAGGGGGGTCTCGAACCTGCAGGCTCAGACAATCCGCTCACCTCAGCCTCCCAAAGCGCGGGATTGCAGGCTGAGCCACCGAGCCCAGCTTGTTGTGATACTTAAGTTATGTATATATATATAGTGCATGTTAATGCCAGTAGAGTAATAATTTTGGAAAGCAATGCGATAGGCTCAGTCAAATTTGAGTTAGTAGTCTTTTGTGTGTGTGTGTGTGTGTGTGTGTGTGTGTTTGAAAGAGAGAGAGAGAGAGACAGGGTTTTGCTCTGTCACCCGGGTTGGAGTGCAGTGGTGCCGTCCCAGCTCACTACAGCCATGACCTCTTGAACTCAAATGATCCTCCCACCTCAGCCTTTTGAGTAGCTGGGACTATAGGTACCTGACACCCAGCTAATTCTTTAAAAATTTTTTGTGGAGATGAGGTCTTGCTATGTTGCCCAGGCTGGTCTCAAACTCCTGGGTTAAAACAGTACTTGCAAAGTGCTAGAATTACAGGCATGAGTCATCACATCTGGCTAGCAGTCCTTTTAATATTTGCATTGGGCCCTAGGAATACATATAATATATATATGTTGTAATTTGTTGCGGAATTCTTTCAGTAGTATAAAAAATTTGAAATAGCTTCACGATCCATCAATACAAAAATTGTTGAATAAATTGTGAATATTCATATAGCAGTATCTATATTGTATTGATGCAAAAACTCCATGACAAGATCAGTGAGCCAGGCGCAGTGGTTCATGTCTGTAATCCCAGCACTTTGGGAGGTAGAGGCAAAAGGATTGCCTGAGCCCGGGTATTGCAGACCAGCCTGGGCAACTTGGCAAGACCTGGTCTCTACAATAAATCAAAAAACTTAGCTGGGCATGGTCACACACACCTGTAGTTCCAGCTACTTGGAAGGCCTGAGGCTGAAGGATTGCCTGAGCTCAGCAGGTCAAGGCTGCGGTGGCTATGAGTGTGCCACTGCACTCCAGCCTGAGCAACAGGGTGAGACTTCAACTAAAAAAAAAGTATAATGAAGGTTAGATGTTAAAGTTTAATATTATTAATGATTTATAGTATAATAGCATTAATAGTGAAAAGAATGAGGCCGGGCACGGTGGCTCATGCCTGTAATTCAGAACTTTGGGAGGTGGAGGCAAAAGGATTGCCTGAGCCCACGGGTTCAAGACCAATGTAGGCAACAGAGCGAGACTTTGTCTCTACAGTAAATCTCAAAAAAAGTAGCTGGTTGTGGTGGCACATGCCTGTAGTTCTAGCCACCTGGAAGACTGAAGCTGAATGATCACTAGATCCCAGCAGGTCAAGGCTGCATGGCCATGAGCATGCCACTGTACTCCAGTCTGGGCAACAGAGAAGACTGACTCAAAAAAAAAATAAAGTGAAAAGAATGTATATATGACAGCCTGCTCAGGAAGTTATGTGTTTCTTTGTATACTTACATATATGGAAATTAATCTAGGATAATATACTGCAAATTGACAGCATTAATTATCCTTGGAGATAAGGACTTTGTCATTTTTTAAAATATATTTTTGTTTTAGTTGTTAAAACTAATCTAAATGAATTCATATTAATGAGTGGATGCATTTGATCTATTTGAGTTTATGAGAATGTGTTTAATGAGTGCAGATTACTTGTAATAAATTGTTAAATATATAGTTAATACTAGTAGACTTTGATTAAGCAAAGTCATATTTTTATGGCTAATTTACAATAAATGTAAAACCTTTTATCTTTCTTAGGTCGTCATGGAAATTACAGTAGAAGGACTTCCTCAGAAAGTGTTAGGTTCACCAGCATATCAGGTTGCTAATATGGATATTCTTAATGCAAGTATCTTAAATGTAATGATATGCTAAAGATTGGCCAAATTTTTATATTTCCTTTTGTAAGAAAAAAAAAAAGATAGTGATACTTTTTGAAAAATTCTGAGAGTATTGGATTTGAAATATATTGGTCAGATTAATGGAAACGGATAAAGTAATAATTTAATGTAAAAAATTATGCTATGTGAATGATGAAAATATTTTTCTGGATTAAGTAAAAGGCTTCAGAAGGAAAGTCAGTTCTCTTTATGTATAATAATATTGCTGGTGCATTTTGGAAGCTTAAGAACATTACTTAATAATATAAAACTGTATTTCTGTAGGATGTAGGTATTGTGGGTTCAGCAGTTTTTAATTAATATTTTTATATTTGGAGTCTCACCATTCTTCAGTTTCTCGTGTAGAGGAAACATATTATCAGAATATAAAGAGCTGCAACTGTCATTGTTATATCCTAAGTAACGCCAAAGGTTCAATTTCTCATGCTAAAACAATTACATTTCTTACATTATTGATCGCAGAAAATATATTACTGATCTTTGTGACTGAGATGACTGACTTCATTCTCTCCTTTAGGGAACTCCAGCTTTGTTCTTAATTCAGTTAATTTTCAATAATCTCTTGGAATTTGGTGTAACAGATGAAAGGTAAATTTGTATTTTAAATAACTGGCTAAGTGCAGTGGTTTATACCTGTAATCCCAGCACTTTGGGATGCCAAGACAAGGGGATTGCTTGAGCCCAGAAGTTTGAGACCAGTCTGGGCACCTGGCCAGCAGTCCTTTTAATATTTGCATCGGGCACTAGGAGTCTCAAAAAAGTAAACATAAAAAGTTAACTAGGCATAGTGGCTTATGCCTGTAGTCCCAGCTACTCTGGAAGCTGAGGTGGGAGGATCCCTTAAACCCAGGAGTTCAAGACTTTGGTGAGCCATGGCCATGCCACTGCACTCTAGTCTGGGCAACAGAATGAAACCCTGATACAAATATGTAGCCAGAAACTTTATTTATTTTGGAAAGATTATATAGTGAATGAAATTTCTTTTGATTTATATACCATTTTTACATCAAAAGCTTTTTTAAATTAAAATAAGACTTAGAAATTATCATCTTTTGGTTTTCTTGTCAGATGTTTTAGAATTTGGCTAAAGTTCAATTAATGTGCAAAAAAGTAAAGATTAATGCATTGTTCATAATTCTTTCCTCAGGTTTTTTCTCAATCTGGAAACACTTGTAGGCTGTGTTCTTTCTGGTCCAACTTCACCACTAGCTTTCAGTGACTCTGTTTTAAATGTTATTAATCAAAATGCAAAGCAATTGGAAAGCAAGGAGCATCTCTGGAGAATGTGGAGTATTATTGTTACCCCACTAACTGAATTGATTAATCAGGTATGCTATAATCTACATTTCCCCCTTTTTTCCTTGTTAGAGCACATAAGGAAATAAGTAGAGGTTTGAATTTAAATAGAGGACATTAAATATTTTTTCCAGTGGAATTTGTAAATTTTGTACTCTTGCATTGATTTCATTGTATTTCTGCCTCACTGATCAAGAAAGTATAATGTCATGGGGACTAATCTGCTTCATATTCTTCCATAGTAGTTATAAAACTAGAAAGCTCACATATGATACATACAAATTTTCTATATTTACAAAAATGGGTTCTTTCAGTAATCATACTAATAGGGAATAACAGTGGTCTTCTTGACTAGGCTGTGTATGCCTATGGTCAAACCGCATTGGTGATTGCCTCAAAGCTGGTATGACATCCCAAATCAGAAGTTTGTTGAGAGTTGAGTACATTTAACAAAAGTAGCAATATTGACAGGGCAGGTAGCAAAATTTCTGTCACTATTCATGATTTATCAGCTGCTTTATCAATCTTTAAATGGAAATATGTATTCTCCGGGCCGATTCCACTGTAACTAAAAAAATAAAATGAAATCTGGGTGCAATGGCTTGTGCCTGTAGCCCCAGCCTGGAGGTTGGAGCAGGAGGATCGCCTGAGCCCAGGAGCTCATGCTTGCAGTGAGCTATGATCATGTCACTGTACTTCAACCTGGGCAAAAAAGAGACTGTGTCTTTAAAAACCAAAATGAAGTGAAGACTTGAGGAAATGTTTTACGTTATATTGAAGTAGCCCTTGTTTTGACTACTAAAGCTAGCATACTGCTAAACATACTCTTCTAGAAAAAAATAGTTTGCATTCTTAAATAGCTTCTCACTATCGGAAGGATAGCAAAGGCCCTTTTTGTAAGTCTTTGCTTAAATTCTGGGTATGTATAGTAGAAGATTTTGGAATAGCTTCTGGGATTCTTTTTTAGGTCTTAAACATCGTATTTAATGCTGTTAACAAATTGCCACGAACACAACAGAAATTTATTCTCTCACAGTTCTGGAGATCAAATATCCAAAATCAAGGAGTTGGTAGGATTGGTTTCTGGAGTTCTGAGGAGCAATCTAGATGTTCATGCCTCTCGGCTTCTGGTGTTTGCTGGCAATCCTTGATCTTCCCTGGCTTGTAGCTGTATCACTCGAATCTCTGACTACATCTTCAGTTGATATCCTTTCCTGTCTTCTCTGTGTCTGTCCAAATTTACTGCTTATAGAAGACATCATTCATTGGATTTGGGCTCATCCTGATCCATTATAATGGAATTGTAGCTTGATTTTTTTTACTTGATTACATCTGCAAATACTTTATTTCCAAATAAGGTCACTCTCATAGATTTCAGGACTTTTCAATATCTCATCATTGGAGGATACATTTCTACTCACTTGATAAGTTACTATATAGGACTAGAATTTGATGGCAATTTAAAAACAGTTTTTTAATATTAAAGATATGGGGTACAATTCAGGGTTAGGTATACAGATGTTCCTTATTCAGGTACCCTTGTTGATGAGGTGTGACCCCCTACCTCCCCTGGCAGTTTTCCACTACTGCCATTCCTGCTCCCTCCATGGTAATTTGTCTAACTTCTTTATTATCTTTTCTAATTTCAGACCAATGAAGTAAATCAAGGTGATGCCTTAGAACATAATTTTAGTGCCATCTATGGTGCACTGATGTTACCAATAAACCATATTTTTTCTGTACAAAGATTTCCAGTGGTAAGACATTGTCAAATTTTTATGTGTGAGGAATTTGAGCTTTTCTAAGAATATTATCTTTTCACCTTTTTCAGTTATCTTCTATAGTACTTTTTTCTAAAAGAGTTCCTTATGATTTTATTAGTTTAGGAGAAAAGAGACCTTTGACAAGTGTAGTTATTGTGGCATCATTTTATCTTTTCCATGAGAACTCTGGGGAATGTGGGGTAAAGGTTATTCTCCTGTGTTAGTCTCTTTTGTGATACATTAAATATTTCAGTTTTTAAAAAAATGTTAAAGATATTTTTTCTCCTATTGATACGTAGATATACATATATATAATTTATTTTGTATTGTTATTGTTAGGTCACGATGAAGACCTTGCTTAGAACATGGTCAGAGTTATATAGAGCATTTGCACGCTGTGCTGCTTTGGTGGCAACAGCAGAAGAGAATTTGTGCTGTGAGGAACTTTCTTCCAAAATAATGTCCAGTTTGGAAAATGAAGGCCTTTCTGTGAGTTTGTCCTGATACTGCCTTTTTTTGTATTTAGATGATTCTTTTCTGATAAATGGAGATCATATTTGTGAACTATCCCTTAGTAGTGCTTACAGTTGTAAGAGGGAGACCCAGAAAATCCAGAATTATCTTCTGGAGGGTGGGCCATTTGTGGTACACTCAGAATTTGTTCCTCTGGATCAAACGGTCAACCAAAGTTTTTATCTGGAAGTTTTAAGAAGGTTGTGTCACGATTTGCAAAAGAAACATCCCTCCAAGTTGTGGCAAACAGGTGACTGGTTTTTCTTCCATGACTGTACCTGCCCACACCACACTGAGTATTTAGCATTTTTTACCAAAAATGGCATGACCCCCATACCACATTCTCTTTATTCACCTGATCTCACCCCAGTGACTCTTTTGTTTGTTTGTTTCCCTGGATGAAAAAACCCTCAAAGGGAAATATTTTGCCAGTGTGGAAGAGGTGACCCATACAATGGCAGAAGCACCGAAAGGCATCAAAATCTACAAGTTAAAAACTGTTTTGGCCGGACACAGTGGCTTAGCCTGTAATCCCAGCAGTTTGGGAGACTGAGGCGAGTGGATTACCTGAGCCCACGGGTTCGAGACCAGCCTGAGCAACTTGGCGAGACCTTATTTCTACAATAAATAAAAAACTTAGCTAGGCGTGGTAACGCACGCCTGTAGTTCTGGCTACTTGGAAGGCTGAGGCAGAAGGATCACCGGAGCCCAGCAGGTCGACGCTGGGGTGGCTGTGAGTGTGCCACTGCACTCCAGCCTGGGAGACAGAGTAAGTCTCCAACTCAATAAAAAAAACCTGTTTGGAGCTGTAGAAGAAGCATCTCAATAGGTATATTGCATCAAATGGAGAGTACTTTCACGGTGACTGAGGTTTAAACAAGTAAGAATAAATACATAGGTTTTTATGAATTCTGGGGTTTTTTTGGGTCCCCTCTTGTGTTTATAAGTGACTAAGTCAATACTGAAAATAAGTACAGCTTTGTGAAACAATTTTGTCTTTGATCTCTAAGGTGCATGTTTTAGGATCATTAACAGTGAAGGTCTTTTACTATTCTACTGTATACCTTGTAGTGCTTGTGCCATTCTAGATTAACAGTACAAGGCCCTTACTGTCCTGAACCTCACTTTCTTATCTGTGTCTTAGATTTTTAAATTTAATCCCTTTTTATGTCTGTAGTTCTTTTTTTTTTAGTTGGAGTCCATCGACCTGCAGAGCTCAGGCAATGCTTCCGCCTCAGCCTTCCGAGTAACCGGAACTATAGACACATGCTACCATGCCCGGCTAATTTTTGATTTATTGTAGAGACAAGGTCTCGCCAAGTTGTCCGGGCAGGTTGAGTCACCGAGCCCAGCCTGATGTCTGTAGTTCTAAAAATACAACCTTTTTCTACTACTTCCTCCCTTCCTAATAAAAAGGACAACTATTGTCAGCAGTTTTGTGTGTATCATTCTAGAATAGAACTCTTTCTTTGTATTTACACATGTAGCTTACATATTGATACTTGCATATGTATATAAACATAGGGTTCTTGCCAGTGAAACTATTGTATTGGTTCTGAAATAAGTTGTGCAGTGTTTCATAAAATATTCTTGACTCCCTTGCAAGTCACTCCATATAGGTCTTTTTCAGCTGCTATGTAGTATTTTGTAGTATGGCTGTACCATTATTTAGAATTCTAATTTTGAGAACATTTTGATTGTTTTCAATTATTTTACTACTGTGTATCATCCAGTAGTTGTCTTCACATCTTCACATAAAAACCATTGTTTATTTATGCGGATTATTGAAATGAGATTCGCTGTTGCTTGTTTCCTCTACATCTTAATATCTGACACATTTTAACAAGGAATAAAAGTAAAAATATTTTAGATTCTTACTATAAAATATTTCAAACAACAAAGGAAAATGTGTTAAGTTCCCCATCACGTGTCTTTTCTCACCAATAGAACGACTACCAGTAGTTAGTCGTCTTTTTTGGTTTTTTAATGCAATTATATACCTCTCTTCTACATTTTGATATAATAAATAGTATTTTCAAAGTGACTTTTAAAATGTAAATCAAGCTGGATGCAGTGGCTCACGCTTGTAATCCCAGCAGTTTGGGAGGTGGAGGTGAGAGGCTTGCCTGAGCCCAGGGGTTCGAGACCAGCTTGGGCAACTTGACAAGACCTCGTCTCTACAATAAATAAGTAAACAAGCCAGGTGTGGTATCATACGCCTGTGGTTCCGGGTACTTGGAAGGCTGAGGCGGAAGGATCTCCTGAGCCCAGCAGGTAGAGGCTGGGGTGGCCATGAGCATCACGGCCACTCCAGCTTGGGTAACAGTGAAATTCCTGCTCAAAAAAAGAAATGTAAATCAGGTCTTGTCACCCTTCAAGAAACACTTCAGTCACTTTTTGTTACGTTTGGCATAAAAACCTCATTACAGCTGTCTCTGAGGCTTCTGTTTCCTTCCCTGAGGGTCTCATCTAATTAGGCTTATTGATTTCTGTTATAGCACCTTGTTATTTCCTTTTTAGTACTTGTCTCAGAATTGTTTATTTCTGTATTTAATTATGTTATTTCACCTATACATTAGATTAAGAACATGGTCTTGATGGTGATTATCTCTGGCATCTAGCACACACACCTGAAAAAATTGTGTGAATGTTTTTATAACTCCTAGGGAGAAGATTGACCCTTAGTTTTCTTTTTTTTTTTTTTTTTTGGAGTGATAATCTCACTCTGGTCACCCAAAGCTTGGAGTGCAGTGGCATGCTCATGGCCACCACAGCCTTGACCTGTTGGCTTAAGCGATCCTCTCACTTGAGCCTTCCAAGTAGCTGGAACTATAGGCATTCATCAACACACTCAGTTAATTTTTTTGATTTATTGTAAAGACGAGGTCTCACCAAGTTGTCCTGGCTGGTCTTTAATCCCATGGCTTAGGCAGTCCTTTGACCTTAGCCTCCCAAAGTGCTGGGATTACAGGGGTGAGTCACCGTACCCAGCCAGTTTTCACCTTTTAAAAATAAACTTGGTTAGGCTTCTATTTTCTTCTTTTCTGGAATAAATTTGGAGTCATTTAGATTTTACAAAATCACCCTGTCATAATTTTATTTGACTTTGATAATGTTGAAGTCACAGATTAATTTGGAAAAGAATTTATATCTTCCTATTACTGAAACTGGTCTTCCAGAGATTTGTGCTGGCTAGGCACTGTGGCTCACACCTGTAATACCAGCACTTTGGGAGGCAAAGGTGGGAGGATTGCCTGAGCTCAGGGGCTTTGAGACCAACCTGGGACACATAGGGAGACCTTGTCTCTACAATTAAAAAATTAGCTGGGTGTGGTGGTGCATGCCCGTAATTCCAGCTACTTGGAAGGCTAAGGCAGAAGGATTGCCTGAGCCTAGCAGGTCGAGGCTACAGTGGCCATGAGCGTACCACTGCACTCCATCCTGGGTGACAGAGTGAGACTCTGAATCAAAAAAAAGAGATTTGTGCTTATATATTGTAAAGATAGCCTATAGCTGTGTGCAGTGGTTCATGCCTGCAATTTTTTTTCTTTTTCTTTTTTTTTTTTTTTGAGTCAGAGTCTCACTCTTTCACCTAGGCTGGAGCACAGTGGCACACTCAACGGCCACCACAACTGGACATAGGCGATCCTTCTGCTGCAGTCTTCCAAGTAGGTGGAACTATAGGTATACACCACCACGTCTGGCTAATTTTTTGCTTTATTGTGGAGACGAGGTCTCACCAAGTTGCCTGGGCTGGTCTTAAACCACTGGGCTCAGGTAATCCTCTTGCCTTCGCCTCTCAAAGTGCTGGGATTACAGGCATGAGATTACAGGCATGCCTGGCCTAATGTTTGTAATTTCAGCACTTGGGAAGGCTGAGGTGGGAGGATTGCTTGAGTCCAGGAGTTTGAGACCAGCCTGGTCAACATGGTGAGACCTCTTCTTTACAAAAAATCAGCAAGGCATGTTGATGTATGCCTGTAGTTCAGCTACTCAGAAAACTGAGGAAGGAGGATTGCTTGAGCCCAGGAGTTTGAGTCTGCAGTGAGCCATGATTGTGCCACTCCAGTTCAGTCTAGGTAGCAGACTAAGACCATGACTTGTTATATTGTGATTAGAGAGTATGGCTTTCAATTTTGAAATTTATCCCCAATTCTTTGACATTGTTTAGTTTTATAATATTTATTATATAAGACAGTTACGATAAATTGTCTTGCTGATTGTGAATTGGATGTATAGTAGCATGTTTATTAAATACTTGGGTGCTATATTATCATACATTAGAGATTCGTCACTCAAAAAAAACTTACGTCAAGCTCTTTTTTTGCCTATTATTAAATGAATCTCTCCTTCCACCTTTGTTACTGAAGTATATAAGTGCTGTTAACATGTTTTCTTATACTGAACCAGTCTTGTGTTTGGGCGATTGATATACTTGTTAGTTATAGTACTTTTAAACTATCACAGGATTAATTTCTTAAACTTTCTGTATGTTTCTCTTAAGATTCTAATTGTGCAGTTTTTGTATTATGGCAATACTAACTTCTTAGTATGATATAGAAAACTGTTGAGTTCTTTACCAATTTAAGAAGAGTGTCTATCTTAGTTAATTGTCCTTTTTTATTTTTATTTTTTGTTTTTAAAGAGGGTAGAGTCTTATGTTGCCCAGGCTGGAGTACAGTGGTTATTCACAGGTATTGTTATAGTGTACTACATCCTTGGACTTCTGGGATCAAGTGATTCTGCAGCCTCAGCTTTCCAAGTGGATGCTACTACTAGTGCAAGTCTCTGTTTCTAGGGCACCATCACCTTCATCCTATTTGTTCTTAAGTCTTACTCCGGTTTTCTTGGTTGGATTAGTTAACAGAAGGCTTTTCTATTTAAGTACCCCCCCTCAAAAAAAAATATTTAGTTTTATTGATCATCACTACAGCTTTTTACTTTTATCATTGCTTTTTTTTTTGAGTTGGAGTTTCACTGTGTCATTCAGACTGGAGTGCAGTGGCATGTTCATGGCCACCACAGCCTTGACCTGCTGGGCTTAGGTGATCCTTTCGCCTCAGCCTTCCAAGTAGCTGGAACCACGGGCACGTGTTACCACACCTGGGTGATTTTTTGAGTTATTGTAGAGGTGTGAAGTCTTGCCAAGTTGCCTGGACTGGTGTCAAACTTGTGGGCTCAGGCAGTTGTCTCATCTTGGCCTCCCAAAGTACTGAGATTATAGGCATGAGCCACTGTGCCCATCTGTCATTACTTATATACATTGAATGTTTTTAGTTTAGCTTTTTTTTTTCTTTTTCTTCCTTTTTTTTGGAGTTAAGAGTTTTTTCTCTGCCCAGGCTGGAGTGCAATGGCACCATCACAGCTCACAGCAGCCTCGACCTCCTGGGCTCAGGTAATCCTTCTGCCCCAGTCTCTCAAGTAGCTGGGACTATAGGCATGTACTACCACACTTGGCTTTTTAAAATTTTTTTTGTAGAGACAGGTCTCTGTGTTTTCCAGGCCTCAGACGGTCCTCCTACCTCAACCTCCCAAAGTGCTGGAATTACAGTTGTGAACCACAACCTGCCTTAAAGCTTAACTTTTTAATTTGTTTTCAAATAATTTTCATCTAAGACTATTTTATTACTACTATCAGTGATCATATAGGCTATTTTGGTATATCTTTTTTATAGCACCAGGTAACTTGGAAGAGTGCTTTTTAATTTAAGGTAATAGCTTATGGATGTTTGTGAGTATTATATCAGTTTTTTATTTTGTTGTATTGTGATCAGAGAAGATTGTGACTTATGGTTTTATATTTGATATCTTAGAGTTACAGTAAAGTGTCTCGCTGATTGCAAATTTGCTTTATATTAACATAGTCATTAAATATTTTGTTGCTGTATTTTCTTTTTTTTTTGAGTTGGAGTCTCACTGTCGCCCAGACTGGAGTGCAGTGGCCGCTTCCGGCCACCGCAGCTTCGACCTGCTGGGCTCTGGCGATCCTTCCACCTCAGCCTTCCGAGTAGCCGGAATTACAGACATGCGCTATCACGCCCAGCTGATTTTTTGATTTATTGTAGAGATGAGGTCTCGCTGCCCAGGCGGGTCTCGAACCCGCGGGCTCAGACAATCCACTCACCTCAGCCTCCCAAAGGCCCGGGATTACAGGCTGAGCCACCGAGCCCGGCTTGTTGCTGTATTTTCATACCTTAGAGATTAGCTTATGTCTTTATAGAAATTTTTTCCTTTTTACAACCTTTTCCTTAATTTCTACAGACTTGATTGATGTTTTTTTTTGAAAATTTTTGTGATTTGTTTTTTAAAACACCTTACTGAGTAGCATTTTAAAAATTGCATAAGACAGTGTGGTTTACAAATTACTGTAATGAAACACTTGTGTAGCCACCACCATAGTCAACAAAACATTATTAGCACTTCAGAAATTTTCCTGTATGCTTTGAGTCGCAGTACTGTCCTCTCTCCAAAGTTACTTTCCTTACTTTTGATCAATTTTGCTGTGTTTTTCTTTATATTTTTTCAGATACACACAGCATAGGTTAGTAGCTTTGCTGGCTTTAAACAGTTTTATATGAATAAAACCATATAAAATTGTATGTCCTTTGGCTTCGTTGTTGTGGCTGGAAAAATTGATTAATGTTGTGTTCCATGTATTCATTATTGTATATTAATACATTGTATGGATTCTTTGTATGTACTTACCAATTTACTCAGTTTTCTGAGTCTTATGTAACATAGAAGTAAATATGAGTCTGTTTTAATAAGTATATTGAATTATTTCTTATGTAGGTAGAAATGGAAGATGCTTGCTTATTTGTTTATTTGAGTCAGAGTCTCACTGTTGCCCAGGCTGGAGTGCAGTGGCATGCTCACGGTCATCACAACCTCAGTCTACTGGGTCAGGTTATCCTTCTGCCTCGGCCTTCCAAGTAGCTAGAACTACAGGTGTGCACCACCATGCCTAGCTAATTTTTTGACTTATTGTGGAGACAGGTTTCACTGAGTTGCCCAGGGTGATCTGAGCTCAAGCAATCCTCTAGCCTCCGCCTCCCAAAGTGCTGAGTTTACAGGTGTGAGCCAGTGCGTCCAGCCCTTTAACGTTTTATCTTTTTATATTGTTTCTTTGTAACCAAATTTTACAGTGCAGTCAAGTTTATCGTGAGTTTTGTAGTGCTTTTGATATTATGTGTCCTTTTTTTTAAGATTGGAAAATATAGTTTATTTAGAAATTAGAAAGAGAAGAAATTCACCTCCCCCAGTGTCAAAGTAGGGGAGGGGCCAAAGCTAGGAAAACATGGCAACCATAGCTCAAAGAGCCATGTAGCCAGACCTGTATTTAGTAATGCACTGACCTATTTCTTAAGTCATATATTTTTTTGTGAAATTTGAAGATGCTATCTGTAGCATTCTACTCCAGCAAATGATGACTTTGTTGTGATTTTACTACACAGAATTTTACCTGCCTTGTTACCTTCTCAGTTTTGTTGAAAAATCAGAATCTTAATTACAGTCCCTACATTATTATACAATTATCATAAACCTAGGGAATATTTTTTTCAAAAAAAGATGATTCCAGTAATAACTATATATAGATATATAGATATATTTCAGTGTTATATGTCACATTAGTATCCATCAGCTTTGTTACGCAGCTATGTGTTTTTGGAATCACGAGTCTCATTTTGTCGCCCAGGTTGGAGTACAGTGGCATGACCACGGCTCACTGAGGCTTCCCCCTCCTGGGCTCAGGTGATCTTTCTGCATCAGCTTCCTGAGTAGCTGTGACTACAGACATGTGCCACCATGCCCAGCTAATTTATTTTTTTGTAGAACCAAGGTATTGCTATGTTGCCCAGGCTGGTCTTGAACTCCTGGGCTCAAGCAATTCTCCTATCTTATCCTCCCAAAGTGGTGGTTTACAGTCGTGAGCCACAATGCCTACCCTAGCATACTTGTATATACATGACTGTCTCTCAGTCCCATGCTTCTTTAATAATCATTTGGTTAGTTATGCAATTTAGGTTCTAGAAAATATTTGTTACAGAATTTGTAAAAGCTACTTTGAGATATGATTGACATACAAAAAGCTGTGTATATATAATGTATACAACTATCACCACAATCTGTGGTATAAACATTTAGTACCTTTAAAATTTCCCCACACCCTCTTTATTATTACTATTTTCTGTGATAAGAACATGTACCTATCTTAGCAAAACTTAAAATACACAGTACAGTGTTATTTATAGACATTATGCAGTATAATAAATCTTTACAATTTAACATTTCTTGCGTAACTGAAACTTTGCACCCTTTGTCTGATACAACTCCATATGTTTCCTTTCCCCAGCCCTTGGCAACCTTTATTCTATTCTCTTTTTCTATAAGTTCGACTATTTTAATTCTTCATATATGGCGCATCGTATAGCTTTCTTCTTCTGTGTCTGGCTTTATTTCACTGAGGATAATATCCTCCAGATTCATCTGTGTTGTTGCAGGCGGCAGGATGTTCTTCTGCTATATGTGTGTACTGCATTTTCTTTGTTCATTTGTCTGTCAGTGAACATTTAGTTTGCTTTCATTTCTTTGTTGTTGTATCTTTCTTTTTTTTTCCTTTTTGAGTAGGAGTTTCACTCTGTTGCCCAGACTGCTGGGCTCAGGTGATACTTCCGCCTCAGCCTTCCAAGTAGCTGGAACCACAGGCATGCACCGCCACGCTTGGCTACGTTTTTTTATTTATTGTAGAGATCACCAAATTGCCAACGCTTGTCATGATTCCCTGGACACAGGCAATCCTCTTGCCTCTGCCTCCCAAAGTGCTGGGATTCCAGGCATGAGCCACCATCCCGGCTTCTTTTTTTTGAGTCAGGGTCTCACTGTCACCCAGCAGGAGTACAGTAGCACCATTACAACCCAGCACAGTCTCAAACTCACGGGTTCAGGTCATCAGTGCACCTCAGCCTCTTGAGTTAGCTGGGGCTACAGGTGCTCGCCACCATTCCTGGATAATTTTTTTTTTTCTTAGTAAGTTTTTTGTAGAGACAGAGTCTCTCTGTGTTGTCCCAGGCTGGTCTCAAACTCCTGGCCTCAAGCATTCTTCCTGCATTGGTTTCCCAAAGGAGGATTACAGGCATGAGCCACTGTGCCTGGCCTTTTACTTTTATAATTATGAGGAGAAATTTGATGAGAATTTATGTGCACTTTTATTCTCAACTACCTGGTTGATGTAATTAATGAGTGTTATGGGCATCTCATAGTTGAATTATTTTTCCTTAGTGTTGAGGAAGAGAAAGTACAGTATTTGGCTCACAACAGGTAACTGGAAAATATTTAAACCATATACAGTCATGCCCTGTACAACAATGTTTTCATTAGTGGACCGTGTATCTAACAGTGGTACCATAAAATTATAATGTGGTATTACTGTACCTTTTCTATGTTTAGTTACACAAATACATTTTGTTGTGCTGCCATTGCCTACAGTATTCAATACAGTAACATTCTGTACAAATTTGTAGCTGAGAAACAATAGCTACACCATAGAGCCTGGATGTGTAGTAGGCTACATCATCTAGGTTTGTGTGAGTACACCGTATGAAGTTCCCAAAATGTCAAAATTGCCATATAACTCATTTATCAGAACATATTCCTTTAAGTCATGGACGACTACACTTATGTACCTTAATATGGTATAAACTAATGCATGTGTGCTACATGGTATACGTGAGAGTAAAGTCTTATATTTTTTTTCTCATTTTTCTTGTTGCTTACTATTCAATACTATGCTAGTAGCTAAATATTTTTAATTATAATACTATTTTTCCTTAGGATTTGTTGTTCTTGGATAGGATCTTTCACATTATAACTGTGATGGTTGATTGCATCGACTTCTCACCATATAATATTAAATATCAGCCAAAAGTTAAATGTAAGTATATTTTAACCTTTATTTGTTTATTCAATACTTCATAAATACTTCTAAAACTATTCTCTGCGAAATCCTAATGGCCTTTTCTACCTCATGTTATGAACTTTTGATCTTGTTAAACCTGTTGATTATCATGCTAGGAGCTTGCATGTTCATTCTCATTTTCTCTTTCTCTTTCACATACATACACACACACACACAATGTCTTCACGTTTTTTTAAATGACACTGAAAGAAATAATTTTCTAATTAGAGATTGCCTAATAATACAATGATTTTGCTTATTCCATCTGGTACGAGGGATTATGTGGACAAAAACGTAGACATAATTTTAAATGTGTTTGGAAGCATAATTTGAAGTAACAATTGAATTGACATTAAAATTTGAAATAAACAATAGAATCTATTAATTATTTTATAGGAAATTTAAACTTTAAAAATTTGACTAGGGTTTTATTATTTTAGTAATATTGCACAGTGGGAGTTGTAACAAGTTGTCTGATTTTTAAAACTACGTGCCTCAGTTAATTTTAAATTATTTTGTAGTAAATACTGAGCTATTTTAATCTACAAATTGAGTCATAGAAAAAAACTATATTTACCTGTGCTTATATATTTATACCATATAGGAAATGATAACCTGCCATTGATGAAAAAAGTTGTTGAGTTGTATAATTTTTTCATGTTTAAAAATTAGGAACATATATACAATTTTCCACTAATAAGAGTGTTATTGATAAGATTGTGTGAAGATTTCTAAAATATATGTAGAATATTTTTAGACTGTTTTCTCATTGAGTTTCTACTAAATAGTAGTACAGATTATCATTTTAAGTTCCTGAAGTATATGTCAGAGCGTCCCAGCCGAATGCCACAGAAATAGATTATAGATGTTCTTAATATACTGATCTCAGCTCTCCTCTTGGTCTCACTGTGTCAGAACAATTATCTTTGAATACCGTAACTATAAAAAAGTTGTATAGAAATGACATCATAAGCTATTTTATAAGCCACTGAAGTTTCTTAGGACCAAGATGCCTATATTAGCATAATTTTACCTGTTAGTGCTTCTGAAAAATTATTTTTAACTGAATGTGTAGTCTATGATTTATGAACCAACAGTTAGAAATACATTTTTTTTTTCATTTCATATCTGTCTAGAATAGAACGAGGGGTCCTCATGTTGTTTAAGTTTATGGCGTGGGGAAAAAGTCTGTTAGCAGAAGTGGAGAGGAAACAAAATTATGACGAGCTGAAAGGAAATTATTTTAAGCGTTGTGCATCAGGATCACCTTTGGATTTTTTTTTTTTTTTTTTGGTGACTTATATTTCAATAATACCAAATTTAGAGAAACATTGGAGAATTATGCACAGAAACCTCATATCTTTTACTCGTATTCCTCCATTAATACTTGATTGCATTTGTTTTATTTGCCCTCCTATACATTTTATTCTTCCCACCCCACCTCCAACATCCCCCCCAACGTTTGAGAGAGTATATCTTAAGATAAGTCAACAGCGTGGAATAGTTTCTTTTGTGTCCTTCACATACGGAGCATGTAGGCATTGCAACTTTTTAAGAATCCCTCAATCTGGGATTATCATACCTCAAGGTTAGATTCAGGTTCCATTAATTTTTTTACAGGAGTATCACTGAAGTATTGCTGTAGTTCTTTTTCAATTAATTATTTCCCATTACTGTTGGTGTTAACATTTACTGTTTGGTTATGGATGGAATCTGTGGGGACCAAAGGAAGGCCCACACTACCTGTATAGTGACCACTGATATATGTAATCCTGAATTGTATCCCATATCTTTTAAATAAATAAATTTTAAAAATAAAGTTGAGATCTGCCAGATTTTCCACTTAACAATTAATGAATTAGTGTTTTGTGTCAGATACTTTGAAACTATGTAAATATCCTCTTCCTCAGCAAACTTTCACCCATGAGTTTGTCATTCATTGATGTTTCTTTCCTAAAATACTATGGTGATTCCTGATGTGATAGGTTCCATTTGTAGGTATTAGTGTACTGTAAATGAACCAGGTCATTTCTAAGGGAAATTTTTAAATTTCAAGGCAAACTGTTAAAATTAATTTTGGACCTGTTTTATGTAATTTAGTACTTTGCTACAAATTAATTGTTGGAATTCCTAGAAATGTAAGAAAAAATTTGAAATGTATTTTGTAACTCCTTAGTAAAAACACTCGTTTTTCTGAAAAATTTTTTTTTTTTTTTTTGAGTTGAATTCTCACTCTGTCACCCAGACTGGCCACTTCCAGCCACTACAGTCTCGACCTGCTGGGCTCTGGCAATCCTTCCGCCTCAGCCTTCCAAGTAGCCGGAACTCCAGGCATGCACCACCATGCCCAGCTAATTTTTGATGTAGTGTAAAGATGAAGTCTCACCAAGTTGCCCAGGCGGGTCTCGAACCCGTGGGCTCAGGCAATTCACTCACCTCGGCTTCCCAAGGCACGGGATTACAGGCTGAGCCACCGAGCCCGGCTGGATTTTTTATTCTAGATCTCTCAATCCCCCCTCTCCTTCTCCATCTCCTTGTCTCTTGTCTCTTGTGTCTGTCTCTGTGCCTGTCTGTGTGTCTCTCTCTCCTGGGCTCAAGTAATCCTCCTGCCTTAGCCTTCTGAGTAGCTGGGACTACAGACATGCACTACCCAGCTAATTTTTCTTTTTCTTTTGGTAGAGATGGGGGTCTTTTTTTGTTGCTCAGGCTGGGCTTGAACTCCTGGGCTCAAGCAGTCCTCCCACCTTAGCCTCCCAAAGTGCTGGGATAATAGGCATGAGTCACCACACCTGGCATTGCAGTCTCATTCTTAAAGATAATGTTTTAGTGATATTTGTTCATTAATAGTATATATATTAAGATTTATTTGAGGTGTCAGTCAACAAAAGTTCGGGTACATGATGTTTCTAACATTTAAATATGAGAAAAATTGTATAGGTGGACAGTGACACTATTTTCAATGTACCTGAGATTGTAATCAGTTCTGTTTTATATTAGCACTACAGAAACCTTCAGATTGGTCTAAAAAGAAGAATGCGCCCTTAGGGAAATTGACATCCTTATTTAAACTTCTTGTGAGAATGATCTATTCTTTCCACACTCTGAGCTTCAAGGAAGTATATTCGGATACTCTCTTCACTATTGGTAACTCAATCACCAGCATTCTTTCCAAAGTGCTTGGACATATCTCTTTGCCTTCTATGATCCGAGAAGTATTTGTGACTTTAACAAGACCTCTGGCATTATTTTATGAGAACACAAAGTAAGTATTTTGGGCTTAGAATTAAATGTAAATAAACAGTTTAAATTTTAGAGACAACTTTTCTTCCCTGTCAGCTTTATTGTTATAGATAGTAATTTTGATAATTTCGTGGAGAGGGTAGTATACTAAACTACCCTTTTGTTGAAAAGATAGTTCAAGTAGTATATAAATATCAATGAGAAATTGGAAGTTCTATTTTCTGTTTTTGCACTTGCCCTTTTAGTACTTGTGTTTTCAGTGTTTTTTATGCAAACAAGCATACCTATTAAATGTGTGACAGATATGAAAGCCTACTTGACATAATATCATGCAATTAAGTAGATAGAATGCACTTAATGTAGTCAGCCATTTGGATCATTGGGTTTTGTATCTGTGGATTCAATCAACCCTGGATGGAAAATATTCGGAAAAATAAGAAAATTTACAAATTTAGCCAGTCATGGTGACTCATGCCTGTAATCTCAGCACTTTGGGAGGCCAGGGAGGGAGTCGCTTGAGCTCAGGAGTTTGAGACCAGCCTGGGCAGCAAAGAAAGACCCCCCCATCTCTATGTAAAATAGAAAAATTAGCCAGTCATTGTGGCACACGTCTGTAATTCCAGCTTCTTGTGAGACTGAGGTGAAAGGATCACTGGAGCCCAGGAGTTTGAGGGTGAGCTAGCATTGTGTCACTGCACTCCAACCTGGATGACTGAGTGTGACTTTGTTTAAAAAAAAAAAACAAAACTGCAAATTAAAATATACAGAGCAACAACTGATTATACAGCATTTATATTCTATTAGGTATTATAAGTAATCTAGAGATACTTTTAACTATATAGGAGGATGTGTACAGGTTATAAGCAAATATTATGTAAGCTATTTTATATTAGGGACTCGAACATTTGGATTTTGGTATTGAGGGCAAGTCCTGGAACGAGTCCCCTTTGAATCCCAGGGGATGACTTTGTCTTTGTACCATGCAGATATCACTCTGTTTATGTCTGCATACAATTCTATTAAACTTCTCACAACCCCAAAATCTGGAATTTTTCATGCAAATTTTTAAGTTCTTCCTTAATCAAAAATAATTTGTGAATGAAAGACATGTACACATACGAGTAACTAGTATACTTATTACTTTGAGAGGTCTATTCTAGATATTCTCTGTGATTCAATTTTTTTTTTTTTTGAGTTGGATTCTTACTCTGTTGCCCAGGCTGGAGTATAGTGGCACACTCATGGCCACCGCAGCCTCTACCTGCTGGGCTCAGGTGATCCTTCTGTCTCAGCCTTCCAAGTAGCTGAAACCATAGGCATGTGCCACCATACCCGGCTAATATTTTGATTTATTGTAGAGATGAGGTCTTGTCAGGTTGCCCAGACTGGTCTCGAACCCCTGGGCTCAGGCAGTCCTTTCACCCCAGCCTCCCAAAGTACTGGGATTATAGGCATGAGTCACCACTACCGGCCTTGATTTAATTTTTAAGAGTCATGAGCTTGCTATTTGCTTCATGCTGCAGTACAGTGAGGCAGTCATAGCTGAGTGCATCCTCAAACTCCTGGGCTCAAGTGAACCTCTAGCCTCAGCCTCCCTAATTACTGGTATTTTAGGTGCACGTCATCATGACCAGCTTATTTTTAAAAAATTTTTATGTAGAGACAGTGTCTCGTGTTGTCCCGGCTGATCTTGAGCTCCTGAGCTCAAGTGATCTTACCTAGGCATCTCAGAGTGCTGTAATTACAGATGTGAGCCACCACATCCAGCCTAATTCAGTTTTTGTTTTGTTTTGTTTTGTTTTTTGAGTTGGAGTCTCACTCGGTCGCCCAGACTAGAGTGCAGTGGCCGCTCCCGGCCACCGCAGCCTCTACCTGTTGGGCTCCGGCGATCCTTCCGCCTCAGCTTTCCGTGTAGCCGGAATTACAGGCGCGCGCTACCACGCCTGGCTCTTTTTTTTTTTTTTTTTTTTTTTAATTGTAGAGATGAGGTCTCGTCAAGTTGCCAGGCGGGTCTCGAACCCGCGGGTTCAGGCAATTCAATCACCTCAGCCTCCCAAAGGCGCGGGATTACAGGCTGAGCCACTGAGCCCGGCCTAATTCAGTTTTAAAAGGTTGGACTGGCCATTGTCTTGCTAAGCTATAGTGTGGTCATCTGCTCTTTGAGCTATGGCCAGGCCATGTTTTCCTAAGCTTTGTCCCCCTGCCCTCCCTTGGGGAGGTGAATCTTTTCTCCTTCTCCCTCTCTCTCTTCCTCTCTCCCTCTGTCCCTCTCTCCCTCTCTCTCTCTCTTTCTCTAATTTGCTTGTGAATAAACTATATTTTCTAGTCTAAAAAATAAAAGGTTGGGTTGTTTTAAGTTTTGGGGCACCTTTTTATATCACTCCATTTGTATCTCATTTTTAGGATTGTATTACCTCATTTTCAGATTTAGCTTGATAATCTGTTATTAACTTCCTAGAATATAAATGGTATTCTGTTTTATGTGCTTTTCTTCCCAGGCCGGATGAAGCTCCTAAAGTGTATAGTTGTCTGAACAACAAGGTAAAAATTGACTGTTGTCCATAAAACATAATTTCATGATGAAACATGGTATGGTTTAGACAGTTGTCTTCCTGATACAGAATTTTTTTGCTGGTTTTTAAAGGGGTTATTATACTTCAGTTTTAAAGGACATTTAATAACATGATATAGACACATTCATAGGTAGAATTTAATAATGTTATGTAAAATTCATGTTAATGCATCTCCTTATATCTCATCCTTGCAGTTGGCTCAAAGTGTATATATGTAGGCAACTATTCCTGTTATAATTGATGTAACAACATAATGTTTTTCAGTTAATGAAAAATAAGCTCAGAATCAGGCTATCCTGTCAATAATCAAAGCAAATTTATCTGATAATTTGCCAACTTATAAAGAGAAATACATATTTAAGACAATGGGATCTTGTTTAAAATTGTTTGAATTTTAAAAATTGAAATAGCAGTATGTTTATGAGTTAACGCTCAGTATATTTTTTGCTTTTGTTTTTTCTTTTTCCTAGTTAGAAAAGCTATTAGGAGAAATTGTTACTTGTCTACAGTTCAGCTACACGGGAACTTACGACAGTGAACTTCTTGAACAACTCTCCCCACTATTATGCATAATATTTCTGCACAAGAATAAACAAATTCGAAAACAGAGTGCTCAGTTCTGGAATGCCACGTTTGCTAAAGTACCGATGTTGATTTATCCTGAAGAGTTAAAGTATGCTAACAGCAAAACTTCTATACAGCTATTATTTTGTGATAATGTAAATTGATATTTTGGTTTGGAATATACAAGGGCAGTGACACCAAAAACCCGGAATTCATTTATTAAAAAACTATGTGGCCGGGCACAGTGGCTCATGCCTATAATCCTCACACTTTGGGAGGCTGAGGTGAGAGGACTGCCTAACCCATGGGTCCATGACCAGCTTGGGTAACTTGGTGAGACCTCATCTCTACAATAAATGTTTAAAAAATTAGCCAGGCTTGGTGGTGCATGCCTATAATTCCAGCTACTTGGAAGGCTGAGGCAGAGGGATCGCCTGAGCCCAGCAGGTCAAGGCTGTGGTGGCCGTGAGCATGCCACTGCACTCCAACCTGGGCGACAGAGTGAGACTCCAACTCAAAAGATAAATAAGATAGCTGTGTATTCTTAACATGGTTAAACTTTAGTCACCTTCAGTGTTCTTTCTGTTTGGTGAAATACATGTGTCCAGGCATTTTTTCCATTGCTCAAAACAGTTTCTGAACTCATCAATCTTGTTTATGCTTGTTAGTGCTTCTGCTAGTTTTTGTTTTACCTCTTCCACATCAGTAAAACGTTTCTCTTTGAGGATTTTTTTTATCTGGGGAAACAAAGTTGCCTGGGGCAAAATCAGGTGAATAGGGAGGGTTGGGTATAGAGATTATGCCATTTTGGTCAAAAACTGCTGAACACTCAGTGTGGTGTGGGCAGCTGCTCTTGCAAATCACCCATCATGAAATGGGCAAACGCGTTGAAAGAATCTCTTTAAAAAATTCACTAAAGTTGAACACAGCCTCTGATAACAACACTGGCTGGTACACTGGTGCCAGTGTGTTCCTTGAGCACATACCTCGTGGGGGAACCCTGTACTACAATTACCCAAAAGATAATTCTGGGGCTTGGGTTGTCCCCTTTCATACTATTCTTATGGGAGTCATTACATAGACTTCCTTAGGTGAAATATTATCTTTTGGAGTACAGAATAATCACTAATATTTGGTCCTTTTTTGGTGGGGGGGAGATCCTCTTAGAGTAACGTTGATTTTGAAGAACCAAGAAAAGCAATTTAAAGATTTTTTTTTTGTCGGGATTTCACTCTAAGCTGGAATGCAATGGCACGCTCATAGCCACGGCAGCCTCGACCTGCTGGGCTCAGGTGATCCTTCTGCCTCAGCCTCCCAAGTAGCTGGAACTACAGGCATATGCCACCATGCCCAGCTAATTGTTTGATTTATTGTAGAGGTGAGGTCTTGCCAGGTTGCCCAGGTTGGCCTTGAACCCGTGGGCTCAGGCAGTCCTCTCACCTTGGCGCCTCCTAGAGTGCTGGGATTACAGGCGTAAGCCACCGTGCCAGCTTAAAGTTATTTTTAACAAAAGAAACAAGAAGGGCCAGAAATGGATGGTTATTCAAGCTAGACACAAATTCTTGATATAGTATCTTACTTTTGTTTGAAATTTTCCATGATAAAATTCAGAGAAGTATAGGGGGAAATACAAAGATTGTCTTATTTTCCCAATTTATACATATATGGTAAGAAGCCAAATGTATGTTGCTGCTCTAAAGTTATAATTAAGGTGCTGTTGTTAACATATTATCAGTGTTCACCAGTTGACTCAAGATATATAAATTTATGTCCTTTTTTTAAAGACCAATACTAAGACAAACCAAACAAAAATTTCTGCTTCTATTGCCTGGTTTGGAAACTGTTGAAACGTTGGAGGAATCCAGTGGACCATATTCTGATTCAGTAAGTTGGTTTCCTTTTTTTGTTTGTTTTTTTTTTTAACTTTGGAATGTTGTTTTAGTAGCTTGCTTGTTGCAAGTAAAAACAAGTGGAACCTGAATAGAAGAAGAGTTTTGTAACATAGGATTTTTTCATGTTGTCAGTTGTCTGGCCTAAAATACATGAATTAAAGGCAAAATTTTCTCACTAGAGATTTTCATAGAAATCTCTGTTCTTGTTCATTACTGATTTTTTTATGATTCAGATATTTCATATGTTCTGTTGTATAAAAGGTATAGTTAATAGAATACATATTTAGTTATTGCTTTGCAAAGCTAGAAATAATAGGTACTAATCCATTTCTAAGCAAGAGCTACCCTTTATTTTCTCATTTCTTTCCATTGTTTCTTATCATTCCTTCTATAAAAAAAGAAAACGTATGCCATCACATCACAAATTAGGAGCAAAGTTCTCTTTACTAATAATACCTTTACTAATAATACTTGATTATTGCCTAAAGATCTAGGAGTTTGGAGGTACTATAGATTCATGAGGTGGAGCATCCTTAGAAAACTTTTGGAACAGATGAGGTATCTCTTTTTTATTGTTTTAAAATATATAATAGGAAAAAAATTATGTACTTTATCTTGTTTTGGCTAAAAATTTTCACCAGATAACTGTTAGATTTGTTAGGACTTGTTTAGTAGAATTTGTTCCATAAAAGCCATATATTCTTTTGAGGGGAAAGTGCTTGGTGCATTAATATTTTCTATTATACCTGCTTTATTAACGTTCTGTTGTTTAATGTTTAAAGTTTTTTGGCTTTGAATTTTCTCTCGGAAATATTTTTAGTAGTAAGTGGAATATTTTAGCCCATTAAGTTGGTTCACTTTGCACTGTTGATGTGCTATGTGTTATTTTTAGAATTCAAAACATTAACTTGTGTTAAAAAGCTATTATAGCTGGGCATGGTCATGCTGTGATTCCAGCTCTTTGGAAGACAGAGGCTAGAGAATTTGCCTGAGCCCATAGGTTTGAGATCAGCCCGGGCAATTTGGCAAGACTTCTTCTCTATAATAAATCAAAAAATTAGCAAGGCATAGTGGCGCACGCTTGTGGTTCGAGCTACTTGGAAGACTGAGGTAGAAGGATCGCCTGAGCCCGGCAGACTGAGGGTGCGGGGACTGTGTTTGTGTTACTACTCTCCAGCCTGGGTGACAGAGTGAGATTCTTTTGATTTTTTTTTTTTTTTTTTTTAAATAGGCCTGAATAATAAAATTTGACAGTATTCAAAATGAGTATTTATTAGACTGGAATTTTCAAAATGTGAAAAGGAGTAACAAAGTAATAATACAGTTGCACTTAATGAAATGTTTTTGTTTTTAATGAAACAGACAGAAAATTCCCAATTAAATGTGAAGATAAGTGGCATGGAGAGAAAATCGAATGGCAAAAGAGAGTCCTTTTTGGCACGAACAAAGGATAAAAGAGAAAATATAAAACCAACTGCCAAAGTATGTTTTCAAAGAAATTTATAAGATAAAATATATAGTAGCTCAAGGACATACAACTTCTCATTCAATGAAAAAAGCTGTCAAAGACTAAATGAAGTGTAGGAGATTGCAGCAGAATAAGAGAATTTGCTTTAGTAAGACTACTAGGGTAGTGTGGAAATCTAGAAGACTTGAATGATGATTCTTTTTATAGAGATGAGTTTCTTTGTAGTACATAGCATCTATTATGTGTAGTATTCTAGGCAGCAACCACTTGAGGTAGAATGAAGCTAGATATGAATGACTAGCATATATAGTACAGGAGGGAGATTATAACTTTTATTTAGGACCACTGTGTTGTTATTTTAGAACTTAATAGTTTGAATAGAAATAGATGAAGAATGCCTAGGTAAAACATCTCTATTAACTGCATCTAAAACTGAGTATCTTGCTAGTTACCAATTAACTGGCTTTTAGACAACAATTCTTTCTCCCATGACCTCCAATAAATCTTACTCTAGAATCTTTAAACCTTGGCCCAGGTAAAATGAAACAAAAATGTTATTTTTTAAAAAGAAATTTGATACGTACTTGTAGCAACTGTAGATGGAACAAAACTGGTTGCAACAAACGTTTACAAAGATGACATTCAAATATCATCTTTCAAACAACATTCAAACAAGTACCAAAGTTACTTGTATGTGGGGCATATTATATTGGCAACTTTTGCCTACTTTACTGGTTCATTCTTCAGTTTGAGAGCTGCAGGTGTATTCTCTGGCCAGGAGATGGCACTTGCCTGAGAGTACAAGCTGTGATGGTGGCTTTGGGCTTTCTGTTTGGCCTGTGGTTCCCCAAGAAAGCACCCAGCCTACCTAGGCAGTGTTTTGAGTCTTCGAGAGCAGTATTGAGGGAGAAAGCACTCAAGCTTCCACTTATGTGCACTATTGCCTACCTCACTGGGACTTGGGAAAGAGTTCTGGCTGCTGGGGTAATGCTGCTCTGTTGGGCAGGAGCTATTCAAAAGAGTTTACCAGAGGAATGGAAGGTTGCTATGGCAATAAATCCCATGCATCGCTTCCCACCATAGCCTCAGGTAGTCTGCTTTCAGAATGTAAAAGTGCTGTTGATCCCAAGGAACTCTGCTGCAGAGGAATTTGCTCTTGGGGCAGATAAGAGTATCAAGTCTTCCCTTTCCTCCCAGACCAGTTAGAAAACAGCTGGCAGCAAGAGTCGAGTTCTTGGGCTGCTGGAGCTTACTCAAGGTTTTTTTTTGTTTTTTTTTTTTTTGAGTTGGAGTCTCACTCTGTCGCCCAGACTAGAGTGCAGTGGCCGCTCCCGGCCACCGCAGCCTCGACCTGATGGGCTCCGGTGATCCTTCTGCCTCAGCCTTCCAAGGAGCTGGAACTACAGGTGTGCGCTACCACGCTGGCTCATTTTTTGATTTATTGTAGAGATGAGGTCTCGCCAAGTTGCCAGGCAGGTCTTGAACCCGCGGGCTTAGGCAATCTACTTACCTCAGCCTCTCAAAGGCGCGGGATTACAGGCTGAGCCACCGAGCCCGGCTGGGTTTTTTATTTTTTATTTATTTTATTTTTTTTTGAGTCTGGGTCTCACTCTATCACCCAGGCTGGAAATTGCTTTACCCACAGTAGTGTTCTACCAAAACCCACGAGCATTACAGGAAAAAAAGCGTTGAGTAGCCAGGTGCACTGGCTTACGCCTGTAATCCTAACATTTTGGGAGGCAGAGGAGACAGGATTGCCTGAGCTCAGGGGTTGAAGACTAGCCTGAGTAATGTGGTAAGACCTGTCTCTACAATAAAATCAAAAAATCAAAAAAATGAGCTGGAGTGCAATGGCACACTCACAGCCACCAAAGCCTCAACCTGCTGGGCTCAGGCCAGCCTCAGCCTTCCAAGCAGCTGGAACTACAGGTGCATGCCACCACTCCCGGCTCATTTTTTTTGGTTTTATTGTAGAGACAGGTCTTACCATATTGCTCAGGCTAATCTTGAACCCCTGAGCTCAGGCAGTCCTGTCTCCTCTGCCTCCCAAAATGTTGGGATTACAGGTGTGAGCCAGTGCACCTGGCTACTCAACGCTTTTTTTCCTGTGATGCTCGTGGGTTTTGGTAGAACACTACTATGGGTAAAGCAATTTCTTCTGAGGGACTGGAGTACCACATGGCTAAGGGGACCTTCAGATTCTGTGGCAGGAGCGCAGAACTCCTGAATTCCCCTCATTCACCTCTGCCGCTGCATCCGGAGGATGATTGTGGTTTAGGCAGTGATAAAGGTGGCTAGCTAGTTTCAATGCAGGCTGATCAGTTTTTCTCTTATTTGCATTCTGTGTATCTTAACTGCTTGTCTGTCGATTGTGGAATATGCTGCTCGTCTCCTTTCTTTGAGAGTGCTGAGGAACTCTTTTGGTTCACTTCCTGAGAGAAATTACTCTAGCTGTTTGTCGACTATCTTAATTCTCTTTCACACTTTTTTTTAAACATCTGCAGCTGAAATTTGAATCTTCATCTCCAAAAGCAAAGAGTGAAATTCTTTTGGAAGAGGAGAAGTCTGCTGACTTTGTGTTTATACCTCCAGAAGGAACAGCTGCAAAGGAAAGAGTACTAACTGAACATCAAAAAGAAGTACTCAGAACAAAGAGGTTTGTAGACCTTTTATCCTTAACTGGCTATTTTTTATTCTGATTTAAAGTTCATGTAGCAAACTATAACTTTGTGTTTTAAACTAAGAAAGATACTGTGTATACTAAATTTTAATGCCAAAAGATAAACGGTACACAAATGTATTTCATAATGTATAACTTTACCTAGTAACTTACTGAATGTTTATGAAGTGAATTCCTTTACTGGGGAGGGGAAGATAATTTTTTGGAAAATCTGGTAAGTAAATGTCTAGGTCTTGATTTTATATTGCTTTTGAAAGCAACTTGGTAGAATTGTAAGTTTAATTTCTAATTATAGTAATATAAGATTTTTGTAGTTACTTATATAAATTGTTTTTCAGGTGTGATATTCCCACCATGTATAATAATCTGGATATTTCCCAGGATACCTTATTTTCTCAGTATAGTCAGGAAGAGACTCTGTAAGTATGGAAACCATCACACTTTTATAACTTTATTAATTTTTAAGTAATTATAAAAGCTATTTTAATTTCTACAATTATTTATTTCAGGGAAATTTCTACTTTAGCCACAAAAGCAAAGGAAGATTCCAAGATAATGATTGAGGTATATTTTATATTTTACATTACAGAGTTTTTGGAATTACCCTTCCACTATAGAGTCTCTTAAGCTGCTAGAAGGTTATCTGTAGGTCTTCACTTTATTAGTTTTAAGATTTTTTTTATTGTAAAATCTCTTAACTCCTCAAAAACTAGCAGAATTATAGTCATTGTGTGTGTATGGTGTTTAAAATAAGTGTATTTGGCTTGCATTGAATATTTACAGTTAAGAATACAAACTAATAGGCATATACCACTAACTTTGGAATGTTTGCAATATATTAAAAGTTGCTGATTATCTTTTGAATTACTAAAGTTTTATACTTTTCTAGAAAGTCAAACTTGTTTTCTGGTTAATATACATAAATATATATAAATATATATTTCTGTGCAGGGGGAGAATATGGACAGTGAAGTTGTCATTCTTCAAGATGTCGTGGAAAACTGTGGTATGAACCAACATCTTGAAAAGTCTTCCCTTTCAAATAATGAATGTGGTTCTATTGATGAAGCCTGTCCAGAAATACTAACCAGTAATAATGATACCAGAAACAATACTTTGATTTCATCAAAGAAAACAAAGAAAACTGAATGTACATCTATTATAGATAATTCTTTAGTTGTCAGCAGTAGCTCACTTTCTAATGCTACTGTTTCTGGAACTCCCTCACAGCCTACAAGTCGGAGACAAACCTTTATTACATTGGAGAAGTTTGATGGTTCAGAAAATAGACCTTTTAGCCCGTCACCCTTGGATACTATGTCATCAACTGTTACAGTGAAAAATAACCAGGAAAACACAATTAAAGCAGATACTCCACTAAAAGCAAAGCAAAAAGAAGTGACTGTTTTCAGATCTGATTCTGAAAAAATAGTGAATGGAACTAAGAGATCAGGCCGGAGATCAGGTAAAGCTGACCAAACAGGGAATAAAAGGTCTAAGCCCTTAATGCGATCTGAGCAGGAAAGAAGTACTCAGGAATCTCCTGAGGGCATGGTAGCCTTAGAAAATAAACCCCCTGGTTTGATTAATCAAACAGAATGTGTATCAGATAATCAGGGTAATTATTCAGAATCTACAATGGAGTATGAAGATACAAAGCTTAAATCAACTATAGAAAATGTTGTATTATCAGAAAACAATACTGTAGAGGAGAAAACTGTGGAAATTAATTTGGAATGCAAAGAAAATACACCTCCAGTGGTACTACCAGCAGATCAAATGGTAAATGAGGATAGTCAGGTTCAGATAACTTCAAATCAAAAAACCCTTAGACGATCTTCAAGAAGACGTTCAGAAATAATAGAGTCTACCATTGATAGCCAAGATAAAGAAAATAGTAATCAAAAAAAGGAAAGACGTAAGGATGAAGAAAAATCTCTTCAGAAGAGTCCATTGCAAATAAAAGATGATGTGTTGCTTAAGCAAAAAATGATCTCTGAACAAACTGTACCGGAGAATTTAACTGAGAAAGGAAATAATTTAAATGAGAAGCCTTTTGGAGAAACCAGTGCTAATGCTGAAATTGAGCAAAATAAAAGAAAGCCAGACCTTGAGAGTATTAAGTCTGAGGGAGATGGTTCCCAGGACATTGCAGATAAGTCCTCTGAGAAACCAATAAGGGGCCGAACACGATATCAGACAAGAAGAGCATCTCAGGGTTTGCTTTCCAGCATTGAAAACTCAGAATCTGATAGTTCTGAGGCAAAAGAAGAAAGTTCTAGGAAGAAGAGATCTGGAAAATGGAAAAACAAAAGCAACGACAGTGTTGACATTGAAGACCAAGTAGAGAAAATAGCAAAACAGGAATGTATAAAAACTGAAAATCAGACACATGATTATAAAGCAAGTTCTGAAGTAGCTATAGACATAAAATCTCAGATTTGTGAAAAGCAAGATGAAAGTAATACTGTAGTACTTCGAGATTCTACAGTATCTTCAGATTTGTTGCAAGTTTCTGATGATTTATCAAATATGTACAAAGAAAAGAGTAAAACTGGCAAATGTGCAGAACATTCCTTTACAAGTCCACCTGTGCCAGAATCAAATCTAAGGACTAGAAATGCTAACAAAAGATTACATAAGCGAGACTCTTCTGATAATTGTAGTGCAGAAGACTCCTCAAAAGTAGGGGTATCGGACATTTCTTTGCATTCTGAAAATACCCTTCCAACACTTGAATGCCAGCACAAGAGAAGCAGGAGGGTGAGGAGATCGAAAGGTTGTGATTGCTGTGGAGAAAAATCACAGCCTCAGGAAAAGTCATTCATTGGGTTGAAGAACACTGAAGATTGTGATGTGAAGATTAGTGAAACAAAAAAGACAGATGTGCAAGCATCTGTAACTATATCAGAAACTTCTAAAACTAGTCTGTCTTCTGAAGTAAAAGTTGTAGATGAGCATCACAGTGTGAATTTCCACTTGAGTCTCAAGGAGGATAATGATACCATTAATGATTCACTAATTATATCTGAAACTGAGTTGAAAGCAAATACTACACAAGAATCTCTTCCTTCTGAAAAGGTAAATTTTGAGGAGGAGACTTGTGATATGGATTGTAGTGAAGCAATGTCTCCTGAAAGTCAGGAGCCTTCTGATGAAAAATTTAAAACTGTTGACCCATGTTTAGGGGATTTCAAAGTTATTTCACAGGAGTGCTCTTTGGAGATCAAAGTTGGAAAACTGGAAACTACCCCAAAAAAGGAACTAGGCTTAGAGAGTTTTAATATTGAAGGAAATGAATGTAAAGTGACAGAATCCAATCTAGAGGGAGTGGAAACTATGGAATTGAATGCAAGAAGTGATAAATCTGAAGCTAGCTTCTCTGAACAAGAGACTTCCAAAATGGACGTTTCTGAAGAATCAGCAACAGAAGAAAATAGTAAAAGAAGTGATGAATCTGAAGCAAACACAGGTGAAGAACTGAATGCTGAGGCAGCAGCCGAGGAATTTAATTCAGGTATTGATCTTTCTGATAACACTGCACCAATAAAATTGAGTGCTCAAACTGAGGTTTCTGAACAAACAGCAGATAGGGAACTAGAAAGAACAAATGATGGGTCTGATCTAGGCTCATCTAAAGAAATGAGAGTTGCTGAAGTTGAAAATTGTGCAGAAACGATGATTGGTGAAGTGAATGCTAAAACTGATCATGTTAATGAAACAGAGGATGGAGACATAGCTATCAAAACCTGTAGTAAGCCTGAAGAAGCTGAAACCAAAAGATTAAATTCCGAAATTGGCAACTTTGTTTCTGACATGCTTGAAATGAGTACTAAAGAAGAAAAGTTTGACTCAAATAAAACTGAAACAGATATTGAACTTAAATCCGAAGAAACAAAATTAGATAATAATCAGATGGTAGTGGGAAATATTTTGCAGGAAGTTCACCATATTTCAGACAGTGTTGAGGGACCATCACAATCTCTGACATCTGAAACCGCTATCTCTGAACTGATAATAGAAGACAATAATGCATCTCCTCAAAAATTAAGGGAACTTGATCCTTTACTTGTGTCAGCAAATGACAGTCCTAGTGGCATGCAGACACGCTGTGTCTGGTCTCCTTTGGCTTCTCCATCGACCAGCATTTTGAAGAGAGGACTAAAAAGACCCCAAGAAGATGAGATCTCGTCACCCATTAACAAGGTAGGGGGAATGAGACTGAATATTAAGGGTCCCAGTATTTGGAATATTTTGGCTATAGAGTAACACCTGATCGAATGACAAAATAGAATTATATGACCACTCATTTTGTTTATTTGCCATGGTTGCTAGGGGAAAGGACAGGTAGAAGAGAAGTTTGTTTTTGAGTCAGGGCCTCACTGTCACCCAGGTTGGAGAACACCACGGCCACCGCAGCTTTGACCTGCTGGGCCCATGATCCTTCTACCTCAGCCTTCCAAGTTGCTGGAACTTTAGGTGTGTGCCACCATGCCCAGTAATTTTTTGATTTATTGTAGAGATGAAGTCTCTCCTAGTTGCCCAGGCTGGTCTTGAACTCCTGGCCTCAGGCAGATTCTCTCCCATCAGCTTCCCAAAGAATAGGGATTATAGGTGTGAGTTACCATACCCAGCTGTAGATGTTGAAAAAAGCGGATTGAAACCCTTTAGATATTCCTTCATTTCACAGTAGTAAAGATCTTTATGTAATTATGCACGTTATTCACTTTTGGCAAAATCGATGACTCATGGTTATTAATGCTCCTCATATGATAATATATGAGGAAACAGATTTATGAACTCAGGCAGTATTGATAAAGCAAGTTTAGCACTTGGTGTGTGCTGGGACATGCTGTTTTACATAAGTGTTTATATAAACTTATTTGCAGACCATGTCTAATTAAAAGGGAAAAAAATTATCAAGATGTATCTTTATCAGTTTTTGTGATCTCAGGTATGATATTGACATTCCGTAACTTAATTTTGAGTTTTAATCTACTATTTACTGTAGAATACACTTTATATGTATGGCCATGTATATATAAACATAACATCTTGCTTTTTGCTGTCAGCAAACGTATTTTTGAGAACTTCTTTTTTTTTTTTTTTTGGAGTCAAAGTCTCACTCTGTTGACCAGGTTGGAGTGCAGTGGCACACTCATGGCCACCGGCAGCCATCACCTACTGTGCTCAGGCAGTTCTTCTGCCTCAGCCTTCCAAGTAGCTGGAACTACAGACACGCACTACCACACCCAGCTATTTTATTTTCCCTGATTTATTTTAGAGATGAGTTCTCACCAAGTTGCCCAGTCTGGTCTGGAACCTGTGGACTCAGACAATCCTCTCACCTTGGCCTCCCAGAGTGCTGGGATTATAGGCGTGAGCCACCATGCCCAGCAAAAGCTTCTTAATCCATGTTCCTGTTATTCTTAACTGTTCAGCTTTTGAAGATGTACTGAAAATTCTTCTGTAGATTCAGAGATTATTTGGGAAGAATGCCCAGCCCTTGAGTTTCTGTTTTGTTTTCTTTTGTTTTGAGGTTATTACTCAGTTTCTGGGTTTGTTTGTTTGTTATTTAAGTATCTCAAACATAATAGGCCATTGAAAAATTTATGAAGGTAGTTTGCATTGAGATTGATGTCTTAATATATTTTAGATTGTTAATATAAATTAACTTGTTTTTGTTTGATAGTAGTTTATACTTAATATCTAGGCAACAGAACAACATACTGTAGTTTGCTGTGCCAGATAAGATGTTTGTGTATACATACACACATACACTCAGTCACATGTAGAATCTGCCCATTCTTGGGAATCAAGACCAGAGATAGATAGATAGGTAGGAGGTAAGTAGGTAGAGAAAGAATGAATCTGCCCATTCTTAGGAATCAAGAACAGAAGATGTGTATAAAAACTTATTACTGATAAGAGTACTTTAATGTGTATTTATAAATATCAAATAGCTGAATAAGTGAACATAATTGTAAGAGATTAGAAGAGCCAAAGTTACTTCAAGCTCGAGCTCAGAAAGACACAAATTGCTTTACAATGTCTGTGACTCTGATGACACCCTCAAATAGTTTAGAACAAAGATTAGTAAGATATATTGGGGGCCCATTATTTCTGTTTTTACCTCTTTGTCTTCTTCCCATTCAGTTTAGTATAATCCAGTAAGGTTATTAGAATCACATTATACAGTTTTAACTGCAGTTTCATTAAGTTACTGTCCATATTTCACAGTGTTTGGTGTTACATTATGCAGACCATTTACAACATAGATAATTTGAGTGAATTGTTATTGAACAATATTACTTGGAAAAGCAGTCAATGGGAAGAACAACTGTGCAATTTGAATTAAGCTTTTAAACCCACATTCTGGTTTTGAGTAACCCATAATGAGAATTTATGGTGCCATTTTAAAAAATAAATTTTCAAAATTTAAGTAAAAATGTGAACTATGTTTTCAGGTTCGTCGTGTCTCCTTTGCAGATCCAATATACCAAGCAGGGTTGGCAGATGACATTGATAGACGATGCTGTGTTGTTAGGTCCCATTCTTCAAATAGTTCTCCCATAGTAAAAAGTGTTAAAACCTCTCCTACTGCGCAATCTAAGGTAAGCTATAGGCTTTAGAATATACATATATGTGTACAGTCATAAAAGTAGTATTTGAGAAACAATAAATGGTTTGGATATAGTTCTTTTGTCTGCTACATGAAGAGATGGTGAGAGGCAATGAAGATTCAGCAGGTGATTGATTAGATAGATTATTTGTTTTCTTAAATTTTAAAGAAATGATTGCAGTCTTAAGTTGTGAAAATAAAATTGTTAACATTAAAGCTATCTAGGGTTCTGAGTGAGTTTTTTTTTCTCTCCTTTAGCATAATACCACTTCAACCAAAGAATTTCTGTCCCCAGGATCACGTAGCCCTAAATTTAAGAGCTCAAAGAAGTGTTTAGTAAGAAGTGCTTTAGTTTTCATGTAACTTATTCTATATTCATATTTGGTCAGGTGACCTCTATTTAACGGCTTTTGAAATTCATTCTAAGATTTCAGAAATGGTCAAAGAATCCATGCCATGCCCAACAGAAAGTGTTTACCCAGCTTTGGTGAACTGTGTGGCACCAGTTGACATCATTTTACCTCAGATTACGTCAAACATGTGGTAAGTGGTTATTAGGGCTTCTGGTTTATATTCCAAAATGATATTTATTTAAGGGGAGTATTTGAATGGTGGAGGTCTCATGTCTAGAATTGATTGGAAATAACTTCTCCCACACACTTTATTTTGAAAAAGCACCTGGGAGGGTAGATTAGCTAGGGCGATATGAGAAGACTTTATTTTAATATAGTAAGATAAATATATGCTTAATATTTAGGTTCCTTGCTAGACCATTTCTTTTATCTTACTTAATCCCATAAGGAATATGAATATCATTTCTACTTTATAAGATGAAGTGTTCAGAAATTACCCCCAAAATTGCACAGATAATGTTAGTGATGCATGAGATTCACATATATAAAATTTGTTCATGAAGTGGTTTGTTTTGTTTTTTTCATGTTAAAAGGTCGTTTCCTTGATGTTTCAGTTTTGGAAACGTAAATGCTTATTTGTAGACAATTCCAGATTACCATAGGTAGTTTGGATACCTAGAGATAATTTCTCTTTAATTAAATTAGCCAACTGCCTTAACCCCAGTAAGAGACGAAATATTCTCAAACTGAGGAATTTAACGATTCAGTAAAATGTTGTAGAAATACTGAGTTCATTTCTGATTATTGGAGAGAGGGAACATTTAGCAGGGTGTGTAGGTTAGGAGAGATTAAAAAACCAATGAGGAACCCAAGCTGTAGGTAAAGCTGGGCTTAGTGGCATAACAAGCTTTTTCTTCCTACCCTACCTACCTGTGTTTTCAACCACAGTTAGAAAACAGTTATATGTACTTAAGGAAATCTAAGAATTATCTTAAATAAAAATGTATGTAAAACAAAACACACAGTAGGCTCATTATGTTTCCAGTGCTATTGCTTATGCCAGGCATTCACATCTGATTCAAGTTTTATTTTACACATTTCATTTTTTTTCTCATTTTTGCTTTTTAAAAATAGAGACAGGTTCTCGCTGTGTTGCCCAGGCTAGTCATAAACTCCTGGCCTCTAGCAATCCTCCTACCTTGGCCTCCCAAAGCATTGGGATTACAGGTGTGAGCCGTTGTGCTTGGCCTCAAATTTTATTTTAAATTAAACATACATATGCCTGTCCTCACTGTGGGTTAGATGGACCTATATAAATAAACCCAGTTATTGAGCTTAAATGGAGAAATTCAGATTGGATAAGCTCCTGAAAATAGCATATAGATAAAACTGTATAATTATATTTCATTTTTCTCTTTTGTTCAGGGCAAGAGGCCTGGGACAGCTCATTAGAGCCAAGAATATAAAAACAATTGGTGATTTGAGTACTCTTACACCTTCTGAGATAAAAACTCTTCCTATTCGTTCTCCAAAAGTATCAAATGTAAGAAAGGCTCTCAGAGTTTATCATGAACAGCAGGTAAAAAAGTTAGATGTTAGTTACAAATATGTGTTAATAAATGATCTAGCAATACAATTGCAGAAGTTTGTTAAACTGTTCTTGCTTAAAAGCCTATTTTATGGTGCCTTTCCCCAAGTCAACTGTAACTTAAAATATCACTTTATAATTACAGAAATTTGCTTATTTATTTTGTAATTTTTTTTTTTTTGGAGTCGGCGTCTCACTGTTGCCATGGCTGGAGTGCAGTGGCACGCCACAGTCTCCACCTGCTGGGCTCATGCGATCATCTCCCTCAGCCTTCCAAGTAGCTGAAGCCACAGGTGCATTCTACCTACCACACCTGGCTAATTTTTTTTTCATTTATTGTAGAGATGAGACCTCACCAAGTTGCCCAGGGTGGTCTTGAAGAGCTGGACTTAGGCAATCCTCTCACCTCTGCTGCCCAAAGTGCTAGGATTACAGGCATGAGCCACTGCGCCTGGCCTATTCTGTCCATTTTTTGTAATGCACCCCAGGTTTGTTTGTTTGTTTGAGTCAGAGTCTCACTGTCACCCAGGCTGGAGTGGAGTCTCACACTCACAGCCACTGTAGCCTCGACCTGCTGGGCTCAGGAGATCCTTCCACCTCAGCCTTTGAGGTAACTGGAACCACAGGTGTGTGCCACCATGCCTAGCTAAATTTTTTTATTTATTGTAGTGATGAGGTCTTGCCATGTTGCCCAGCTGGTCTCGAACCCCTTAGCTCAGGCAATCATCTTACCTCCTCCCCAAGTGCTGGGTTTATAGGCGTGAGCCACTACACCTGGTGATTTGGTTTTTAATTGCCTTTTGTTCTTTTAATTCTGATTTACTGCCTTTTCTCTTTTATTTCCACCATTTGGTGGGTGATTGTATGACTACTTGCTAAAACCTAGATGTTCAAGAATCTAAACATCAACAAAAAACATACAAATATGTAATATCAAGCCCATTTGTGACTTACTTTTCTTACTTGTTCTTTCTATCAACATTTTGCACATAAACATTTTGAGTTATGGACATTTTTCTTTCTTTTTTTTTTTTTTGAGTTGGAGTCTCACTCCTTTGCCCAGACTGGAGTGCAGTGGCTGCTCCCGGCCACCACAACCTCGCCTGCTGGTCTCCGGCGATCCTTCCACCTCAGCCTTCCTAGTAGCCGGAATTACAGGCATGCGCTACTGCACCCGGCTGATTTTTTGATTTATTGTAGAGATGAGGTCTCGCTGCCCAGGCGGGTCTCGAACCCGCGGGCTCAGGCAATCCACTCACCTCAGTCTCCCAAAGGCGTGGGATTACAGGATGAGCCACCGAGCCCGGCTGGACATTTTTCACATTTGATGAAAGCCAGTATTCCCCTATATAAAATTAATGCAGAAAAATTTGTGGATAATTTATGGATAATTTCAGAAAGATTCACAGACTCTCCTGAAGCCCGTTGACACTACACATTGTGTGACCCTTATCTGAAATGCTTAGGACAGAAGTGTTTTGGACCTTAGATATTTCTGAGATTATAGAATGTTTGCATTTTGCAGTTACTTACCAGTTGAGCACATGAAAGCAGGGTTCTTTGTCAATTTCTCCAACTGGAGTGTGCCAGCTACTGAAGACTTCTGTTGTATTCTTGAAAGTAATTGTTTTATGCTTACTTATTTGTAAGTATAAAGTATAAGTATACTTATTTGCTGGCTGGGCCTGCGCTGCCTCCTGCCTGTAATCCCAGCACTGTGGGAGGCCAAGGCAGGAAGATTACTTGAGGCCAGAAATTTGAGACCAGCACAGGCAACATGGTAAAAACCCAATTCTACTCCCCCCAAAAGTGTTAACTAGTTACAAGAGAAAGCCAGAAACTGTGCTAGTAATATATATTATACATATTATAGATATATATAGATATGTATAACTAGTGTGTATGTATGTGTGTATATACTCACACACACAGTAAATATTTTTTTAACAGGATTGGGATACAATTCACAAAGTTCACTCACCTAAAATGTATAGTTAAATACTTTTTAATATATTCAGTTATGCAGCCATCTCCATGATCTAATTTTAGAGCATTTTATGATCACCCCAGAAGAAATTCTGACCTGTTACCTGTTCTGGACATTTTATAAAAGTAGGGTCATACAACTTATGATCTTTTGTGATTAACTTCTTTCAGTTAGCATATTTTCAAGGTTTATTCGTGATATAGCATGTGTTATAGCATTTTCTTTAATGACTAATATTGCATTATTTGGATACACCATATTTGTTTATTTGTCAGTTGATGGATATTTGAGTTTTCTACTTTTTGCTATTATAAATAATGCTGCTGCATTGGTATACAAGTTCTTATATGAACATATGTTTTCAGTTCTTTTGGGTAATACCTAGAAGTGGAATTGCTGAGTCATATGGTAATTCTAACGTTCTGAGTGTAGTATTTTCTCAATCAGTGTTCCGTAGGTCCTAGGATCACTTAGGAAATGTGTTCTTTAAAAAGAAATGTATATTATTTAAACTCCACTTTCTTGAACTGGAGAAGTTATATAATGTAATTTTCTTAGCTGCCATGGCTGTATTTCCTGAGGAAGATATTATGGAATATTGCAGATATCTCTTCAAGAGATATTTTGTAATAATTTTTTTGTGTGTCATCAATAGAACATAGTTTCTTAGGAAGATTAGCCAAGTCAGTTGATGGTGGGCATGTGGAGCATATGTTCCACACAATGTTCTTTCCCAGTATTTACATTATTATTAAAAATAAATTTCAGTATGTTGTGTTTTATTCTTTTATTTCCTGCTCTGAATGTATAATCAAGGTGAAATCTCGTGGACTAGAAGAGATTCCAGTTTTTGATATTTCTGAGAAAACAGTAAATGGAATAGAAAATAAGTCCTTGTGTCCTGATGAAGAACGACTTGCTTCAGGTATATTTTAGCAAAGCAGGATAAATTTTAGATTATTAGCTGACTTGAATAAGCATTTTGTTATGCTTTTTGTTTTAGTTGGATTTGACCATGATTTGTTAATTCAAGGGTTTTTTTGTTTGTCTGCTTGTTTGTTTTTTTGAGTCAGAATCTCACTCCATCACCCAGGCTGGGGTGTAGTGGCACACTCACAGCCACCCCAGCGTTGACCTTCTGGACTCAGGCAATCCTTCCGCCTTCCAAGTAGCTGGAACTACAAGTGCATGCTACCAAGCCTGGCTAATTTTTTGATACATTGTAGAGACACGGTCTCACCAAGTTGCCCAGGCTGGTCTTGAACCCCTGGGCTCAGGCTGTTTGTTTTTTGAGTTGGAGTCTCACTCTCTCACCCAGGCCTGGAGTACAGTGGCATGCTAATGGCCACAGCAGCCTCAACCTGGAAGTATAGGCGCATGGCTACCACACCCAGCTAATCTTCTGATTTATTGTAGAGATGAGATCCACGTTGCTCAGGCTGGTCTTGCACCCCTGGGCTCAGGCAATCCTCTCACCTCTGCCTTCCAATGTGCCGGGATTACAGATATGAGCCACCACACATGACTTTTTCTTTCTTTTTGTGGTTGATGCCAAATGCATTCTTTTAAAAAAAAAAACAACAAACTGATAATGATGTCAAGTGTGTCCAGTTGTTATTTCCTTATTGTCAACTTCTAGGCCATTAAGATCTCAAATAAAGACATAATTGTATGCACTCTGTTCTAGATATGTTAATAAAAATGAAGTCGTTTGCCCATTTCTGTAGTAGCACAGAATGGTAGATTCTTTTGTCACCTTACTTCTAGAGAAGTATGGTACCTCAGCATGCTCTCTAAATTTGAAACTCAGACCCCTTAACTTTTGATTAACTTAAGAAAGATGATGCAAATAACTTAATTTTAACTTGTGTGGTTTTGGTTTTTTTTTTTTCTTTTTTTTTTTTCTCTTTTAGATTTGATTGATCCTGTTACTTTAGAGACTCCATTATCCAAAAATCTTGTTGCGCAGATTAGTGCACTTGCTCTTCAACTGGATTCAGAAGATCTACATAATTATTCAGGAAACCAGCTATTTGAAATGCATGAGAAACTAGGTAGTATGGCAAATTCTATAATTAAAAATCTACAGGCACGTTGGAGATCACCAGCCCAGGAAAATTGAAGCTTTTTGTTTTTTTAAAAAAGTCACTGGATATTTTTGATTGATAAATTCTGAAATAGCACAATTTCAAAGAAGAGACTGTTTGCAGAATTGATAATATTTCAAACTCTGAAGGAAGATGATTTATTATGTAAGTTCAGTTTTGTAAGTTCATTATGTAAGATCTGTTTTTCATACAATGTATTTTTTTGACTGCTGTGCATAATTTTTCAAGAAATTTATCTTACTGAAATAATGAAAGAAAAAACTAAAAACCATGAGTATACATTTTATTACACACTTTCTAAAACTCAAGCATGTGCATATTCTGGTGAAACCTAAAATACATTGAAAAAATGTAAAGTAAAATTGAGAAATTTTATTTGAATTATGTTGAACTGTTTATACTTGTTTTTTTTTTTAATTCATATTTGTTGTGCCTGAGGTTTAGGAAGTCTGATTGGTAGGTAAAACACCTCAAGTGAGATGCAAAAGAATTGGAATTTTTCCCTATAGATGTCAACTTTGTACAGCTTTCAAGAAAAATACCAAAAGTTTCAACTTCCGGGGATTAAGACATTAATGCGGTATTTACTAAGGTTCCATTCATTTGCATTAGCAAATATTTGTGTGGCAGCATTTGACTGTGAAAATGTATTCTTATGAGACATATAGTATTGATTTTTAAATGCTTCACTTTGTACATTATGTATAGATGACAATGGTTTTAATTTATAAATTTCAGTCTTCATCAGTTGCTTGCATTTTTCTGCAGCTTCTTGTGAATACTTTGATTCTGTTTAATAGAAATATTTTGTATATACTAAATACTGAGATATCAGTATGGATAGTAGAAGTGCTTCATGGGCTTGCTGTAGATGTTTGTAGGATTTCGTGTCTACAAATAAAACATAGTTTTGTATTTAGATAATAGTTAATATGGGTTTATTTTCTAAAAGTATCTAGAATGAGTAAAACTGTGGTAATGAGAAAATATTACATGACAGCTTTGCTGTCCATACCCTTTCTTATTTCTTTTGGTTTGGAAGAGGATATTAGCCACTAGAAAGTGTGCCTCGTTACATTTCTTCAAGGAAAGTTAGTTTGAATATTTTCACTGCAACTTGGACTGTAAGAAGTTTAAGAGTTTATCTGCTTTTTTCATCTACATCTAAAAGCTACTTTGGAAGAAATTTGAAACTGTTGTTTTTTATATATGTTTGTTTTGCCTAGCTTAAAAAAAAGAAAGGATGTATGTAATTAAAATGTTTATCAATATTACCAGGTAACATTAGTGCCTGACTTCCCATATTTGTTTCGTCTATTAAGCTGAGGCTATATCTCACTTGTTCTCTGAATAGAATGAGTGACTGATCTCAGTTTTCACATTATTCAGAAGTAATCCCTTAGAAAGGTGCACATTCTTCAGCAAGTCATAGAAAGTTTAATCTTTTGCCTAGTTAGTTCTCCTGTGTTCATCGGGGACCTCCATCCAGCCCCTATAAAAGTTTGTTTATTTTTTCATAATCATAAATCCATCATCATTGTAACTATTTTCTTGTCTAAGTATAATACTCATGTACCAAGGACCACTTTACAAAGAAATTCTAGGATAATTGAACTAAAGATTATAACTTAAAGAAATAACTAAGTGAAAAATACTAATTAAGAAAAATGTGCTTTACATTGTTCATTTATTTTCCAAGTTATGATTAACAGTAAAGGGGCACATGAGTATTTATTGTATAGGGTTTGTGAAGAAGAAGGGGGTGTATGTTGGGGATGGTAAGGGGAGGAGCAAGTTACTTTCACAGGGTTTAGAGTTAAAATTAGTTCACTTCATGCTACATGCCTTAACATTTGTGTGAACTAAACATATTTGCTGGTTGAATTTCTTGGGAAGCTGAGCAGCATAGCAGAAAATGTGACCAAAATGATTACTGTTTACTTAACTTACTGAATGTTACACAAGCACAGGTATTCTTAAAACATTGTAGTTCAGTATGACTGTACTTTAAAGTATTTTTTGGAGGCAAAGAGCAGCTTGCTAATTCTTTATTTTGCTATTAAATGTAGGCATATATTTGAGGCACCTTAATTGCAATATTCTAGCCTTAAATTTTTCTGCAGATTCTCCCAAAATAATTTCTGAATAGCAAAACATTCAGATTCTTTGATTATTTCCACTGTATTTCACTATTAAAATTGAATCTTTTTTCAGAGATTCCAAAACATAAGGCACATAATGTTTTCTTAATTTTCTTATGTGTTGTTAAAAAGAAGCCATGTGCAATGGCTCAAACCAGTAATCCCAGCACTGTGGGAAACTGAGACAGGAGAATCACTTGAGGCCAGGCATTTGAGATGCAGCACCAGTAGTCCTTGTTGCTCAGGAGACTGAAGCAAGAAAACCATTTGAACCCAGGAATTTGAGGTTACCATGAGTTATGATTATGCCACTGTACTTCAGCCTGGATGACCAAGCACGACTCAGAAGAAAATCTAGTGGCATGCAAGAGTGTAGTATAAGTTTTCATATCTATGAAATATATATATATGAAAATCAAGATGGATTTTATAATGGATTTAAATTTTCAGTATTTCAGGAATACAGTGACATACTCACAGCTGCCCAAGTGTCGACCTGCTGGGCTCCGGCAATCCTTCCGCCTCAGCCTTCCAAGTAGCCAAAACTACAGACAAACGTTACTATACCTGGCTAATTTGTTTCTTTTTTTAATTGTAGAAATGAGGTCTCAGCAAGTTGCCCAGGCTGGTCTTAAACCCGTGGTCTCAGGCAGTCCACTCGCCTCACCTTCCCAAAGTGCTGGGATTATAGGCCAAGCCATTGGATCCAGCCTCTGTTACATATTTAAGCATCATAGAAATGTCAAGAATGTGTGGTAGGGCTAGAAACAAAATTGGATGAAATGGTGGGGGCTATGAATCTATAAGTGAAGTTTTGTTGGTTGGTGTTTTTTTATTTGGAGTCAGGGTCTCACTATGTTGCCCAGGCTGCAGCGTCATGATCACAGCTTGCCGCAGCCTTGGCCTCCATCTCAGCCTTCCAAAGTAGCTGGGACTATAGGCGTGCACCACTATACCCTGCTATTTTTTACATTTTTTTTATAGAGACAAGGTCTCACTGTGTTGCCTAGGCTGGTCTTGAACTCTTGAGCTTAAATGATCCTCTTTTGTTGATTTTTTTTAAGGTAAAGGAATAAGAATAATTAAAAATAAATACTGTTTAAAAAGAAAGCATATGAATGAGTTAATATTTTCCCTTAATGCCATTCCTTCTAATTTTGATTTTTTTTTTTTTAAGTTGGAGTCTCATTCTGTCGCCCAGACTGGAGTACAGTGGCTGCTCCCGGCCACCGCAGCCTCAACCTGCTGGGCTCCGGTGATCCTTCCACCTCAGCCTTCCAAGTAACTGGAACTACAGGCGTGCGCTACGACGCCCAGCTAATTTTTTGGTTTACTGTAGAGATGAGGTCTCTCCAAGTTGCCCTGGCGGGTCTTGAACCCGCGCGGGCTCAGGCAATCCACTCACCTCAGCCTCCCAAAGCACAGGATTACAGGCTCAACCACCGAGCCCGGCCTAATTTTGATTTTAATTCAGTAAGAAAGGTCTAGGTTTCACCTCAGATTATTCATAATTGATTTTTAGGGAGAGAATTTGTAAGGTAGGGTAGGAGGCTATAAAATAGCAATTATTGGCATTATTTGATTAAGGATTGACTGGGGAGAGGAGGCTGTGTTTTCTCATTGCCTCAACCTGTGTCCGTTTATCCCTAAGCCATTGGAAAGGTTTTATACTTTATTTACAAACGTTAGAGTGAAGTGTTGATTTTTAACACAGTGCTTCTCAAACTTGGATGTGCTATAAAATGCAGATTCTGATTCACGAGGTCTGTAATGGGTCTTGAGGCTTTTCACTTTTAGGTGATCCACACATATACTGACATCTGTGGACTGCACTTGTAGTTGGTTTAAGAGGCTTCAGGATACAAATTACATTATGATATCCCAAGCAGATATAAGTCCTTTTATAAGTTTTTAAAGTTTATGAATTGGGGATACACACTTTGTTTTGAAGTTTTCACACTAAAGTTCGAAAACTTAAAAGTTGAGGATAGAATTTTGCCTCTTTTAAAGCCTTCTTAAAATATGGAAGATTTTCTTTTTAATAGACAAAAGAGTTAAGGATTTCATGTTTATAAAAAACCTTATTAATAAAGCAGATCAGATAAAGTATTTTTTCATGAGTATTTGTGGATTGTATTCTCATTTTGTTAATATAAAAGATTTTCAATTATAGGTAGATTTCAATTATAAGTACATTGTCTCTAAATAAATCTTATCTTCTATTATGGGTCATGATTATTTTATTAATAAACATAGAAAATAGAGACTATCCCTAATTTTAATTTTGCAGTTAAATTAGTAGTGCTGTAATGAAGTCATGTCTGAAGATAGACTCATTTTATATTTTAACCTTTGTTAAGTTACAAGGTTGAAAACTGTTTCATTGTAAAGTAGCATTTAAAAGACGGAGTTGAAAAATTTGATTCTCTGAAAGTGAGAATTTCTCTTGGGATTCTGTTAAGATGTTAGATTTCTCTCACATTTACATACTCTGTAAGACTTCCCTCATTCAAAACACTAACAAAAATGTAACCAAAGGTTAAGTAATGGGTTTTAAGTTTTTGTTTTAACAAAATTTATTGATAACTTGATTTGTAAAACAGGTTGGGTTTTGTGGTTTCTGATGGTTCCAGTTAGTGATGTGTCTGTTATGTGCAACCCTTTATATATTGCTTTTTGAAAATAGCCATTAAAATCTCTGTCATTGGCCGGGCTTGGTGGCTGAGCCTATAATCCCAGCACTTTGGGAGGCCACGGTGAGTGGATTGCCTGAGCCCGTGGGTTCAAGACTTGCCTTGGCAACTTGTCTCTACAATACATCAAAAATCAGCCGGGCATGGTAGCATGTGCCTGTAGTTCCAGCTGCTTGGAAGGCTGAGGCAGAAGGATTGCTGGAGCCCAGCAGGGCGAGGGTGCAGTGGCCGGGAGCATGCTGCTGCACTCCAGTCTGGGTGACAGAGTGAGACTCCAACTCAAAAAAAAAAAAGTCTCTGTCATCCAAATTTGAAGATTTATATAGATATTTAATACAGTAGTCTAACAGAATTATGAGACTATTTAGTTCTTGAAATAGAATGTTACATTTTCTAATGTGATTTTCACCATTTTTTTTTCTGCATATACTAAACTTTTGTTTCTCCAAAGAACAATTAAAACCAAACAGGACATGGTATGCTATAAATGTCTACTCCCCTGGAAAATACCATTAGAATAAAAGATAACTCCTCCTTTAACCTGAGACTATAAAACCGAAGGCAGTATTTTCAGTTATTGATGTCACAAGTAAGGAAAATGTCTGTGTAACCTTTGTAATCTAGCAGAGGGAATAATTTTGGCTACAGTGTGCTAATAAGCAGAAGATGCCCAAAAATGTACATGAATTTTAAGGAAGGAGAAAACTTTTAAAATTTTAATGCTCAGTATATACCCATAACAAAAGATGAATACAAGTCATGTTTGACTTCTGCAGTTACAAGAGGTGCTCAAAGTGGCTACCATCAGTGTCCAGACACTTCTGATTATGGTGAGCTACTACTGCAGGACTTGTTGCTATGTGAGGCCTCCCAGATCTTCCCTTGTGCACATCATACACAGTAACCTTGCCTCTCAAACTTATCACAGAAGTGTGCAGTTATGCTTGTTGGAGATTCTGTTGAATGCGCATGCCGCCACTGTCATTGTACTTCCACAGCGTTCTCAGATTTCAAATACCACTTCAGAATGGTCTTGCGCTCCTTGTGTGACTGTGTTTCCACCATTTTCTTTGTCCTGCCTGTCTTATGGTGACACTAGCATTCATTTGAATGCTTTCTTTTTAGCGAACATCATACTACCGTCGTTACTACCATAATTCATCTTCAAAAAGTAATATATAAAACATTAAAATGTGTATACTTTTTGGGGGGCACTCCTGGTATAATAGTGGATAATCTCATAAGTTTACCAGACATCATGCTTATATACTCATTGAGATTGATGCACTGAGAAGGGATAAGGTGAAAAGAAAGGAAGAGGCAGATTGAGCCAAAATTTTAAAGCATAGTACATTTAGAATAGGGACAAGTCTATATTATTTGAAAATAGCTGCCAGCCAGTGGTTCCTTAGAGCTTATTCTGTATACATAACACAGTACCGCAACTGATGTTCATAACTACCCCAAGTGATTATTTGAAAGTACATTTAATAATTTAATAATCTGCTTCCCCATAAGCAGTAATAGGTAGTTTCCAACAAAAGGCAGCTTTGTTTCTTAAATGGATAAAATATATGAATAGGAAAGTATCTTGAAAATAAAATGTCATGGAACTGAAAATGGAATTAGTGTAATGAATATTTTGATTCATCTTTGAATAGTGAGCAAGTGTCTGAAGAATCAGTTTTGTATTTTTATAAATAAGAATTTTCCAAAAGAAAATAGAATTAAGAGCAAAATCAGTTTGTTTGTTTTTTTGAGTTGGAGTCTCACTCTGTCACCCAGACTGTAGTGCAGTGGCCGCTCCCAGCCACTGCAGCCTCAACCTGCTGGGCTCCGGCGATCCTTCTGCCTCAGCCTTCCAAGTAGCTGGAACTAGAGGCGTGCGCTGCCACGCCCGGCTAATTTTTGATTTATTGTAGAGATGAGGTCTCGCCAAGTTGCCCAGGCATATCTCGAACCCGCGGACTCAGGCAATCCACTCACCTCAGCCTCCCAAAGACGAGGGATTACAGGCTGAGCCACTGAGCCCCGCTGCAAAATCAGTTTTGAGCATAGAGACAGGATGGCAGTCTTAACTGGTAAGTTTTTTCATAGCAGGAGTCAGTAAACTAATTTATCACATTTTTTGTACTGTATGTATATGGGGTGAGACTGGTTTCTATATATATATATTTTTTTTTTTTTTTTTTTTTTTTTTGAGTTGGAGTCTCACTCTGTTGCCCAGACTGGAGTGCAGTGGCCGCTCCCGGCCACCGCAGCCTCGACCTGCTGGACTCCGGCGAGCCTTCCAAGTAGCTGAAACTACAGGCACGCGCTACCACGCCTAGCTAATTTTTGAGATGAGGTCTCGCCAAGTTGCCTGGGCAGGTCTCAAATCCGCGAGCTCAGGCAATCCATTCACCCCAGCCTCCCAAAGCGCTGGGATTACAGTCTGAACCACCAAGCCCAGCTCTATATTTTTTAAATAGTTGAAAAAGAAGAATGTTTTGTGACACATCAAAACATGTTAAGTTAAAATTTCGGTGTCCAGGCTGGGCTCTGGCTTAGCCTTTAATCCCAGCACTTTGGGAGGCTGAGGCAAGTGGGTTGCCTGAGCTCACGGGTTCAAGACCAACCCAGGCAACTTGTTGAAACCTCATCGATACAATAAGATAAAAAAGTAGCAGGACGTGGTAGCGCACACTACCTGGAAGGCCGAGGCAGAGGGATCACCGGAACCCAGCAGGTGGACGCTGGGGTGGCCATGAGTGTGCCACTGCACCCAGTCTGGGCAACAGTGAGACTCGAACTCAAAAAAAAAAAAAAAAAATTTAGTGTCCAGACAAAATTTTATTGGAACTGGCATGATCATTTACATATTGTCTTTGGCTGCTATCCTACTACAATGGCAGAATTTAGTAGTAGTGTATGATTTGCCACAGCTAAAACATTTACGATTTGGCTCTTTACAGAGTAGTAGATCCCATGTGTAAAGGATAGTTTTGTTTCTACATGGCATGTTAGCCAATTTAGTTGCTTCTCTTGAGAATGAGGTCTTGATTACTTAATTTATGTTACCCCTATTGGGTTTTATTTTATAGAACAAGTTCCCGTGGTTTCATTTATCTTTTACTTGGATTACACATATACTTTAGGAAGTACTAGTACTGTTTAAGTACACTTAAGTTCTCAAAACCATAGTAATGTATTTGCCATGATATTAAGGGGCCTTGATGTTCTGAGGGAAAGGCATCTGGCACTAATAGTTTAGATGGCACCTTTAAAATGACTTGGGGTATATGGCGTTTGCTTTGAGTTGATGAGTTATAAGTTGCTTTTAACACTACCTCCTGTGGATAGACTTGACTGGTATGCACTTAAAAAAAGACTGATAAAAGCCAACATTTATTAACCTTGTAATATTTTTCTCCCCATCACTTGGTAAACTCTTTCTAAGAAAGCTTAATATTGCATACAAAGTATTTATATTTGATAAGTCTTAAAAATGACTTAAGTTGAAACTTAATGGAAGTACTTGTTCATTCCAATTATCTGCACTAGTAGATGGGAAATAATGGTGCAGTCGGTTTTATTTGATTGTGTAGTACTTTATACAATGTCTGAAGCAGGCACACTTCTAGTTAGTGTTTCTGGTTCATTATGATTGTGTCAGGAGGGAAAAATCTGATCTACAGTAAAACTTTTCATGATCATTGAGAGTTGACTGTTATTACTTGCCAATTGAAACTGGATATTAAAACATTTTTAAGAAATGCACTTTTACCTAAAATAAAACTATTAAAAACTAAATTTTGGTGGTTTTGTTTGCTACATTTTGTCTTATTTGCTTCAGTGGTCCCTGAAGTATGAATAACATAATTCATATAGTACATAACTATAACTATATAGAACATTATTGCACCAACATAATCCTTTTATAGGCATCAACCCCCCCCCCATGGTCCTCTGACTTATTCATGGTTTATGGGTTCCACAGACTTCTAAATTCATGGCCTTTTTCCCCTTCTAAGAGTTTAGCTTTTTAAAAAACGTTGCAAAAGAGCTTTAGTCAAAAAGACCAAAGCCCAGGTCCTCATCAGACTCATCTTTCATTGCTTCTGCTTTCTTAGCTGAGAGCAGCAATAGAGGGGCAGGCCTGCTGCACGCCCACTGGCCCCCATGCTGCAAGTGAAGCTCTCAATGTGGACATTGACTAGGGCCCTTGCAAGCAAGCCAGGCTGAAAAGGTTTAACTTTTACACCACCTGTTTTAGTGAGCATGGATACTATCCTCAGAGACAGTCACCTGATGATCATGCAGAATGAGGGCCATGTAGATGCGGGCAAGCTTGCAGACAGACCATGGAGCAGATGAGCTCAGGGTTGGTGCTACCAGGCTGGTCACCAGATCAAACAAGGACCTCACTCCAAAGTGGACTGAGCACCTTAGCAGCAGCTGGAGAAAAGCCGTATAACAGAAATGAAGTAAACAGTGACGGTGGAAGATACTGTATTAGTTTACTTGGGCTGCTGTAAGAGTACCATGAACCGATGGAAATGTACCGTCTCAGTCCTGAATGCTAAGACTGAAGGTATCAGTGGGGGCGGAGGAGGGGGGGTGTTTGGTTCCTTCTCAGGGTTGCAAGGAAGAATCTCGTTTTCATGTCTCCTTTAGCTGGCGTTTGCAGTTTAAACGCAATTTTTGGCGTTGCTGGCATTGCCCCATCTCCATTTTCACATGACTTTTTCCCTGTGTACCTGTTTATTTGTCCAATGCCCCCTCTATAAGAACACCAGCTCACCCTAATGACTTCATCTTAATAGCATCTGCAACAACCTTATTTCCAAATAAGATCGTATTCTGAGGCACTGGAGGTTGGAGGAGGAGCACAATACAACCTAAAATGTACATTTTTGGTGTGAGATTTGGTTCAGATGTAGTCTGCAGACACATTTCCTCCCATTTATAACTTCCTGTTTTGTTTTTTGAGTTCGATTCTCAAAAAAAGCCCCACTGATACCTGTCACCCAGACTGGAGTGCAGTGGCCGCTCCCGGCCACCACAGCCTCCACCTGCTGGGCTCCGGCGATCCTTCCGCCTCAGCCTTCCTAGTAGCCGGAATTACAGGCACGCGCTACCACGCCCAGCTGATTTTTTTATTTATTGTAGAGATGAGGTCTCGCTGCCCAGGCGGGTCTCGAACCCGCGGGCTCAGGCAATCCACTCACCTCAGCCTCCCAAAGGCGCGGGATTACAGGCTGAGCCACCGCTCCCTACCCATTTATAACTTCTTGAAGGTGTTTCTGGTCGCAGAGGCTTTGTAGCTTTATATTCCTGTGAGTCAGTGGTGGTGGAGATATATACAAAGGACATCCCCAGTGTCATTGTACTGACAGAAATGCAAGCAGAAGGCTGGGAAAATTGGGCCATTAGATATTGATGATCAATTTTTAAGGTGTGTTAATTGTGCTGTGATTAATGTTTTAAGAGTCCTATTTGAGATGCACACTGAAATGTGACCAATAGAGTTCACTTCAAAGTAATGAGAGAAGTTCATTGGAGTGAAGAGGAAACATGATTAACCCTGACTTGATGGTGGGTACAGGAGGATTCTCTAATATATATATTAGAGCTTCTGGGCTCAAACGATCCTCCCACCTCGGTATCCCTCGGTGCTGGGATTATAGGTGTGAGCCACAGCACCTGGGCTCTACTTTTATATATCTAGTCTTCTTGATATCTGTGGGGTACTTGTTCCAGGACTGCCCCCCTTTGTAGACCACCAAAACTCATTGATACTCAGGTCTCTAGTGTAAAAAGACCTACTAATTGCATATAACCTATATGTGTTTTCCTGTATACTTTAAGTCATCTCTAGCCTACTTCTAATACCTTATATAATGTAAATACTATGTAAATATCTGTCATACCGTATTCAGGGAATAGCCACTAGAAAAAGTCTACCTATTCAAGACAGATGCAACCATCTTTTTTTCTCTAAATATTTTTGATTCATGGCTGGTCGAAACCATGGATGCAGAACCCAAGGATATAGAGGGCCAATTGTATGTTGAAAATTTTCTAAGCTTTAAAGAAAAATCTAGAATTAAGAGATAAAAGATGTTTTTTTCTAATAACAACTGCGAAGTGTGTTTTGGCAAACCTATAAAGTAAATAGGACATTAAAAACTGTTGTAACTAAGACAACATATACTTTTAGGTGTTCTGAAAGTTTGGGGATTGGAAATCACAGTGGGATTGTTGCCTAGTTTAATGGAAGATTGAAGACTTGGGAGTGGGAAAATAGCGGTTTCTCCCACCATTAAGATGCTTAAGCATGGTCAGCCTTTTCTAGGGATTTAAGTTCCCTACAGGCACCAACTATCTTGTTCATCAAGCGAATTCTGGCATCTAGGCCAGTGTCTGGCATACAGGTGTAGTCCCTGATCATTCGCAAGTGTGCACACTCTGCTAGAGTATCCACTCACTGTGAGTTTCAGAGACATTAAGAAGTTTGAGACAGCAGGCATTACTATAGCTCTGCAGTCATGGGGACAGATATTTTTGCCTTTTAGGAAAAATGGTCTGTAAACATAAGCATGAAGCTGTTGTTGGTTGTCTACGTACCCTTTGCCTTTGCCACATGCTGCCAGTCCACTGGGCATAGATGGGAAAGCTCCCTGAAGTAGGAATGGATCCCACAGCTGTTCCTAATGCTATAAGGGAAGCTTGTTGAACACCAATATAGAGTTTTGAGAATGTCTTGTGCCTTAACAATACACACCTTTCAGATAATTTTGAAGTCATTTTTAAAAGAGATTTATTTGCTTTATTGAATTGTTTTATTGGTAGATCTTAAAACTGCTAAAAATAAATAATGTTCATTCCAGCAACAGGATTTAGAGATTTTATTAGTCACCAGTTTATCACCAGCTTATATTAACTACCAACTTTATAACTTCGGAACTGAACTAGAAATGCAAGCAATAGCATTCCATATGCAAGGAAAAGGTGCATATCTCTACCATTTTTCCTGTAATGTGTATGACATGTTCAGAATCCCTGTTTTCGAAAAGAAATAATGTTAAACCTTTTTATAATGGAGAAAGACTGGGTTGATATAGCAATAATATTGCAGAATCTTTAAAAATGTCTTTCTGAAATTAAACTTATATTAAAGCCAAAAGGCAAGAGGATGGTACGATCATAAATAATATTGACAGAGAAAACTCCTAGGCAGCTTGAGAACCGTGGCAAAAGTGGGGAGTCTAAGCTGAAATTCTGCCTGCAGGGTGTGCAGGTCCTGCAGATAGGCGTGATGCTTAGCAATGCCTAAATCGCTTCAACGTAGTTGGCTGGAAGCATGCCGGTCCTGCCAGTCCTCTGCACAGTGCCGTACATCCAGCCTTCATCGATAGCTTGGACGTTCACGATGGCATCTCCATCCCTGAAGGACACCTCATCTGCATCAGCAGCCATGTAGTCATACATAGCACGGAAGATTTTCTATTCATGGGGACAGGAAAAAAATGAAAAATATACACTGGATTTGCAACAGTTAACCCAAACACCTATTTGTAAGATCTCTCATGATTTATTCCACAATTTTTAACTGCACAAAAGAGACTGTGCCATCACCAAGAACGTAAAAAGGCCAGGCTCGGTGGCTCAGCCTGTAATCCCAGCACTTTGGGAGACTGAGGCGAATGGATTGCTTGAGCCTGCCAGTTAGAGACCAGCCCAGGCAATTTGGCGAGACCTCATCTCTACAATACATCAAAAATTAGCCAGGCATGGTAGCACGTGCCTTAGTTCCGACTACTTGGAAGACTGAGGTGGAAGGACCGCCTGAGCCCAGCAGGTGGAGGTTGTGGTGGCCATGAGCGTGCCACCGCACTCCAGCTGGGCAACAGAGTGAGACTCCAACTCAAAAAACAAAAACAAAAACATAAAAAGCCACAAAATAGGAAATATTTGCAAATCATGTATCTGATAAGGGATTGGTATCTAGACTATATAAAGACATCCTACAACTCAGGTCAAAAAAAGAAAAAAAAAGGCAAAAGCTATGAATAGACGTTTCTCCAAAGAAGATATACAAATAGCCAGCTAAAAAGCACATGAAAAGATGCACACCGTTATTTATCACCAGGAAAATTCAAATCCAAACCACAATGAGATACCACCTCACACATGCCATAATGTTGATCATCAAGAAGAGGATGCAGAGAAATTGGATCCTCCATGAACTGTTGGTAGGAATGTAAAACAGTGCAGCCACTTTGCAAGAGTTTGACAGTTACCACATGTTAAATGTACCATATGACCCAGCAATTCCACTCCTACACCTAAGTGGAATGAAAACTTAGTTCTGCACAATAATTGTACACCCATGTTCATGGCAGTGTTCATGATAGCCAAAAAGTGGATACAACACAAATACCCACCAACTGATGAATGAATACACAAAATGTGGTATATCCATACAGTGAAATATTATTTGGTGGTAAAAAGAGTGAAGTTCTAACACGTGATACAACATGGATGAACCTCCTCAAAGCATTAAAATATCTATGCACCAAAGTCCACATATTGTGTCATTGTATTTGCATAAAATGTCCCAAATAGCCAGATAGAGACAGAAAGTGGATTGGTGAATGCTTAGGACTGGATGAAGCAGGGGCTGGAGATGGGGAAAGAACGCTGATGTGAACAAGTTTTTCTTTTTTTTTTTTAAATGATAATGAAAGTATTCTAAGATATGGTGAGAGTTAAACAAAAACTAAGAAATAATTGATTGTACACTTTAAATCATGAACTTGATACTATGTTAATTATATAGTCATAAAACTGGGTGCATGAATGTATATACCAACAGAGAAAAGGGGATGTACTTGCTAATTTTATTTTTGACTTTTTTCTCTCTATCGAGAAGGTCGATCTTGTGTTTTAGAGAAGAATTTGCAAACCATAAAAATTTGCATCTCATTTTTCACTTTGGGAATTTGGGAGAATACCAGTAGTAAAAGTTTCTAAAAACGATCCTCCTCGATGTCTTAAAAAAAAATTGTAACAATTTGGAGGTGCAAAATAATCAGTGATATATCCAGTGTTTCTTCCTAGGGGTGGCCGCCAGTTTGTAAGTTTGGGATGTAATCCATATGTTTTTTCTTGCATTCTGAAATACAGACATATATATTCATATTCACAAATAGATTTCCTTTTCCCCCTTCATAAGTGGAATTATATTATAAATAATCCTCCAATTTGTTCTTTCCATTTAATATGGCTTGTAGTCTTTTCATGTAGATATATCTCTATAATTATTTTTACTACAAAGAATGTCAAATTTCAGTAATACCACAAATTATTTAGCCGCTTTTTCTGGGCATGAACTTGTCACCATTTTTTCCTACACTACTATGAGCATCATAGTGTTTATCCTAGGGCAAACAATTTCTGAAGAAAAAGCTTTTAAGGTGAAAGCATTAGGTAAAATGGTAAGTTATTTTTTTGTTTGCTATTCTTCTGTTCAAATATGCAACATTATCATATTTGATTCAATATGACACTTTACTATTATATTCTTTTTTTTTTTTTGCATATTTTTGATTACTGGTCCTGGTGAATGCCTTTTTTTTATTTCTTTTGCCATAAATTATTTATACTCTTCCAGGTCTTTCTTATTCTGAGGGGGAGGGGAATAATATATCATTGAACCTTAGAGACTTTATGTTTTTTTGGATATAAATCTTCTTGCTATGTATTCTGCAAATATTTTCTCTCCTTCTGACATGCTTCTATTTGTTATAGAAACATTTAAAATTTTATATAAAATCTGTCGGTCTTTTCCTTTACACGTCTAGAGTTTTGAACTTGCTTAGAAAGGCTTTCCCCTTTTGTATTATAAAAGTACTCTCTATTTTTCTGTAGTGCTTTTACAATTTTGTTTTTCATCTAGATCCTTGGTACAGCTGCGATTTAAGTACGCTTGGAGATGGCTATCTAATTTCGTATTCTCTTCTTCTTTCTTTTTTTTTTCTAAATAAATAGCTAGTTATCCCAAGATCATATAATCAAATAACTAATTCCTTTCCTACTGATTTGTAATTAATTCCTTTAAGGTTCATTTCTGGACTTCATCTGTTTTTGTATCTATTAATATGCTGAATTAATTTTTATTTATAATAGCTGTATAGTATATTTTGCTCTTTTATAGCTTGGTCCTTTCCTTTTTCAAATATAGGATTAGCATATACATTTGTTTTAAATGATATTGGGATTTTTATTGGAACTGAATTTGTTGATCTATTTCAGAAGAAATGACAACTTTACAATATTCCTTTCCTAAAATATAGTGGATCTCAACACTTAATTCAGGTCTTTTTTTAATGACCCAGTTCTTGTTTCTGATATATTTAGTTTTTCTTTATGTCCTTCATTAAAGATGGTTGTCTTCACGTAAATATTGTTCATTTTGATCCTAAAGGATTATGTTTTGTGACATTATGAACAGGATTCTGAGTTTTAAACTGAGGAGTTTCAAAGTAGTTTGGTGAATTATAAACATAATTTATCCTACCTTTTAAATATATATTAATAGGAGAGGTCTAAGATTTGGCATGTACATGTATATATATTCTGTTTTGTGTCAGAGTCTCACTCTGTCACCCAGATTGGCATGCTGTGGCACAAATCATGGCTCACTGCAGTCTTGAACTCTGTGCTCAAGCGATCCTTCTGTCCCAGCTTCTCAAGTAGCTGGGACCAGACGCACGCCACTACACCCGGCTAATTCTTCAAATTTTTTTTGTAGAGACTAATGTTGCCCAGGTTGGTCTCGAACTCCTGGGCTCAAGTGATCCTTCCACTTCGGCCTCTCAAAGTGCTGGGATTACGGGCATGAGCCACTAGGCCTGGCCATCTTTTTGAGGAATGATTTCAAGCAGCAAATGTTTACTTCAAGATAGAGCCAAAATTGATGCTTTGCAGTAGTTTTTTTTTTTTTTTTTTTTGAGTTGGAGTCTCACTCTGTCACCCAGACAAGTGCAGTGGCCGCTCCCGGCCACCCGCAACCTCGACCTGCTGGGCTCCAGCGATCCTTCCGCCTCAGCCTTCCAAGTAGCTGGAACTACAGGTGCGCACTACCACGCCCGGCTCATTTTTTGATTTATTGTAGAGATGAGGTCTCGCCAAGTTGCCCAGGCGGGCTCAGGCAGTCCACTCACCTCAGCCTCCCAAAGCGCAGGATTATAGGCTGAGCCACTGAGCCCGGCTTGCTGTAGTTTTAAAAAAAAAATTGAGTATTTATTTTTTCATTAATTTGGGTTTGATAATGAAGGTTTCCTGGTATGAAGGTAGACCTCCAAATCCCTGAAATTTATTTATTAAAAATTGTGTATTTATTCTTACATGTCTAAACTTCAGTCACCTTCAAAGTATTCTCCATTGGTTGCAATACACCTACTGAGACACTCTTCCCACTGCTCAAAAGTTTTTGAACTTGTCAATTTTGATGCCTATTGGTACTTCTGACGTTTGTGTCACCTCAAACCACTTTGGCAAAGCATTTCTCTTTGTGGACTTTTTTTCATTCAGGTATGCAAAAAAAAAAAAAGTTGCTTGGGATGAGATCAGATGAATAGGAAAGGTGGGGTACAGGGGTTATGATGTTTTGGGTTAAAAACTGCTAAACGCTCAAAGCGGTGTGGGCAGGTGTGTTGTCAGGGTGGAAGAACCAGTCACTTGTTTGTCAGAACTTGGGACGTTTCTTGTGCAAATGGTGATGCAACTTCTCAGAACTTCCAGATAAAAACTTTGGTTGACCGTGTGATCCCAAGGAACAAATTCTGAGAACAAATACAAGGGGCCTACCCGCCAAAAGATAATTCCATTTTTGGAGTCCCCTCATCTTACCATTAATATGAGAGCATTATATAAAACAGAAGGTTTGGTTTTAAAAAAAAAAGGCTAGAATATCTACGATCATTTTTGCACATATCAAAAATTAAGAATGATTTGAGTTTTGTATTATTGACTTACTCCAGCAGTAGATGGGTGAGATGGGATAGAAGATACAGTTGTCTGTTGCGTAGCAACAGAAGACGATCGTTGTTGGGGGAGCTCTGTTGTTTTTGCATGTTTGTAACCTGAAAAGAAGGGGAGAAATGATTTATAAGAAGAAAACATGGCTAGATTTTATTTAATCTGTGTTTAACAGCTGAGCAGTATTGTCTTTTTCCCCAACTTAGAATGATTTCCAAGAAAGATGTAATAAAAGTAATGAAAATAAGACGTCTAACTTTATGTAATCCTCTACAATTCTAGTCTTTCCTCATTAGAAAAATGTATCAAGATTTTTTTTTTAATTATATTTTTACCCATGCCTGGGTGCAGTGGCTCACACCTGTAAGCACTTTGGGAGGTGAAAGTGGATTGCTTGAAACCAGGAGTTTGGGATCAGCATGAGCCACAGAGCCAGACCCTTTCTCAAAAATATGTACACAGGCTGGGCTTGGTGGGTGTCAGCCTGTAATCCCAGCACTTTGGGAGGCCGAGATGAATGGATTGCCTGAGCCTGTGAGTTCAAGACCAGCCCAGGCAACTTGATGAGACCTCACCTCTACAATAAAAATCAAAAATTAGCCGGGCATGGTAGTGCATGCCTGTAGTTCTGGCTGCTTGGAAGGCTGAGGTGGAAGGATCGCCGGAGCCCAACAGGTCGACGCTGGGGTGGCCATGAGCGTGCCACTGCACTCCAGCCTGGGTGACAGAGTGAGACTCCAACTCAAACACACACACACACGCACACACACACGCACACACCCCCACACACAAACTAATACATTTTTTTAAGACTTTTTTTTTGAGTCAGGATTTTGCCCTGTTGCCCAGGCTAGGGTGCAGGAGCACAATCCTAGATCAACAAAGCCTGAATTACCTGGGCTCAGGCAATCCTCCTGCTTCAGCCTCCTGAGTAGCTGGGACTACAGGCATGTGCCACCACATCCAGCTAACTTTCTGATTTTTTTTTTTTTTTTGGGTTGAAGTCTCACTCTGTCGCCCAGACTGGAGTGCAGTGGCCGCTTCCGGCCACCACAGCCTCGACCTGCTGGGCTCCGGCGATCCTTCCGCCTCAGCCTTCCAAGTAGCTGGAATTACAGGCATGCGCTACCACACCCGGCTGATTTTTTGATTTATCGTAGAGATGAGGTCTCGCTGCCCAGGTGGGTCTCGAACCCGCGGGCTCAGGCAATCCACTCACCTCAGCCTACCAAAGGCGCGGGATTACAGGCTGAGCAACCGAGCCCGGCCTTTTCTGATTTTTTTTGTAGCTACAAAGCCTCGCTTTGTTGTCCGGACTGGTCCCAAACTCCTGGCCTCTAGCAATCCTCCTGCCTCAGCCTCCAAAGGGCTGGGATTACAAGCATGAGCCACCGTGCCCGACCAATACTATTTTTTTACTCAGAGCATCTCTTATAGTAACCACCAGCACGCTGGTTGGCCATGACTGCCAGAGTCAACACTATCTATCCACTTGTACCTGTGGAGACTGCAGAGAAGAAGACGCCCCCGTCGCTGTAGGTGGAGAGGTGGTGGTCGGCAGCTTCTGAGTGCTCAGACTTCTCCTCACCTCCGCTGATGCTCAGCGCGCTGGCAGATCGAGACTGCTCCCGGCTGCGGCGCTGCGCTTGTGCTGTGAGAGACACGATTGGGAGACAGGAAGCAGAGGTGACATTTCTAGGACTGTCATGCCTAAGAGTACTTGAATCTCAGTTGTTGTTCTTTTTCAATTTAATTTTAATCTTAGAGTCGTGGGGTACAGGTGGGGATTTACTACATAAGTAGGTTGCAGCTAGGCTTCTAGCTGGTCCTCTTCTTCCTGATAGTAGACCAAGTGCCCTTTGTGTGGTCGCATACCCCCGCCCTCCTACCTCCCTCCCTCCCTCCCTAGTTGTTGTTATTTTTGGCTAAGCATGATTTTAAGTCGTTTCCCATGAGTTTAAACACTCATGACTCTTCTGATGTTGAGTTGTCACCCTTATTTTTCAGATGAGAGCTTAAGTGAACGGCTGAAGGTCAGAGGACAGTTAAGTGATTCGGCCAGATTTCAAATCCAAGAGTCTGTCCATAGCTATTCCTCCTCCCTTCCACCCCACCCATTTTCCTGGCTCACCAAAATGTATAGATACTCAAATTCAAACTCGATCTTCAACCTCTGAAGAAAGTCCTCCCTAACATCCAAGTTAATTTGGATACTCTTTCTCTGTGTTCCCACAATCCTGCGGGCAAACCTTTAAAATTGCACACCTTGGCCGGGCTTGGTGGCTCAGCCTGTAATCTCAGCACTTTGGGAGGCCAAGGTGAGTGGACTGCCTGAGTCCTTGGGTTCTAGACCAGCCTGGGCAAATTGGTGAGACCTTGTCTCTACAATAAATCAAAAGTTAGCTGGGCATGGTAACATATGCCTGCAGTTCCGGCTACTTGGGAGACTGAGGAGGAAGGATCGCCTGAGCCCAGCGGGTCAACGCTGAGGTGGCCATGAGTGTGCCAGTGCACTCCAGCCTGGGTGACAGAGTGAGACTCCAACTCAAAAAAAACAATTGCAGGCCTCAGGGTGTGACCATGGATCTACTCATTTCTCTTCATCAGTAGACCAGAGTATAAACCCTTTGAGGGTGAACGCTACATTTTTTTTTTGAGTAGGAGTCTCACTGTCGCCCAGGCTGGAGTGCAGTGACACGTTCATGGCTCACCACAGCCTCGACCTCAAGCAATCCTCCCACCTCAGCCTCCCGAATAGCTGGGACTACAGGCAGGCACCATCACACCCAGCTAATTTTTTGAATTTTTGTAGAGATGAGGTCTCGCCATGTTGCTCAGGCTGGTCTCCAACTCCTGGGCTCAAGTCATTCTCCCACCTCGGCCTCCCAAAGTTCTGGGATTATATTCGTAACTCGCTGCACCAGGCCTGGTTTTACTTTTTATCATGAATAGAAGGCATAATGGTATGCAGCCTGCTTTGCTGAATGAATAATCTTCCCTGGCACAAGAGAGCTCAGAAAGTTCCTAAAGGTCAAATCCATTCTTTTCCCTTTGCCTATATATCTTATTTTCATTATTCTCTGAAAGAAAGATGTACTACCTTTTTGGCTTAAATTAAAAAGTAGAAATGACAATAACGGAGCCTGAAGGAGACGTGCACGGAGGGAGTGAAACAAAAGCGTTTCCTAGCTCAAATTCATCTAGGAAATGAGTCTGGTTCACTAGTGAAATGAGGTGTTTTTATGCCAAATAAACAATTCAGAAAATTGAAAACCCTGGAGGGAAGGAACTTCAGAACCTACAAGTCGTTGACGGCAGCCCACTAAAAGCTGAGGTTTATGTTGTAAGCCTTTGCGGCACCACATACCATTAACCATGCGCAAGCTTCGGGACTGAATGTTGTCTTCTGCTGGATCATAGTCAAAAACGGAACCAGGATTAGTACGCCAGACACGGAAACCTGAAAGGAAACCAGTGATCTTGAACGGGTGTTCTTAGACTTTTCTAACAATGTGGAAACCAAGCATGAATTTAAACAATCACAGGAGGACTGAATCCCTCTTATTCAGCTTAGGTTCTAGGTCTTGCCTTCTCAGAGAAGGGCAAAGATAAGGTAGAAGAGATGTCAGCTTTGCACATTGTGAGATTCTAAGCGCTTTCTCGCACATTGATGAAAACAGATTGAGGTCCTCTGTACTTTAACTTGACGTAGATAATGTCACTTTTGTTCTTCTATCCCCACTTAAAGTCAATCCCTTCACCCCAGGCACAGTTACCTGTAATAGTCTCCTGGTCCTGGTCATTCCGTTTCTGTTCCATTTCTACCACTTTCCTCTGAATACCTCGGTAGTTAATGTCACTGAAGTCCTGCATGTTCTTCTTTACTCGTTCAGTGATTGGATCTGTCACCACTGGTGTGAAGCAACCCTTGTTCTTCTCAAAGTCTTCATGATATTTCACCTGAAATGTCGTGAATGTGCTTTATGAAAACACGATGGTGTGACCACTGCGCTTGCCACAAGTTCCCTCAGGCCGGCCAACCCACCCTGAAGAACTCCAGACTCACCGTTGAGATGTGCCGCTGGGTCTCCCTCACCCGTCTCATCTCAGGGGTATCCAGCACATAGGCAGCTTTGCCTTGGATTTGTTTCCGGAAGCTATCAGAGTAAAGAACCTGATCGAGGAGAGACCATGAATGAGCACAGGTCGTGATGCTGTCCTAAATCTGAAGCCTCTGCAGCCTTTCCAACAGATAGAGCTAGTGGAAGAGGCAGAGTCAACTGAAAGAACCCCCTGGACCAGCAGTGGTGCAGGCTAACCTGAGGATGGGGTGGGGCTAGCCACAGAAGAGAAAGGACTTGTTTTGACTTTGAAAATGAAAGCTTCATTTTCAAAGGAGAAGGGACACAGTCTAATTTTGAAAGGAAAAGGAAGAAAGTGACTTCTTGAATTGGCTAAGAATTGTAACATCCGCACCAACATATTTGAGAGCATTTGGCACTAAATCTGATACCGAAAGGAATTTGAAAGAAGGGTCCTTTAAAACAAGCAATCTTTTTTCTTAGTTTATGTCCAGATTTCAAAAACCGGTATGCTAATAAAGAAATCTAAGTCCTTCAAACACAAAAACACAAAATATCAAAGCCAAAGAAGGCATCTGATTACCTGTTTTGTAAAGTATCTTAAAGGCGAGCAGAAGATTGAGGATGTTAGGAAGTAAATTTGTTACAGTTGGTTATGAAAAACTACCTCATATAAAGTAAAAAGAGAAAGAAAACACTGGCAGTTAACTTATTATGTTTAGTATGATCATTTGAAATGAAAAAACACAGTTATGTCATTTTTAGTGTAAATTTTCAGTTGAATAAGAAAGTGCATTTTATGATGTTAAAATGTTATTTTCCAAGATGTTGCATTTGTCTCTCTTTTTAAATTTTAGTGTGTTTTTCAGTTGAATGAGAAAGGCATGTTTTTATGATGTTAAAATGTTATTTTCCAAGTTGTCGCACTCCTCTTATGTAATCCTAGAAATACCGAGCTAATGTTTTCTTGGTTGCGCTTAGCTCTCTCCATCTCTGGAGTGACAGGTGTCGGAGTTGCTTTTCTCATGTTCTCTTTGTACAACACCTAGGGGAGCCAAAAGAGCATCCAGGCATCAGAGAGCAGAAAACCAGTTCTGAAAATCATCACTTAGCTGGTGTTACGGCTCAATTATATCACACTCTATCAGAAACACCTCAGGAAGGGAAAGCCATTAAAATGTTATGGTAGAAAGCAAAAGATTAAGAAAGAAGTAAAAATCAGTATGAGATGGTGGGGTTGGTTTGTTGTTTTTAAATGGTCAGGGAAGAATTTTAAAAGGTACACAAAAGTTTTGGAAACACTGTGAGGTGAATTAGTGGTATAACCATGTGTTAACATTTCACAATTTATTTTTCTCTCTGAAATACCGAGCTAAAGTTCTCTTGATTGCGTTTGATTCTCTCCATCTCGGGAGTAAAGGGTGTGGGGGTTGCTTTCCCCAGGTTCTCTTTGTATAACACCTGTGAGATACAAGTTGGACCCGAAAATCACAAGGAGGCAATAGTCACTATTAAATATAGTGTAATTTGGAGGGGAAACACCATGTTTAATCTATTGATATTAGTAAGAACCCCTCTCAAAAAGAAAGCTTGAAAACAGTTAATGGCAACTGTAAATGTAGTATGATATTTATAGGAGACAAGAGTAACTGGCGGTTTTTTTTTTTGTTGTTGTTGTTGTTTTTAAACCTGGGATGGGGTTAGAAGCAGGCCAAACTGCAGAGGTTACTTTGCAAAATTAAAAGCACTTTCATTTTTCAACACAATACCGAGCTAATGTTTTCTTGATTGCGTTTGACTCTCTGCATCTCAGGAGTGACAGGGGTTGGGGTGGCTTTCCCCACATTTTCTTTGTACAAAACCTATGTGAGTCCAATGGATCCAAAAAGAAAAAAAGAAGTTACCAGTTACCAAAAGAGGAAATGAAACAGATAACTTTTGGTGATGCTCAGGGCCCCAAACCAATTGGCCAAAAAGGTTAGATGGAAAGCATTATTTTTCCAAAGGAAATTGAGTGTAGTTACAGCAAGGCACACGATTCCAGGCTAAGCCCCTGCCCTGAAACCATGGCAGACTGCAAGAGAGAACTGCAGGGCTCCTCAGAGGATTGCGAGACCGCCATCATTTTACCGCTAGTCTATGAGTATCAAGGCCCTGACAGGAGTATCAAGGTCTTCTAAACAGGAGCTACAGGCCCAGGCTGGAACCACACTAAGAAGCTTGAGGTTACTCCCAACATAACAGCTGGTTATGGCCTGTCTTTCAGCAGTTAAACTCTTATAGACATACCAGTCAATTTGTAGGCCTTCAGACAAAAAAGGGTTGCTCCTACCCCTGTTTTCCTTGCTATCCTGTGTCGCTCTGCTTCTTGCTTTAGTTTAGTACAACATCAAGCTTATCACTAAGGAAAAATGTTTTTGGCACTTCTGTCACTATCATGGAAAATAAGTAGGAAACATGAAACAGAAATGCATCGTGGTAAATCCTCAACCTCCATATCTCATCTCAGAGTCATTCATAGAAACACGGGAGACTTAGGAAACGGCATTCAAGAGGAAGAATTCCGTTGAAGTAGTGATTCTCAGAGTGGGGGCCTTGGACAGTAAGGTCAGTAACACCTGAAAACTTGTTAGAGGTGCAAATTCTCTGGCTCTGCACCAGACCTACAGAGTAAGAAACGGTGGAGCAGGACCTAGCAATCTGCGTCCATAACCCTCCAGGTAATTCTGAGGCATGCTCATGTTTTCGAAGCACTGTGCTCAAATTTGGAGAAACCTGCAGATGGTATAAACGTGGAGCGCCACAAGGTTGTTCACTACTGAAAGCTGAAGTTCCCACACAAACCTCAATCCCCGGGTGATTTATAAACATATATAATATTGTAAAGCACAAGCTTACAGGAAGTGGCTTACTACAGTTAGCAGTTAAAGACCATGACAAAACAAAAATACAACAAGAAAAGGAAAACTGGTGAAACAAAAAGTCATTCTAGTGACACTTTGCTTTTTAAGTAAATTGACAATCAATTGCCAAAACTACTACTGGATCATAATTTATATCATTATCCTTGAAGGAGAGGATCGGGGATTATTTTTCCCAAGGTCTCTTTGTCCAAATCTGACAGGGCTGATTAGAACCTAAAGTCATCAACATAAAAACACAACAAATCACAACTCTGATATTCAAGATAGAACCCTGTTATGCTTCACCATACCACCCCACACATCCAGATCCCAAATTTCAAAGGTATGTAAAACAAAGAGACCTTGAGGGTAATGGATAGAGAGTAAGTTTGGGGAGAGATAAGCAAAAGAATGCTTTATTGGAAAATCTGTTACTTCTTGATATTAGATCTTTCAATTACGGATTAAAGCAATCTTGTTATTATGGGGTTAGGCTAGGAGTAGATCAAAGGAAAGAAGAATAAATGTGGTAATGAAATTCACAAGATTTAAGTTGTCTTTAAACAGTAGGATTAATATGTATTATTTTAAACCGTAAAAGTTTTTAAAATCATTAAAGAAGTAGTTTTTTTATTCTTTTCTTGCCAAAGTACCGAGCTAATATTTTCTTGATTGTGTTTGACTCTCTCCATCTCTGGAGTCACAGGTAAAGGGGTTCCCTTGCCCATGTTTTCTTTGTATAACACCTGTGCGACGAGAAAGCATCCAGAAAAACAACTATAAGTAACATTTAATCAGGAGGCTTTGAGAGTGAGGTCAACTTCCTTGTTAGGAAACAACACAGTAGCCCAAGGAACCGGGAGTTATAGCCGACAAGATGCCACATACTACTTTAATGGAAGCCATTATTGGGATGGGGAATCTGCACCCTCCAGGGAAGCAAGGACCTCAGCTGCTGGGGAAAGGTTGTCAGAGTTATCCATGTTATTTTATTTTTTATTTTTTTCATTTCCATGAGCATGGTGCCACCTAAACCACAACATGGGGCTTTGAGATTGTTAGAAATTGTTTTTGTTGTTATCCACACACACTCAAAAGACTCACTATTTTTTTTAAGTGTTTTAAAATATCAGTTGAAGTAAAAAATCAAAATTAACTGTATTACAGAAATGAGAAAGTACATCCTTTTACTAAGTAAGACACACTAGAAGCAAAGGAAGGGAACTGGGTTTAAGAAAAGAAGAAATGTTAAGGATCAGTTTAATTCTGAGGTTAAGTGGCATATATTTTTTCCCCTTCTTTCCAAAATACCGAGCTAAGGTTTTCTTGATTGTGTTTGACTCTCTGCATCTCAGGGGTGAGGGGGATTGGAATTCCTGTTCCCAGGTTTTCCTTGTATAGCACCTGTGTGATAAGAAAGTATCCAGAACAAAGAGCCATCAGTCACTCTCCCTGGGTTGAAGAAAAGGATAATATGTTAAGGATCAGTCTAATTCTGAGGATAAGTGGCATCCTTTCCCCCCCTTTCTTTCCAAAATACCGAGCTAAGGTTTTCTTGATTGTGTTTGACTCTCTGCATCTCAGGGGTGATGGGGATTGGAATTCCTGTTCCCAGGTTTTCCTTGTATAGCACCTGCGTGATAAGAAAGCATCCAGAACAAAGAGATATCAGTCACTCTCCCTGGGTTGAAGAAAAGGATAAATGTTAAGGGTGTCCAATTCTGAGGGTAAGTGGCATCCTTTTCCCCCTTTCTTTCCAAAATACCGAGCTAAAGTTTTCTTGATTGTGTTTGACTCTCTGCATCTCAGGGGTGATGGGGATTGGAATTCCCGTCCCCAGGTTCTCCTTGTACAGCACCTGTGTGACAAGAAAGCATCCAGAGCAAAGAGCCATCAGTCACTTCCTCCGACTTTGGAGCAGTTGGGAGTAGGAGGGGAGGAAGGAAGAGAATAAGTTAGAGGAAGGGAAATACCGGAAGCTTTTAGGTTCAACCTGTATGAGCCTAAAGACATCCTCAAAAGCAAAGGAATGCGGGAAAGAGCAGCGGAAACTAAGAAATATGAAAGGAAAGTTTTGTTATTTTTGTTGTTTGAACTAATCTCTGCAGCAACTGAGCAACGAAGAGCACCAGGAAAGGGAGTGATTAGATTTCCCCAGCTTGTTATGAGGAGTGAAAAAATAATAACAGACAAGAGACAGAAACCAAACCAAGGAAGGTGTTTTTGATGTGAAAATGCTATTAATAAATCACCTAAGGATATTTGGGTTTTACAAACATTGTACATATGAAGAAACATACACACAAATCTTCTTTTGTTTACTTTCAAAAGAAGTCAAAGTATTTAATTTTTAGTTTGGGTGGAATATTTTGGGAAGAATTATGTTTAAGGTAAATGGAGAGAAATGAAAAAGTGCTAAAAACAAACAAACAAACAAATAATCTTCAAAATATCTGTACAAATACCAGTAGAGACAGAGAAGGTTAGAATAGGAATTGAGGATCTTTGCAGAATAAATATTTTAAGCTTTAGGTTCAGATCAAATTTGCCAAAGCAGGATAATTGTGGATGCTTAGACACTGAGGATGTTACGCTTTTAAAAGCTGGAATATAATACTAAATACTTTTAAAAATTAAGTCAAATGGTTGTATTAATGTTTAACCACAATGAGGAAACTGATTCATAGGAAATGGCAGCATTAAGTTGGGAACAAGATGGGTCAAATCTTTTATTGGGATAAGTTGATTAGATTTTTAAAATCTAGCCATTAATCTTTTAAAAACATTTTTTAAATAGTTAAAGGGATTTTTATTATTTTTTAAAATACCGAACTAAAGTGTTCTTGATTGTGTTTGACTCTCTCCATCTCTGGAGTGATGGGTATCGGAATCCCTTTTCCAACGTTTTCTTTATACGACACCTGTGTGACACAAGAAAGCATCCAGAAAAAACAAGAGCAGTCAAAACAGCCCTTTCGTCCATCTTGGAGGGAACCTAGTATGAGACTACAGACATCAAACAGGAAAGACAAATTCTCCACATTAACCTTTCTGGTCAGCACAGATCTGGCTGAGAACATGTTTTTTATTTCCTTAGCTGAAGGACCAGAGTACTTGATGTTCATCTTTTTACTCTAATATGATTGTAAATGCTTATTTCCTATGTGAGAAATTAAGGGGAAAGTATAAATATTCAGTATGCAATAGAAAAATAATTTTTAGTTAAATTAGCAAATATTTATTTTCCCTGCACAGAATCTTTGTCTTACAGTATAACAGATATATACAACCCCAGACCAAATCTATGCAATATGGCAAACGTGATCTTTGTTGAATAAATTCAAGTTGTGGAGGTGGTCAAGTCAAAAAGTCAATGCATTAATATACAGTATTTTAACATTTTTTCCACAGTATCTAAAAGGTCTATGCACCACTGGACAATTTTGCCTAAATGCAACCTGTGTACAAATTAACACAAATGGTTGCTTTAAAAAAAATATAGAAGTTGTCCAGAACCATTCGGATCATTAAGGTTTCAAATAGATACAAATAATAGTACACTTACTCTAATCTAGAAAAAAATAATTTTTTAAAAATCTGAAAATTGAAGCAAGCCTTCTAATAAAAGGAATAATAATAATAATAATAAACCCACAAGGAAAACAATGACTATAACATTCCAAAAGACATTCATTTATATGGAAAATTCAACCAAAGTGAAGGACTGTTAGTGAATAATAATTAAAAACAAAACAGAACAAAAAGACAGTGGGACCAAAGAAAGTTGCTGATCTAGTGACATGAAAGAATCAAACTTTTCAAAAATATTCACACCAACAAAAACATATTGGATTAATCCTCACCCCTCCCCCCAAAAATTCATCTAAATTTTCCTAATGACATCTGGTTTTCCATCTCAGACAAGTGAACTTAACATCCTTATATAGAAGTTTCACAGACTATTTGTATATTACAGAGTTTTTCAGCAACGATGAGATTAATAGAAGCAAAAATAATATTACATATAAACTCATGATCTGATTTGTGTCATTTAAAAAAACCAGAAGGCCTGTATTTCTAATTAAGAAATGACCTGTTTAGGTCAAGTATCAAAATAAGATTGCTGTTGTTTCGATATTGAGCAATTTTCTTTTTTGGTGCTACTGTTTATCTGGATAGGGTCTATGTTAAGGCGATCCCCGTTCCTAAGCAAGAATCACTATTTCTGCACACGGGCTTCCTGTCATCTGGAATCTTTTCTTGCAATTCTAATCCAGAAACAACAGATAAAAAACGATCTAGGTAAATAAGTGCTCCAGTGTTTGGGTTTTCCTTTTTGGAAATCAGTTCACTTCAAAAGTCCCAGCAGTAACATAAGGGTGAAAAGAGAAGGAAAGAAAGCAATGAAACATTTTAAGGGACTATTCTAGAAAGTATAAAATGTTAGAATTAAATGGTGAGTTGGAGATCTGGAAAACAGAAGGATTCAGTTGGTGAGGTTAAAAAAAACACATCATTTTGTTAAATTGATTATTATAAAGGGACTCATAATGAAAAGTTTTGTTTTATAGAAATTATTATTATTTTTTAATATGTCGTTAAAGGAACTTTCTCCCAAATACCGAGCTAAAGTGTTCTTGATTGCGTTTGACTCGCTCCATCTCAGGAGTGACAGGTAGGGGGGTCCCCTTGCTCAAGTTCTCTTTGTACAATATCTGTGTGCACAAAACCAACAGTCAAATCAGTTTGGAGCCATCTTTTAGGTAGACCGAGCCTTCAAAAAATGTCTATAAAAGCATTTTTGTTTGTTTGTTTTTATGATTTAGTAAAATAGACCTAAATAAGTTTGAGATCCCCTTTGAACACTCAGTCGCACACAATATGATGTCTGTCTCTAGGAGGCATCTGTATATACATAGCAGGCAGGAGTGGCTTGACTTACATAGGCCTTCTCTCAAAGACAGAAGGATTGATTAGAACTTAAATAGCATCCAAATTCATTGAACTTAATATCCATAATGAGTTGCTGGTAAATTAGGGAACCAAAAGAAGGAAAAAGAGAGAAAACGAGTGGCAGAGGTTTGGGGGAACAAAATTAAATTAATAGGTATTAAAAGCTAAATAATATTAGCTTTCAATGATCCTGAAAATTTTCCAAAGGGAAGATCACTTATATCTTGCATGGTATACAAAAAAATTAGCTGAGACAAGTAAATTTGTACTTCTGCGTTATTATGAATTACTGAGTTGTCTTTCAGTGAAAATGTTTAAGACTGATATTCCTTTAAGAAAAGCTGCAAACACAAAGAATACATCAAACAGAGCACAATAAATACAAATACAAATTCTAATGAACATCATCCTTTTGAAAGGGTGTTAGATTTTACTTGACATGTACCACACCAGTTAGAAACACCTACTGTTATTAGTGGATTGGAGGACGGCAATCGAGTATTACAGGCATTTAAGGAAAGTGATAAATATCTATGTTTTAGGAAAACACAATTAAATTTCACACCAGACCTAAAGTAAATACTAAATTAGATTTGGGTTGAAAACTGAGATTATATTTGGTATTATTGTTTTCAATATATAAATTTAGTAATTTTACATTTGTAATATGTTATTATTTTAAATAAGAATTAAGGGATTTTTTTTTTTTTGCCCCCTAAGAAATACCGAGCTAAAGTTCTCTTGATTGCGTTTGACTCTCTCCATCTCTGGAGTGATAGGTGTTGGGATTCCTTTCCCCAGATTTTCTTTGTACAAAACCTGTGAGATACAAGAAAGTACCCAGAGAACATTCAAGACACGCACAGAGATTAAGGAAGGGAGGAAACTGGGATCAGGGCAACATGTGAGGAAGGAGTTTTTTTTTTTTTAGTAAGCAACATTTAGTAAGGATAATGTTTTTATTTTTGTACTTCACAATCTTAAGGATGAGCTCTACAATGCTAATTATGGAAATTAAGAAATACAATGGAAAGTACGAGTTATAGGACATAAGTATAATGATGAGGACTCATGTTAATTCTACTTACAGTATTTCAGGTTTACATAGTCACACTAGTCAATTTCTGAAAATGTTAAAGTATAATCAGAAATATGAGTCATTTTGTATTAAATTGAGATGGTTTTGTTCGGGTAATAGTATACACACACAGACACACACAGAATTCCTGTTAAGAGGTTACTTTTTTAAAAGGATGATGGGTTATTCTGGTCAATTTTTTAATGGGAAATAGTTTCTTATTTGATATATTTATAAATACCGAGCTAAAGTTCTCTTGATTGCGTTTGACTCTCTCAATCTCTGGAGTGACAGTGGTTGGAATGCCTGTTCCCAAGTTCTCTTTGTACATTACCTGTAGAAATAATTAGAATACCCCAAAAGGTAAAACGACCATGAATTCTTTAGATTGCAGCTATAATAAAGACTACTTGGAAAGTCATAAAAACTATCTAGTTCTCAAGCACAACACTAAAAGAATAAGGAAAAGAAATTCCATACATATTTATGTTCTCTCTTCAAAAGTGGTAGTTTTACTACCTTGGAAACAGGATACCCAATTATGCATTTTCTATAACCAACACTTAGTACATTCCTAAAGTACATGAAATAATGATAATAAATTTAACAATGAGAAAAATCTACCCGTTTTATTGCATACAATATTCATGCCTTGAACATTGTAGGTCAGCAGAAGACTTGTACTTAATGACTAGATTTCTGGGTTTAAAATTTTCTAATCATGATATTCTATTCCTTCAGAATTGTTGAGAATGTTGTGCTTGTTTTGTATTTTCTTTTCTTTCTTTCTTTCTTTTTTTTTTTTTTTTTTGAGTTGGAGTTTTACTCTGTCGCCCAGGTTGGAGTGCAGTGGCACACTCATGGCCACCCTAGTGCCAACCTGCTGGTCTCTGACTATCCTGCCGCCTCAGCCTTCCAAGTAGCCGGAACTACAGGTGCATACTACCACACCCAGGATAATTTTTGATTTATTGTAGAGATGAGGTCTGCCCTACTGGTCTCGAACCCGTGGGTTCAGGCAATCCACTAGCCTCAAACCTCCCAAAAGTGTATTTTCTAATGAACATTCCTAGCTGGCTCCTAGCATATAGATACTCTTGGTATGAGGAGACCTAATTAGTTTGTTTTCAGGAAGATCTTTCCCTGACAATTTTAGTGATAATTGCTGGATCAAGCAAACTAGTGTTTTTGGAATGGAGAGAAGTCTATATTTTTTAGGGGTAGTATCAAAGGGCTATACTTCTTAATGAAAAGGGTAAAGAACATCCATTTTTTGAGCCTCTGCCCCCTTCCCTTTTAATGTCAAGAATTTTCACCCTGAAGGAATGAATAGGTTATTTTTAAGTGGATGGAGTCTATGGTGTATAAGTGCACAGAGTAGGGAGAAAAAACTAGGGGTTTGTGTCACCAATTAACTTCTAAAGTCAGTGACAACAGAGATAGCTTTGTTTCTAAAGTCAGTGACAACAGAGATAGCTTTGTTTTGCTAGGAAATGTTTAGGAATCTTTGAAATTCTACCATCTTAGTAACAAAGTTGCATTTCTTTACCCAGCGAGACAGCAGAATGATGGGACATCAGCACAAAACAAAATTCGAGAAAGGCAAGATGTAACAATCAAAAGGGTGGATTGCCTGAGCCCACGGTTTCAAGACCAGCCCTGGCAATTTGGTGAGACCTCATCTCTACAATAAATCGAAAAAATAATAATAAAAATTAGCCAGGCATGGTAGCGTGCGCCTGTAGTTTCGGCGACTTGGAAGGCTGAGGCAGAAGGATCAGTGGAGCCCAGCAGGTCGATGCTGGTGTGATGGTGAGTGTGCCACTGCACTCCAGCCTGAGCGATGAAGTGAGACTCCAACTCAAAAAAAAAAGGTCCAAAGAAGCCCTGGGCTAGTTTTCTCGGGTTAGTTGACACAAGACTCTAAAACGAAGATTGTAACACAAGGAAACCAGAGTAAAAGGAGTAAGAAGGAAATGAGATCTAAATAATATGAACAACCTGCAAGAGAAACATCAAGTATCCTTTAATGGAAATCGAATAGAGTTCAGTCCTTCAATGTCCAGAGGAATCTCTAAAACCAAGGTCCTCAAGCTTTTATTGGCCATAAACTATTTCTCAAATATTAACTGCTTAGAATTTGCTTATGATGGGAAAGGAGGTCTTGGTTTAGAGACGGGACTCACTTGACAGAAGGTAGAAGAAACGTGCTAACCCGATAATTCAGATGTAGGGACACCCTCCCCCAAACACAGTAGGCAGATCACAGCCTGCACCTTAAACATGCGCTACATTTACAAGGTGGAGAGAGCAGAGAATTCAGGGCGAGAACCTTGACAGGGAGGGGAGACGGCTCCATAGACTTTCCGAATCCACTAGGTCCTTCCTGGACACTGGGGAATCCTATCTAAAATTATTTGATATTACTTTTATGTTTTTGCATATATGCTTTTGTTAAATAACTTGAGATCATCCCAGTCACCTTATTACTGCCATCAGGACCTTTTGACTTTGGAAACACATGGTATGATGATTGATTAAGAAACCAAGTTCCTAGATTAAGTGAAAACAGAAGTTTTCTATCTACGTTTGCAACCTGTTGTGCCCCTTCAGGACTAAGGGAGGATTTACAACATCCCCAGTGCTTGGAATCTTTTGGTAGCGGGGGAGGTGGCCAGTCATACACGCATGCCAAGGGGATGGGCTACTACCGAGCTAATATGCTTCTGGGTCTCCTTGACACGTTTCACTTCCGGCAGGTCAGGGATTGGAATTCCTTGTCCAATTGTTTCCTTATACTTCACCTGCAGATATACGGGAAAAGAAAGGTATCATGACATGCTGGACAGTTATTGCTTTCAATGTGTATGCGCATTTGATTTTTAAAATCACAATTTAAATAACACAAGTTCTATACTTGGTGCGAATGGGGCCACACAGATTATTCAGATATTGGGGCAGAAGGAGAAAAATTCGGAGGACAGGGACACTTGTTCTCTCACTCATCTCTCTGGGGCAAGAGTGGGGACTCCAACTTACTGTAGCACATTATCTTTCATGTATACTCCAGTGTGTTTATGCCCAAGAGTTCATTTAACTAGGACAGATAGATTCACATACATGTATCCAGGAAGCTCAATTCTTTGACTCTAACATATTCTGCTTTCTCTCAAGCCTCTCTGTGTTTCACATCTAACCCCTCTTCCAGGAAAAGAGCCAGGGCAGTGCAGTGAATGTGAGAGGATTCTAACTGCCAGCACACACCATGGGCGATGGCACATGGCCACTTATTTAGGCAACATAAGTCATTTCAGGTGACAACTCAGGAGGGTCACTATAGAGTATCAAAGGGAGACAGACAATAATGAAAGTGAGTTGTCGTGTCTTTACCGAGCTAATGTGGTCCTGCGTTTGCTTCACTCTCAACATCTCGGGTGTCTTTCCAATTGCCGTTCCCGGTGAGACATCCTCTTTATATAGAACCTGGGCATTCAGAATCAGGACATTGTTACACAGAAGAAAGGAACGCCCAGCAATTCATGGAGAAAGACTAGGACAAATGGCTTTTGTGAAAACGGAAGACACTAGACAATGTTCCCAGGCAAGTGCTGGAGCATCACGTCTGATGTCTCCCATGTCACTATCAGTGACTCAAACAAGATATATAACACAAATCACTTCCCAGATCTTGAGGTTTCTTCTAGGATTATCCTACCATATTAATACAGGATGAGAACAAACAGAATATGCTGACCAACAACAAAACCTTCCCATACGAAACACAAAATCTATTAAAGAAATGCAAAATCAATCAGTTATTTTGGGGAAGGATAGCAAAAGAAATCACAATGTCAAAAAGAAATCCATCTTCTTGGAGCAAGACAAAACATGCTACTGCTCTGGGATTAAAAATTTTAAAAAGAAAGAAAATTTACTTTGTTAGCAGATTTATTTCAAATGGTCTCTAGAGAGATGATTTTGGAGCAAAGTATGGGGAATTTTAACAAATAGCCGCTAGCATTAACTGAGGAGGTTAGATGTTAATCATCTGTAACAGTGTGAGACTAGTATATTTTAATGGAATTATTAGGTTAGCATTAAATGGAAAATAAATAGTACATATACCGAGCTGAAATTCTTTTGATTTTCTTTAACACGCAGTATTTCTGGCGTGTCCTGAACAACTGTAATTTTTCCTTTACTGTTTTTAAGATCACACTGGTATTGGAGCTATAAAAAAGAGTAAACATCTTGTTAAGATTTCAACATTGTGTTTTTTTTTTAAAAGAAACTCTCCTATAATATGTAAAGGAAATTAACAATCCAACATATTTTTTTAAAAGTCTATGCCATAGTAATCGTGGTCTGATAGCCCAAGGAAAATGATTTGATAAGAATTTTATGGAGAAACTAATTTATAAAGCCTTGTGCAAAACCAAGTTTTTGTTTTTTTAAAAAAAGATCCCTTGCCTAGGTTTAACTTTGAAAAAGATAATGTTACCACTAATAAAAGACAGTGATCGTTCATATTCAGTAACGAGAAGCCAGTGATAGGATTTAGGACCCCAAAATATGGCACTTTGGCATTTGAGAAAACAGCAGAAGAAGGAGTGTCTTTCTGACCTTCTCTTGCTGTTTTTTCCTGAAGCAGATAATAAAATAATTCCGTGACCTTTCTCTAAAGTAAGTTATATACCCCTTATTCTAGAAGGGTTCTCCCTAGACCCAGAGGAAAGGAGCCAAAGACACAAAGATGTTAAGAAGAATCTGAACAAAAAAACCTGGCTAAATTTCCCGTTTATTACCATTAGATCATACCTCCTTCATCCAACCATGCTTCTGCATGACTGTTCATAAAATTACAGATTTTTCTGCTTCTTTGGGTCTTCATTTCTGAAGCCTCATGCATGTAAAATTTTTGTTTTTATTTGAGACAGGGTCTCGCTCTGTTGCCCACACTAGAGTTCAGTGGCATGATTACAGCTCACTACAGCCTCAAACTCCTGAGCTCAAGCGATCCTTCCACCTCAGCTAACAGGTAGCTAGGACTACAGAGCGTTCCACCACACCTGGCTAGCTTATTTTTTTACTTTTTTTTAGAGACTAAGTCTCACTATGTGGCCCGGGCTTGTCTGGATCTCCTGCCCTCAATTAATCCTCCCGCTTCAGTCTCCCAAAGGGCTGGGATTACAGGCGTGAGTCACCTCACCTGGCCTTATCATTATTGTTATTACTGGTTGTAGTTCAAGTAGCAGTAATGTTTTCTTCTTAACCTGTCTTTTGTTATAGGGTCTCAGCAATGAACCCTGCGATGATGGGTGCAGAAAAGAAATGACTTTTTCTTCCTCACACCACCGACAAAGCCACAGATGAGTCTTCTATGCTGAGATTGAGGATTGAAATAGAAGGTGAGCCCAAAGAAGAATGGGGCATACACACTTCCTGGGGCACAGATGGGAGTCGTGGAGCGCTGCCCAACAGCCCCACTGTAGGCAGAGACACCCAAGTCTGGGCCCAGGCCTCCTCAGCCTGTCCAGGTACTGTGGGCACACCTTAGAGTCGAGAAAAACTTACAAGGCTGAAGTTCTTTTGGTTCTCCCGCACTCTCTGCATCTCTGGGGTGTCCAAAACCGTCTCATAATATGACATGGACTTCTCAGCATCTTCCTTGTACTTTTTCTGGGAATAGATGCCAAGAAATAAGGAGAGTGAACATCACAGGGATATAGGCCAATGAGACCTAAATAGTTCTTCCGGCTCAGCAGGGTCCTTTGAATTTTCTTGACTGTCCAAGGACATTAGAGTGTTATAAAGCAGAGCCCTCTTGGTTAATGAGGACTATGCCTGTTTCTTCCAGGAGAACTGAGCCAGGGCATTTAATAGAACCCACTGTGACAATCCACATGGGAGAGGTCACAGCCAATGAAGTCCAGGGAGGGAGATGGATGGAGCCATTTTTTTTTTTTAATCAGAGTCTCACTCTGTCACCCAGGCTGGAGTGCAGTGGCATGCTCAAGGCCACCCCAGTGTCGACCTGCTGGGCTCAGGTGATCCTTCCGTCTCAGCCTTCCAAGTAATAAGAACTATAGGTGCATGCTACCACGTCTGGCTGATTTTTTGATATATTGTAGAGACGAGGGCTTACCAAGTTGTCCAGGCTGGTCTCGAACCCCTGGGCTCAGGAAGTCCTCCTGCCTCGGCCTCCCAAAGTGCTGGGATTACAGGTTTAAGCCACCGCGCCTGGCAGATGGAGCCATTTAGCCAGACTAAATAAATACTAAGTATGTACAGGCAGGTGGCGAGAAGCTGCAGGGTCAAGGACATGGCCTCCAGGAAGTCCTAGCTGGTAACAAGGAGATGTTCACTGAGCCCTAATCAGGTATGGTCAGGGCTCCCGGCTATAGGGCTGAGTAGGCAGAAAGACCCAGAGGCATTTTCAGAACATGGTTCTAATGCTGCAGAAATGTTCACAGATCATCTCTTACTTTATATATACATATAAAAAGTATATGTATACTTTTTTTTTTTTAAGTGAGGGTCTGTCATCCAGGCTGGAGTGCAGTGGCACAATCCTGGCTCACCATAGTCTTAACCTCAGGGGCTCAGGTGTGATCTGAAAAACCTCCTGACCTATTGGTGGAAGGACTTTTGTTCTTCATGGTTAGAGTCTATGAGTGATAGTCTGATGAATGTCCTTACCTGGCTTGAAAGGTTCTTGACTTGTTGGGCATGAATGATCTCAGGAGTATCAACCACAGAAGTGAAATTGGCTTTTTCCATTTCTGCTGATTGCTTATACTTAATCTGTAAAAGGATACCCAGTAGTTGAGTAAATGCTTACAATGTGCACAACATCTGTTGGCTTGATTTGATTGAGAAAAGGTGACAACATTTCTTTTCCAAGAGGGACCCTTCATTTGACATTCAACCAACATTTCTTCTTGTTGTGTTCATAGATTTGTACTAAGGAGTGGGATTCAGAAGGAAAGGCCGAGTTCTAGCTGTTGAGAGACTTATGGTCTAGTTGGGTGCAGGGTGGGGTATGGATAAGGAGAGATAATCATCAGATAGTAAGGCAAGGATTGTTTACACAGAAACTGAAAGAATGACAAGTGAGCAAAAAACCCAAACCAAGTAGCATCAGACAAAGTAGGATGCCTAAAACACTGTGCTTCAAACTTAAGGGTAGAAAGAAGGAAAGCAAAGAACTCCCAAGATATTCTAAGCAAGGAGTTCTTGGCATCGACTGAGGAGTGGATTGAGTAGGAAACAAGGCCAGGATGTTAGAGTCTGTTCCAGCTCCCAGCAGCTATTTAGCTCGTCAACTTCTGCTCTTTGTTCTGAATGTCCCGTTTCTGAGATATAGACTCAGAAAGGTGGACAGAAGCAAGCCTGGCAAAGGGTCCCTCATCCTTTCATTGGAATGGATTCCACAAGGCAGATTTTCAAGAATGCCATTGTATGCGTTAGATGGTCACTGATGAAAAAGTAAGATGAAAGAGGGACACCATTGTGTCCTTAAAATTGCAACTTCTTTCCTGAAAGACTGACATGAAATAGTAACACTGACCTGACTGGCAATATCAGTGGCGTTCCTGGCCCTCATGAAATCCGGAGTTTCATTGGCCATGGTATTCAGGCCTCTTCCTTTGACTTCCAGTTCCAGGTCTCGCTTATATTCTTTCTAGAGTAGCATTAGAAGAAAAAAAAAAGTTACCTAACTTCAACTACGAGGTAGTAAACATACAAAGTGAATATAAATCCACATAACATGCCACTCCAGCTGTTAGACATAGTGTCTCTTGCTGTTCCACGTGGTGGGATAGAGTAGTGTCTGCAGAAGCTCCCTGGAGAAAACTGTTCTACTCATGTCAACATGAGTCAACAGCAGGTCTCCTTTTAATATTTTTAGCATTCTCTACTTAGAAAATAAAGTATACAGCAAATTGTAAATCTGGTTTGGTATATAACTAAGATTAAACTTAGATGATCATCAACAAGGGTACCTGCACAATGAATATTTGTATACCTCACCCTGAATTATACTCCACAATTTTAAAATAAAAATTAAAAGAGGAAAAAAAAAACTTAGGTGCACACTACTCCAGTGCAGTGTTTTTATTTAAATGAGCACAACAAATATATCAAGGTTAAATAAAATAATATTAGATAAATAATAGGTTATGATAACCACTACAGAAACACAGTGCTACAATATCCACTCATTAGAGGTTGAGATGTATTTTATTGAATGGTTAATAATCATGTTGGATACGGAATTTAAAAATCAAAAACTCTTTCTCTCTCTTCACTGCTTTTGTTTTGTCTGTGTGTATAACCTGGGTGGGTAAGGAGAAGACGCTATCATCTGTGCAAGCTGTGGGCCTACCTCATTGAGGATTTGGGTGGCGTTCTTTGCTCTTAACATGTCAGGTGTATCTTCCATTTCAGTGAGACCCTTCCCACGAATGCTTTCCTCTAGGTCTCTTCTGTACTCTTTCTATATCACAAAAAAAGAACAAACATCAACAAGAAAGCCCAGATTGTTCCTTTTAGATGAAGAGGCAAATATCCCCCCAAATTAAAAAAAAAAACAAAGAAACCTTTCCAATTCTTAAACAGTTCACTGTTTAGTAAATAAAACTATGAATAAAGGTGGCGGAATAAGTTTCATCAGTTAAGATTAAATATAAAATAAAAACTAGAACTTAATAGAATGCTAAGGTAAGCATATTTTATTAGATATCCAATTAAAAAATTAGAAGAATTAACATGAGTAATAGATTAGGTGGTAGTACCAAACACTTGAGAACCCAACTTAAAACCCACAGTTAGGTGGCAATGAAAATGGTAGAAGGAGCACATTAATGGATGTCATTAGTGCAATTATTTGGGTTAAGAGGAAAATAAAAGACCAAGTGGACACTACCTCGCTTGCTATTTTGGTTGCATATTTGACATGTAATAAAGCCGGTGTGACCTCCAGGCCAGTCAGGTTTCTGCCTTTAATGGACTCTTCATAATCTTTCCTATATTCTTTCTAATGTGAGTAGGAAGGAAAGATAAATTTAAAAAAAAAAATCTTTGTTACAATTTGTCTCCCAATCCTAGGAAGAAAAAAATACAACATTTTCATTCTATGTAAGGACTCTTAATCATTGTTCTACTACTGGTCATATATTTGAATCATGTATAGTTGTTCTGGAAACACTTTGTTTAGTGCAAAGGCCACAAGGAAACTCAGGCTGAGAGACTTTGATGGGCCCCTCACTCATTTGTCTAACATTCTGACCAAGGCTGGTCCTCCTCCAAGTAGAAGGGAAGTGCCATCCAGACTCTGAATTTACTGTCATCTCTCCTGAACTTTCCCACATCTTTTGTAAGGTGACAAAGATTTTATGTCAGACTTAGAAGTCAGTGACTCAAAGGAAAAAAATCCCAGAGGAAGGAGAGCCTGAGAGTACTGAGTGACAGTTTGACTTTTTTCACACTCGTAACCATTTTTTTTTTGAAAGGAGGTCTTGCTAAGTTGCCAAGGCTGGTTTCAAACACCTGCTCTCAAGTGATCCTTCTGAGTAGCTAGGACTACACGTGTGCACCATGAACTCAACTTTGACCTAGTTTTTAAAAAACCACTGAGTAGATTAGGTGAACAATGAGGCGCAGAGAAATCCTATGGTTTTGTCCACCCTCCACCCACTCCCGCCCCTTTCACCTCTCTAATACCCAGATTAGGCTATCCTAAGGGGCTTAGAATGGATGTCACAACTCTTTAGTAATTTTTAAAAATTTTAAAATTTACCGAAAAGTTACAAGACTAGTACAAGGAACTCCCATAGATTCTTTACTCACATTCACCAATTGTTTGAAACTATTTTAAAGTTTTGATGATCTGGCACTCTACACACTGGAAATTTCCACAAACTCCTATTTTTATTTTTAAAAAACTTTTATCTTTAGAGTTGGAACCATGTCCCACAGAGGAGATGAAAACAGAAATTCCAAATAGGCCTATTTTCCAATGAAAACAAACTTTATAAGTTTTAAAATAAGATTCCATACTTTTCTACTTTTAGTTAAAAATGAAAAAAATTAATGCTGCAGCTTATAATTCTAGAATAGGAAGGATGACACTTGACTTTTGGTTTTCTGGCATTTTGATGAAAACCTTGATCGTGGATCTGCTTTTGTTTGGCTTACTATGGGTAGAGCATTCCAAAGTCAATGGTACGTCCATGTGAAGGGAACTTTTCATTCATCAAATGAAAATTCAAATTATACTCAGTATAATTTGTTTCAGTGTTAGAAATAATTTGTGGGCTCTAATTTTATAAAAATGGTAATTGAAATACAACATATGGTAACAATTTAGAAATATTTTTAAATAACCAACCAAAAGATTTCTGAGATGGAGATTTTAGTAATCACACCTTTTAAAGTTTCATTACTTTTAGACAAACAGGAGACTGAATATGTCTGTGGGTGGAGCTTGTGTTTATTAGCTTGACAGTATCACTGTTGTATGGTACGTTTTTTGTTTTTTGTTTTTGGTAGGACTTACCCCACTCTGCATCTGCTGAGACTCTTTGGCAGTGATGTATGTTGGTGTTTCGAAGTCTAACATGGGCTTTCCTCGTTCCTTTTCATACTTTTCTTTGTATTTCACCTGGGAATAAAAAGCCTTGTTAGATATCTGTCCTGTGGTCAATTCCTAGTCAGAGACCAGTTTAAAGACAGTATTTTTATTTTTTATTTTTTAGAGATGGGTCTTGCTTTGTTGCCCAGGCTGGTCTCAAACTCCTGGTCCCAAGAGATCCTCACATCTCAGTTTCCCAAAACTCTTGGATTATAAACATGAACCACTGTTCCTGGTCAGTACTTTTTATTTGATACATTATGTCCAACTGGGTGACATCTCATTGCCACTCAGTTTCCTGCTGTGTTTCAGGTCCAGTACCTTTTTATTGTTGCTTGGAGGGTAAATTCCATTACTGTCTGCAAGGCATAATTGAGATTTGGATTCAATTCAAGGACACAAAAGCTGAGAGGAATGTTGATGCAAGAAAATGCATGGGGAAAATAGCCCATAGATGAGGTTGGCCACAATTTGATGAGTAGCTATGAACACTTTAATAATAGCATTAATCAATATTTCTTTTTTCTTCTTTTTTGAGACAGGGTCCCATTCTGTCACTCAGGTTGGAGTACCATGACGCAATCCTGGTTCACCACAGCCTCAACCTCCTGGGCTCAGGTGATCTTTTCACCTTAGCCTTTTGAATAGCTGGGACTACAAATGTGTGCCACCATGCCTGGCTAATTTTTTTTTTTTTTTTTACAGAGATGAGGTCTCTCTCTGTTGCCCAGGCTGGTCTCAGACTCCTGGGCTCAAACAATCCTTCCATCTCAGACTCCCAAAGGACTGGGATTATAGACGTGAGCCACCATGTCTGGCCTAATCAGTATTTCTTATTTTAAAAAAAACAACTTTAGGTTTTTGGCTGAGTGCAGTGGCTGAATGTGACAACGGATGATAGAGAGTTAGGAGATTTCAAGCAGAGAAGCAATATGATCAGATCTACCGTTGAAGCAGTCTGAAAATTTAAGGAATTGTTAAATTTGTAAAATGCATTAACACGCTGCATGATGTTTCAGTCAACAATGAACCTCATTTACTATGGTGATCCATGAGATTATAACAGAGCTACTATATACAGGTGTACCGCCTTCATATTTTATGCCATATCCTTACTGTACATTTTCGATGTTTAGATACACAAATACTCATCACTGTGTTACAGCTGCCTCCAGTATTCCATTCAGTTACATGCTGTAAGGTTTGTAGCCTAGGAGCAATATGCTATCTACCATATAGCCTAAGTGTGTAGTAGGCTACACCACCTAGGTTTGTGTGAACTAGGTTTGTGTGAAGACACTCTGTGGTATTCACACAATGAGGAAATCCCTCATGGAGCATTTCTCAGAACACATTCTGGTCATTAAGCAACTCATGACTGCAATTGAAGAGTCTTAGAGGAAAGAACTTGCTGTCACATGATCTCCTATATCACACATTCAGCATTATTTAGGTCCTCTGCAGAGCATTAACCAAGTGGGCTATATAACCAGAAATGTCCCCATGTCACCTGTAAAGGAGCATGTGCTTCTAGGCCTTGATGCTAATGTCTTGTTACAATCGAGAGCACTGAGGCTGAGCACTACTAATAAGGTGCTGTGTGAATGAGCATTCCCTAACCTGGGACACAAACCTGTGGGACACATCAGGATTACTATGAGGAATTTATCACCTATGTAACACAATTGTCATGCTTCTGGCCCTGTCAGTAAACCATGTTATATATATATTTCTCCATTATATGTAGATACTGTTATAATTATTTGGGGGGGAGGGTCAGGGTCTCACTCTGTCATCCAGGCTGGAGGGCAGTGGCATAATCATGGCTCACTGAAGCCTTGACCTCCTAAACTCAGGTGATCCTCCTACCACATTCTCCCGAGTAGCTGGGACTACAGGCATGCACCTCCATGCTTGGCTAATTTTTAAATTTTAAAATTTTTAAATAGAAACTAGGTCTCATTGTGTTGCCTAGACTGGTCTTGAACTCCTGGGCTCAATTCTCCCACCTCTGCCTCCCAAAGTGCTAGGTTTGAGTTTACAGCCAGCTGATGCTGTTATTTAGACCATAAAAATGTGTTACTAAATTCAAAACCCCTCATATCTTTGTGGACTTTTTCAAACAATGACTACTAAAAGTATAACGACTATCCTGGAAGAGAATCCGTGGAGTTGTTTTCACTGTACTGTGGACAAGTATGCATCAGAGAAGAAGGTGGCTTGATCAACTTACTATACTCTGTAACTCTGTGGCCTCTTTTAGATGGAGCTGCTCCAGATTGTCAGGGGTTGTGTGGTAGTGGCCTTTACTCTTCTCATAGTTCTTCTTGTACTGGTACTGAGGGAAAGATGGCAAAAAAGGCACAAGGGTGCAAAAGCTGCTCAGCATTCCTACTTTTCCTCTTTAGGTTAGACATTTACACAGCAGCATTGCCAAGACCAAACTCAAATTGGCAAACAAGTGGGGGGTTAAAAGTTTTAAAGATGAAGATTCAAGTTCAGTATTGTCAGTTAATACCGGATATATCACTTAGGTTATATGGCCTATTCAAAGTAGGTGTTATCAGTAAAAAGTTAAAAGGGAAAGGAAATATTCCATGTGGTGGTTCTATGTTCTTAGAAGGAGAAAAAGGAATGGTTATTTGAAAAAAAAGAAGTCTAGATATTCTAATAAGGGAAGCATTTTTACATTCTGAGATGTGTTATAGCCAATGGAGAAGTGGTAGATTAATGGTGTCATTTGGAAGAATACACTCAAACAAGAGAAGAGCTTTATCATAAATCTAGTGTATCAATAGCAGAGAAGATGCACGTGGGCTCAGATAAAGGATTTAGTTGCAAATGGATGAAACAACCTATTCTGGAGTAAATGGCTGAGCTTACAGAACTGGCAAGTTGGCTTGTATTCAGGACGTGATTCATGATCAGAGACTCCTTCATGTCGGTCACAGGTTTGTGAAGTTTCTTCAGGTCAGCCTTATATTTAACCTACATGTTAAGGGGGGAAAAGGAAGTCACATAAGTAGGAAAGGGAAAACAGCATAATGGAAATCATAGTAAGATCGTGAAACAAATGCTGGAGATGGTGATGAAGAACCATCCCTCATTCACAGTAGCCAGAAGGTGGAAACAACCCAAGTGTCCACAACACATGAATGAACAAACAAAATGTGGTATATACATACAATGGAATATTATTCAGTCATAAAAAGTAATGACACAAAAGGGCAAATGCATGATTCCATTGATATGAATTCTCTCAAATGGGCCAATCAGAGATAAAAAATAGATTAGAGGTGCCAAGGGCTGAGGGGAGGAGGGGATGGGAAGTAATTGCTTAATGGCTACAGTGTTTCTGTTTGTTTGAAAAAGTTTTGGAAGTAGATAGTGAAGGTGTTGGACAACATTGTGAATGCAATTAATGCCACTGGTTTATACACTTAAACATGGTCAAGATGGCAAATATCATGCTATATATTTTACCATAATTTAAAAAACATACCTCACTTGCAAGATTATTTGCATCTTTCATGACTTTGTAGAGCTGGCTGTCTTTTGGATTGTATTTTGGGGTCTTGCCCTTGTCTTTGTCGAAATTTTCTCGATATTTAACCTAACAGCAAATGGAAACATTCAAATTACTCCTGGACACCAATCAATTTGAGAAACAATCAATCTGAGAAATGGTGGAAACATAAATGCTAAAAAATATGTGTTATACATAAAGTGATCATGTAATTTATGATCCAAACTGGGACACTTTTAGGAGTAAAAGGGGTCACTATTAATAATTACATTGGGACAACAGGCAATCAAGTATAAGAACACGTGCTACAGTATTGGCTTTGCTCACTTTTGTATTATCCAGAGGTATAAGAAATAATCACCTCTTTCTAATGCAAAACAAATATAAATGAAAAAGGCTTCAGGCTAAATTCAGAGAAGTAATCTAATGTACTTGACTTGGAGTGTTTTGCTACTCCTAAATGCTCCTAAAACCAAGAGCATTTCAGGTCTACTCTAAGAAATTCAAAGAGGAATTGTAAATGATCAAGAAGGTAGAGAAGTAAGGAATTTGTTAAATTAAGAGAATTTGTTGTTATTTTAAAATAGTACTTTGGCTATATAATATTAAAATGTTTAAACTTGTTTTACTTCCAAGTAAAAAAAAAAATTGGAGTTTGGGGATTAATGGCTTCAAATATGATTTCAGTCTTGGAGTAAAGATAAAGTGAGATAATTTAAAATAATGAGAAATATAAGATTTAATATACATCAAAGTGAAAATAGGCAAAGAACTAAATAACTCCAATTTAAAAAATAAGCCTGTCTTAATAAATGGGATTTGACTGAATGAAAGGAAGAGACTGTCATTATACTTAGGTGAAATATCTAAAGAAGATGATCTATTTATAGGAAAATTCAACAAAATAACTGAAAGCGACAGAAACATTTTTTAATTGAAAAACAGACTAGTGCCTTTGCAATAGGATTAAGTCCAGAAGCAGAATTCCATTAGTTATTCACTCTAGGAAAAAAGAAAAGTGAGCTATTTCTAGATATTAACCAACCAAAAGGGCAATATTTGATTCTCAGGGAAACTCTCCCTCATTGGTAAGGTGGAAGACTCACTCATCCAAAGTTAGTATTCCAGAATCCACGCACTGGGACAGTTCATTCTGTAGACATTTAAAACCAGTACCCCTCATGCTTTATCACTCTTCTTCACTTCCCCACTATGTGACACATCCAGCAGACACAAAATGAGACCACTCAAATGTCAAAAACAATGACATCTACATCAGAGAAAATGCATTCACAATGCTGAGAATCCTTTACTTCGAATAAATCCTCAGTGGAAATGCAGAGAAAAAAATAAGCATGCAGAACAGTTCGGTGAGATGCAGGCACACTGAGACAGACATACATGGGCAGAAGGAGAAATACAACAAACAGTAATAGGAAAACAATGGAAACAAATGCTGCAGTGGCTCTTCTCTGAAAGAAATTCACTCGCCATACAAAGAAATGGAAAGCCTGCTAAGGAAAGGCAGAGGTGGTAAGCTAGTGTCTGGACCAAGAAGCAACTTTTCCTCAGGGATATAGAAACTCATTCCTATGAGCTGTGAAACACAAAAAGCAAAGTAAACCAGATGTGCAGAGTCAGAGTAGGGAGGAAAAGATGCAAAAGCCCATCTCGGATGAGAATAAAATTGCTTCTTTTAGAGATATGCTAAAAGTCTTCTTCGATCTTTTAGAAAATAGCTAATTTCTGAAGAAATGTTTATTTAAAGAACAGCGATTCCATTGGCTCCACTTCAGTTTCTTTTTCTTCTGTTAATTTCAAGGTAAGTCAGATTTTCAACTTTTTAATTGAAAAAGAGTTATGCCTCTCCTCTTCAAAAGAAAGACCCCAAGCAAATGCAGCCTAGCACAACTACCAAGAGGAATCTGAGTTCCACACTTTTGGCCTTTCTTTTTGACTGGGTCTTCTTAAAATTACTGCATTCTGAAAGGTAAGGACACATATCAGATTCAGGACTTCAGGAAATCTTAAATGCTGTTGGACTAGGCAGTAATATAATAGAACTGTATACATGTGACATTATGGAATGGTGAAGCCCTCTTTCTCTTGCTAGCCATGGAAGCCAAGAGACAATTGTGAAAGGCCAAGTATCAGCAAGTGGCAATCGCAGGGGCTTACAATCCTATCAGGCTCGGATACTGGGCCTCTTATGGATGCGTAGGAAAGTGGTTTTTTTATTTTTATTTTTTATTTTTATTTTTTTTTGAGTTGGAGCCTCGACCTGCTAGTCTCCGGCGATCCTTCTGCCTCAGTCTTCCAAGTAGCTGGAACTACAGGTGAGCGCTACCACGCCTAGCTAATTTTTTGATTTATTGTAGAGATGAGGTCTCGCCTGCCCAGGCGGGTCTCGAACCCGCGGACTCAGGCAATCTACTCACCTCAGCCTCCCAAAGGCACGGGATTACAGGCTGAGCCACCTAGCCTGGTTGGAAAGTGGTTTTGAATTAATTATGCTCTCTAGGGCTTCACTGTATTTAAAGTTCTAACACCTAATTATTCAACTCCTTTTCAGGGAAGTGAGCTGTATATTGGTGCTTCCAAAGACTGAAGAAAAGTTTGAAGAATTAGAAAAGCTATTAAAAGTTTATTCTGTTGATTCGTAGAAGGCCTGAACTGAGAAACTATAGTAAATACCAGTCTTAAATGTATTAAGCTGCAACAGTGGTAAATAACTTCAAAAGAAGCAGAGGTGTCTGGGCGCGGTGGCCCAAGTCTGTGTTCCCAGCACTTTGGGAGGCTGAGACGAGAAGATTGCCTGAGTTCAGGGCTTCAAGACTAGCCTGGGCAACTTGGTGAGACCTCATCTCTACAATGAATCAAAAAATAAGCCGGGCACAGTAGCACACACCCATTGTTCCAGCTACTTGGAAGGCTGAGGCGGAAGATTCGCCTGAGTCCAACAGGCCGAGGCTGCAGTGGTTGTGAGCGTGCCAGTGCACTCCAGCCTGGGCACAGAGTGAGACTCTGACTCAAAAAAAAAAATAAATAAATAAATAAATAAAACAAACAAAAGAAGCAGAGGTTTTCTCTGTATAGTTGGAGATAAGATTCTCTGTTTTCATTTCATCTTTCGACTTGATGGACGTCAGCAACCCAATGTACACTGGAAGGCCATCTCCACATCTAGTCTACCTTCCTATTCCAAATGATATGTTCCAGAGGGAAAGTCATGCAGGAAAAGAGGGGTGTATACAAAAGTGTATCCTTTGACACATTTCCACAGCATTCTACACGTTCCAACATAAAACCAACAGAAAAGAGTGCAACTTGGTCAGTCCCCTGACCAAGGCCAAGAAAGTAGACGAGAATAAGAGAAAGACAGAGATACTGGCTTGCTGGTCTCAGTCTTACATCACTGATGAGCACATTAATTTTCTTAAGATGCCTCATCATAGGGGTGTCATAAGATGCCGCGCCGTGCCCGTGCCCTCTCCTTTGGCCTTTGAGGTATTCCGCCTAGAGTACGCAGCAAGACAGCAGAGTCAGAATGGGGAAAGTCCACATGTAGCTGAAGCTTCCTTGGGCCTGGGGCCCACACCATGAAGCTGTAAATCCTGAGACAAGTCTTTCACGGAAAGTGAGCTCATATGCATCTGGTTGGGTCCCATCCTTCATACCACAGGACTCACTCAGAATTAGAAATAGGAGCCTCTCGATTTTCAAACACAGTAAAGTTCTCAAAATTTCAACATCAAGGTTATTTTTTGTTTTTAACTTGATAATAGTATGACCTTGGACATTTACAAGCATATTGTGGTTTTTATATTTAAAAGTTTTTGTTGCATTTCATTACTCTTAAAACTTCCATTGCTTCTTGTTGATATCTTGGTTTCAAATGCTTATACAATTCTATAAATTTATAATAAAAATATTGCCTAGGAATTTTAAATTCAAAAACTTTTTAAAAATCATATTTGCTTATCATCAATTATCTGAATCTTTTGTATTTTCATAATTCTGACTGTTTATCACTTAACGTTACTACTTTATATCCAAAACACAGGAATCCCATGTTTGGTATTGCTGAAAGTTAGTTATATACAACAATCAAATGTATCCCAAACTTACTTCCTCAAACAAATACATGAGAATATGGACAAGGAAAAAGAAACCAGAATCTCTAAATAGGAGGAGAAATAAGATATTCTTGAGCTAAAGCTCTATTGGACCAAACTTGCTTTCTGAAAGATCTAGTGGTAGATTATGGGGTCTCAGAGCTAAAGTCTGAAAACCTGTCATAATCTGGGAGGATTCTAGATGACTGAGGGACAAGAGAAATTGGGTAATGTGGCAGTCGGTTTTGGGCAACACATTTCTGAGTTCATCTTCTCATTAATATGAGCTCTGCTAGAATTAGGCATTTGTCTTCAGCACTCTGTGCATACCTTGATCAAACACTTGTCACACCAAATTGTAATTATTTATCCATGGACATGTCATCTGAAGACATACGTTCATCCCTAGTTCCTAGTTCAGACAGTCAATACATGCATGTTGAATGAAAAAATAATTTTTTCATCTGGCTGAGTGCTAGACATTAGAATTTCATGACTCTTGCATGCTCACGAGCCTACCACAAGTGACTCAAGTATGAATCAAACACTCAGGATGTAACTCTTACTGCCTGGGAATTGGGGCATTGGGAGAGGTTCCAGTGGGACCTCGTGAGTCGATGTCTGTGTCACATGAAGACAGTTAAGCACATAGACACCTAGGCAAATATCCATAGATGGAAAAATAGAGAACGAGAAAGGTCTAGACAGGTTAGAGGGAAGTGATAGAAGGTCCCCAGCATACTTTTAATGATGTAGCTTTTCAAAGCTCTGCAGCACTATTACAGACCCAGGATCTCTTTGGTTTTTAATACTGCACTTTCATTTGGTTGTTAATATTGCACAATCACTTATTCCTGCAAGGATTTTAACATCTCTTCACATTACTGCTGCTGCCTGCCTATCTGCATTACCTGGCTGCTCAGCCTGGCTGCCTTCTTGGCCATTTCGATGTCTGGGCGACCGAGCATACTTAACCCATGGCTGCCTTCCTTGCGGTGCTTAGCTCTGTACTCCACCTGAATTGAAGAAAACCAAAATGGGCAATAGGTGAAGGGTGCCTCGTACTACTTGGCAGTGGCCACTGGGGATTGGGGGCATTTTAACTACACCCTTACCTCACTGGCCTGTTTGGCTGCCTGCGTGGCCTTCTTGATGTCTGGCCGGTCAGCCACTGTAGTATAATGCAGGTTCTCTTTGGCATCTTTTCTGTAAGCGACCTTTATCGGAGAAGAAAATGTTTATCCACTCAAGAGATAGGCTCTCTTGCCAAAAGTCCTCAAGAATCACAATCGACTTCTTCCCTTAAAACCAAACCAATTCCCACCACTACACTTTTTAAACTACCAGGTTAAAAAAATGAGGGTGACCACAAACCAGCACAGGAGAATGCACCCATTTGGGATACATGGCTTCACAGGCACCTGAGAACATCGAGAGGGGAAACTCACATTACTTTGTTTCTTGGCTACTTCCATAGCATGTTTCACCTCTGGTGGCTCCAGCATGATGGAATAGTTGGATTTTCCTTTCTCCTTGACAAACTTCTTTTTGTAATTTGTCTAAACAGGGCCAGAAATACTTATGTGAGCAGAGGAAACTGGGGACAGCATTGGTGTACTCAAAGAACTGTGAGAAAATCTCCAGGAAAATCCACGGCTCGCCATTTTTGGCATCAGTCTGGGACTTAGATCTTTGACCCATATTCTAGCTCTTCCTTGTCATTTCTGTCTTGCAACCCAATGCTAGAACCACCTGGCAGTGTTTGGAGAACTGTGTACAGGCAAATTAAACTCTACCTTTAAAAATTATAGGGGACCACATGGGATTCATAAAATACAATAGCAGGATTACTATAGCATTATTGATAAGGATAGAGTGGGTAAAAATTTACTGAGGCATAAAGAGGTGATTTTCCCTTGCTAGAATTATTAAGCAGTTTAATGACTGGAAAGGCTACTCCAAGTCAGCAATGATTCCTCCTACTGTTAACACTAGGCCAGTAGTATCAACTATTGCTAGATAACATGTCTCACAGCAAAACTCACATCTGCTATAATTGCCAGAATCGGGAAACCTGTAAACACTGGGTCCTTTTGAAAATCAGAGATTACGGTTGACATATAGGTATTGACAGTAAGGGTGAGGGCATAATGGAAAGCATGTGTAAGCAAAAGGTGGCTAATCATCTGTCAACGGATTCTACGGTCAAGTGGCATTGCTGCGGCCAAGAGCCCATGGCTGGTCACTTACGTCACTGACATGCTTGGTCACTTTCTTGACGTGAACAGTATCCCGGGTCTCTGGCAGTGTTGTGTATGAGCCTTGGGCCAAGTGCTTCTTGACGTAGTCCTTATACTTGTTCTGGGGGAGTCCACAGAAAGCTTGTTAAGGTATCTACCAGGTGCATAGGTCCGAGACGAAAGCAGAGCACGTGGGCTGCCGGGGGGTTACCTCGGACACCAGCTTGCTGACAGTCTTCGCCAGGAGGATTTGAGGAGTGTCAGGCACAGCATGGCAGGTTCCTCTTTCCTTGACATGTTTCTCTTTGTATTTCAGCTGCAAAGGCGAAAAAAAGCATTTCTTTAGCTTCTCTGCAGGTCTGCATATTTTTATTAGGCTCCCAAATCGTTAGATTATAGCTGGTGAAAGCAGCATCACTGGCAAACAAAGAACACCCAACTTAATGGAAGAATCGATGCTTGGAACTCCTGGGAAATATTCCAAAGAGGTTTTTTCCTTTCTCCTGCAAGTTGCAGTCTTAATATCAATCAAAATGGATCTCATGATGAATCTTTATACAGACAGACTGTAGTTCAAAGTATTCCTTTTTTTTTTTTTTTTTTTGAGTTGGAGTCTCACTGTGTCACCCAGACTGGAGTGCGGTGGCTGCTCACGGGCACTGCAGCCTCGACCTGCTGGGCTCCGGCGATCCTTCTGCCTCAGCCTTCCAAGTAGCTGGAACTACAGGCACACACTACCACGCCTCGCTAATTTTTTTTTTTTATTTGTTGTAGAGATGAGGTCTCACCAAGTTGCCCAGGCGGGTCTCAAACCCGCGGGCTCAGGCAATTCACTCACCTCAGCCTCCCAAGGTGCAGGATTACAGGCTGAGCCACCAAGCCCGGCTAGTTCAAAGTATTCTAAAACATGTATTTAATCCTTTTGTAGACCCTGGGAGCCATTAGAATTACATGTTTACAGATAAGGAAACCGCAATAAAGGAAAAGTATGATCCTAGGAAGATGAATGATGAAGTTTCCATATAGAATCCAGCCAGGCCTTCAGAGTCCTAATTCCTGCTATGCAAACGGTCTGGGGGGTACAGTATACATCAAAAACTGCCCCCTGGATTTAATGGCCTTTGCACTGCTACTGCCCTGCCTGACCAACGGTGCCCATCAAGGGCAAGACCATATTTCAGGACCCATACCTGAGCTTCGACAGAAGCAATTCTCCTCTGTCCTTCCTTGGGTGTCCCTGGGGACTGGGCCATGGGAGAAGGCCCTGAGTGAGGTTAGTCATCATGGAAGGATCTGGATACTTACATCACTTTCTATTAAAGAATTCTTGAGAGCCAGCACCATGTCTTTATCATCAGTGACAGAAAGTTTGCAACCCTTGAGGAATTCCCGGTCCAGCTTATACTCAAACTATTATAGAAGAAAAGCAGAGGAAGAGGGAAGGAGTCACAGGTGCAAGAAGAAGTTGGGCATTTGATTAAACCCACAGAGAGTCCTCTTAAGATGGTGATGGGGATTTGCTACCAAAATGGGGGGGTGAATTTCTCCTTTTCAGCTCAGCTGCCAGTCCCAATTTCCCCTAAAACTCTCCTCGGCCTTCGTCAGGACTCCGAGCCATTTGTTTCTGGGCCCAGGCATCGGAGAACAGGCCCTGTGGCCAGGTTTGCTTCCTGAGCTTGCCTTTCACTCCCGCCACCTCGCCTCTCCTTCTTGGATCTTAAATGAGCTAGGGTTAACACCCAAGACAGTAGATATTATGAAAAGTTATTCATGTTATTTCTCGGGTGTGTCATGCAGTGACCGTGGCCTGTCTCTTCTATCTTACATCACTTTGCTGCAGGGATGACTTGGCAGCCTGGATGAAGTCCGGTCGGTCAGGGGTCCACTTCCAGTAGGCTTTGTTGGCTTCATACAGCTTCTTATAGTCCAGCTGTTTTTAACGAGAGAGAGCAATCACTTCATTCAGTAGGTCGAATTCTTAAACACACATGTGGCACAGGACTCCCGTATTTTAACACACCACAAATCATGATTCTTAATGCAAGAGAGAGCCCCAATTAAAAATCTGTGTATAATTTACGCAGCTATTCAGCCACTCGGAGGTCATCTGTTGGAAAGTTTTGGTCCCAAAATAGGGGCTAAAATTTTAAAAGGCCTCCAGGTGAAATGAGTCTATAATCTCTCTAACTCTGCCAGTCCAGCCTAATCACTTTCAGAGTCAAGAACTTTCCATTTCTAACTAAATCCAGGCTTTTTTTTTTAATTATCAAACACTTAAGGTATTTGTTTTGTGCCAAGCATTTTTCTTTTTTTTTTGAGTTGGAGTCTCACTCTGTCACCCAGACTGGAGTGCAGTGGCCGCTCCTGGCCACTGCAGCCTCAACCTGCCGGACTCCAGCGATCCTTCCGCCTCAGCCTTCCAAGTAGCTGGAACTACAAGCACACACTACCACGCCCGGCTAATTTTTGATTTTATTGTAGAGATGAGGTCTCACCAAGTTGCCCTGGTGGGTCTCGAACCCACGGGCTCAGGCAAGTGCCAGGCACTTTTCTAAGTGCTCTACAGATTATAAAATTAATTATAAAATAATCAACTGTTTATAACAATTGTATGAAATATCTGTGGAACTGCCTAGAGGGTTGAGTACAACTGCCCAAGGTGAGACAGCAAATAGTGGAGCTGGATTCAAACCGGGGCTGTCTGGCTTCAGAAGTGCTTACACACTTTCTGTACTCATCAGGACTGAAGAACTGGCTACCTCAGGCCAATTCTGAGCCACAGAATTAACTTATATTGTGTATGTAATTTAATCTGAGTGTACTTGAGAGGGCCTGCACTATCAGGCACATTTTCCTCCTCAACCTCTTTCTCTCTCTCTCTTTCTCTCTCTCTCTCTCTCCACCTCTCTTCCTCCCTTTCTCTCTCTCTCCCATTGAAGTATAATTTATAGACAGTACAAGTCACATGGTTTTAAGTATACTATGAGTTTTTTTTACCATTTTACTGTGAAAATTTTCAAACATACAAAAGAGTTGCAAGAATATTACCGAGAATAGCTTTACAGTCTTGATTGCACAGTATACATTTTAGTACATTTACTTTATCCCACATCTGTCCTTCTTTCCCTCAATTCACCCTCAGGATACCTGTGAGCTACTGGCCCCCTCCTAGCTTTTCAGTTTGCTGACCCTAATAAATATATGTTCCCTTTGGCACTAATAATTTTTATATTTTTAAAGAAGTCAGTACTCATCTAAATCCACAGAGTTATTTCCGTGGCATAGGCTTTTAGATGCCCCACTCAAAAAAATGAGTCAGTACAGGGAGTATCTGAGCAGGAAGATGGCCTAGGCCCACTCCTGATAGCACCAAATGGCTCCCTGCTTTTTCTTTCAGAAGAAGCAGGCTCTTGAGTTTGGGGCAGGGGAAGAACATAAGACATGCTGAGGTCCTTTCCAAAATGAAATCTTCCTTTCAGAATTAAGTGTCCCATTTCTCAGCCATTCCACCACAAAGGCTGAGTGGGTATATCATCTGTGGCATGGGCTGAGGTCACCCTTGCTCTTCCCCATTCTTCTCTGTGAAGACCAAAGGCAGCATTTGGATTTTAGTGTCATGACTCATGCTCCTGAGGCCTGACTCTTGCTCCAGACTCATTAGAGCTCAGTTATCCAAAGAAATGTGTCCTGCAGAAGCTGACAAATCCCCCATCAAGCTTGGGGAAGTTTCTGGAACTTACGTTGGTGTTGACTTTGTAGGCGTCCTTGGCTGCTTTGATATGAACAGCATCTGGCTTAATGGTGCAGTTAGATTTATTTCTTTGGTAAACTTCCTTGTATTTCAGCTGTGGGAGGAAACAGTGTCAAGGTTAATTTTTTATAGCAGCATAATAAGCATTTTAAAGGAGAAACAAAAACTATGCATGACTATAGTACCCAATGCTCCTTAAGATGGAATTAAAAAAAAAATCTGCTGTGAAGAAAGGACACAGCTAAGCACAGATGCGCCTTCCTACCTCAGATCTTAAAACCAGCCCCCAGGGCACATGGAGTATGGTTACCAGTGTTGCTGTATTAACTTACATCCCTGAACTCACATTGAAAGGGCCAGCTGGACAGCTACCCATGCTCTTTTCTTTTCCCCCGATTAGAAAATCCTGAGTTTAGAACATCTTGAAAACTGCGGATGGAAGAGAAGCTTTCTTCCACCAGCCCACTTAGAATTAGTCTTGCCCCTCTTCTAAGATCCCACAGTTCTAGCTGTTATCATATCATGCTTAATTATTTGTTTATCTGCCTATTCTTTCCATTCTTTACCCACTAAGGGAAATATTTGTGTGTTATTCATCATGTCATTCCAGGTATCAGGCACATAGAAACTCAATAAATAATTCATGAATGAATGAACGGACAGATGCAGTCATCACTATTGTCATTGCAAGCAATATATCTAGCAAGATTTGGTATGTGTGGGTTTGAATGGAAAGAAGGGTCACAGGAAAGGCTTAACCTCTGCAGGCCCAACAGGTAGTTTCTATATCCTGGCCTGGGTTTCATTCACTTTTGCTCCTCTTAAATTTCAGGGTCCTGGGGCCCAATCTGGGCCTTCTTATTAACTGCTGGGGAAGGATCCTAGGTTTTAATGGGATTAAGACCAAAGTAAACTGGTGTCAGGGAGCCATAGTAGGGTTTACTAATCTGACCATACCAATCACAATCTTCTGGGCTTCACCATAAACCTAGTTTACTAAGGTACTAATCAGTATCTTTAAGGGAAAGGCTTGTAAATTCATATTTTTTGTCAGTACTCCAAGACATGTCTAAGCTAATGGAGGGCCATCTGGAAAGACGTGCAAGACATGTGGAGAGGCTGAATGGAGCGACTCGCGTCTATAAAACATCCAAGCTTTCAGCCCACAGTCATCTTCAACTGCCACCCATGGGTGAGCCACTTTGGATGTCCTGGCCTGACTCAGATATCTGCCAGCAGCATGTAGAATAGGACTACTCAGCTGTGCCCAGTCAACTCATGAAATCATAAGCAAAATAGATAACTGTTGTTATCATCATCATTATTATTACTTAGAGACAGGGTCTTGCTCTTTGCTCAGGCTAGAATACAGTGGCACAATTATGGCTCTCTGCAGCCTCAACCTCCTAGGTTCAAGTGATCCTCCTGCCTTAGCTTCCTGAGTAGCCGGGACTACAGGAGTAACACCCAGCTCAGCTAATTTTTTAAATTTTATTTTGTAGAGATGGGGACTCACTTGTTGCCCAGCTGGTGTCGGACTCCTGGCCTCAAGGGATGCTCCAACCTCATCTTCCTAAAGTGCTGGGATTACAGGCGTGAGCATCCAGTCTATGACTTTTAAGCCATTAAAGTTTTAGGGTGCTTGCAATGTGGGAGTGGATAACTGGACCAGGGCTTGTTATATTATACTAGAAAGAGGCCAAGATGAGAGGGACTGATAAGTCACTCTGGTACTTACATCACTGACTTCATCTTTGACCTTGCGTACGTGCAACAACATAGGTGTGTCGTGGATTGAGGTGTAGCCTCTGGGTTTGGCCTTGTTGTATTCCAATTTATAAAGTATCTGAAAGAGATTAAAAAAACAGAAACATATGTCATTTTTCTCATGCTTATATTTTACAGTGTAAAAATATAAATGCAAAGGTTTGTTTTGTTTTTGAGTGAATATAAGTAAAGTGAATTCTGTAAATTTGACAGGGGCTTCCATGATCTTTGCTAAGACCTTCATGCCCCTTGGCTGTTTTGTCTGCTAATTTGGTTGAAACAATTCTTTATGGTGAGAGGAAAATCCTGTGCATAGTGAGACAATTAGCATCACTCTGTCCCTCCCACTAAATGGCAGTGGTCTCCCAGACATTGTGACAGTCTAGAATGCTCCTCTGCATTAGCAAATGCCCCCGAGTTTTTTCACTTGTACTTACATCACTGATTTGTTTGTTGACTTTTGTAGTACGCAGGTGTTCTGGAGTGTCCACAATTGAGGTAAATTTGTCCTTTGATTTTTCATACTTTTTCCTGTATTTGATCTAAATTGTGGAAGAGAAGAATGGGTTAACTTTAAGAAGTTGAACAGAAGAGGGATTTAAAGAATCTAATTTTCCTCTTAAACACCAGAGTGGGAGATGGTGTCATGGTAACTTTCTCTATAAATCCTAAGTGGAAATGTTTAATATAAATTTGGTATTTGGCAGCCAAAGTGTAATGGAGTGAGAGATAATAATAATACTAAATTTCCAATATGTTTTATACACATGGAAACTGAGACCCCAAGAGATTACAAGATTGAGCCACGTGCACATTTAGGCTGAGTCTGAGAGCAGAACTAGAGTCTTGTTCTCTGGGATCTGACAAGTACTGTCTCACTCACAATATACTGCACTGAGTATGTACAGTATTATGATATTTTTCCAAACCAAAGAGGAAACATACGTAAAATAAAGAATGAGTATATATGTTTTGAAGTGTTTATCATTTTAAAAAATGCAGATTTTTGTAATTTTCAAGCCACAGTTTTCATGCACACACGCTATTTTAAGCAGGACAGATACAGAGAGCGCCACAAAATGTCATGCACAATTATTTGAAAATCATAAAAACAAAGGAGAAAGTTCGGGCAAATAAGATGTTTATAGGAAGAGCTTATCCTCCTCATTTCACACATTCAGTTGATGGCAAACTAAAATGATAAAACAAGTTGCTAATACAAAAGCTTGATTGAAAGCTTTTTTTCTAGGAAAATGGTATTTTATTAACATTGTATCTGGTAGTCAACCAATTCTCACTGTTCAATTTTACCTTTCAGCATGTGATAGTTGGTGTATAATTCGACTGGGAAGGTTGCGTTATTAGAGGCTACGAGTTGCTCACAAGTGTGTGTGGAAACAGATGTACTGCAAATAACCCAACAATTCAGCATTGAACTCAAGAGACACCATGGATATGTACAATATTCATAGAGCTTCATGGCAATTCTCATCTCCCCCAAATGATACAGTTGCATTGTTCATAATTGAACAATTGGAAAAATAGGTGAAAACATTAAATATTCAGACCTTTTAAGTGCTGTTGAATCTACTTACTATCTCAGCCTCTAAGGGGTCTATTTATTTGAGGCAAACACTAAAAAAGGATAAATTAATGTAATACCAATTGGGAAATAATGTTTGAAAGAGGCCATTAATCTTGAACTCCTGGTCTCAACTGATCCTTCCACCCCAACCTATAAGTGCTGGGATTACAGGTATGAGCTATAGTGCCTGGTCAGTCATATTAGACGTTCCAAAAGTGCCAGATGAAATTCAGGTGACGGCTGGCCCATCATCCTTCTTGGCCACTTACAAGGCCACTTTCAAGGCCATTCAGAGCACACTTACAAGGAATGAATATTTATGCAGCTTTATCATGTGAAACTAGCATGGGCAGTAAGCAGGGAGAGGTAATCAATGAAGGCATAAGAGGTAATGCACCCAAGGCTTCTAAGCCTCCTCTTTCCCATCCCATCAGACGTTACCTGGCTCCACATGTGTGTATTGTAGAGGGCAGTCAACATATCTGGACGCAGAATTTCATTACATCCTTGTTTCAGAAGCATCTTGGCACTAGATTTATATTTTCTCTGTCCATGCAAAGAGCAGTGAAGCACAAAAGAGACTTATGAAGACAGAAAAGAACATGGCTCTATATCCCAATCACCTCTGAGTGAAGAGATGTAGGCATATACACTCCACATACTCACTCGTGTGTGTGGGTGAAGACACCAAATACACCATAATGCCAACCAAGCAGAAAGACTGAAATACTAGTGATTGACCATCATGGTCCTTGTGAATGGGGAATGATACACTAGTCTCATTTACGTTACCACCAAAATTGCTTTATAGAGAAGACATCATTAAAACCGAAAAACATAGTAAGGCATTTCATCTTCTCTTCCACTACTTTTTTTTTTTTTTTTTGGCTTTTGCGACTCAATTTGAAGTTTACCAACCCATTCTCCAGAAGAGTAAAAGATAGAAGGACCTAGCTTTTCATCTTCACCACAGCACAAGTGAGGACACAGAGTACGGACTGGCACACTCAAATAGCTCACAGGCTCTTTGGGTGGCTAGACAGATACTTTGAAACAGAACAGCCCAATATCATAGGCAGGACCTATGACATCCTTGCAGCAGACGGGACGACATCTCATGAGAAACCCGGAGCACAGTCCTGCCTGGACTACCGGCAGCCCCATCACAATACCTGACTGATCTGGTCGCCTGCGGTCTTAGCCAGCAGATGTCTAGGCTCATCGACTACCAGGTGGTATTTATCTTTCCGCTGCTCATAATCAGCTCTGTATTTTTTCTGCTCAAACATCATATCAAATTATAGCAAGAGTACAACTTCAAGGCCACACATAAATGTCCCAAGGTAAAAACTCCATGTCATTTCTAGAAGTAGGCTCCCAAAATACTCAGGGCAACAAAAACCAGTAAGCAAAGAGAATCAAGTAAAGAAAGATGACCTGGAAAAGGCTGGAGTGTGAGATAGATCTGATGTTTGACACTGAAATTAGAGTACTTTGCGTCTAAACATTTTCCATCTTTACATATGATGCTATCAGTAATGTTATGTTTTATGGCATCTTAACACTGTATTTAAAAGAAGATACTGAAGCGCTACAGGTTTGCTATCTAGGGCTGTGAGAATCCTAAAGCATACTGATGCTAAAACATTCATGGAAAGATTGTAGTAGTCTTAAAATACTCATCAATTTACTGGATTATAAAAGAAATAGAAAAAGAGACACAAATATATCAAGACTGTCCTCCTAGGAAGTTACTGACTAATTCTTCAGAGTTGTCCAGCCTGGAAATATATTGAAAATGAACTAAATCAAATTAAAAAACAATAACAAAGTCATACATTTAAGTAAATATACCATTGGTTACATTTTAATTTCTAAATACATTTTACTAGTTTTCTATTGTCGCTTTTTTTTAACTTACATACATCTGTGGAAAATTTAAAAATAGGAGAGTAAATACAATTTTAACTATAAAACCATCCAAACCAAGTAAATTCATAACTTGTTTATTTCAGCCATCTTGAGCTAAATTTAACTTAAATTATTGCAAAGATGGCTTCAGGAAAGGTTGGGTAGAACAGATAGAAAAATTTTTGTGCAAATAAACACTTCTGTGCACCAATATATATGGGGCAGACAATACATTTGAAGCATGAATCACACCTATCCCTGTAGGGTGGCTCTTCTAACCATTGCCATTTTGGTGCCTAAGTAGGAACACTAAGTTAACCTTAAATTTCTGGGTCTCCCAAATCTGTACAATATTATGTGTAAGAATGTACAACTGATAGTCAACAGAATCCTTTACCTCCACGATCTTGTCACCCACAGGGCTGTGCTGACCTGTGTTAGTGCAAACAGAGGTCCTGATGGCTGTAGGGCCATCACAGCACTCTGAACAGTCCCTTCACATGGTCTGATTCATGGCTTCGGAAGAGCTCATTAGATTGTGGCATTATAGATTCTCTCCAAATCTTTACTTTTAATGAACAGTTAGGATGGCTTTCCTGTCATTCTCTGTTCGCAGCTTTATTCAAATAATTCTATAGACTTCGAAAGGGAATTAAATAAACCTAACCGGATCAGTTCATACATACCTCATTCACCAACTGAGTTGCATACTTGAAATGCCTATTGATTGGACAGTCGGCGACATACTTGAAATCTGACTTCGTCCTTTCAAATACCTCTTTGTACTTATACTATAGAAAATAGAACGTGGTTACTTGGTAGCAGGCTGTGATTACCTTAAGAATGAGACATGATATTTATCTTATTATATAAATGTGATAATTCATTCATAAAGCTAATAAGTATTTACTGAGTATTTACTCTATCTTTCAAGGAAATAAAGGGTAGACCTGCCTAGATGTCTTGAAAACTATCCCCAAAATACATATTAGAAAATACTTTCATTGAATGGATGTCAAACATCTATTTTCCATATTGGGTAGAAATCTAAATAAATTTTTTCTTTGTTTCTATGTATTATGATTATTATTTTACTTTGAAAGTATTTTCATGTACACTTGAAGACAGGTTTGTTTGTTTGTTTGTTTGAGTTGGAGTCTCACTCTGTTGCCCAGGCGAGAGTGCAGTGGCACACTCACGGTCACTACACAGCCTCAACCTGCTGGGCTCAGGAAATCCTTCTGCCTCAGCCTTCCAAGTAGCTGGAACTACAGGTGCGTGCCACCATGCCCAGCTAATTTTTTGATTTATTGTAGAGACAAGGTCTCGCCATGTTGCCCAGGCAGGTCTCAAACCTGTGGGCTTGAGAAATACTCTCGCCTCAGCCTCCCAAAGTGCTGGGTTTACAGGTATGAGCTACCGCACCTGGCTTGAAGGCAATTTTTTAGTGCAATAATTTTAATATAGTTTTCCAGTAATTAATCAGATAATCATAATCTTTTAGAGCATAAATGGGCTAACTATGAGTCATCTAGTCCACCACCTGTTTTTAAACAACTTTGTGAGTTAAGAATGGGTTTTATAATTTTAAGAGGTTGTAACAAAAATAAAAGAACTTGCACTAGACCTAGAATGTGGCGCAAAAAGTCTAAAATATTTTATCTGGCATTTTAAAGAAAAAGTTTGCTAACTCTTATTTTAGGAAAGTGAATTGAACTGCTTTATTTTGAAAATAGAAAAATGAGACCATAAAAACTAAGTGATTTGTCTCAAGTCACATGTTGTTTGTGGATCAAAATAACCCCATTTTATATTTGCTATCATATCAGCTCTAATAGAGTAAACACTCAGAACATATGAATAAGGAGAATTTTGAAAGAACCATGAGAGCCGGGCTCGGTGGCTCAGCCTGTAATCCTGCGCCTTTGGGAGGCTGAGGTGAGTGGATTGCCTGAGCCCGCGGGTTCGAGACCCGCCTGGACAGGCGAGACCTCATCTCTACAATAAATCGAAAAATTAGCCGGGCGTGGTAGTGCACGCCTGTAGTTCCAGCTACTAGGAAGGCTGAGGTGGAAGGATCGCCGGAGCCCAGCAGGTCAAGGCTGCGGTGGCTGGGAGCAGCCACTGCACTCCAGTCTGGGCGACAGAGTGAGACTCCAACTCAAAAAAAAAAAGAAAGAAAGAACCATGAGGAGTTATACTAAGATGATTTTTCATTAAATTCAGATAAATGGGTATATTCAATGAGGTTAGTACTATAGAAATTCATAAGTGGTGAACAATTGAGTATGTATTCCAACTATAAAGTCCAGAAGCCAGGATAAGGATGGAACTATGAACAATTTTTCTCCTCAGTGCTAATCCTCTTTTGTGGGTACTTCTGTATTTGAATGAATGCTACCATTCTCCTTGCATATATATATATATACCTTGCTGTAGAGAGTCTTGTTCTTTTCAGCCAAAGTGAAGTCAGGGGTATCATAGGCATAGCAACCAAAGCCTTTAAGCCAGGTCAAGTCTTCTTTATATTTTACCTGTAAGAAGAAGTACATCATCAAAGAGTTGTAAGAACCCATCTCCAAATAGCAGTAAGTTAGTATCTATACAAACGAACAAATATAAGCTCTGTCCCCAAAGTATATGAAATAATAAAGTATTAAAAATAATTCCTTAAAAGAAGTTTTTAGTAATACTAATTTCTGCTCATTTTATGGTATATTACTTTGTAGTATATAGAAATATTCATTTTTACTAATTAAAGCAACTCAAATTTAACAGCTCTGCTTTCCTGGAGAATATATCATTAGCTTGGCAGCTATATTTTCACACTGAGAACTGAAATTTCTTTCTAAATGAGTATTGTTATTTGTCTTAATTGCTTCATGAGCTGTTTGTTCAATGGATCAAAAATAGGTTATTTCCTAGATGAAGTATATCACTTCTAGTCATACAATGTGACACCATACATTTAGAAGAGAAATTAGGCTTAAACATTTGAGTATATTTTTTTCATCACCCAAGTTGAAGTTCACTCGTTTGGCAATTGGGTTTTATGATTTAAACATCCATACCAAGATCTAAAATCTAGCATAGTGTTTCATCGGTATTTATGCTATGTGTGATTTCATAACATGTATCAAATATGAATTTCTATATGAAAATAGAAGACGCCAACACTCACATCACTGACTGCATCAGTGACTGCCCGGTGGTGGAAGTGCTCTGGACGATCAGGAATGGACCTCCAGATTCCCAGCTGGCTCATGTAGTTTTCCTTGTATTTCACCTGTTATAAGAACACAACGACAGCTATAAAGTCTTACCCAAAGTTAGTGTAAACATGTTTATTTCTCTCTGGAGAATTTTAGAAAAGGAAGGTTGCCAAAAAAAAAAAAAAAATTGTGGTGAGTTACAGAGCCCAGCACAGGTAGAAATATTTAGGGACATACTTTACTGATGTCGTCTGTCACTTTGCGATGATAAACGATGTCCAGAGCATCCTTCACAGTGTGGTATTTCCCTTTGGTCTTTTGAAATGTTTCTTTGTAGCGCAGCTAGAAAGAGAAAAGGCACATGGGTTACAACAACTACTAAGTTAAATAACAGAGCTCTTTTAAGATTGATTTTCTTGAATCTTTTGGGTTTTCCTATGAATAAATTTAGAAAGAACTAAAAAGCTTATTTCAGATCCTGGAAGAGGAAAACAAAAACAAAAGCAAAAACTAATGAAATCCAGAAATCAGGGAAATTAGGAAAAATAATTAAATCCAAACACATTTTATAATAATAAAAATAGTTCATAATAATGTATCCATCTTGGTTCATTGGTATCACAAGTCTACAATGGTACTATAAGGTGTTAATAATGGGGAAACTGGGTGTGGGGTATATGAGTGATCTCTACTGTCTTTGATACTTTTCTGTAACAAACATAATCTTATTGAATTCAAGACAAGCTAATGTATATGAAAAGTGAAGATTTAGCTTGTAACTGCTGGTATTAAAATGCCTTTTCCAATAAGCAGTCTTAAAATTGATTTCATTATAATCTTTATCTTTGTGATATTTCAAGAGAGAACAGCTCTAACTCTAACCTAAGAATATCAAAGATTCATCTCATCTACACAAGCTAGGTGCTTCTTTGAGCAGCCTGTTTTCAACTTCAAACAGTTCTTTTCTTTTTGGATAGCTGAGCAAACACAAAATGAAAGATGTTTTCTTTGACTTTGTAATTTTGTTTTTTAGATGGATAATTTCATAAGATTGCTTGGATTTACTTGTGGGGACAGCCACAGTTGAGACACTAAATTTAGCACCAACTACCATCCTTGTTACATTAGACTACTTTATTCATTTTTTTGAGTTAGAGTCTCACTCTGTCACCCAGGTTGGAGTGCAGTGGCACACTCACAGCCACCCCAGCGTCGACCTGCTGGACTCCAGCTATCCTTCCGCCTCAGCCTTCCAAGTAGCGGGAATACAGGCATGCTCTACCATGCCTGGCTAATTTTTATTTATTTACTTATTGTAGAGACGAGGTCTTGCCAAGTTGCCCAGGCTGGTCTTGAATCCGCAGGCTCAGGCAATCCACTCGTCTTGGTCTCCCAAAGTGCTGGGATTACAGGCTGAGCCACTGAACCTGGCCTAGACTACTTTAAAAATGAGAGTTGTCAGAATTGGTACTGGTAAAGCCCTAGGGATGGGGTTGTCCAGTGGGACATAATGAGCCCCAGGGCCCAATTTCATTGTGTGGCCACCCTGTAAGATGCAAATTAAGTTTGGTCCAAATTCAAATTAATATTCAGCTGTAACCTTGAAGTGATGAAGATGCTGAAGACTAAAAATATCTTAGTGGATAGATTTTCAGGGAAGTATATGATTTTTCTCAGCACATATCCTTCTCTCTCTCTATCTCTTTTTATTTTTTGTAGGAATAAAGTGTTGCTATGCCGCCTAGGCTGGTCCTAAATTCCTGGACTCAAGCAATTCTTTCTCCTTGCCCTCCCAAAGTGCAGGGATTACAGGCATGAATCACCACGCCTGGCCCTTTCTCAGCTTATATTTTTAAGCACTAATCGGCATTGCCTCTTTCTAACTAGTAGGCTCCTCTCTGCTCCAAATAAAAATTCCTGACAAAATTTTTTATGGAACTGAAATATTCAGATTTGCTGTGGCCTCCACATTTCTGCTTAAGGCTCACTGCAGTGACCTTAAGATGCCTTGAAATCCTAGAGCTATATTGATAAATTGAAGGGGTAATGGAATTAGCTTGGGCTTTCGGCTCAGTTTAAGTCTTCATACGTCTAGTCCTCTATGGGTCTGGTACTGATAATGAGAGCAGTGAGTTCCTGGTTGAACTCTGAGATACAAAACCAGTAAGAACTGACCATCTACCTCGGGTTGACTAATTTCTTCATTAGTAGATCATTTCACTGCCGTTAAAAGGCAATCTTGTTCTTCATCATGTGATATGGGAAATAAAGGTCTATCCCTTTTCATTCTAATTACTGTGTCATGTGTCATTTGCATGATCTATCGTTATGCAATTAAGAAAGGGAATAAACCATTTCTGAGTGTCAACTAAGACCCCAGCAATGTGCTAGAAACATACACATTATCTTGTTTGGTCTTGTTTATCATGATTCTCATCCTCATTCTACTTATAAGAAAAGAGACTGATAAAAATTAGATGAATTATAAAGAATCAAACAACAGGCAAGGAACAGCATCAGGATTTGCATCCATGTCTGACTGACTCCAAGACCATGGTTTTATGGATAGGAAAATTAGTTGTCAAGTATTTTTAGAAAGTGCTATCAGAGACTATCAAGAAAGGGTTATATTTTTGTCCAGGATACTAGCATCAATCAACTTCTTGCCTGACTTGTACTGTTTGGACCTATTTTCTCTTCTTTAAAAAAAAATGGAGTTTTTTTCCTGATCCAGGTTATGGGCCAAAGTCATACCCACTTTGAATCATGGATATGACTTCCACTTCTTAAGTGTTTCAGTCTCTGCTCTCCCTACATTAGAAGGAAAAAGGAAGGGATGCATACATCACTGGCATTCCAGTAAGCCTTCTTGGCTCTGATGAGGATCGGTGTATCTGGAACTGGGGTGTACTTGTCCTTCATCTTTTCATATTGAACCTTGTACTTTTTCTAAGGAAGAAAAATAGGAGAGAGAGACAAACTTAAGTTCAAATGTGTTCATTCCTCCTGATTCACAAGTCACAAATCTAGTGGAAGGACACAATGGATTACGTTCTTTAAGAAAGTAGCTGAAAGGGTAAAGAGTCAAGATGGAGTCACTTTAGTTAAGAAGCAGTCATTTTAACTGAGTTTTTTCACATAACTTTTAGTTCTTGTGCTCCACACACCCCAACCTCTAATCATTAGCCAAGGACAAACCTGGTTCACTGGAGATAGCTACTGATAATTGTTTTGTAACTTTTATGCATATTTTGAACGAATTACTCTTGTATTCTAAGTATTTGTTTACCTGCAACACAAGACCAAGCTAACTTCACCTATTGTGATCAGCCTCCCCACCGACCCACCACCTGGAGTCACAAGACTGATTGCTTTGATAACAGCAAAGGAAGCAAGACTGGTGTTATCAACACCCAAGAAAGCAGTTGCTGGAGATTTTTACTAGCCCTGCTTCCTTCCCTATAGAAACTTTACAAGCCCCCTCTCCTTAAAGCATAGGCCATGCTTGACCCCTTTCTGTCTGTGGAAAGTGGATGTAAAACTTTTGCTTTGTTTTGTTTTGTTTACAAATCTTTGCCTTATTCCTGTGGCAGCAGCCTACCTTGCCTCAGTTTACCCTTACAGTAGTTTTGCCTTCTGTGTTGTGGTGATGCTGAGCACAATTTCTAATAGTGAGCTCTCTGATCAGAGGTAGCAAGTGAAGACTGAACCAAGTATTTTCTCTAACCTAGAGCCTCAGTGCTAAAATCCATCTTACCTCGCTGACCATGTCCTTCACATGTTTAGCATGCTTCAAGGCTGTGGTCTGGTTTCCAGCATGATGATGGGGTCTCTCTTTGGTGGCAAGTTCAACATACAGATACTGAATAATAAGAGAGTAGGGTGAGATGTTATAAAGAGAAAGCATTTAGCACTTGGTATTCAGTCCTTTTCATTCATTTCTACCCCTTCAGTGGAGGGGTGGTGTCTGCTTGTTGTCCTGGTTTTGTTTGTGTGCTTTTTGTTGTTGTTGTTATATGTATTTCTATTAATTTATTTCTCTCTGTGTCTCACATTTGAAAACACACATACACGCTCCAGCAATTTAATATTCCTGCTGCTGAATATGACTTAATCTAAAACTGTGATAAATAATGCCAACAGAAGAGTGAGGGAATTCTAATAGGGCCCTCAACATATCCTCTCCCATTTTTGCCTGAATGCATGAAACGTGGCTTCATTTGTCTGTGAATAACATACACATCTTATGGAAGGATCAAGAAGTCATTTTCATTGCTTGAATGCAGAGACCACTCATCCAATAACAAAAGTTCCATGGCACTAAGTGAGATATGGCATCCCTTGCTTAAATAACACATACCCGGAATTTTGATAGCCCCAAAGAAAACTGCTTCTTGAAGTGAAGTGTTTTAAAATTTTTTTTTAATTTAATTTCTTATTTTAAAGATGTGGGGTACAAAAACAAACTTAATTTTAAAAAAGTTTTTTGATAATAGAGAGAAGGTCTCATTATGTTGCCCAGGTTGGACTTGAACTCCTCAACCAATGTTTGCTTCAAGCTCCCAAAGTGCTGGGATTGCAGGTGTGAGTCACTATACCCAGCTGAAGTGCAATGTTAATGAGCATGAGGCTTCAGCAAGGACAACCAAGTTTGGGGGTCTGCTATTGGCCAGGAGCAGTCGGGCACACATAACTGTCCCCTGCAAACCAGTGTGGCAGGTTTATGAAACATCATTAGCAAACGAACTTACCTGACTCTGAAGCTTCTGCCCTCGCTTGGCTCTTAAAAGATCAGGCGTATCAGGAACTGAAGTAAAGATTGACTTCTGCTTCTTTCCTGCAGCTCTGTACACCAGCTAGACATAAACCAAGTCATCACTGTCATTTCTGGTTTTCTGGCAATTATTTCCTTCTCTATATCTCCAGTTCTTCCTGTTTTTCCAGCTCTCCTTCTTTATCTGCAGAAAATCTTAAGTCCCTTCCTTCATTAAGCCTTTTCCAATCACTAGCCAATGGCCTCCTTTCTTCTTTCTGCTAAGCTGCCTATATGTATCTTCTTTTCTTCTCTTTTGGTTCATTTCTCAAGACCATAGCTTGGCCATCAACCATCCACACCAATGAAGTCACTCTCATTAAGGCTACCAAAACCTTTGAGATTGCCAAACACAAGAACACTTCTCTGTAGCAACGGAAGCTGTTCAGTGTTTCATTCCTGAGAACTCTCTTCTCCGGGATCCATTTCACCATTCTCCTAGGTGGCCTCCTATCTTTCTAGATGCTCCACCTCAGCCTCCCTCTATGGTTCTGCCCTCCCCCAGAGTCTAGAGTGAAGGATTGGTGCTTTTCATTCTATACTTTCTCATTGAGTGACCATCTATGCTCATGGCCTCAAGAAACAAGTTTAGAAATACGGGTTGGGGCCAGGTTATAAAGACTCATAGATATTATGTTAATGATCCTGGGCTTTATGAAAAAAAACCACTGAAGAATTATTTCTAAGAATAGATCTGAGCATTAAGAAAACCTTTCTCTCAGACTTGTGAAAGACGGGTGAGCCGTGTGGAGGTGTCCAGCAGAGGAGTTGGGAAGGTGATTTAGGAGTCCCTTAAGAACACGTAGACTATAAACAAGATGGAAGGCTAGGGCAATGATGGCGGAAAAGGTGCAGGAGGATCAAATTTCGGGGATATCGCAGAGCTGGCTCAGGATTTATGGCCATTTTGATGTGGGAGTGAGGAAGAAGTCTAGGATGACTCGCTGAGTTTCTGGTCTCCGTAACTGGGAGATTAAGGAGTCATTTAGCAAACTAGAGAAAATAGGAGAAGAAGCATAGAGACGGAGGTAATAAAAATAATGCTACAGTGAGCATGATAAATCACATAGATTCAGAAAGCTGTGCACAATAGGAACAAAATCCTACTAGGAATTAAAAAAAGGAAAAACTAAAGTTTTAGAAACATAATTCAGGACTCGGAAAGCTCAAAGAAGTAAAGATATTCCAGAGATACCTTAACTGTAAAGCACTGTCTTTTACTAAACAATTAAAAAAAATTATTTGGTAGAAGAGGACAGATGCAGGGTGGTGTTTTTCAACACTGGCTGTATATGCGAACCTCTAAAAGCATATAGATCCCCAACACAGAGAATCAGAGACTGATGTCGAACTAGAGGTCAGACTCCTCTCAGGGGTAGTTTTAAAGCACTCTGCTGAGGCGGAAGGATCGTCGGAGCCCAGCAGGTCGAGGCTGCGGTGGCTGGGAGCGGCCACTGCACTCCAGTCTGGGCGACAGGGTGAGACTCCAACTCAAAACAAAACAAAACAAAACAAAACAAAAAAACACTATGCAGGTGATTCTCATTCTCAGCCAGAGTGGAGAAGCATAACTTTACTGAGATAAAGAGAACATAAGCATTCCTGTCTGAGTGTGCGCACCAGTTGAAATAACAGGGGAAGCTTTTTAGGAATGCAAATGGACTCAATGTAGCATTTGCAAAAGCTGAAGAATTGGTCCTGTGACTCTGGCTCACAAGAGTATAGGAGGCTGCATATCTCCCCCACTGAGGGCAATGTTTGACGTGCCAGGGCATCTCTAAGTCTATGAGCATAAGATTCCTAATCAGCAGCCATCACAGGTATTGAAAATAATGAAATGGCAAGGCAGCCAATACCCAGCTTGGTGGACCCACAATGCAGACTGATGAATGAAGCCACTGTAGAGAATGACAGTACAATGAGAATGACCAAGTGACCTATAAGACGACCAAACATTTTCACCTGTGGAATGTCTGTACCTTTGCAAAACACATTTAGTAATTGGCCTACATGGCCCTTTATTACGGTCAAGACACTATGAGACACACATATAAATAAGATGGGGTCCAATCATGAAAATGAAACTAAATAGTTTGGAATTTATAGAGTGGGCAGCAGAGCAAAGAGACATAAAAATTTTTTAAATGGCACTGCCATGGTTAGGAATCCTGATAGCACAGATTAAAGAAAGAGACCATTTGAAAGTTAGTCCAGTTTGCAGATTACAATAGTGTAAAACAGAAGGACTTTCAGATCTATAAAATCACGTAAAACCTCTTATCAGCCCTAGACAAAGGAATGCCAAGTATCAATGTTCTCATCTTACCAAAATGGGACAGATTAAGTAAACTGAGGCAGTGAAGTCTATTGACTTGCTTAGACATAGTAGTCATTCCGCAGTTAATGGCAGAGGAGAAATCTTTTAACTGATGTAGTTGCCCGAAAAATGATCACTAGAAGAACTAAGAACGCTTATTTAGTAATTCAGTTCATACTGGTCAGTTTGGTTCACTTGCAGTGACAGGTATCTCAGCACAGGGGAGTGACTGTCACCCTTACCTCACTCAGATGTGTCTTCAGTTCCTGCACTTTTCTGTATTCCGGAGTGTCAAGGACCACTTTGTATTTATCTCGTATCTTTCTTGCATGATCGGTGTATAGATAATTAGACTTTTAAAAAAACAAACAGAAATATAAGCTGATTAATCATTTAAAGAACTGCATGTCACATTGTTTTCCAAATGGCTGGCATGCACACATGTGTCCTGGGTGTCTGTCCAGGCAAAAACAACTGTCATTTAACTAAGCTCATCACTTTTTATTGGAGGCACAGATCATCTTAAGTAGGTCATGACCTACTCAAATGGGTCAGTGGTATAGTTCCCCTTAAAAGTAGCTGCAGGCTAAGATCCTTTCTGTTCAGCTCTGGAGTCTGGTGATGGGGTACATGGCAGCTGTGCATGGGTGGCTATGAGTTGTGAAAAATGTGCACTCACCCAGAGCTTCCGCAGGTGTCGGGAGCGGACCATGTCAGGAGTGTCATACAGGAAGCAGCCAAGTCCCTTCAGGATCTGCAAGTCCTCTTTGTATTTAATCTGTTGGGCAAACACAGAAATTTAGCTGGTCATGAACAAATGTAAATCAGGAACATAAAAGAAAAAGTAGCAACGCTTCTTTATTGAGCTTTCACTTTGGTTCAACTTCTCCATCATGCACTCTCCATTTATTTGTGCTCAAATCACAGTTTTTTTTTCATTTCAGTCTCTAACCCTGAGCTGAGGAGATAGCACTGCTATTATTTTATTATTATTATTATATTGATGGGAGAAAAGCACAGATTGTAGAGGCTATAATACTGAGTGATCTATCACAGAAATAAAGAAACGACTATCACATGTTTTCACTCATAAGCAGACCTTGAACAACTGTCGTAATACTATAAGAAAGGAATTGGCAGTAGTGGGAAACTGCCAGGGGAGGGCGGGGGCAGAATTGGCAGTAGCAGGAAACTGCCAGGGGATGGGGAGCATACTTCATCAACTAGGTACCTGCATAATGAACATTTGTATACCTAACCCTGAATTGTACCCCACATATTTAAAATTTAAAAATATATATATACTAAACATGATAGTAAAAATAATTTAAATAAATATCTGTACTCTAAAAAAAACAACAAGAAAAGCACAGGTTGAAAGAGTTGGTCCTTAGGAGGAGCATCCAAAGAAAAATTTAGAAATGGCAGTAGAAAGTTGCTCAAGGGGGTGGGAGTAGGGATGAGTTAGAGAAAAATATTAGACATGATCTGGCATAGAGGCCACTTGGGAAGTGAGGAGTTGGAGTGATTTCGTGTTGAATGCAGAATGGTGGTCGTCAGATGCTCAAGAATGGTACCAATTCTTGTCTTTCCAAGTGGTTCTGTTATTACAGTTTCCATAGCTGGAGAATTGTGGAGTCCTCTCACTATTTCACCTCCAGGTTGCACACTTACACTTAGTTTTTTGTTTGTTTGTTTGTTTGTTTTGGAGAAAAAATTCTCCAACTTTATTATTTTATTTTATTTTAGGGAAATATTTTTTCAAAGATGTGGGGTACAATTCAGGGTTAGGTATAGAAACGTTGATTATGAAGGTACACATTTAGTTTAGTAATACTCAGTGAAAAAGGCTGTGCAAAGACCACTGGTTGTGCTAAATGCTGAAAGCAAGTCTGCCCCTTAGCAAGACCCTCCAGAAAGACCCCTGTGAAATGCTTACATCACTGGTGATATCTCCCACGTAGCGACAATGGATCACTTGGGGTGTGTATGGCAGAGAGATCATGTGGCCCTGCATCTTGAAGAAGTCTGATTTGTAGATCAACTAAAGAAAAAAAAATACCCAGAAACACAGACATCAGAGACCAAATGATTGAAACTCCCCTGGGCTCTATGGCCTATCTCTCCTAAAAAAAATACCCACCTCACTGACAGCTTCTTGTGTCTTCTTGACTTGACGGATTTCAGGCGTGTCGGGAGTTGTATGAATCTTGTCTTTCAGTTTGTGGTACAATTCTCGATATAGTCTCTACATTGGAGGAAAAATCATTCCAGGTGTTTAGTAGAAAATGATGAGGGCATCTACTAACTAATCAATAATCAAATATTTTACATAAAGAACCAGGGGAGAAAATATCGGGGATATAGAAAATGAGATTAGGAAAAAAAGAGAAAACGATACTTATTTCATTTAGGGGAAGAATTCGGAGCACAAAGTCTTCTATGTTCTCTCAGGTGGTTGCATAGAAGTATTAGATATACAAACTAAGAGTTAATGTAGAAAATCAGAGTCATGAGCCAGCCTAAAATGCAATCTCTTGAAAGATTTTTAATACAAATGTCAGAAGAAGGAAATTTTTTTTAAAGAAAATTGTGCATCAATCTATGGAACTGAGTCTCTGCAATGGCATTACCAAATATAGAAAAACACTGCCAAGGGATACCAGTATCACAACAGTGAAAAAAAGGACCTTCCCACTCCTTACTAATGTATAAATTAACAGCTGAAATACAACTGATTCTCAGTGCATTTCAAACAAAGCATCGGCTTTGAACTCAGTATGTCTCCCAGAAAATCAGCATTTATGGTACCTCGCTGGTAACATTGTTGGCTCTCCGGACATGGACAAATGGAACATCATTGGGGCCAAGTGTATACCCATTTGCCTTGATGTGTTCATAGACTTCTTTGTACTTGAACTGCAAAAACAAAATCAGAATAAGATCAGTCATGGGTAAAAAGAAAAGAGATGTCACCTATATTTGAAAACTGTTCTTTGAGGATTAAATATAAGGAAAAATCATTGACAAAATTTCAATATTAATCCAAGTCTTGAAAACTATTTGTTGGGAAATAAAACCAAGTCCAGAAAGGAATAAAATCCAATCTTGCCTAGGTGGAATCTGTTTGTAGGCAGGTCTGCAAAATGACAGAAGAATCTATATTTTTAAGACCAAATGTAGCTGAAAAATTAGGAAACGCAAAAAAGAAACAAGAGAATATTTTTAAGATTGATGGATAGCTTTGTGGACTGATTTAAAGAGGGAAGTGTTAGATTATTAAATATGTGACTGTTTGCTTTGGAAATAAATTATTGGGTTATAGGCTTTTGTACTCTTTCTGAGCAGCTGGTTTGACTTCCAGACTCTAAAACGGTAGCATGGAAAGGAGAGCTTGCTTATTCTTCAACCAGTGGCTGGTTGTGGTTTGCAGCCCTAAGTTACTGGGATGGCCAAAACTTCTCTAGGCTTGCCCATGGGGTAAATGCATCAAGACTCAATCTGGTACTTTAAAAAAAGTGGAGAAGGGTAATGACACTTGGACAAGCTACAAGTAGCAAGAACCTATCTACACCCCTAGCTTTTGATTGGGAACAGAGGTAGTAGGGAAAGGATTAGAGTCAGCAGGTAGGCAAAAAATCCTCTTTTCAAAGGAACCCACAGTGATGTTATATCTTTTTCAATGAAAAGTTGCAGAAGGAAGACAAAACTATCACCGCACATTGGTAAGCCTGTATGACATTGCATTTCTGGTAAATGGCTTGGGACAGTTCAAGATGCTTCTGTGCTAAGTAAGCTAATAGAAGTAAAGCCATGGGCCCTGAGACAAGGCTCCCACAAACATCCCAACCCCACAGGGTTACCCAGGCACTGCTGAATTGCAAGAGTCACCAATTCCACAGCACCCCTAGAAAATGTGCTGTCTCCCCTCCCCCTCTCCCATCATTCTACCATGTTGAACCTTTAGGGTGTGACTGGAAGATGAAAACAGGCTATTAATTAATACTAGTTTCCTCTCTTCCCCACCTTCAAACCCCATCTCAACCAGGAGGAGATTACTCACATAACTGCTCATGTAGCGGGTGTTCTTGGCGTGTTTGAAGTGAGGAGTGTCACCCGGAAGCCTGTATCCAGTGGGCAGGGTGCGCAGGCCAGTTTTGTATAGACTCTGCCAGAATGAGGGAGAGCGGGTTAAATGACACCTGGCATCAAATAACTGATCTGAGTTAAACAAATCACATACAGCTCATGTTACATTTTTTATCAGAAACTTAGTATACTTATGCTCACTGAATTAATTTCAGAAAGAAATTAAATACATTCTAAGAATCATGAAATGAGTCAGAATACTCTTAATCTATTGTTTCAGAAAAAGAGAACAATAAGTTAAATGGCTTCCTGAAAGTAATTCTTCTGAACACATGCCCAGCTGCTGCATGGCTTCTAGCAGGGATTTGGGAAAGGCAGAGAAGACAGTCAGCCAAGTGTTACCTCTCCCATTACCAATTCCGGGGCAGTCATAATTATCAGCCACATCTTTGGACTATCCTCTCCCATCTCTCCTCCGAACACAATGTCTTGACACTAGGTTATGAAGAGGCCAGGAGGCACGTATTCATGGGAAGAGTGGGAGGAAGCATAGGGGTTTCTGCCTGTGACCTTAAATACCCTGTCTCTCAGGGGAGCTACAGGATTAAGAATCATGCTTAAAATAGTAAAAACCAAATTATTTTTAATACTCAAGATAAAAAGTAGCATTAAAAGTTGAGAGCACAGCACCAGCACTGGGTGACAGAATAGGGAGATTAAATATGCAGGTGGGGTCCAGGTTCTTTCTCTTCTGACTTGCGGCAGGCAGCATTTTCTAGATACTTTATCTCTTATTGTTTGTAGTTATTTACAATTAAATGCCTTGTCTTTGGCATTCTAATTTTAAGCTTTTTGAAGTAGAAAAGGGATACTGGTCTTCTTCTGTGTAACTTGTAAATATGGCTTCCCCAAATGCCCATTTACTGGTTGCTGGAAGATCCATAGGAGGATCCTGCCAGCCAAGAAGGAAAACAGGCTATGCTTTATTTTTGTCTTTCCACCTCATGTGACTGGAACAGATTTATATTTTACAAGGTCAGGCCAAGAGGATGCCCAAGCCAAGATAGTTTCCACAGAGGCTGAAGGCCTGGATTTCTGCTGGGCACTTGAGTTTTCACGGCTCACCTCACTCTGGAGCTTGTATGCACGAAGGGCCCGGTCCAGATCCACAGTCTTCGTAGTTGGAGCCACTTTACCTCTGACACTATGCACATAATCGTGGTGGTAGACAGCCTGGAGCCAAGGGAAGCAGAGTGAGTTGATTCCAACCACCGCAACATTGTTAGAAGCACAGTAAATGGAAACCCAAGTATCTCTTTTTTTAAATAAAGGGTAACCTATTTCCCTTTCCTACGAGATATATTACTATCTCATCCAGTAGGATCTGAGCCAGGGTCAGACACCCACACTGAGAAATAAGTGGAAGAGACAGTTCAAATCCAAGAAGAGGAAGTGTGGGCCTTTAACCACTAGAAGTTCCAAAATAATAGATCTCAACGTTTGCACTCAGGGGAGGGATCTAATATTCACTCGTCAACCTGTGGAATTAATAAAGAAAGAGCAGCTTTGTGCCTCCTCTGCCTGCTCTCTGTCAGGTGTCATGGTGGGTGCGTCACATACGCTACAGGTGGGGAGACTCAGACAGATTAAGTGCTTTTCACAAGCCTCATAGATTGTGTGGAATAGAGGCAGGATTCCAATCCACATCTCTAACTCTAGAGAGTCTGCTTGATTCTTGTTCTACCATAGGCTCTGACAATGAGTTGGCTAGACAATGAGAAATAAACTGTTGCTCATGACACAAGGGCACAAAAAGCAACTTAGGAAGCTCTAAAGCACAAAATATTTCAGACTCTGATTACTGACAACTCCGCCCCGGCAAACTACTTGAACACACCAGGTTTTAGGAAACAAGAGCAGCGCCTTCAGTGTTTTCTACAGCACCAGTACTGGTTTTCCAGTTAGAAAAACCCTGGACCTGCCCAGTCTATGGTTTTGCCACTTCTGTGTGAGTTGTGGTCCCTGTCTTTAATACTGTCCATGGTAACTTCCTCAGTGAGCCTTACATCACTTAGCTGTTTCCCACTTTTGACGGCCTGCACGTAGACTGGTGTATCTGTGACCATCTTGTAGTCATTCCTTGTTTTCTGCGAGTGAGCTTTGTATTTGATCTGCCGAGAGAAAGAAAACAAACCTGTGTTGGACATTCATTATACTAGAAACTACTGGCTTTCACAGAGGGTTTGTTTGCTTTTAACTCATGAGATTTACATTTATCAGCACTTATTTGACAGACCAGGATGCATCTGAATTTTTTTTTTTTTTTTTTTGAGTTGGAGTCTCACTCTGTTGCCCAGACTGGAGTGCAGTGGCCGCTCCTGGCCACCGCAGCCTCGACCTGCTGGACTCCGGCGAACCTTCCGCCTCAGCCTTCCAAGTAGCTGGAACTACAGGCGGATGCTACCACGCCCGGCTAATTTTTTGATGAGGTCTCGCCAAGTTGCCCAGGTGGGTCTCAAACCCGCAGGCTCAGGCAATCCACTCACCTCAGCCTCCCAAAGGCGCGGGATTACAGGCTGAGCCACCCAGCCCGGCTTGCAACTGAATTTTTTAACGATCAATATAATCAGCACTTCTGGTCACAGGGGGCTTTTTAGAGTCTTCTAGGAGGCTTGACAACTACTCTTCTAGGAAAGTTTAAGCTTTCTTACTAAATCTTCATTATGGTATTTAACTTGCCTGAAATATACTCTCTTTACAAATAGATCCTCTTTATAGCATCACAAACTACTAACAAATGATATTTTCCTAAAATGAGAATCATGTGCTCATTTCTATGTCCAAAATAGTCTAAAAGGTGCACAGAAAAGCCCCAGAGGTCCCTTCTTCACCAGAGGACAATGGCATAGCTGGACTGTATTAATAGAAATGCCATAAGCATTCCTGAGAAATAGCTGCTCTGTTCCTAGCATCTGTCTCCAACTCTGCCATTCTCCACAGCTGGTCTACGACAATGTCCCTATTTTACATATTCTCCCCTTGACTCTAGACTGCATAGAGATGGAAATATACTAAATAACAAAACAAAACAAGGCAAACTCACATCATTGCGTAGATCATAAGCGTGCTTGGCATGGAGGATTTCAGGAGTGTCCCAGACGTAGCAACCAATGCCTTTTAGCCAGTTGAGGTCATCCTTGTACACAATCTACAGGATTTTCATAGAGGGGATCAGGAAAAAAAAAATTGACCATAATAACTTTAACATTAACACGTAGACACACTCTAGACCCAGATGACTTTATGGAAAGAAAAGCAGTAAGACTGAAGGTGCCACAGAAACATCCCACACAGAGCCTGCTTCCAGGGACAGCTCCAAAGTAAATCAGACCCATGGATATATAGGAAAGCAGCAGTGCAAAAGCCCTAGGTGAAGAAATAGGAGCGTCTGCTCTCTTCAGGGTGGGGACACAGGGCAGGGCAGAGGAGGAGGGCCTTCATAAGCAGTGGGCTTACATCGCTGATCTGATCTGTGACTTTCCTGATGTGATCATTGATTTTCAAGTCAGGGTGGCATATCCATTCGTGGAGGTGCAGGCGATAATCAACCTCACTGACTTTCTTCTGAGTATCCTTGGCAGTCACCAACTCTACCATGTCGGGCACGATGTGGATTTTCATCTTGTTCTTTTCATAAACGGATCTGTACAGGCGCTGTGAAGTTGAAAGTACATGCCAATCATACAGGAAATTAGGCCGAGGCATCGTGGCAATACGTGAGAAGTCAGGGTAACCAATTCACAGCTGGGGGCAGAGTGCGGACTGGCATTTTTGGATACTTTCTACAGATTAATACCAGGGGAAATTTTAAAAAATTAAAGCAGCATGGGCTGAAATAACGCTTAGCTTCTTTACATACGCACAACCAATACCACATGCATTGTTTAATAAAATAAACTGCTCTGATTTATAACATGTGGCTATTTTACCTGGCTTCGATTTGAAGTAAGGCCTTTGGAATTGCAGTTATGTACCTCATAACAATGTTTTGGTCAACAACAAACCACATATACGACAGTGTTCCAATAATATTGTAATACTTTTTTTACTGTACCTTTTCCATATTTAGATACACAAACACTTACCATTATGTTATGGTTGCTCACAGTATACAGTACCGTAAGATGTCGTGCAGGTTTGTAGCCTAGAAGCAATCGACTCAACCGTATAGCCCAGGTGTGTAGCAGGCTGTATCATCTAGGCTTATGTGAGTACACTCTATGATGTCTGCTCCACAACAAAAATCACCTAAGGATGCATTTCTCAGAATGTAGCCTTGCTTCTCCATACTTACATCAATGTTTAGCTTGCCAACTCGGAGGCACCGCGCTGTGTTAGGATCATCGTCAACACTTTTTGGCAGAGTGTAAAGAGCTTTGAATTTTTCGTATTCTTCCCGATATTTGATCTATAAAGTAGAGAGTAAGAAACATCGTTTTAGAGAGTAATGGATCTATATTTTGGGATTTTAAAATTTTTATTTCAAAGATGTGGGGTACAATTCAGGGTTAGGTATACAAATGGTTATTGTACAGGTAAAGTTTGTGCTTCACTTTGCTTACCACTTCACCTGGTTTGAGATCAGTACCCTTTGTGATCAGATGTGCCTCCTCTCCCCATCCCCCCTGGCAGTTTCTGGCTACTGCCGATCCCTTTCTTATTGTATTATGATAATTGTTCAGGGTCCATTTATGAGCAAGAACATGTGGTACTTAGTTCTTTGTTTCCACGATAGATCACAGAGTATTATAGACTCTAAATTCATCAAGTTGCTGTGAAGATGTATATTGTTAAAAGAGCATGGGCGTTAATGACTGACTTTGAGATCCAGTCAACATGGACTCTCACTTCTCTGTGCTGGTTTCCTCTTCTGTGCCGACAGATATCACTGGCACCTGCCACAGGGTTATTGTGAGGCTTAAATCAGACTCTCTCTGAAAGTACTTTTAAACTGTACAGCACTACACAATTTTGGTTACTATTTTTAAAACTCTCAAACCAATACTAGTATTTGTACTGCTACTACAAGCAACTCTGTAAATTTTAAAATAATCTCTAATAATAATGGCTTTGTTTTTCTTACTACTATAAGTGAAAGGCTAAAACTGTGCTCAGGAATCTCTTTGGTTTCATTTTCTTTTTCTTTCTTTTTTTTTTTGAGTTGGACTCATGGCCATCCCAGCGTCGACCTTCTTGGCTCTGGTGATCCTTCCGCCTCAGTCTTGCAAAGTAGCCGGAACTATAAGTGTGTGCTACCACACCCAGCTCATTTTTTATTTTTTGTAGAGACGAGGTCTCACCATGTTGCCCAGGATGGTCTCGAACCCTCAGGCTCAGGCAATTCTCTCGCCCCGGCCTCCCAAAGTGCTGAGATTACAGGTTGAACCACCGTGTCCAGCCTGGTTTTAATAACTGAAAAGTCTGATGATGAAGAGACACAATCCTTGAATGTCGGTTTCTACAAGATTTTCAAAAAATATAGTGCAACCAACTTCTGTGGGGAAACTATTATTTCTTAAACCATGTTGCCAATTATTTAATGCTCTGTGATTATATGAACTAGATATGGGGCAGAACCTTATTCTAGCTGCTTATATCTAATATATTTCTCAGTTTAAAATGATAGCATTTCAAAATATCCTTTAAAAAAATTTTTTTTCTATAGTAATATTGGAATCCTTCTTTTACAGAATTAATTTATCTGTGTCCCACCTTGTTCCAAAAACAATTCACCAAGAATCCTGCCTCTACAACTTTGTTAATGATTCTAGGGGAAAAAAGTCTCTGCTGGGCTCTGTAAATCTTATCTATAAAATTTCTCTTCTCAGATGAAAAGTTTGCTCCTCGGGGCTAGTCTTTTTGCAGTCTTCTAAATACAGTTGGGTCTGGGGGTAAAATCGTATGCTTTACTTTGTCCTCTAGGTAAAAATTAAATAATTCCATATATTGTCTAAGGAAATCTTTTTCGAAGGTGTGTATCCATCTCTGAGCCCATTAGAGAGTAGTGAAGTCAATTTACTGGGTCACTAGCATGTAAATGAGTAGAATAGAATTGAAATTGTCAAAACACATTGTCCCTACTGTAGTAGTCAGTACTTCTCTTTAAGACATTTATGTTGGAAGAAACTTATATAAACTTTGTGTGCGTGTGTGGTTGTGTGTGTGTGTGTTGACTGGAAATAAAAAACTTTTCACTGTGGGTCATGGCCAAAAAAGTTTGAGAAACACTGATCTAAAGTTTTATATAAAATGTTCACAACTAAGAGATAAAAGTCCGCCAGACATGGTGGCTCAGGCCTATAATCTCAGCACTTTGGGAGGTAGAGATGAGAAGATTACCTGAACCTAGGGCTTGGCAAGACCTTGTCTCTATAAGAAATCAAAAAATTAGCCAGGTATGGTGGTGCATGCCTAAAATTCCAGCTACTTGGAAGGCTGGAGGCGGAAGGATCGCCTGAGCCCAGCATCCTACAGAACTACGGCCCCGGGTGACAGAGTGAGACTTTGACTCAAAAAAAAAAAAGAGAGAGATAAAAGTCTAATTTTTCTGAATGAGAACTGGGCTTAGAACTACAATGTAGTTTATAGGGAATTTTTACAATAAAAGCTCTTACTTGAGAGCGTTAATTATTAGAGATCATAAGACTTTCTACTAGATTTAAACAGCTCATGTGATTTAGGGTTTGTTTTTGTTTTACAATTATGTCTATATCTAAGAAAAGTTTTGTCTTAATAAAAGAATTTCAAAAGATTTGAAAATTTTATATTTTCATTGTTATAAAAATAATTTATTATTTCATCATTTATTTGAGGTTGCTGTAATAATCAGTTATCATATTCATTGGTTTATTTTTGCTCAAAGTCCACATAATTCTACTGAAAAAAGAGTCTATTTTGTATAGTATATTATATCTTCAGTCCATTCTCATTTCTGGCTATAACAGAGACTATCTGTCCATGTCATCTGCAGACAGGCAGCCTAAAAGGTCACATTCATAGCCTCCATAAGTGTTTGTGATTCTCATGATTCTCTCTGGACTACAGGGCCCTTGAGAGGAAGTAAGGAGTGCACAGTCTCTGTGATGACCGAGCATCTGGAATTATTTGCTGGATATGCCCATGGGAATGCTGGGGGTACTTCTGGGAAACATATGATGCAGCCTGAAAGATTCTTGGAGTGGAGAGCAGGGGAGGGCAGGGAAGGATGAGAAAGCTGTCATGTTTGTCCTTGACTTACATGGCTGGCCAAATGCTTCTTGTTCTTGGCATGTGTCAGGGACACGGTGTCGGAAGGCAGGATGTAGCTGGTGGCTTTCACTCTATCCCAAGCCTCCTTGTACAGGTTCTGTAGAGGCGGAAATGCAAACATGGGAAAATACAACCTGGTTAGCTTCTGAGTAGCAGGTTTCTCTCTGTTTCTGTTCTTCTCACACATTCCCTTCCAAAGCCAAGGCTTCTCTTCAGCTTGAGGCTTATTTAAGTGTACATATAAAGATTATGAATAAAGTAAGATGGAAGGTCCAGGAAAAAAAAAATGGGATAGGGGGCCTATCCAATTTATTCTCTCATTGTCTCTGAAGGGGAAAAAGGTGGCTCATATATAGGGGGGGATAATGTTCAACTCACACTGCTAAAAAGATTCTTCAGATTTCTAGTTCTGTCATAATCTGCTGTTTCCAGAACTGTTGTATATTTGTCCTTAATCTGGTGATAATTTTCTTTATATTTCACCTGCAGACAAGAAAGAATGGGTTATTCATTTCTGTTGTTTGAAAATATGTAAAGACAAGAAATGACTTGTCCCTGGAAGAGAAGTACAAGAAGACGCACCTCACTGGCATTAATGCCACTCTGAAGAGCCGTCACGTAGAGTGGTGTGTCTGTGACCATATTATAGTTTTTTAGATTTTCTTTGCCTGCTGCTGTGTATTGTAGCTGTGAAGAAGAACAAAAGACACCAAAAATGGTAAAATACAGGTCTGTCATCAGCTTTAGCTGTATGTGCCAACTTAGATATGTCTTTATGTCTTTCTGGGTTTCTGCTTTAATTCTAACAAACAGGCTGTCATTCCATAGACTTGTAGACTGTGTAACTGCCAGAACGAATGGTTTTTCTTGACAAAGGAAATCTCAGCCATTTTGTTGCCTTTTCCATGCCTACACTCCACCCCTGACAGTAGTTCCTCAATTCAACATTCCAGCCTTATCAGAGCTGAACCATGTACTGAGAAATTTTCCAGATTTTTTTTTCCTTCAAAATTTATCTACCTGTAGTCAAGGAATGCTTTTGCATCCTCCTCTCTGCAAGTTAACCTGATCAACTAAGGTACCGAGGCTTGAAGTAGCTCACTATGAAACACCTTCCAGATAACTTTCTGTTATAAATGTACACTGCCTTAAACCACAGGAGAGACACATACTGAGAATGTCCAGCCCCAGAGCAGGCCGCTGAGAGGTTTGATTGGGAGGGGAGAGGAGGGGAGGGGAGAGGAGGGGAGGGGAGGGGAGGGGAGGTAGGGGTTTTGGTTCCATTAGATCATATATTGTTACAGCAATTTTGTCTGCCTGAGCATAAAGACACCTTGGCCACCAGCCCACTGACATCACCATGGATTCTGATAACCCATAGAGAGCCAGTCCTTCCAAAGGATGTTGGCTCACCTGACTCTGGAGGTCATATGATTTCTTGGCATGGAGGATCTGGGGTGTATCCCAAACGTAGCAACCAATGCCTTTCAGCCAATTCAAGTCATCTTTATATACATTCTGCAAAAAAGATAGAATAATGAAAAGGGACAGGCATTCCTAATTTACAACTGAGCATTTTGAGAATTTCTTATCATCCCTTGGCTGTGCTGAGTGCTAAAAGGTCAGCTGCAAGGCCTTTAATTCCCAGGCCAAAAGATGCTTAGCGGGAGAACGGTACTTAAGTCAGAGTCTAGTGTTAAACAGACTAAATATTTAACATAGGTGTTGTACGGCTCAGAGGGACTTCTTACACCAAAAAGTGGTTACTTGTGCCGCTTTGTGTTGAAAAGCAGCGGGATTTGTAAATACAGAGAAACTGGAGCATGGGGGGCGGGGCCGCCAAGGGAGGGCTGGGGAAGCGGTTGTTAGGTTAAGCTGCAGAAGGAAAAACGTACATCGCTCAGGATCTCCTGGGCATTTCGGGCACGTATAACACTGGGCTCTTCCGGAAGAGATGTCCACTGGTGGAAGTAGTGTCGGTACTCTAGGTCACTGAGGATGTACTGGCACTTTTTGGCCAGCACATGATTCATCATGTCATTGGGGATATGCACATTGGCCTTGGTGTCCTCATAATTTTTTCTGTAGTTCAACTAAAAAGTAATGTTTTAAAGAAAAAACGAGAAAGGAATTAAAATGTAAATTATTCAGATCAATCTCTCTTAGAGCCTTATTTCTAATACAGGTAATACCTCTACAATAGTCTAAGGTTAAAAAAAATTCTTTAACACATTCTTTTTGTTTCTAAATTGCCCATCCTTTTATAACACAGGGTAAATAATAACTTTGTTGCTTTCTCCTTTTCCCAACACCTAGCCCTCACCATGTGTTTGGCAGTGTTTGGAGGGAGGGCACAGCCATCAGGGGTCCACAGGCTAACTGGCAGGGGTGGGGAAAAGCTCAGGAATGACTCCACACTGCTCCATCCCCTAGCTAACCTTGAACCAAAGGGCAAGTTATAAATAGGCAGACACAAGAGCTCATGTAAGGGGTATAAATCCTGTGTTAAAGTGAACATTTGCTTACCACACTCCTCATCTTCTGGAAATCAAGGCAGTGAACCACACCAGGGAATTCACCGATTACTTTTCCAGCCAGGTAATGACCCTTCTGTTTCACATACGTCTCTTTGTATTTAAGCTGGGAAGAGGATTCAACATTGAGAATCACTGAAGTTTTCTAACCAGCTCCTTCCTCCCCAGTCAAGACTCCCAAACCTAGGAGGGGAAAAGGTCATACTGACCTCACTGTTCACCAGATCCGCATGCTTGGCTCCAACAATGGGAATATAGCGCTCATCCAGGGTGTAGCCATAGGCCTTGGTTCCCTCCCATGCCCCCTTATACAGTATCTAGAACAAAGAAATATGAGTCAACAAAAGTTTGCCTTCAACTTCTTTCAGATACCACTAAAACAACTGGCAAGATTAAGGTAAAACGTGTATGCTCAAGGCAAGGCTTAAACCTTTATTTATAGCCATTAGCATGTCTTCCTAGAACAACAGTCATTTAGTTTACTGCAAATTAAGCCTATGGACTCTGAGGCATTTTATAACAGAGTATTTACAGTTCTAGTAAAAGTGACAACAAATTTGTGCACATAGAATCACCAAAGATTACTTTCCACTGGGCCCATACATGTGTGTGCACACGCACACACACACACACACACACACACACACACACACACACACACACAAATCCCATCGTCCTCATGTGAAGTAACTGAATTAAATTCCACTTGTTGGCTGCAGGTGCTCCTGCATGATTGCTAAAGAGAGACTGGGCTTTCTTCCCTTTTCTCTGTTGGGAGTTGCTCAGTCCTATGTGCAGCCAGGGCCCTTATAGTACCTGTTATGTTATTGTTTACCTGTTTACTTATATGTCTGTTCCTCTCACTTGTGTGAGCTCCTGAAGAACTTGTCTCACAAAGTTTTAACCCCTCCATACCCCCTATAATGCCTGGAACATCACAGGAGCTCAAAAATACCAACAGAATAAATGCTGTTTGCCTTGAATAATATTCTACTTCCAATAAACAAAACTAAATGCAATGAAAATAATAAGCCGCCTTCTAAGTTCAGCTATTCACCAAATCAGCCAAGAATACGAATACTGACAAGAGCTTCAAATTAGGAAATGAGTTGTTATGACATAAAAGAGTACTTACAGTACTGTAGAGTTTTCCCATGTCTTTGGAGTGGGAGATATGTGGTGTATCTGGAGAAAATGTGTACTTGCCCTTGGCTTTATTGAATGTTTCTTTATATTTCACCTAAGGAGAGAAAATAGAACAAAACCTTTTATTACCATAAACGTATATTTAACTTTTTACAGGATCTACCTATCAACATAATAATCTACATTTAGAGATTCAAACTAACCAACTGGTTGCATTTTCAGTCCATTTTGACTAATAGGATAATTTGGACAAGACTATAGATATCTAACAGTGAGTACAATTTACCACCTACTAGTGACTTTTGAAATATCCCCCTCAAGACTATCTCATAATTTATCTCCTTCCAATTCCTTACAAGCAATTATCTCTGCTCTTCCTCTTTCTAGTGCCTGGATTCTCCCAGCCTGCTCCACACCCAATGGAGAGGGGTTGCTATTTTGATTAACATTCCACAATAGTCATTCTGCTACAGCAGCTGGTGAGGTGGGATGCTTGAGTTCAGCATCAATGCTGCAGCAGTCTTTGACTTCCGGGTTCCCTTCTGTTAATGATGAGGAGACCAGGTAGCATGAGCTTTTCTGTGCATCTGAGCAACTAAGTTGATGCATCATGTTTTTGTTCGGCACATATGGATGGCTGGTGGCAGGTACAGATTCAGGTTTCAGTGGGAGGTAGCTTATGTCATAGTGTCTAGCCTCAATTGACTAGAGCTCTGCATGAGGGATACTGGGCCCTCATTTGGTGTAGACAATTAGCTCCCCAGTCTCTTGACTTCAGCATATACAAAGTAAACTTACATCACTTTGATTGACTGAGTTAATCTTGGCCAAAACAATCTCTGGAGGATCCACCACACTTGTAAAGTTAGGATAGTTGTCAAGAGCATCTTTCTTATATTTTATCTGTAAATAAATAGAGACAATTAAGGCAGGTCTACCCCTACAGGGTTCTTACCCACACATGACGGGTAGAAGGACCGGCATTAGATTAGACTGAGAACAGGCTTTTTCATACCTGATTCACCATTTCCTGATTCTTAGTAACTCTCAAATGGTCCACAGAATCCAGGGGGATCCAGCCAATGCCTCGGAGCCACTCCAGATCAGCTTTGTAGATATTCTGCGAGCAGGGGGAGTGATACGATGGAGGTTAAATAACTCCAACACAGGTTTACAGAGAGCAGATTACAGAAAGATTTTTCAGAAGTCTTAAAAGTAGTTCTCACTAGTAGTTGTTGTCTCATTCATTCAATCCTAATTCTACCTGAGCAATATTTTTTGAGCCTGTTCCTGTGCATGAAACACTTCGCTTGGTGCTCTGAGGGATGACTACAATGAGGGGGTTTAGGAGTTGCTTACAAAGTGGGAAGTGGTTACGTCCTATGAGAGTAAGACCACTCAAGCGCTAGGGGAGTCAAGGGAAGGGGGACGATACTTTCAGCTGTGGCAAAACAGAAAAAATTTACCAGAGAGGTTATACTTTTAGGTGGACCTGGCACGTTTCATTATGTAGAAGTATGTGGGGGCATTTAGACTAAATGAAGGACACCACACAAGTAAATGCCCATGGACTGGGCAGGGGAGGCATCTCTTCCAGCCCTGCCAATCCTATCTCTGCTGTCTTCCAAGCGCCTACCCCACAGCAATGGAGAGGCGTTGCTATTTTGATTAATGTTGCACAACAATCATTCTGCTGTAGCAGCCAGTAAGGTAGGATGCTCAGGTTTAGCATCTACACTGCAGCAGTCTTTGACTTCCAGATTGCTTTCTGTTAATGACGAGGAGATCCAGGTAGCATGAGCTTCTCTGTGCACCTGAGTTATTAAGTCAACGCATCATGCTTCCATTCTGCACCTCCAGATGGCTGGTGGCAGGTCTAGATTTTGATTCAGGCTTCAACGGGTGGTGGCTTATGTCAAATTCTCTATTCTAAGTTTACCAAAGCTCTGCATGAGGGATACTGGGCCCTCATGCAGTTTAATCAGTAGATTCTTTCTCTTTCACTTTGCTTGCAAACAACTCCTGTACAAATGCCTTGATCAATGAGCTGCTTGGTAAAGCAGGAATAGGGCATTCCTACCTAGGTCCTTAACTGTGCTGTCATCTAACATTGTCAAAACTTCAACTTGATTCCGTTTCTACCTCTGCCAATTATTATTTTTAATCAGCTGATAACTTCCCATGTGAATGTGAGTGAGGAGTTGCTGATGCCAGAAATGATTTTTAAAAAGCAGCAGATTTTTTTTAAAAACTGAAAGTTATTCAGAAAAAGCAGTCACCAGGCAAAGCTATCAATCCTTCACTGCTCCTGATCTTTCTCTACTTCATATCCAGCCACAATTTCTTTCTGGGAACAAACTAAATATTTATGGCCCACAGTTTCAAAGACTGGTGGATCTGGCATGCCGCTTATCATTCTCCAAGTGTACTATATGCACCTAGATAATGAAGAAACAAAAGTCACTTACATCGCTCTGTAGGTCATAGGCCTTTCTTGCCTGAATGATATCATTTTGGTCAGGATGACATGTCCATTGGCGCAGGTAATTGCGGTAATCCACATCGCTGACAAGAGACTGCCCCTCCTTGGCGGCCACGACTGACACTATATCGGGAGGTATGTTGATTTTGGCCTTTGTTTTGTGATAGCCCTCTTTATAGAGTCTGTCATTCTGAATCTGGCCTGCATGCTCAAACCAGACCAGTTTGGGATCATCTCTCATCGTCGGGACACCGACGTAATGACCTTTTTGCTTTACATGTTCAGCTTTGTACTTCAGCTGGTGGAAAGAAGAACATAGATTCCATCAGCCTTGACAAGCACACAGGGCAAAGAGGGCTTGAGTATCTGCTAAGGAATATCAGCAAATTCAGCCCCCTCAGCTTTTTGTTTCACACTCCCCCATCCCGAGAACAGATAACAATAAGCACAAAAATAAATAAAAGTAAAGGAATAGCCATTTAAATATATCCAAAAAATCATATACTTGTTTTCTAATTCTGGCAATATTTTTATTCAAAGATCTGGATATTTTAGGGAGGGCAGAGAATATAAGAAGTAAGCTGGGTGTGGTGGCTCAAATCTGTAATCCCAGCACTTTGGGAGGCTGAGGTGAAAGGATTGCCTGAGACCACAGGTTCAAGACCAGCCTGGGCAACTTGGCAAGACCTCATCTCTACAATAAATCAAAAAATTAGCTACCTCAGCCTTCCAGCAACTTGGAAGGCTGAGGCAGAAGGATCTCCTAAGCCCAGCAGGTCAAGGTTGCTGTGGCCATGAATGTGCCACTCCAGCCTGGGTGACAGAGTGAGACTCCGACTCAAAAAAAAAAGAAGTAAAGAACTCAAGCAATCACTTTTTTTTTAGATTAGAAAATATAGTTTATTTAGAAAGTAAATTAGAGAGAACGAGAAAGAGGTGATTCGCCTCCTCAAGGCAGGGGAGGGGGCCAAAGTTTAAGAAAACATGGCCTGACCACAGCTCAAAGAACACATGCCACACCATAGCTCAGCAAGACAATGGCAAGCAATCACTTTTAAAGAAGTCAAGGGGGAGTGGCAGAGAAAAAAGCCCAAAGCCTATGGGAAAAGGACAAAAGGAGAATAGGTACTTCAACTATCACCAAAGCCCAGTCAAGCTGAGAAGGAACACCCTCAAGGTGTTAGCTATGCATAACCAGAATCCTCTATGGGCAAGGTCCCACTTTTGCAAAGTGCACTCATATCAGGATATATTACCTCACTCTGGACATCACTGGAGTGATGGGCATGAACAAATGGTACAGCATCCGGAGGCAAAATGTAACCTGTGGCTTTTTGTTTCTCCCAGCCTTCCTTGTAGAGGTACTAAAAGACAGAGCCATGATAAGGGAATAAAATAAAGCATCAGAAAGGAGGGATAAATCGTGTGCATAAATATCTTACAGTTCTACAAAGTAACAGGAATCCAGGTAAAACCCATACCTGGTCCAGTATCCGGGCAGCCTCCTGGGCAGCGTGCAGAAAGGGGGTTTCTGTGAGGGTGTAATTTGATTTGGTGGCATTCCAGTCTTTCCGGTATTTAATCTAAAAATGAGAGGCAAGGGACGAGTTACTTGATGTTAAGAAAACACCATGTTCCCCAAGCAATTGCTAGCATCGATAATTTCTGTGATTAAAACCTGTATATATGACAATGTTTGCATGCTGAGTAGGTAGAAAAGGTATGGAAATGATACCTGCACGTCATCGTGCAGTTTTAAAACAGCCATATACTTACATCATTGAGGATCTCACCACTTTGTTTTGCAGTCACATAATCAACTCTGTCATCCACAGGAGTAAAGTTGAGATTTTCTATTTTTGTGCGATATTTTTTCTATGGGAAAGAACATCGTTTAGATAGTTGTAATCCCTGATTGAGTATGCACTGAGAAAGATACATTAAATTTAGGGCCCTTCTCTGCTAGAAACATAGAGTGCCATATTTGAATGGTATCTTCTTGGTAATTAGGCTTTCTTATAGCATTTTATTTTTTAAACAACTGTGTTGGCTTTTCCCACAGATTTTAAAGCAGCGAGTTTGCTTATCTCCCAAAGTTATGTAATATATCATCATGTGTTTCATAATTCCCAATACATTTTTCCCACTGGACAAACTTCTCTTAAGCATATTCCTATTGCTATTGCTGACAAAAGGATTTTTCCATTTATACAATTCCAAGCATCATTGAGTATGCTGGATATTATATTATGAATGTGATCCCATAATATGATAGGGATTATTTTGGAAAAATACATGTACAGGATCATTTTGGAAAAATATGCCTGTCTTAAATTATAGCAAAGTGCTTAAAATTGGTGATATGAGATGGCTGTATTGTCACTCGCTAGTTTTATCCAGTTTTTTGGGAAATGTACTGAAAGGCAGGGTAAAATCTTGGAATACCTCACTGAAGATATCCGCAGCATGTTTGGCGTGATTGACAGACACAGAATCGTTTGGCATCCACCCAATTCCACGTAACCATTCCAAGTCGGCCTTGTATACAGCCTGTGAAAACAAGGCCAGCATGAATTCAGTAGCCCTGATCATGTGGTCCCATTTAGCCTATCCATTGGTCTGATGAAGAAATACAACATAAACCATACACACACACACACACACACACACACACACACACACACAGAGCAAGGATGACATACTCAAGAAGCCAGACATAAGAAAATTAATTAGAAGGCCAGGCAATGTGAAACCTGAGGCTGTGTTTTCTATTAAAGGGGGTTACCCTTAATTCCGTACCAAAGGGTCATGTACATTCAGAACTGCATTCACTGAATTTTCAAGAGAAATGGGAAAATCCTGGATCTGTACACAAAATTTTTCTGATTTAAAAACCTTGGCAACTTAACACAAAATTTCTAAAAACTGTGTCAACTAAAAAAGTACGCCGGTGCCCACATCCTGTCCCTGAGCTGCCAATATTTTACTTGATATGAACCTCTGTTGCTATCTGAATTTACAGGAATAGTATTTGCACAGTTTTATTGAACCTAATGCAGTTAAGACCTGTGTTTTCACTGCCATTTATTTCTTGATACAAAGTTTAGACCCTTCCTAGCTTTGGTGACTTTCATACCGTACTATACTATGAGGCCTCACTAATATAAAATTATTGTCTGTATAAAGATCTGCAAAATGATGACACAGGATTTAGTGTCATAAACTTTTTGAGTCATGGCAAAATGAGAGAAGAGTTCATCCTAGACTGAAGTCTACTCACATCACTCTGCAGTTCATAGGCTTTCTTGGCCTGAATCACGTCGTTCTGGTCAGGCATGCACGTCCACTGGTGTAGGTAATTACGGTAATCAACATCGCTGACCAGAGCCTGGGAGCTTTTAGAATGAAGGATGGAAAGCATGTCCACGGGGCTCTGGATCTTGGACTTCCATTTGGCCCACTGCAGCCGATACTCTCGCTCATTCTGGATCTTGTCAGCTATGAGGGCCCACTGAATCTTCCTGTCATCCCTGGCTGTGAGGGTGCCCACATAGTGTCCCTTCTGCTTCTCATGGTCAAGCTTGTATTTATACTGGGGATGAAAAAACAAAGCAGATGGGTCACAGCATGTCCTCCTGATGCACCTAGGGCATTTGCTGAGAAAACTGAGAAGTTAGAAAAGGCCACACTCACGTCACTGGCAATCTCCCTGGAGGCTTTGGCAGCCTGGATAGGGATGGCGTCCAGCCGGACATCACAGCTTGCTTTCACTTCATCCCAGCCCTCACGGTAAATTTTCTGAAGGGGAGAAAAATAAGGTATCATTCCAGATCCAGATTTACCAGTAAGTCCAAGGGTTCAAGTAGAATTAGTATCATAGGGGTACAGTTTTGAAATACCAGGACTTGAGAGCAGTTAAAGAAAAGAGAATAGGTGTGAATCTTCCCATGCACCATTGTCCTGGAACATGAAACAGTGTCTGGAGTCCAAAGGTCTGGGCTTGACAAGACTCCTTTCTTGTTAATTTAATCACAGTTTCTAAACAGTAGTTCATCTTTATAATCTCATGCATAATGTAAAAGGGTTTAGCTTTGTTTTCTTGTGTTGGTGTACTGGAAGATCAGATACTAATGAGCTATTACTGAATTTCTTTAATTCAATAATTGAATGTACTTATTTCTTTAATTTAATTCAGTTTTGAAATCTTTAGAATTATAAACTTTTTACATTTGAGGTTTTTTTCTAATATAGCTTTTTAGATTTTTTAGTATGATTGACGGTGCACTTTGGTTGAAAATGTTAGATCTGCTGAAACACAATTGGCTGGGACAGCTATTTTTTTAAAAGAGGAGTTAACTAACGTAGTGACTGATTTACAGCTATTTTAAAATGTATTTAAATATATTCTGTATTAATAATGGCAGAAAGACTCAGAAATAATAGTCATTTAAACACATAATTCGGAAATCATACCAATCAGTAGGAGAGCTTCTATAATAAAGAAAGAAGTGAATTGTAGTTATTGACACTTTTGTAGCTTTTGCATATCTGAAAAATGAATGCTCAGACAAACTTTGTCCTTTTAATCATGGACAAGTTTATATGAATTTTCATCTGAATTTTTGTATGAATTTGGGTGTGCCTATTTTGACAACTGACTCATTTTCTGTGCAGAGGAAAAAGTATTCTCCATATTTAAATGTATTAGACTACAGAATATTTAATGCAAGCATGTCATCATGTTATTTTATTTTATTTTGTTTTTAATCTATTTTATTACATACATCAAGCTATTTTTTACATAGTAAATTTCTGTTTGTTTATGTTATCAAAGTATTTTTTCTTTGAACCAAAAAAAGTCTAAGCCTGAGACCTGAGACGTGGCAGGATTTTGCAGAGACAGGATACTGAGTCTACTTTGTCAGGAAGGGGGGCCTCCCTTGCCTCAAAACTTCTTCACCTACTAACTTTGAGAACACAGAAAATTCCTTAATTTTTTTTTTTTTGATTTATTGTAGAGATGAGGTCTCACCAAGTTGCCTGGGCTGGTCTTGAACCCACCGGCTCAGGCAATCCACTCGCCTCAGCTTCCCAAAGTGCTGAGATTATAGGCTCAGTCACTGAGCCCGGCCTCTTAATTTTTTTAAGTCTGAACTTACTCATCTGATACAAACACAATAACAATATCTTACTCATGTAATTAGTGTGAAGATTACATGAGTTAACATGATTCACTTTGTTACCCATAAAACCACAAAAGTTGTGCTTTTTAAATGATGGCTGCAATTTTTAATAGTGAATTTTATTAAGATTATAGTGATGGCAATATCACGTGTAAAGCAAATGTCTGTACATTTTGGTTAGCAGTCAAATGGGATGTTTGATTTCTTCCAGAATGCTAGCCATTCTCGTTAATATATTAAGTTAATTACTTTTAGTATAGTTAGTTCTTACTCATGTCATTATATCAATTGTAAGATTCTAGTATTTTCAGCAGAGAAATTTATAATACAAAAGACAGCATATGAGACTTTCCATAATTATCTTGCCACAGATGCCTGTGGATTAAACAGAGGAGGAGTCTAGACTGCAATGAATAACTGACTCTCTCTCCATTTAATCACTTGATAACAAGAGTGCACTACTATGATATTGATTCTGGCTCAAAACAGAAAATACATCAGTGCCCTAAAATTGTACATTCTTTTTAAACGGTGGAAAAAATTAGTCCCCAAGTGGTTTATTACAGTAGAATTTATGGAGCAGTTTAGCACATGGTGAGGAATCTGCTTGGCAGGCAACTTTTCTCACAAAGATTTATTAGTCTTTTGAAAAGACACAAAGTTTCAAGCTTTGGTGAATTGCACTAAAGTAGTATCCTTCTTCTGAGGTCATGCTTATTCAATACACAGGCAATCTCTGTGATGGTGGGGGTGGTATCATTCTTGAACTTCCTTGAATTGTGTAGCCAGCTGTGTAACTGAATTCTCTGGTATTCACTAACAAATTTTTTCAGTTGATTCTCTTACCTTTTCCAGGCTTAAACTGATTTCCTCTGCAAATAATAATAATTATTCTGATAACTTTGTCTCTTTCTTCCCAATATTTAACTCTTATTTTTACTCTTAAATTATATTAGGATCAATGAGAAGCTTATCTAACTAGTACTTCCAGCAAATGTTGAATAATGGTGATGTTAGTGGACATTCTTGTTTTAGTCCTGACTTGAATGAGAAGGTTATTCATTCGACCTTTGATTTGAGACTTATTTTTCAATCATGTCAAGAAAATATCTATTTATTAATTTATTCTATCTTTATTTTTAATTTTTTCTGATATTTTATTTTTTAAAAATAAGAGTGAGCATTACATTTTGTCAGATGCCTTTCAGATCTAACAAAATGAGAAAAATGTTTTTTGTAATATAACATTATTAGGTTTCTGAATATGGAACCATCTTGGCATTCCTGTGTGACCCCGTGTTTTGTGTAAGATCATTTGAATGTATTGCTGAACTGGATTTGTTAATATTTTATTTAAGATTCCTCCATTGTTACTGATCTACAGTTTTTAATTTGTGAAACTACCTTTGACAAGTTTTGGTAATTTTCATGGCTTTCTTCTTTTATTAGGCTTCATGTTAGTTTATTTATTTCTTGAAGTTTTGAAAGAATTCCCCTGTGAACTCATGGGTGGAGAGGATCCTAGCATTTGAAAGGAGGAAGGAAAGCGTTTAGTGATTCTCTTAACTTCTTGCTATATGTCTTCTGGTTTTTTTCCTGGGGTCAATTTTAGTAATTCATAATTTTCTAGAAAATATCCCATAGATCCAAGGTTTTAAAGTTAATTTATATATTTTTGCAAATAATTATCATAGCTATTTGAGTGTATATGCATCCATCATGAATTCTTTCTTGTTTATGCATCTCTTTACTCCTCTTTTGTCTTTTTTGTCCTTACTCAAGAAGGTCAAAAAGGTAGACCTGGGCCATGTTGACATCAGCTCAATCCATAACTGGCATTGCCCAGTGACATGACAGGGGTCTTTACCTTTCCTCCTCCCAGTCAAGGGCTGATGGCAAGGAGCCTTCCCTGCCCTACTCAGTCAGTTTTCTTTCTCTTGGTGATAAAGAGTTTCGTGGGCATATTATAACACCAACTGGGTAACTTTCCAAACAAAAGAGAGTCTGCTGTGGTACTTACATTGCTCACATTAAGAGCGTTTGCTCTAGCGAGATTAATTTCTGGAGTATCTGGCATTATGTGGATTGAAGTTTTATCCTTGTCCCAAACTTCTCTGTATCTTGGCTAGGAAAGAAACAAAATAAATAAATTACTTTGCAATTTGTAATTTTGTTAGTTCCAACACATAACTTTTTTTTTGGATCTGATCCAAAATATTTTCTTATTAGGCAAAGATTTCTGGAATCTTTGTACGTAAGCTACTCAAATTTGATATGAAATGTGTACTAATATCTTTTATTAATACTTTGAGCTTTTGCTTAAGATTAATAGGCAAAACCAAAACAATACTGTCAACATTACTTAACAAAATTTTTCTTATCATCAAAATTATTATTATCTTAGCAATCGATTATCAGGTTATCATATATTTATAGTGCAAATTAAATTTATTTTATTTTATTTTTTTAGCAATTGAGAGGTTATGCCTTACTTGCTCTGAAAAAATATCAGATTCTTCACATTTTAAGGAAGTGGATTTTTTAAAATTAGAAAACAGTAAATGTAAAAAGGAAATTGATTTCAGGCAAGAACTCTTTAAAGACATTTCAATATTGTACCAATAAAAAACTTTTTACAAAGAAATTCAGCATTTTTCCTTGAACAAATCAAATTTTAATAGAGAAAAAAACTGACTTACAATGCTAATGTGTTCAGCATTTGATTTAGCAAGGACCACTTCAGGTGTGTCAACAACGCTTGTGTACTTGAGTTTCACTACAGGTGTCCGGTAGACATTGTCGCTAAGGATTTCCTGGGCATTTTTGACTCTCAAGACTTCAGGAGACCCTTCGGGCATCCACCCAATGCCACGCAACCACTCCAAGTCAGCTTTGTAGATGGCCTGGGAAAGAGAGCAAAGTTAGGTAGAAGATAGTTTAGTTTTTGATGGTTGTGTGTGAGTGTACGTGTGTGCATGTGCACGTGTGTGTGTAAATAAAGGAAGAGGTTTTTAATGCTATATTTTATCTCCCACAAACAATAAAAACAGCCCTGGCCCGACAAACTTAATTCCTTATATGTACAACAGTGTTTCATCTTGCTTGGATTTCTGTGGCAGGGGGTCTGTGATGGGGTGTGCATGTGAATTCTAAAAGGCAGGATGATGCAGAATCTCCATGTGAGTGTATCCTTGGACGTTTTAAAATAATATTTAGACAATCACCATACTAGCCAGTGTAGACTTTAAAGCAATAATTATTATCTCCAGTGAGTTCTTCACACGGCAGCCAGAATGATCTTTCGAAAATTCATAATTTAAATCTGACGTCACAACATTTCCCCATCCTATGGTTCCCATTGTTCGTAGGATAAAGATCAAAATCCCTAACATGGCCGAGAAGGAGATGGGTGGTCTGGCACCAATTCCCACCTATTCTTCCAGCCTCATGTCGTCTGTGCTTCCAGTTGCCCTGTTCACTCTGACTATACCGGCCATCTTTCAGTTTGGGTTTTCAACAGACTCCTTTGTGTATGTTACAGGAATGCCCCCATGGACCCCTCAGGAAGCCAAATCCTACTTTCCCTTCATAACCCTGTGAAATCAGCATCTTCTCAGAGTAGCTTACTGACCTTTCTACACAACATCTACACGTCACTCTTTCTCAGCCATCCCATTTTTTACTGATATTCTTTAATTGGCATCTTTGTTATCAGTGTGAACTCCCTAAAGTCAGGAGCTATGTCTTGTTTTATCTTCTTCTTTATTCTCTATTGTATCTACAATGCCTGGCACATGGTCTGTTAAATAAGAATATTTATTTATCATCTATTTATATATTTACTTATTTATTTATTTGAGTCAGGGTCTTACTCTGACGCCCAAGAGTGCAGTGGCATGAATCTGGCTCACTGCAGCTTCAACCTCCTGAGCTTAAGCAATCCTTTCACCTCAGCCTCCCGAGTAGCTGGGACCACAGGTATGTGCCACCGGGCCCAGCTAATTTTTTGATTTTTTTTTTTTGTAGAGATGAAGTCTCACTATGCTGCCCAGGTTGGTCTCTAACTTGTGGGCTCAAGCAAAGCTCCCACCTTGGCCTCCCAAAGTGCTGGGATTACAGGCATGAACCACCAAGCTCAGCTTAGTAAGTATTTTTTAAAGGAGTAAGTATTCAATCACTAGTTCCGTTTTGGTCTCAACTAAGTTCTTTTTTGTTTGTTTTTTGGGTTTTGTTTTGTTTTTTTTTTTTTTTTTGCTAAGACAGCACCTCTCTTTGAATCAGAATTTGCGTGTTCTTAGTTATCTAAACCTGCTTCCCCAAAAATAGTTCAGTGGTTAAGCAGATACAATTGTCAAATTACTCTCTTAAACACCAGTGTGATAGTTCACTTATCTGGATTTATCAGATAGTTACATTATTTCTGGGTATGTCTGTGAAAGTATTTCTGGAAGAGATTAGCATTTGGATCATTGGACTGAAGAGGAAGACCCACCTGCACCCAACATGACAGGCACCACCCAATTCACTGAAAGCTCAGACAGAAAAAAAAGGCAGAGGGAAGGCAAAGTATCCTGGAGTTGGGACAACCTTCTTTTCCTTCCTTGGACATCAGAACTCCAGGTTCTCTGGTCTTTGGACTCTGGGACTTGCACTGGTGGTACCCCAGGTTCTCAGGCCTTCAGCCTTGGACTGAGAGTTACACCACTGGCTTCCCTGGCTCTCAGGCCTTCAGACTTGGACTGAGTCATTCGACGGGTTTACCTGGGTGTCTAGCTTCCAGATGGACTGTCATGGAACTTTTCAGCCTCCATAATCATGTGAGCCAATTCTCTAACAAATCCTCTCTCACGCATTTATATCTATATCTACACATATACCCTATTGGCTCTGTTTCTCTGGAGAATCCTGACTAATAAACTAGTTACACATTTTATAAAAAGCCATTGTGTTACTCAGAAATGGTATTTTAATAGCTAGCTAATAAGTTATAATATATGAGGCTCAAAGTATAGCAAGAGGAGGAAAAAATGTTGGAAAGTTTCTGAATTAATGAAGAATGACATTATATGTTTTAATGCTTAAAGTATGAAAGACACCCAAATTCAAAAGAAGGAGTTCTCAATTAAAATTACATATATATTCTGAAGTGTCCCTTCCTCATTCTTTAAGGAGTTGATTGATATGCATATCTCCATACACTAATGAAGAGACTGTATTTCTCCAGAAATAAATCCACCACTTGGCAGCTCATTTCAAGTGATAAGCATACTTTCCTGTAACAAACTCATTCATTATAAGAAAGTATCTTTTGAAGATTAAGAGAGCCAAATACAGATAATTTTAAAAGGTTATTCATTCTATACAAGGAATACATCATCTTAGGAAATTCATCATTTTTAACAGATTGACAGGGCAGAAAATATGCACAAATTTAAAAATCCCTTAGGTAAATTAATGAAACATCATATTGTGAAGAACACCAAGTAAAAAAAATAAAACAAGTGGTTTAAAGCATGCTGCTAACTTTTGAAATTAATTTTTAAAAAGATAATCCTGTCCTTCTTCAATACCTAGTTGAAGAACCATGGACATTCTTACATTTAAGAAAATGCAAGCACTGTATGTGTTAGCAGATCTATAGAAAAATTCTGGTGACATCTTTAACAATGAGGATGAAAACTTTCCAAATGAACCTGGCAGTTAAGTAGGCAATTCATAAATTTTATAAAAATATTAAATAAAGTGAGTGTGTAGAGAGAGCTGTGTTTTCCACAGCATTGCAAGAAGTCCTCAGGCAAAGCCACGGAAGACTTTCTTCCTGGGGGACACACTTACGTCACTCTGCAGATCGTAGGCTTTTCTGGCTTGGATCACATCATTCTGGTCAGGAAAACAAGACCACTGGTGCAGGTACTGGCGATAGTCCACATTGCTTGCTATTGCCTGGCCTTCTTTGGCAGCGTTGATGGACACCATGTCCACTGGGATAGTGATCTTTGCCTTGTGGTCATTGTAAGTCTTTTTGTACAGCCTGTCATTCTGCATTTTCAACACCTTTGCCGCCCAAACCAGTTTAGGGTCTTCCTTGGCATTGCGACATCCAATGTAATGACCTTTCTGTTTCTCATAAGCATTTTTGTACAGATACTGGTAGATGTGAACAGAAAAAAGAAGAGTTGTTTTTTTTTTGAGGTGAAATTTCATTCTGTCACCATGGCTGCTGTGCAGTGGCACCAACATGGCTCACTGAAGCTTCAGCCCTCTGGGCTCAGGTGATCCCTCTGCCTCAGCCCCCCTGAGTAGCTGGGACTATAGGTGTACCCGTCACCTCTGGCTAATTTTTTGATTTTTTTTTTTTTTGGTAGAGTTGAGACCTCGCTATGTTGCCCAGGATGGTCTTAAACACCTGGGCCCAAGTGATCCTCTCACCTCAGTTTCCCAAAGTTCTAGGATTACAGGCGTGAACCACAACACTCGGCCAAGAGTTGTTTTTCTAAACTCACTTTTTCTAGAGAGCCTACTCAAAATAACTCTATCTCCATTGGATTATCTTTTTTTGGGATACTGTTTTTCTTTGAATCATACTCTTTGTTTTGATACATTGGTTTGTCTTCTGTGTCTTTTTTTGTTTTTGTTTTGTTTTGTTTTGTTTGAGTTGGAAACTCACTCTGTTGCCCGGGCTGGAGTGCAGTGGCACGCTCACGACCACCGCAGCCTATACCTGCTGGGCTTAGGAGAGCTTCCATCTCAGCCTTCCAAGTAGCTGGAACTACAGGCACACGCTACCACACCTGGCTTATTTTTTGATTAGTTGTAGAAATGAGGTCTCACCCACTTGCCCAGGCTAGTCTTGAACCCCTGGGCTCAGGCAATCCTCTCACCTAGGCCTCCCAAAGTGCTGGGATTACAGGCTTCAGCCACCACGCCCGGCCTTTTGTGTTTTTTTGCATGAAAACATTGTGAGCATTTTTAAATCAAGAACTGTACTTCTGGATTATCCCCTAATATAGCCTTATCTAATGTTTCCCAAATATCAGTCATTGTTTGCTGCCTTCAAACAAATACCAAACTGTAGTTCATATTACTTTAAATCAAATCAATTTTTTGTTTAAATAAATTTATTTTTAAATTGTAAACTTATTTTAAAATTTTATTTAAAAATGTATAACCCTATCTGAATGGAGAAAAATCAGTATTTTTCTAGCATACATTAAAACTACCATATAATTATTTTTAAAAATACTTAATCTATGTATTGCATATAATTATCACACAAATCGTCAGTAGTGTGCACACCACCCTTAAAGTAACAACAGAATTCTGTTTACTCAAAGAATTAAATTTCTTATAATTTAACTGATATTAAAAAGGTATTTAAAACCAGTAAAAATCTGTGCTTAAATATAAGAATTGCAGAACCAGGCACAGATGCAAGAGGATCCTCAAATTGTTGTAAGAGTGGTTCCTGAATTTGGGGTTTTAAAACGCACTAATAACAATGACCTGCGCTCTATGTAAACACAAATCTTGGGGAATTAAGTTAAACATCCTATGGATCTACTAGCTAGCGTTTGTTAAGGCAGGGCAAGGAGGAGCTCTTACATCACTGGCAATATCCCTGGAAGCCTTGGCATGCTTGATCCCAATGGTATCTGCTCGCAGGTCATAACCAGTCATCTTGATGTTGTCCCAAGCTTGCTGGTAGCGTTTCTGCAAATGGAGAGTGCAATGCCACAGTCATTCCGAAGAGGGAGCCACTGAGTTAGCATTATTATTTCATAAAATACGCTGGTTTCATACTGAACTTGGGTTCCAGCAGATTTTTACTCATACTGAGTAAAGCTCTCTCCCAATACTTTTTTTTTGAAGGAGACAGTAAATTATGCAAAAATCAGAAAAAAATAGATATCATTAGGCTTTTAAAAGGAAAAGGCACTGATTGCCCACTAAAAAAGAGAACTAATATTTCTCTACGTGTATCTAGAAGTTTTACTTTGTGTTTTTGGAGAAACCATTGTACTTTTCCTTTCAACAAAGATACAGACATGTGTTTCTGTATTAGTAATATGCACACAGACCCTAGAGTTACTTATCAGCTTAAAGACTAGAAATAAAAGGAATGGTAAGAAAAAGCCTTTTGTCAGACTCTCTTTGGAGTATATCAGTTAAAGATTTGGTGAACCAGAGGGTGCTGTGAAAAGCAAATGAATGTCAAGTGTCTTACGTTGCTGATCTGTAGAGCATTGAGTTTGGACTGCAGCATCAGGGGAGTGTCAGCTGGCACATTCACATTAGCCTTCTCTCTGTCCCAGGCATCACGGTACAATGGCTGGTAAAATTGGAAAAAGAAGGGATGGTTGATTAGTAACTAAGTCAATTACCACATGAATAAAATTGCAGTCACAAAATACACGAGAATGAAATTATAATGAATAAAATTATAAGTAAATTTTATAATAAATTACAATGAATAAAATTATAAGCAAAAAAATTTTAAGTAAGAATAAATAAACTTAACTTTAAACTTAAATCATAAGTAAAAATAAAAAGTTTTCTTTGAATGTTCTCTGATATAAACATAGGTCACATTTTGTCTTTATTTGCATTTTTATTTAAAAGGTGCCAATAGTGATGTCAACAAGAATACATTCATGTGTGATACAATATAAATTTAAAATGAAGCCGGGCTCGGTGACTCAGCCTGTAATCCCGTGCCTTTGGGAGGCTGAGGTGAGTGGGTTGCCTGAGCCCGCGGGTTCGAGACCTGCCTGGGCAGCAAGACCTCATCTCTACAATAAATCAAAAAATCAGCCAGGCGTGGTAGCACATGCCTGTAATTCTGGCTACTCGGAAAGCTGAGGCGGAAGGATCGCCAGAGCTCAGCAGGTCAAGGCTGCGGTGGCCAGGAGCGGCCACTGCACTCCAGTCTGGGTGACAGAGTGAGACTCCAACTCAAAAAAAAAATTAAAATGAGTCAGAAATATGGTAATAAAATCATCCTTTTCCATTTACTCACATCGAATTAGCTAATAGGTAAGTCCACATTGCAGATAACTGTGATAATCCCACTGCTAATCAGGACCTGGCTTTCGTGGTCCAAATGATTGCTATAATGTCTAATATTGGGGCTGTCCCTGGGCTTCTCAACCTATTTCATGATTGAACTGTAATAAAAAGGTGACAAATTTGTGATGATGGCATTAAGTGGTGGACCTGTATTACAGTCTGGGTCTCAAAATGTGATCAAAGTGTGTATCAGTGTCTGTAGGACATGATGATGTCCACCACATTTGTATTGACCAAGAGACTTATCAAAGCAAATGCAATATAGGACCGCTAATTGACTGACTCTATGAAGATCTATTTGGATACATGCATGTTCCAGATCCTGATACTGACACCAGCCATTTAAAGTTCACATTTCGAATTCTCTTGACTAAGATTTCTTCAGTTTGTCTGAAAACATCATCAACCTGGCTTACCTCACTGATCTGTACAGCATTGATCTTTGCCCGGATTATTTCTGGGGTATCAACAATGCTGGTGAATTTGAGGGCCTCAGGCTTTATACGATACAGCCTTTCATTCAAGAGATCCTGGGCATTCTTCACTCTCATCACTTCCACGGAACCCTCTGGCAACCATCCAATACCCTTCATCCATTCCAGGTCTGACTTGTATACGTTCTACGTAAAGAAGAGAAGCACAGTGGGGAAGAGTCATATTTGCCCCAGACAGTTTAATGTTCGCAAATCACATACCACTTCTATTTAAATCCATTGTGTGGTCAATCTTATGAAACTCAAAGATCACCATTCAATGCTAATATTTGGATGTCATGTCTCTAGGAGAAGTTCACAGAATCCTGCAGGATTTGGAACAGGGCTCACAAGCGGCCCGTGGTGAAATGGTAGACAGCAAAGGCACATAATTTTGTTTCTGTAAGAGGATGAATTTCTACACTTACCACTGGAAGTCTGCTTTTTACGTACCAGGGAATAATACTGGTAGGATTTTAGGAGGTAAAGGGCCTTAAATGTGAGCATAATGAGAAAAAATACATACACATATCTATATCTACCCCTTGCCCCATTCTCTCTCTTTGTCCTTCTGTATCAGGTAAAACCAACATTTTCTTATGTTTACATCTATTTCTGAAATGTAGATGTCTGATCATGCAAAGATAATGGTTCAGAACAGCTGTGACTGACGTTTCCATCTAATTACATAGAATAAGAGACTGATTTTCATCTTGGTGAATAATGTCTTTTTCATCTTGGTGAATAATGTCTTGTCACCATTAAAAGGAATCCTCTATAAGTAGAAAATGTTTGGGGAAAAAACTCTACTGCCATAAGTTGTACAGGATAAGTTAGGTTCTATTAAGTTTACTATTTAAATTATGTTTCTGGGGATTAAACACACAAACACGTCTCCTTGAATCTGGTGCTAATATACGTACATCGCTCTGCAGTTCATAGGCTTTCTTAGCCTGGATCACATCATTCTGATCTGGCAGACATGTCCACTGACGCAGATAATTACGATAATCAACATCGCTAACCAGGACCTGGCATTTCTTGGCTTGAACAATTGACATCATGTCCAACGGTGTGTTGTAAATTGCTTTAGACTTCTCATAAGCTTTCTTGTATTCTCTGTCACTCTGGATCTTGGCAGCATGTATAGACCATACCAACTTGGGGTCATCTTGAAGGCTGCGGAAACCCACATGGTGGCCCAGTTGTTTACGATAACCTTCTTTGTATTTGTACTAAAGTTGTGAAAAAAAAATAAGATAAAAGGACATATAAAAATAAGGCATTAAAAGGATTTTTCTTTAAATGATTTGACGATTTTGTTTAGCCTTAATGCTCAACACTGGCAGTCATTATATATTTCAGTTCACTTTAAAGAAATTCGATAGGACTATTTTAGGTGGTTTTGTAGAGGTCATGAATTAATCAAGAGGGAAATAGTAGAGTGACCAAGAGTATTACAAAAATTAGCTAACATTTACTGAGTGATCACTATGTGCCACACACACTGTTATGAGTGCTTCAAGTGTGTTAGGTATATCCATATGAAACTAGTATTTTTTTTAGCAAAAAAATAAATCTGTAAATAGTGGCAATTATAATCACAGTTATCCTCAGAATGTCTCTATGAGGTAGATACTATTATCATGCTTTCTTTTTCTGTCTTTCCTTTTCTTTCTTTTTTTCTTTTTTCTTTTTTAGAAATAGAGACAGGATCTCGCTTTGTTGCTCAGGCTGGTCTCAGACTCTTGGGCTCAAGCAATCCTCCTGTCTTGATTTTCGAAGTGCTGGGATTGCAGGCATGAGCCATAGGTCTGGCCACTGGTAACATATATTTCAGAGGGGGAAAATAAAGCACAGTAAGGATAAACTCCATCACCAAGGTTCCTTGGCAAGTGGAGTACTAGGTCAAATGATTCCCAAGAGTACTACCGAAGGCACCTCAGGTAGAAAGAGGACATATGTGTAGTTTTGGAGACAGACATTAATGATGCATGTTTCAGAGATGGAAAAAAATGTTATTGGCATGAATCCGAAGATAACAAAAGGTCTGGGCATGACAGTTTTCATCTAATGAGTGTTTTAGGACTAGAGTAAGATGGTTTTTGTTTCTTTCTTATATTTGGACAACATAGGCAAGTTTGGACAAAAAGGAGAGGGGAAACAGGGAATGAGGCAGATAGTGTGGACCAGTTCTTGTTATTAGAGCTAGTAAAAATGAGGAATAAGAAGGGGGAAACAGCTGGATATATGAGATAAAGGTGGCTTAAAGATTTGGAGTTGGAGGTGTGGTGGGGTTGGTAAGACGATTATTTTGACTACTCGTAAGTTTTAAAATTAGCATTAACTGAACTTAAAAGGTTACTAAGAATATATTACATAAGCCTCCAGTATAAGATCTTGTACGTAAATATGATTTCAGTCTTAAGGCTAATATGTAACTACGTCTCTAATTTATATTTGTGGAGCATGTCAGAAATATTTTGGGGATAAAATGATATTGTAGTGGTTCCTGAATTTTTCCAGTAATTTCATATAGGCTCTTCATGATATTTTGTTTCTATTTAGAAAGAGCATCAGTGTTATTTACACATATACTATCTATGCTAATCTTAATATTTTCCATCTCATTTTAATATTTTTAAATAGAGAAAGCCTTTAGCACAAAATGTCATGCAATTGTTTGCATTTTTAAAAATCCCACAAAATTCTTGAAAAATAGTCTCCATTTGTTTTAGAGAGGAGAAAAACCACAAGAAAACAGAGGCACACATACCTCACTGGCAATTTCTCTGGAGGCTTTGGCATGCTTGATTTCAATGGCATCTGCTCTTATGTCGTAACCTTTCTGCTTGGCCTCGTTCCAGTCTTTTTGGTAGAGTTTCTATTGAGAGAAAATATAGGTTTACTTACAATGATGGAAAAATAAGCAAATATACTCAAAATTGCCATAATATAAATCATAGAGCATAATGTAATGCAGTCAGCATAAGAAAAAAGGATTCAATCTGAGTTATTTTTGGTTGTTGACGATTTAGTCTGTGGAATACAGGATGATTCTGATTAAAATTTTAAAGCTAAACATCTAACTCCATTAATGTTGGAATATTTGCATTCATCATAACATAGTACACATGTGAAAACATTCCACTACAGGGCACATAGAAACTGAGAATCACTGGGGAAGAGAGAACCCCCATCAAGGTAGCAGACAAGACCTGATGAGATTTATTTCTAATTCTGTCTTTTGCTTTTATAAAGTTTCTGCTAAAGGGATGTAACATAGGCAGCATATGTAACTGCTGCTTGGATGTAATTAAAAATTGTCTTTTGTAGCCGGGCGTGGTAGCACGCGCCTGTAATTCTGGCTACTTGGAAGGTTGAGGCGGAAGGATCGCCGGAGCCCAGCAGATCGAGGCTGCGGTGGCTGGGAGAGGCCACTGCACTCCAGTCTGGGCGACAGAGTGAGACTCCAACTCAAAAAAAATTGTCTTTTGGCTCTCTTACGGTCTTGGAATGTCAAGCAAGAAGGTTCTGAGTCAGTCAAAAGATCTAAGAAGACAATATAGACTGTTGAGAGTCGATCCCCAATAGAATTCAAGGACCCCAATTCCTGTAGTCCAGGCACCCAGTGCATACCCAAGCAAACATTTAAAAGACAGAATTTCCATTCCTATTGCATTGGGAGTGGTAGCTAAAGAGAAAATGTCTAAACAAAAGCTACAAATATTCTAAGGTAGGTAATTTGTCCATTAAAACACACTATAAGCTGACAGATACTGTCCCATAAAGACTTTTACACCCCATGTTTATGTCTCTTACATTGCTGATTTGCAAGGCATTGATTTGGGCCTGCAGCATGACTGGAGTATCCAAAGGAATCCTGATGTTGGTTTTATCCTTATTCCAGGCATCTTGATATAGTTTCTGTGGAGAGAAGGGAAATAGAAAATAGATATCTGAAACATTAAGCCTTACCAACAATTCAATCTGAAAAAAATGTTTCTATACATGTTTATAACAATTAAGTTTACATGTTGACTTGGGTAGGCCATGGTACCCAGATATCTGGCCAAACATTATGTTAGCTATTTCTGTGAAGGCATTTTAAAGATGAGGTTAAAATTTGTATCAGTAGATTCTGCGTAAAGCAGATTATCCGGCATAGTGTGTGTGGGCCTCATCGAATCAGTTAAAGACCTTATTAGAAAAAGAATGACCTCCCTACACAAAAAGGAATTCTGCCAGCAGACTGCCTTTGGACTTAAACTGCAACTCTTCTTTGGGTCTCCAGTCTGCTGGCCTGCCCTGCAGACTTTGAACTTACCAGCCTGCACAATCTCATGAGCCAATTTCTTAAAATCGCCCTCTCTCTGTCTCTGCCTATCCTTATATATACATACACATATATAGAGAAACATATTCTGTTTCTCTAGAGAACTTGGACCAATACGATGTTATACTATTTGCTGTGTAGCATTATGCTACATGTCTTAATATTTACTAGGATTTACATAAATACTTGTTTCCCTGAATTGCCATGGATTGACATTTTTCAGTGTGGTGCTTCACAGCGTGGATTTGTGGTAGGGGAAAAGCGTGTTGGCATTTGCCAGAAATTCTACTTTGGGTGTGCCTTCAGAACTAGTCAGGAGATTCTTAGAGTTGCTCTTATCACCAAAATTCTTTGAAGAGGAATAGTCTACTTGCTCAGTTTGGTGGCATCATCTGAAAAGAGAATCCAGAACAAGGAAAACTTGCTAGTGGGATGACCCTTACCTCACTTATTTGCAGAGAATTGGCTTTTGCTAGGACAACTTCTGGGGTGTCAACAATGCTAGTGAATGACAAAGCTTCTGGTCGCGTCCTATAGAGTCGTTCATTCAGGAGGTCTTGGGCAACTTTCACTCTGTTCATTTCTACTGATCCTTCTGGCATCCAGCCGATGCCACGTAGCCACTCTAGGTCTGCCTTATAAACACTCTACAAAGATGTAAGACAAAAATATTATTCCAAGTGTTAAACATACCACGGCTTAGTTGAAAAATAAAGTATACAAGTTGAAGAGACAATAAGCACAGGAGATGGCACTTCCAAAAAAGCAAGACCTGAGATCTCACATGATTCAGAGTTTTTAATACTGATGACAGAAGTGATTTGTAAAAGCATAATTATTTATACTAGCCATGAACAATAAATAATAATAAATGTTGAATTGCCTGATTTAACTATTTGATATTTCAAAAATTATATAATGGAAAATTTAAAAAAGAAATTTTGTTGAATCCCATTCCGCTTTAATCCAGTAATAACCAACCCAAAGAAATGCTGTTTAGTGTTTTGAATCTAGCATAATAGCAGCAATTATTTTAAAAATATTCAGATGAGCCGGGCTCGGTGGCTCAGCCTGTAATCCTGCGCCTTTGGGAGGCTGAGGTGAGTGAATTGCCTGAGCCCGCGGGTTCGAGACCCGCCTGGGCAGCGAGACCTCATCTCTACAATAAATCAAAAAATCAGCTGGGCGTGGTGGCGCATGCCTGTAATTCTGGCTACTCGGAAGGCTGAGGCGGAAGGATCGCCGGAGCCCAGCAGGCCGAGGCTGCGGTGGCCGGGAGCGGCCACTGCACTCCAGTCTGGGTGACAGAGTGAGACTCCAACTCAAAAAAAAAAAAAAAAAAAAAAAAATATTCAGATGGTTCATATTTGTCTGAAATATATTTTTCTTGTCAGAAATTACAAATGACATAGAAAAACCGTTTGGAATCTATGCCAAGGAATTTAAAAAATGACCTCAGTAGGGTTCTTCATCGCTATTGTTTTTTGCTTCCCATGACATAACTCCTAAATATGGGCTTTGTCTTAAACAATGAAAATGAGTCGGGCTCGGTGGCTCAGCCTGTAATCCCACGCCTTTGGGAGGCTGAGGTGAGGGGATTGCCTGAGCCCGCGGGTTCGAGACCTGCCTGGGCAGCGAGACCTCATCTCTACAATAAATCAAAAAATCAGCCGGGCGTTGGTGCCTCCCCTGGGTTTGTACAGTGAGCAACCAATAGATCTGTCCACAGAAGCACTGACTGGACAATTAACAAATCTACATCCTCCCATTCCCCCTTTCCCAAAGTTTACATTACGTACATCACTCTGTAGTTCATAGGCCTTCCTTGCTTGGATAATGTCGTTTTGATCAGGCATGCATGTCCAGTGATGCAGGTAATTCCTATAATCAACGTCACTGACCAGAGTTTGGCATTTCTTAGCCAGCAAGATGCCTAACATGTCCACTGGACTAGTGAACCTGGTCTTCCACTTCTGGAAGTCCTTCTTGTACTCCCTTTCACTTTGAATCTTCCCTGCATGTATGGCACACATAATCTTGGGATCATCTTCGATGCTCTGGGCTCCAATGTGGTGACCTTTCTGTTTCTCATAGGCTTCCTTGTATTTGTACTAAAACACCAGAAACACAGGTTTAGAAATCCAGTTTTAGAATCACGCTCATACTGGCAATGACAGACAACATGAAATGGACAAACAATTTCATATTACAAACATATTGACATCTCTGAACTATTTAAAACTAACTTTTTACACAGTCAGACAAATAACTGTAATGTAATCATATATCTGCATTGGTGGAAACTTTCTCTACAGAAACTCTAACTACAATTCCAAAATGTATTTTTCTTCTCTGTAACAACAAAGGAAAAATGTCTTGGAAGATAGGAAGTAGGACGGGGGATACATGTGGAGGCAAATACAAAGTGTGGTCCACCAGCGACACGACGGGTTGTTCATCACTGTGGAGACCATCGGGAGTCCGATGGCAGGTACTCACGTCACTGGCAATGTCCCTGGAAGCCTTGGCACTTTTGATGGAAATAGCATCTGCTCTCAGATCATAGTCTTTCATCTTTGACTCATCCCATCCCTTGGTGTAAAGTTTCTAGGTGGAGGAAAATAAACAAAAAATAAAAGTGTTTTAGGCAGTTAATTCCAGAAAGAAAATCGTTAAGGTGGAAAAAAGCATTTTAAGTACTCTTAGAAAGGTTTATACCACAAGCAGGAAATCTCTTACTTGGCTGATATTGGCAGAATTGCTCTTGGCCAGCATGATTTCTGGGGTGTCCGGCATCACGTGGATGGAGGTTTTGTCAGTATCCCAAGCTTCTGTGTACAAATGCTATAAGGGGGGAGGGTTAGAAGACCTTTGGTTAAAGCCAATAACATTCCAGTTACTATCAATTTTAACTCAAAATAACTCCAAAATAGGCTATTGGAAAGTTAAAGAAGAAAAAGGGCAGTGGAGAGAGTAAAACATGACAATACTGAAACAGTGTACGACAGTTCATAACTCATATAAAGCCATATAATGCCCTCAATTATTAATTCTTTTTAAAAAATTATTTTAAAAATAGAGACAAAAATGTTTGTTGCCGGGGCTGGTCTTGAATTCTTCCTGGCCTCAAGAGATCCTCCTGTCTTGGTCTCTTAAATTGCTGGAATTACAGGTGTGAGCCACTATGCCTGGCCCAATTTTTACTTCTTTTCATCTAGTGAATCACATGCTCGCTCACAGTACCTCCAAAGATGGAGTTTGGTTACAGAACTATAATATAGTCGAGATGGCTAGACTTCATAGTCAATCCCAAGTTCAATGCCGCCTCCTCTATGTGTGAGGAGCTGTGTAATATTGAGAAAGGTACAGAACTCGTCATGGTCTTCATTTCCAAGAGAGATATACTTAATTTTATTGAATAGTTTTTGAAGATTAACCATATGATATGTAAAATACCTGAGTCGTAGTAGGCACTCAAGAATTTTTATGGTATTCCCTATTGTTATTATCATTGTAGTTGCTATTGGTGGGTATGGTATAAAAGAGAGTTTCTGAAATTTTATACCCCAAATTCTGGAGTTTGCTATCTGAGAGCCAATTTCATATTCTGTACTGAGCTCTCAATCCCACTCCTCAAATGATTGGAAGACATCTAAGTAGGTAAGGGAGAATTCAAGTTAAATGTAAGTCAGTCTAAAATATGCATATTAAGGACCTATCCTTTGGATAAAGAACAGATTAACAGGAATATGGAGGAAAGACGTGGTCGTCTATCTTGTATAGTAAAACTGAAAGCAGCAATAGCAACTTGCTTTCAAAAGTGGATTTCTACAGCCAAAGGTGGAAGAGCAAACCAAGCAACCAACTTGAGTGTGTACTGGCACTAGTATGAAATACGGTGTGTTACCCAGCCTTCAGAATGAAACGCAAATGGCTTATATTTCTTACCCAATGGGCAAAGACATGTCAGTGGCCTGAGTCTGCTCTGCCTAGGAGAATGTGCAGGGAAAGATAATGCATTTGTGGTGTCTCCAGGTCACTTCTCAGAAGGATGTGTGCATTACTCCAAGGAAATCACCCAAGGCTATAGCTCCACATGCATACAGAGAATTAGAGGACCTGGTGTTCAGAAGGGCATACAGGGTCAACTAGAATTCAAGAGGATGCGTTGTAGAAGGCGTACATGAGAATTAGGTCCGTTACACCTCCTTCCTCATGGCACACATAGGGAATATCCTATTTAATGATCGAAGTCCATGGAAAGTATGACTTTGGCACCAGGAAACAGGTAGAGACTCACCTTGCTCATTGTTAGGGCATTATTCTTTGCCAGGACAATTTCCGGGGTATCCGTAATACATGTGAATTTGAGCTGTTCTGCAGGCTGGCGGTAATTCCTGTCACTCAGGATTTCTCCAGCTCTCTTCACCCTCTCAACCTCCACAGAGCCAATGGGAACCCATCCGATACCTCTCAGCCACTCAAGATCAGACTTGTAAATAGCCTGAAAATAAAAATTGTCAAATATTTATAGATATTACCTTGGCAGCGTGGTGCCTGATCTTGCTTTAGCATATACAGATAATTCTGAATCTTACTTGTGAAAATTTCTGAGAAGAAAATTTGCTTTGGTTTAGAATGGCTTGTTAAATGCCTTACCCTGAAGGTAGTCAATATTTTTTAGTTTTAATGACCCATAAGTCTCTTCAGTAATAGTCAGTTTCACTGATATAAAACCACCTTAAGGAAATTACTGCCTGCCTCCTGAAACAAAGTGTTCATTCTCTAATTCAATTGCCCCTACCTCCTTTTATGGAAATAATACTGTGTTAGAATACAGTTAGGCAGCCCCTTCGGGTCTCCTCCCACTGTGGGAGGTTTTCTGTCCTCTCAATAAATCCTGCTTTAATAAAAAAAGAAAAAAAATACAGGTGGTTCCTGTTTTGTTGGGCAGTGGCCTTCACAGTCCATCATGGGATATAAAGAAGGAATGAACACTACTGGTTGACCACATGCTGCATAAATGTGTTTTCTGGGGACAACGAAAATGGCATCCTTTTTTTCCTTTTGATTCTATTACATGCTTCCAAGTCAAAGAATACATATCTTTTTACTTTACTTTTTTTTTTTTGAGTTGGAGTCTCACTCTGTTACCCAGATTGGAGTGCAGTGGCACGCTCCCGGCCACTGCAACCTCAACCTGCTGGGCTCCGGCAGTCCTTCCACCCCAGCCTTGCAAGTAGCGGGAACTACAGGTGCGCGCTACCACGCCTGGCTGATTTTTTGATTTATTATGGGGATGAGGTCTCGCCAAGTTGCCCAGGCAGGTCTCGAACCCGCGGGCTCAGGCAATCCACTCACCTCGGCCTCCCGAAGCGCTGGGATTACAGGCTGAGCCACTGGGCCCGGCCCTTCTTACTCTTATTTATCTTATCTTCAGTCCCCTTTTTGGCCTTAGAATTCAAGTAAAAAAAGACATTTATCTTACTTTCATTTTTCTACTTTGAACTTAAATAACTGGCTGAAGCCAGGCTCAGTGGCTCAGCCTGTAATCTCGCACCTTGGGAGGCTGAGGTGAGTGAATTGCCTGAGCCCGCGGGTTCGAGACCGCCTGGGCAACTTGGTGAGACCTCATCTCTACAATAAATCAAAAAATTAGCCGGACGTGGTAGCGCGCGTCTGTAGTTCCGCTACTTGGAAGGCTGAGGAGGAAGGATCACTGGAGCCCAGCAGGTCGAGGCTGCGGTGGCCGGGAGCGGCCACTGCACTCCAGTCTGGGCGACAGAGTGAGACTCCAACTCAAAAAATAAAATAAAATAAAATAACTGGCTGAAAAGAACTTTTCTTATAAGGAAGGATAACAATTCTTTTCGTTTCTATGTTTATTTTTTTTTTTAGAATGCCATTATTTTTTATCATTCTTCCAAAAGTGACTTTAGTCAAAGCTTGATTAAATCAAGGAATTACAATATCAATGAGGTAGAAGGAGTCCTCAGTGGACTCTGCTGACCAACACCAAAAGTACCTAACATATTTCTAGGGAGCCTTCATTTTCGGCTTCTTTAAAAAATTGTCTCAGTATATATAATTCATTTTTAAACTTCCATTCACAAGTTATAATAGATACTTCCTATGAGTTAAGTAGACACAAACATTATAATGCAATAGATTCATTTGGACAATTAAGTTGCTTTATACCAGGAGTTCTTAACCTGACATCAATGAACTTGGATAGAGAAAGTATAACATTCTTATTTTCATTAACCTCTAACTAAAATATAGCATTCTGTGCAATTATAAGCAAAGGCAACATGTTACATTAGTTTTGATACTCCATGTGACTTTGTCAGCAATAGAAATCACAAATATTTTCATATACTATTACAGTATTAAGATGCTGTAGACATCTTAAAATATTTATGCTCATCATGTCTCTGAAATTAGATATTACGCCCACAGCTAGATTTTTTTATTTAATGTGTTAATTAAAAAGCATAGCTATACATGTAAAGATAAATACACAATTTTTAATAAATAAAGTTCAGATTTTTTTGGGTCCCCTCTCATATGTAGGAATTAATATATGACAGTTGTAGCATTTCTCATTGATAGAGCAGATATATTCAACAGAACATAATCAGCATGGGGTACCTTTCCTGTTTTCTTTGATTTCTATTTTAAAAACTTGTGATTTTGACTATTTCAACAAAAAAAAGCTGAATTAAGAGCCTGGGGGTGGGGGGAAGCATAGCTATTACTACATTATGGATTTGGTTTAATAATTTGATAATAATTTTAAAATATGATTGGTTTCTTTTGAAACTAGATATAAGTGTTATTTTATGCATTTTATAACATAATCTTGCAGTGTCTATAAGTTTCACTAGACTGTTGAAATAGACAACGGCACAAAAAAGTTAGAACATTTTCTAAACTTTTTAAACACATAGCAAAAGAATATTAGACCCACTCACATCACTCTGCAGGTCATAGGCCTTCCGAGCCTGAATGACATCATTCTGATCAGGCAAGCAGATCCATTCGTGTAGGGGATGCTTGTAGTCTATGTCGCTTACGAGGATCTGACACTTCTTGGCCAGCACCACACCCAGCATGTCCACTGGGCTACTGAACTTGGTCTTCCACTTCTCAAATTCCTTCTTGTACTCCCTGTCACTCTGGATCTTGGCCACATGGATGGACCACATCATCTTAGGGTCATCCTTAACGTTTCGGGCCCCAATGTGGTGGCCAAGCTGTTTGCGATAGCCTTCCTTGTACTTGTACTAAAAAAAAGAAAAAGGGTCTGAGTGTAAAGATGAGAACATCTTATATATATCACATGTCCTAAGTTCACACATACATTTTTTCCCCCATCACAAGAGTAAGGGAGAAAAGTAAATTTATCAAAACGTTTTATATCATTATCAACATTTTATAAAATAGGCAACTATAGCTTAGAGGGGTTACATGACTTCTACAAAGCCACATGACATGTAGTTGGCCAGGCTGAGCTTAGAATGGAGAATTTCTCGTTCCTAATTGCTTTCCTCCTCTCTAAACAACATCACCCTAAACTACACCACCTAATTTACATTGCTTTCTTAACAAGTAAAGGTAAATAAACACTTTGTACAATCTAACAGAACATCTACTTAAAAAGAAATGATTACTTTTTTCTAGAAATATTTGACATTAAGAATATTTTAGAGCCGGGCTCGGTGGCTCAGCCTGTAATCCCACGCCTTTGGAAGGCTGAGGTGAGTGGATTGCCTGAGCCCGCGGGTTCGAGACCTGCCTGATCAAGTTGGCGAGACCTCATCTCTACAGTAAATCAAAAAATTATTAGCCAGGTGTGGTAGCGCACACCTGTGGTTCCAGCTACTTGGAAGGCTGAGGCGGAAGGATCGCCGGAGCCCAGCAGGTCGAGGCTGCGGTGGCCTGGAGCGGCCACTGCACTCCAGTCTGGGCGACAGAGTGAGACCCCAACTCAAAAAAAAAAAAAAAAAAATTTTAGAATATCTTCCTTGCTATTAGAACTTTAAGTAAATTCCATGGTCAAAGATATGTGTTACAAATTAGATAGCGTTTATGTGCCATCAGTAAATGGCTCTCTTACTAGCCTGTTAACATCACTGAGCTATGAGTGAGTTTATCTACTTTTAAAATTTAATAAAACATATTATGGTCCTTTTAACCATGAGATGATCTTGATGTGAACTTCTCCAGACTAACAGCAACAACAAGTTTTGATAATAGAAGGAATTCAACATAAGTCTAAGGCACAGGAGCCTTAGAAGAAAGTCTGGATTTGGCTCCTAGGGAAGACTGGTACAGAATGAAGACACTGGGCAGCCTCAGGAGATGTTCTCTCATGTGAAGAAAAAGGATGGAAAGAATAAGCAAGTGGGTGCTGAGAGAAAGCTTTGCTGACTTCACCATCTGTTCGTGTGTTCAATTAGGAGCATCTGAGTAAGAGAATCTCACTGATAGTTATAAAGGTTGAAGCAAAGCTTTAAAACACATCCATCACCTAGTTTTCCTTTAATGTAAGAATAAATGGAAGGAAGTAGTAGGAAAGATTTCACATTTATGGTGGCATTTACATGTGGCATTAATCTCCTTAATTTTACAAGCAACTAGGTCAACTGCTGCTCAATTTCTGAGGTTCAAAAATATGAACCCATTTTTAGTGTTCATAAAACTCTTATTTTAAGAAAATTGTATGATTGATGAACAGGTACAAGGAACAGAATTCTGTGCTTTTTTTTTTTTTTTTTTTTTTTTTTTTGGCATTTGCAACTTTGTATTTGGGGGAATCATTAAAGGGAATTGAGACTTGTTGGGGCAAATAAATCCCTGGCAAGAAAAACTCTGAAAGCTGCTATTTGGCAACATCTTTGAGAAAGAGATGTCTTTTCCCAAAACATCAACTTACATCACTAGCAATATCTCTTGAAGCCTTGGCTGCTTGGATTGGAATGGCATCCACACGCAAGTCATAGCCTTCCTTTTTGGACTCTTCCAAAGCAAGTTTATAGAGTTTCTGTAGAAAAGAAAGTTATTATTCATCACTCCTTTCATAAAAATAAAGCTGCTTATTATTATATTTTCTCTGTCCTCATTTAAACTACAGAAACAATCCACAAAGTCAAGTATTAGGGTGGGTTTAAAGACATCTTTACTTCGTAGGTGTTCAAGGATTTTAAGGAACATGTTCTAGCTTTTGAGATTTTTTTGACTGATAAATTTTGGGGGAGATTAGCATTTAGTTGCCAAAATTTTATTTTACCTAACAAGCATATATAAAAAAACAACAGTTTACTGTCACCATCATAATATAAAAGAAAGAGCATCTTAATGCTAAAGAAGGAGAACAAACAGGCCGATATTTAAAAATGAAATTTATTTGGTTTTATGAAAAACTCAATGCATTGTGCTTATTTTTTCTCATTCTTGCTAGGGACTATCACCTCAATCCATGATTAATTTATGGACCTGGGTTTTGGAATCACTGTCCTCATGAAAATGTTGGTCCTGACAGAGATGCCTAGAAAAATGCCTGCAAATAACATTAAATGATAACTAGAGCATATTGAAGCAGCAAAATAATACAGGGTTTAATAACTCACGAGGTTTCAATCTAGGGCCTGTTTACTAACTAGCTACTGAATAAAATAATGACTGATATCTATATTGACCCATAGGAAAAGACTTTAAAAGTATAATTCCTGGTCAGGCTCTGTGGCTTAGCCTGTAATCTCAGCACTTTGGGAGGCCGAGGTTAGTGGATTGCCTGAGCCTGCAGGTTCGAGACCAGCTCGGGCAACTTGGCAAGACCTCGTCTCTACAATAAATAAAAAATTAGCCAGGCATGGTAGCACGTGCCTGTAATTCCAGCTACTTGGAAGGCTGAGGTGGAAGGATCACTGGATACCAGCAGGTCGACACTGGGCTGGCTGTGAGTGTGCCACTGCACTCCAACCTGAGTGACAGAGTGAGACTCCAACTCAAAAAAAAAAAAAGTATAATTCCTATCGGAACATTTATTTGTAAGCATTCCATTCCTATGGCTAGCTTATTATAAAAGGCTGACTTACTTTGTAGACTCACCACATAATTCAAAACTTAATCAACTACATTAAAAGAGTCTATCTGTTTTAATGACAATGTTAGTTTGTATATAATAAATTAGTCAAAGCATGCCACTAAGGAAACAGAATAGTTCATTTTTGCCTTTCTGTTCATTACAAAAGCAAGAGTTTACTTACATCGCTGTAGTTTATTCGGTTGAGTTTAGCTAACATGATTTCTGGTGTATCAGGCATGACATGAATGGATTTCTTGTCATTGTCCCAGGCTTCTGTATATAAGCGCTATAAAGAAAAGATGAGAAAAATTATTTTGGTGTTCACAGACAATTTCTTTTGATTATGTGCCAGTCACCTATCTTGTATACAAAGTAGGAATAGAATTATTAAAGCTGCCTAAATTTCTACCTTTGTTTTTCATTTAAATTCCTTAAAGAATTTAATTCTTTAATTGTTAAAGAATTTAATAGTAACGAAAAGAATAATTGAGTTGCAGTATTTAAAATAATGTCTAGGAAAGAATTACGAAAGAATTATAGCACATGGTGTTTTTAACAGTGGTTTAATATTTTGAGGTATCACTAAATAACTATGGTATTACAGCAGAAAAATCATGTTACATGGTATCATGAATCTTATACTAATCTTTAAAATATAATCATATATCAGAATTGTTACCTTGTTTTATAGTAACTTCTGATATCTAACAGTGAGGACTGAAGACTCACCTTATTCATGTTTATCGCATTGTTCTTTGCCAGCACCTGCTCCAAAGAATCAGTTACACTGGTGAATTTCAGCGTGTCTGGACGCTGACGGTAGATGTTATCACTCAGTATCTCTGCAGCTCTCTTGGCTTTAACAACTTCTAAGGAACCAATTGGAACCCAGCCAATGCCTTTCATCCATTCAAGGTCTGATTTATATAAATTCTGCAAATCAACAGGTAAGATATACATTTATTAAAGAGTAATTCAGATTCATGGTCATCAAATGGATCATGCTAGAGAAATACAAAAGTCTTGATGAACAGATGAAGCTCCTAGCAGAGTCAATCACTCACTCACACACACTGTTGAACCCTAAGCATATATATATATATATATTTTTTTTTTTTTTTCCCTGAGCATATTGGGGTGGTGGGGGTGTACAGAGGAGTGCACCAAGAATAATAAAAGGCTTTTTTTTTAAGAGCAACGTTTACTGAGCAATACAGGACTGAGTACTATGGAGGTTTACAAGGATGGAAATGCACCCGGCCCACCCGGTCACCCCAACACCCCTAGACTACGGTACTTAGTAGTTACACACCACTGCCATAACTGTGGATTTCTGTGCGTAACAACACACCATAGCATATTTATACTGTATCACATAGAGTGACTATAGAAATCCATATAACATTGCTTGTATAACATATTTTTTTTTGTAAAATATATGTATATTTAAAAGTATAAAAAACATGTGCAGTTGAAAGCCCTGCCAGGACAGCCAGTCTGTAAGCATTCAGTGAGTATGTGCTTTGGAAGGGCACCTGCACCCCAGTGCCCGCAGCAGACTCCAGCAGCGATGCGAGGGGGTCCCACTGTGCCCCGGGGCAGGGCCAGCTGGAACAGGAGGTGGGGGCCTGGCCTGCTGCATGCCCTCCCAGCTTCATGTCAGGGTCGGGCTGGGGCTTCCTCCTGAGTTCCATCCTCACCCGCGTTTTGGTTGCAAGGCATGGCTTCTCCTGGCTGCTTGGAGGTCCCTGACGGGTGTCCTGGCAGAGAGAGGCACTCGGGCTGCCAGGCTGGGCATCTCTGTCCCACCTCCTTCATACAGGGCCCCAGATGGGACAGCCCAGCCTGCAGGTGAACTTTAAGACCTTTTTTTTTTAAAGAGCAAAATACATGATCCTGCCCTTGTGACAGTGCAAGATTGTTTTCATAGCAGCTGTGCTTCTTTAGCCTTGAAAAATGTGCTCTAATAGCTCCAGTTAAATCACACACTGGTGTGTGAGTATTGCAGTCACAAAAACTGCTATTATATCAAGTGTGTAAAGAAAATGTAGTGTTGTAGAGGTAATATATTAGATATTTCCCCAATGATTTATTGCATTTTCCTTCCAATAGGACATGCTACATGGTAATAAATATTACATGATTGGTTTTGAAAAAGGTAAGACAGAATTTTCCTGTCAGTAAGTATAAAATTTTAACGTTTATTAAAATAATTTAGCATAATATACTTTTCTTTCCACTTTCTTCATTCTACCATCTGCTAACACACATACATGCCCATCAAAATGTGTGAAATTTAGCCAAACATTTGCAGTGATATATTTTTGAGGGCTACGGTTTATCTGACTCAGACAAAAAAAGGCTGAATCACTAGGAAGATGTATACCTGCATAGATTTGATAATATTTGCTTTATATCCTCTTCCACATATAATTTTTGGAAAAGAAAACAAATGTAATGCTTTCAATGGGAAATTTCTTTCAAACATTCAACTGTATATTGTTTGAAATATACAAATTCCAGTCCAATGGCACTAGTCAGAACTCACAAACATGTTTCGGATCTGCCTTTAACATGCAGAGTCAGCATCAGGGATACTCACGTCACTCTGGAGGTCATAAGCTTTCCGCGCCTGAATGATGTCATTCTGGTCAGGCAGGCAAGTCCATTCATGTAGGGGATGTTTATAGTCCACATCGCTGACCAAGGTCTGACATTTCTTGGCCAAAACAATACCGAGCATGTCCACTGGGCTGGTGTATCTCGTCTTGTATTTCTCAAATTCCTTCTTGTACTCACGGTCACTCTGCACTTTGGCAATGTGGAGGGACCACATCATTTTGGGGTCATCGTGTACTGCTCGGGCACCAATGTGGTGACCCAATTGCTTACGATAAGCTTCTTTGTATTTGTACTGAAAGAGAGAACCCAGTAAATAAAAAGGAGACACCAAGGGCCATTTCCTGTTGTCATTTCTGTGGTGATGCTTTCTAAGAAATCTTTAAGACAACAGGGGAGTTTCACCAAATGTGCTGCTATGTACTGTGAGGCTGCACACAGGGGTGTTGTGCTCGTTGGCACATCTCAACAGAATAACTCAACAACAATTCCTTTATTTATGCTAGATGATCATATGTTGGTTTTTTTAAAAAAAGCGAATATTGACAGCAAGAGCCCAATTAAGGTGATCAACCTTAAGGTGACAGTGTCTCAGAGGCCCATCATGTGAGTGAGTCCATTTAAGAGCATACATGGAGCATGTGTTTACATGGCTCATTAAATTTTTTGTCTAGGACTGAGAAATAATTTCCTCTCATAAATAATTTGGGAGAGTTAGTTTGAAAATGGACAATTTCTGATGTCTAATGGGTTACACGACAATGTGACTAGACTAAAATTACTGAACTATACACTTGAAAATCATAAGGTGGTAAGTTTTATACTATATATATTTTATAAAAAATGTTAAAACCCTACAAAAATGGACAGTTTTTCTACTCTTGGATTAATTTTTAAGATGCTCATGAATCTGATGTTTTCATTTTTAGGGATAAAGAGATACTGGTCTGTGAACCCCTAGCAAGGAAACTTTTAGCTTTTTTACTCTCTTGTGCTCTTCGGCAAGAAATGGGGTGAACTCAGCTAAGCCTGCTTCTTTTCTGGCTTCTTTGCCTTGAGTGTATTCCAAGGAGCACTCATGAGGTTTTATGAGTAGCTCAGTACATGTGCATCTAACATTAATAGAGGTATTCAGTCCTATTTAGCAAAGATCAAAAGACAAGAGTCAAAGGAACCACATTCCAGTATAGGCTTTGCCACTGTGTACTTGTGGTCTTGGGCAAGTTCTATGATCTCAAGCCTCAATTTATTTGCCTATGTGGTGAAAGGAGTTAAGGTGGATGAGATGACTAAAGACTTCTAGCTGTAGTCCTTAGGCAGGTGGCTAGAATGGTGGTAGCAAACGTTAGGACTTGATCAGCTCTTACATCACTGGCAATATCCCGGGAGGCCTTGGCAGCCACAATGGGAATGGCGTCACTTCTCAAGTCATAGCCTTCTTTCTTGGCTTCTTCCATGGCCTGGCGATAAAGGCTCTGAAGAAAGAAGTAATAGCTTTTAAATACAGAACTCACATTCTCTCTAAAAATAAATTTTTGTCAAAGGAAGACCATTTTTGGATGCAAAAATACATGAGGATGTTCCACTTTACATTTAAAAAAAAGAGCTTTCTTTTACTTTCTGTTTATCCAAGCTTTTATTTAAGTGGAAATGTTACATTCAGCAAGTTTTAACATCACAATTTCTCTTTGTTCCAATCTTTATAGATTTTATACATTAAATCAATAGCTCTAAATGTGTTCAGATTCTTCAGCACTTGCTTTTTTCATGAAACAATCAAGAAATGTTGATTTATTTAACTTCAAATTGAACTAGAAACAATTTCACCAGCTGAGAAAAGAATCACGTAATCATATAGCAATTCTACCACTTTGAGCATGTGTCCATAATCAAACAATGCTGAGCTAAGGATGCACCATTGTTTCAGAATCTCTCTGCTAATATTAATTTGCTCCCTACTTACTCACTTTGTCCACTGCTGAAAATTGTTACAGACATGGGGACAGCATGTACCAAAGAATAAGGAGTCAGAAACCCCAACATTGATAAAATTCTATTTATAAATGTTTTCTGTGAATTGAGAAAATGACTCCACTGCCCAGTTTGTGTGGTAAGACAGACACACACAGCAGGCAAAGCACAGGCGTTCCATAGTTTGAGAACCATGCATTAAATAAATCCTCTAACTCAAAAATCTAGCCCTTTTTGTTTGTGAACCACTTACACAAATTTTGACCAATTCCATACTTTCTTAAAACCTTTTAAATTTTAAAAAGTTGCTAATACTAGTATTCAATAAGTCAAAACAAAATAAATATACATTTTGGTAAAAAAAATCCTTAAACACAAAAAAGTCTTTTCATGAGATTTTTGTGACTTACAGTACCTCATAGTGCCTTGAATAAAAATGTTTTGATGGGTATTAATGAATTAAATTGTCTGTTTGGTAGAACTTTGTTTTGTTTTCATACTCTCAGGCATGAATCAGTAGCTACTGGGGTGGATATGATTTTTTTCTTTTTCTTTTAAAAAATAAAATATATGATCATACTTAGTCAAATATTTCATAAAATATTAAAATGCATGTTTTCCACATTTTGAAAAGTTTTGAACCTACAGAAAAGTTGCAAGAATAGTACAATTTATTAACATTTTTGCCACGTTTGCTTTCTCTGTCTATGGGTGTGTATATATGTGTATATATTTCTTTTTTCTTCTTATTTTCAACTGTGAACTGATTAAGAGAAAACTGTATACATCATGGTCTTCCTCCCTAAACACTTTACCCTGTATCTCCTAAGAATATAGGCAATTTTTATATAACCACAAATATTTATCAAATTTAGGAAATTTAATATTAATACGATATTATTGCCTAATACTATTCTCTTATTGTCTGATATATAGTGAATATTCACACTTCACCAACTTTGCCAATTATGTCCTTTATAGGAATGTCATTTTTCTACCTAGAATTCAAGAGAATGAGTGGCATTTTGTTGTCTAGTTTCTTTCCTCTCTTGAAATGGTGCCTTTTTTTGTTTTCAAGTGAATTAAGAGTGACTTTGAAAGAAGTGAGGCACCACTTAAGTCACAGGGGCATTCTCAGGCAGATAATTGAGAAGAGTGTATGTATGGAAGTTGAAGCTCAATCAACTAATTTGTTTAAAACAATCCATGTCGTATTACTCTTTGGAAAGCCTTTGTGTAATCTCAAAGGTAGCTGAGGTTTGAAGGCAGTTTATCTCTATATTATACCAATACAGCCCTTAGTCAGTCTGCAAATAATGTTAATTTCAGTTTCCTACATTAAAAGATTTATTAAGTTGGAAAAAGCAGACGTAATATCAGTATATAGTCCTGGAAAAGAATTTAGAAATACCTTGTGGTTTTAGAGAAAAAACAACAATGATCTACAATTCTATAAGGCTTTATCTTTCTACTTTATCTTACTCAATATACTTTGTATTTTTGAGGTTGTGAAGAGACAAAATCTTAAATCCTTTAAAAGTGTGACACAAATAATTAAAATGGGGCATTGTTATGTTCCATTCTCAAATTAGATTGAATTAAAAATACCGGAATATCTACACTGCTGGTGGGAATGCAAACAAGTACAACCTCTTTGGAAAACAGTGTGGTAGTTTCTGAAAGAACTAGAAATTGATCTTCCCATATGATTCCACAATTCCCCTACTGGGAATATACCCAGAGGAACTCAAATCATTCTATAAAAAAGATACCTGCACATGCATGTTTATTGCAGCACTATTCACAATAACAAAAACATGGAACCAACTGTGCTGCCCATCGAAACTGGACTGGATAAAAAAAGTGGTACATATATACAATGGAATATTATGCAGCCATAAAGAAGGAAAAATACATGAACTTCACAGCGACTTGGATGGACTCAGTGACCTATCACAGAAACAGAGAACTGAGTACCACATGTTCTCACTCATAAGCAGACCCTGAACAACACTACCGGGTGGTGGTAGTGGTGGTGGAAGATGCAGCATAAGTAAGTGTACCTGATCTCAAACTAGGCAAAGTGGGGACCAAAGGGAGGACCAAACTTTACCTGTATGATGACCACTTGTATACCTAATGCTGAATTTTATTCCACATCTTTAAAATAAAATAAAATAGAAAAATACTGGAATAGTATCTGGATTTTAAATATAATATTAAGGCACTTAATTGTTCAATGACTTAAGAGTTGTAGAGGGACGTTATTATATGTTTATAAAGTGAATTATTAAGATGTATCAGTTTACATTCTTTTCAAAATGAGATTTTTTTACAAGAAAACACTAAAGTAAAAATAAGAATAAATTTAATATCTTTGAGATAGATTTCAGAGGTTGTTTTTCTTAAAAATTTCTAGAAATGTTTCTTTTGAATTCGGAACATCAAATATTTCATCGATTATATTTTCCTTTGAATAATAAATGCTTAAAATTTTTTAATAGTGTAAGTGAGGAAAAATGTGCTTGAATCATTTCGTGGCTTCAGGACAAACAAATAGAATTCTTAATTCTTCCAACATTTGAAAAAGATGCAGCACTTCAAAGAAGAGAGCACTTTTATCTATCATCAAGATTATATTTTAAAGCGTTTTACCCAAGAGAACTAGAACAGGTAAATAAGAACTTAAGAGAAAAAATAAGAGGCATTTGTTTTGTTTTGTTCTACATTTATGGAGTGAAGGATGGAACAAAGGTACCACTGGCAATGGCGTGAGAAGAGATTCAAGTGGACCATTCTGAAATCTAATCTTAGAAGACAGTCTTTGGAGAATTGACATGATCATGCAATTTTTGTTGTTGTTGTTTTGGTTTGTTGTTGTTGTTGTTGTTTTGAGTTGGAGTCTCACTCTGTCGCCCAGACTGGAGTGCAGTGGCCGCTCCCGGACACCACAGCCTCGACCTGCTGGGCTCCGGCGATCCTTCCGCCTCAGCCTTCCGAGTAGCCGGAATTACAGGCGCGCGCTACCACGCCCGGCTAATTTTTTGATTTTATTGTAAAGATGAGGTCTCGCCTGCCCAGGGGGGTCTCGAACCCACGGACTCAGGCAATCCACTCACCTCAGCCTCCCAAAGGCGCGGGATTACAGGCTGAGCCACCAAGCTCGGATGATCATGCAATTTTAAAGAAAGTAAATCCAGCTGAAGATTTTAGAATTAAAACTTAGCCCAATTTTCTCTCAGCAGTCTGAAAGAAAAAAAAAATCTACCTCAAATCCCCCAATGTAAGCACATGGGAGAGACTTGAGTTTCATTACTGTCTGGGATGGAAACTAACTTTATGTGCTTTGGGCAAGAAAAACCGCCCAGGAGAAACTAATCCAACTGAGAAGCTCTGTGGCCAAGAAAAAATTGCTCATTCAAAGCTTAAACGCGACTGAAGCTAAGGTCAATCAAATATTTATGATCAAGCTCATCCTTTGGTCTGTTTAATAATGCTGGAGGAAGCAAAAGCACATCCTCTTCATTTTACTTGTTGTGGTTATCTGACGTGTGCCTCCTCTTTAGAGCTACAGTAAAAAGTAATTAATATAGGTATAAGCAAAAGTAATTAATATGGGTAAAATAATAAATTTGGTCAAATCTTGAAAATGGGTACTTAAATTTTCCAGTGTTCTCAAACTGAAGAAAACCTTGTGTTCCTTTTTTAAAATGAAGAAACATAAACATGTGGAAAAATTTGTATACTTTTTGAATCAACTATATAAATTCTTGACTTTGGCAAGAGCAATTGAGCAAGAAGCTATTTATGCACCAGTATTTCTGAACTGCAAAGATATGCAATGACGAGTTTAGCGAGGCTGGAGATAGTTCATAAAAGAATGAATTTTGTTGTCCTCAGGCAATTTTGAAATGGGTGAATTTAAGAATTCTCATTTCAGTTCTTGTAAATAAAACTCAAATTTTTAAGCATGTTAAATAAATCTAATTTTCATGGTGACTTGGAGGTGAAGGAAAGAAATTCAATTTTATTAAGCAGCTATTTTGTACCAGACTCCACATTGGGAATGATATACATATATTTTTCTTGCTTCATTTAGTCATCATAAGAATTCTTCAAATTAGGCATTTTTATCCCATTTTACAGAGGTAATTGAAGAAAACAAAATCACAGAGCAAAATTTCAAGAAAGTGTTAATTTGATAAATGGCAATAATTACTTTTAATTAAAATTATGTTTTAGCCATTCATAGTTGACTTTAAAGGTTTTTTTTCCTTACTCCCGATATGGAGATTTTTTTTGTTATCTATTTACCTATCTTTCTATCTAGCTATTTTTTGAACATGATGACATGTATATTCAAAGTACGGTAATGGACATACAAAAAGTAAACCAAGTTAATTGGCTTACATGAAAATTAAACTCATAATTCTGACACCTACATCAGCAAAAGGCAATGTGGCCAGATCAAAGGAATAAAACAAATGGTCTTACCTCACTATAATTTATTTTATTTTGTCTTGCCAAAATAATTTCAGGTGTGTCAGGCATCATATGGATTTGGGTCTTGTCTTTGTCCCAGGCTTCTGTGTATAAGCGCTGTGAAGAATAAAAAGGTTAATGAATTAGAAAAACAGTTCATTATAAACAAAAGTTTCTAATGAAAAAAATCACAGCAAAGTTGAAAGCCAGTTTCCTTGTTATCTGTCCTGTGTGCTGTATGTTAACATTCTTTTCAACCTCTTTGATTTTATAGGATATTTATTATAACTAAATATAAATGAATGCCAATATATGAAAAGAAAAATATATATGTAGTGTGTGTATATATATATGTATATATAAAAAACCAAACACACATACACAACCAGGTCACCCCACCCCGATTAAATTGGAGGCAAATATTGCCCACGCATATATACGCATCCATGTCTGCACTGTGGCTATAGTAACAATTCCATGGTTTTGTTTGTTTGGTGCTGTTTGTTACTAGTTTGTTTATTACCTGCGAATGTACTTGGATATGCCACCTCTAGATTTCTTCCTGATAAATGTTATGGAGATTTGCATTTTACTTATTTATTCTATGCTTTCCTAAATATGTACTCAGTGAGAAAGGAAGCTTGATCCCAAACCACATATAACTAACTCTCATAGACTTAAAACAATTTGAATCCAAAATAGCTGTCCTATTTTTTTAACTCTGACGATTTCACAAGAGATAGCAAAGCAGAAATGCTCCCATACATTTATTTATTTATTTATTTATTCATTTATTCATTTATTTTAAGTTGGAGTCTCACTCTGTGGTCCAGGCTGGAATGTAGTGGCATGCTCACAGCCACCACAGCCTCGGCCTGCTGGGCTCAGGTGATCCTTCCGCCTCTGCCTTTCCCATATATTTTTTAAATTGTTAAGTAACAGAGTAGAGAACTCAATCAAATCACTATACATTGCATTTGAATTTAATTGGATGAAATAAAAAAAGACAACCTTAATTAACCACAGGTATTCTAAATGACATGGAGTCCGGTTTTATGTTACCCCGGATTGGAAACTCACCTTGTTCATGTTGATGGCATTGTTTTTGGCCAGCACCTGCTCCAGAGAATCCGTCACACTGGTGAATTTCAGCTTGTCTGGGGGTTGACGGTAGATGTTATCACTGAGTATCTCTGCAGCTCTCTTGCACTTGATCACTTCCAGAGACCCAATGGGGACCCAGCCGATGCCTTTCAGCCACTGGAGATCGGATTTATAAATGTTCTGGAGAGATCAAATATAAAAGCAAGTATTACTGCACTTGTTTTGACATTTGATTTCAAAATGAAAGAAAATGACCAGAAAGCTTAGCTAGTCAAACTTCATGTCTGTGTCTTTTAAAATATGAAGGCCAAATTGCATATAGTCTCATGGTATTATGTTTTCTCTCTCTCTAAGAAAAGTATAGAGCAGAGGGATCCAGAGAAAAGAGGAGCAGAGGGAAGAAATGTCATCCCTTCTGAGGGCTCTAGCTAATCTTAGATCATTGTTCATGTATTAATTACTATGTGTTACTGTCATGGGCACGGTTGCCATGGATCTCAAATACTCACATCACTCTGGAGGTCATAGGCTTGTCGAGCATGGATGACATCATTCTGGTCAGGCAGGCACGTCCACTGGTGCAGGTAGTTCTTGTAGTCCACATCACTGACCAACGTCTGGCACTTCTTGGCCAGTACCACTCCCAGCATGTCCACTGGACTGCTGAACTTGGTCTTCCACTTTTCAAAGTCCTTCTTGTACTCCCTGTCACTTTGGATCTTGGCCACATGTATGGACCACATCATCTTGGGGTCATCCTTAATGTCCCTGGCTCCAATGTGGTGGCCAAGTTGCTTGCGGTAACCATCTTTGTATTTGTACTAAAATAAAGGTGGTCATTTAAAAAATAAAAATGAATGGAAAATCTTAAAGTTTCATTAATATTAGTTTAAAATTGTTAATTCTTACAGAGAAAGGGAATCATCTAAATATCAGCTTATCTCTTGTTCTAAACTGCAATTAGATTTCATAGCAATAATCTAACGACACATAGTCTCATGGGAAATCTAATAGTTTAACAGCATAGCCCAAAGGGAATTATTCAATAGGAAACCAGGTCAAATTGTATACTTCTATGGTTTTCAGACATTAAGTCCCTGGAGACAAAGGAAGCAGCACTTTTCCAAAGATTAATTGGTATTGTATAATGCCTTTTCTTCATATTGGGCCAGTGAAATCACTAACCCAGAAACCTTACATATGATTTGAGAATGCTATTCCTGAACCCACAGAGATCATTTCATTCCCCACTCCCCCACCCCCCACCCAACCTACCCAATTTGACTCTGCTGACTTTTACTGGGTCACTTGACTCTTTGAAATGGACTGGATTATGTTTCCATCCCATAAGCCCTACTCTGTTGGAGACCATATTTGACTGAGGTTTGTTTGGGATTCCTCAAGTGAGAAAATGGACTATAACCTACAAAAAAGCATTTTGTAGGTGGTGGTGGTAAGGGATGATCCTGGATATTTTCTCTTTACTTCAGGCAACTACGTCACACCAATCCTCACATATATTTTCAGAACTCTGAATTCTCCACCAAAGAATCCACTTTATTCAGAGGCAGTAGAAAGAGAAAACAGGTTCATTTTTGGGTTATTTTTGGTTATGTGTCTTTCTGTTTTAAAAGAACTCAAAAGGAAGCACTTAAGGTAATTTTTCAAAGAGTTGACAGTACAGAGCAGGCTTGGAGAAAGGTAGATTGTTCTAGATTTTGCAGTACTAGCTCTTATCTGACATGAAACTGATACATGCAACCATGGTATTTTTTAAAAACTCTTCTGGCACTTTCTTATTTCTGTAAGGCTCCACGCTCAAAATAAGGAGATGAATTTCTCAAAATTGTTGTAGAATCAAATTCAAGTTTAGAACACCCCTCCCCCCATGGGACATGGATTATAAAGTTTTTTGAAGTTTAAATATGAGCTTTTCCTTTTTCAAATGAAAAACATTTTTTCTATTTAGAAAAATAGGTCAATAAATTGCTCTAACAGGCACCCAGATGCATCTGCCTGTTGTAATAGTGATCCTATCTTCCCACTCTCTCCATACATGTCAATATCTGAGGTGTTGCTACTCACGTCACTGATGATGTCCCTGGAGGCCTTGGCTGCCACAATGGGGATGGCATCACTTCGTAAGTCATAGCCTTTCTTCTTTGCTTCTTCGTTGGCAAGCTTGTACAGACTCTATAGAAAGAAAGCCGAAGTGGTAAAGCAAAATGTTTGAGAGCAACAACTTGGAGATTATCAAATGACTTATACTATATAATTTAAGAAAGGATAGGAACTGGAAACAATCTAAGTTTCTGGCAATAGAGGGGAACAAACAAACTATATCCTACCAAAAAACACTATGTGTTGGAAACAAATGAGATATATCAATGAATATTAATATACATTGATATATTAAATGCATCATGTATTATTATACATTAGTATATATCATATATAAATATGATATACATCTCAACATGAATTAGTGTAATCTAGTAATAGACAGATGAACAAAGCATCAATTTATACATACTGCTAGATGAAAAAGAAATGGCAGAATGATATGCTTAACATTAGTCATTACATATGAATATATACTTTGCTCATTTTCTTATTACTTTAAAATTTTATGACATGTAATATTTTGTAACGCTTAAAATATTTCAAAAAATTAGTGTGTAAATTAGAACATAGTTAACTTGACTATAATCACAGTTTTAAGTTTCAAAATTTTGGTTATGCCCTATTAGTAAAACATGCATCCATAAAATTAAAATTGCGTTCCAATTTTAATTTGAAAAAAATCAGTAATTGGTATTGTTGATGAAGAACAGTTCTTCCTCATGCCTGAGATCTTCTTTCTATAAAAGAAGCTCAATGATTTTAACCATGGCCTTTCTCTGTCCTTTTACTCTGTCCAAGAGGTTCAGTGATTTACTGATGTATCTACTGGGTAGATATGGAATTGGCAGGCATGCTGAGCTCAGATCTCCCTTCCAAGAACAAGCAGCGCCTCACCTCCAAGGGATGTCGGGCAGATCACCTGCTCCCTAATTCTGATGTTCACTTCGAGGCTCACTTAGCTCTCATACAAATGTGTCCTTTAGCCTAACTTTAGTAGTTAAAAAAAAGTGAGATTTTGACTTCTATGTCTACTTCTGTTTTATTTTTTAATTTTATTCAAGTCTCAGGTGAGAAAGAGGTGCACATTAGTAGAGGCCTCCTTGGTAGAGATGCCAGATTTAGCAAATAAAAATATAGCACACCCAGTTGAACTTTTTCAGATAAACAACAAATAATGTTTTAGTATAAATAATGGGCTGGTGTTTTATCTGATAATCCTATGAAATGCCAAAATACTGCTCAGTCCCACTGACTCCCACTAGAAATGGCCATCAACTGAAAAGAAAATGTGACTTCCCTTTGCCTGTGGGATCCTATAAAATATAACATTCAACCTAGATTTGAAAGGTTGAACAGGCTATGTTCACATGAAAGAGCCACATGCACCGTGATAGCTCAGGCCTAAGAATCTCCACAAAAGTAAGTACAGAAAAACAAACAAACAACAACAAAATAATGTATCATCACAGAATTTTGCCCCTACCTCGCTGTAGTTGATTTTGTTCTGCCTTGCCAACATAATCTCTGGTGTATCGGGCATTATATGAATTTGAGTCTTGTCATTGTCCCAGGCCTCTGTGTATAGACGCTATAAAATAAAATAAGATGCTAATAAAAATCATTTGAAATAGATATTACAAAAATTCGAAACAGGTTCATCATTGTCCTAATTAGAAAAAATAAGCCAGACCCGTATATAAGGTTATTCCATTGGAAGTTGGAGTCCTATTGCTAGTTATCAAGATGGAAGCCAGGAATAACACAAATTATTTAGAGGATTCCAAATATGTAATTTAAAAGGTAAATGTGACCCCACATCTTAACAGATAATTTTGACTCCACTAATCATTAAGGTATAGTAACATCTTTTGACATTCTGGAAAAGCTCAAGGCAGCTGGGGCTCACCTTGTTCATGTTAAGTGCATTGTTCTTGGCTAGCACCTGCTCCAGAGAATCAGTCACGCTCGTAAATTTCAGCTTGTCTGGGGGTTGACGGTAGATGTTATCACTGAGTATCTCTGCAGCTCTCTTGCACTTGACCACATCCAGAGACCCAATAGGGACCCAGCCGATGCCTCTCATCCACTGGAGATCTGACTTGTAAATATTCTGAGAAGAGGGAAAAGACAGAAACTCTTCATGAAGACTAAAAGATTTAGGATAAAGATGCATATAGAACCAATAATATAGTGCAATTAATTTTATCTTCTTAGACAACGAGCTCACTGTATTAGGCAGACTAAAAGAGGAATGTGTTGAAAAATGACCCAGAAATGTCTCCTAGCCATAAGAAAAAGTTATCAAAGATTTCAGGTTGTTGGCAGGGAAGTGATCACAAGTAATATCTTCTGTCAACTGGTTCAGTGACTGTTATCATAATAACAATGTCCATGTGCAAGAAAAGAAAGCCAACCCACAGCAAGAGAAGTCACTCACATGTCCAACAACAGCTATCAATCATTCAGTTTTAGGCCTAGCCAAATGAAACACTCAGCAGCTATTAAAAGCCTCATTTTAAAAAGAATATTGATGACATGAAGAAATGTCATTAATATATTATTTAAAAGTAGCCCATAGCCGGGCTCGGTGGCTCAGCCTGTAATCCCGCGCCTTTGGGAGGCTGAGGTGAGTGGATTGCGTGAGCCCGTGGGTTCGAGACCCGCCTGGGCAGCGAGACCTCATCTCTACAATAAATCAAAAAATCAGCTGGGCGTGGCAGCGCATGCCTGTAATTCTGGCTACTCGGAAGGCTGAGGCGGAAGGATCGCCGGAGCCCAGCAGGTCGAGGCTGCAGTGGCCGGGAGCAGCCACTGCACTCCAGTCTGGGCGACAGAGTGAGACGTCAACTCAAAAAAAAATAAAATAAAATAAAATAAAATAAAAGTAGCTCATGAAATAATATGAGAGGAGAAATTATACATAGAAGTGGGCTTTTCCAGTGGTTGGATTATGTTGGATTATTGCTGTCTGTGGATTTTTTCCCTATATTTCAAAATATCTGTAATGCTCTTTTATTAAAAAGAGAAGTTAAAGTATAATAATGACACCTTGAGGCAGACCTTCAGCAGTTGTAACTCTATCCAAGATTCAGAGCAAGAAATGACTTTGTCATTGGTTCAAGGCCCCAGTTCCTTCCCCACCAGTTCTTAGGATGGAAGCATGAGCTGCTTTATATTTTGCCATATCATTATTTCTCATTTTATTAAAAATAAATTTTTGCTAAAGATTTTTATGTACCCATTAAATATTCTTAACTACTTCACAACCACAGTATTGAGCCTTTGCTTAGCTTGCTGGAAAAATGTTCCTTATAACAGTAAGTAGAAAATAAAAACTGGCATTTTGCAGTCTAAACAAAAAGCCTGTTAGAATTGTCCTGTGCTGACTCATTATTGCCCCATAAATAATAATAACAAAATGAAAATAATAACATTTTATAACTCTGGACTGCATTTTGTGTGTGTGTGTGTGTGTGTGAGTCAAGGTCTCGTCACACAGGCTAGAGTGCTGTGGCATAATCATGGCTCACTGCAACCTCAAACTCCTGGGATCAAGTGATCCTTCACCTCAACCCACTGAGTAGCTGGGACTACAGGCATGCACTACACCACACAGTTAATTTTTTTATTTTTTGTAGAGACAAGGTCTTGCTACATGCCTAGGCTGGTCTCAAACTCCTGGGCTCAAGCAATCCTCCCACTTAGGCTTCCCAAAGTTCTTTTTAACTTTCAAATACTTCCCACGTTATGAAGGTCATGTCACAGGATGAAGAAGACAATCTACAGAAGGTCCCCAACAGTCAGATGGCAAGCAGTCTGTTAATGTTGTCACTGTATGGGTGACTTCAACCCTTTTAAACTACCTTTTATGTGTAGACAAAGTCTTTTTGGAAAAAATGCAAAATTCGGGGGTCTGTATGTTGAATGCTATGGAACAGACGTGGGTGTATTCTCAGGTGGGCTGTAAGCTTCTAGGAACAGTCAATTAATGTATAATTATGATGAATTAGTTTTCGTCTCCAAAACCCTCTAATGCTTTAGTTCCTTCAAATGTTTATAAATATATGGTGCAGGAATTGTGCTTCTCACACCCAGATTTAGGGTAGTACATCTACTTCTTATAGGTACTAGATTCTGTCATTACTATGTGGCCCGTCCATAAAGAGAGACACTCTAAGAGGGGAAAGTGGCAGTGACACAATTCCATAAATTACAATTTCTTTTATTTCATAGGAATAACATTTAGTGTTGTAGTAGTTATTAGCATTCTAATAATTATGACCTTACTTGTTTTGCAAGGAAGCCAAAAACAAATTTCAAGGTAATTTCTTTGGTTTTATTTTGGGGTTTTTTTGAGTTGGAGTCTCACTCTGTCGCCCAGACTGGAGTGCAGTGGCCGCTCCCAGCCACCGCAGCCTCGACCTGCCAGGCTCCGGCAATCCTTCCGCCTCAGCCTTCCAAGTAGCTGGAACTACAGGCGCGCACTACCACACCCGGCTGATTTTTTGATTTATTGTAGAGATGAGGTCTTGCCAAGTTGCCCAGGTGGGTCTCGAACCTGCGGGCTCAGGCAATTCACTCAACTCAGCCTCCCAAGGCACGGAATTACAGGCTGAGCCACTGAGCCCGGCTGGTAATTTCTTTTTTAAATAAAAATATTTCTGCCTTCCTTCAAGGAATATAAGAAAATGTCTCCTTCTAGTGATCCCTGAATTCTAACAGTATTTCCAGTTTTGTTTTTAGAAGACCAAGTCCACCATGTAAATTTCACTTCCTTATACAGTCTATTAATATATTTGTAATAAAGCAATAAATCTACACCCTGATTCAAATCTCATTCACTGACCAATAAATCTTGAGTAGGTCAAAAGATTGCATATCAAGGATAACTTTCACACAGTTTACTTTCTCTCTATACACAGCTCCGTTACAGACGCTGTACTCACGTCACTCTGGAGGTCATAGGCCTGCCGAGCGTGGATGACATCGTTCTGGTCGGGCAGGCACGTCCACTGGTGCAGATAGTTCTTGTAGTCCACGTCACTGACCAAGGTCTGGCACTTCTTGGCCAGCACCACTCCCAGCATGTCCACTGGGCTGCTGAACTTGGTCTTCCACTTCTCAAAGTCCTTCTTGTACTCCCTGTCACTCTGGATCTTGGCCACGTGCATGGACCACATCATCTTGGGGTCATCCTTAATATCCCTGGCTCCAATGTGGTGACCGAGCTGCTTGCGGTAACCATCTTTGTATTTGTACTGAAATGAAAATACACAAATACACAAATGAGGTTTTCATTGTAAACTCTTAGAGGCCACCAGTCTATACAAAATCATCTTGCTTACAGCATAGTTTAGCTGACTTTTGTTAACAAGCATCAACTCAAGCCAGTATCCATGTTTTCAACCTGTAAGCCTATCGAGCCAATAAAATAAATGGAATTCATGAAATTGTATTATATACTCCAAATCACCTATAGCTTGGCAATAAGGAATAGTTCTGGAAACAAGAAGTACACAAGGTGGAGAAAGGTCACCTGTGGAAATCAGGGAGAGGCCATTTGAACCAAGGAAACTGAAGATTAGATCTTATACACCAAAAGCATGCCAGGAAAGGGATGCCCTTGGTGGAATGGTGTGTTAATAAGCAGTAAAATGAGTAACTGGTTCCTGTAAGCATAATGTACTCTAGGTCAAGGAATATCTGTAGTTGTGACAGAAGAGAATTTATTATTTCATGTTGGATTCATGCATTCAGTGGCAGTGCAAATTTTTGGCAACATTTTGAAAACTAATTATACTGAAGTTGATGGGCAACCCAACTGGTTAGAGCATGTGCCTAATAAGGCCATGGTTTCTAGTCTACATGGGCCAATATTTCTATTATTTATGTCCACTGAATTCATTCTGGACTCTAAGCCAGTTATCCAAAGTACATGCTTCTTCTATTCTCAAAGACTGCTGACTGGGAAAGAATAGAAGAATCAGCAGGAGACAGTATGGTAAATTGGAAAAGAATGAGTTTGTCTGGAGTCTTAACTTTACCATCTATGAAGAGTTTGATTTTAGGCAAGTTTCTTTTTCTTTTTTCTTTTTTTTTGAGTTGGAGTCTCATTCTGTCACCCAGACTAAAGTGCAGTGGCACACTCATGACCACCCCAGTGTCAACCTGCTGGGCACCAGTGATCCTTCTGCCTTAGTCTTCCAAGAAGCCAGAATTACAGGTGCATGATATCATGCCTGGCTAATTTTTTATTTATTGTAGAGACAAGGTCTCACCAAGTTGCCCAGGCTGGTCTCAAACCCACGGGCTCAGGCAACCCACTCACCTCGGCCTCCCAAAGTGCTGGGATTACAGGCTGAGCCACCGAGACCAGTCCAAGTTTCTTAAATAATCCACAAAATGGGGTAATGATGCTACGTACATCATGGGTAATGATGAGCAATGAGTGAGATAATGCTTATAAAGTCCTTAACACAGAGTTCTCAATTCTTCTCAGTTATTTCATTATTTATTACTGGCGCAAATTCATTTGCTGGGAGGGTCCAACATACATAAACTAAAGTGAGTAGCTAACATGATACTCCGGTGTAAGGGACAGCATATTATTCGCCTCTTGAAGAGTGAACTTTGATCTTTAGAGTGGTGTGCTATTCCTCAAGAATCCCTGAGGCACCAGGAAAGGATGATGGTTTTACTCTGGGAGGTATGTGGTATAAAGCCAGGAACTATTGTTAAGACACCTGTGGTACTGACCAATCATCTTCTTTTCATAATCTTGCCAGGGTGAATTGGAATAGCAAGTGTCATATGCATTTTAAAATACTGTAAATTAAAATGCTATATAAAAGCCAGGCCCTAAATCTCACTGGGAGAACTTAAGTTTATGAGTTATACTTCCTGCAAGCTTTTCCATAAGCACAGTGATGAATTTTATATGAGCATCTACAAGCCTGCAGCTGCACTCTAACAGTTTATACACAAATGAATCTTATCTTTCTCTATTCTCAGTGGGCCAGTTTTCACCAAAGATGCTGTGTCCTACAGGCTACCAATCCCTTCCATAAACATCGGAATTTTCATTTCCCACAAAACCAGGTTTGTGAAAACTCCCCCTCAAATACATGAGGATACATTTTCAAAGGTCTAGGAAAGTTCTTTTCATGATTTAGTTCAGTGAAATGCCATATCAGACGGATCATATACTCGGAATAGAACTGACAACTCACGTCACTGACGATGTCCCTGGAGGCCTTGGCCGCCACAATGGGGATGGCGTCACTTCGCAAGTCATAGCCTTTCTTCTTTGCTTCTTCATTAGCCAGTTTGTACAGGCTCTAAATTTGGGGGGAAAATATCAGTTCGATATTGACATCCATATCCAAAAACTGGCAGAGAGCTGAAAGAATTCATTAAGTTCTCCGCATATAGTGCCTATAACAATCTTACTTTTGAAAGATCTAAGCCTCCTGCATGTTTGCTAAGGAGACCAATACACCTTTATTATTTACTTTAGAACTGACGTTTTGCTTTTGTTTTTGAGTTGGGATCTCACTCTGTCACCCAGACTGGAGTGCAGGGGCATGATTATGGCTCACTGTAGTCTCAACCTCCCTAGCCTAGACAATCCTTCCACCTCAGCCTCCCAAGTAGCTGAGACTACAAGCACATGCCACCATGGCTGGCTAATTTTTTTATTTTTATTTTTTTTGTAGAGTTGAGGTCTTGCTATGTTGCCCTGGCTGGTCTTGAACTCCAGGGCTCAAGCAGTCCTCCCACCTTGGCCTCCCAAAGTGCTGGGATTACAGGCAGGGGTCATCATGCCCAGTCTAGAATTTATGCTCAGGTAACTATATATACTTATAACATATTGTTTTAAAATTTTTAGTTAAACAATGAATCAAGTTTGAAAATTGTTGGAAAAATTAAGCTCAAACTCACAGACCTAAGGTGGTAAACTGTGTTTAGATGAGAAAGACTTGATTAACTGTTGAAGGTAGCAGTTAATTCAACTCCCATTTCATTCTGCACTGACCCTATGTCTGTGACTGGGCTGAGTACTTGGGAATCAAAGATGAGGTAGAAACCTCTCTTATTTTAGATTCCAGAAAGAACTGATGGAAAGACTAATATTCTGTGGAACCAACTGCTGAAAAGTTAAACTGCATTATTAATGAAGAGTTTCAGGAGGGAGTACTTATCGTGAATTGAGAATCAGGGAAGTTCTGGCAGATGGGGTTACTTTTGAGTTGGACCTTGAGTCACGAGTAGACCAATAGACTAAGATGGCATCAAGGGCAAAGAGAATCATGCAAATCAAAGCACAGGGTAGTGGAATCACCGGATGTGGAAGGAAGTGGGGTGAGGTCCCAGAGTAGGAGAGGACTGAGGGGAATCCGGAGTGCAACTATGAACATCTGATTCTAAGATAAGAAGTTGGAGCTTAATTCAACAACAACTAGAAAACCAAACAAAATTCTCTTCTTTTTAACAGGGGAGTGTTGTTGGACACACCCTGGTCTGAATAGGTGGAGTAGGGGCTTGCAGGGGAAAGGAGGAAGGACACGTAAGCCTCTGAACTAACACTCCAGTATCTGAGCTTTTTCAGCGAGGACAGAGTCGAGAATTCCAGAAATCCTGAGTGGCTAGATACAGGGACTCTTTCTCTCCCGAAATTCCTACACAATGCAATGCATGCTTTCCTATAACAATATAGGATCTATATTACAGGTTCAGCTGAAAATTCAATCCTTTCTGATCTGAGAGTAGGACTTGATGTTCCTAGTTTTTAGTGACAGTTAAAACCTAGCTATACAAGCCCTAAAATTACAGTCTCATCTCAAAATGAAGTTATTTAAGGCAATGGCAATTCTATCCAAATTCTCTAAATTATATTCTGCTGAAGAGTAATATACTGTTGCTCTATGTTGTCAAATAAACAATATTCCTTGCTGGTGGCACAAAGCTGGGAGAAATAACGAATACATCAGGTGACAGAATCTTAAATTCACGAAAATCTCCACAGGCCTAAGCCCATAGGCTCAGTCTAAGGAGAAGAAATTGCATAGAGATAAATGTCAGTCTTTGAACAGAGATAAATTATCAAATGCATAAGCGCAGGATAGAGGAATCCTAATTTCAGCCCATGTAAAATGTCATAGATTTTAAGCTGATCCCAAGTTCCATGTGCACCAGCAGAGACAGCTGTCAATGTTCCTTAGGAGCACAGGGGGGCAGAATGGAGGTCAATTGTCCAGAGGAGAAAATATGGCAGTTAACTGTATTCCATCCCGGTCATTCCTCATTCATAGTATTGTGTTCTGAGAGTCACATTTTATCAGGGATGTCCTGTGAGGAGTGCCCAGGAACTTGGGACGTCTAGATTAGAAAGGGAATCTGGGGTGGAAGTGGGAGGCACCCCAAGGGCTATCCCCATATCTAGGAGTGGGCACATATTTGTTCTGTGCAGCTTGAGAGGACTATATGGATTTGCAGAGAGAAATGTTGTGACTCAATACATCAGAAGCACTTCCTCATAAATTTTTCAGAACAAATGGACTGACTTCTGACATAAGCTCCTTGTCCCTGGGAACCTTTAAGCAAAGGCAGGTCAACAACCAACTGAGAGGCAGCCCTGTACTGGAAGAGAGACTGACCTCTCTGCCTAGGCATCTGTGATTCTGAAATGGGGGCCCGCAACCCTGTGTTCACTGAAAATGAGAAGGAAATGAGCTTGCTAATACATATGCCGACACATTCTCATTCTCTCTCTTTCAGTGTTATTTGGTGACACTGTGATTTTAGTCTTTGACTTTAATCTCCTACTTGAAAATCTTAAATTTTGACCCTAAACTACAATTTAGGAATCATCTATCATATACAGAAAATATGTTTACCATGGCTATGCTAAAGGAGAGATAAATGTATACTTGGTCTATTGCTAATTTCCTAACTTTAAAAATGAATAAAAGAAAATGGTCTACTTAATTTTATGGTTACTGCTTAAATTATTCGTTTTTATAATTTGTGCTTCCTGGATGATAATTCATATTACATAGAGTTTGACATTTATGATAATGATTGAGAAATGCAAGAGTTGTTATTCACATGAAGCAAGAAAAAAGATTCTTTATAAAGCTGTCATTTGCTATTACATCACCATAAAGTGGATCAATTGAAATAAGCAGCAGTGTGCAAATGTCAGAGAATTAGCATTTGCTCTCACCTCACTGTAGTTGATTTTGTTCATTCTTGCCAACATAATTTCTGGTGTGTCTGGCATTATATGGATCTGAGTCTTGTCTTTGTCCCAGGCTTCTGTGTATAAACGCTATCAAAGAAAATACAAAAATTCATCAGGAAATTTTTTTCTTTAGAATTATAATTACATAATTATAATTCATAGGAATTTCAGGGTCACAAAATTTTATAAACAAAAATAAAAGGTTATGCATTTTATATACATTATATATTTTATGCACATCTTCAAGTAATCAGTTCACAGGGGAACAAATATTTATGTGTCTTCTGATAATCTGAAATGTATGTTAACAATTAAAAGGAAAGTGAGAATAAGCACCTTTTATGCAAAGACTGTTTTTCCATACAAAGATGTTATTTTATGAAAACCATGAAATAATAACTGAGGTAAATATTAAAATATAAGTGACACATGTCAGGTAAATGATTGATTGATAGCTATATGCTAAATAGATGATGATGGATAGATAGATAAAGAGATAAATAGATTGATGGATGCCTCATAGAGAGCTAAGTCCTCTGTTTCTTTTCTCAATAATGCCTCTTTTTTGTGGATGCAACTTCAGGAACCCCCACCCTGATTGTGTGAATTTTGAAGTCTTACCTTGTTCATAGTGATAGCATTATTCTTGGCCAACACTTGTTCCAGAGAATCAGTCACACTGGTAAATTTGAAGCTGTCTGGAGGCTGGCGATAAATTTTATCACTCAAAATTTCACTTGCCCTTTTGCACTTTTCCACATCCAGAGAGCCAATGGGTACCCAGCCGATGCCTCTCATCCATTGGAGATCTGACTTGTACATATTCTGTTGATACAAATAGTCAATAAATATTTATCCCTGCACTGGGGATGCATTTTCCTTGAAAGGATATAAAATCAAGTAAAAGCACTCTCGGAAACATCATTTGGTGGTCAGGCAGGATATCAATTTTCCATTTTGGACTGGAGGGTTAAAGAATCAACACTCCTAAGGAAGGAAAGCAGGCTGTTGACCTCTCGCAGGGGCTGGTGAGCTTGGTGCTACCTATTGCAATCTTCTCCAAAGGGTGGTTAGTTCACTGATTTCCCACTCGGTACTCACATCACTCTGGAGGTCATAAGCCTGCCGAGCGTGGATGACATCGTTCTGGTCGGGCAGGCACGTCCACTGGTGCAGGTAGTTCTTGTAGTCCACGTCACTGACCAAGGTCTGGCACTTCTTGGCCAGCACCACTCCCAGCATGTCCACTGGGCTGCTGAACTTGGTCTTCCACTTCTCAAAGTCCTTCTTGTACTCCCTGTCACTCTGGATCTTGGCCACGTGCATGGACCACATCATCTTGGGATCATCATGTATGGCTCTAGCACCAATGTGGTGGCCAAGCTGCTTACGATACCCTTCTTTGTACTTGAACTAGAAGGAGAAAAAAACTGGTAGTCACCTGTTTACACTTTTAGCAAAAAGCAATGACTTGGCCTAAATTTTCCTATTTACTAAAAAATAAAATAAAATTTCCCGGGTATGTAAATTACATATAATACATGCATCTTGTAAGCCATTTAGAAAATAAGTGAAATCTCTAACATATAAATAAAAAAAATCGCCGGGTTCGGTGACTCAGCCTGTAATCTCGCGCCTTTGGGAGGCTGAGGTGAGTGGATTGCCTGAGCCCACGGGTTCGAGACCCGCCTGGGCAGGCGAGACCTCATCTCTACAATACAATCAAAAAATTAGCCGGGCATGGTAGCACGTGCCTGTAATTCCGGCTACTCGGAAGGCTGAGGCGGAAGGATCGCCGGAGCCCAGCAGGTCGAGGCTGCGGTGGCTGGGAGCAGCCACTGCACTCCAGTCTGGGTGACAGAGTGAGACTCCAACTCAAAAAAGCAAACAAACAAACAAACAAACAAAAAACAAAACAAAAAAATTTAAGAAATGATCCTGCCACTCAGAGATAACTTTTTGTTTGAATGTGTGAGGAGAATAAAATTAGGAGTTATACTGTGTATGGGTTTGTGCCTGCTCTTTTCAGTTATTATATAAACATTTCTCAGAGTCATTAATTATTCATCATACACATGATGTTTCATTGCAGCAGGTATTTAATTATATGGGTATACGTTAATACATTTAACCCTTCTCTGTTGAATTTTTGTTTTTTTTTTTTTTTTTTTGAGTTGGAGTCTCACTCTGTCACCTGCACTAGAGTGCAGTGGCCGCTTCTGGTCACCTCAGCCTCGCCCTGCCGGGCTCCGGCGATCCTTCCACCTCAGCCTTCCAAGTAGCTGGAACTACAGGCGTGCGCTATCATGCCCGGCTAATTTTTTTGATTTATTGTAGAGATGAGGTCTCGCCAAGTTGCCCAGGTGGGTCTCGAACTCACGGGCTCAGGTAATCCACTTGCATCGGCCTCCCAAAGTGTGGGATTACAGGCTGAGCCACCGAGCCCAGCCGAATTTTTGTTCTTAAACTATAATAATTACTTTCCATATTTTGGAAATAAAGGAAAAAATCTAAGGCTTCTTTTGACTTCACAGACGTCAGGAGTAGAATAATAAGATTTTTTTAGAAATGTAAGCAAATTCATCTTTTAAAGAAAGCAAATATCTGTAGCCAATCGCTGGATGCAGAGACAAACAGATGCTCCACATGAATGAGTAGACTTTGAATAAAGTGTCCTATTCATTCAGGCCCTGTAGATTCATTGGTTCATAGAGCATGGATTAGGTTTTGAAGGAACCCTACAATGAATTTGACTGTATATAAAAAATATGACATTGGAAAAGCCAAAAAAAAAGTTTTCTGAATTATAGTCACATATCCAATACTTTTATGGAGCAGGAAATAGACATGTTTTGAAGCACTTGTTGTTATAGGCTCACCAATAGCTAGAATTTAGCTTTTGTGCTGAGAACTTCATTGCCATTATTTTAAACCATTTGCTGAGAAGATAAACTGTTAGCAACAGCTTTGCTCATGTGTTCCGCTATAAATCCAGGAGAGAGAATGAAATCTTTGAGCCAAAACTAAGGCGAAGAACTTTCCAGGTGTACTTACTTCACTTGCAATATCTCTGGAGGCCTTGGCTGCCTTGATAGGAATGGCATCCAGTCTCATATCATAGCCTTTCTTCCTGGCTTCCTCTAGACCAAGTTTATATAATTTCTAAAATAGATATAAATAGTCATAAGTTGGGTTTATGAAGTGCATTGTAATGAAAATATATCATGCACCACAAGTACACTGCTTACCTCACTATAATTTATTGTGTTTTGTTTAGCTAGTAAAACTTCAGGGGTGTCTGGCATAATGTGGATGGAGGTTTTATCTTTATCCCAAGCTTCTGTATAGAGACGCTAAGAGAAATAAAAAGACATGACTAGAACAGGCCAGTACTAAACAGACATATGAAAGTAGTCTAATTTTTAGTGAGAATAAAGAGATTCTGCTCAATGAGTTGGTATTTGCAACACTTTCAGGAGTAGATGTCTTGTGTCTGTAGGAAGCACAACACTTAAAAATCACTTTAATATCAAGCAAAATCATTGCACATATATTTTCTTTTATAGAAACAGATTTCAGTGTTTCCATAAACAAACAAAAAATTAATACCCTCCTCAAGCAAAGGAAGGACTTACGTGATTCATGGTAATAGCATTGTTTTTTGCCAAAACCATTGGTATGGAGTCCATAAGGCTGGAAAACTTGAATTTATCTGGGTGCTGACGATAAACGTGATCACTCAAAATCTGGGTGGCTCTTTTGTTTTTCTCATCCTCAAGAGAACCACTAGGCATCCAGCCAATGCCTTTTAGCCACTGAAGATCAGACTTGTACAAATTCTGAAATTGCAAATGATAAATCACTAAATGCAAGCATATGTGCCTAAAGAAATAAAAGTTTAAATTATATTATATATTGTCACGTGTTTTCATGCTTGAGTTATTAGGAAATTTTACAATTTTGGTATGAATTGTATATCAACAAAATATTCAAATGAGAAGCATATTTTGAAAGACATTTAGAACAAAAGCACACAGAGGACTCAATTCTTCCATTGCCTTAGATCAACAATCTAGAGGCTTCCACCCAAGCAATGAGGGCTTTGCTGGCTCTTTATTTGTGGAATAATGGTGCTTCTGGATGTTTGGGTAACTAGATTGAGCTTGGGCATTAGTCTAGGGAAGCTGAACTCATTTGTGTAAACTCAACTCCCCTTGCTATAGGACTTTGATACTTGGGAAAGCAGACAATGTTTTCTTAGCCAAAGAAAAAACCTTTAGACTCACATCGCTCTGGAGGTCATAGGCCTGCCGAGCGTGGATGACGTCATTCTGGTCGGGCAGGCATGTCCACTGGTGCAGGTAGTTCTTGTAGTCCACGTCACTGACCAAGGTCTGGCACTTCTTGGCCAGCACCACTCCCAGCATGTCCACTGGGCTGCTGAACTTGGTCTTCCACTTCTCAAAGTCCTTCTTGTATTCCCTGTCACTCTGGATCTTGGCCACATGCATGGACCACATCATCTTGGGGTCATCTTTAATGTCACGGGCTCCAATATGGTGGCCAAGCTGCTTGCGAAAGCCTTCTTTATACTTGTACTAAAAAAAAGAAAAATGCATCTTGTTTCTTTCAAAATTAACTTATGTTACCCTCTTTGTGGCAAATTACAAGGCATATTAACTCTAGATACTCTACTAAGCCTAGAAAGTCAAGTATTTAGGGGGTTTTTTGATACAAAAGATTAAAGGTTAAATTCGGCTAAAAATTCCATACATAATAAATGCATCCTTGATCTTATCCTCATCCCACTCTGCATGTGTAGGATGACTTAACTCTGTTTAAATTTGCTACCCCTTAGATTTTGTTCTATTTAAAAATAAATTGAGACTGCTTTGAAGTGATAAATTACAATCAGATCAATATTAACAGGGGATAAAATCTTACTTCACTGGCAATTTCCCGGGAGGCTTTTGCTGCTTTGATTGGAATGGCATCAACTGGAAGATCGTAACCTTTCTTCTTCAGCTCCTCATAACCCATTCGGTAGAGTTTCTGTTAAGAAATGAAAAAGATCACTTTGGAGAAAAACAGTTCTCCATAGACAAATGCATCATAATGAATCCAATGGGCTAAATATTTAAATATTTTATGAGTTCATGAGAATAGTATCTGTGCTCTAGAATACTTAAATATAACTGGAAATTATGCCCATTGTTTGCTGATAATCCCACTTTAAACTTTTAAGCACTTCAATTACCTAAATCCCCCAGTAAAGTTGTCAGTTCTTCCCCCAAATCGTCATGTGCCACTTAATGATACATGGAGGATATGTTCTGAGAAATGCATTGAGAATAAAACTTAAATGCACTTTTATTCAGAAACCTGATTATTTACAATGCCAGTTGATCTTGGATTCGTGTTTATTTTTAAGTCCTTTGTGGCACTGCTTTAACTAATATATCCTTAAATATGAAAGTCATTCTATTAGGTACAGTTAGACAAAATAGAGAGTAGAGGAGAAACAGCAAGCGTAAAGGAAAATTAAACTTTGGACATGCTTGGTGAACGTGGGAGTGGAGGCAGGTAGTTGTGAAGCTGGAGGTCAGGTGCTTATGGTCTGAGCTCTGTATAGTAGGTTTGATGATGTCTGTGTATATGTGATGGCTTAAACTGTGAGAGTAGATGAGGTTATCTAATGAGAGAATATAGCTGGAGAAGAGAGGCCCAAGAACATCTGTATTTAAGCGGAAATACAGAAGAGCCTTTCCTGAGAATAAAAAAAAAACTAAAGAAAGTAGTGTCCCTAAAAACCAACAAAGGTTTTGCCAGAGGTGATGATGTCATTTCTGAGCAGCAGTTCCTCACTTGTGAAATGTGACTTTAAATGTATGCAAATTACTCTGAAGGTAAAATGAGATCATGTAAGCAAAAATCCTTTGTAAACTCCAGATGTGTTATATAAGTCATTCCCAAAAAAAGAAAAAGAAAGTCATTCTATGAGAGTTTACAATTTGTTTTAAAAGTATTTAATGTTTACATCTAAAAATTTCAAGAGATTATGCTATGATGGTAGTAAAAATAAAAGCAAAATTCTCCTGCATGGGTTTTATATGTTCGCTCACCCAAAATTTCATTGAGTATCTACTATGTGTCAGGCATGATGCTTGGTAAGCACTATAGATCCAATAAGAATTGTCTCTGCCCATAAGGAGTGCCTGTCCACATTGGGGAGAGTGATATAAACCATTATATTAATGATGATATGCGTAATAATGGACTGCAAGAAACAAGAGATGGAGACTCCCAACTCTACCCACGATAGGGAGTACCAACATTTTGATGTTCAGTCTAAAAGCCATTAAATAAGGAATCTAAGTTACATGCAGTTTATTAATTAAAACGATTCAGAGATTCAAAAGAACTTCCAAACAACTTTACTGACTTAGAAGCAATTAAAATGAGCTTTCTGAAAACACATACTGAATTTGAAAACTTACATCACTTGTGTTGATTAAGTTTGCTTTAGCCAGAACAATGTCAGGTGTATCAGGCATGATGTGGATCTGAGTCTTGTCCTTGTCCCAAGCTTCTCTATAAAGTCTCTAAATTGAGAAATAAAAATTCTTCAGTGGTGTTGTTAGATTAGTAAATGACAGTTGGCTTCAAACAGAATTACTTAATTCATCTGAATTAAACATTACACAGAATTGATAGCATAAGAAGACAATATAGGCAGAAAATAGATGCATTATTTCTTGACTTAACTGGGACATAAATGCCTTTCAAAACATAGATTATGGGACACATTTTCAAAGCTACAGACAATCCTGCCCAGGTAATTAGAGCCTTTGCAAATCTTAACAAATGGAAAGAGTTCTCCATCTTTTGGTTTGTGAAAAGCCCCCTCACAGTTTAATTGGAAGACAACTCTTAACTTCTCAAAAGAAGATTTATTCAAAGTATGCCCAGAAATTGGGGATTCTCATTTTCTATGTGGTGTATTACTTATAGTTATAACTCCTAATTATTTTGGAGGATTAAGATTTCCAAGATGATTTGTTTGGAAATTTATCAAAGTTTCTTGTCTCAGAGCCATCCTTGTGTCTATTATCAACAGAAGACAAGGGAACTCAAAAAAGATCCCATTGATTTACTAAAATTAGGGGATAAAAATGTGATGAAAAACAGAATATTTATACATTGTCAGGAATTTCCCCACCAGATACTTACTAACTACAAAGGATACAATGGTAACTAGACAGTGAAGGAAACTGACAATACCACTTCAAAGGTAAAATGATCAGAAATGGGACAAATTGATATCCCGTGCCTCCTGCTATGATGTACTGAGGAGGAGCCAATGTGTGACAGCCTACTGAAAAGATGTAATATGAATCGAATCACAAGGACACACTAGAAATCTCAAACTCAGAGAGATTCTACAAAATAACTGGCCTGTACTCTTCACAAATGACAAGGACTCAGAAGGAAAAGGAATAGCGAGGGACCAGTCCAGAGAAAGGGAGATTAAAGACATGGCAAGTAATGCGACATGTATTCTTGGATTAAATCCTGGACCAGAAAAAATTTCTTTCTTTTGCTACAAAGGACATTAACGGTAACATCTAATAAATTCTGTGACTAGTATTGTACCCTAATAGACTAGTCAAAATTAATTTTGTAATGTTGATCAATGCACTGCACTTATGTAAAAGAATGTTCTTATTTTCAGGAAATATTGAAATATTTAGGGGTAAAGGGACATCACTAAGCGACTTACTTTCTAGTATAAATATGTAGATATGAGAAAAAGAGGTGGAGAAAGAGAGAGGGAAGGATAGAAAAAGAAAATGTGATAAAATGTTTACATTTAAGGAATCTGGATGAAGATATATGTAGGTGTGTATAAATATATACATGAGCGAATTTTCAACTTCTATATGCCTGAAATTATTTCAGCATGAACATTTTTAAAGTCTCATCGATTTCTTGGACTTGTCAATCTCCCTTTGAGGTATCCAGTGTTTGATGTGTGGATTTGGCACTTTTCTTTTTTTTTTTTTGAGTTGGAGTCTCACTCTGTCACTGTCACCCAGACTGGAGTGCAGTGGCTGCTCCCAGCCACTGCAGCCTCGACCTGCTGGGTTCCGGCAATCCTTCCACCTCAACCTTCCAAGTAGCTGGAACTACAGGCAAGTGCTACTGTGTTGCCCAGGCGGGTCTCAAACCCACGGGCTCAAGCAATCCACTCGCCTCGGCCTCCCAAAGCGCTGAGATTACAGGCTGAGTCACCGAGCCCAGCCCACTTTTGTTTTTCTTGCACATGCTTGCTACAGTGCTTATAACCCAGAGATCGGATAAGATCTCCAGGACCAAAACAAAGCAAGTTTCATTCATTTCCATATGCACATACCCCAGTTCTGCATGAACCTTTCTGATTAAGTAACACAAGAGTTTCTCAACTTCATAACTATTGGCATCGTATACAGGATGATTCTTTGTCGTGGGGGTTGCCCTATGCTTTGCAGGGATGTTTAGCAGTATCCCTGGCTTCTACCCACCAGATGCCAGTAGCATGCCACTCCCTAATTGTGAAAAACCATAAATGTTTCTAGATAATGCAAAATGTCCTCTGTGGTACAAAATTGTTTCTGGTTGAGAACCATTAAGCTAGACTATTTCTTCAATGGCATGTGCCACTTTCACCCCATGGAACACAGAGAAAATGCTAATATTATTCACACAAGGATAGACATATTGATCTATTCAAGAGAAAGACAGCAGGCTCAAGGACCCCAGCTGGTTGAGGTTTTATGTGGCTGTCCTGAGGCCTGAAGGGATCAATATTTCGGCATTCCTGAAACTGCAGCATGCTGTTAGGGAGCTCTGTCCCAGGGCATTTGTGTATGTTGATAAACTTTCTGTTCCAGCTCTTTTGGTCTCTCTTTCAATAAATTCAGAGCTTTATCTCTCCTGTTTCATGGAGAGAAAAGAAATTTGAATTCCAAGAGGGCGAAATAATTTGCATACATTTGCTGCTCTCTCAGTCAGTCTGATGGATTCTAACTGCCATCATAAAAACAATAAAAGAAAAAATGAATGCTTAGACATTCATAATGAAGCTTCCAGGTCAGGATTTTTCGTTCATTCTGGAAATCAAAATTTTCCAAATATGAGGATGGTTGGGTAGACAGGAACTACAATTTACCAATGCTTACTATAAGCTAATTATGAGCTTATACATTATTTTAAAAACTCCTAATATATTTGATATGTGAAATATACAGCATATTATATGGTATTTAGATCCTCCTAAGACTCAGATCTTTATTATTATATATCCATTTAAACCTTCTTACCAATCACAGAATCTCAATGCATATAATTCAGCTTTCTGTAATGTTCAAGGTTAGCTTTTTAGCTGAGCAGTAATGAGTAGTCTTTCCCTCCTTCATATAGCATGACTTCACAACGTTATATTTTATTTATTATATTCAATAAATATTTATTGAGCACCTACTATGCTCTAGACATTGTTGTCAGTGCTGGAGAAGAAAATAAGTTGAAGATGGAATTTACTGTGACATATAATTATCCACTTCTTGTCAGGCTCAGTGGCTACTCCTGCAATCCCAGCACTCTGGAAGGTCGAGGTGGGAGGATCAATTGAGCCCAGGAGTTCGAGACCAGCCTAGGCAACATAGCAAGACCTCTACAAAAATTTTTAAAAACTAGCCAGGTGTGGTGGTTTCATGTCTGTAGTTCCAGCTGCTTGGGAGGTTGAAACGGAAGGATCACCTGAGCCCAGGAGGTTGAGGCTGCAGTGACCCATGAGTGTGCCACTGCACTCCAGCCTGGGTGACAGAGTGAGACCATGACTCAAAAAAAAAAAGGAGTTATCAACTTATCTTAATTCAGCTAAACTAAATGCATTATAATCATTTGGTGGAAAATACACTCTAGTACATATCCACTGTGCTTGTATAAGGTAAACTTGGTATCTTTCCCCCTTATACTCTACCCCCCCAAAAAAAAAAATTCTGGGCCTTCCTAGCATTCAAGTTTCAAAGAAACTTGTTCAATAGTTTCCTCATTTCATTTTGGTTAAATCAAAAAACCAGTAAATAAATAAATACACTACGGGTGACAAAAATAACAGTAACCCATTTTTACATGATTCAGTAGAAGGTAGTTGGTAATTTGAACAAAGCAACACAATATAAAACACCACCCTGTGTGATGTAATACCTTGCTATTCTATTCACTGAGTAAATGCTATAGAGCGATTACCAGGTAGTAGATTCTATAAGCTATTTTATTTATTTCCAAAGAGTTACTCACATCACTCCTATTTTTGGCATTTGTCTTTGCCAGAACTATGTCCATGGCATCAGGAATGCTGGTGAACTTGTTTCTGTCTGGAGGCTGGCGATATTTCTTCTCACTGATTATTTCTGAAGCCCGCTTGTTTTTTTCTGCCTCCAGAGAACCCAGGGGACTCCATCCTATGCCCCTCAGCCACTCAAGATCAGACTTATACATATTCTGTGAAAAGACAAAGCAAGTCATCAAAATCCCATTTTCACCAGGACCCTTGACTCAAGAGATTCTATGCAGCTACATTTTAGATTTTCAATAATTCCTCTTTCTAGTTTCTGTTTCTCTGTAACTAAATGGCTACTCAAGTAAAATATGAAATAATAAACTACTGAATTTAATAGAAACTGACCTCACTCTGTAGCTCATAAACTTTTTTCGCTTGAATAACATCATTCTGGTCAGGCAGGCACGTCCACTGATGTAAGTAGTTCTTGTAATCCACATCACTAACCAAGGCCTGACATTTCTTGGCCAGCACCACTCCCAGCATGTCAACTGGACTGGAGTATTTGGTCTTCCACTTCTCAAAGTCCTTTTTGTATTCTCTTTCACTCTGCATCTTTGCTACATTCATGGACAACACAAGCTTTGGGTCATCTTGCAGACTCCGGAATCCAATATGGTGGCCAAGTTGCTTCCGGTAGCCTTGTTTGTATTTGAACTGAAGTCAGAGGAAACATAGTTCTTTTATTAACATAAACAAAGGCCAAGCTAAGCTCAATTTATTTTGCTTTCCTTTTCTGAGACGAGGTCTCTCATGTTGCCTAGTCTGGTCTCAAACTCCTGGGTTCAACCACTCTTCCGAACTCAGCCTCCTGAGTAGCTGGGACTACAGGCACCATGCTATCATGCCTGGCTTCAATTTGCTTTGTTTTCCAAAACTGAAATAAGAGAAGGTTTGTCTATGCTAACTTAGTAAGAAATGTTTACTTAGTTAAACATTTAAGAAAGCCTATTTAAGTGGAGGCTTCCAAAAAAGCCTAATGTAATTGAATATCAAGAGAGGTGATGATAAGAAATTAATTTCAACTGGAGACAAAAATCAATGCTTAGATGTGTTACATATTGTGTATGCTGACTTTATGGTACTGTTTAATAAAACCCTCTAGGGAAATGAGATCCTTATGGGAAAAAATATGAGCTGACTGGCAGAAAAATTAGGAAGGTACATGACTTGGTAAACAGACCTTATAGTGTAGATTAATTAATTAAGTAGCAGGATGTTTAGTGATTTGCCATATGGTTATGTCATATAATCTTTTACTGTTTGGGATCTATATTTTACATGTGCCAGTGACTAAAAATAGCTAAATATGTCAGATTAGAAAATTTCACAAGAGCTCAACATATTGTCAAGTTGATCAATACTACTACAGGAACTTAAGGGAATAAAAATAAAATCCAGTATTTAAATTTAATTGATAAACATTACATTAGTATTGGATGACAATAATAGCAGTGATAATAATGAGAATAATAATAGCATTTATTGATGTTAGCTGAACATATATTATACCTCACAGAAGTAGATTCTGTTCTCTCATGATACCCAATTCCATATAATGTATATAAAAAGACTCAGTGGTTTAAGTTGACTATAACCTCAATAAAGCCATTCAACAAAATTGCTTATAAAAAAAATAGTGCTACAGATTGTGCATGGGGCACAGATAAGCTTATTTACTCTGGCCTGACCTCCTGTATCAAGAAAACAAATTTTGAGGCACTCTATTTTGAGAGGAGTTTTGACAAAATAGAATGATCAGATGATTGAAGAACTTATAAAACCAAAACCAAAGGAGGACAAATAAGAGAACTGAAATGTCTGAAGAGATAATAAGTGGAAGAGAAAATAGGCTACTTTGTGGTGTAGAACAGAGACCTAGAGCTGACTGGTAAAATATTCAGGTAAAAATAAGAAAGTATATAATGGCAATTGGTGATAATGTAACAAAGAAACCTACCCTGAAAAACACTAAAATTAATATATTTGTAAGTATTTACAGACTGTTGGAAATGAAGAGAAGATAAGATGCTGGGTGGTATGTTGGATGACATGGTCTTTAAGTTATCATCTGACTCTAAGCTCTATGATTCTAATTTATTAAATTAAAAACTCATAGCCAGGCTCGGTGGCTCAGCCTGTAATCTCAGCACTTTGGGAGGCCGAGGTGAGTGGATTGCCTGAGCCTGCGGATTCGAGACCCGCCTGGGCAACTTGGTGAGACCTCATCTCCACGATAAATCAAAAATTAGCCAGGTGCGGTAGTGTGCGCCTGTAGTTCCAGCTACTTGGAAGGCTGAGGCAGAAGGATCGCCGGAGCCCAGCAGGTTGAGGCTTTGGTGGCCGGGAGCGGCCACTGCACTCCCGTCTGGGCAACAGAGTGAGACTCCAACTCAAAAAAACACAAGAACTCATAAAAAGAGTTCTAATTTTCTTGAACTCCTGGCCTCAAGAAATCCCCATCTCAGCCTCCCCAATTGCTGGGATTATAAGGTGTGAGCCACCATGCCTGTTCTAATTTTCTGGAAAAAAAAATTTTTTTTTTGAGTTGGAGTCTCACTCCATTGCCCAGACTGGAGTGCAGTGACACGCTTCTGGCCACCACAGCCTAGACCTGCTGGGCTCCAGCAATCCTTCCTCCTCAGCCTAGGCGCATGCTACCATGCCCGGCTAATTTTTTTTTGATTTGTTGTAGAGATGAGGTCTTGCCAAGTTGCCCAGGCGGGTCTCGAACCCGCGGCAATCCACTCACCTCAGCCTCCCAGAGTGCGGGATTACAGGCTGAGCCACCGAGCCCGGCTGAAATTTTATCAATACAAGAAAATTTAAAATTGGGAGATACAGTCTCTATAATAGTGGGAAGGTTCACTTATAGGTAATTTAACTTTAGAGTGAGATTTTAAAAGCTTCTAACTAAAGCTTCTTCATGAAAAGAAATTAGGTACTAACAAATGTTAGGTTGTTAGGAAATTACTGATGCTATTTCTTCTATTCCTAAACTATCTTTAGCATACAGCATTAAATGAGAATGAGTTTGCTTTCTGGCTAAAATTCAAGCATCATTATTGCTTTATGTTCATCATCTCATCAACTTATTTTAATGAGATTGACCTGCAAGCCAGAGTGGGTAATAATAAATCATTGAATTAATTTTCCAACACTTCTGTAGTGTCACAAATTAATTGAATTAGGTACAATGTTCCCTTATATTCTTAGAATTTATTGTCAGAGTCTGTCTTTAGGCGCTCTTTCTCTCCACACTATACTTCAACCTACACATTAGCTCAATTCCTGCTTAGTTTTGTTTAAAAGATTCTGATTAAGAAATTGTGCTTTCCTATGATGTCTTTGTAATTTATTCTCTATAACTAAGATCCTCTGCATTTTTGTGGTTAACTTTGGGGATTAACAAAAGGATATGCTACTTATATGCAGAATATCTAGGTAAAATATTTATAATAAAATGATTAATCAAGCCAGGCTCGGTGGCTCAGCCTGTAATCCCGTGCCTTTGGGAGGCTGAGGTGAGTGGATTGCCTGAGCCCGCGGGTTCGGGACCGCCTGGGCAACTTGGCAAGACCTCATCTCTACAATAAATCAAAATAAGCCGGGCGTGGCAGCATGCGCCTGTAGTTCCAGCTACTCGGAAGGCTGAGGCGGAAGGATCACCGGAGCCCAGCAGGTCGAGGCTGCGGTGGCCTGGAGCAACTACTGCCCTCCAGTCTGGGTGACAGAGTGAGACTCCAACTCAAAAAAAAAAAAAAAAAAGATAAATCAATAGAAACTATATCCTGTTTTTCACTAGATTTACTACCCTTTTCAATCATAACTAGACTCTACCTTTTGGAGAGCAACTATCCTTGTTCTTTGAACTTTGGACCATATTTTCAGGAGAAAGTAAAGTCCCTTTGGACTTTAAACCTAAATTTCTGAAACTTTCTGGTTTTTCTATGTCCCAAGCTAATTTATTATAATTATGCAGATGCAAAAAATGGGCCAGATTAAAATAATTGTTAATCTTAAAATGTGTGCATATAAAATCCATCAACATCAGGTTGTTGAGGTTGATTTATTATTTGGCACTTTGAATTTGTCTAAAATAGACAAGTAGAAGACAGGAAAATTATTTTCAGGCAAAGTCATGAAAAAATGAAATCTCTAGTTCTTTTGTAATATCCCAAACATAGCATCTCAGTGCAATGGATCTTAGAGGTCATCTAGCCCAATCTCTGTACAGGAATCCCCTTTTGACATCAGAACAATGAAAAAGAAGAGTACACTCTGGGCAGGTGAAGAGGTAGGAGAAAATGAAGGGAGCACCACCTTTTGAAAGGTAAAGCCGGCCAGGCTCGGTGGCTCGGCCTGTATTCCCAGCACTTTGGGAGGCTGAGGCAAGTGGATTGCCTGAGCCCGCGGGTTCGAGACCAGCCCGGGCAACTTGGCAAGACCTTGTCTCTACAATATATAAAAAATTAGCCTGGCATGGTAGCACGTGCCTGTAGTTCCAGCTACTTGAAAGGCTGAGGCAGAAGGATCGCCAAGCCCTGGGGTGCCCGTGAGTGTGCCACTGCACCCCAGCCTGGGTGACAGAGTGCAACTCCAAGTCAAAAAAAAAAAAGAAAGAAAGAAAGGTAAAGTTTATCGATAAAAATAGTTACCCACATTAAGTTACCTGATTCAGATAAAAATACATCCTTAGAAGTCAAACTAGCACTTACATCGCTAGCAATGTCTCTTGAAGATTTGGCCAGCTGTACAGAAATTGCATCAACTGGGAGATCATAGCCTTTCTTCAAAGCTTCTTCCCATCCAAGTTTATAGAGTTTCTGAAAATTAAAGAAATTCTTTAGCATTATTCTGTCTATACAAAAAAAAACTCAAATAGATTATCAAGCAAAAGTTTATCTAGAGAGTGGATATCAGAGTCTAACATCGTTTACCTTATCTTTAAAGATATGGATAAAAACCAAAATAGGGTGTTTAAAAGAATAGAAAAAGCATGGACTCAGCATCATATGACTTGGCTTCCACTTTTTTGGCTCTGAGATTTTCTAGTGGTATATTTGAGCTTGGCCTCTACTGTTCAGAAATAATGCAGTCATATCAGGTACACCAGGTGCTTTTCTCTCTGCTGTTAAGTATGGTCTAGGATCACTATTTTCAGCACAGATATTAAAATAATTGATAACAAAAAGAAAATCAGGTCACTAAATTTTAATTAGCTAAGTGATAAAAGTGCTAAAAGATGAAATACCTGTTATGAGTTTCAGTAAATGAGTTCAATCTTTCTGAGCCAAATTCACTGAATGGATGTATGTGTGTTAAAACTGGGTAATAAAAAATATAGTCATAGCCAGGCTCAGTGGCTCAGCCTATAATCCCGTGCCTTTGGGAGGCTGAGGTGAGTGGATTGCCTGAGCCCGCGGGTTCAAGACCCGCCTGGGCAACTTGGCGAGACCTCATCTCTACAATAAATCAAAATGAGTCAGACGTGATAGCGCGCGCCTGTAGTTCCAGCTACGTGGAAGGCTGAGGCAGAAGGATCACCGGAGCCCAGCAGGTCAAGGCTGCGGTGGCCGGGAGTGGCCACCGCACTCCAGCCTGGGTGACAAAGTGAGACTCCAACTCAAAAAATCATCCAGTATTTTCTATGTATGTACAAACCAAATGTCATAGGCACTTTTATGGCTTCCTTTTTAGGGATGAGGAAACTGAGATTTATTTATTTGTTTGTTTGTTTGTTTGGAGTTGGAGTTTCACTCCATTGTCCAGGTTGGAGTGCAGTGGCATGTTCACTATCACCCCACGTCAACCTGCTGGGCTCAGGCAATCCTTCCTGTTCAACCTTCCATGCCCAGCTGATTTTTTTTTAATTTATTGCAGAGATGAGGTCTCGCCAAGCTGCCTAGGCTGTTCTCGAACCCGTGGGCTCAGGCAATCCCCTCACCACGGCCTCCCAAAGTGCTGGGATTACAGGCTTGAGCCACCGCGCCCAGCCAAAACTGAGATTTAGACGGGTATGTGATTTGCCCAGTATCATACAGCTCAAAATGGCAAAGCCAAAACTCATACTAGGTCTGTTTGATGCAAAATTTATTCTATTCTATTCTATTTATTATAGATGTGTTCTTCCTATGTTGCCCAAGTTGGACTTGAACTCCAGGGTTCAAGGGATCTTCCCACCTCAGCTTCCTAAGTAGCTGAGACTACTGGTGTGTTCCACCATGCTGGCTATTTGGTGCAATTTGTTTTCAACATTATACTTTGGTATTCTACTTTGAACCAAGCACAATGAGCACAGAGTTAAACACAACAAACACACTGCCTACATGGAGCATAGAATTGTAGCTGAAGCTTTTGCTCTTAACCACTTAGGTGGGGAACAGGCTCAGGCCCCATGAAACCCCAGGGAATCCCCGCTCCAGAGTCAGACAAGTGCCCTGGGAGAGGAAAAGCATGCCAGGTGGAATGCATTTCCTTCAGAGTCAGAGACTGACAAACAGCAGGCGCCATCTGGGGTGTGGCTCTTGGTTGGATTCTAGGATGAGTTGAGTTCCAGCCTGGATTTTGGAAGCAAGGAAATGTCACCAGAACAGGGATATTAGGAATAAACCTTGCAAATTGAACAATAGTGGGAGAGCATGTTTTAAAAAGGCAGATTCCAGGAACTTCAGGGCCAGGACAGAGGAGCCTGTCCTTTTCACAGGTCCCAACTGTCACTGATGTGGCACAGACCACCCAAAGGCTGTTGTATCAAGGCCTGTGTCACTGTTGCGTTGAGGCCTGTCACTCCTGCATTTACTCCCTGTATTGCAGCTGTTTGTGTTTTACATATTTTCTCAATTTTCCTTTGTTCTTTTAATAAGAATGACAATAAAAATAAAGTTAATTTGCTTAAAAAAACCAGTTTGAGTTGATAACCAGTTTGAGTCATTCTCTAGGCTAACCAGTTTGAATCGTTCATTCCATTGTTTCAGCGTTTAAATCAGTTATTTGCCACTATATCACTTTTGAAGTTTAATAAGTTTCGAGACAAATCATAAACGCAATTTTCATGTAGCTTTACCTGACTATATAGTGTTTGATTCTGCTTGGCTTGTAAAATATCTGGTGTGTCAGGCATCACATGAACCTTGGTCTTATCTTTATTCCAATCAACGGTGTATAAATGCTAGGAAGTAGGGAAAAAGACATGAAATTTGAATAACTGTGTAAGACAAACAAGAAAGAAAAGTATATATATATAATTTGAATGCACTCAATTTGAAGTAGCAAATAGTAAGTAAAGTAGCATATAATTCAGAAAAGATACCAGAAACAAACTCATTTTAAAAATAATCTTTTAAGTATTTTCTATCTTCTAGAACAGATTGAAAGTACTTAAGATGTAATCATTAAAATATAAATTATAATTTCTAACTCAATTAGAAGGGCAAGAAAAGAAGAAAGAAAAGGCGAGCAAAGAGAAGAAAATCGCATAGAAGAATGATCTGGAGCTGTTTGCCCCTGCCTCGGAGTGATAGACCCAAGTTAAAGTTCCCAAACAAGAACAAGAGCCTGCTAGCCTTGCCTCCCTTGGGAGTTATGTGAAGCTCTACCTTGTTCATGGTATGTGCATTCTGCTTAGCAAGCACCATGTCCATGGAATCAGTCAGCTTCTTAAACTGGAAATTGCTAGGATGCTGGCGGTATTTCTGATCACTGGCATATTCAGTTGCTTTCTTGGCCTTCTCCACTTCTAGGGAACCAGCTGGACTCCAGCCAATCCCTTTGTACCATTCATTGTAGTCTTGCTTATACTCATTCTATAAAGAGAAGAAGCAAATTCTACGTTGCATTACCAACTTAGACACCAAAATGTGGCTTGTAAGAATGTCATCTCCCATCCCACGCTGGGATCCCCACCATCACCCAGATTGGAGAAAGCCTTACATCACTCTGTATGCGATTCATATTCCTGCTCAGCTCGATGTTCATTGCATCTGGAAGGAGGATGTACTTGTGAATCAGGTGCCTGTAGTTAGTGTTGGTGATGTTGGCTTGGGCATCTTTGGCGGCAGTGACACTGAGCATGTCGGCAGGGGTGTGGTAGCTGGTCTTTGTATTCTCATAGTTTTTCTTGTATTCTCGATCAGATTGCATCTTAGCCACTTGCATGGAATGGACTAATTTAGGATCATCCTCAAGACTGCGGAAGCCAACCATTTTCCCCCTCTCCTTTTCATAATTGTACTTGTATTTGTACTGTGAAGAAAATATGAATACGTACACAGATCAATTTCCTACACTAAAAACTATTCTAGTTTCAACATTCTCTATTTTATAAAAAAAAAAAAAAAAATTTGCATAGAGCTCCATAGTTCACAAAACAATCTTTCACATTTATCTATGTGACTTGATACTCACAACTATTCTTTCTGAGGTAGATATCAAAGTTCTTATTTCTGCCCCCATTTTACAGATGAGTAAACTGAGACCCAGAGAGGTGAATGTCTTGCTGAGGTCACTAAGGATTAGAATCCAGATCTTGGCCGGGCTCGGTGGCTCAGCCTATAATCCCAGCACTTTGGGAGGCCGAGGTGAGTGGATTGCCTGAGCCCGTGGGTTCGAGACCTGCCTGGGCAACTTGGCAAGACCTAATCTCTACGATAAATCAAAAATTAGCCGGGTGTGGTAGTGCGCGCCTGTAATTCCAGCTACTTGGAAGGCTGAGGCGGAAGGATCGCCGGAGCCCAGCAGGTCGAGGCTGCGGTGGCCGGGAGTGGCCACTGCACTCCAGTCTGGGTGGCAGAGTGAGACTCCAACTCAAAAAAATAAAAAAAAAAAAAATAATCCAGATCTTGTGATGATATGTCACAGTGACTACACACATGTTTTGTTGTTAGTGCTAAAGAGGCTGTTAGTAGGTCATAAGAACACAGAAAATGGAGAACAAAAAGCAGTGTAGTCCTGCCCTGAGAAAGCATCAAGCCATTCTTATACTGATGAGAATAGGTTCGATTATGTGTTACACAGTATAATTTTCAAGTAGTTTTATATGTGCAGAGTTCTTTTTCTTTTAAGATTCTCTAAACTGCTAAAATGGGGAAGAAATTTTACTACGTATCATCCCAACTTTTTTCTCTAGAGGGAAGATCTTGGCATGTGGAAAGTCTCTTATTCTGCCTATCTCCTTGTGGAACTGAGTGTGTAAAGAAGGGGGTAGAAGCTGGGAAAACAAATACTCCATTGTAATGGAGGGAGAAGAATTTGGAGTTCTCAGGATAATAAAGGGTAGTTGGATGGACGGTATAGGGAAAATGAAGAACAGAGATTGAAGAGGAGAAAGTAAAACCAAGAGTGACCAAAGAAAGAGTGCTCTGAAATATGTTCATTCCTTTCAGTACCTGTAAGTCATTAAATGTTCTCTGTGAGTGAATTTCTTGAAGAACCAGTCAAATTAAAGAACTGACTTTCATATAGGTGACGTGTTATGACAGTGGTGTGCTGGTACACCAGCTTCCTGGGGGGAAGAGGAAAGCCCTAATTTGTAGTGTTTGCTAATTCCTATGGTTTAAATATTCCCATCATGGCTGATGTCAAGCTACCAATAGCTTAGTAACTGGTTTGCAAAATCCCTAGCTATTTAATAATCAGTAGTTATGAGCCCAAATGATCAGCACCCCAGCATACCACTATATGAGATATCCCATTAGGAAGTCAGATTGGAAGAAGCAGGAAACAAGAGCAACATAACCTTTCACCAACTTGGTGATGGGCTTTGAATTTCTACAAGCCATGACCTTGGTGATGGAGTTCAAAAATCTCATGAGCCAAAGCGCTGACATCTTTGAGAGTCATAATGTGGTTAGCATTTTGTTTCTTTTCAGAAATACCAGAGAAAACACAAAAGCAGGCTAGGAAGCATTCTCAGAAAAGAGTGAGTCACTTTTTTTTTCATCTTTTAGGCACTCAGTGTTTCCAGAACTCAGCTCTTACTATTTGGGTTGATTAGAAACCCCCAACCTGGTGACTGTTTTCCTTCAAACTTACGTCACTGGCAATATCTCTTGAAGCCTTGGCTGCTTTGATAGGAATTGCATCAGTTCTGAGATCGTAGCCTTTCTTTTTAGACTCTTCTAGAGACAGTTTGTAGAGTTTCTGTAAAGAGAGGAAAATGGAATAGTATTCTTCTAAATATGAAATCTTGAACTTATTTTAGAAGAATAAACTAGCATTGTGGCTATTTTTTTTTAATTTGTGATGAGAATACTTCTTTGGTGATTCAGTGGCTGAATTGTTTCACAAATAACATAATTGTGTTTGAAAAAATATCTTTTTCAAGAAACCACCAGAAAAAGTAAAAAGTTACTGGCCTCTATTAGGCTGTAAGTACACTTTTAAAATGTGAAATGCCAAGAGAATCTTATTGCTGCATTTTATCAAATAAAAGTTAAAGGAAGAGCACAAAGCAGCTATATTCTCGCATCAAAAGAAAACTTCACTGTTTTACAATCAACACTTTTATTTATACAATTATGTGGAATCTCCTATCTAAAAAGAAACATAAAAAGATCAGCAATTTCAAATCCCCATGGAAGTCAAACAAAGAAAAGGAAAAAAAAAACTGAGTAGGATTAGAGGATTTCCTATCAACTATGGTTAGGATGAGAAAGGAAATGAAATAAAACATCAGTGCATTTTCTAACAAATGTTACACATTCCTTGTTATGGGATTTGCCCCAAATTCTCTAAAATGTCCATCTTCCCAGTCCATTTAACTCCTTCTTCAGAACCATCTCAAAAGCGTGGTGGAGAAGCTCTCTGAGAATGAGATCCTAGGCCTCTCACTTCCTTTTTCTCTTCTCCTGGACCCCAAGCCTATATCTTCCTGACAAGTGTTTTATTTTGATAAAGAGTGCTTGCCCCTAGAACAAAATCTAATCATCACTCAAATTCCTCACCGCTTGCCCCAATCTCATTCAAAGGCCTTCTCCAGCTCATGGCAAAGCAAGATAGAAACAGTCTCACTTGTGGATTTCCAATATTATTTTTAAAACATTTATTCTCATAATTGAGAGAGATGTTAATTAGTCAATTTGTTTGTACTGGTTCAAATAGGCTGGAAAGAAAGATGACAACAGAGGGAATTATACTTACATCACTCATATTAATTGCATTTGCCTTTGCCAAAATAATCTCGGGGATATCAGGCATGATGTGAACTTTGGTCTTGTCAGCTTCCCATGCTTGTTTGTAGAGGTGCTGGGGAAAAATGTATAAATTAGTGTTCACAATCTTAAGATGAACTCACTTAATACACACATACATATCATTGTACATATGTATCAATGTTTTGTGTATTTTTACTAACTAAATTAAGAAAAAAATTTAATGGAGAAGTTGCTTTTTCAAACAATCTAGTTAAGAGGATGTAAGATGGAAAGTAAAAGTGCCCTTTCCCCTCTCTTACAGTCTGAAAATAACATCTTCTGCCTACAATTTTCTTTTCTTTTTTTGAGTTGGAGTTTCACTCTGTCGCCCAGACTGGAGTGCAGTGGCCGCTCCCGGCCACCGCAGCCTTGACCTGCTGGACTCCGGCGATCCTCCCGCCTCAGCCTTCCGAGTAGCCGGAATTACAGGCACGTGCTATCACGCCCGGCTAATTTTTTTGATTTATTGTAGAGATGAGGTCTTGCCTGCCCAGGTGGGTCTCGACCCGCGGGCTCAGGCAATCCACTCACCTCAGCCTCCCAAAGGGTTCACAGTCTGAGCCACCGAGCCCAGCTCTGCCTACAATTTTCTATGCATATTTATACACACAGTCCTTTTAAAAATATAAATGAGGTCACATAATACATAAGATTCTACATCTTGCTTTTTGACTTAATAATATAGGCTAGACATCTTTGACCCTTCTTAAATAATTTGCTTCATTCATTTAAAGAGCTGCATAGTATTCTATTAGGAATAATCCATAATCCAATTGATTTAACCAATTCTCTGTGGATAGATGCTTAATTTGTGGCCTCTAGTATGTTTCTACTACAGGCAGTTCTGTCATGATCTTTGTGGTGAGCATGGAGACGCAGCACCCAGACACCCATTCAAGAAAGGACTTGATGCACCAGCTTCTGGCAGACAGCCTCTGGTTGTCAGCAGCCTCACTCAAGAACATGCCTTTCCCAGGTGGCACATCCAATAACCAACTGAACTGGCCATACAAAGGTCTGGCCAGTTCAGCCTAATGCAGGATGCTTCTGGCAGTGTCACCGAGAGACTTCCATGGGACTGGCTGAGGTTTTGTTGGGCCTGCATTACAGTTCAACTTCTCCTCCTGTTCAGTTCTTCCTTCCAAGACATTTATCCCCCCAAAATACCCTGTATGTCAAATTTCTTCTCAGCATCTCCTTTCAGAAACCCTAAACTGCAAAAAGTATTATTGGGTATATGTGTGTATATATATCTTTGCACATACACACATGGATTTCTATAGCATAATGAGCATCTAAATCTTTAATTTTAACAAATACTAACAAATTGCTCATTAAAAGTTTACATTAACATAAACTCTCTTACTGATACTGTGAATAATATAACACAACTTTAATCTTTGCAAACTATAGGTGAAAATGCTATATCTCTGTTTTTGCCAGACCTAATTAAAGCAAGAATAACCTTCTTCTAGACTAGGAGTCGGCAAACTCTTTCATAAAGGGCCAGATAGTAAATATTTTAGGCTTTGGAGTTATAAAGTCTCTGTCATTGACTACTCAACTCTGGCAAAAGCAGCCATAGACAACACACAAGTGAATAGCTATGGCTGTGTTACAATAAAACTTTATTTACAAAAACAGTAGTTTTCTGACCTTTGTTTTAGACAAGTACTGCCCAACAGAACTTTCTGCAATGATGAAAATGTTCTGTACAATCCAATGTGGTAGCCCTTAGTAGTACTCAATAAGGTCACTGAGTACTTGAAATGTGGCTAATGTGAATGAGAAACTTCATTAATACTATTTACTTGAATATAAATATAAATGGACACATGTAGCTAGTGATTATAGTATTGGACTGTGCAATTCTAGTTGAAAGAGCAGTGGCTAGCCTTCAAAATTCCTGTTCTAATCTAGACCCAGGCATTGACATACTGTGGGTCCTTAGGGAAGGTGCTTTGCCTCTCTGGGCTGCACTTTTCTCAACTATACAGTGAACGAATTCAGTCTGATGATCACCAAGATATCTCTCAGTGCCAACATTTGCTGGTTCTATGATTTTCCTCTTGACATCATTATCCTGAAATGTTAATCACTAACAATGAAAAAGAAATGCAAATATCTAATTTAATATTTTTAAAAATAAATATATTCTCATGCTAGTTTAGATTCTAAATCTTTAAAGGGGCACTGAGATATGTGCCTTGTCTTTTAGGCAGGTCCCTTTCAAGGAAGTTGATCTTGTCAACAAATCAGTCTATTTTCTGAAGACTCCAAGGGGTTTATTCCATGGCTTAGCTTAAAGCTGCTTTGTTTCTAGCACAATTAGGATCATTATTTTCTACAACTGTTTAAAGTTAAGGTACAAGTAAATTTTTTCCCTCTTTGCTAATAAAAGGCATTTCTAATTGTGATCCACATGTTATTACTAGTGCTGCTGCAATTATTTCATTATTTTAACTTAAAAACAGATGCCCGTGGTTGATTGTGGTTGTTGGTCTTGATATCTTGTGGCAAATAATTGCAAAAACACAGTAAGGCTTTTCTTTTCGTTTTTTTTTTTTTTTTTTTTGAGTTGGAGTCTCACTCTGTCGCCCAGACTGGAGTGCAGTGGCCACTCTCGGTCACCGCAGCCTCGACCTGCTGAGCTCCGGCGATCCTTCCGCCTCAGCCTTCCAAGTAGCCGGAATTACAGGCACGCGCTACCACGCCCGGCTGATTTTCTTTTATTTATTGTAGAGATGAGGTCTCGCTGCCCAGGTGGGTCTCGAACCCGTGGGCTCAGGCAATCCACTCACCTCAGCCTCCCAAAGGTGCGGGATTACAGGCTGAGCCGCCAAGCCTGGCTGAGCAAGGCTTTTCTAATGGCTGAAATAATTAACACACTAAGGAAATACTGATGTAAAACAATTGCTTTCATTATTGCCCAGAAAAGGTCCTGGTTCAGAATGCTGGTCCAGCCATGGAATCCAGTTTTCTTTGATCCCATCAAAGCAGCTAGAAAGCACGGGTGGGCTGCAAACTAGTTGTCATCAGGCAGTCTGTGTCATGAATTTCTACTCGATCTCAACTTAGAGAAACAGGATTCATTTTCAAGATGTATGCTAAAAGAAGGGGTCTCGATTTACTTGGTTTATGTCAATGAGACAGGATGAACCATTAACATTTGGGGAGCCACTAATTAAAAATAATTTCTGTCTTTTTTTTTAACCACCAGTCTCTTTCTCAAGATAAAGCCAGCCTTGTGTGATGCACTATAACTGCATTAGCAAAACCTGTAAATTCAGTGTAAGGTAAGTGTACACCTGCATTTGCTCTGATGCATATGAAACAGCATGATTGAAAGCTTACTTCATTCATAATCTTTGCATTATTCTGGGCCAAAACCATGTTCATGGAGTCCATCAATGTGGAATACTTCAAAGTGTCTGGGTGCTGGCGGTACTTCTTTTCACTAATAATCTCCATGGCTTTCTTGTTTTTCTCGGCTTCCAGGGAGCCCAGAGGGAGCCATCCAATTCCCTTCATGAAGTCGGCATAATCAGCTTTGTACTGATTCTACAAAAGAGGCAAAATTCACTGATGAGAAAAAAAAAAATCAAAACTTCCCAAGAATCCTGTGTGTTTAATAGTCCACAACTTTCACTTCAGTTTCCAACCAATAGTATATTGAACTTCAACCACTTTTATCCCTAAACTTTTATCTCTTTCACATTTCCTTGTGTGAGAAATTAAAAATAAGCAGAACTATCTTTGTGTTTTCTTTTTCTTAATGTTTCTATAAATTTAAAAATGCTAGGAAATAGCAAATAGATTTGTCTGCTATATGACTATTACCTCTTTGAGAAAGATGACTATGCAACCCTTTCTTATTTCTCTTTCTCTACAAGTCTTTTACACTCACCACTGTTAAAATTTCCTCAGGTGCGCCAGAAACATTCCAAGTACTTTGTGTAAATTTCATTATTTGTCCCTCACCTCTGATATTTCTCTCTACAATTGAACCATGGTTGCTTTCATTTGGGCGTTTATGTATCCCCTTGGCAATGAATAGCTCAGTTTTTACATTCCTAAAGTGATATGTATGCTTAGTGTGGTCAGCTTTTGGTCTGTAACTTAAATTCACTTCCTCCAGCCATCAAACAGCCTCTTCAGCTGAATTCTTGGCTTTATGCTCTCACTATCTTTCCTACACTTATTCCTGAAGCTGCCTCAGTCATCACTTCCTCAGCATCAGTTGAGATGTCATTAGTGAGCTCAGCAAATGCAAACTTAGCAGTAGTGAAATAAAAGCTGGTTGGGAGTGAGGGGCTACATATGTCAGGTTATCTGATTTCTTACTTTCCCTTTCATTTCTCTATCGAGAGCCTATTATGCTTTTGACCCTTTTTGCTAGACATATTTCCTTCAGTACATTCCTTCTGAAACCAAATTTCATTTGCTGTTGCTGAATTCAGAATCCAACAGTGCTCACAGCAACAATAGTCGAAGTTAAGATTTTAGTTTCTAAAATTGATCTCTTTTGGTTAAAATACACACATTTGATCTAAGGCAACAAATAAAACACCTCATTGGAGAATTGCACATGAGTTTCATTGAGGATTTTCAAAATTACATTGCCATGGTCACTCATGACTTGCTTATTCTCCAGAGTAAACGCTCTACCAGTATTGAGGCTTTCACGTACATCACTTTGAATCTGCATCATATTTTTGGCCAGTTCAAAGTTCATGGCATCAGGTAGCATGTTGTAGGTATGGATCACGTTCCTGTAGTTGGCATTGGTGGCAACTTCCTGAGACTTCTTGGCTGCCACCACACTAAGCATGTCTACTGGGGTGTGGAAGGAGGTCTTGGATTTCTCATACGCCTTCTTGTATTCCCGGTCTGACTGCATCTTGGCCACCTGCATGAAGTGCACCAGCTTGGGGTCATCTTCCAGGCTCCGGAAGCCAATGTGTTTCCCTTTGGCTTTTTCATAGGCTTGCTTGTATTTGTACTGTGGATAGAGAAGAAACCATGGTGACTACATGACGAAAGACAGAGAATAAAATATCATGCACTAGATGACATTAGATTTGTCATAGGCAAAAGGTTTTAAAGCCACTCTAAAATTAGGGAGGCGCTCATGAGGTGCAGGGAGCAGAGTCTTTTTACTTCAAATTTCTTTCTAGACTAGCCCATGGAAAGAAAATAATCTCAGAGTTAATCAGAAAGATGTGTACATAGGTTGGTTTAGAAGGATTTAGAAAGCAAATTTCCATTCGGCTGTCTAAGTAACAGAAAAGGCTGCTGTCATAATTTTTCATAGTATATCTTTAAATTCAGGAAAGAGCCTGGCCCTGGGTATCCTGGATAAAATACGTATATTGCATCTTTACATTTTGTTGGAATTGTCTATAATTGATTTGAATACTCTAAAAGCAACTTATTTTTAGCAAGACTCAGTTCTTATTTACATTATAAATAATGAACAGGTGACCATGGGGTGCTTGAATGAGATGAAGGGAGATGTCTTGTGTCGCATGGGATGGTGTTCCCATCAACCCTCAGTGGAGTTGACCACAGCTCCTGAATACACACGAGCTTGTTGCATTTGCTCTTATTCGCTCAGCCTCAAGGAGGCCCAGTGGAAGCACTTACATCACTGGCAATGTCTCTAGAGGCTCTTGCAGCCTTTATAGGGATGGCATCAGGTCTCAGGTCATATCCTTTTTTCTTTTCTTCTTCCCAGCCAGCTTTGTACAGTTTCTAAACAATGAAATAGAAAAACAGCAGCCTATTGTCATTTGGGTCTGAATGGGTATCCTGACTCCAAAATGGTTGGCACGTAGAAGACAGACATCCCGTAAATGTTAGCTCCCTTCAACCTTCCCCCCACTTTTGTTGTTGTTGATCTACTTACATCACTCATGGTGACTTGGTTTATTTTGGAGAGTAAAATATCTGGAGTATCAGGCATGACGTGAATGGTGGTCTTGTCTTTGTTCCATTTCTCAGTGTAGCGTCTCTGCAACAAGAAGGTTAAGTACATGATTTTACAGCAGGGCAAGTTTGCCCCAATGCTAGCAAGAGAAAGAGATTCACATCTCCATGGTAGAAGAGGCTAAGTCTGATATTGGAAAATGGATAAAATAGATGGGCTGAGGAAACTAAATACACCATGAGAAAGAAAAATCATCAAATAAAGGAATTCTCTTCCACTGAAGCACAAAATGCCATCTTACCCTCTCTGCACAGCTATGCAGAACTTTGTGGTTCTGTCACATCCTTAACATGCTGTTGAGAGATGGCCTGAGGGTCAACATAAGAGAGCTCTCTAGACAGGATAAAAGCTATAGAGTTCCCCTCCCACCGTCACCACAACTATCATCAGGAAGACAAAAACACTGAAGAAGATTTTGGGCGCACTGCTAGGCTCAATGGCACAAGCGTCATGAGGGTTCCTGGCCGAGGCTAGCAGATGAGTTCTTACCTTATCCATATTCAGCTTGTTACTTTTGTTAAGTGCCTGTTCCATGGTGTCCATGGCGTATGTGAATTTCAGCTTTTCAGGGTGCTGGCGATACTTCTTCTCACTAAGGATCGCTCCCGCTTTCTTTGCTTTCTCCACCTCCAGGGACTCAAGGGGGACCCAGCCGATCCCTTTCATCCAGTTGGTAAAGTCAGATTTGTATAGATTCTTTACAACGAAAATGGAAATGTTTATTTCAGAAAGAGTTAGGGCTTGGTTTTCTTTGGCTACATAATTTACTATTATCAAAAAAAGAAAAAAGGGTGGGGGATAATAAACTGCTTTTTGCTCTTTGTAATCTTTCAGAAAAAAAAAGAATTATAAAAGAGATTTCATTCATGTCTTGAACAGGAAATCCTAACCCAACAATTTCTTTTAAAAATTAGCTTTCTTGAGGAAAGAAACAATAAGTTAATAGAATTTTGCACTGAAAGAGATATTATATATCACCTATCTGAGCCTCTTAAATTTTCTTAGAATTGTCATAATAACAACCACAAAGCTACATGTAGTTCAAATGAGTGAATTCTAAGACTCCAAGTTTTAGAGGGGATCCTTAATTACATTGGGTGCAGCCAGGTTTAGGATGGAATAAGTGGTTCTCGTTTTTCCCTCATACCCACTGGAAATGGATGTGCTGACAACCCGATAATGGATACATACATCACTCTGAATCTGCATGGCGTTCCTGGAGTGCTCCACGTTCAGGGCATCAGGCAAAAGAGTGTAACTGTGGAATGGTTGTCTGTAGTTGGTGTTGGTAACAACCTCCTGAGATTTCTTGGCAGCTGTCACACTAACCATATCCAAAGGTGTGTGGTACCTGGTCTTGCTGGCTTCATAGCCCTTTTTGTACTCACGATCTGACTGTATTTTGGCCACATTCATGTAGTGAACCAGTTTAGGATCATCCTGAAGGCTGAGAAATCCAATTTGCTTGCCTTTGGCTTTCTCATAGGCCTCCTTATATTTGCACTATTTGAGAACAAAGAGCAGACAGAAGTTTCATAAGGTAGAAGTTTGATACAAACTAAACCTATATAACAGATTAAGCAAAGGCCAAATTCAGTCTGAATCTAAGTAACATGTAAGTATTTTTTTAGTATTTTGAAGTAAACAACTTGCAAATATTTTTAATGGATGGTCTTCAGACCCACTCTGTGGATAATTAAGAATGAAATAATTTGTAGTTTATATCTAGATCTCTCATAAGTAAATTCTTCATATATGCTCAAAGATTCCTAAAAAGTTTGTTTATTAAACATTTGATGGATATTTTAAATCTTATTTCCACTATTAATTTGCATTCTCTTATAAAGCATAATTATGCATAATTATGAGTAACTTTCAGCAAAACCCTAATACAAATTAGTACATTAGACTTGAAATGAATGGGGTTTTTACTCTATCAAAGCATTTATTTTATCAATTTTTTAAAAATATAGCCTAATTAATTAAAATCCTGTTATTTAATCCATAATTTTTCCCGATTTTCTAAATTTCACTAGAGTGTTTCTTTTGAAAATTACAAAATTAAAACATTGTGTTTTTTTTAAATACTTGGAGAATTTTTTGATATAGTGATATTTTGGTATTCTAGGACTTTTTTCTAATTCAAATAAAAATCAATTTTAAGTTCATAACGATGATATTAATACATTTTAAATATTTCAGTTATAAGAAAGAATTTTCTTCTCTGTAACAACTATATTAAGTTTTTAAAGATATTTTAAGTGAAGCAACAGAAAAAATATCATTGGCACTTAGGATTTTAGGAAATATTTTTATGTTATAATTTATTTACTTGCTTCCTCATGTAGTTCAAATCATCTCATACATGTACAGATTTTAAAAACAGACAGAGAGTTTACTACTTTCAAGTTATACTTACATCGCTAGCAATGTTCCTTGAACTTTTTGCAGCAACAATTGGTATGGCATCTGGTCTCAAATCATAGCCCTTAGCAAGGGTTTTCTTCCAGTCTGCTTTATAATTAGCCTTCAAAAAATTGTTTTATTATTTGACATCATTAAAAGAGGAATGAAACAGAACGCCAAAATGTTTCTTATAAAACATGTCATAATATAGCCCTTCCTATTAAGAGAATCCATGAAGTTAGGACTATTATTAGTCTGTCTGTCATGTATTATCAAATTCCATTCAAAAATGTCAGTAAGCTATCTACACAGTATAATCTCAATGATCAAAAATGTATATGTTTGCATGACAAAGCAACAGAAATGCAAAGCTTGGTCTGTGGGATAAAAAGAAGATTTTCATTTATTTTTCTTAATTGTCTATATTTCCCAACTTTTCTATAATAAGCATATGAGGGGGACCCCCAAAAAAAACAGAATTATTTTTTGGAGGGCAGACCCCTTGTAATAGAGACTTTCCCTGCTAGGTAAGTGCTCTAGGAGCCCGTCAGCATCAGTGTATCTGCTAGCATTGTAAGAGACTGTGTTTGGCTTCAGTGATTTTTTTTTTTTTTTTGGACATTCAACACATCTGCCTATTTCATGATGGATGATTTACAAGTGCAGCTGCCCACACCATGCTGAGTGTTGAGCAGTTTTTGGCCAAAAAACTGGCATGACCCTCATGCCCCACACACCCTATTCACCTAATCTTGTACCGAGAGACTTTTTTTGTTGGTTTCCCCGGATGAAAAGAGTCCTCAAAGGGAAACCTTTTGCCAATGTGGAAGAAGTGAAACAAAAACTGGCAGAAGGCCGGGCTTGGTGGCTCAACCTGTAATCCCAGCACTTTGGGAGGCCGAGGTAAGCGGACTGCCTGAGCCCATGGGTTCGAGACCTGCCTGGGCAACTTGACGAGACCTCATCTCTACAATAAATCAAAAAATTAGCCGGGCATGGTAGCGCCCACCTGTAGTTCCGGCTACTTGGAGGGCTGAGGCGGAAGGATCGCCGGAGCCCAGTGGGTCGAGGCTGCGGTGGCTGGGAGCGGCCACTGCACTCCAGTCTGAGCGACAGAGTGAGACTCCAACTCAAAAAAACCAAACAAACAAACAAAAAAAACTTGCAGAAGCACTAAAAAGCATCAAAACTGATGGGTTCAAAAACTGTTCTGAGCAGTAGAAAAAGCATCTCGATAGGAGTACTGCATCACACAGAGAATACGTTGAAGGTTACTGAAGTTTAAACATAAAAAAATAAACATACAATTTTTTATAAATAAATTCAGGGGTTTTTTTTTTGGTCCCCCCCATATAATGTTTCTGAAAAAAGGTTTTGGAATGAAACATTTAAACAGAAAGGTATGGATACTAAAATAAAGAACTTGGATTAGCACCACTCAGCTTTAATTGATCGTAATGCTTAAATATTACTTATAAAGTTAAGAAAACAATTTAAATGACTCAAAATCTTAGAAATGCATATTTGGAGATAAAACAGCCTAAAATGACTGAGTCATCTTTTAAGAAATTAACAATTTTATCCAAGTTTGACTACATTTTAAAATCAGAATTTACCAGCATCTAAAAAAAAAGAGAAAGAAAGAAAACATTTCTTAATTGTGAATTTAAACATCACCACCAATTAGGTATCTAGACTACCCAAGAGGGGAAGTTAATTATATATATGTATATGACCTTCTGGCGAGGCACAGTGACTCACGTCTGTAATTCTAGCACTTTGAGAGGCTGAGGCAAATGGACTACTTGAGCTCAGAAGGTCTAGACCAGCCTAGGCAACTTAGAGAGACTTTGTCTCCACAAAAAATAAAAAAATTAACCTGGCGTGGTGGTGCATGACTGTAGTCCCAGATACTTGGGAAGCTGAGGTGGAAGGATCGCCTGAGCCCAGGAGATCAAGGCTGCAGTGAGCCGTGATTGTGCCACTGTTTTCCAGCCTGGGTGACAGAATGAGAACCCAACTGCCCTCCAGTCTGGGTAACAGAATGAGATCACAACTCAAAAAAAAAAAAAGACTTTCAAAGAAAATGAAACTTGTTTGGACATTTTAATAAATAATTAAAACAAAAGTTGTTCAAAGCAATTATTTATCCTTATTATAGACAATGCATTCCTGCATGTATTTTCCAATCTTGTCTATCTCATTGTGTTCCCTTTTTTAATAAAAAAAAAAAGGGACACAACTTACTTGACTGATCTTACAACCCACTAATGTCACAGCCCATAATTTGGAAAAATCCCCATGAAACAACATTTTGTGGTGGCCTCTAGTTTTATGTATACTCCCCTTAAAATTCTCATTGCAAAAGTTATACAGAACTAGAAAGGAGAGGTCCACATCAGCAATATTAGCACCAGGCTGGATACTCACATCACTCATGTTGAAGGCATTGACCTTGGCTTGAATAAACTGAGGCAAGTCAGGGTCTATAGTGTACTTGTGTTTCACTTTCTCCCCCTCCACCTTGTAGTTCAACTGAAAACAAAGGAGGCAGTGTGCAAGTCTGTTATTATGTAAGTTTCCTAAATATCTTAATAATAACAGTCTTTTGAAACGAAAGGCTATAATTTGTGCTTTCCATATACAAGGCAAATGTCTACATTGCCACTGGCAGGGGGCTCTTGCTGACATATTCATGTCCTCCTTACACCAATATTTAATTGGACAGCACTATGGGTCAGGTAGAGTGGTAGATTCTGTGTTTAAAGAGGCAAAGGCAGGCCAGGCTCGGTGGCTCAGCCTCTAATTCCAGCATTTTGGGAGGCCGAGGCGAGTGGACTGCCTGAGCCTGCGGGTTTAAGACCAGCCTGGACAACTTGGTGAGACTTCGTTTCTACAATAAATCAAAAATTAGCCAGGCGTGTGGTAGCACGTGCCTATAGTTCCAGCTACTTGAAAGGCTGAGGTGGAAGGATTGCCGGAGCCCAGCAGGTTGTGGCTGTGGTGGCCGGGAGGGTGCCACTGCACTCTAGTCTGGGTAACAGAGTGAGATTCCAACTCTAAATAAATAAATAAATAAATAAAGTGGTAAAGGCAGACCTATCCTCTTGGAGCTTATAGTCCAGTAGAGGAGACAGAGATAGACAAAAACCATGTGAACTACAAACTATTGCTAGAATTTATGAATAGAATAAGTGCCAGTAGAATAACTGCAGCGAAGAAAAGAGGATGGTCAGTAAAGGCTCTCTGCAGAGATAATATACATGCTCAGAATTGAAGAAAAGAGGGATCTGGGCAGAGGAAGGGCATTCAAGACCCTTGGTCTGGAAATGGCTTGGCCACCTCTAGGGATTGAAAGCAGTCCAGGTATGGGGCTGGAATATGTCAGCAGGGGTGAGGAGGGCAAGAGGCCATTGAGAGGAGGGTCTTTTGATCAAGTGCATGAGTTTAGACTTGACTTTACATGCAAGGAGAAGTTCCTAGGAGGTTTTACATATAAAAGGGACATGATGCCGGCTCGGTGGCTCAGCCTGTAAACCCGCGCCTTTGGGAGGCTGAGGTGAGTGGATTGCCTGAGCACGGCCCACGCGGGTTTGAGACCTGCCGGGGCAACTTGGCGAGACCTCATCTCTACAATAAATCAAAAAGAGCTGGGCGTGGTAGCGTGCGCCTGTAGTTCCAGCTACTCGGAAGGCTGAGGCGGAAGGATCACCGGAGCCCAGCAGGTTGAGGCTGCGGTGGCCGGAAGCAGCCACTGCACTCCAGTCTGGGTGCCAGAGTGAGACTCCAACTCAAAAAAAAAAAAAAAAAAAGGGACACGATCTGACTTATTTTTCAAGATGGTCTCTCTGGTTGTTGTTTGAGACCCTGGCAGGATAACAAATTATTGCAGTTGTCCATGTAAGAGATGTGAAAACTGGAATTAGGTGGCAGTTGGAAGACAGAAGCACTCCAACAAGCTGGTTGAGAGATATTTAGGAAGCTAACTCAGCAGATGTACTGGATGTAGGAGTTCACACAGGGAGGTGTTAATAGGGACTGCCAAGTTTCTAGCTTCAGTAACTAGGTAGATGTTGATGGCATTTATTGAGATGGGGAAAACTTAATATATCGAGTGTGCAGTTTTCCTAGCTATTTGGAAAAGCACAATGAAAAGCAACATCTCACTCAGTACAAAAGAAATCAAAAGAATTGACACCATTTATTGCCCCTAAATTAGAATGAATCCTTAAACATATGTGATAATGTAGGGACAGGAACTACCAGGAGAAATAAAATCCCAGATAATCCTCAAATCAGAGGCAAGCAAGATGTTTCTCACTTTCCAAAATCGGGCTGAAAACACAAAAATTACTCCTTTCTTTGCTTTGTTTACTTTGCTCTCTCTTTCTGGTGGAGATATTTTAAAAGCACTCTGAAATTACCAAATCACGTGAGGCACTGAGCACTGCAATTAGCCTCTGACCAAAAGAATAAGGGTCCAGATTTACGTGTCTCAGAGTGACACCCCAGATGACTGCAAATAAACAGCCTCTCTCCTCCCCAGAGGTTTCATTTTAAGATTGCCTCTCAGAACATGGAACTACTATGCAAGGGGATTAGAATACCATGCCTTTTCCCTGTGTGGCTAGGAAGACGTTTTGCAATCAAGAGCAATAAATAGCTTGTTTTACAATTCAGACCAAGTCACAGATAATAATGGTAATAATGTCATTTTATATGTATAACGGGTAGGCTGCTTATAAATAACACAGATATTCTACGTTTGAAAAAAAAAGCAAATTTGGAATATCTCCCTTTTCCTCCTCCTTGTTTTCCTTGTGTTTGAGTTCCTCATTACTTCAAAAATAAAACCTTTCTCTCAGACCTCTGAAAGCTGTTTATTTGCTAACACAGATGCATCCTCACGTTTTGAATTAAGAAGGTTGGTGGAGTGACTCAGACGCAGGGGCTTATTCATGGACAAACTCTTTTGAAGGGAAACCACTTACATCACTCAGCTGCTTCGTGTTCTGCTGAGCCAAAACCATGCCCATGGAATCAGGCAGACTCGTGAACTTGATGGTATCTGGGTGCTGTCGATACTTCCTCTCATTTAATGCTTCACCTGCTTTCTTGACCTTCTCAACCTCCAGAGAACCAATAGGGATCCATCCGATGCCCTTGAAGAAGCTGTTATACTCATCTTTATATACATTCTGTAAAAAGATAAGCTCATATGAGAGTATTCAAGAGATGTTTCTGGAATTTGCAATTGTACTCAAGGGAAATGAATAGCAACTCTTCAACTGGCTCATGTCTGACTGCGTCTCTTACAGAGCTTATTACCTGGAATTTGGTAATAAGAAAAAGCAGTCCTGTTGTTCGAGTACATTATACAACCCGAAGGGAATCTAGGTCACATATTTCCATGGGTACCTCTAAAAAAATGTTGTCACTTTTAACAATAAATTGGTACTTTCAGCAATGGTTGTTTATTCAAAAGTACATTTTTTCCAAATATCTTACACTATTATGACGTTTAATAAAATAGAGAGAAATGATCATTCTTTAGATACATTATACAACACAGAAGGGGATCTAGGTCACATTTTCCATGGGTGCTGCTAGAAAATATTTTGTCACTTTTGACAATATATTTGACTTTCCTTTTGATTTCACTGAAGACTCCAAAACTAAATTTCACCCACTCGGTCCACCTAGGCAATTCCTGATCTCAGCTGGGAAGATGTATTTTCATTGAATGCCAATAAATGAATATCACTTCTTCTCTTCATGGAGGACAACTCTTACAGAAATCTGACTACTGCAGAAAGAAATGCCCTGAATGTTAAACACCTCCCCGTGCAACTCTCCATGAATCATGCTGCAAGCACAAAGCCTTCCTGGTTCATTTTAGATGACTCATTACATAGATTTACATGGATGACAGTGTGACCTTGAGTTAAGAAAAAAAACCTTTCCTGAATTCAGAAAGAATAGAGAATTCTCCTATTTTGCATTATATTTCTATCACCATTGAGACAGGTCCCCAGGAAGACCCATATCCTCTTGCTAAGACTCAAGGTGGCTGACATAGTAGAATATAGTTTTATCTTTCATTCACAAGTTAATAAAGACAACCTCAATGATTGTGACATGAACAAAAAAAGCCAGCAAAAACATAGTTTGTCTGCCATGCCTTTGGTGGTCTTTCAAAAATGGTCGTTTATTCAAAAGTACATTTTTTCAAATATCTTACTATGAAGTTTAATAAAATAGAGAGAAATGATCGTCATTTAAGTACAGACATCTCTGGGTCTGTTGTGCTACAGGTACTTACATCACTCTGAATTTGATTCACATTCCTCGTATGCTCAAGACTCAAGGCATCTGGTAGGTATGTGTAATGATGTATTGGCTGTTTGTAGTTGACATTGGTTACAACGTCCTGGGCCATCTTTGCAGCTGTAATGCTAACCATGTCCCCAGGGGTATGGTAGCTGGTTTTGGTGTTCTCATAGTTCTTCTTGTATTCACGATCAGATTGCAACTTTGCCACATTCATATAATGGACCAGCTTGGGATCATCCTGTAGACTTCTAAAACCCACATGCTTTCCCTTTGACTTCTCATAAGCTTCCTTGTATTTATACTGTGGAGACAATGTGGTTAGCAAAGTCCTAGGCATTGATAACATCAGTGCAGCAATTATATTCACACACAAAAGCATTCAGAACACTGTCTTTCTGAAGACTGTTCAAAACTGCTAACTACACCCTCCCCTCCGGAAAGTTCAGAGTAAAAACACATATTTTAAACACTATAGGGGTTTTAAGGGAGCATTATGATAAATTCAAAACAAGTTTATTTTCTTTGCTATGACTCCTGCAGACGATTAGTATGTTGAACTTTGTTTAAAACCAGCTGAATTTTTGCACTTAATATGAACACGACACATTCCAAATATAAGACCAGTATCTCTTGGTTTCCCAGGATGTGCGTTTTCTTAATTTAATGTATCATTTCACATCATTAATGTGGGTTCCAGCGATGGGGTAGCTGGGCTTTTATCCACCTACCTATCAGCAGCTACAAATGAATCAAGGAGCTCCAGTAAGAACAGGAGCTACCGTGGGGTTTTCCCCACTGTAAAAATCTAACTGGAAAAGTTCTGCTGTCAAAGGTCTCTCTTGCTGTGATCAGCAATTGGATATAGCTTGAGCTATCCTGTAATAGTTCAAAACCTCAATTATTATGCAAAAGAACTCAAATCCACTGAAACTCTGTAGACTCTCAACTCCTGCAGTTTAAACATCAATTTTTAAACAAGGGTTTGGCAGGCAAAAAAAATTATCAAGTAATTTCTAGGCACATTAGAAAAAGCACTATGCAAATGCTAAAAAAAAAAAAAAAGGATAAAGTTATACTTTAGACATTTAGTCTCTACTTAAACTAGAACTGTATTTCATAGTGGCATGCATTGTTGTGCAGACCTTTGAGGAAGACATTTTCAGTACCATTCCTTCAAGGAAATCTGTAAAGTTCCTACACCCTAATCTCCTATGTGGTCTAGAAACTTGGATTCTTTCTTCTCTTTTCTCAAACCAAGATTGTAGTCCCTGGGACAGTGTGTGACAGTAAACTCTGCAGGGCATGCACACTTTTCAAAAATTTTATTTCTCAAAGAAGGGAAGAAATATAAGTGTATGATTTTTCTGCTACAGATGAAATGGGCACCAATTTACATGAATCAAAATTATATTCTAAAAAAGTGAGGTTTTTTTAAAAATTTGGCTTATAAAAATCCGTGTATTTTATATAACATCTTTTCAATCTTCTTAATACAATTATAATGCAGGCAGTCATTTGAATTTAACTTGTTAGTGTCAGTCAGGGCGTTTCTGCTGAAAATAAATGTGGGCTGTCAGGGAAATGTGTCAGTGAAGGTAATTTGGGCTATGAATCATAGGAGAAAGTCACTGTCAGATTTATGACAGCTCTACCAAGTGGGGTCAACTGAAAAGAACCACAAAAATGTTTAAAAAGTGACAGGTTTTCAAAACAATATTTTGTGGAAAATTTGAATGCCATTAATTCAACATTTTTCTTGCAGTGAGGTATCAATTTAAACAGCACATATTTGATTACTTTTTTAAAAAGGCAATCACTCGAATTTCACCTAAAATTTTTACTCACATCACTGGCAATGTTTCTTGATGACTTGGCTGCAGTGATGGGGATAGCATCAGCCAACACATTGTTGCCCTTGGCTATTAAGTCATGCCAGTCCCGTTTATAACAGACCTGGATGGAAAAGCAAAAAGGATGTCAGCATCTGTGTATTCATCAACATAGTGATTCCTCAACTGCTGGGATTTTTCTGTTGTTATCCAGATAGAAGCTAAAGGAATCCCCCATAGAACATACTGCTTTAGGAATTCACCATAACAAAGTGTCATACTGTATGTGTAGCATGAAATCATTGGACTCTGTACCAATTATTCACCCACATCTGGTGTGGGCACATCTTGAAGAGGGATATTGAAAGACTGAAGTGAATCCAGAGAAAACTAATACAAGTTCTGTAATCCATGGTGTGTGAGAACCAACTAGAGAAATAAAGTTGCTCAGTCTTATAAAAGGAAGGTCAGGAGAAGAACTTTAGACATGTTAGAGTTGTTATTTTTAAAAGATTCGTTTGTTCTTTTTTTCCTGGAGAATAACCTCCTCCACATGCAAGACTAAGTAGCAGTTTTAGGGGCTAAGAAGGTGGCTCTACATAAGAAAGAGTGCTATCTCCTTTAGAGTTGTCCTATCTTTTAAAGGACCAACTCGAGAGATAAAGAACCATCATCATAGGATATGCTCCAGTGGGGCCCATGTGGAAAACTGACCTAAATAACTGTCGAGGCAGCATCCTATTGTATGATTTTATTATTTGATTGTCAGGTCTGGATTTCATGCTCACAAAAGGACCTACTTACATCGCTTATATTGTAAGCATTGCACTTGGCCTGGAGAAACTGAGGAAGATCAGGACTCATGGTGTATTTATGTTTGACATCTTCTCCTTTAGCTTTATATAAGATCTGCAATACACAGTTACAAAGACAAAATGCATTACACATAATGCAGGAAGGAAAATCCATTATCTGCATGCTTCAAAGAGGTACTCTTACACTATTTTTTATAGTTAAAAATCATCAAAGATGTCTTACTGTTTTTTTTAAAAGCATCTTGTTAGCTTTAGGAAGATCAAAACAACTCTGTTTATTAAAATAGGAAAAAAAATCCTTAAGAAAATAAAAATCTCTAACTGCCCCGGATGAATGGAAAGTAAATTCAACTATGAAACCCGAGCATGAATAACAGAACTCACCAGAGCCAGTTAAGTTTATCCTTTGCCAGTGGAATTCTAGTTCTTAAACTTTTGTTAGTTTTCTGTTTTTATTTTTCATATTTGGTTTTTAGGCCTAGAGAGTAGTAGTTAGAACCAGTTACTTCTACTGAAAACTTTCCAGTTATAATTGTATCAGTAAAAGCATATAATAATGTCCTAACAGCATGAAGGCGCTTATTCATGAATTCAGTATACTCAAAAGGCTTACTACATACACTTTTCACTGAAAGATATCAAAGTATATGATGTAAAATCTTACTATATTCTCCTCTTGGTAATAGAAATAGATTGCTTAATTCCTAAAACTAAAATAGAACCAGACTCACAAATAGATTGCCAGTCTCTTAATTGTTATATATCGTATATGCTCCCCATTTCCCAGGCATATCTATGTGGAATACCATATGTACACTGGTATATCTGTACCAAAGGTCAAATCTGAAATGGCTGATAGCTAAATTAATCCCAAATACAAAATAATTTATTCTAGGGACCCAAGAGTTACCTTTGATTCCTCACTGCTGTTAGGAACAATATCTAATCATTCACAGACATTCATGAATTCTACCTTCTAACATCTCCTACTTCCCCGTTGCTATTACCTTAGTTTATATCCAACTAACTCTTCCCTTGGATTTCTGCAAAAGCCTTCTCTTCTTGGCCCCAGTCTCTCCCCTCTTGAAAGTCTCTTCACTTTTTGCTAGAGTTACCGTTTAAAACACAGACATGATAATGCAACTCTGTGGATTAAAAATCTTCGGTATCTCTCATTACCTAACCCATAATATCCAGACTAAAAAACTAGTGTACATCACCCTCACTGGTCAGGTTACAATCCTGAACCCTTCTCTGTCCCTCCATGCATTTCTTGTTGACTGTTACAGAGTTGTTCCTTTTTTCAAGAATGCTCCCTTCTCTGATTGGCCAGGGGAAAAGGCAGGCTTTTCCTCTTGCAGGAGACACTTCCCTCATGCCTATTCAGCATATTCCTCTCCAGCAGCATTCATCTTTCTATGTGATGATGCTCTGTTTGTATCCTTGTCTTTATCTTATGCGCTTGTTCTATATTCTTGTATAGGTATATATATTCTCATATGTGTATATTCTTGTATTATATCTCACTAATTCTCATCTATTTCATCTTTATACCATCAGCACATAAAACAGCACCCAGCACATGGTAGGTGTTCAAAACCATCCACTAAATGGATTAATGAGTGAGTGCTTTTGATGTTTCTTTAACTCTTCTATTATACCCCTCGATTTTCTTTCTTTTTTTTTTTTTTGAGTTGGAGTCTCACTCTGTTGCCCAGACTGGAGTGCAGTGGCACGCTCCTGGCCACCACAGCCTCGACCTGCTGGGCTCCAGTGATCCTTTTGCCTCAGCCTTCCAAGTAGCTGGAACTACAGGCATGCGCTACCACGCCCAGCTAGTTTTTTATTTATTGTAGAGAAGAGGTCTCACCAAGTTGCCCAGGTGGGTCTTGAATCTGCAGCCTCAGGCAATCCACTCACCTCGGCCTCCCAAAGTGCTGGGATTATAGGTTGAGCCGCCAAACCCTGTCGCCCCAAAAGTTTCTTTAGAAACTTTGATTTTAGTCAGAGTTTAGACACTGCTCATGGACAGGCAGGAAAACAATACTAATTTCCACCAATACATAAGTTTAAAAGTCTCTATGATAATTGTGTATGCAGAATTCTTAGGAGCAAAAACATACATGAATGTGAGTTATTTCCCTGGGTTAACATTTATATATGATAGGACTTTTTTCACCATGTTATTTATCCAATAACACAGCATTTCAAAGGAAGTTAAAAAGAAAAAAAGTTTTATAAAGGAAGGTAAAGGTCAGGTGTGGTGGCTCAGCCTGTAAACCCAGCACTTTGGCAGGCTGAGGCAAGTGGATTGCCTTAGCCCACGGGTTCGAGACCACCCTGGGCAACTTGGTGAGACCTGATTTCTACAATAAATAAAAAATTAGCCGGGCATGGTGGTGCATGCCTGTAGTTGCAGCTACTTGGAAGGCTGAGGTGGAAGGATCTCCTGAGCACAGCAGGTTGAGGCAGTGGTGGCTATGAGCGTGTCACTGCTCTCCAGCCTGGGTGACAGAGTGAGAATCCAACTCAAAAAAAAGGAAGATAAAAAGCAAGCTAGAAGAAAAAGAAAATGTTGTGCTCAAACTAAAAATAATGTAATTGTTGTTTTGTTTTTATTTTATTTATTTATTTTTTGAGTTGGAGTCTCACTCTGTCACCCAGACTGGAGTGCAGTGGCATGCTCCCAGCCACCGCAGCCTCACCCTGCTGGGTTCCGGTGATCCTTCTGTCTCAGCCTCCCAAGTAGCTGGAACTATAGGCACATGCTACCACACCCGGCAAGTTTTTGATTTAGTGCAGAGATGAGGTCTCACCAAGTTGCCCGGGCGGGTCTCAAACCCACGGGCTCAGGCAGTCCACTTGTCTCAGCTTCCCAAAGTGCTGGGATTACAGGCTGAGCCACCAAGCCCGGCCTGTAGTTTTGTTTTTAAGTTAAATAAACAAAATAGACCAGGCAAGGTAACTCATGCCTGTAATCCCAGTTTTGGGAGGCTGAAGTGAGACAATTGCTTAAGCCCAGAATTTAGAGCTACTAATCTGGGCAACAGAGTAAGACCTCATCTCTAAAAGAAAGAAATAATAAAAATAAAATAAAAGCAAAATAATAAATTTAAAATGAAAAGATATTGGCTTAGAAGAATAAGAATGTTGAGCTGATATTTATGTTTCTCCAAAGTTTCCCTCTGGGTTCTGTCCTCTCCTTTTTGTTGTACTCACGTCACTGACTTGCTGTGTGTTCTGTTTTGCCTGGACCATAACTGGGGAGTCCACGATGCTAGTAAATTTGAGGGTGTCCGGATGTTGTCTGTACTTCTTTTCATTCAGGGCATCACCAGCCTTTTTAGCTTTTTCTACATCGAGACTGCCAATAGGAATCCACCCGATGCCTTTCATCCAGGTGTTGTAGTCTTCCTTGTAGGCATTCTACAGCAAGGGAAGGAGAGAAGAGGCGTGAGGGACCCAGGCAGCGGCTCCTTTCACAGCAGCCTCTGAATTTACAAGGGGATATTCTTGTGGGTTAAGTGTCCTTACATCACTCTGTAAGTGCATCATGTTTTTAGACAACTCCAGGTCCATGGCGTCCGGCAGGTAGGTGTAATGATGGAGGAGATGCTTATAGTTAACGTTGCTGACCACATCCTGAGCTTTCTTAGCTGCCACGACATTGAACATATCATGGGGCGTATTGTATTTGGTCTTTGTCTTCTCGTAGTCTTTTTTATACTCTCGGTCTGATTGTGTCTTGGCCACGTTCATATAATGAACCAGTTTAGGATCATCTTGGAGACTCTGGAAGCCAACCATCTTCCCTTTAGCTTTTTCATAATCCCTTTTGTACTGAACCTATTGGAAACAAAAGTAGTTATAATTTAAAAGGTAGTGTTGAAGGTTTTGCTGAACAATGAAGCCATGATTTGAAGTAATTGAGCTTCCCCCAGATTGCTGCGCTTTAATCACCAATTAGCTATTCACTTGTATATGCTTTGAAATGTAGCCTGGTAAAATTCAAATGTTATTTAGGAACCATTTGATTGTACCTCTTCTGCTCATCCAAGACAAGTTGGGATGGGGGTATTATTATAATACATATTCATTTAAAAATAGATCTCTATATTATTCCTTTTCATTTAGACACTGGTAGAGAAAAATGAAAAGAAAAATATTTCACAATCTCTATCAATTATATCATACTGCTAGAGACCCAAGTAGCTGGTTATTTGATTACTCGTAGAGTTTTAATGGTAGTGGTAGAATTTTAGTGATAGTAGTAGAATTTTAATGAGTCCTTGGATATTCAAAGAGAGACCCAGAGTCAGTAGTGGGTAAACACTAATTGGTTCTGAACAAAAAAAGTGAGGGGGACTGAGTTTCCTTGGGAGACCTGGAAGGGACTCTGGGACACTGAGAAGCAGAGATGTGAGACTGTGGAATGTCAGGGTGGCATGGCTGGGGAGAGCACAGAGGAAGGGGGTCAGTGAGAAATTACGAGAGGACTTTGCAGGACAAGGGCATTTATCATCCAATCTTAAGGTGTTTGCATTGATGCAATGTAAACCCTACTGCAGTCAGTAAAGTTGTGCTTGGGATTCGGGGAAATCAAAAGTCAGGGACTTTGTTACATCTCTTGGTCGGAGAGAGAGAAAGAGAAGTAGATCCACAGAATGAGAGTCGTGGCACTAGATGGAAAACAAAAACTTCAGAGGATTTGCAGAAATCATGGGGGAGGGATTCCACTTCCTATAGGACAGTAGGTAGGGGCGGGAGTCAGTTTTATTTAAATCTCAAAGAGCAAAGCGGCTTCAGTTCACATCTGAACTGAATAAAGTAAAATAGAACTCTGATTAAGTAAAATAGAATACAAAATAAGATTCTTGGGGCAACCCCTTTGGGTCCTCTCCCGCTGGGGGAGCTTTTCTGTCCTCAATAAATCCTGCTTTCAAAAAAAAAAAAGAAAGAAAGATTTTTTAACTTTAATGGAATCTAAAGACTGACCACATTAGGGTCTGTGAAGCTTGAGGTCATTGAGCAGTCTACAGAAGTAATGAAGGAAAAAGAGAAGATAGGGAAAAAGGAAATCATAGAAAGTAAAAAGTTTTGAGCTCAAATTTTACCATCGGGAAGCTGTTATGACTTAAACAGTAAGTCACTTTTTTTTGAGTTGGAATCTCACTCTGTCATCCAGGCTGGAGTGCAGTGACACACTCAGAGCCACCACTGCCTCGACCTGCTGGATTCAGGCGATCCCTCCACCTCAGCCTTCCAAGTAGCTGGAACTACAGGTGCAAATCACCACGCCCAGCTAGTTTTTGGTAGAGATGAGGTCTTGCTATGTTGTCCAGGCTATAAGTAATTTCTTTATTTCCACATGAGAAGGAATGTGAGTTTGTACAGAAATAGATGAGATTTTGAAAGAGGGGACTTCACTGGAACTGATCAGTAGAAGGCTATACGTATCCTTTCCCCCAGAAAAGAAAATTCAGATCTATTTAGGGAACTTTCAATCAGACCTGTTTCCAGTTAGGATAGCAGACATGATGACTTTCTGGTTACCTTTATTTATTTATTTTTAAAATTTATCTTATTTATTTATTTATTTTTAAACTATTTTATTTTCAAATTGTGGGGTACAATTTAGGATTGGTTATACAAACATTCATCGTGCAGGGACCCCTGTTGATGAGGTGTGCCTCCCCTTTTCCAGTCAGATTTCGATTAGGTTACCTTTAGATCCCAAGCCCACCCACCCACATTTTCTAGTTGCCCAGGTGTGAACGCTGCTGGACTTACATCACTAGCCGCCTGCCTGGCAGCTTTGGCAGCTCTGATGGGAATTGCATCTGTTCTCAGGTCATATCCTTTCTTGCTCAAGTCTTTCAAGTCTGCTTTGTACATATTCTGAAAGAAAAATGTCATTTGAATCTAAGTCAGAGGCCATGTTAAAGACTGGACACATGCATCAGCCCATGAGTCTATACACATACCTCGCTGATATTGTAGGCATTCACTTTAGCCTGAATGAACTGGGGCAGGTCTGCTGGCAGGCTGTATTTGTGAAGAATTTTCTCTCCTTTGGCTTTGTAAGCGATCTGAAAGAGAAAAACATATGCATTAAACGGACAAACAAATAAATAGACAGAAATGTTTAACAACAACGGAAAGTAATTTCCTTACGGGTCCTATTGCACAGAAGTGATTTAAGAAAGAACACTGTCTGTACATCATATGCAAATTTCTTTAGGCATTCAAGGTCACACATGCAGTCGCATAAGGTCCTATCTGAGTGCTGGTTCAATGCTCCAAAGATCCCTTAGCAAACACTAAGAACTTTTGGACCTAGGCAGGGGCACCTTGTGGCAATTAGCCTAGGGAGGTGACCCAGTTAAATTGTGAACCTGCACACACTTTCCTGAGCATAGGAAAGGCTAATAGGGCAGAACACATCAACCTCCTATATTATACTTTGTGGTCACTGAAAGGGACTTAGAGGTGGTTTTGATTTCATATGATTTTTGTTTTAGCTCTGACTTAAAATATGTATATAACTCCTCCATTTGATGAAATACCTATATTCATTCTTTCTGGTATTTTCTAGAAATAGGCTTGTAGTTTTTCTGTCATTAAAAGAAGGCCCTCTTACCTTTTCCATAGAAAGCAATACATCAAATAACTAAAAGGAAAATCAGCACAATTTACATTACTCTAAAAATATGAATTAGGTGTGCCTTAAAAAATGAATAGCTGGGGAATTATACAGTTGCTCATGTAATTGAGGCACTACAGATTGCATAATAACTTCAGGTGATCAGTGCATTTGAAATATAAATGTATTTGTATTACTTAACATTTATTAGCATATAGATAGAATTAACACTTACATCACTCCTCTGGGCCTGGTTAATTTTAGACTGCACTGTAATTGGAGCATCTTCGATAGAGGTAAACTTGAGTGTGTCTGGATGTTGGCGATATTTTTTCTGTTTGGTGAATCAAAAAGAGAAAAACAATCACATTACTTTTCACTAATATAAACACTGGAAATTTATTTTGGAGGGACAAGGAAAATTTTTCCTGATCTTAAAATGTAAAAATGCTAGATTCTTGATTGGGCTAATGAATACAAAACAAAAGTCAATGTTTTAAGAAGTAGTTTAATTTTGTATGGTTTGGGACAATTTGACACAGCTCTTAGGAATCAGACAGACTCTTATTTTTTTTTTTTTTTTTTGAGTTGGAGTCTCACTCTGTCGCCCAGACTGGAGTGCAGTGGCCGCTTCTGGCCACCGCAGCCTCGACCTGCTGGGCTCCGGCGATCCTTCCGCCTCAGCCTTCCAAGTAGCCGGAATTACAGGCGCACGCTACCACGCCTGGTTAATTTTTTGATTTATTGTAGAGATGAGGTCTTGCCTGCCCAGGCGGTTCTCGAACCCGCCGGCTCAGGCAATCCGCTCACCTCAGCCTCCCAAAGGCGTGGGATTACAGGCTGAACCACCGAGCCCGGCTCAGACTCTTATCTTAATTTCTTGCCTATATGACATGAATGAAGGTACTCTCAGTCAAGCCGAATCCAGAAACATCACAGAGTTTTCCAAAGGGTTAACAGAAAAGCAAGCAAGGAGATTTGGAGTATATTTGCACTACACTAAGAAGTTTTCAGGAATGTCATTTTCCCTGTTACTCCATCAGTTACTGATGCTCTCCAGTTGAGAAGGGAAGAATTGAGGATCTACGGCATGAGCTAAGGATTATGAGTAAGAGAGTCAGGACTTCTGCTTTGCAAGCCTGCCTGTACGTGGTTAGTCCACAGGGCATCACTAAAGTGCTAAAGAGGCACAGCCGAGGGGACATGGGAGAAGTGTACCAAATGGGGCCTAGCAACTTCTAGCTACCCTTATTCTCATGTTCTTCTCTCTTTATTTTCCCAGTCCACTGCTTTTGTGTATATTATACATTCTACTTTTGCATATATAGCAACATTGCTCTTCAACTTCAGACTTCTGAAAAACACCAGCCCGGAAGAACTTTTTCTGGAAGACCTCTGAGTAGATAAAATGTTTTTCAAAATGTTTTCAACCAAAAAAAAACAAACAAAGCAGTAAACAAGAACAACAAAAACTTGAGTGTGTAAGACAATACTCACTTAGCACCTGTGTGCTTAATATCATCTACCGTCCTTATGATGGATTCATCTGACATCGGTAAGAATTTTCAGGTGTCATCAGGGGAGGGACAGATGGCCTTGCTGCTTTGCAAGCCTCAAGATCATCATTGTTTTGCAGGATTTATTGAGAGGACAGAAAAACTCCCACAGTGGGGGGGACCCGAAGGGGTTGTCCCATCGTTGTTTTTTCTTAGGCTGAATAATAATTTACATACCACTTCAAAGAGATCTAGAATATGACATAGGGTATAATTCTTTTTTTTTTTTTTTTTTTGAGTTGGAGTCTCACTCTGTTACCCAGGCTGGAGGGCACGCAGCCTTCACCTGCTGGGCTCCTGTGATCCTTCCGCCTCAGCCTTCCAAGTAGCCAGAACTACAGGCGTGCGCTACTACGCCCGGCTAATTTTTGATTTATTGTAGAGATGAGGTCTCGCCAAATTGCCCGGGTGGGTCTCAAACCCACAGGCTCAGGCAGTCCTCTCGTCTCAGGCTCCCAAAGTGCTGGGATTACTATCACTGCTGTATTATTCATAATCACTAAAAATTGGAAAAAATCCATATGTCCACCAACTGGTGAAGAGATTAAAAATGTGGTAGATATATCCATACAAAGCATCACTACTCAAAAATAAAAAGAAATACATCACAAGCACACACAGAAATGTAGATGAACCTCAGAAATATTACACAAGGTGAAAGAAGCCAGATATAAAAAACGATTTCTAGAGAAGGTAAAACTTTACAGACAGAATACAGATCTGTGTGAGGACTAAACTGACTTTTTTCTCTCTCCTGCCAAATTCCTAACTAAGGGGCCTGCCTGGGAGTCATATTCCACAAAGTCTCATCAGATGGGTTTTTATTAACCCTATATAATGTGACTTGCTTTCCAACCTGACTCTGGCATAACATCACACATAACAGAAAATAAAAAAATATTTATCTTGTGACCTTGCAAAACCACGTCTTAGGGAAATTTGCATCTTATAGAATTCCCTTCCCAAGGATTTCCAGAGGAGGTAGACATTTGCCATCTATTCTCTCTCATGGCTGCCACCTAGGAGGCATATCAAGAAACTTGACTTCCTCAAACTGCTTCTTATCTCAATCCCCCTTAATCTCAATGCAAAATTTCTTAGACAGAACCTAATTCTTGTTGCTAATTGCCAGTCAGGAAACTGTTGATCCACCTATGACCTGCAAGCCCCCACATGGAGATGTCCTGCTTTCCCAGGCCAAACCATTGTAAGTCTCACATTATCTTAACAACGTAAGTCTCAGTATTGATTTATGGTTTTTTGTAACTTTTGTCTTCCTGAGATGCATATAACCAAGCTGCAATTCAATAACCTTGGGCATATGTTCTCAGGACCTCTAGGGATGAGGCCTTGGGCCCAGATCTCTCACATTTGGCTCAGAATAAGCCTTCTTAAATATTTTACAGTGTTAGGCATCTTTTGTCAACAAGTTGTTGTCCGAGGCTGAAGATGAGAGCAGGAATTATCTGAGAAAAATTTTGGAGTGCTTGCAGCATTTTAAAATTCAATTGTAGACCTGGCTCGATGGCTCAGCCTGTAATCCCGCGCCTTTGGGAGGCTGAGCTGAGTGGATTGCCTGAGCCCGCGGGTTCGAGACCCGCCTGGGCAACTTGGCGAGACCTCATCTCTACAATAAATCAAAATTAGCCAGGCGTGGTAGCGCACGCCTGTAGTTACAGCTACTTGGAAGGCTGAGGCAGAAGGATCGCCGGAGCCCAGCAGGTCGAGGTTGCAGTGGCTGCGAGCGTGCCACTGCACTCCAGCCTGGGTGGCAGAGTCAGACTCCAACTCAAAAAAAAAAAAAAAATTCAATTGTAGTGATGACTGCACAACTTTATGAGTTTATTGAACCTTGTCAACATATGTGAATTTTATGTTACGCAAACTGTACCTCAGTAAAGTTGTTAAGAATATTCTATCATGAATAGTTAACATAAATGATTTGGGTAACATAAAGGTTTGTGCCTGTTGGCCTGGGTAATTCATGCTTGTGGTAAGTTCTTTTCCTCAAGGACAACTAGAAAACCAAGCAGTAAAAGGAGGCCCTCCCCATGGTTTTGAAGGTATGAAGAGGACTCATTCACAAATCTCCCTCTGACACACCCAGTGGCTTTACCTCATTCAGGATGTCTGAAGCTCGCTTTGCTTTTTCCATTTCTAAGGATCCGAAAGGCACCCAGCCACATCCTTTCATCCAGCTGTTGTAGTCTGCTTTGTATTCAACCTGAAACACCAAGAGATAGGTTACATTTCTTTGCTCAGTGTCATCCTTGTTGCATAAATCATTAATGTTTTACCCAAAACGATGTTTTTAAGATTTCTGACCAGCTTTCTCATTCCAGACATTAACGTTATTTTATATCTTTTTTTGGTGAGAGATTTTTAACAGCTTTTAGGTTTTTGCTTTTCTTCTAACTAGCATACGTTCCCGTTCATCCTTATTTCCAACTTAATGGAAGTATGTGGAGCTCTAATTCCAATCTGGGAAATGCTCAATTCAAAGTTGCATTTGAAAGAATCAATGAAATTGTTATATTTAGATAATAAAATGTGAGATGTTCCCTCCCTGGAACTTTTTAAGTATTATGTTTCTGTGGTGAAATTAAAACTGAAGGTCACATTGGAGGTGGTTAATTTTGCTCATTTTCTAATTAGATAAGACTTGATAGTAATTATTCATACTAAATGTTTGCACACATGGTCTTTCACTTGTACTGGTCAACTTCAGAGTTTTTCTGGATTGGGTAACAAAACTCTTTAAACAGCTGCACTGATTCATTTGCTTAAGAGAGGAGTTATTATTTGTAATTGGTCCTATTTGGGGGGCAGTTACTTGATATTTTTTTTTTTTTTTTTTTTGAGTTGGAGTCTCACTTGGTCACCCAGACTGGAATTCAGTGGCCGCTCCTGGCCACCGCAGCCTCGACATACTGGGCTCCGGCGATCCTTCCGCCTCAGCCTTCCAAGTAGTTGGAACTATAGGCGCGTGCTACCACGCCCGGCTGATTTTTTGATTTATTGTAGAGATGAGGTCTCGCCAAGTAGCCCAGGCGGGTCTCGAACCCGCGGGCTCAGGCAATCCACTCACCTCAGCCTCTCAAGGCGCGGGATTACAGGCTGAGCCACCGAGCCTGGCTAGTTACCTGATATTATTAAAATAAGGAGCTATTCTTGCTGTCTGACCATAGATAGTACCTATAACTTGTACTCTAGAAACAAAGTTCAAATTGTTGTTCTCTACTGTGGGCCTTTTAGCTGGAATGAAAAATCACGAAAGCATTTGGTTCATGCCTTTGAAAGGCTTACAATCTACTTGGGGTGAAGAAATATAACAAAATTAAACAAAAAACAAGTGGTGTAACAATGCATAAAATAGAATCGTTAGTGGTGTGAATGTAAAATTGTACAGCCGGAATGAAAAACAGTATGACAATTCCTCAGAAAATTAAAAATAGAACTACCATATGATCCAGCAGTTCAACTCTTGGGTATATATCCAAAAATATTAAAAGCAGGATCTACCTACACTATTATTATTATTATAGCAGCATTATTCACAATAACTAAAAGGTAGAAGCAACCCTGACATCCACCAACAACTGAATGGATAAACAAAATGTGGCATATACATACAATGGAATATTGTTCCGTCTTAAAAAGGAAGGAAATTCTGACACATGCTTCAACATAAGTGAACCTTGAGGACATTATGCTGAGTGACATAGCAAAACAAAAAGACAGATACTAAATGATTTCACATAAATGAACTATCAGCCGGGCTCGGTGGCTCAGCCTGTAATCCCGCGCCTTTGGGAGGCTGAGGTGAGTGGATTGCCTGAGCCCGCGGGTTCGAGACCCGCCTGGGCAACTTGGCGAGACCTCATCTCTACAATAAATAAAAAATCAGCCGGGCGTGGTAGCGCATGCCTGTAATTCCGGCTACTCGGAAGGCTGAGGTGGAAGGATCGCCGGAGCCCAGCAGGTCGTGGCTGCGGGTGGCCGGGAGCGGCCACTGTACTCCAGTCTGGGTGACAGAGTGAGACTCCAACTCAAAAAAAAATGAAGTATCTAAAGTGGCCAAATTCATAGAAATAGGAAGTAGAACTGTGATCACCACAGGCTAGGAGAAGGAGGAAAATAGGAGTTGTTTAATGAATATGGAGTTTCAGTTTTGGAAAATGAAAACGTTCCGGAGATTGGTTGCACAACAGTGTAAATATACTTGACACTATTGAATTGTGCACTTAAAAATGGTAAAGATGGCCTGGAGCATTGGCTCACACCTGTAATCCCAGTACTTGAGGAGGCTGAGGTAGGAGGATTGTTTGAGCCCTGGAATTCAAGACCCATCTGGGCAATATAGTGAGACCTTGTCTCTAAAATAAATAAATAAAATAGAAATAAAAGAATTGGCCAGGCGTGGTGGTGGGCACCAGCTACTCCAGCTACTCAAGAGGCTGAGGTGGGAGAATCCCAGCTACTCAAGAGGCTGAGGTGGGAGGATCACCTGAGCCCAGGGAGCCAAGGCTATGGTGAGTTGTGATCATGCCACTGCACTCCAGCCTGGGTAACAGAGTAAGACCCCGTCTCAAACAATAATAATAATAATGGCAACTTTTATGTTGGATTTTACCACATTAAAAAGTAAAATTATGGCTGGATGCGGTGGCTCAGCCTGTAATCCCAGCACTTTAGGAGGCCAAAGCGAGTGATTGCCTGAGCCCGCGGGTTCGAGAACAGCCCAGGCAACATGGCTAAACCTCATCTCTACAATAAATAAAAAATTAGCCGGGCGTGGTAGCGTGTGCCTGTAGTTCCAGTTACTTGGAAGGCTGAGACGGAAGGATCGTTAGAGCCCAGCAAGTCAAGGCTGTGGTGGCCGGGAGCGTGCCACTGCAATCCAGTCTGGGCGACAGAGTGAGACTCCACTTCAAAATAAAATAAAATAAAACGAAACAAAATAAAATAAAATTTTTAGGATAAAGTATTCAATTGTGTCTCTCCAACAAATTAATTTGCCTAAAAAAGTTTTGATCTGCAGGAAAAAAACCCAGCTATTATAAAAATTAATGTTAAATAGCATATTTTCTTTTCAGACAAAATACCAATCTATATAAAAATTATTGATAATAATAATGAATGTGATGATTATGATAATGGTGATGATAATAATGTTAATTGAGAACTCACAAAGGCCTGGACCATGCGTAGTATTTTGCCTGTGTTTAAATCCTCCAATTTTTTTGTTTATTTCAATTTTACAGAGGAAGCCTCTAGACTCAGCAAGACTGATACGTTTTCCAGAGGGCAACGGTGTTGTAGTGAGTGCCAGACCCAGGTCTCCCTAGCCCTGCAGCACGGGCTCCTATTGAACCACGAGGGTAAGTTGCCCATCACATACTTCTTGCATATAGAGGATAACGCAGATACCTCTGAGAAGTGCCAAAAGCTTCATTCAACTTAGAAATCCTTCTCAGTTGGAAATCCTACGGTTACTCACATCGCTCTGTAGTGCATATGCCTTCTTGGCGAGGTCCACGTTGACGCTATCAGGCGGGTAGCTGTAATTGTGTAAGATGTGCTTGTAGTCCACGTCACTCGCAATTGCCTGAGATTTCTTAGCTTGAGTGACTGGCAGCATATCAAGAGGTGCTGTGTAGACAGTTTTTGATTTTTCATAGTCTTTCCGATATTCACGCTATGAATAGAAAATTACCATTCATTATCACAAATCCTCAATGGATTTCCAGAAAAGTACAGAGATCTCTCATAAACAATAAGTGCAGTTCAGAGAAAGAGATCCAAACATCTGAGTAGTAGTTTTGCCCAAAAATGTGCTCACATGTTTCACATCATTGAAACTCCCCAGAAAATCACACAGGGACAGACCTTCCCAAATCAAAGAGCAACTGTCAGAGGGTTGCACCAGACATGGGGAATGGACCACAGCTTCTGCTTTAGCCAGGAATTATTTTATTTTAAAACAGCGTTTCCCAAAGACCACTAAGAAGCATTATTTTTATTAACGTAATCTAACTCTTGAAGAGTTTTCCAATAAAGAATAATTTTTTGATTAATAAAAATCATATGACAATTCAATTTTATAAAGTGACTATTTCATACATAGGACTGTAGGTGTAATTTCTTGACTGTATAAAGTCATTTAAAAATGGATAGCTGCTGATTTTTCAACCTATTATATTCTTGACAGTAGATAAGCCCTACTGAGAATTCCAAATATTTTTTTGTTTTTTGGGGGGTTTTTTTGAGTTGGAGTCTCACTCTGTCACCCAGACTGGAGTGCAGTGGCCGCTCCCGGCCACCGCAGCCTCGACCTGCTGGGCTCCAGCGATCCTTCCGCCTCAGCCTTCCAAGTAGCTGGAACTACAGGCGCGCGCTACCACGCCCGGCTAATTTTGATTTATTGTAGAGATGAGGTCTCGCCAAGTTGCCCAGGCGAGTCTCGAACCTGCAGGCTCAGGCAATCCACTCACCTCAGCCTCCCAAAGGCGCGGGATTACAGGCTGAGCCACCAAGCCCGACGCCAAATATTTTTTTATATCAAGTTTAATTTTGGTAAAAATTTAAAAGAAGCTTCAGATTGCAGCAGTTAAAAGACCTCAAAGGAGAAAATTTCATGAAACAGTCATTAAGGTGACCTTGGCCCTTACTTTCAGTACTCTTATAAACCAATGTTCTAACTGGGCCTCAAGAGGTACCTTCATTGTCTGGTTTCTGGAATGGTTACAGATCAAATTTCTAGCTTCATCATATCTACTCACCAATTACCTTAATAGAAAAATTTTGACCCACTGCCTTTAGGAAAATTCTAAACTCACTCTATTGCCCCATAGTCACATATAAGTTTAAGACAGTGACTCTAGCTAGCAGGTATAGATGCACATTTTAAATCTTATGTAGCAAGTCCTTTCACAAATGATCCAATCTTTTACAGATCTCTTAGGGAACTGCATCTTCTCATATTTTGTGGGTAGTCAATTTCACTGAATACATTTAACACCTAGTTATAGAAACAAATGATAAAGTAATATTCCTACGGCAGTTGGTGTATGAAAGTGTTTTTGACTAACTTCTTTTGATTCTTGTTCATGTTCATACCAGCTCACACATACCAGCACATATAAAATATTTTCAAAGATCCAAATAGCTTCAAAAGATTCTTTTAAAAAAGCTACACATGTTTATACCTGCAGCTAAGCATTTTGCCTGGATATTATGAGAGAATGACCTATTTACTACCTCTTTTGGTCACCAATATCAATCAATTAACAAATATTTATTAAACATTTATTATGTGCATACCGTTGAGGTCCGTGATCGGGAAAAAACTCAAAGATAAAAATACATGTGCTATCAACGAGGGGCTATAACCATCTTGAGTTGAGGAGAGATAAGGAACTGATGAACAAGCTAATATTATATGTGAGCACTATATACTAATATAATTCAGTATAAATTTATTAGAAAAAAATTATTAAATTAGCACTGTGACTACAGAGTAAATGTAAAATGAGTTAAACAAGGAATGTATCGACCATTATGTGAATGCATGGTTAAAATTAAAGTAAATGATACAAACACCTTTCTCATTCATCATGAAAAACTAATATCTGCAAGCTTTTTAGTATTCTTAGTAGTCTTAAGGGAATGTCTAAACTTTTTTTTTTTGTTTTTTTGAGTTGGAGTCTCACTCTGTCTCCCAGACTGGAGTGCAGTGGCACACTCCCGGCCACCGCAGCCTCAACCTACTGGGCTCCGGCAATCCTTCCGCCTCAGCCTTCCAAGTAGCTGGAACCGCAGGCGCGCACTACCATGCCTGGCTAATTTTTTAGATTTATTGTAGAGATGAGGTCTCGCCAAGTTGCCCAGGTGGGTCTCGAACCTGCGGGCTCAGGCAATTCACTCACCTCGGCCTCTCAAAGCATGGGATTACAGGCTGAGCACCGAGCCCGGCTCTCTAAACATTTTTGAAACACAGTATGTACTATAATTGCAATAGCAGATGTTTGTCTCTCTATATTGAGTATTTTAACTGGAAAATGATACATGGTCCATAGATAGGTTGGAGGGAACCAGTGATTTCACCAAAATTCAGGCAAAAGGCATGAAAAGATATGCTCATTTTCTAGATAAATGATCCAAATCTTTTTATCAGATTCTCAAAGAGGACTTTAATGAATGGAATATTTTTTCTTGAATCTAGGCCAACACCAATTACTAAAGTCAATAAAAAGCAATGATAGCTGTATTATGATTTTTTATTTATGACTCACAAAGTTCCTCCAACCTAAAGACAGTTTTAAAATGATCATTTTAGGCCAGGCTCAGTGGCTCAGCCTGTAATCCTGCACTTTGGGAGGCCGAGGTGAGTGGATTGCCTGAGCCCGCGGGTTCGAAACCCACCTGGGCAACTTGGCGAGACCTCATCTCTACGATAAATCAAAAAATTAACCGGGTGTGGTAGCGCGTGCCTGTATTTCCAGCTACTTGGAAGACTGAGGCGGAAGGATCGCTGGAGCCCAGCTGTTCGAGGCTGCAGTGCCCGGGAGCGGCCACTGCACTCTAGTCTGAGCGACAGAGTGAGACTCCAACTCCTAAAAAAATTTTAAAAATGATCATTTTAAAAACTATTTTCCAATTAGAAGAAAATATGAAAACATCTAGTGATGTTTTCCAAAAAATTTTGCAAACATAATCAATATTCTATTAAATATTAATGCTTATACTTTTCAAAGTGAAATGTACAGCAAGTACAAATCAATAATTTCTTTCCTCAAATGGAGAAAATGTAAGATTCTGGGACATAATTCTAAAGTTCTCTATAGCAGTTTTTTTGTGAAAATGAGACATCTTGTACACATAAATCCTTTTAACATGCTACTACCCTTGGGCATGTGAACAAGGAAGCCATCCAAAAATAAGACAAATTTATGACACTCACGTCACTCTGGTTTTTGGCTGTCTTCAAGGAGTGCAGCATCTTGGGATCATCATTAATGCTGAGGGCCCCAATCATCTTCCCTTTGTTCTTTTCATAGTCTTTCTTGTATAGCACCTGCAATGACATCACACATGCCACATTCCACTCACCAGGAAATGTTCCCAAAGACCTGCTCAGGTCCTGCCCAGGTCCCAGATCGTACTCACATCACTGGCATTCTTGCTGTTGGCTTTGGCTGCCAGCAAAGGAATGGCATCCACTTTAATGTCAAATTTCTTGGCTTTACTCTTCTCCCAGTCATGCTTATAAATATTCTGGACAGAAAAAAATTCAGCAAAGAAATTATAAGAACAACATTAAACAGAGAGTTTTTCGTGTTCCAGCAATTCATTGAGTTTCATTAAGTCATTGCTGTGTCATTCAGTAACAATTTAAACAATATTGAAAATTTGAATGTATAGACTTAGTTCTCCTATAACTACTATATTTAACAAATGGTAATATAAGTATTGATTTATCTATCATATAGTTTCATTCTCCCTACCCCTAAATAAGTGTAATGTACTCTTTTTAGTGTTCTGTGAACTTTCTAAAGACTCAGAGGATATAACATAAAATGGCAACTACTTGGTGAAGGTGAAATGTGATGCTTACATGGGAGACATATTGTGAAACTCTAGGGATTAACAGAGGAATACTTGAAGAAATCTTATGGCAGTAACAGAAACCAGGGGAAATGAAATTTGATAGCTCAGTAAAAGTCTTAAGATGATTTGGGTCTTAAAAACTCTACTTACACACAAGTAACAATCTCAATAATGTGTATGTGCACAATCTCGAATCCTGTCTTTTACAACCTATAACATTTTCTCTTTTAATGCACACCAAATATAGGTTTCCGTGGCTTTGGTACTTACATCACTCAGATTATAGGCATTAACTCTGTGTTGGATAAACTCTGGAGCATCTGCTGGTACATTGCACTTGAACTTCTCACCTTCATGTTTTGCTTTGTAACTCAGCTGAAAAACAATAAAGGATATACAAACAGTTCAGGGTGAGAGCTTCCTTGAATTTATGTAGTATAGTATATATAGCTAAGGCATTAGTGCCCTTTCTAGAAAAATGCTTCAAAGAGATCCTCAATGCAGTCAAACTCTATCACAGGACCCAAACTCTCACGTGTTCTTTCAGAGATGGTGGTATAGTTGTCCCCCCTTATCTTTGGAGGATATGTTCCAAGACCCTGAGTGGATGCTTGAAACCATGAATAGTACCTAACCCCATGTATAGGGAGATTTTTCCTAAACATACATATCCACGACAAAGTTTAATTTATAAATTAGGCACAGTAAGAGATTAACAACACTCACTAATAATAAAATAGAACAATTGCAATAACATACTATAAAAAAGTTATATGAACGTGGTGTCTCAAAATATCTTATTGCACTGTGTTCTCCTTTCTTCTTGTGAGAAAGAGATGAAGGGGAACAGCATGAGATTTCATCATGCTACTCAGAACAACATTCAATTCAAAATTGGTGAATTGTTTCTAGAACTTTCCATTCAATATTTTCAGACCATGGTGGACCACAAGTAACTAAAACAGTGGAAAGCAAAACCATAGATAAGTGGAGACGGTGTAACTAATCTTTGGGCCACCATTTTGTAGATGCTATTATAATATGCTATAAATATTGATTACAGAGGGCAGATTCTGGGGGGCATGAACTTCCGTAATTAAAGCACTAACAAAACAATAATAGGCCGGGCTCGGTGACTCAGTCTGTAATCCCAACACTTCGGGAGGCCGAGGTGAGTGGATTGCCTGAGCCCGCGGGTTCGAGACCTGCCTGGGCAACTTGGCGAGACCTCATCTCTACAATAAATCAAAAACTAGCTGGGCGTGGTAGCACGCGCTTGTAGTTCCAGCTACTTGGAAGGCTGAGGCGGAAGGATCACCAGAGCCCATCAGGTCGAGGCTGCGGTGGCCAGGAGCGGCCACTGCACTCCAGTCTGGGCGACTGAGTGAGACTCCAACTCAAAAAAACAAAACAATAATAATTATAAATAAAACACTAGCACAGTTAAAAATATATGTAAGTTCTTATTTAAAATATTAAGCATGGGATTTTATTTAAAAATTTTAAAGGTGATGTTAGGTTGAAGGAAAGGAGTGCAAAGAAGGAATGAGGCTGTTGAATTTTGGAGCCAAAGGCAAAATGTATAAGATTGAAAAGAACTGTGTGAGAAACACCTCCAAGACAGAGTTCATGACCTATCCAGGCCTATAAGAAGAGCGTTAGTGTCCAGACATCACATACAGCATTTTATTTCTCTGCAGATTCCTGAGTTCAGATTGGTCAGTGTTGTTAGTATTAAGCTGTTCTTTATTAGGACACACAATATTAACATCCTAGGAAAAGTTGCATATGAACTAATACAAATTTTGGGTTATTCTGATGCCATTCCCCACTTTACCAATTGCATAGAAACTAATTTGTGCTATAAAATACATTCAAATGTAGGAAAGCTGTTTTTTTCATTTGCCTACCTTGAGAAGGGGGTGCTACTCTTTAGGACTACAAAAGCATTCATTTGGATAAGTAGCAAGGCAAATATGTCCTATTCTTGAGTTTGTTAACCCTTCCGGATTTAGTTGTGTTAGTACCTTGTTACTCAAAGTGTTGTCTACCAATCACATCGTCAACATCACCTAGGAGCCTAACAGAAAGTCAGAATATGGGGCCTGCTCAGATCTACTAAGTCAGAATCTGCACTTCACCAGGGTCAGCAGGTCATTGCAAGAATGTGGATGTTTGAATGTGGACACTACTGCTCATTTGAGCTTGGCATGGTCGCATCATCCATGCCTTAGGCTTGCTTTGACCACCCAATCTAAAATGCCTATCCAGTCACTCTCTGATGACATCCCATTTTAATTCTGTACCATCATCCTTTATTAGTTTCCTCATTGTCGAATGCCCTTCTTGGTTTTTTTTTTGTTTGTTTTTCTTTTCTTTTTTTTTTTTTTGAGTTGGAGTCTCACTCTGTTGCCCAGACTGGAGTGCAGTGGCCGCTCCCAGCTACCGCAACCTCGACCTGCTGGGTTCCGGCGATCCTTCCGCCTCAGCTTTCCGAATAGCCAGAATTACAGGCATGCGCTACCAACGCCCGGCTGATTTTTTGATTTATTGCAGAGACGAGGTCTCACCAAGTTGCTCAGGCGGCTCTCAGGCGGGTCTCGAACCTGGGGCTCAGGCAATCCACTCACCTCAGCCTCCCAAAGGTGCGGGATTACAGGCTGAGCCACCGAGCCCGGCTCTCCCTTCTTGTTACTGTGTTTTCTTTCTGCAAAATCTTTGTTAGCAAGCTCAAGAATAGGAAATATTTGCCTTGCCATCTATCCAAATGGATGCTTTTCTTGTCACTGCTTTATATTTAAGTTAGCATGATGCTTCAGTGTGCGTGTGACAGATTCTAATGAATAACTAAGATATTCCCACTAAAAATCAGTAAGTTATTGGAGAAGTAGTCATTATTTTTATTATTGTCTAATACCATTTTCCTTAGGCTACAATTCAATCTAGCAGCTTCAGTTGTGTTTCACTAAAGAAATCTTGGAAAATAACCCTATTGGGGACAGTAGATGAGCTCATGACAATTTAATGTGTAAAATGCTTACATTTTATTTTATTATTTTATTTTTTTTGAGTTGGAGTCTCACTCTGTCACCCAGACTGGAGTGCAGTGGCACACTCCCGGCCACCGCAGCCTCCACCTGCTGGGCTCCGGCGATCCTTCCGCCTCAGCCTTCCAAGGAGCTGGAACTACAGGCGCGCGCTACCACACCCGGCTGATTTTTGATTTATTGTAGAGATGAGGTCTCGCCAAGTTGCCCAGGTGGGTCTCGAACCCGCGGGCTTGGGCAATCCACTCACCTCAGCCTCCCAAAGGCGTGGGATTACAGGCTGAGCCACCGAGCCCGGCAATGCTTACATTTTAAATGAGCAAAGCACTTGGGGCTACCCACACTTGCATAAATCAAGATACTTACATCACTAAGCTGCTTCGTGTTGAGCTGGGCTTGCAACAGTACAGGAGTATCAGTGACTGCTGTGAATTTGGTCTTATCCGGATGAACTTTGTAGGTATGCTAGAAAAGAAGATGTATTTTTATGAAATGTCATCGTGTATCTTATACTTTTGTGTATATACACACTAACATAAAAAAGGTTCCAGGCAAACATAGAGTTTATTTTGTTCCTGAAAACTTGGTTGATATGTTCTCACTATCTCTCCCTGGCTCTATCTTTCTGTCTCTCTCTCTCTTTCCTTTCCCTCTCCCCACCCCCCATCTTCTGTCTCTTTTTTTTCTCTCTTAAAGTTGCCTCTGGCCAACCTGCTACAACTCAGTAACCAGATAATCGTTCCCCTGCTGAAGCATTACATTGGCCTCCACGATGGCTCTCCACTGCACTTGGTTTTCAGTCTAAGCAATACTTTGATTTACTTTGATTTACGAATCCACCTACAGAATCCACCCCCTCCATCTCCTACCATTTCGCCTCTTGCCATCGTCCCAGTACATTTCAGGCACCTCCTCCTTTCAATTCCTTAAATGTGAGCCTCTTGTCTCCTTAGGCTGCTCCTCCTGCTGTTCCTCCCCTGCTCATGGCATGGCTGGACATTCCTGTTTTAGACCTTCCTTGAGCACCCAACCTAAGGTGCCTAGCCAGTCACTTTCTCTCACATCATCCCACTTTTTTTTTTTTCTGTTGTAGAGACGAGGTCTCGCCAATTTGCCCTGGTTGGTGTCGAACCTGCAGGTTAAGGCAATTCATTTGCCTCAGCCTCCCAAAGTGCTGGGATTACAGGTTGAGTCATTGAGCCCGAGCCTGGCCACATCATCCTACTTTAATTCTGTATGTCATCCTGGAATAGTTTTCTTATCACTGCCTGATATCTTTGTTAGTTCTCTTCTCTCTTCCTTTGTTTATTGTCTGTTTCTTCCACTCCGGTGAGAGGCACAGCATTGGTTCCCTTTCCTTCCCAGCACCAAGGATAATGTCTGGCACATGCTGTCCCCTCATGTAAATTTGTTGATTGATGAACACTTATTTCTAACCTGCATGCCCTCTTTTTGTATGTATAGACTGATGAAAATGAAGATTATAAGCTAATATAAATAAAGATTCATAAATTAAAGAAAATAAAGATTTATAAAACCTGAAATTGTTTTGTAACAAGTAGCCCTCTTCATAGTAACTATTTTGTTCCCCAATTCTACCCCAAAACCCAAATTTAAAATGTAATATTTCCTATTAATCACTAGATGTGAGCATTCAAACTCCTGCTCAATTTACCACTAGATGTCACAAGAATCCCAAATCCAATCTTAAGAATTCAGAGCAGCTGACTTACGTCTTTACACTGGTCTAGCTTCTTGATTGCCTCATATTCTTGTGTTATTGTCTGAGGGAAATAGCATTTCCCTTTATCTTCTTCATATTCTGCTTTGTAAGTTTTCTATAATGAGGAAAATCAAAAATAGATCATGATTGTTGTTGTTCCCAAACAATGTCACTGTGAGGCATGAACAACTGTCTTCAAACTTACGTCACTGTTTTGAGCTGAAACTTTCAGGCAGTGTGTGTGATATGGGTCTTCAAAGCTGCCTACATAATGTCCCAGAATATTCTTTACATATAGATCTTTGTATTTTGCCTGGGAAAGAAAACACAGATAATTCAAGATAATAGTTACTTGTAGACCAGTAGGAAAGCCCTTCCACCCCAAATGTAGCTGTGTCCTTTCGAACCTCACTGAAGTTCTTCAGCTGAGTATCAAGTTGGTATTTAGGAGTCTCGCAGTAGTTCATGCTCTTGGCTTTTGTCTTCTCATAATTTTCCTTGTATAGTCTCTGTCAACGGAAAAATAAATTAAACAAAGAAAAGGAAAGAAAAATATATCTCATGAAGTATTCTCCATTCGTGTAATTACTGCACTTTAACCAAAGGGGCAAAATTTGTAGGGACAAAAATAGTACAAAATGTATATGATTTATTTTCCATGAAGCAGAAAAGTAGAATGAACATGGTGGAGGCACATGTCTTGTGTAATCTTATCTGCTAATAACCATAGATATGTTTATATTACTTGTCTTAATATCAGAATGAATAAATTAAAGCATACCAATGCCACTATTTGAGCAAGTTTTTATCTTAAAATAATTGTTTTCATTTGAATGTGTTTGAAGGAAACTTAATTTGTTAGGAGTTGATGCAAAATGAGATATATGGTATAAGGTGAATCTTAGGTACTTACACACAGTCCTAGAAAAATATTCAGTTCAGCACTTGGCAAAACACACATTTTACAGCACCTCTGAAAGTTGGCTTTTATAATTAAGGCCTAGCATTTTTTTATAGTAATAATGCAGGAAAAAATGGTTTTTCTCTTACATTGCTTGTGTCATATATTTTTTCACTTTCTCTTTTAATTTTTTCATATAAAAATCCAAAAATATACTCAATAAAGATAGAAATACTTGTAAACAATATGGAGTAATAGGGAGTATTTTTTTTTTGCTAAGAATTAAAAAAGCGATTTTTGTAAGGAGTTTTATTTTATTTTTAATAAGTATGTTGAAGTCTTTAAAATAAGTTCACTATTTTATAAATTTTTTTTTTTTTTTTTTTTTTGAGTTGGAGTCTCACTCTGTTGCCCAGACTGGAGTGCAGTGGCCGCTCCTGGCCACTGTAGCCTCGACCTGCTGGGCTCCGGCAATCCTTCTGCCTCAGCCTTCCAAGTAGCTGGAACTACAGGCACACGCTACCACGCCCGGTTAGTTTTTGATTTATTGTAGAGATGAGGTCTTGCCAAGTTGCCCAGGCGGGTCTCGAACCCACGGGCTCAGGCAATCCACTCACCTCAGCCTCCCAAAGGCGCGGGATTACAGGCTGAGCCACCGAGCCCAGCTATAAATTTTTTAAAAATAAAAAACTATGCGTTGGAGTTTATGCTTTATCTAGTCTTTTTTACTTTATTTATCTTTATTCTGTTGCCCAGGCTAGAATGCAGTGGCACACTCATGGTTACCACAACCTTGACCTGCTGGGCTCAGGTAATCCTTCCTCCTCAGCCTTTCAAGTAGCTGGGACTACAAGCGTGCGCCACCACACCCAACTAATGTTTTGATTTACTGTAGAGACAGGCTGGTCTTAAACCTCTGGACTCAGGCAATACTCTCGCTTCCGCCTCCCAAAGTGCTGGGATTACAGGCATAAGCCACCACAGCCAGCTACTTTACTTGTCTTTAATTTTCTCACTCCTTGGTTTTTACTTTTCTGCACATATTTTTGCAAATTACCTTAATCAGTTCAGGGCACCAATTGAATACATATGTGAATTTACACATATATTTATACATACTGAAAGATTAAGCTCATTTCTAGGAAAAACAATGTAGTACATTTTTCCTCCTAATTGAAACAGGGGGCATTAAGGAGATAAAGAGATAAGCAATATTCACCAGCATCTCAAGGTTCAAAGACATCAACAAGAATGAACAAGTCTAGCTCCTTTACCACCTGGGTAAATCTTTCTCATTTAATTTGTCATCTTGAATCTGAGATTTTATCCACCCGAGGTTATGTTTATCAGCAAGTGTGGTCACAACTGAAAATACTGGTGATATATAAATATACTCACATCACTCTGGTTTTTGGCTGTCTTCAAGGAATGCAGCATCTTGGGATCATCATTAATGCTGAGGGCCCCAATCATCTTCCCTTTGTTCTTTTCATAGTCTTTCTTGTACAGCACCTGCAATGACATCGCTCATACCACATTTCATTCACCAGGAAATGTCCCCAGAGCTGCTTTGCCCAGGTCCCGAGCCATACTCACATCACTGACGTTCCTGCTGTTGGCTTTGGCTGCCAGCAAAGGAATGGCATCCACTTTAATGTCAAATTTTTTGGCTTTGCTCTTCTCCCAGTCTTGCTTATAAACATTCTGGACAGAAAATTTTAGCAAAGGAATTGGTAAAATTGATATGCATGTCATCACATTTAAAGACTAAAGGGTAGCTAAATGCCTTATCTTACTATAAAATCAATAGACCTATTTTTATTGTCTGGGAAATCATGCATATTTTAGATAATTTTCATTAAGCTGGAACTTCTTATTCTCTAAGACCAAGCTTCTCTACTCTCCATTAGAAATTTTTTTTTTTTTTTTGAGTTGGAGTCTCACTCTGTTGCCCAAGCTAGAGTGCAGTGGCACACTCACGGCCACCGCAGCCTCCACCTGCTGGGCTCAGGTGATCCTTCTGCCTTAGCCTTTCAAGTAGCCAGAACTACAGGTGATGCCACTGTGCCCGACTAATTTTTTGATTTATTGTAGAGATGAGGTTTCACCAAGTTGCCCAGGCTGGTCTTGAACCCCTGGGCTCAGGCAATCCTCTCACCTTGGCCTCCCAAAGTGCTGGGATTACAGGCGTGAGCCACCACGCCTGGCCTTCCATTAGAAATTTTTATCAAACTAACTTAATTTTAATTATCATGCTAATATTTGATTATTAACACTGCATGTTTTACAGAGTGGCATAAATATTCTACAGTTAAGTTACTTTTTATGATATAAAGACATCATTTTCATTTGCTCTCTAAATTCTCTGCAATGGTTATTTTATAAGTCATTACATTACTCACTGATGCTAATCTTTTTTTTTTTTTGAGTTGGAGTCTCACTCTGTCGCCCAGACCGGAGTGCAGTGGCTGCTCCCAGCCACTGTAGCCTCAACCTACTGGGCTCCGGTGATCCTTCCGCCTCAGCCTTCCAAGTAGCTAGAACTACAGGCGCGCACTACCAGCTAATTTTTGATTTATTATAGAGATGAGGTCTCGCTGCCCAGGGGGGTCTCGAACCCACGGGCTCAGGCAATCCACTCACTTCAGCCTCCCAAAGGCGCGGGATTACAGGCTGAGCCACTGAGCCCGGCTGATAATCTTTTTTTTTTTTTTGAATTAGAGTCTCACTCTGTCGCCCAGACTGGAGTGTAGTGGCCGCTCCTGGCCACCGCAGCCTCGACCTGCTGGGCAGCCTAGACCTGCTGGGCTCTGGCGATCCTTCTGCCTCAGCCTTTCAAGTAGCCGAACTACAGGCACCCGCTACCACGCCTGGCTAATTTTTTGATTTATTGTAGAGATGAGGTCTCGCCAAGTTACCCAGGAGGGTCTTGAACTCGCGGGCTGAGGCAATCCACTCACCTCAGCCTCCCAAGGCGCAGGATTACAGGCTGAGCCACCAAACCCAGCTGCTAGATAATCTTAGTACTCATTTATAGACTTATCAAGGAAATTGAGACTCCCCCCCAGGGTAATTTTATATTTCTATAAAATTGAGTTTGAAAAAGGAAACAGCAATGAATATCTGGACTTCTGCCCTTTAAGTCCCTTGTATCTTCATTTGTGCAAGTTCTCTTACATGTAGAAGTAAGTATTTATGTAAAATATGGTATATTAAAAGTCTTGGAAATAAATGAAATAAAATTGTGTCTAAATAAATCAGGTCCCAAAAGAAAATGAATGATAGTGTGATGTAAATAAATATATGGTTAAAAGATTAACGTTAAGATTTGTAAAAAGCATGCATGAGTGGTGGCATTTTTTTGTTGTTGAGTTGGAGTCTCACTCTGTTGCCCAGACTGGAGTGCAGTGGCCGCGCCCGGCCACCGCAGCCTCGACCTGCTGGGCTCCGGCGACCCTTCCGCCTCAACCTTCCAAGTAGCTGAAGCTACAGGCGCACACTACCACGCCCGGCTAATTTTTTGATTTACTGTAGAGATGAGGTCTCACCGAGTTGCCCAGGCGGGTCTCGAACCCGCGGGCTCAGGCAATCCACTCACCTCAGCTTCTCAAGGCGCGGGATTACAGGCTGAGCCACCGAACCCGGCGAGTGGTGGCATTTTGAAGGCTGGTTAAAATATATGACTTGATTGTATGAAGCTACTTAAGATTGCTACACACATTTAATACAATGAATTCAAAGTCATATTGGCAGAGATATGGGAACATGATACAAATGTTAACTGCTTTTCCTACCTTTAACATTAAAATATTTATTAAATTGCAAAGAAACGATTCAAAAAATAAAAACACAGGATGTCAGTATATCACACGGTGGATGCATAAGGAACTTACATCACTCAGGTTATAGGCGTTCACTTTGTGCTGGATAAGTGCAGGAGTGTCGGGGGGGATATGGCATTTGAACTTTTCACCTTCATGTTTTGCTTTGTAATTTAGCTATGAGAGAAAGAGAAGAGAGACAGAGAACAATTATTCTGAAGAACTGTTCCAAAATATTAAAACTCATGTGTGAAACATTTTGTAAAGTAACCGACAAAGTTGCGAAGATCAAAAGACACATCCTGAGCTTGGGCAGGCCATCCAGTCTTATTGAACTTGTGTGCCGACACTTGAAAGCTGTTATCACATCTGTCACCACACTAGAACTCTAATAGAACAAGGTGACTTTCATACACATTCTCCACAATTGGTCCTGTCGATGCTGAGAGAGACATGGCCCTATGTTTGTTTTCATTGTCAATGTTCACTTACTGGAGTATCTTTCTGAACAAATCTGGTTCTGTGTCCCCTCACATATATATCATGGCTATTGACACTCTAATTGAAGTCTTCATTTCTGTCCATAAATCTACTGAGGTCGCTTTTATTTTGATTTTTTCTGATTCAGCATAAATTTGGAAATCCATACTTAAAAACTCATATGATAAAATTGGTCTCAAAGACTCCCATGTACTGCTCTGGTGCAAAGTGTGCACTGCTCTGGTGCAAAGTGTGCAAAGTGTGTTTACGCAGATGCCTCCCTTTGCTTAATCTTCAAAACAGTCACACATTATAAAGGGGAAATACAAAACAGAGAGAGGTTAAATCATTTGCCCCCACAGACTTGCATGACAGACCTGGAATTTGAATGCAGTTTTGACTGACTCAGGAACTCATGTTTTTTCCAGGGCTTTAAGATTTAAGAAACATTAGTTTCCTTCTCAGAATTACTTCACTGTAAGTGTTATCCACCCAAGAAAATGCAAGGCAACCAACTAGGAAAATATTTTAGGTGAGGACAAATATATATAAGTTAACCTTGCTAAAGCTTACACAGCCTTTTAAATAAATGTGGTAAGCCATTGGATTTTTATGTAGAGTTAGAATATGCGGGCAACCCCTTCGGGTCCCTTCCCACTGTGGGAGCTTTTCTGTCCTCTTAATAAATACTGCTTTCAAAAAAAAAAAAGAAAGAAAACGTGATCCCTCATAATCAGATTTCCTGGGTAGTTAGAGGAACTTACATCGCTCAGTTGTTTGGAATTGACTTGGGCTTGCACCAGAATAGGAGAGTCCATAACTTGAGTGAATTTCGTCTTGTCTGGATGAACTTTGTAGGTGTGCTGTGGGAGAGCAAAGGAGTTTGATTTAGCAGTATCACCTCAGATACAAGATGGCCTATAGGCCTAGCAAGCAGAACCCTATCTTTCACAAAGAAAAGAAACTTGTAGTTAATAAAACATCTATCTTTTTTTTTCTAACTAGATTGCAGTTTCTTTGAAAAGTGCTCTTAAATCTGTATGAGAAAATTCACCATATCTTCAATTCCCAATAACTCTTTGGGAAAATGAGCTAAAATGATCTCTTGAAACATAGGGATGCCAACAGGGGGAAATAGTACATCTGTTACAAAATAGATTTTGTTTCTTACAGTTTCATGCTTACATTTCTCTGTAAAAGTGTAAATTTTTTCTTTTTTTGAGTCAGAGTCACCCAGGCTGGAGTGCAGTGGCACACTCACGGCCACCTCAGCCTCGATCTGCGGGGCTCAGGAGATCCTTCCGCCTTAGCCTTCCAAGTAGCTGGAACTACACGCATGCACCACTACACTTGGCTCAGTTTTCTTGATTTATTGTAGAGATGAAGTCTCGCCAAGTTATCCAGGCTGGCCTCAAGCCTTTGGGCTCAGGCAATTCTCTCACCTCGGTCTCCCAAAGTGCTGGGATTATAGGCATGAGCCACCATGCCTATCCCCCAAATTTTTAAAATATCTTGACCACTAGATGCTACAGAGGGTAGTCACATTCGAAGTTCAGAATACAGACTTACATCTTTACACTGATCTAGTTTCTTGATTGCTTCATATTCTTGAGTTATGGTCTGGGGGAAGAAGCCTTTACCTCTGTCTTCTTCATATTCTGCTTTGTAGTTTTTCTATTAGTAGAAAAAAAATCAGACATAAGGATGCAACCATTGTGTTCATGGCCACAAAATGTGTTATTTAGAAAGGTCAGACAATTGTCTTAGAACTTACGTCACTGTTTTGAGCTGTGACTTTCATGCAGTGTGTGTGATATGGATCCTCAAAGCTGCCTACATAGTGTCCCAAAATATTCTTTAAGTAGGAATCTTTATATTTAGTCTGAAAGACAATATATTTCATGTATTAATTGGCAAAATGATGGGTCTTTACTTTTTTAGCAGAAGGCGTGATGGTAGGATTGCTTACATCACTACTGAAGTTCTGCAGAACTGTATCAAGCTTAAATTTGGGGGTCTCGCAGTAATTTATGCTCTTTGCTTTTGTCTTTTCATAGTTTTCCTTGTATAGTTTCTGTCAAAGAAAAGAATTTGGTTAAAAAGTAGATTCCTGTCATTCCCACGCTGATTATAACACATATTTTCTAACACTAAACAAAAGAAGAAGAAAAGCTATCGCCTGTCAACTGTCTTAAAAACTGACAATCAAACATGAGGTGCCATGAATCATAAGACTTTTCTATTAGCAATTATTGTAGAGTCTAAGTTTTGCATCTTCTCAACTCACAAAAATTAAGAAGCCCATATGTCACCTCTGACCTAGCCCTTATTTGCAAAGCTGCTTGTGCATTCCTGAATCCTGCCCTTCTCTGTCCCTCAGCTCACACACTCTTTCCTCACTGATGGTGTCCCAGAAAACATGGAGGTTTTGAACAATTGCAAGTTACTGTTTTTTTTAAAAACAAACCCTCATGAAACGTGAATATTAGTTGAAAGATATACAATCTCTCTTCCTTGTACCAGGGAGAATTCTCTTATTATACAATTAGCCTTAAACATAAGGTATACATAAATAAGAATTCAAACTATGAGTCATCACTAACTCTCCTTCTCTAGAATTTATCATTGGCTTGAACAATGACAAAAAACAATCATCAGTTTTGTTGTTGTTTTTTAGAGACAGGGTCTCCCTCTGTCATCCAGGCTAGAACACAGTGGTGTGCTCATGCAGCCCTGAACTCTTGAGTTCAAGCCATCTTCCCATCTCAATCTCCAGAGTATCTGAGACTACAAGTGCACCACACCCAAATAATTGTATTTTTGTTTTTATTTTTTTGTAGATACAGGGTCTCACTATGTTGTTTGGCTTGGTCTTGATCTCCTGGCTTCAGATGATCTTCCTGCCTCAGCTTTCTTAAAGTGCTGGTAATTACAGACACGAGACATTGTACCTGACCCAATTATTAGTTTTAAATATACAACTGATAAAACAGATCACTGTCATTTTTTCATTTTGGATTTTCAAAATGTAAATGATGCTATTGATTTTTTTTTTAATTGGAGTCTTACTCTATTGCCCAGGCCGGAGTGCAGTGGCACACTCATGGCCACTCCAGTGTCAACCTGCTGGGCTCAGGCGATCCTTCCCCCTCAGCCTTCCAAGTAGCCAGAACTGCAGGCACACGCTATCAGGTCCAGCTAATTTTTGATTTATTGTAGAGATGAAGTCTTGCCAAGTTGCTCAGCTATTCATTTTTAATACTTTTATATCCCTGTCTTTATAAACAAAGTAGATTTGAACCTGGGCTTTTGTTTATTTGACAAATGTGTTTTTCACTTAGAAAGGGGTGTGTGTGTGTGTGTGTGTGTGTGTGTGTGTGTGTGTGTTTATGGTCAAATTAGTCTCAAGTTGTTAGTCTATTAATGCCAAGCCTAATCTTATTTATCTAATCTATTTTAAATCTAATGATTTAATCAAGCTCTCAACAATTCCACAATTAGAAATTCCTATGAAAACTTAGGGAGTCATATTTTAAGTCCTGTCACCGTTAAATGATAGTTTCTGGGACCAAGCACTATCTTTGAAAATCTCCACCTAACTCTGCCAAAATCACAACACATCTACAACATGCTTTTTGCTCATATGGATGCCCAGGTCTTGGAACGTATAAACAAATGAGGATTCTCCTGCCCGTAGAACTAACTTTACACATTATACTCAGAGGCACATCATATTCAGAAGCACTCACACCTTTCCATGGTTAGAGAGGTCCAGCGAAACTTCCACTCTGGTACCTTAAAGTATGTGCAAGTTTATATATGCATTTAGTCATTACAGAAGGAGAAAATTTTCATCTCTTTTGCACCTAAGGTTTAAAAAACACTTTTGACAAGATTATACTTACATCACTTAGGGCATTTCCTGCCGCCTTCAGCTGCCTGAGCTGTGGGTTCTCTGAAGCAGGAAGTATATTATAATCTGCTTTTCCTTTATTCTTTTCATAGTCTTCTTTGTATTTTACCTGTAGGAGTAAAGTAAAATGATAAAGTAACTCTATGGGTTATTTTTGCCCTTGTCTCTATTATGGATATTATGACATAGTTTCACAAATCAATTTTCTCTTTAGAAAAATGGCAGCTTGACATTTTATAAACAAAATACTCATAGTAACTCATAACAGCAGCAGAAAAAGTGCATAAATTTCCAGAATGCTTTCCCTGCTCATTCATTTATTTATGCAAAACTATCCATAGGGTGTTGATTCTGCACCTGGCTGTGAGACAGATACAAGAAAGAATAATACATGCTCTTTGCCCTCAAAGACAGTGATACATAAATAATGGAAGAGAGAAAAATACACAAATAATGACTGCATATCATGTCCCAGATACCTGCTGCTGTGGAACCTTCACTTTGTCCTTAATCCCTAGCTATCTATCTGCCAACACATTTTTAAAGAAAGGAAGTTCAAAGCATCATCAGCCCACCTTTTTATGCCTCACCTGTGACTGTGTGTGGAGCAGACATGCTTTTAAGGTACAAGCAGGGTGAGGAGGAGAAAGGAGCTGGGGTGGGATGAATGGTGGAATCTCACCTTTTTCTTCTACCTCTCCCACTCTGAGCTTTTAACTTCAACTATTGCAGAGGCACTAAGTGGGTGGGGTCCAAAAACCCCCTTCAGAAATGTGTTCACAGGAACTAGAAAAAGAAACTTGTTCTGGTTCTGACCATGATCTCCAGTGTAAGCCATTTATGTAGGCAACATAACCACAGAAATTCAAAGAATCCTGGATAAATCCAACACTATGAAGCTCAGAAAACAAAACCAATATGCTTGGTATTCAAAAGCAGGAGATACACAGCGAAAGCACAGGCACATCAATCCTACAGCCTATGCAAAATATCACAGGGAGTACTCTACGGGAATGGAAGTCTTAGATAACCCTTTTCACCTTGTAGAATTATATATTGCCTTGAAAAATGGAAACAACCAAAAAGGAAATTTACAAACCCTACTAGCTCCCTACTTGCATCTGGGATATACAGCCTCTTCTGCTATACAGATGAGCTGTCAGAGCTATGGCAAAGCCATCCCCTCCTCTTAAGCACCAGATCACTCCCCCCTCACCTACTCAAGGACATAGCCCTAACCATTCTCTCCCATTATCACTAAATCTTCCTTCTTTACTAGATTTCTTTCTCCATTGGCATAGAAACATGGTGTTTTGTGTCTCCTAGCTTTAAAAATCCCTCTTTACCTACTTTTTCAACAGCTACTAACCCATTTTATTCTTTTCTTACCAGGAAAATGCTTTGAAAGAGTTGAATATACTTGTGTCTTTAGTTTATCTCTTGTTATTTACTCGTGAATCCTCTCCAAGCAGATGCAACCAAATTGTTCTTGTTAAGATCACCCGAGACCAGACATTGGTCTCGGGTGATCTTAAATCAATTTCAGAAACAACAGATACAGTTGATGACTCCCTTATCTCTCCACTTGCTTCCCAAAATATTGTTCTCTCTTGACTTTGCTCCTACTTCATCTCACAGATGTGTTCACATGGAAGGACTCCAGGGCTTAGTCCTTGGAGTTTTCAGTCTCCTTTGATGCTCTCCAGTTCCATGCTACTAAATACTTTTGGTATACTGATGATTCCCAAATTTATATAACCTTTCCACATATCTCCCCTAAAACTTCAGACTCATCTGATCATTTTCACTCAGGTGTCTAAAAGGCATCTCAATTCTAACATGTCTGAAGATGAGCTCCTGTCTCTTCTCCAAAAAAAAAAACAACTACCCACTCCTTCCAGTCTTCCCTATTTCAATAAAGGGAAACTCCATTCATCTAGCTTCTGAAACCAAAGGCTTTCTCTTATACCCCACATCCAATCCATCAGCAAATAAGGTCAGGTCTGCTTTCAAAATTCTTCTCATCACCCGCTACTCTCCTAGTCCAAAACACCATTTTCTTGCACCTGGATCCTGTAATAGCCTTCCAAGTAATGTGACCCTGCTTCCTCTCCTCTCCTCTGGCAGAGCCAAGGCCAGGATTAAAACTAAGTGTACTTGGCTTCAAAGTTTATGCTCCTTTAGTGGTCATCCTGCTTTGGAATGCCTTGGAGTGAGACTATTCACCAAAGTCAGCAAAGTCATATATGATATGGAGATATCCATGGATTTATGAATCTTGTCTGTGACAAAGTGTTTTCTTAGTCAGTGGGAATATAAGAAAAAAATAATAATAATGTTGAATGTGGGAGTGTCTATCTTTACATAAGGTTACAAATTGTCTTTCCGGGGCGAGAAGTACTGCTATCTGAGATTATAGCCTTTCTACTTCTGGATACAGAAAGGCCTTTTACTCTATGAAATGTTGAAGATAGTAATTAGATGTTGCTAATGCTCATACATGGCACAAAACAAGTTTTTTAGTAGTCTTATCACAATTCCAAAGTACTTTTGTTGTTGTTATTGTTTTCATTCTACTCTTCTTCAAATGCCTGGTAGTTCTACCAAAAACCACCCTCACCCTTAATTTTTATTCATTATATACAAGAACCAGAGTTATAAGAAATTCAAACCACCAAGATAAATGGGATAATTTCCTCATACCTTGCTAACTGTCACTCCAGCTTGTTTATTCACTTTATACTCTGGTGTTTCGGTCTGCATAAAATAGATCTGGTCTTTTATGTTCTCAAAATCTTCTTGGTATTTCCTCTGCAAGACATTAAATATACTGGAGAAATGCCATGGATACAAGCTGTACAAGGGTTTACATGGAGATTTGGAGAAGTTACCCAGAACATCCCCTGCCTCCACCCCCTTGGTTTAGGCAGGTCAGATTACAAATAGAGAATGTGCTCCCATTGCAAAAATGATTAATAACTTAACAGAGATTTGGGACAATTAGAATAGGCTGGAAGCATAATTAGGCTTTTCTTTGCAACCAAGAAAGAGCTTGTGTAGGCCAGGAGCAGAGAATGTAAGAGAAAAGAAAAACAATCATTAGATTTATGTTTTCCAGTGAGAAGAAACTAAATTAATCAATTTTATAAATGCACAGTTTGGTCCCTCAGGCAATGAATAAATTAAAAAGAGCCCCTTCAACTTGTACTAGCTGCACTCTGCAGTCAGTAAGAGGGTGTCACCATGTGGTTCCTGTGAGAATTTAGGTAGAGATGATGGAATTTGGCCAAAATAATATTCTCAAAAGGAAAGAGAGCTTATGGAATATCTTTCTTAATGGAAACTCTACACCAGGTCTTGTTCCTGAGAAGAGAGGCCTCAAGTGCTCTGGCATGCCTTCAAGTCTTCAGGCACAGCAGGTGGCTAGAAGTCTGTAAGAAAAGAGGTCCTAGCCGGGCTCGGTGGCTCAGCCTGTAATCCCGTGCCTTTGGGAGGCTGAGGTGAGTGGATTGCCTGAGCCCGCGGGTTCGAGACCCGCCTGGGCAGCAAGACCTCATCTCTACAATAAATCAAAAAATCAGCCGGGCGTGGTAGCGCATGCCTGTAATTCCAGCTACTCGGAAGGCTGAGGCGGAAGGATCGCCGGAGCCCAGCAGGTCCACTCCAGTCTGGGTGACAGAGTGAGACTCCAACTCAAAAAAAAAGAAAAGAGGTCCCCCCCCCAGGACATCCGGCCATCCTTTCCCACTTACAGTGCTGAGGTTATCAGCATTCATTCTGGCATTTGCAACTTCAAAGCAAGGTGTCTCACTCCATTTGCCTTTGATTTTATTTTCATAGTCTTCTTTGTATTTTTGCTAGGATAAAAAAGAAAGAAAAAAAAGAAGTCAAGTACAACTCAGAAACTGACAAATAAAACAGCACATTAAGTGGTGATGATTAACTTTTTAAAATATCTTGAGTGAGCCATTCTTAGGTCCTTAATAGATGTTTTCAGAAAACCTTCTACTGTAGTGTCAATTTTCCCAATAAGAAAGTTGAGTGAGGGGTATAGAGAGAGAATGAGGAAAGAGGGTACTAAGTTCCCTCCCCTAGCTGAGTTTGGGGACTTATTAGTTCATTCAGAAGTTGCAGATATTCCCTGATGTTTAAAGAAAGAGAGTCAGAAGTCATCCTCTATTTATATTTCTTTTTTCTCTTTTTTGAGTTGGAGTCTCGCTTCGTTGTCCAGACTGGAGTGCAGTGGCCGCTCCCGGCCACCGCAGCCTTGACCTACTGGGCTCCGGCGATCCTTCTGCCTCATCCTTCCAAGTAGCTGGAACTACAGGTGCACGCTACCACACCTGGCTAATTTTTGATTTATTTAGAGACAAGTTCTCACCAAGTTGCCCGGGTGGGTCTCGAACCTGTGGGCTCAGGCAATCCACTCACCTCGGTCTCCCAAAGTGCTGGGATTACAGGCTGAGCCACCAAGCCCAGCCATATATTTCAAAGTCACAATAAAACCTATCAACCTGAGAGTTAATGAACATAGTCTAAGCTTTACCAAGACCCCGAGTTATCTAGAAAGCAACAATCACAGCAAAATCCGATTTGCAGGCTAATGAATATGTTTAGACTTAAAGAAATTTAATAGAAACAGGAAAATCATTTAAAAATTGAACTACTGCCCTGACTTATTCCCAAACACCATCCCACTTGAATCCCAGGCTATAAGTGCCTTGAAAAGAGGTATCATATCTTCTTCGTTTTCATATACTCAGAATCTAAAACAAAATGCAGCACTCAGAAGTTACCTAATAAATGTTTGTTCAACTACATTAAGCTAAACTGAGACAATGATATGTAGTTTTGATCTACCTTGGCCTAAGTGTTTTGGAACAGAATTAACATAGCCAACCCTGGACCCATGAGCTAGAACCCCAGCTAGGTTAGAGCTATTTCCCCTTCATGGCTCACAGAAATGTTAGCAGACAATATCAATGAGTCTCAAGGTGTTTGCATTCCTGCACCCCCACCCCCTTCAAGGAAAAGGAAGGCAGTTTTCTAGCATACATTTTATAGAACAAGTACTAAGCATGACTGATGTGCAAAGCCAGTGAGGTTGAGCTAAAGAAAGCCCAGCTCTCTTTCAAATGTCCTATTTACTTTCTTCCCAAAAGGTTAATATGCAAATTAATAGACAAGTGGTTCTCATAGCTATACATTTTAGAGCCCTGTATCTGGATTCAGAAACTCTGGGCCAAAGACTTGACTCCATCATTACCAAAAGTATGACTTAGCTTCTCTAAGCGTTTTTCTCAGCCACAAGTGCTGTCAATAATATTTCTTTTCTTTTTTCTTTTTTTTTTGAGTTGGAGTCTCACTCTGTCGCCCAGACTGGAGTGCAGTGGCTGCTCCCGGCCACCACAGTCTCCACCTGCTGCGCTCTGGCGATCCTTCTGCCTCAGCCTTCCAAGTAGCCAGAATTACAGGCGTGTGCTACCACACCCAGCTAATTTTTTATTTATTGTAGAGATGATGTCTCACCAAGTTGCCCAGGCGGGTCTCAAACATGCGGGCTCAGGCAATCCACTCACCTCAGCCTCCCAAGGCGCGGGATTACAGGCTGAGCCACCAAGCCTGGCTTGTCAATAATATTTCTGTAGGGGACTGCTGGGAAGTTTAATAAGATCATATATACTGAAGTGTGTTTTGTAAACCCCATGACACCAAGTAAATGTAAGGTAAGATAATTGCAATATTAACAATGACTATTATTATTCTCATCATCATAACAGAAAGTGAGATACCCTGGAAGAAACAAAATTGTACATGGAGAGGAGGGGACAATTATTATTATTATTTTTTTTATGAGTTGGACTCTCACTCTGTGGCCCAGACTGGAGTGCAGTGGCCGCTCCCGGCCACCGCAGCCTCGACCTGCTGGGTCCGGTGATCCTTCTGCCTCAGCCTTCCAAGTAGCCGGAATTACAGGCATGCCCTACCACACCCACTGATTTTTTGATTTACTGTAGAGATGAGGTCTCGCTGCTCAGGCGGGTCTCGAACCCGCGGGCTCAGGCAATCCACTCACCTCAGCCTCCCAAAGGCGCAGGATTACAGGCTGAGCCACCGAGCCCGGCTCTTTTTTTTTTTTTTGAGTTGGAGTCTCACTCCATCACCCAGACTGGAGTGCGATGGCACGTATTCAGCCACCGCAGCCTCGACCTGCTGGGCTCTGGCAATCCTTCCGCCTCAGTCTTCCAAGTAGCCGGGACTATAGGCGCGCACTACCATGCCCGGCTAATTTTTGATATATTGTAGAGACGAGGTCTCGCCAAGTTGCCTGGGCGGGTCTCGAACCCACAGGCTCAGACAATCCACTCACCTTGGCCTCCCAAAGTGCTGGGATAACAGGCTGAGCCACCGAGCCTGGCCAGCAGCAGATATTCTTAATAAGGTCTAAATGCTGGGCTATTATAAATAAATAGGTATTGAATATGTGGGTTTTGGTTAAGGAAAATCAAGTAGGAGATTAATTATCACAGTAAGAGATAGATATGTTATTTTTAAAAAGATATTAAAACAAGATGAAAAAAAAAATAAGAGTGTAAGATCACCCAGTTCCCTCATCCAAAGTCCTTCCTCTCTTCGTAACCTCCATGAACCACAGTTTATTTCTTCCTACCCCATCCTGAATTGGGTCGGAGTAGAGGTGGATCTCTTGCAACCCACTCTTGAGTACTGCCAAGTCTGGGAAGATTTTCTTCACACAGAAGAAGACTGGAGCTTGTTAAGTACCTAGGGAGTCATGACCTTCCTTCTCATTTGCTAGTAGGAGAGAAGTTGAAAGTACAAAGGACTATAACTGGAGGAGTGAGAAGAAGAGAGAGATATGTGTTCATCTGGGAACCTTTCTGCCAGCCAAGGGGTTTCGCTCTACATGACTGGCACTGAAGCCTGGGTTTTTTGTGCCATGCATGGAGATGCGTTACTCATTTCAGGAGTCCAACATCCAACTATTCCCCCAACACCAACGGTTTCCCCCAACACATCTCTTCAACTCTGTTTCGTTTGGAATTGACCAATGGAAACCTGGAGGAAAGAATTGATTTAACTTTTTCTAGAATTGTTCTGTTTGTTTAACAGACGAAGGTAATCAGGCCAATTACAAGTTCTGAGACACATTCTCTGGGCAAGACATAAGTGAACATATGTCGATAGATCTAGTAATACCTCCCTGAACCTGAGGGGACTATGTCGCTCCTGAGGGGACTTCCATTGGACCACAAATTAGTCACTCTAATGTCTTGCTTAAACATGTGGCTTCATTTTCTACGTTCAACATCTGCATCTTTGATTTTTTTTTTTTTGGTTTTTGAGTTGGAGTCTCACTCTGTTGCCCATACTGGAGTGCAGTGGCCGCTCCCGGCCACCGCAGCCTCAACCTGCTGGGTTCTGGTAATCCTTCCACCTCAGCCGTCCAAGTAGCTGGAACTACAGGTGCGCGCTACCACGCCCAGCTAATTTTTTGATTTATTGTAGAGATGAGGTCTCGCCAAGTTGCCCAGGCGTGTCTCGAATCCGCGGGCTCAGGCAATGCACTCACCTCAGCCTCCCAAAAACGTGGGACTACAGGCTGAGCCACCGAGCCCGGCTGCATCTTTGGTTTTTATGTGATTATCAAATGAAAGAAATATGAAGCCAGTTAATCACCTCTCTCTTTTTCTGTGAGTAGCTAAACACTGGGACTCCTGATGGCTTCATTCATAGAGAAGTGATCCTTTCAGAAAGGGTGTAAGGGGCTCCCACTGGTATTTTTATTAGCCACAGTGGGCCCAGGGCTGCCTTCCTGACTCAGTCAAATCTCTTTTGGCAAAATCAATGGGACTCTTCCTAATTCTATGTGCTAGAAAAATTTCCATAGCTTTGGAAGTTCAAAACTTGATATCTTTATGTTGTATAACAATATGTCTCTGAAAGACTTTTTTAAATTTTAGATTCCAGTTGAATATCAACTGGAAATTCCAACCCGAAATCTTATATTTTTCCTTTTGTGAATCTGGAAGGGAGCAGAGAGGCAGGCACAGAGAAACTGAAGGGACTGCTCAGTGTTACATTCAGGACCCCATTTTCAGCTGGTCATGGCATGCATAGTTTCCTCTCCTGGAATGCCTGCTTACGTAAGCAACTCTGCCTGTCCATCTAAGTTAGAGCTACAAAATGCAGCTGAGCCAGGAAGAGGTGCAGACACATAGCTTTGGCTGAAGACAAAGGTGAGAGAACTGATTCTGACAGATATAGCAAGGAAGGCTGGTAAAAATAGTATACTCATTACAGGTGTGTGATCATTACCATCTGAACTGGAGGCTGTAAGACAAAGGACGTGAAGAAGCACAGAGAACTTCACCCCAAAATATGACTTCCTGGTATAATGAATATTTTGAATTAAAGGCCCTTAGAGATAAATGGATGCTGGAAGAGACTTTTCCCCTGTCTACATAAAGACCAGACAGACCTACCAAGGAGAATAATTGTTTTTTCACCCCACCTCCTGCCTCTCAATCCTCTACCTCTCCCAAAACACAGGCTGAAGTTCCCTTATCTGCTTCAAGTTCAGACCTACCAAACAAGAAAACATTCCCTTCCCTGAGTTTTCATTAACTGAGCCCATATCACAGGAAGGAAGATCAAAGTCTGTCAACACATTTAGAAAGAATTTTTTTTTTTTTGTAAACCATTTTGTTTGCTCTGTGGATCCAATAGACATTGTTCCAGACCATTGTATGTTTTTCAAGCCCATTGAATTTTCCCTAGTAATCATATATTGTCGCTAATGGAATTCTACTTCTCCCTGTTTTGCCAGGATCCAAGCTCCTATTCGTCCTGTAACCTTAAGATGGTACATAAGCTTCCACATCCCATTTGGGCTTAGGCCTTCTTTCTGAAGTCTCCTTTGTATACGTGTTAAATAAATTGTGCATCATGCCTTTTCTCCAATTAATCTGTCTGGTGTAGCTGGGCCCGGTGGCTCAGCCTGTAATCCTGCGCCTTTGGGAGGCTGATGTCAGTGGATTGCCTGAGCCCGCAGGTGCGAGACCCGCCTGGGTAACTTGGCAAGACCTCATCTCTACAATAAATCAAAAACTAGCCAGGCGTGGTAGCGCGTGCCTGTAGTTCCAGCTACTTGGAAGGCTGAGGCGGAAGGATCGCCGGAGACCAGCAGGTTGAGGCTGCGGTGGTCGGGAGCAGCCACTGCCCTCCAGTCTGGGCGACAGAGTGAGACTCCAACTCAAAAAAAAAAAAAAAAAAATCTGCCTGGTGCGAGTTGATTTTTCAGAAAACCTTCAGTGGGCCAAAGGGAAGCCCTTACAGATGGATATGAGAGACATAATTCAAGAAGGGAATACTGTGGGGTTGTTTTTGTTTTTGTTTTTTTAGTTGGAGTCTCACTCTCGCCCAGGTTGGAGTGCAGTGGTACACCATCACGCCCGGCTGTTTTTAAAAATGTATTGTAGAGATGACATCTTGCCATGTTGCTCAGGCTGATCTCAAACTCCTGAGCTCAGGCAGTCCTCTCACCTTAGCCCCCCAAAGTGCTGGGATTATAGGTGTGAGCCACTGCGCCTGACCAGAATGCTGCGTTTTGTTTTTTTCTCTTTTTTTTTGAATTGGAGTCTCACTCTGTCGTCCAGACTGGAGTGCAGTGGCCGCTCCCGGCCACCGCAGCCTCGACCTGCTGGGCTCCGGCGATCCTTCCACCTCAGCCTTCCGAGTAGCCGGAATTACAGGCGCGTGCTACCATGCCCGGCTGATTTTTTGATTTATTGTAGAGATGAGGTCTCGCTGCCCAGGCGGGTCTCGAACCCGCGGGCTCAGGCAATCCACTCACCTCAGCCTCCCAAAGGCGCGGGATTACAGGCTGAGCCACTGAGCCCGGCTTGTTTTGTTTTTTTCTTGAAAGCAGAATTTATTGAGAGGACAGAAAAGCTCCCACAGTGGGAGGGGACCCAAAGGGGTTGCTCCAGAATGCTGCATTTTAAATGTATAAGAGTGAGGAGATAAAGGAGATGTTTACCTATTTTGGAGAAAGAGGATATGATGCTGTGGAAACATTGATCAAAGCAGCTTGAGAGTAGGGGAGACTTCGAGAGGAGGAAAGACCATTCCACAGATCAGTCACTCCTGGCAGCCTTATACCTTTCTTATTGCATGGTTTGTTGTTGGATGGACTTCTACCAACCACAAGCATGTCTCTCCGACATGACTATCATTGTGGATGCACAGTAGTTGTTAAGAACTTGGAACTCTGGGTAAGACTGAGATGAATAATGTCATCATGGCCACATCCAGAGACTTCCATCCACAGTCACCCTCCTCTTAACTCGTATTCTTATTTCACAAGGGTAAACCCAGGTTTAGCGATGCTTTCAAAGGACTCAACAGTGTCACCTTACCAAACTAGAGCAGTGCCGTCCAATGAGCATATAATGCAAGCCATTCTAGTAGCCACGGTTTTAAATGTAAAGAGTCAGGTGGGAAATCAACTTTAATAATATATTTGACTTAACCCAGTAGCTTCAAAATATTAACATTCTAACGTGTAATTGATATAAGAATCATTAATACTACTTCACTTTCTTTTTTTCATAGTAAATGCTCAAGATCTAGTTTATATTTCTCACTGAATGTTATGGAATGAATATTTATGTTCCTCCCAAATTCACATATTGAAGTTCTAACTCCCAGTGTGATGGTATTTGGAGGTGGGACCCTTGGGAAGTAATTAGGTTAAGGTGAGGTCATGAGGGTCATGGATTATTGTCCTTATAAGAAAAAGAAGAAACCAGAGTTCATTATCTGTCTCCACTATGTGAGGATGCAAGGAGAAGGCAGCTGTCCACAAGCCAGAAAGGAGGCCCTTACCGGGAACTGAAATCTCAGTCTTGAACTTCTAGCCTCCAGAACTGTGGAAAACAATTGTCTGTTTTTTTAAGCCACCAGGGTGTGGTATTTTGTTATAGAAGTCCAAGCTAACTTGTATACTCAGTTTGTACTTGTCACATTCCAAGTGCTCAATAAGTCATATTTGACTATTGAATCAACATGTGAGCTACCGCTCAGCTCTAAACTAACTCGCAAATCTAAATTGGTGAAGAGAATGATGACAGAGGAGTTTGAAAGTGAATTCTTAAAATCACTTTTAGGTACCCACACTGTGTATTCAAATAAGGTAAAGGAATGTTTCCTTAGTAAGATATTTTTAAAAATATGCTTTAAATACAAATTTTAAAATAGATTCCTTTTTCTTTCTAAATGATCACTGGAAAACATTTTTTTAAATTTCTCTTCAAAAAATAAAAAATAAACTCTCCTTCTCCCCAATCTTCTTATTTACAATATCAACAATTTCAGTGGACTATCTCTTTATGAACAGCTCTAAAGTTAATTTCTGCTTAGCCCTGGACAAAATTTCAGATTGGCAGTATTTCTGTCAGTGACATTTTACTGTACTTACTAGATGCTTTAGCCAAACAACCCTTTGTTACACAGGTAATCTGCAATATCAGATACTGACAAACATCACTGAATAGACTTCATCATCCGTATCTTTTCATTCTTCTCCTCTACTAGAGAAATACTTTCTCCCCAAAATATTTAAACAAGATAGAAATCTTGAGCTTCCGTCAAAATTCAAGCAGAAGCACAAACTAAGACTCAACTCCCTAGAGGGCAAGAAAAGGTATTTAAAAGCAGTGATATTCCCAGAAGAAAGTGGCCTGATTTGGATTAATTTAAAATAGGAATTTAGCATGGGCCTATTCATCAGTTGAACATCTGTCTCTCTGCATTCCTCATCAGAGCTGCATTCCTCAGAGCTAGTTTACCAGCCTAAATATAGACAGACTAAGCTGTTTGCTAGGGTCTTAAAAGTTACGAGGGGCTCTGCCCACTGCTGCCAGCTCACTCATGCACTCTTATTTTTCCAAGTCTGGCTGATAGCATAAAACTAAATTTTCACACTGTATTTAAACCAGATTCTCAAGAGCCCAGATAGCTCAGTCAGTAGACATCAGATTTGTATACTAGATCCTCATGGAAGAGTGTGGTTACTTGGTTACTCTGTTAGTATTACTCTCGTAAAATATCAAGTGATACTAGGACATGAATTCTGTTTTCAAAAGGTGACTTTCACATTTATAAATTACTGAGTCATGAAGCTGACTAAACATTTATTAGCACAGTTTACAGTGTTCATGGATATATTGCTTTTGCTGTAGAGTTTTTTTGGGGTCAGGTGCAAAAATACTCTGTTTTGTCTTCAGGTTCACCTTTGTTTACTTTCTCTGAAGGTTGAGATTATTAAGCAGAGTTTTCAAGGAAGATAGTGACCCAGCTCTATGTACTTACCTTGCTCACTTGATTGGTTACTTTCTTGGCAAATTCTATATCTGGAGGATCAGCCAGAGGCGTGAATTGACTTTGCTGCTCAGCGAGACCTTTTTTGTAGGCAATCTGATGAAATAAAAGACAAGAATGTTCGTGAGTCACAGCAAATTATTTATTTCCCAGCAAATTATTTATTTCCCATGTTCCACTTGCTGACATTTTTTAAAAAGTCTGTTTTTATCTTTATTTGAAGTCTTAAATTTTAGAGTACCATGTCACCATAATTTAATCCTTCTAGATGTTTCATGCTGTTTCTTTGAGTCTTCCTTCCTCTCCTAAATACATGGTCCTAGATCTGTTTCCTTCCATTCATTTCCATGCCATAATTTGCAATTGCAGTTATCCTCTTAACCAGCGTCCTCAACTCCCAACCACTTGTCTTTTTATCAGACCCACTTAACAAACCCCCAGTTTTGGATCAACTCAACCATAGACTTCCTCTGTTCTTAAATCCGGGATGCTGAATGCTGATGAAGGAAATCACACAACTGTATGGATTGGGCAATGATAACATGATGAGTAGGGTTAAGTTGACATAGTAGAAAGGGACAAGGGCAAGAAGCCTCCAAACCTAAGTACTCAGTTCCCAGTGGTACGTTCTGTGAACAATAGCTTGCTCTGTGCCCAATACTCCTATTGTCACTTTGCCTTCAGTGAAGCTTAGTAATCCATTTTATGCCTCCAGTCAGTCCTTACTCCCAGTGACTAGTCTAAAATTCCAACACTTTCCTTAAGTGACCCAGCTCTTAGTCAACTCCTTCACTCCATCTTACTCTCAGCTTCCTCTTGCATAAAGTAAAGCTACACACTTCTCTTCTCCATACTCATCCCTGCCCTGGCTCAGAGGAGATGCATGCCTCACAAGGCATGACTCTTGCACCCAGGGTGCTGTCACCTCCAGCATGCTTTTTGTACCAGCTCTATCAGTCATCCCTCCTTTTTCTCACAGCTTCAATCTCTTTTTCTTCATTAGCGCCTTCCTTTCACCCTATAAAAAGGCTCTATCACCTTAAACTAATATGGCGTCCATGAATCAGGCGTCCCCTTCACTCTTGCTCTCATTCCCAACTTGATCCCTGCCTCCAACAATGCAGAACTATTCATAGATCCTCAGACACATGAAGCCCTCAAATGCCTCAGGACTTAGCAATAGGCTTTCCCTCTCTTCATCTGCCCTGCAAACTGTTTCTTCCTTTTCACAGTTCAGGACAAGCACAACTTCCCTTTCTGAGCCCTCCCTGGCACTTGAGGCAGATGTGATGACTTGCTCCTGGGATTTCACTCAACTTGGTCCTTAGATCCTTTAAAGGACTTATCAGATGATAATGTAACTGGTTGTTCACATGTGATTCTTCTTGGAATGTGAGCTCTGGGATGGCAGAGGACATATCCTCTCATTGGGAACCCTTGTAGCCTGCATAGTACCTGACTAAAGTTCAGTGACTTACACACTGAGGCTATGGGGGTAGGTCTGAAGAGAATTATCCTTCCAGCTCTTTCACCACATAACTATGAAATTTCTACAGATTATTTTCCCTTCCAAACGGTAGTATCCTAATTTATAAAGTAAAGAAATTAGGTAATTCCAGGGTCCCAATTATCTTTACTCTTTAATCAAGTCTAACTATATCTTATCCTAATAATATCTACCTAGTGCCTATAGCAAAAGCTTTCATGAACATTAAATCAATTGGGGTACAAAAGACAATTAAAATGTATTTACATAAATTCAGCTGCCTAGTTTCTTTTGAGTAAGTGAAGGCTTTTTTTTAGGCATAGGGTAACAGGATTTTCCATGGTTGGCTAAGTCCTTAGGGAGGAAGCAACATTTGAGTAGAAGAAATGCTTATTTAGTATGACATCCTGTCAAGAAGTTTCAAAGAAATCAGGTCTAGAAGTGCTAATTTTTCAGGAACCTTGTTTAGAATTCTGTCAAGTTAGAATTCTGTACTCTGGATCAGGTTCTCTTAATATGCACAAAGTAGTTTGTCTCTACTTAGATAAGAAGGAAAACATGGTAAGTAGGGTTAAGAGAGACATAGGAAGAAGGTACAGGAGAGGACGAGGGAGTCTCTAAGCCCCATCCCTTAGCCAAAAATCTCCGTGCCTACCCAGGGTATGTTCTTGCCTAGTGTTCTGCGTCCAATAATTGTAGAAGTTCATGGTGCTGACAACAGTATTAATAGGCATGTCAGTAATCTGACACTGAGTGCATACTTGGTTTACAATAAAAATAAAATCTATACCTCAACTGCCAAGTCTTTCTGAGGAATGACGGGGAAGATTTTATTCATGATTGTATATTTTCCTTCATTATGTCTTCCACTGTAATAGCTCAAAAAATGTGACAAACTTTAATTGTTCAGAGTTTTTAGCACTGGAGAGGCATGGAGGTAACCCATCATCTCTCTGTTTCATGAATAAAGGCAGACATTCAGAGATTAAGTGTCTTCTTGGAAACCTCTCCCTAGGCTTAACATGACACAACATTTCCTGGTTCCCCTTCAACTTCTCTGTTTGTTCCCTTATCCTTTGGCCAGCAAATTTCCTGTCCTAAGTGGGTGCCCTCCAAAACTCTGCCCTTGGTCATGCACTCTTCTGCCTCCCTCATAGATTTTCATATCTTCAGTTATCTCTTTTGCTCTGATGTCTCTCAAATATTAATTTTTTGTCCTGATCTCATGCCTAAGCAATGGTACTAGGTTTCTAACTTATCCATAGGATGCCTTGATCTGAATGCTCCTTCCTTTGTCTCAATTTGATTTCGCTCGCCATTAATACATCTTTACCTGCTGTACTCCTACTCATTCACCCAGACCACCCGTCTATAGTCAGAAGTTACTCCATGGTTCTTCTTTCTCTCCTTCATCTCCAATATCCAGCGTCATCAGTGCTTATTAATACTTATTACTCTCAAATTTCTTTCTTCTCCTTTGCCCCCTCTTTTGCCTCTGATCCATCTATATTACTAAAATAGACTTATACAAATTATCTAGTTTTTCTTCGTCCCAATTCACCATATTGCCCATCAAAATTACCCTAGATTCTACTTTTATCATAATGTTTTCCTCTCCAGACTCTTAGGAGGTCTCTTATTGCTTTCCATGCCATACCAAAGAAATTTTGTCTGATTTTCAAGGTCTGATTTTCAAGGTCCTGCTGCCAGCATTCTCACAAATGCCCTCCAAATGCGACAGCCACATCATTTACTTTCTTTGTCACCTAAAATCAAACTCATTTCACCTGTGTTCCTTTGTGCGCATGCTCTCTTAATTTGAAATGCCTTTCTTCTTCATCATTACCCTTTCCCTCAAGTTCACTACCCCTACACAGACTTCTTTGGGTATCACATGTGTCTTGTCTTTCTTTAAGCAAGTATTAGACTGTTGAATTTTGTTTTGTTTTTAACTTTTTTCTTACTATTTGATATATAACACTTTTACCAACCTGGTTATAAATTCTCAAAGAAAAGGATTAAAAACTCTTTGTACTACTTTTCTATCCTACTGGGCATATATGCATCATGGACTTTCAATAAATAACTATTGATCACTGGATAAAGGTCACACAACAATATTATGAATTCATGAGATACAAAACCAAGAAACTATTATTGAAAGAGAAGGAGGAGGTACTCCTAGATGACTTCCACATTTTGTTGGGCCTTCTCTGTTTCCTAACTTACACTCTGGAAGGCTAGGAATATGTAGAAAGTGGTATAGAATATATGTTCACTAAACTTGTAGGCAATTTCAAGTAAGAGGCAGTAAAAAATTAGGCCTCAAAAGTTAGAGACACCATCAGATTGTTATGTACAATTTTGGTTCAGGGCAAGATCGGACCATAGGATCCATTGGAAGTAAATCCTAATCATGCTCAACTACCTTGTTAATTCTAGTTTGTGTATAAGAGGTTCCAGGGGTCTAGTTGACAGCTGAATGTCAAAAAATTTGTCTTTTTATAATATAATTCAGTTGAGTAGTAGTCTGGATTTTCAATATGGCCTCCAACAAATTCAGGATCTAGCAATAAGGTACCTAAAAACAAAGGGTAGTCCTAGGCCCAAATGGGACTTTCTGTTGTTGCTGGAACAGACTTAAGGATTCTATTAAGCTTTTTAAATTCCTTTAATATATGGTTTCCAAGGTCTAGGATACTAAAATTCTGGCAAGTGGGACTACTGAGTTTTTGCTAACTCTGAATATCCTCTGTGTACACTAAAGGCAAGAGTTAGCTATAGAGATAACTATACAAACATGTTTTGACAAGTACATGATTTGGGTCCCACGTGCAGAAAAAGGGAGACATACCATAATTCAGACTTGATGATTAGGATAGTAAGGCAAAACCCTTCCATAACATTGTTTCCTTAATAGATTTGGAAAGATGGTGATGATACCAATAGGTTTTTTTTTCTTTTTTTAATGCCAATCCACTGTCACAGAATGACTTCAATCAGAGCCAAGGGGAAAGAAGGACTCATGCTCTTGTAGGAAGAATATTGGTCTTGGCATCACAAGCCAGTGTTCTGCCACTAACTACCTATGTGATCTTACACTCAGGTTCATCACCTGTAAGAAGAGGGGGCTGGACTAAGTAATATTTAATATAAAGTATAAATTATGTCTGACAAACTGGATATCATAAGTTTCAATGATTCTAGATGTACTTCTCTGAAATACGGCATTTTGTCTTTTTAAAGAATTGCAATGAACATCCGGCCAGAAGACGTAATTCGTGTTTTCCTGACTCCACACACCCCAGTGGTACCGACCACACCTCACTTACATCACTGAGAGCCTTCTGGGCTTGGGCAACCCTCCTCAGTTCCGGGCTATCATTATAGGGGTAAAACAAATTTTTGTCTGCTTCCCAGTCTTCAGTGTACAGTTTCTAAATCAGAAAAGAGTGAAAAGTTGTAAGAATGTGAGACCACACACAAAATATATAATTTTGTATTCATCTATCGATGGCATAAAAAAACCAAGGGCAAGTTGAGGACAAAGGTCAATGAAATTCACAGATAACCTTTCCCTTTTCACCCAATCCAAGTCATTTTTATTAATAGTGTGTCCTACTTCTCCTGGCAAAACTTATTTTCAGAGGGGCAGACATGTCTACTTTTGTTTCATCTCTTCCCTGCAACAAGTGCTAATGCAGGAAGCACTTTGCAACAGCTTTGTCACAAAATAAACCTCTAGTTAGAGTAATAGCTCAGGATACCCACAAATCACTTTTTGGATCTCTCAGCTGCTTCTCAGGTATGTCTTCATTCAACACTTCCAACCCCCCAGTTCCTCAGGTTCCCAGTGAACTATTCCTGCCACTCTATCCAGAAGCATTCCTCTCACTTCGTTTTGGTCAAGCCCCATCCTTGCAGTCCCACATGTCTCAAAGCTACTCACAAAAAGATTAGGGAACTGTATTCTAGTTGATAAAGAGATTACCAGGTATTGCTCTAAAGGAAGAGGTGTGATGATAGGAAAACAGAAGTGGCGAGGGAGAAGAGGCCCTTACCTTACTGAACATGGCCGTGTTCTTAACCGCCTGGACAAGTTCAGGGGCATCAGGGGGAAGCAGGTACTTATCCTTGGTGTCTTCCCAGTTCTGCTTGTATAAAACCTAGACAGAAAGAGTAGAGCACCTGTGGCTTGATGTCTCACCCAAGGGCATGAGAATTTAAAAAACAAAGGGAGAGTCAAGAAGGTGTCTTTGTACCAAAGGTTGCCAACGTGATACTAGGGAAGCATTGACTGTGTCAATGTCCCATAATACTTTTCCTGCAATAGTAAGCTTTTACTTGAACATTTTAATTTTTTGGACTAAATTACAATTCGGATTCTCTATAGATTCTTTTCAAAGCCTGCAACCAGCCGGGCGCGGTGGCTCAGCCTATAATCCCAGCACTTTGGGAGGCTGAAGCAAGTAGATTGCCTGAGCCCGCAGGTTTGAGACCAGCCCGGGCAACTTGACGAGACCTCATCTCTACAATAAATAAAAAATTATCTGGGTTCGGTAGCGCACACCTGTAATTCCGGCTACCTGGAAGGCTAAGGCGGAAGGATCGCTGAAACCCAGCAGGTCGTCACTGGGGTAGCCGTGAGTATGCCACTACACTCTAGCCTGGGCAACAGAGTGTGACACCAAAGGAAAAAAAAAAAAAAGACTGCAACCAATCAGACATTGACTCAATTTGGCAGGCAGACATTTTGACTTGCATGGTATTTAAAAATGCTTTTAATTAGCTGTCTACATTTGAAATGTGAAAAATTTTCATAAAAATTGTATTCATAAAATAAATAAGAGTCTCTGGTGACACTGGGAATGCATGCTGTGTAGTGACTGCCTGGAGTCAAATCACAAATGCCTCTTTGGGCAGGGCATGAACTCTCCCATCCACCCACAGGTTCTATGGGCCACTTCAGTCACCTGCGCAGCCTCACTGATGCTGTGGGCATTGAGTTCACGTTGCCTGAGAATCTGGTGAGGACTATCAGGCTTGTTCTGTTTTCTCCTCTAAGACAAGGCAGAGGTGATGTAGATGTTATTAAGTAGCCCATCCGTCCATACCATGACCTTACCTTGCTGACTTGCTGCGACACTTTCTTTGCATGTTCAATATCCTTTGCTTTTTCGTCTACGTGGCAGATAGTCTTAGCAACATCGCCATCCATTCGATACTTAACCTGCAGGAATAATGCACAAGTAGAATTCATGATAGATATGAACATATGCACATATTAAAGAATATCTTATGACCAAAGAGCATCAACCCAATGACTCTGTGTCTGCATAACAAAGCAGAGTTTCTGCATTTTAGCTGGAAAACTGTGGTCTTGAAAGAACCAAGAGCACCTGCATTTACTCCTTGTCTGCTTTCCTGACTGGATATCTAGCCTATTGCTTTTCAGCCTTACTGGGCTCCAGTGTGAAGGATCATGGGAGATTTTGAGCTTCCACCACCTCCTCTTCAGCTAAACTGCTAAGCCAAGCTTTTAGAAGTCTCTTAGGGTTCATATTTACAGCAACGTAATCTATATTTCTGGATGAGCTTACTGTCATTTGACTCCTTATTCTCACTACACATAGAGCCCTCAATCCCTCATGGCAGGCATATTTTGGAATGTCTGTCTCCTTTATTTGAGCAATGTAGCTCACCTCACTGAGTTGATCTTGTACTTTTTTGATTCTGCGAAGTTCTGGGGTATCAGTCGTGATGGCATATGGCTGTCCTTTTGCTTTCTCAAAGTTCTCCTTGTATTTATTCTGAAAAGAATAGCAAATATTAGCCTAAAACCTCACAAAACAGCAGCAGCAGGCAGCATACTCACCCTCATCTGATTTTTAAAAAAATCCTCGAAGTTACAACTAATTATCAGTTGTAATAGCATTCTTTTTGTCCCCTATCCTGACTCTCAGCAAAAACTAAAATAGATTTGTTAATTGCTCTTCCTAAACATGGTTGAATCTTGGAGACTGTACAAATTTATTATAGACTATTGTCTTGGAAATGCCCTAAAATGGTTCTTTCAATTTTTTTGTCTGAATACACATATAAAAAGCCTGAGTCTGAATTATTTTAGAAAATAAATATAAAAATTGAGTTAAGTCTGAAAAGATTTGATTGTTAATACAATGCAAAGATATTCAATTCAGAAGCTGTAACTAAACCTCAGTGGTTTGGATGGCTGAGACACCAGCTGAATTAATGGAAAGTCTGAATTATGGAGTATTTTGTAAATTTAGGAATGCTATTTTATTATTTCTTCTAAATATACAATGAATTATTGCTTTTTTTTTTTTTTTTGAGTTGGAGTCTCACTCTGGCACCCAGACTGGAGTGCAGTGGCTGATCCCGGCCACCGCAGCCTCGACCTGCTGGGCTCCAGCGATCCTTCCACCTTAGCCTTCCGAGTAGCCGGAACTACAGGTGTGCGCTACCACGCCCGGCTAATTTTGATTTATTGTAGAGATGAGGTCTCGCCAAGTTGCCCAGGCGGGTCTCGAACCCATGGGTTCACGCAATCCACTGACCTCAGCCTCCCAAAGGCGCGGGATTACAGGCTGAGCCATCGAGCCCGGCTACTGATCCTCAATTTCAAATGAGCTCTTGGTCTGATCTTGGTGTCCTGAACTACATGTTCTTCTTCACTATACACCTTTTAGGGACTTTTTCATATACTGTTAGCTAGTCTACTTAAGAGGGTGTTCTGCTCAGACATTGTTTGTTTGTTTGTTTGTTTATGAGTTGGAGTCTCACTCTGTTGCCCAGGCTAGAGTGCAGTGGCACGCTCACTGCCACCACAGCCTTGAACTGCAGCCTCAAACTGCTGGGCTCCAGTGATCCTTCCACCTCAGCCTTCCAAGTAGATGGAACCACAGGTGTGCGCCACCATGCCCTGCTTATTTTTTGATTTTTTAAGAGACGAGGGCTCTCGAGGCTGATCTCAAACCCCTGAACTAAGCAATCCTCTCATCTCGGCTTCCCAGAGTGCTGGAATTACAGGTTTGAGCCACCACGGCCAGCCCAACATAGTTTAAATATATGTTATGTGGTTTCCATGAACTGACCTCAATTAAATCTATATTTATAATTTCATTATTCTAGATTGGTTAGCTCACAGTGATTAAATACCAACAAATGCTTTATAGTTACCCTATGCCTGTTTTTCTGGAATAATTTCAATAAGAATGCTTCCTCTGAGGCTGCAATGTTATTAATGAATTACATAAAAGGAAATGTTTGAGTCACAAGAAAAGATCCCATATTTTTGCAGAATGAGTTTTTGTTTCATACAAGCATGAGAAATAAAATCCTACCAGCATCCAAAACAGAATGGGTTGAGATCAGTAATTTCTAATCATAAAACCAGATTAGCAGAAGTTGCTTGAAACTTACTGAGCTAAAAAGATCCTGCATTTTCTGACTGTGTGCAATGTAGGGAGTCATGAACTTTGAAGAGTCCACTTTCTTCCGAATGACCTTCTTCCTTTCCACTGGCTTTGCCGGTACCGGCTGTGCCAGTGCTGGTTTGGAAGGCTCTGATTGTCCATAGTCAGATGTCCTTGTTGTCGTAGTTTCATAGATTTCTGTTATTGTCTGAAAATTTGACACACAGTTCAATATTGTTATGAAAGTAAAAGCTATGATACCATGATTTTGGCATACATCATTCTAACTGTAAGTCAGATTTACATTTCTGACGTTACGCCTCCATATCTAAAATTGGCCAAACCAAGAAGCCACACACCACATCCATATGAAGGCACATTATGTTGCATAAGTCTGAATACCGATTGTTGGAGATTGCATACAGTAAAACATTTACTCTTTATTAATTTGCAGCGTCACCTTAAATTTGTATTTGCAGAATGGCATTTAAACACTTAAAGGTAGGATACAAATCAGCAGTAAACTATTCTTACACAGTTCGAAATCTCCTTAAGTTGTCTGGGTAAAGCAAAAGCCAACTTGAGACTGGGGACTAAAAGGTTAAGACAATCAAATAAAGTTCAAATTCTTGACTTTCATATTCACTTTTAAATGACTCAGAGAAAATCAGTTACTTGTTCTGCAAGCATTTAGGCATTTTCCACTGTAATATGAGACAAAGAATAATGAACTGTTAAAAAAATCACATTAATATGATAAGAGATTACTGTTCTCCTGGTTGAGTCAGTTAATTAATGTGAACTGTAGTGCCATTTACACTAATAAATACTTAGGTGGACAAGAATAATGATGACAACATAATGGGGTAATTATCCTCACAACAGTCCTATCTATGTAGTAGGTGGGAAATTGCTGTTTCTTACAACAGGCTCTAGTGGAAGAAACTAAGACTTAAAGTTTGGGTCTAGTCCAAGGTTTAAAATACTATATGTAAAAAAAAAAAAGATGAACTGCCAAATCTTCAGTCCAGCTCTCAGCATTATTTTCTTCACAGCTAATATCTACTGTACCAAAGGAAGAGTGCTGTGCTAGCATCAATTATAAGAGAACCTAGTCAGAAAATTGCACATCTGTAAAAACTCCCTCTAGCGTTGCCAGATCACTGCTAATAGGTTGCTTTTTGTACACTATTACTAATACGTGGTTGACCATGAGAAACTAACCAATTTACAGCATCTACGGATGTTAGTTTTTAATGCAGTCACAGACTGTCTAAGCAGGCTTCAAGGTTAGCTGCTCATATCACTGTTTGTCATGCTCAGAGAGAAACAACTCCATGCAGAAAATGAAGCATAAGAGAGGTATTTCACCTCAGGGCAAAAAAAAAAAAAAAAAAAAAGAGTTCCAGCTTGGAATATTTATGGTAATGGCTTTTTTAGAACTCCTGACATGCCCAAATCTGAGCAGCATTTCAATGCAACATCAGGGACAAAGCCTTGGAGGCAACAACCCTGGTAGCAGAGATGGGGTCCTACAATTACAATTCTGCATGATATAACAGCTGATGTCCTACAAGTTAACTCTACACAATCCCTAGGCCAAGACCATCCCCCTTCCTGCAGTCGAGAATGGTGATATCTACTGGCGTTACTTTAATTAGTATCATCCACACGAAAAACACTTCATGAGCAATGGGGGAAACCATCCCCACCATCCTGAGTATGTCGAATAGTAAAAATGGTGAAATAGCTTGTCAAATAACCGTTAAGCTTGTGCTTTGACCACCAGCTTCTAGGCACAGGTGGATAAAGGATCCTCTCTCAGATCATCCCTTTTACCATCTTTATGGCCCTGGGAGGCTGAGAGGAGAAGGCGAGAAGACTCTTTCTGCTTTAATGAGAATGCAGTCCATGCACTTGTGGGCTGGGCCTTACCTCTCCTGGCACCTCTTCGTAAACTACCTCTTCTGTGTAGTACTGTGAATAGAGCATAAAGGGAACAGCATGAGTACCAAAGCAGAAATTACTTCTTCTCTGCCTCAGCTGAACCACTTAGGTGACTTGAGGAGCTGGGTTGGTTTGGAATATCTGGGTGAGGAGATAGGTGAGGGAGATTGCTCATGTTCTGAAATCCATTTTCACCTCGTGATACTTCAGGAAAGCTACAGTAAATGCCATCAGGATGGACAGAGAGGGAGAGGAATGAGGAAAGTGTCCGAGGTTTTTAATCAGCAGAAGCTATTTCACTTTACTGGGACATGTAAAATTTTTTTTTTCTTATGGTACCCAAGATAGAATTTGCTGAGAAAAGAATTCGATAATAAGATCCTGAGTGTGTGGGCTGAGCAGAGAGAACTGTGATAAAACTCACTGTTTACTAATTAACAATAGTTCACACTGAAGCCCCAGAGTGAATACACTTTTTAAATGGATTGTATAATGGAAATAATAAGATCCCAAAGCATATTCACATCTCAATTATTCCTATGCACGCTTCACCAGTAAGAGTTTCCTCTGGAGTGATGGGTGGTCCTAAATAGGGTACCATGATGAAAATTTGTAAATGTCAAGGGAAGAAGGGAAAAATGAGAAGGTTCTTCATCATAAAGTGTGGGAAAGCTGGACTGTGATTTGCCACTGATGGCTCTGAGGTAGCTGCAGCCTGGATTTGAAACCAAGTCTACTTTTGTTCTACTTCTGACATCACCAGCAATAAATAGATGCAGATAGGAACTGGCTGACATTTTGCTTCAGATGTGTAAGGAGACAGGAATCCTGCCCCCAGCCTCACCCAGCTCCTAAGAGTAAACAGAAGGAAGGACTTATATAGACCAAGGCCCACAAGGAAAGGGATAAAAATGAAACAATTTGCCTTATTTTTTTCGTCAACAAAATGTATGACATTTTATGCTTCTTCTTTTTTTTAAAATCTCTGACACCAAAACATATACGGTACTCGAAGAAAGGGAAAAACACTGAGATGCAAAATTTCCCTTGATGGCCTTGTTTCTTGGTCCAATAAACTGTCATCAAATGGTTTAATCGTTGTCAATAGGTCACCTGCTCTATTTCACATGAGTTAACAATTGCATAAAACTTGCCTAATACCCCTCACTCTTGTGTCTTCTTTGCTCTGGTGCTATTTTTTTACATTTAAAATCTAATTCTGCCTGTGTGTCATTACACATAGCAATAAAAATCACAACCACTTACAGTACAGAGAATTGCTTACAGTGTGACACCAGCATGTGAGAAATACCACCTGGACACTTTAGGAATTATTGTTTGATACTGACGTCATATGGAGCCATTCCTCTGGTCACACAAAATATCAGTGACTCGCAAAGAAATATTAAACTAAAATGAAAGATTCACAACTATTTTGGATTTTCTTAGCATTCGAGTAAAAGCAACTTTGAGAGCCATCCAATTTTACCTTTGCTGGGCTCTCACCATTGGTAAATATATCTTAGAAATAAGTTTATAAAAAAAGCAACATTATTTAAACGGTTGGCATTAACTTGTATGCCAAATTTCACTTTTTTTAGAGTTGTGCCACTAATTAGTACGTTTTTGTTTCTTTCTCTTTTTTTCCAAGCTTAAATTTGAGTAGAGAGTGACAGTAAAATTTTATTTTATATGCCCAAGCTCCCTAGGAGATATATTTTTAAAGCTACTTCTCTCTGTTTTCTGAACTCTTTTCTGACTATTTTTTCAAATCCACCACTATCCCATTCTCATGATCTTTTTTTAAGGTCAAAGGGACTTCAGTTGAACACTTTCTGCCAGGCAGTCTATTAGTTTATCACCTGCTGGTCAGACCCAGAAGCAGTAATGGGAACAAAATTGCAAGGATGGATACCTAAAAATAGTTTCCCCCATTTTTATGACATCTTGTTAAATCAACCAAGTCTAGCACTCAGGATAATTTCCAGTGGCATATGGGCACAATTATTTTAAGAAAGACAAGGGATATTTAAGTTGGAGGTTAAAAAGTGTTTCTGATATTATCTTCATAGGAAAGATCACTTAATTTATAATTGCTTTAGTATTTGATGGTGACATACACGTAAGAGAAATGCACACTAGTGAAAACATAAACATGAATGATATGGTCATTGGAATTTAAGCCAGAGAGGCTGAGTGTTTCATTGTATGAGATTTATTTTATATTTTTATATACTTCGGTAATAAAAGCAATTTTATTCATAGAATAAAATAAAATTTTCTTTATTTAGATATAGACTGGTCATTAAGATAATTTTCCAAAGAAAAATATTGGCACTGTCACCTGTAATTTGGTTTTGGGTAACTCTTTTTTTTTTTTTTGAGTTGGAGTTTCACTCCATCACCCAGACTGGAGTGCTGTGACCACTCCCAGCCACCGCAGCCTCGACCCACTGGGCTCCGGCAATCCTTCTGCCTCAGCCTTCCGAGTAGCTGGAATTACAGGTGCGTTCTACCACACCCCGCTGATTTTTGATTTATTGTAGAGATGAGGTCTCACCAAGTTGCCCAGGCAGGTCTCGAATCCACGGGCCCAGGCAATCCACCACCTCGGCCTCCCAAAGGTGCAGGATTATAGGCTGAGTCACCGAGCCCGGCTTTGGGTAACTCTTATAGTTAATTTCAGTCTTATTAAAAAGCACAGATTGTTCAACACTGTGGGCACTTGGAGATTTTCATATGTTTAGATCATCATTAATTGGTCATTATTGAGCACATTCAGATTCATGGCCTTGTATTTACGTGGATTATAGTCCCAAGCCTTTAGATTTGATTTCTAGAATGTGAAGCTAAAGTCAACAGCTGGTGAGGAAAAATCATAACATGATTTTTTTAATGACATAAAATAAACAACTAATAACTTTGTAAAATGTGTCTGATGACCACCAATAATTAGAAGGGAAAATTTCAAAATAGCCACTATGATCTTTGTTCTTATTTAAAACTCAAAAGCAAAAGCTAGCCTTGTTCACTTGGGTAAATATAATGGAGTTGGTGGGAATGTGCAGCGCCAACTGTTGCTTGTGACCTTCATGGATTTATTTATATGTGTGTGTGTGTCTATTCACAAGTGTTCATATAACATATATAAAACCTCATACATGCATATAATATTGTATGTATGATTATCCAAAATATTTAACTCACTTTACCCTACTGGTAATCAACTAGTCGAAGCAAAGCGTTATAAATAGCTCTTTTCCCTCTATTGCTATGCAGACACTAAGAAACAGTTTAGTTTTCAGAACTTTCTCTTCATTACCTTTCTCCCTTTGCACATTGGAGGTGGGAACTAGGAACAAAAGTAGTTTTAGAAGACAAATTAAACCTGCCTTTACCACACACTTGGTTTTTGGTTTTTTTTTTTTGAGAGTTTAAAGAAAAGCAAAAGTGGGAAACAGTGATATTTCCTTTCAATTCTAAATCCCACATAATTACAATGAAACTGAACGTAAAATATTCCTTTCTTATGCTTTAATGCTGACTCTTTGTGAAGTTATAATAGACAATGTATTTTTCGACTGATTAATTCACCTACACAGCATTGACTGTCACTACATAAAATACTTTGCTGTCATTTTTTTAAAAGCTTACCTCCACCACCTCCTCATAGTCTTCGTCATCTGCCATTTTCCCGGAGTAGTAGTGGCACCTACAAACTTTTCATATTCCATACAAATGAAAATGCATTAGAATCTATCCCCAGGACAGAAATTACCTTATGACATTATAAAAATAGAATTTAAAACTAAACTATTGTCATATTCATATATTTTTGCAGGCTAAGGGAGAGAAGACATTTAAAATGCAGGTCTAAACAATAGAAGTTTCAAATTTATTTCTCCTTATTCCCTGTGTTGGGTATTGCTACTTCTGCATGATCCATTTAGTTAAAATTGTAAAAGGAAATTGAGGTAAGGGAGTGAGAGAGTTTGGACTCAAGGAACATATAAATTAAATTTTCAAACATTTGGAGATTAAAAAAAACATTTTCAAGCAAAAAAATTTAATGAAAGTAAGGTCAGCTTGGCTTTCAGAAGAAGTTAGAATTTTTCTCCCTAGAACCAAAATTCCAAGGGCTAACTTAGTGTCCTGTACTTCTCTGATCCACTACATGCAGCTTATCTTATGCTTCAAATTACAACATGTCAAAAGACATCTGTCGATAGATTTTAAAAGAAAAATAGAAACCTCAAGGCAATGGGCTGATTTTCTTCCCGAACACCATTGGCTTATATGGAATTTTTTTCCTTCTGTTTCTGTTGCTCCTGTTAAAACCTGAAAAATATCAAAGTTTTAAAGCACTGGTTGAGGCACATATAACATTGTAGGTTTTTAGACTAAGCTTCTAATTCTGGAAATAATGGAAGGATTTCTCAAGGCCTTTTCAGTTTGACAGTGGAGAGTGGGACTCTTGAAACAAGTGAATGATGACTCGGAGCAGCTGTCCTTTCGTGCAAAGATGTTTGCCCTGTAAACCAATACTCTGCAGTGGCTGGTTTTGTTAAGCTAGCAAAACTGCTGCTCCTTCTGAGGCAAATGAAGACCAGGAAAACTCAATAAATATAGGAACGTAGAACATAGATCCCTTTTCATACTAAATATTTAGGGAAAAAGTCGAAGGCAAAACTGGGGGGAAAATATGTTAGACAAGAGAGTCAACTTGGTCAAGCAACAAATTGGTTAGTATAGGACTTGACTCTAATCACACACTCTACACGTCAGATATTAGTAGGGCCCTAGCAGGGCAATGGGGTTACAGACTTTTCTAGCCACATTTCTACCACTAATTTCCCCAGGTTTGACCCCAAACTTTGAAAAATACTCCAGGGAAAGTTGTGGAACATCTCCTGAAAGAACATTAGAGAAAGAGCCATAAACTGGCCTTACCTTCAATCTACCAAATAAATTTCCTCAGCAGCAAAGCCTCTCCCAACTCTCCCCTCCTGAGAACCCCAGGCAAGAGCCGGAGTGATGCCTGGGCTTGGAATTATCATGTGGCAAGAGCAACCAATCAGATCTTGAGTTGCTCAAATTTCAGAAGCTAAATATACTGAGTGATCTTCTGAAAACCACCTGTTCATCAATTCCACTAAAGGATCAAGGGTAACAAATTGCTTGCTTAGAACTATTCAAATGTAATGGAATTTTGCCTAACTTCCAGCCTATGGAGATCAAACTCAGGTTTAGTTTTTCATTTACTGCAGCCTCGTTTCCTATCATATTCATGCAAAAGAACTTAGGAGAAAATAAACACGACGTTGAGGGGCTTTGACACTTCCATAACTACTTTCTTCGCATCATTTGTCCAGTCGTCATGGAGGTAAACATACCATCTTAAGGCTCACCAGGTGAGCTACAGGTAAGTTACCAGTGTTGATACGAGAGAAATTGAGGAATAAGATCCAGAAAACATCAAGTGGGCAAAAGCTGTTTTTTGAAGTGGGATGAATGAAGTTAAAGGTGAAAATATTTGATGGTAACACTAGATAAGAGGTCCACAGGGTGTAATTAAAAGGATTAGGCCCCATCATTTTTCTGTTCCGATGGGAGAAGGGCATGCCAAAGTCCTATTTATCACCTTCTCCTTCCCTAGGTAAGGCTAACTACTCAGAATACGGAGTCTCTCTCATATGTAACTGAGTTACTGATTTTCTGTTAACTCAGATGACTCCTGGCTCCTAGAAGCAAAGTGTGTGAATGCAGACAGAAGCAGGCTCAATTTCTGAACAGAAAGAGGAGACAAAGTGGAAATCAGTAACTTACTAGGAGAAAATAATGCCCTATTAGCCAAGTCCCAGTGTAAGATATTTACTTTGTAAAAATTTTATCTAACAATATTCTTAAAACTTTTGCCTAAGGTCCCTCACTCTTGCATTTTCTTTGCTCCTGAATCTTTAAAAATTGTTTTAAAATCCAATTCTGTCTGCATGTCTGTATGTCCTTACATAGAGCAACAGAAGTCACAAGCTCTTCCGGGACAGAGAATTGCTTTCTCTGATTTGCTTCTGTACTGAGGCAAAAACCCAATGAGTCATTTATATCTCGATATGGATTTGAGATTAAACATACTGTAGTAGTTCTTTTTAAGCGAGTCTTTTAAAATTCTTTTGAGTTAAAAAGTAATCTCATACTTCAAACATGTATACCCTTCCCTTCCATGATTCAAAAGGTGATAAATAAAATTTAACATAATTTTATCAATTAATTATACCTGTTCTCCTTGTATGTTGCCACCCGTCTTATGACCAAGGGATATTTACGTAATATGAGATCATTCACTTGGTGGCTAGAAGAATTATGACTTATATTCATTACATGCCTCAAAGGGTGTTGTTAAATTAAAAAATAATACAGGCTCTTCTTTTAAAAACAAAAAGTAGAAAATTATATGAAGTTAAAAAATGAACATAGACCTTCTTAGGTAGTCATTATTAAGTTTCAGATATTTTTAATATAGATATTCACATAAATTTACATATTTTACAATATGTATTAGGCATCTTTTATGAAACTTCACATAGACATATCCTACTCCACAAGTAATTTTATTGATTGGATATAATATAATTTGTTTAATTATTATTCGATTCATGGATATCCAGGTTGTTTCAAGTTTTTTGCTATTACAAAATAAAGCAAATCAACACAAAACATACAACAAATAAGCCGGGCTCGGTGGCTCAGTTTGTAACCCCAGCGCTTTGGGAAGCTGAGGTGAGTGGATTACCTGAGCCCGTGGGTTCGAGACCTGCCTGGGCAACTTGGCGAGACCTCTTTTTTTGTAGGTCTCTACAATAAACTAAAAAAAAATTAACCGGGCATGGTAACGCACACCTGTAGTTCCAGCTACTTGGAAGGCTGAGGCGGAAAGATCGCCAGAGCCCAGCAGGTAGAGGCTGCGGTAGCTGGGAGCGTGCCACTGCATTCCAGTTAGGGTGACAGAGAGACTCTAACTAAAAAAAAAAAAAAAATACAACAAATATTCCTGCACATTACCTTTGCATACTTATATGAAATATATATGTAAACCAGAAGTAATTCTAGAAGTAGACTTATGGAGGCAGAGGATATATGTACATTTTGAAAACTGATATTGTCAAGTTGCCATCCAAAATAGTTACACTAATTTATTTTTCATCAACAGAGAATGAGTATTCCTGTGTGCACACGTTTTAATATCCTTGGGGATTATTAACCTTGCAAAAATCTATACAATCTGGGCTGAATGCGTGGTTTTCCCCCAAAATGTATATGTTGAAATCCTATCCCCCATTGTGTGGAAAGTGATTAGGTCACAAGGGTGAAGCCATTATGAATGGGATTAGTGCCTTCATAAAAGAGGCCCAGAGAGCTGCCTTGCCCTCTTTCTGTCATGGAAGGTTATAAGAAGATGGCAATCTGTAATCTGAAACAGAATTCTCACCAGAACCCAACCATGCTGGCACCCAGCTCTTGTACATCTAGCCTCTATTACTGTGAGAAGCAAGTTTCTGTTGTTTATAAGCTACCCAGCTTATGGTATTTCAGCTATAGCAGACCAAATAGACTAAGACACACTTCATTCATTAGTTTTGAAAACACTATGGCAGTAAAAAGAGGAACTCCAGATGAGCAGAACCCCAAACTCCATTGTAACAAAGTGTTATCCCAGGAACAGGTCTAAATGTTAGGGGTCCAGGGATGAGTCCACATGAAATACCCTGGCTCAGACCTCTTGAGATCAATCTCTCCATTAAAAAAAAAAAGCCACAAAGCCCCAACTGAATTGGTCTGCTACAGTTTGCCCTAATAATTTTCAAAACACATCAGAAACAAGAGAGTCATGGGAGAGATGATCATGTCCCCATCATGATTACACAGGGGCGAGTGTACATTTCTCCCCTAATTACACAAAAGAAAAACATTGCCACCTCCTTAGTAAATTCTGCAGATTCTAATCTGAGATGATGCCCTCCAGGGACGGAAAAGCAGCTCTATTTTCCTTGTCTATTTATGGCCTCTTCTGTGGAACAAGTAAAAATTGACACCCAGATTTATTGGTAGGTTCTTTTCTTTTTGAGTTGGAGTCTCACTCTGTCACCCAGACTGGCGTGCAGTGGCACGCTCCCGGCCACTGCAGCCTCGACCTGCTGGGCTCCGGCGATCCTTCCACCTCAGCCTTCCAAGTAGCCGGAACTACAGGCGTGCGCTACCATGCCCGGCTATTTTTTGATTTTATTGTAGAGAATAGGTCTCGCCAAGTTGCCTGGGTGGGTCATGAACCCTTGGGCTCAGACAATCCACTCGCCTCGGCCTCCCAAAGTGCTGGGATTACAAGCTGAGACACCAAGCTCGGCCGATAGGTTCTTATTATATGCCTTGCACATAGTAAGTGTTTAATAAGTGTTAGCTATTATCATTTTTATTATTATTATCCCTTTTTTACATTTTATTGGAGTTATCACTCTTTACTGTGTTAAATGAACTAAAATGCCAAAATATCGTGAAACTTCTGAAATCAGAGAGTAGTTAGTCTAAGAATTTATGCATAAATAGGAGTTTGACAAGAAGGCTACATAGAAAACAGGGCACAGTTAGGCGCCAATAGCAGAACTTCAATAAAGTATAGAAGTGTCATACCTGGGTACCAGAAGAGATTTGGTGGGGAAGATAGCATTGCAACAGAGTTTTTGTTCTTGTAATTTCTTTAATTTCATTCATTATTTTAATCAAATCATATATGCACATCACTTAAGAATCAAATCATTTTATAAAGCTTGTTATTAAATCAGCACTCCCTATTTCCAATGCTTCTCCTTTTTTCCCCCCCTAGAGACATCATTTTGACACTTCCAGCTGAATCTTTGTTATAAACCTCTAGGCATTTAACAAAATATCCACATTGCTCTTTCCTGATTTTTCAGTCAGAGGCACCATCTATTAGGCTTCCAACTGGGAAGATGAGGTTTTAGCTCTCTTTTGTATAAACTTCCACCCTCACCAGACCCAAGCCTTCCTTCTCCCCAATAAATTTCTACATATGTCGAAATTTATTGGGGAGAAGGAAAGGCTATTTACAGCTGAACTTCACGTAGTATGATTTCTGTTTTCCTACACACGGTCTTGTTTTTCTGGGAGTTGATTTTTTTCGAGCTCTTTTATTTTCTTTCTTGGCCTGTTTTTTCTAGACAAGTGGTGTACAAGAGCGCTTTCTACAATGATGGAAATGTTCTGAATTAGACCTTAGGTTTCCTGGATTCCATGTCTTCCTCTTGCTTAACTTTCTTGTTTTGATGTAAAACCCCCTCCAGTAGTTTCCAGAGAAAGGGTCCACAGGTAAAATTATAACATCTGGTATGTCTGAAAATACCTTTATTTTATCTTTGCATTTGATTGACATTTGGCTGAGTATAGAGTCATATTCCTTGATCATGCTGGAGTTCCATCACAGTTTAACATCCAGTGCTACTAGCAAAAAGTCTGTAGCCATTCTGAAATTTTTGTGGGGCCTGTTTTTTTATTTTCCTGGTATTGATTTGTTTTTATCTGTTTTAAGACAGGACCTAAGTGGGCTCAGAAGGAGAAGTGAAAAACAACACAGTGGCATGTAGTAGAAGTATTTTAAAAATATGTGACTGTTTTTTAAAATCTCTCTGAAAGTTTATGAACTCTCTTCATCTCCAGAATTCTGAACTCTTTCCTCCCTTGGTGTGTAGTTTTACCCATTGCTCATGGCATCAGTTATGAAAACTCATATGCATCAATTCTGGGAGATTGCCTCACATAATTTCCTAATCTCCCCTATTTTTGCTCTGGAATTCCTAATATTCAGGTGTTGCATTTTCAGGACTCATCTTCTAATTTTCTTCATTTCTTCTCTTATTTTTAAACTGCTTTTGGGTTGCTGCTCTTCTTCCTAGAAGGGCATTTCAATTTTATCTTCCAATTCTTTTATTGAGTCTTTTTTTCTGCTATTATGTTTTTAATTTCCGTAATTTTTTTGTGCTGACTGTATTTTTTTTTAAATATCCTTTTCATATATCCAGTATCTTCTATTATCTCTCTGAGAATATTAATGACAGGACAATTTAAAAAGTTTTCTTCTCATTGCATGTTCTCTGTTTCCAACATGTTGTTCCTTTCATCTATGCATTCTGTTATATCTTTCAGTCATTTAATGATCTTTGGTACTGTGATGCTAGTGGAGTCACATTCAAAGAAAAGCTGAATCGGCCAGATGTTCTGAGCCTGTGAGGAGGGCTTCTTGAAACTGAGGTTCATTGGACTGTTTCCTGGAGGACTACAGGCATCAGAATGTTTAGGTTTTTTGCTCTTGGGTGAGTTAGATTCTTCCAGAGAAAAATCTACTATCTGGTGAGAAGAGAACTGATTGCTAATAACCAGTAGAGAAAAAGGGCTGCTTGCATGACATGGGGGCAGGGGGGTATCTCAGCATCCAGTATGTCAACATGCCCTTTACACCCTGTCCCTGTTTTCTATATGTAATGGTGACCTCAACTATGCCTAAAATTTCCCAGTCTAGAGACCCTCTCTCTCACCTTATTCACATAATAACCCTGCCGTTTTCTGCTGTGGAGAGGAGCAGACATTCATGGGCTCTACAAAGTGAAAAAGTGGTCTGGGAATCTGGCTACATGATAAACAGCCTTTTAACCACTGCTCTTGTTTTAGGCCTATCTGCCACTTCTAGATATACCTTGAGATACATTTCTTCATCTTTTGGGAATTCTGTGGAATAACTCAGTTTGCTTCTCAGTATCAGATTAGAATGCCATTTTCTCAGTTCTGCCAAATTGGTCACACTCATCATTCTGTTTCATTTTCCAGAATATTATGGATGTGGTCTTTCCTCCTATTCTTTATGTCTTTTGGTTTTTGTCCAAAAGTTCAATTATTGACATTTTAGAGGGGGTTTTTAGGAAAGAGGTAAATACATGTATCAAACCCATCATCTTAGTGAAGTGGATCTTCATAAAACTTTGTATTGAAAAGTGGCATGTTCAGCAAAGTGAACACATCTCATTAAATTTTCACAAGATAACACATTATTTAATCAGCACCCAGATTAACAAACAGAACAAACAGATAGCATCCCAGAAGTGCTGCTTGTGTTCTTTCCTAATCCCTACCTCTACCAAGGGCAACAATGACCTGACTTTTAATACCATAGGCGAGTGCTAGCTGTTATTGAAGTTACATAATTCAATCACATTTTATGTACTCTTCTTTCACTCAACAATGTGTTTCTGAGGTTTATCTTCATTATTGCATATAATTTTATTCTATTAATTTTGACAGCTGTATAGTGTCTGTTGAGATAGCTTCCAGTTTGGGGCTATTATGATTAGCCTCTGTCATTTTTGTTTTTAACTTTTCCCCAAAGTATGGCATACACACAGACCTAGATCTCTAGCACTAGAGTCAAACCCTCCTCCAAAGACAGCCTGTCAGCTTTTGAGCTCTCACTAGATGCTGGGATGTGGGACTTGGGACTTGCTTCTGAGTTGGTGGCTGGAGGTAGCCTGCAGTACATTGCTTCATTCTTCTGGTGCCTTCTGTGATGATGGATGTGAAATTAGATGAATGAACCTTGTGGCAGAAAGACTGTGGGTTGCCCCATGAGGATTCCTGCCTCCTGGTGATCACAGTTTTGTGTAATACCCTCCTTTTAAGTGTGGATACCACCTGTGGCATGCTTTTAACCAGTAGAATTTGGCAATCTTGTTGAGATGGCACTTCTGTGACTATATACGAAAGACCATTTGCTAGACTTGCTCAATGGTCTCCCCTTACTGGCTGATGAAGTGGCCTTGGTAGAGAAGTCTATAAGGCAAAGAGTTGCTGTAATCCTCTAGGAGCTGAGGGCTGCTTCCAGGGGAGCCAACAAGGTTGGACTCCCAGTCCTACATCTGCAAGAAAATTATTCTGCCAAGAGCCAGAGTAAGCTGGGAAGGAGATTCTTCTCCAGTCAAAACCTCCAAATGAGAGCACAGTCTGGTCAAGAATTTTTTGCAAATTTGTAAGACCCTAAAGAGGGCCCAGCTAAGCCATGTCCAAATTTCTGATACTCAAAAACTGAGACAATAAATGTGTCTTGTTTTAAATCACTAAGTTTGTGGTAATTGGTTACACAGCAGTAGATAACTGAGATATCTTTTGTTTAATCTTCAGTGGAAAAGAGATTAAAATAGTCACAAGAATGTGTTTTTTCTTTTTAATTTACTTTGTTTTTTTAGAACAGTTTTAGATTTATAGAAAAAGTTGAGAAGATAATGCAGAAAGTTTCATGTATGTTTTACCCAGTTTCCCCCTTAACTGACATGTCAACTAGTATGATACATGTACTATAATTAATATGTCAATATTGATGCATTATGATTAGCTAAAGTGCATAGTTTATTTAGCTTTCCTTAGTTTTTATTTAATATCTTTCCTCTGTTCCAAGATCCCATCCAAGGACAAAATTGAGTTGTCATGTCTCCTTAAAGATAGTAATTCATCAGACTTTCTTTTTTATGATCTTGTCAGTTTTGAGGAGTATAGTATTGATCAAGTATTTTATAGGGTATCCACTATTGAAATTTTTCTGATGCTTTTCCTCATGAAAAAACTCGCATTAGAAGTTATTGGGAGGAAGACCACAGAGGTGAAGTGCCATTTTCTTCACATTGTATCAGGTGTAGCAGCTGTCACCATGACTTACGCGACTGACATAGACCTTGATCACTTGGCTGTGGTGTTTGGCATTTCTCCTCTGTAAAGTTACTTTTTTTCCTTTCCCTCCTCCTTCTTAGTTTTTATACCATATACTTTGGAAAGAAGTTACTCTGCACAGACTAAACCTAAGAATTGGGGAGTTATGCTCTGAGAGTGGAGTAATTACATAAATTAGTTGGAATTCTTCAGCGTGGGAGATTTTTTCTCCTTTCCAACTTATTTATTTAATCATTTATTTATATTAGTAAAAACTAATGGACATCTATTTTATCATTTGGAGTATACTCCAAACAGTTTTTTATTTTGCTGTGAAAGTGTAGCAAAGTTTCTTGCTTTGCAAAAAGTTTTTTTGTTGGCTCATATTCCTTTGACATATTCCTATCGTTGTGTGTGTGTTTGTGTCTGTGTGTGTGTGTGTGTGTGTGTGTGTGTGTTGTGTGTGTGTGTGTGAGAGAGAGAGAGAGATTTCCTTACTTTCTGGGACTACAAGATGCACCAGGACTCCAAATATAAATATGCATTCAATGTAAATATTAAAGTAATGCATGCTCATTGTAAAAATTTCAAGCAATGCAGGCTTATTTAGATTACAATATGAAAATTTCCATTCATTTATTTAGCTAATATTTATTGAATATGTACAATATAGGATGCACTGTTCTAAATGCTTCCTTCGTGCAGCAGACATGATTTTTCTCTTTTTTCCTAAACAAAACATGGTTCTCAAATGTGATTATTTGTCTCTTGCGTGTGTTACAGTTCTCCATGGGGTATAGGCTCCAGGACCTCCAGCAGATATCAAAATCTGTGGTTCCTGAAATTCCTGATATAAATATTGTAGTGGCTGGGCTCAGTGGCTCAGCCTATAATCCTAGAACTCTGGAAGGCCGAGGCAAGTGGATTGCCTGAGCCCGCGGGTTGGAGACTAGCTCGGGCAACTTGGCGAGATCTCGTCTCTACAGTAAATAAAAGATGAGTTGGGCATGGTAGCAGGTGCCTGTAGTTCCGGCTACTTGGAAGGCTGAGGTGGAAGGATCGTAGGAGCTCACAAGGTCGACACTGGGGTGGCCGTGAGTATGCCACTGCACTCCAACCTGGGCCATGGAGTGAGACTCCAACTCAAAAAAAAATTAAAATAATAAACAAATGAATAAATACATAAAATGGTGTAGCATTTGCATATAACCTAAGCACATCCTCCTGTAGATTTTATATCACCTCTAGATTACTTATAATACCTAATACAATGTAAATGTAATGTAAATAGTTGTTATAGTATTGTTTAGGGACTCATGACCAAAAAAAGTCTGGATATGTTCAGAATGTCTTCCCCTGAATATTTACCATCTGCAATTGGTTGAATTTGCAGATACAGAACCCATGAGTGTGGAGGGCTTACTCTATGTGCTTCCTTTCTTGTCTATTAACAGAACCATAATTTAGTGTGACACAGAAATATGCTCATTTGGAAGATATACTCTTCAGATTCCATAAGAGTTAGGCCTAACCTATGACACAGTGTTGCCAATATGATTATGTGCAATTCTTGGGGATGAGGTATATGGGAACACTATTGTTTTACTGATGAGCAGCATCAGACTCCTCTGGCATGCACTGTTTTCCTTTTGCCATTCTTTTCTTCTCTATACCTGGAACACAGATGAAATGCCTAGGCTAGAGCAGCCATCTTGTGACTATGAGGATATGACTCATACACTAAGAATTTGTAATACTAGAAGAGCCTTAGCCATTAATGATTTTCTTAATTTTTGTAATTTTAAATTATTTTATAATTTAATAACTTTAATACATAATTGTACATGTAATTATATCGTGCTTATATTAATTTTCCCTGTATCTACATCTTATACATTCTTTTTTCTATTTTTACTTTGCCAATTACTAATAAAGTTGGTTATTTTCTCATATGTTTCTGGACCATTTGTATCTGCTATTCTGTACACTGCCTGCCTATATCTCCATCCCTACACTGATTTCTAAACATTCTTAATATACTATGCATGTGATCATTTGTCTCTTGCATGTGTTGTGAACATTTTCTCAAAATTGTTTGTGGTATCAGTGACTACGGAGATGTTTTAAATTTAATTGCAGTCAAATCTATCAATCTCTTCCAGTTCCAACATCACTTATTAAGTGAATTGAATTTGAAATGTCATTTTAATCACATATTAATTAATATTTATTAATATGTGTTTATATTAATATTTATTAATATGTATTTCTGTCTAGTCTCCTGTGTTGTTTCATTTTGTTTTATTTTTACCTTCTGGGTTTTTTATTTTTATCATAACTTTATTTGTTTTTTTTAATTGTGAAATGCAACAGACAGAAAAGTATATAAAACGAATGTGTGTAGTTTAAATGGTGGGAAAGTAAGCATTCATACAACTACTATTCAAGTATAGAAAAATCATCTATATTCTGACCTTGACAGTTATCATTTCCTTGCTTTTATTTTTACCTCATATGTACACATTACTAAAAAAACATAGTTTAATTTTGTCTGTTTTAAAATTTTATATAATGAAATCATGCTATAGACAATTTTTGTAACTTAACTTTTTTTTTTTTTTTTTTTTTTTAGTTGGAGTCTCACTCCGTCGCCCAGACTGGAGTGCAGTGGCCGCTTCCGGCCACCGCAGCCTCGCCTGCTGGGCTCCGGCGATCCTTCCGCCTCAGCCTTCCGAGTAGACGGAATTACAGGTGCGCGCTACCACGCCCGGCTGATTTTTTGATTTATTGTAGAGATGAGGTCTCCCTGCCCAGGCGGGTCTCGAACCCGCGGGCTCAGGCAATCCACTCACCTCAGCCTCCCAAAGCGCGGGATTACAGGCTGAGCCACTGAGCCTGGCTGTAACTTAACTTTTTACTTTATATTTTCTGATTTTTTTAGTCATATAATAGTCTACCTAATGGCTATACTTCTATTTATCTATTCTGCTGTTGAAAACAAACTGGGTATTATTTTTGTCAATTAAGAACAAAGATAGCCAGGCTCAGTGGTTCACGCCTGTAATCCCAGCACCTTCGGAGGCTGAGACGGGAGGATTGCTGGAGCCCAGGGGTTTGAGACCAGCCTAGGTAACATAAAAAAATTAGAACTTAGTTGGGTGTGGCAGAGTGCACCTCTATCTAGCTCCAGCTACTAGGGAAGCTGAGACAGGAGGATTTCCTGGGCCCAGGAGGTTGAGGCTGTAGTGACCTGTGATCTGTGTCACTGAACTCCAACCTGGGTGACAGAGCGAGACCCCAGCTAGAGAGAGAGAGAGAGAGAGAGAGAGAGAGGGAGGGAAGGAGAGAGAGGGAGAGAGAGAGAGAACAAAGATATAATGAACATTCTTATACTTGTATTCTGGTGTGGAGGAAAGAAAAACCTTTTTTTCTGCCCTTTTAGGTTCTGTGGCTTGGCTTGAGAATTAAACTGACAACAGACAGATTAACAACACAAAAACATAGAAATTATATTTGATGTGACTATGTTTACAAGTACATGAAGGACTTCCTCTGTAAGAAAGCCGGGCTCGGTGGCTCAGCCTGTAATCCCGCGCCTTTGGGAGGCTAGGGTGAGTGAATTGCCTGAGCCTGAGGGTTCGAGACCCGCCTGGACAACTTGGCGAGACCTCATCTCTACAATAAATCAAAAAATCAGCCGGGCACGGTAGCTCATGCCTGTAATTCCGGCTACTTGGAAGGCTGGGGCGGAAGGATCGCCGGAGCCCAGCAGGTTGAGGCTGCGGTGGCCGGGAGCGGCCACTGCACTCCAGTCTGGGCGACAGAGTGAGACTCCAACTCAAAAAAAAAAAAAAAAGACTCAAATAAGAGGATAGACCTGAGAGCTTATCTATCATTTTAACAAAGAACAATACATTGCAAAGACATGACAAAGGAAAGAGGGTTCAGGCAAGGGGTAGGAAATTGTGGGAAAGTGACTAGAAAATACACATCTACGGGGAAAACTAATGGTAGTTAAGAGTTATTTTAGAGGTTTGTTCATACAGATTCATCTCAGTGTTGACTCCTCCGTGTTGAGTGACAAAAATGTTCTTTTTCTGGTATGAGGATATCTTTTCAGAAGAAATTAATACTCTGTCTTTAGGTAGAAAAGGGTTGGTCTGAGAGCCCTTCCTTCATTTGCTTTTTTATTTTTTAATTTTTTGAGTTCGAGTCTCACTCTGTTGCCCAGGCTGGAGTGCAGTGGCATGCCCCTGGCCACTGCAGCCTCGACCTGCTGGACTCCAGCGATCCTTCCACCTCAGCCTTCCAAGTAGCCAGAACTAAAGGTGCGCCCCACCACGTCTGGCTAATTTTTTTTTAATTTATTGTAGAGACGAGGGTCTTGCCATGTTGCCTGGGTGGGTCTCGAACCCACGGGTTCAGGCAATCCACTCACCACGGCCTCCCAAAGTGCTGGGCTTACAGGCTGGCCACTGAGCCTGGCACATTTGCTTTTTAAAAATCGCCTTCAGCTCAAAATAACTGATATGCCCCCAAACTGGCATATTTTGAAGTGGCATGTTTTGATCCTTTTCAGGTGCTCATCAACAATTAAATCATGAAGTTATGCAAGTAGAAGTAGAGATTATAGGTTATAGAATATTTATATCTCCAATTTCATTAAATAACACCATCTGTTTTTCAAAGTGTTGGGACCAATTTACATTCTCATCAGTCATGCATGCTCCTAACCAGGCCATAGCTTTTTAAACTTTCAGACTTTTTAACGTTTGCCTATCTCATAGGTATATAATAGTAAAATTGTAGATTTTAATTTGTCATGACTACTAATGAGGTTAAACTCTTTTTCATATCTTTATTAGTCATATAGGTGTTTTGTTGTTGTGTGAAAGTTCTGTTCAAGTTTCTTGACCAGTTTTTCTGTTGGGTTGTTGATCTTTTGTTCATTGCTCTATAGGCTTTCTTTATTCTGGATACCAATTCCTTGATGATTATATGTGTTGCAAGTACTGTCTCTTATTGACTTTTCATATTTTCCTACTGACATTTGTTAAACAGGAGTTCTTTTTTTTTTTTTTTTTTTTGAGTTGGAGTCTCACTCTGTCGCCCAGACTGGAGTGCAGTGGCGGGTCCCGGCCACCGCAGCCTCGACCTGCCGGGCTCCGGCGATCCTTCCGCCTCAGCCTTCCGAGTAGCTGGAACTACAGGCGCGCGCTACCACGCCTGGCTGGTTTTTTTTTTTTTATTTATTGTAGAGATGAGGGCTCGCCAAGTTGCCCAGGCGGGTCTCGAACCCTCAGGCTCAGGCAATCCACTCGCCTCAGCCTCCCAAAGGCGCGGGATTACAGGCTGAGACACCGAGCCCGGCTTAAACAGGAGTTCTTAATTTTCACATAGTCAACTTTATCAGTCTTCTCTTTTGTGACTAGTGTTTACAATAAAAAAATTATTTATACCCCAAAGTCATGAAGCTATGCTTCTGTATACTCATCTAAAAGCTTTAGAGTTTCACCTTTCACTCTGTTTATTTATTTGAGAGAAAGTCTTGCACTGTTGCCCTTGCTGGAGTGCAGTGGTGCAATCATAGCTCACTGCAACCCTGAACCTCTGGGCTCAAACAATCCTCCTTCCTCAGTCTCCCAAATAACTAGGACTACAGGTGTGTACCACCACGCATCTTTTATATTTAAGTCTTTAATCTACCTGAAAATTATTTTTATGTGATATGAAGAAGAGATTTAATTTTATTTTTAATATATGCATACCCAATTGTCTTAGTATCTCTTATTGAGAATTCCATTGTTTCCCCACAGGATAAAGTTCCTCCACTGCTATCAATATTTTCTGCATATGCATGAGTTCTTCCTGATCCACCCACCCTATCCACTGGTCTAATTGTCTAGACTTGCATCTGTACCACATTTTAAATTCTGTAGCTTTATAGTATGTTTTGATTATTGGAAGAGCAAATTCTCCCACCTAATTTCTTTTCTTCAAGAGAGTTTTAGCTATTACTATCTGAGATATTCCATATAAACTTGAGAACCAGTTTATCAATTTCCCTAAAAAGTATAGTCTTTTTTCTCAGTTTGTCTGTTTCACTATCCTTAAATCAGTTGTCACATTGTTTTAGTTACTATAGCTCTTTATTATGTTTTGATATCTGTAGAATAAGCTGCACCTCATTCTGCTAACATTCATTTGACTATTTTTACACTTTTGTTCTTTAAGAAGTACTTAGCCTTACAAGTTTCATACAAATTATTTTTGGATTAAAAAAATAATTGCACTAAACGTATGGATTTGTTTTACAAGAATTGATACTTTTACAGTATAATCTTCCTATCCAGATTATTTTTTAAAATCTCTGTAGCAAGTTTTATGTTTGTTTTTTTATATAACATCTTGCGTGTTAAATAGTGTAAATGTATTCCTAGGCATTTTTAAAGCATTTATTTTCATTGTGATTGAGATTTTGTGTAGAATTTCTAGTAGATGCTATTTATCAAGCTTCTTGTTTTTTTATACCATTATTGATTTTCATTTATTGTTTTTATTAACTTCTTTGTAAAGTTTATTGGGATTTTAAGAAAGGTTAAACATATGACATTTTGAAAACATCAGCCATTTTGAATCCAAAGCATTGAGCTAGAATCTTAAGTAAATTTTGGATAGGTTTCTGAGAACTAGAAATGACAGGGAGAAGAACATTTCAGGATTAGTGGACAGTGTGAACAATAGGACAGAGGTGGGAAGGTGTGTGGCCTGTTTGCGGAATACAGATTAATCTGGTTTGGATCAAGTATTAGGTATGTGTAGCAAAGCAGCGCAAAGCCATAAAGTAGAATCTATGTTGTGGAGGACCCTGAACACCCAGCCAAGCCGTAGGAAATATTATGTCCTGACATTGTCATATTGTTATTCTTTTCTACATAATGTAGAGCTTTAAGTCAATCAGACATTAGCAAAGTAGACATACATTAAAAACACATTAGCTAGTATGTGATTAAACATATTCAATTGTAAAACGTACAGATTCATAACACAGAAGGAACACTGATGCAAAGGCAAATTTATGATGACATTGAAGAGAGTTTGTTCAAATTATCAAACCTCCCAAGTGTTATCTGCTTTTCAAAATCCATGTTTCACCAGTGTGGCCCACTCATTCTTCTAAATACTCCTACCTCCTCCTACTGATGTTCCTGAAAATCAGACCCCAATTAACATGCATAAATGTGAAAGAGACAGGAGAGGCTTAAAAATCTTAAATTACCTCTGGTCCATTTCTAGGTTTCTTTTCTCCTCTCCCTGATTTCTTATGACACTTGGACATAGGTTTATCTTCTATGTGAGCTCTTTCATTAAGTTTTATTGTTTGGAGAATCTTGACTTTGAAGTAATAGTGTGTCTCTTGATATCCGTATTGAAATCAGAATAGCCAAAGGTTTTCTATATTTTGCATCTACTCTTTCCTTCTCCACAGCCAAACCCAAAATTGTTCTTTCAAACTACTATTCACAGTTATTATTACAGAGTAAATTATCAGAATTGACCACAATTTACTGCCCGTCTCCAACCAGACTTTGCAAATGATAGGTCTCAAGAAATATCAGTGTTAAATTGCTGATTTCAAAGGAGTTTCCAATATGAGATATAAAATACCAAAGCCCATTCTCTTGTGTGGCTCATGAACTAACTTAATAGGCAGTGCCTCTCATCCTGACCCTCACACATAAGTCATGTGTGTGTGTGTGTGTGTGTGTGTGTGTGTGTGTGTGTGTGTATACAGGTGTTCAAACATGCGTTTCTATTTTCTGCAGGAAGATGATTTTCTAAATATTGTTTTGATATAGAAATCATTACATTGTTTTAAATGATAGGTCATAGAGTTTGAAAATTATACATTACATGTATCTTGGTGTACATGTATATGTAAACATGAACACAGAAATAGCCGCAGAATTTTTCCACCCCTCTATGCCGGGCTCGGTGGCTCAGCCTGTAATCCCAGCACTTTGGGAGGCCAAGGCGAGTGGATTGCCTGAGCCCACAGGTTCAAGACCCGCCTGGGCAACTTGGTGAGACCTCGTCTCTACAATAAATAAAAAATTAGCCAGGCGTGGTAGCGTGCGCCTGTAGTTCTGGCTACTTGGAAGACTGAGGTGGAAGAATCGCCAGAGTCCAACAGGTCGAGGCTGCAGTGGCTGTGAGTGTGCCACTGTACTCCAGACTGTGCGACAGAGTGAGACTCCAACTCAAAAAAAGGCCTCTAGCTCAGATTTTAAAAATTGAACATTTATTTCCATGTTCATTCATTTTCATATGAGCTGGTCTTGGAGGAGTAAGCTGTCACATGACTTGTAGTTAGCAAGAGAAGACTGTGTGGAGGAGGTGACATTTTATGAGGTCCTTTATTTGCCTTTATATACCAAGTTAACCCACCTAATGATTATTTGATCATTCTTTAAATAATCCTTTTTTTTTTTGAGTCGGAATCTCACTGTCGCCCAGGCTGGAGTGCAGTGCACTCACGGTCACTGCAACCTCAACTTCCTAGGCTCGGGTGATCCTTCTGCCTCAGCCTTCCAAGTAGCTGGAACTACAGGCACGCACCACCACGCCCAGCTAATTTTTTTTATGTATTGTAGAGACGAGGTCTTGCCGTGTTGTCCAGGTTGGTCTTGAGCCCTGGGCTCAGGCAATCGTTTCACCTCTGCCTCCCAAAGTGCTGGGATTACAGGCTTGAGCCACCACACCTGGCAATTCTTTTTTCTCTTAAAAATGCTTTATTAAATAGTCCTTAATGCTCTTCATGAATTAAAAGCAGTCGGAAGATGTCTAATTCACTTGACAGAGTTCAACTAATATCTAGCTCATTTTTCTGTCACTGTTACTGTTAGTATCTGAGATCAGAACAGGTTGTTTCACAAGAAAGAAACTAAAGAGGAAAGAGTTTGTAAGCAACAGCTTTTCATGATCAATTATATATAGCACCAGAAGTTTAAAGGATGACAGCTAATATGGCCAGGTAACAATGAACAATTTTCTCACTGATTCCTAGATCCATTTGAGTCTCAGAAAAATCTCTGAAGTACAGGTCTATTCCTGAAATCCAGTTTATTGTGGACTGTACAGTCTAGCTGACCCACTGAACATGAGTAGTCTGGAGGTCACTGAAAACCTGGTCAGTTCTATAATCTTCAGTGACCTAAGATATACTTTAGAGAGGGTCAGGATGGCACTATGGGTCCTGAATTAAATGAATAACTTCAGAACCAAACTGAAGCCTAGCTTTGTGCATCCTTTGAATGATCATTTCAGTAGACAGCTTCCCAGAGTGGGCAGTATCTGGGACTTGGTTAAACTTGAAAATAGCTTTTTCTAAAATGTAACCTGGTTCCATCACACCTTTCTCTGGCTTCCTTTTCTCATAAGTAAACAAGGGATTTGGAACTGGTCTTTCCCAGTACAAGTTCTTAAGAATCATCAGTCTCGAAAGTTGGTCCATGAGAAGAGGGTTCCATTGTCAGCAAGTATGGGAGATGTTGACCATTATAATCCCTTATGAGGTTTGCATGCACATTCAGTTGTAATGACTCCAAGAAGGAGAACCTTTAAGTAAAAACCTACTGGCTTTGTTTCACCTTGCATTTCTGAAAAGTACACAAATACAGAGCAGTATCTTTAACATCAGTTTATTTTGTCTCATAGCCTATGCTTTGTGATCCGTATCTTAGCATTATCCAGAGTGGCAACTCCAGACCTGCCCTTGTCTAAACCCAAGTCCTTGGGGCTGGCACAGAACAGAATTAGCACCCATGGCTGGGAAGAGAGATTCAGATTACCATCCTCCCTATCTCTGACCTTCATGCCATTTAATTCACAACTAAATGTATTACCCTTGGAAATCACTCTCTTGCCTTGGGACTTATTTTCTTCATCTGTAAAATGAGGGAGTTGTATGACCCTTTCAGCTCTGTCACTGCATGAACTATCTTCCCATGGGTGAGATTCACTTTAGAACTTGACCTCTTCACAGCTCCTTGGGCTGCCGAGTGACAGACACCACAGCTAATCCTCCATAAATAGATGTTCCATATCTTGGGTCGCAGGATGAATTTATAGCTGAAGATTGACACTCAGGAACTGTCAAACAAGTCCAATTTGACCTCCAAAAAAAAAAAAATGCTATACTATTTTTAAAACATTACATTATATTGCAAAGCAAGGTATATATTTTATTTAACAAATATAAGTGATACTTTTGATTTTTATTTTTAAAAATGTGTCCAAAGTTAACCAATCTTTACTGGTTGGTTTCTCTGGACAGAACAATATCCAAGAGGAATTTCAATGAAACTTAGACCTATACCAGGAGCCGTTGGAGCTAACAATGATTTTTTAATTTTAAAAAAATCCTATTTCTGTTTTACTTTTTATAAAAAGCAAGAAGAGATATTTCAATATGATTAGTATATTTCTTGATTGGTTACAGATGTGTGTCATTCAATCACCCTAGGAGCTTAACAAGTAGCAGAAATATTTGGTTTCTCTGTCATTTTGTTTAACTCTAAGCAAAATGGTAGCAGAATGAATATCATTCCAACCACCTAAAAATGAATCAGAGAAACTCGAAGCAACCAAAAGTAAAATCCAATTTAGATGCCTAGGAAAATATCACTTTCAGCAAAGAGTATTTGTCATAGAATGTATGTTTGTGTTCCCCACCAAATTCATATGTTGAAACCTACCCCCCAATGCAATAGTATTAGGAAATGGGATCTTTGGGAGATAATTAAGTTTAGATGAGCTCCTGAGGAAGGAGCCATCATGATAAGATCAATGTCTTTATCAGAAGAAAAAGACTAGAGTGTGTTCTCTCTCTCTTTCTCTCTGCTATATGTGGAATTAACCAGAAGACTGCCATCTGCAAACCATGAAGAGGGCACTCATCACACACTAAATCTGCCTGCACTCTGATCTTGAACTTCACAGCCCCCAGAGCTGTGAGAAATACATTTCTGCTGTCTAAGCCACCCCATTTATGGTGTCTTGGAATAGCAACCCAAACTGACTAACATGATATTTAAGGAAGTACTCAAGTCACGGTATTTTTGGTGAGAAAATGTAATAAGGAGAAACTATGAGGTAATAAATTAGTAATGTGCTAACCTCAAGTGAGCATCCAAAACGAAATCCAGGACACCATTAACAGTTTTACTTCTGCTTCTTAGAATAGGCAAAAGTAGTCCCACATGTAAGGAAGCATAGGGCTAAGTCTAAAATACACTATTTCCAGAGACTAAATACCTGGCATCCTTACAATAAAAGGGATCCTCCCCCCGCCCCAACTTAACTCATCATATTGGCTTCCTTTTTCTCTAGTTACACAAAATGAGAATGAACACAGAATCACAAGGCCCATAGTTGCTTTGCCATGGTTACCTAAGGGCCCAGACCAGGATCCCTTATCAGGGACTACTATCCTACAGAATAGTGTAGTTAAGTTTTAGTACAGCTTCTAGGAAGGGCTTAGACATAGTGGCTGAGCAGATGGAGGAAAGCATTTTAGCTGGTTAAATGGCATGGAAAGACAGTAATATGAGACTGTGACCTGCCTATTCAAGTAGTTTCTGGGGACCTGAGCATGGGGGAGACAAGATTTTTTTTAGACTCACTTCCCTTTTCAGTACTATGTTTTTGAGAACTTCTCCTGCTCATGTTGTGAAACAACCATTGGGTATAATAAGTCCTAGTGTGGATTCTTCTGGATGCAGGCACTGAGAAGAGTAAGTGAAAATATTTAAGATGTTCAGGCAACTCCAAGAGAAAGGCATGGTGTCCAGGGAAGAGAAGGTAGAGTTATTAAGCCACAAGGAAACTGGGATCAGTGCAAAGCACAGGGCTCGAAATTATCCCAACCAAGGTGGGAGGGAGCTGGAGTATTTATACAAGAACCCTTGAGAGTCATTCTTAAGTGCCGTATTTGGTGACAGACGAGATATGTTCATTCCTTGACACTTCTGGCCTACAGTTTGCTCCCCATGACAGCTTCCCTTCGTCCTAGGGAAAGGGCCTCAGGGACAGAGAGGCAGATGCTGGTTTTAGAAGTGGTGGATCCAAGGGAAACAGTGTACGTAAATAAAGCACCATCTGGGTTAACCTCTAGCCAAAGGCCCGTAATGGACTCTGATAGGGCTCCTGGCCAGGGCCTTTAGGTGGCCAGAGCAAAGCAACAGTGGGCCTTGTGATTCTGTGTTCATCCCCATTTTGTGCAAGAGAAAGAGAAAACCAATAATATGACTTAAGATTGGGTGATGAGAGGATTCCCTTTGGTATTCTAAGGATGTCAGTTATTCAGCCTCTGGAAATAGTGTATTTTAGAGTTAATCTTTTCTTTTTAAAAATTAATGCTATTTTTTTCAGCCAGGCTCGGTGGCTCAGCCTGTAATCCCGCGCCTTGGGAGGCTGAGGTGAGTGGATTGTCTGAGCCCACGGGTTTGAGACCCGCCTGCGCAACTTGGCGAGACCTCATCTCTACAATAAATCAAAAAACTAGCGGGGCGTGGGAGCACACGACTGTAGTTCCAACTACTCAGAAGGCTGAGGCGGAAGGATCGCGGAGCCCAGCGGGTCAAGGCTGTGGTGGCCGGGAGCGGCCGCTGCACTCCAGTCTGGGCGACAGAGTGAGACTCCAACTCAAAAAAAAAAATTAATGCTATTTTTTTATAGAGATGTGGGGTACAAGCAAGGATTAACTACACAAGTAGGCTGCATACAGGTGAAGTTTGGGCTTCCCATAATAACCCTCCTGCTTCTCTCCCTCCCCTAACGGTAACCAGTAACTGCCGATCCCTCCCTTGTGCTAGTATGATTAATGTTCAGGTCCCACTTATGAGTGAGTGAAGTTCATCTTTCTTACATTTGGGGCTAATTTTTTCCTATTCTAAGAAGCAGAAGTTAGTTCAAAACTGCTAATGGGGTCCTGGATTTTGTTTTGGATGTTCACTTGAGATTACCTCATTACTAGCTTATGGTCTCATAGTTTCACACCATTATTTTCTTCTCATTAAACATACCATGACTTGGGAATTTCTGTAAATACTGTCTTAATCACTTTGGGCCGCTATACCAAGAGACCATACACTGGGTGGCTTAAACAACAGAAATGTATTTCTCACAGCTCTGGAGGTGCTAGCCAAGATCAAGGTACTAGCAGATTCAGTGTCCTCTTCATGGTTTGCAGATGGCCGTCTGCTTGGTGGTATCCTCACAAATGTGGTCTCAGAACCAGCAGTACTAGGATCACCTGGGAAGTTTTTAGAAATGCAAATTCTTGGGCCCCACTCCAGTTTATTGAATCAACATTCTTGGGTGGTGCCCAGCAATCTCTATTTTCACAAACCCTTCAAGCGGTTCTGATGCATGCTAAAGTTTGAGAACTGCTGCTCTAGGAAGCATCACTCCCAATCTAACTGTAAAAAAAAAAAAAAACTGTAAAAATCTCCATCCTGGCTTCCTATCATCTTCCACATTTATTCAGTCAACACGAACTCTCAGTACTACTTCCTAAGTCTCTCTCACTCGAGCCCCATTTCTTCTCATCCAGTGCCATTGCTTTCTTTTTTCTAATTGGAAAATATAGTTTATTTAGAAAGTAAATTAGGGAGAGAGAAGAGAGAGGAGATTCGCCTTCCCAAGGTAGGGGAGAGGGTCAAAGCTTAGGGAAACATGGCCTGGCCATAGCTCATGTGAAGATATACGGCCAGACCATAGCTTAGCAAAACAATGGCCACCACAGCTTTTATTCAGACCACTCAATTTTTCTCACCTGAATTATCAGTACAGACTCCAAATCGGTCTCCCTGAATCCAGGTCTTTAATCTGTTCTCCATCAGCTCTGGAGTTATCTGTCCAACATGCAAATGTGTGAAGTTCCTCGAGTGCTTCGAGGAGTGCCGGAAATATTTCTGCCATAGCTTCATTCCTTAGAGTCTTAAAGGCCCATCCAGTTGCCCTCCTTAAACAAGTAATGGGCAGGAGAAGAACAACACTTTAAAGCAATACTAAATCTTGGAGGGGATTGTAGCCAAAAGCAATTCAGACTGCAGACAGAATGAAGGAAAGAGGGGCTGAGGCAGATTTTTCTCTTCTTTAACAATTTTCCCCAGGGAAGGTCTTACCCCTCAGATCCTAGTCAGGCCACCTGGCTTCTGTATTTGCTATCTTTGGCTCTAGGATCCTTAAGTTCCTAAACTCCTTGAGATTTACTCCTCCTCTGTAAACCAGACATCAATATTCCCCTATCTGTTGCGTGGGACTAGTTGAGGCTCACATGAGAAAACATTTATAAAGAGCTTTGAAAGATTTAGCAAGCCGGGTTCGGTGGCTCAGCCTGTAATCCCGCGCCTTTGGGAGGCTGAGGTGAGTGGATTGCCTGAGCCCACGGGTTCGAGACCCGCCTGGGCAGCCAGACCTCATCTCTACAATAAATAAAAAAAAAAAATCAGCCGGGCGTGGTAGCGCATGCCTGTAATTCCGGCTACTCGAAGGCTGAGGCGGAAGGATTGCCAGAGCCCAGCAGGTGGAGGCTGTGGTGGCCAGGAGCGGCCACTGCACTCCAGTCTGGGCGACAGAGTGAGACTTCAACTCAAAAAAAAAAAAAAAAAAAAGAAAGATTTAGCAAACAAAACAAAAATAAGGTATTGTTGTTAAATAATGATAATACGTACATTATTATTCTAGCTGACATTTAGAGAGCACTAATTTTTTTTTGCCATACTCTAAGACATTAACATGGGTTATTTTAATCTAATTATCTTAACAATTCATGAGTAAAATATTGTGAGAATCCCCCCCACCTTTTTTTTTTAGTCAGTGTCTCACTCTGTCACCCAAGCTGGAGTGCATTGGCAAGCTCACGGCCACCGCAGACCCAACCTGCAGGGCTCAGGCAATCCTGCTTCAGTCTTCCAAGTAGCTGGAACTATAGGCATGAGCAGCCACGCCCAGCTAATTTTTTTGATTTATTGTAGGGACAAGGTCTCGCCATGTTGCCCAGGCTGGTCTCAAACCCCTGGACTCAGGCAATCCTCTCACCTCCTCCTCCCAGAGTGCTGGGATTACAGACCTGAGCCACCACGCCCGGCAAGAATGCTCCATTTTTACATGAGAAGAAACTGAGACACACAGATATGGAGAAAACTTTCCCAACTTGGAAGTGGTGGTGCTGAGATTCAGACTTAGGTAGTATCGCTCAGGAGCCCAGAGTCTTGACCCAGGTGCCACTGCCTCATGAGCACATATGGGTATGTGATATTGCTTGAAGGGCCTGACATGCCCTTGAGTGGGCCAGGAGAGCCTGGAATATTATTATCCAGCCATTTACCTACCCTTCCTTGTTCGTCCATCCATCATCCTCCGTAGATTGTCCTGCATAAGGGCCCGCTGTGGTCTGAATGTTTCTATCCTCCAAAATTCATACATTGAAACTTAATCCTTCATGTGAGGATTTTTGGAGATGAGGTCTTTGGAGTTGGATTGGGTCATAGGCCTTCATGAAGGGGATGGGTGCCACTTATGAAAGAGGTTCAAGAGAGGTCCTTTGTCCCCTCTATAATGCGAGGTCACATAAAAAAATATGGTTATCTCTGAACCAGGAAGTGGACTCTCAGAAGACACCAAATCTGCCAGAGCCTTGACCATGGATATCTCAGCCTCCAGAACTGTGGGCAATAAATGTCTGTTGTTCATAAGCCGCCCAGTCTATGATGTTTCATTATAGTAGCCTGAGCAGACCAAGACAGGGCCAGAGTGGTGAAGGGGCTTGTCCTTGGGGTCAGAGCACTTGAATGTGGCTCTGCAAAGGTACTAACAATGTGACCTCAGACAAGTAATCCACCTGCTTTGGGCTTTGAGTTCCTTATCTGTTAATTGAGGATGATGGTTGTACCCATCTCACAATGTTTTGTGCAGATTAAACGAGAGAACTCACGTACAAAGCTTGACACAGGCTTAATATACAGTAACTGCTCAGTAACTGTTGGTTATTATTATCATTTCTCTAGGCAGTAGCAATGGAGTCAGGCAAAGCATCAAATATGAAGAATATATTCTAGGAGCCATCACAATGCCTCAGGAGAAAGCTTGCAGCACTTAGAAAATTGTTTTGAGCCCTGAGCCCTCTCTGGGTCACCAGACAACAGCAAACAGGCTTAAGGCATGGAGTAAGCACAGTGTTATCTGAGGAGCTCACTGCTGCAAATAGCAGCCACCTGTGGGTTGGACAGGAGCACATCCACCCTCTGGCAAAGGGCAGGGAGATGCAGATGAGGAGAGAACAGGAGACATCCGGATGATGCTATGAGTCAGGAGCATGAGGGTGTGAGGAAAGCCATGTCAGAGCAAAGGCAGTGTGTGCTGGCTCAGCGGATAGAGTGGAAGGAACATGGCACATTTCAATCAAAATGGTTTCATTACAAGTGGGAGTAATGCTATCTGTGAGGAGCCCAGGCCCCTTGGCCCAGTCTTATTGTCACAAAGGGCCTCCAGTGTAGGTGTCTGAAGTCATGACTAATGAGGTACACAATCGTTGCCAGAGATAAACCAACAGGATTAAAAGAAATCTCCCTTTGGGCAACCTCTTTCAAGTCCCCTCCCACTGTGGGAGCTTTTTTGTCTTCTTAATAAATCCTACTTTCTAAAAAAGAAAGAAAGAAAGAAAGAAATGTTCCTTCATCAGGCAGCTTAAACTTGGATCTTAATTCCAAGAGTACATTACAGATTCATATTTTTAAAGTTCACAAGGTAATTACCTTGTGAATACACTATTGTGCATTACACTCTATTTTTTGTTATCAATAAATTTGTTAATTTAAAACATTTAAAATTTGTTAATTTTAATTTAAGATTTAAAACAATTAAAATGTTAAAAGGCAATGCTTTCGGGTGTCCTCCCACTGTGGGAGCTTTTCTGTCCTCTCAATAAATCCTGATTTCTCACTAAAAAATAAAATAAAATAAAATGTGTTACTTTGAAACATTTAAAGTATCCTACAGTGTTTATAATCCTGCTACAGTGTTTTTGTTTGTTTAGGTTTTTTAAATGATTTTTTAGTAAGTGAGGAGACTTCAAAAAGGAAATGGAACAAGCCAGGAATATTCTGAAACTTTACACTCATTTTAAAGATTGGATTATGGGATGTTATGGTTGAGTTGTGTCCTTCTCAAAAGCTATGTCCAAGTCCTAACCTCCAGGATCTCATTATGTGGCTTTATTTGGAGATAGTGCTGCTGAAGATGTAATTAGTTAAGATGAGGTCATAGGTCATCCTCAAGTAGAGTGGTTCTATAATCCAATATGGCTGGCATCCTTGTTAAAGGAGCAGAGACACAGAAAGGAGAATGCCACAGGAGGAGACAGAGACACAAAGGGAGAAGACAGAGATGTGAGGATGGAAGCAGAGCTTAGAGTGAGGAAGGTGTGTGTAGACATTTCTTATATTGGTATCAACACCATTTGGTTTGATATTTTATGATCTTGACAATTAAGCTAATGCAACTATTACTGTATATTCAACTGTTTGGTTGGACATAATCATTAAACACGGCCATTATAAAAAGATGACATCTTTAACAAAAGGGAAATAGTGAATCAAAAGTCAACTCATTAAAGTGTACATGTTTTCAGAAGTGTTGGACATTTAAAATGCTTCAGAATGTGTAACTTCAATGATGTCCAATTTATGCCTCACTAGAAAAAGATTGTATTTTGTTATTTATCCTTAGATGCAAAATGGGTTATTTCTAACAGAGAACCATTGTGACTTTAGCATTGGCACCTCCAGTCAACCACAGACAGTTGCTGAGAGGATCAGATGGGAAAGAGAATGACTATGCACTCACCATCTGTTTCCCATTTTGCCTGAGAAAAGATCTAGAAAACCTCAGTTCTCAGGGCACTAGCCTTAAAATCAGTCTCCAGAAAGAGAAATGCTTCCTGCCACTTTTAAACTGATTACACTGCAGTCAACATACCTCATGTTCAATGGTCAGAATCTCTATTGTCTGGTGTGGTTTGAATAATATGAAGTCAAAAAATCTAGAGAATTCTGACCCATCTAGATGCACACTTTTGTTCACAAGTGTTTTAGATGTGACTTGGTTACACTGGGGCCTTCCTTTCTCTAAATTTACACTCAGGCCTGTCTACCTGGCAACCAGAGTAGATGTCAGCAGCTTGCCAGAGGGTTAACCGGACTGTAATTTAAATCAGGGGCATGTTCCTTCAAGTCAAATATTGATGTGGACCTGATATGAACACTTTTTTTTTTTTTTTTTGCATTTAAAAATACTCTTGCCTAGTGGTTTTCTGATCACGGTCTTTGAAGTGCTGATGGTTGTAAGGAGTTCTCTTAGGGTTACCCCATAGAAGTTTACTGCATAATTGTTCCATTTGTCCCTCTCTTGTTCCACACTTGGATTTTTCTCATGAAAATCAAGGCAGAATTTGATTTGTTTTTATTTCAACACATTATAGCAGACACTCAGTAAATGATGATTGAATGATCTAAATGATTCAAAATACATGTACTTGGTAAATTTTGGATTAGCAGATGCTAAGTGATGTCACTGCTTATGATAGCAGGCCAGGTCAAAAGACCTAGTCAATGAAAGCTGTGTGAACAGTGACCCCTTCCTCTTGACACTGTCTTGTGGGTATGTCACACAACACAACCTATGCCTCCTGCTTCTCCTCACAGGAAACCAAGCGAGGAGAACTCAGAGGCCTTGAGGTCTCTCTATCACCCTTAACTGCTCATGTAAACAGGAAAACCAAACACACAAGCATTCAAGCAGCACCCCAACCCCGTGGGGCTGAAGCCACAGAGGGCTCTGGCACATGGGACCCAGGTCCATATGTTACTGTGCCCATCACCCACTAGCCTGTGTAAAGTCTCCCTTTGAGACCCATTCTCAGCACTGCCAGAGGCCAGGCACATCCAAGGCAGCATTGTCCCTTTGTGCCACCCAGGCTAAGACTGCAGGAGACATGCCAGCCTATCTCCCTGAGCAGTAGGGAAGACCTGCAAGGCTGTCGTTCTCAAGTTTCCCCCTACTTCTGGCGACTGGACTCCTGACCTTGTAGTCATGGCTATTTTGCGATGTTCAAAAGTCGAATAAAAGTAGCCCTTTTACTAAGCTATTCTTAACACACAAAGGCATGCACACACCCCAAGGAGATATAATCAATGCAAATACCATCCAAAAGTCTGTGAATCAAGCTTGTGCTGGAGACATTGGGTAGACCAGCAAGTTCGACTCTGCCCCACCAATCAAGGCATTTTTTTTTTCCAGCAAATATTTACCAAGCGCCAACTATGTGCTAGGAACCATGTGTAATGCTGAGGACACGGTGATGGCTAAAACAGATGAATTCCTGTCCCTCTTGTGAGGGACCTACTTAGTGAGGAAGACAGATGATATTCACATGAACAAATAAATATTCCAACAAGGAAGGACAAGCCATCTGGGAAAGCCAGGGAGACTGATAAGAGGAAGTTGCAACAGGATCCTAGATGAAATAAGGAGAGCCTGAGGAATGTCTGAGGGAGAGCTTTCAGAAGAAATAGCAGATACAAAAGCCCTGAGGGAGGAATGTGCTATTCAAGTAAAAGAGAAACCAAAGAGGGTGGGAGGAAGAGATGGGAAAAGATTATCAGGAGGCAGTTAGGGATGTCATCTAGGCCCTTACTATGTTATAGAAAGGTTTTGAGCCAGGGAGTAGCATCTATGTGTGGTTTGCATCAATAAATCTTAGAAAGCAACTGGGGACAGTGGCTCACACCTGTAATCTCAGCACTTTGGGAGCCTGAGGCAGGAGGACTGCCTTAGCCCAGAAGTTCATGACCAGCCTGGGCAACATAGTGTGACCTTGTCTCTACAAAAAAATGAAAAAATCACATGGGTATAGTGGCATGGGCCTGTAGTCCCAGCTCCCAGCTTCTCAGGAGGCTGAGTAGGGAGGATTACCTAAGCCCAGGAGGTCGATGCTGCAGTGAGCTAAGACCATGCCACTGCACTCCAGAATGGAGACAGAGTGAGACACTGACTCAAAAAAAAAAAAAAAAAAGAAAAAAGAAAGTTAAAAAAAAAGAAAAAAGAAAATAAAAAAATCTTGGAAAGAATATTACCACACTTGAGGATTGGATGATGTCTTTGGCAAAATTTTCAGGGAGGGCCAGAGGGCCCTGTTACTTTCAGAGAGGTAGTTCAGGTCTAAGTCAAGGACACTCTAGGGCTAATTAGAAAGTGGTATAACTCTGCCCACATTTTTCTACTCCCTCTTTCTCCTCACCCTCCTCTCTAGGCTTCCAGGGAAGGTGAGCTGGGCAAAGAGACAAAACAAAAGCCAGCGAATTCAAAATTTCCAACTGGGCCACATTTAGGGCTAACTAGTATCTGACCCAAGGTCTGAGACATAGCTGAGCAATGTTCATCATCTGTGTTTTCCCTTTGCTTTCTTTAGATTCTCAATCTTACTCTTTTAATTACTTGTCAACTGATTTTTATTCTACTACTTCTCTTACTTGTTTTCTGAGCATTTGAACTTGCCATTCCGGAGGGCACACGTCCCCCTGTATCAGCCCATGCCGCCCATGCCACACTTCTGCCACTTGGAAAGAAACCCGAGGCCGGGAGAGTTGTGACTTTTTCTTCTTTTCTACTTTCAAAAGGCTTTATTGAAAGAATGACTTTGGAAGATAATAAGAGAGCAGTTTCTGCACAACACACAATTATTCAGTTTTGCAAATATTTTTAAAATTTGGTGAGAGACAAGGCGTCGGCATTGACATCAATTCTCTCTGTGTTCTAACTCCCGGAGAAAATACAAGGGAGAAGGGGAAGGTGGGAGGAAACAGGGCCTCTCTCCTCACTCCAAACACTCAACTCAGAGTTTGAAAACGCGCCTTTTCCAGCCTTCCTCTGTCATCACCTTCACTTGTTCCCCAAGGAGCCCCACTGTCCTTCTCATGCCACCCTCCAAGTCCCACCTTCCAGGGGTCAAAACCACCACCGTCAGAGAGGGAAGGGAGCTGGAAGAAGTGGATTTTTACCTGTGACACATGGACTGAAATACAGTTCTGAGAACCGACATAAAAATAAAGCCCTCACACTGGAATGAAATCCAATCTCCCTCCCCAGGCCCCTTCCTTCCCCTCTGGGCTCACCCCTCCCCCAGTGACTATGCTCCAGTCCCCTTGACCTTCTGGCTGGGAACTCCGGGTTTGGGTTCGGTGTCCTGCCCAGAATATCATTCTTCCAAAGACTTCCTGGGCTCCCTGCCTCGTGTCGTTAAGCTCTCTGCTCAAACAGTACTTCTTCCCACCGCATGTAGCCAGCACCCAGCACTCCATCCCATTGCCTGGCTTTCTTGCCCTTCATCCTGCTCAAAACATTCTGACCTTCTGTCTGGATTTGTTTATTGGTTTATGATCTGCCTCTCTTCCCAGGACACAGGCATTTGAGAGCCGTGACCTCGGGAGGTTTGTTCCTTGTTGTGAAGGCCCAGACAGAGTGGCTTCCCCAAGGCCACATGGTCCATTAGCGGCAGAACTAAGGGTTAGACGTCTGGGGGTCCCAACTCTCCTGAGCCAGTGTTTACCCTTGCAGTGGACCCTAAAGATCCCAAAAGGGAAGACACTGTGTACAAGATGCTGAAGAAATTACCTGGAGGCACTGGATAAGACATAGGCTTTAGTAGGGAACTTACTTACAGGGAAGGTAGTCCAGGAGCAAACAGCTAGATGGGTAAGAACTGCTCTGGATTGTTAAAGATGCAAGGGTTACGTTGCATTTTCCATAAGATGGAGTGTGGGCTAAGCATGAAAAGGTAAGTTTCTGATGTGCGGGCATAGTGTGAGATCGTGCTTATCCTTACGTCACATGTGCACAAAATGACTGCAATTTCTCTCTAGGGGTGGAATTTTTAGTATTATAATGAACTGAAGGTGAACTAAAGGTAACCAAAGGTTATGGGCATTGATCCAGGTGTGCCTGATCTGGTCTGAACTAGCCCAGGGGGCTGACTGCCTCAAGGAAGGGCGCCCAAAAACATCATTCATTATGCATAGCCGCAACATGAGGTCAGCAGGCACAGAGAACACTTCACTCATGGCCGAAGCATGATCTGCATGCCAAGGCATAGAGCCCAAGAGGGAGGAGACATCCTGGGTTTGCCACCCCCAGGACCCGTCCCCAGGCTCCAACTCCCTTCTTGGGGCCATATCCAGGGTCTGCTCATGTTGTCACTGACTGTTTGTCACCCTACAACCCTACCACCCGCACCACCACCCCCAGTGGACTTTGGTGTCCACTCATTCTCCCTCCTTCTCTCTCTCTCATACAAACACACACACACACACACACACTTTATTTTGAGTCTAATGAACCACAAGGGAAATCTCAAGTGGTATTTAGTAAGCTGTTTCCTGCCTCAAAATTCAAAGTTTAAGCCAAGAAAGAAAGGAAGTTAAGAGCCACTGAGTAAACATCACGTGCTAAAGCCTGCAAGGCAAGGATCTTACCCAAACTTGACAGATAAAGACTCTTGGTCTTGGAGAAGAGACGATAAGGAACTGTGTTAAGGTAACTCCACCAACAAGCTGTGGTGTTGACCCTCAAGCCCCTTCTCCTATGCTGGACCCCCTCATTAGACTGCCTGCACCAAGCCTGAGGTCTCCTGTTGGTTGTCCTTTTTCCCGTGCATGCCTTTGGGATTGCAGTGACCCATTGTCCTCCATTGGCTTTGGGGCAGCCATCATACCTTTGATTCAGGGCTTAGGGTATGTGCATGAGCGCTGAGAGGAGCACATGGGTATAGGGGGTATTTTTTGGAGTGATGCCCGATCTGCACACCCATCCTCCAGGGGTTCCATGAACTGAGATAACCCAAAGGCACTCACCTTCCCTGGTGTCACACTCATCCTCCGTCACACATTAACTCACAGGCAACAGACAGAGCAGTGGGATGCCCACAGCCAGAGATCACAGGGCAAAACCACCTTTACAATGAATGAGTCTGCACTTGTAATCCCAGCTACTAGGGAGGCTCACTTGAACCTAGGAGTCTGAGTCCAGCCTGGACAACATAGTGAGACTCTGCCTCCTAAAAAAAAAATTTATTGAGCCCAGTTAGCACTTAGCAAGGGTGGGCGTAAACACGCATGTTCAAGCACCAGAGGAAATGAGCTAGTCCTTGAGTAGTGACCTGACTTTGTCTTTTACCTTCTCTCCCCAACACACACACACACACACACACACACACACACACACACACCCCTCATAGAATTTTATTTTTTGGTCAGAAACAGACAACCTCAGAGTTGGAACTTAGAAACTGGCATCTGTTAGTGTTAGCTAGAGGATGGATTAGTCAGAACCTGGGGTTTTCTAGTAGATGGAATAAGGCTCAAGAGAGAGCAAGGGGAGTGACAGAAATATGAAGAGAGAGAGAGAGAGACTTTTTAACAACTAGAACTATCTGGAAAAGGGGCAGCCTGCTTGGTGAGGCAATAGTTGCTGTTGACTGCATAGCCCCTGCCTAGGAATGCTGGGGCTATGCAACATCGGGGCTAATGCTGGATCAGGGCTCCCCGCCCTCCCTCACCCCCGATCCTTCCAACTCTAAGACTCTAAGACATCTTGAAATAGTTCACTTACTGCTGTCTTGTGTTGAATCATTTTGCTGAATCATTATTTCCTAAAGTCGTTATGACTCACGGTTTGTGAGGACAACCTTTATCTTCACATCCCAAATGTACTCATTTTGGAATTTTAAGAAAGAAGATCAATTTGTAAGCAGGAAGTTTATGTTTGCCTTTAAAAATAACTTACATATATTTCTTACATCTTACCTCTCTCCCTGTGATATATTTAAAAAGCACATCACTATAGGTAGGGCACTGTCAAAATGTCCTCAGAACTCAAGGAGTCAAAATTGATGTCCTGCTTTCAGAAATAGCCAGGTAAATCCTTCCATTTAGCCTAAAACTCTCTGCTCAGCACCCTGACTTGGCTTGCACCCACCCGGGAGTGACAAGGAGGACTTGCTAACCTCCTTCATGGAGCAGGGAGATATTTGCTCTTGCTGTAGAGAGGCTGCTGTGTGACCTTGGGGAAGTTACTTAGCTTCTCCACGTCTTAGTTTCCCTGAGTGAAATTTGGAGATCAGAATAGCACCTACTTTACAGAGTTACTGGCATGTCCAATGCATGGTAAATACTAAAAAAAAGGTTAGCCTCCATCATCATTATTAATATCATTAGCATCATGTTCAATGATCTTTACTAGAACTTACGATGGTAAAGAGAGTACAGCACTTAGGAATACAATGGGATCTTCATTCGGGATTCATCCCAATCTTGGCATTAGAATAGCACAAATATTCCCTGCGTCATTAATGTTTTTCTTGCTGTGACTGAGGTGTCATCCATGCTAGTATACAGTACATGAGAAACTGAATAAAAACACTTCTGAGATAGGCGACATTTCCTATTCTTCCTACTCTAAGTCTGGTCAACGGACTAGCAGTCTCGACCTCACCCGAGAGCCCTGTGAAAAAATCTGCTTTGAGGCAGCCACCCTGCCTTTGATTCGGAGCTTAGGGCACGTGTGATGAGGGGAAGATGAGGGTAGTGGTCAGAGTTGCTCCCAGTGTATTCTTTTTTTTTTAAGTTGGAGTGTCACTCTGTTGCCCAGACTGGAGTGCAGTGGCCGCTCCTGGCCACCGCAGCCTCGACCTGCTGGGCTCCGGCAATCCTTCCGCCTCTGCCTTCCGAATAGCCAGAATTACAGGCACGCGCTACCACGCCCGGCTGAGTTTTTGATTTGTTGTAGAGATGAGGTCTCACTGCCCAGGCAGTTCTCGAACCCGCGGGCTCAGGCAATCCACTCACCTCAGCCTTCCAAAGGCGCGGGATTACAGGCTGAGCCACCGAGCCCGGCTCCCAGTGTATTAAGTGAGCATTGGAGATATTGTTTCTTCTTAAAATGCTCCACTCCTTTCCCCACCTCAGCCAAACACTCTCATGAACTTGGTATATTCTAGGTGTTCTTGGGCAGTAAATGCAAAATCAGGACAGTCTTTCTAAACCATGTGATGAGCCAAAGTAAAATAAATGTCTTATTATACAGAGGAGGTTTATACTTTAATTTGAATGAACCACAAAAGCATCTCTGTATTGTGGTCTTCCAAAAAGTAGCTGAACATTCCTCCAGCATCTATGATGGTGTCTAACATACAGTAGACATCCCAAATATAATTGATATATTATTAAATATTTGTAGGGTTTCTTAGTCTTTAAAGAATTAAATTTAAACAATTTATCCTGAAATTCTAGCCTGAGACCTAGCAGTCTCAGGCTACTTTTAAGCATTATTAATGACCCAGGCCTCTCTTTTCCCTCTCTATAAACTTTAACATGTGGTAGCCATTCTCAGATCACCTCCTAGTCCAAAATGGCTGCTAGAACTCCAGCTACCTTGTCTGCATTCGAAGCAGTAGAAAGAAAGGGAGGAAATAGACATGCACCTTCTCAGTGTCCCCAGAACATTTCTACCTATATCTCATTGTCTAGAACTCAGTCATGTGCTCACACTTAACTGCAAAGGAAGTTGGAAAATGCCATCTTTGATTCTGAGTAGCAAGAAGCTCTGCTAAAAGTCAGGGTTAGGATGCTAAGGAGGAAGAGAAGAAAGATCTTGAGGAAGGCATCTAGCGGTGTCTGCCAAAACCATGAACTCCCTTCCAGCTGACTCTGCCGTCCACTCTCCTCCATCTGTTCTGTCCTATGAAGAGGCTCACATGCTTGTTGTCTCCCCACATGACACTTCTTTTTTTTTTTTGAGTTGGAGTCTCCCTCTGTCGCCCAGACTGGAGTGCAGTGGCCGCTCCCGACCACCGCAGCCTCGACCTGCTGGCCTCCGGCGATCCTTCCGCCTCAGCCTTCCAAGTAGCTGGAACTACAGGCGCGCGCTACCACGCCCAGCTAATTTTTTTGATTTATTGTAGAGATGAGGTCTCACCAAGTTGCCCAGGCGGGTCTCGAACCCACGGGCTCAGGCAATCCTCTCACCTCAGCCTCCCAAGGTGCGAGATTACAGGCTGAGCCACCGAGCCCGGCTCACATGACACTTCTGTACCCTGCCCGTCGTGTGTCCTGGCTTGGAGCACCTCAGGTTCCTCTGCGTTGCCCAGACGCCTCCTCCTTCCTGCTCCTGTCAATGCTCTCCCCCTGCACAGACCGTCGTGATCTCCTTTTCCAGAAGCTGCCACTCCTTCTGCTGAAAATTTTTACTTTGTTGTTGAAAATTTACCTCCAAAATGGCAGCATGTGACTGTCTGGCCTGGGACCGATTTTATTATTATTATTATGATTACTATGATGACTATTATTTTTTGAACCGATTTTATTTTTAACAAAGTTTCTGGCACAGTAAGTTCCCCATTTGTTGTCAATATTCCATACATATTTGGCTTTGTTATCAGTGGCAACGACAGACAAGAGCTGGACTCAGAATGTTAAGGTTTGGGTAATGATTTCAGCTTGTCAATCTCCCTCTGCTTTTCTAAATTGTATCGTAAAAATGGGTCATCTCTCTAGCCCTCTTTGGAGTAGAAATAGGCTGAGGTGCTGTTAGCTAATCTGAAGGGAATACGGAGATTTAGGGAGTGGTAAAACTTATATGAACTTTACAGAGGACATTTAAAGAAGTCCATGTTTATAAGTCCTACTTGTGGATGAAATTAGGGTCCCCTGAGTAGTTTTTGGTCTCTGTTTAACTTTGCAAAGGTTGCTGAAGCACTTAGAATAGCTCGTAGACTAGAAAAGACCTTAGAATAGCTCTTAGGTTAGAAAAGACCTCAGGGATCATATGATGAAGTCTTATCTCCCTAATGCATAGATGAGCCAACTGAGATGAATCAAGTCTACAGGTAAAATGTCTCGGCCAACACAGACCCTCCCAGAGTAGGAGGCTATTCTCCAGACATGTTCTGGTCTCCTTGCCACCACACCATGTCACCATGTTAGGGGACTGGTTTCTTCCTCTGAAAACATCTGAGGCAATGAAACACTCTGTTGGTCCTTTCTGTTACCCATTGTTCTTTCTTCACTAGCCTCTTCTTGTCAGCAGCCCAGACATGGACTCTCCAGTCAAGCAAAGCTAACCCTGAGGGATTTACATGCTAAACTAACCCACACCTTTGAAGGGCTTGGTTTGGGAATGGGGATCACAAATCTTGGCTTAGCCTTCCTTTTTGGCCTGCAGCCTGCACAATATGGAGAATTCCCAGTATCTATGCCAACAAGCCATTTTTGTTGCAGTACCATGTTTACGTTTAGAACTCGCCATTATTTTGTTAATTCTTTCCTCAGATCTAGTCCAGGGACTAAATAGAGAGGTGACATCAAGCAGTTCGGCAAGCACAGCTGTCTGGGGCCGCCCTGTGCACCCTGGGAAAGTAGCTGGTTCTCCTCCAGTGACACCAAGGAGCCGGCTCACACTGAAAGGTCATTGACTACCAAATAGCAGGCTGGCTCTGAAGTGTCTGAGATGCGACAGTTGTTTGGAGTCCACTAGTGCTGGTTTTACTCAAGAGTTTGCTTGTTTCTTGAAGCAAGCATGGATTATTATGACTACCAACATGTACTATTTATTGAGTGCTCATGGTGTAGACAAAAAAGGGAATGTGTCCATCTTCGAGAAGAAGCTAGCCGAGACACTGCATGCAGGTGGGGAAGAGAGCTACACTTCGTTTTGGCTGAACAACACAGACGGGCCCACGATAGTCCTTGGAGGTTTTCCATCTCATACAAACCTTCTCCTCATTCCCACCTGGAGAGTTGTTGACACCTTCAAGAGGCAGAGGAGGTGTGAAAGAGGTATGTTGGCCATAGCCCTGAGTCACATGTCTCCAACCTCTTTACTTTCCAGGGAGCCACATGGGCTTAAGTCTCAGCCAAGACACAAACTCCCTTACGACAAATACTAACCAACTGTCACAAGGACTCGATGATGTGCTTTCTGAAAGACTGAAAAATGACTGCAACCAGACTCTTTATAGCTCCATGAAGCTATAAAGGTTTTATTGAAAACTGGAAGGAACTCTAACATCTTCTATAATTCAATCCCTGTCCTCCACACAACATTCCTATCAGATAGTTCATTAGGGCCTACCTGATCCATTCCAGAGGCGGAGTTTTCCCAACTTTCTGAGGCAGATTTATTAGCAGTGTCCTGGTTTGTTTCAATAATTGTTCAATAGGAAATCCTTGAGTGTGAGGCCTCAGGCTAGAGAAAGAAAGAAAACAAAGAAGCAAATTCTGCAGAGTCTTGTAATTTAAACCATGAGGAGTTATCTAAGGCTTTTCAGCAGGGGAATTTCCATGGTTCTATTCCTTAGGGTACCTCAGGGTCACCTGGAGAACTTTGTTATTCATCTTGCTATGGAGGAGATGAAGCTTGCACTTCTTCTGAATACAGACTTCCCAACTATCTTGTCCAAGAATGGGGTAAAAATGTAAGGTCCCGTTTGCTACAAAAGAGGGTTACATTCCGGGTCTTTAAAGAAAACCCTCAAGTCCCTGAAGTCCTCTCTATGAAGCTTCCTCCACCTCCTTCCTTCCCCCAGGTAAAACCGACTGGTCTTTCCTTTGTATTTCCAGCATGGCCTATGTACATTTTTCAAAGCACAGTAACAATACTTTATTTGGTGGTATATCAGAGCTGGCTAGTAGCTTCTCTCTAAAAAAATACTGAAATCTGAAGAAACTAGCCATGTCAGACATTAAACCATATTATCAAACTATAGAAATTAAAAGTAGCTTATAATATTGTAGGATGACTCAGATAATAATTGGCTCACAACAGAAAATGAAATAGAAAAGAAATAGAAATGATAAAAGTAACATTTCTAACCAGGGCAAAAAAGACAGTTTATTCAATGAATAATGTCATAGTGTCAGGATTTAGTTGGAAAAAAAATTAAAGTTAGATTTCTATCTTGTTTCTGAAATAAAAATTAATTCCAGATGAATCAAAGATGTAAGTATAGCATAATGAAACCGTGAGAGTACTTGGAGACAGTCTTGGGATGAGGAGAAATCTTCTTAAATAGGATACAACCCAGAAATCATAAAGAAGAATGGTAAATTCATGTCAAAAATTTTGCATTAAAATATCATAAGCAAAGTCAAAAGAAAATAAAGTGGTAAAAAATTGCAACACATATGAAAATGGGGTAAATTTCCCTAATATACAAAGGCAATTACACAGCAACTTGAAAAAGAACTTCAAATTTTTTTTTCTTAATGAGAAAAAGCTATGAACGGGCAGTTCAGAGGGGGAAAAAAGGTCAATAAACAAATGAAATGAGTTTTTATCTTGTACATAATTAAAGAAATGCAAATTCAAGCAATAAAATGCCCTTTTTCACCAACACTTAGCTAATGTTGTCATTTGATAATACCCAGAATATGGGAAAGCAGACAGTGACACTTTTTGAAGAGTAATTTAGTTACGTCTTTTGAAATACAAAGTGAGCACATTCTTTGACCTACCAACTCTATTTCTAGCAATTTATAGATATATTTTTATGAGTGCACAGAAATGTCTTCAGCAATATTTGTAATAAAGGAGTGATTGCAATAGCGGAAAGTAAACAACTTAAATGCCCATCAGTAAGAAATTGGGATAATAAATTAAGGTACATCTAACGTGAAATACATATAGCTATTAAAATTAATGAGGCAGATCTACATAAGTGAATACAAAAATATATCTAATGGGTGACAAATTATGTTTTTTCTTGTGGTAAAAAGGAAAAACAAAAAAAGTAAAAACAAAAAGATATCTAAGATATAGAAAATGAAAAACAAAGTGTAGAAATGTGTATATAAGTTTATTTGTGAAAAATATATATGTATGCTTGTATATTTGTAGAAATTTCTGCAAGAAGATATAAACTATTAGCAGTAGTTACCATTTGTCTAAAATTTTAAATATGCAAAGGTAACACTGTACTTCATCTATGATACATACATATGTAGCAAGTAGAAAACATTCATGAAACTAAGACAATAATGTAATTTAAAAGCTTGGGAAGAAATGGCCGGGCTCAGTGGCTCAGCTTGTAATCCCGCACCTTGGGAGGCCGAGATGAGTGGACTGCCTGAGCCCGTGGGTTCGAGACCCGCCTGGGCAACTTGGTGAGACCTCATCTCTACAATAAATCAAAAATTAGCCGGGTGTGGTAGCATGTGCCTGTAGTTCCAGCTACTTGGAAGGCTGAGGCAGAAGGATTGCCGGAGCCCAGTAGGTCGAGGCTGCGGACTCACTCTGGGCGACAGAGTGAGACTCCAACTCAAAAAAAAAAAGCTTGGGAAGAAAATAATGGAATGAAATTGGAGAGGGACATGGCTTTAAACATATTTTAATGTTATATTTCATTAAGAATATACCTGTAATATTCTTTACAGATATCAGGTGTGGGGGAGAAATGAAAAAGGAAGACATTTGAGTATACCACCCGTTAACCTCTATAAAATTGCTTAAAATAATCAATGATACAATGATAACTCACTTTTTTTAAAGGGTGAAGCCTGGAGTGAGGAAGGATTAACATTTCCTTTGAGAATTTGGATCTATTTGGTGGAACATTCTTATACTAATCTTTCTTGTTTACCAGATTTTTTCTATTAATGCAGTCTGAAAGGAACAGTTGTGGTTTTATGGTATGTCTCTGTTTGCTGTCAAACAGCAGCTGATGTTTTATTGTCATCAGTGTTCTTATGCTGGGGCAACAGCCCATGCCCCCTTACCCTCTCACCTGCCTTGGAGATCTCTCACCAAAACTACTGGAACTTTTCTAAGACTTGACTCTTCAACAAAATATTACTGGCAGATATTCTTTGAAACTTGGGGTGGGGGAGGTCTTCATTTTCTGGAGAAATCAAAATGTTAAAACTGGTCACTCTGAGCTGTGGGCTGGGTTCTTGGATCTGCACTGCAGATACGGAAAACTTCCTTAAATATTGGAAATTTCGTCCTGCTTACAAATCCCCACTGACACCTTGGGGAGCTCTCTGTACAGAATGACTCAAAATCCACCACCCAGACTGTTCCTTAAGAGCAAAGAGGAGGGTTTAGTGACGTGGCACTAATTGACCTTTTGTCCCTCTGATTCAGGAACTCATAGTGAAAAAAGATAATAACAACAGGAGCAATGAAACACGACATTAGTCAAATGTGGGTGGGAGGCTGTTCTCGCTTTAGATACCAAAGTAAGTGGCTTATCTCCTTGCACAATACACGTTTTACTCTTCCAGCATTAAAACGGAGTTTTACATATACATAATGAATTTTTCTCCCAAGTACTGTGCCATCAGTATGATGAATATTATCTAGTAAGAAGCTTAAACATAAAAGTCACCTTTTAGGAGACAATTTTCTACCCAGAATCCTGGTACAAACTCATTTCAGCAAACAGCCCAGTTGATTAGTTCCAACATCCCAGATAGGAAACATGCTGGCCACAAATTAGCTGAAGGAAGTTTTTTAAGATGAAAAAAAATCTGCATTACTGTGGTCTGAATGTGTCCCCCCAAATTCACATGTTGAAACAATATGACAGTGTTGAGAAGCGGGGTCTTTGGGAGGTCATTAACTTATAAGAGTGGAGCCCTCATGGATGGAATTAGGGCGCTTATAAAAAGACTTGAGGGATCAGTCCCTCACCAGACAGCAAACTTGCTGGCATCTTGGATTTTGGACTTCCCATCCTCAAGTACTGTGAGAAAGGCTTTTCTATTGTTTATAAATTACTCAGTCTGTGGTAGTTTGTTACAGCAGCAAGAACAGACTAAGACACAGACTCTGCCACCCATGCATCCCAGGAACAGTATGTTTTTGTGAGGTCTCCAGTGGTATCTGGATGGATTACACTTTGAGATGCACAGTCGGCAGACACCTTTCCAGTAGCGCCTGCTGCCCACTGGGCCCTCCCATCTGTGCAACACGCCTGTTGCTCCTTTGCTCTCCCATGTCTCTGTGGAGGTCTGAGAGGCATGGGCTTTTGTGTATCTGTCCACCTCACTTCTGGTGCAGTGGCCTTACTCACCATGCCAGGCATCTTAGATCTCCCTGCCATTCCCGATGTTAACAGGCCAGTGAGGCCTCATTGTCATGGGGTCAGCTTCACCAGTGGGTACACCTCTTCCCCACCACTCTCAAAATAAATTTTTTTTCTTTTGAGTCTTTGCATTGTTATTGTCATTAAGTCAGGGACTCACTCTGTCACCCAGGCTGGAGTGCAATGGCACAATCACAGCTCACCACAGGCTTGACCTCCTAGGCTCAAGTGATCCTCCCGCCTCAGCCTCCCTAATAGCTGAAACTACAGGTACATGCCACTACACCTGACTAAGTTTTAATTTTTTGTAGAGATGGAGTCTCACGCTGTTGCCCAGGCTGGTCTTAAACTCCTGAGTTCAAGTAATCCTCTCACCTTGGCCTCCCAAAATGCTGAGATTACAGGCGTGTGTCACCATGTCCAGCCTGCATTGTTATTATTATCTATCACCTACCATATATTGAGCACTAAAAAGTTCCAGATCTAGCTGCATCACCCAGTACAGGAGACATTAGTCACATCTGGCCATTGAGCACTTGCAGTGGGGCTAATTCAAATTGAGGTGTGCTCTAAATGCAAGACACACAACAGATTTTGAAGATTTGGTACAAAAAAGCAAAACATTTCATTAATAATTTTTATATCGATGACATGTTTCAATGATAACATCTTGGATACGTTGGGCAAATAAAATATATTATTAAAATTAATTTTTTTTTTTTTTGAGTTGGAGTCTCACTCTGTCACCCAGACTGGAGTGCAGTGGCCGCTCCCAGCCACTGCAGCCTCGACCTGCTGGGCTCCGGCGATCTTTCTGCCTCAGCCTTCCAAGTAGCTGGAACTACAGGCGTGCACTACTACGCCTGGCTAATTTTTTTTGATTTATTGTAGAGATGAGGTCTCGCCAAGTTGCCCAGGCGGGTCTCGAACCCAGACAATTCACTCACCTCAGCCTCCCAAAGCGCAGGATTACAGGCTGAGCCACTGAGCCCGGATTAAAATTAATTTCATTGGCTGGACTTGGTGGTTCAGCCTGTAATCCCAGCACTTTGGGAGGCTGAGGCAAGTGGACTGCCAGAGCCCGCGGGTTCGAGACCAGCCTGGGCAACTTGGCGAGACCTCGTCTCTACAGTAAATCAAAAATTAGTCAGGCATGGTAGCGTGCGCCTGTAGTTCCAGTTACTTGGAAGGCTGAGGTGGAAGGATCGCTGGAGCCCAGCAGGTTGACTCTGGGTGGGCCGTGAGTGTGCCACTGCACTCCAGCCTGGGCGACGGAATGAGACGCCAACTAAAAAAAAAAAATGTTAATTTTATTGTTTGTTTTTAGAAGTTTTAATGTGTCTACTAAACAATTTAAAATTATGTATGTGGCTCACGTACTTCTACTGGACAGTGTTGCTCTGATACATGTTCATGCATTTATCCTCCAAATGACTGTTGAGTGCTTGCAAGGGTTTAGGCACTAACCCAGGCAGCAGCTGCATGGTGAGCCCTATGAATCAATCAGAGCCTTCGCTTTTATGGAGACAAATAGAAAACAAGAAAGCAAACGAATAATCACAAAACCAGGTGAGTGTGCAGAAGAAACAGCTAAAACACAACAATAAATAATAAAGGTCAGAGGGTGAGATCTGTTTGTCCAGAGCGGCCATGAAGACTGCACCAGGAAGGAGACACTGATGTTGAGACCTGAGAGTGAGAGGAGCCAGACTTACGAAAAACAGGAGGAGGACTTGAGGAAGACAGAAGAGCATGTACAGGCCCTGAGGGTCCTGAGCACCTTCAGCGAGGAGGCCATAGGTGTCATGAGAGACTGCTGCAGAAGCAGAGGCTGATCATGCCAGTGTGATCAGTCTAGGTAAGGAGTTCAGATTGTATTCAAGGTGAAGTGGGAAGCCAGTGGAAAGATTTCAGCAGAGTGGTGACTTGATCCGTTTATATTTCAAATAGGTTCTTCTGGCAATTCCGTGAAGAATGGGAGGGACCATTAACGAAGTGAGGAAACTAGAGGTGTTGACAGCCTGACCTAAGATGGTGGCAGTAGAATGTGGGAAGTGTGTTTGACCTGTCCCCAAGTCTTTCTGGGGTCCCGAAAGACAATAAGATGCAAATAAATTAATAACCAGGAAAAGTCCAGCTCCTTCCTTAATGCTTCTGAGGAGCTCCAGAGAGGAATTTACGTCTTCCTCATGATCTCTCTCACCCTTGCTCCTGATCCCGGCTCTAGACTCTATACCTGATGTCCTGCTGAGACAGAGCAGGGGCCCCTCTTAGGGGCCTATAGGCTCCCAAGCCTAGAAAGAAAGGAAAATCTTGAGTTCCTTCAAAGGAATTTCCAGGCACCTGGCTAGCCCTGAAAAGTAAATGAGCAGCTTGACAAGTAAGAAGGTAACAGTTTAAAACAATAGCCAGGGAAGTTAGAGTTGTGAGACGTTTGGTTCTCTCTAGAAACAAAAGGTTATCTGTTAACAGGTGCCCATGAACTATTTTTCAGAAACCCAGACCCCCACCAAATGAGGACACTGGCACACAGACCTCAGATAAGAGGGAGCTGGGGAAACTGAGGACTGAGTTCTGATCACTGTTTTTTGTTCCAAATTTCTTCTTGAGGGGGGGTCTGGAGGAAGTCAAGCCCACAGGCCAGATCAAACATTCTTTTCTGTTTGACCTCACGTCTTTAGACAAAACGTCCCTTCCTAAACCAATGGCAAATCATAAAATCTTTAAACCTACCTATGACCTATAATCCCCTGCTTTAAGATATCCCATGGTTTTAGGCCAGACCAGTGTATAACTCCACGTACTGATTTACAATTTTGCCTGTAACATCTGCTTTCTTGAAATGTACCCCTGCCTTTAAAAATACTTGCCTGGCCGGGCTCGGTGGCTCAGCCTGTAATCCCACCTTTGGGAGGCTGAGGTGAGTGGATTGCCTGAGCCCACGGTTCGAGACCTGCCTGGGCAGCGAGACCTCATCTTTACAAAAAATCAGCCGGGCATGGTAGCGCATGCCTGTAATTCCGGCTACTTGGAAGGCTGAGGTGGAAGGATCGCCAGAGCCCAGCAGGTCGAGGCTGCGGTGGCCAAAAGTCTGGGTGACAGAGTGAGACGCCAACTCAAAAAAACAAAAAAACAAAAAAAACTTGCCTGTAAGCCTCAGGGAGGTTGGGTCTTAAGTGTGAGCTGTCCAGGTCTCCTTGCTTGGCACCCTGCGAATAAACATCCTACGGCAAAACCCCAGTGTAGATGTTTGGCCTTACTGCCCCAGGCAAGCACACCCCAGTTTGATTTAGTAACACTCCCTGCTTGCTCTGAACATGACCTTCCAGTGATTCCCCAAGGCAGCCCTAATACAAGTCTAAGAAGTAGGAAAGCTTCACTGAAGACTCAGCAAAGGATGACAAAAACCAGAGGGGAAAAAACAACCTTCACTGTATTATCCTGTATACCTGTTGCTAAAGCTCACTCTAGACTTGTTTCCCATCTCTTCTTTTCCTTGAGTTCCAGACTCCAAACTCTTTTTCTTGAGTTTCAAGGAGAAAATGTTGAAGTCCCCTTACTTCTTATTTTCGGAACAAGCTAGTTTTATGGCCCCATTTTATCTTGACCTCTCCCCTCCAGATGGACTGGGGCTGTGCCTTCCAGAAGTAGATGACCCCTCAACAGAAAAGTGTGTTTTCCTTTGTTGAATCCCTACAATGTGGAGTCATCTGAAGTTAGGTTTTAAAATAGCTTTTTCTTTCTTCCATATTTGAATGACCTCATTGAATCCTCACATGAAGTAGATGTTATTATGAAGAAGAAAAGAGACGCTAAGAGAGGTGGCAGAGTAATTTGTTCCAAACTGCACAAAATCAAGAAGAGATTCAAAACTGAATCCGGCTGAAACCCTAGACTTGTCTTTACCAGCCTACACTACTCCCTCCCACCCTATCCACACACAGAGTCTGGCCCAAGGGCAAAGCCCTTATAATCTCCTTACAACACCATCATCTACTCCTGCTCCCTTTTGGAATGCCACTTTTCGCTTGCTGACCAGAGATTTGAGAATAAATTTTATAAGAATTGTATAATCAAAAATGCATTCTAGTTTAGTGCCACTTTCCCCCTTGAGAATAAGATTGTTGTTGTTTTCTCTAAAGTACAATTCTCTGTGTTCTCAGGAGCTAGTAAGTCACTCAAATTTATTCTATTTCATTTTATTTATTTATTTATTTTTTGAGTTGGAGTCTCACTCTGTCACTCAGACTGGAGTGCAGTGGCCGCTCCCGGCCACCACAGCCTCGACCTGCCGGGCTCCAGCGATCCTTCCGCCTCAGCCTTCCAAGTAGCTGGAACTACAGGCACGCGCTACCATGCCTAGCTAATTTTTGATTTATCGTAGAGATGAGGTCTCGCCAAGTTGCCCAGGTGGGTCTCGAACCCGCGGGCTCAGGCAATCCACTCATCTCGGCCTCCCAAAGTGCTGGGATTACGGGCTGAGCCACCGAGCCTGGCCCATTCTATTTCACTTTAAATAAAAAGCAATAGTCAGACGGATACAGTGGCTCACACTTATAATCCCAGCACTTTGGGAAGCCAAGGCAAGAGTATTGTTTGAAACTAGCCTGGGCAATATAGTGAGACCTCATGTCTACAAAAAAAAAAATTAGTGAAGTGTGCTTGGGCATACCTATAGTCCCAGCTATTAGGGAGGGTGAGGCGGGAGGATTGCTCGAGTCCAGGAGTTCGATGCAGTGGTGAGCCATGACTGGGCCAATGAAGTCCAGTCTGGGTGACAGAATTGATATCTGGACTCAAAAATAAATGAATGAATGAATAAACAAACAAATAAATAAAAATAAAAAGCAATAATCTCTTCTGGAAATCTCAGGTTGTAAGAAGGAACAAAGAGAACAAAGAAAGAAGTGTAAGGGGTAAAAACAGGAATAGCTCTAACCTTGAGGCAGGCATTACTCCTTTCCTGGAAACTTTTTCTGCAGACATTACACAATTGATTGTACCCTTATCTGCCACACCTGCATAACCAGCTACATCTGCTTCTGTAAACTTGCTTGCTTGCCCACGCCTCCAGAATGTTGCGATAAGAGCCCTGGGAAGTCCCAAGTTCTATCTTTAGCCCACTAGGATGTAAATCTAAACTACATAAGACAGCCCTGTGTTGTAGCTTGGGGCCCTTGCTCGGAACTAGTTCCCTGCAAACAGCCACTGGCCAGCAGAGCCTTGACTAATAAACCTCTCTTTTGTCAATTTGAGTCGGTGGGCTGTCATTTAATTGCTCGGACCTTACTTCATCTGGGGCTCGCCCGGGATTCCCAAGCACTTAAACTGTGCCAGTTTCAACCAACGGGCCTTGTGAGGCTACGTCCCTATGCACTCTGGGTTCGCTTGGGCCTGTGTCTCTGGTAGACTCACAACGCCCCCGGGAGCCCTTGGAGAGGTAAGTCAGGTTCCTGATTTCTGTTTAAGTGCACTCCTGTAGGGACCCTCAGGAAAACTGGACACAGCACTACTTCTGGGGTCTGAGGTCCTGGTGAGACATCACTGGGATCTCCTGTTTTGCCCTCGGGTGGTCAAGTCTCTGTGTTTAGTCCTTGTCCTTGTCTTTTCGTGCTTGGTGTTCATCACTGTTGCATCTGTCATTGTTATCAACATCATGGGAAAACAATGTTCTCAGCCTGACACCCCTCTGCAGCTGGTCTTATGTCACTTCAAGGACTTCCAGAAAGCAGTACAGGACACGGGTTACCAGGTCAACAAGGGTAAACTAACCACCTTTTGCTCTCTTGAATGGCCTACATTTCCTAATTGCAGCTGGCCATCAGAGGGGACTTGCAATCCTACCATAGTGGAGGGAGTTCACCAGTTCATCTGTCGCCGTCATCCAGACCAGATCCTGTATATATCAGCCTGGTACCTCCTGGTAATGCAACAACTGTCTTGGATGAGGAAGACCCAGAGAAATGATAACTCTTCTCATATTTTATCTCTACAGGAAACTCCTAAAGCCAAACTTCCAGTCCTCCAGGGTCCTCTGGAGGACGACGACATTATCCCGCCATACCCTGCGCCCGGGTGAAAACAAGGGGCTCAGGAGGCTCTCAGCCCATCACACACTAGGAGCGGGTCCCCCATCAGCCCATCTATCCCCTGCTTTCCCATCTATCCTCAGGAGAGCCAACGGGTCTCAGTCAACTGACGAGCCCGGATTTGTCCTCGGAAAAACTGGAGATGCAGCCGCCAGTGGTTCTCCCTTTAAGACAGGCCCCAGGATTTGATATGGGTGGAACGGGAGCCCCGCCTTTTATGGTATACATCCCTTTCTCTACTCGTGACCTCTACAATTGGAAAAACTAACACCCGCCATTCTCTGAAAGACTCCAAGGTCTTATATCACTCTTAGAAATTATTTTTTTTTACCCACCAGCCTACATGGGATGATTGCCAACAGCTTCTCCAAACTCTCTTCACCATGGAAGAGAAGGAGAGAATCCACCAGGAAGTGAGGAAGCTGGTTCTGGGACCAGATGGCAGGCCTGTGGAGCAGTCCTGTGTGAAGCATGTCTTCCCCACTGAGAGACCTAACTGGGACCCCAACACTGATCGCGGTAGGGAGCATCTCACCACCCATCACCGGACTCTAATGAGGGGTCTCTGGGCTGCCACGAGGCACCCAAGAAACTTATCCAAGGTAAGTGAGGTTGTTCAGGGCCCACAGGAATCTCTCACTGCTTTTCTGGAATGGCTCGTGGAGGCCTACTGGACGTACACTCCGATAGACCCTGAAGCCCCTGAAAACCGGAGGGCATTAGTCATAGCATTTGCCTCCCAGTCAGCGCTGGATATAAGAAAGAAACTGTAGAAAATTGAGGGCTCCGAAGGCAAAAGCTTGTCAGAATTAACAGAGGTAGCTCAGAAAGTTTTTAACAATAGGGACTCCCAGGAGGATAGGCAGGCAAAGAAAATAGCCCAAGTAGTGATGGCGGTCCTGGAGGGAACTGGGCCAAAACAGCCAGCTGGAAAAAGGGGCAACAGAAATGCAAAAAGAAAATCACTGGCGAAAGACCAATGTGCCTACTGCAAAAGTTTGGGCACTATATGAAAGATTGCCCAAACAAGCCGCCCCGACTGCAGGCCCTCCACCACACAGTTGGAAGAGTACCTGCCACCACTGCTCACTCCGGTGCTCCAGCTGCAGACAGACTGATGGGGCTGGGCCTCTAGTAACACCCCTCCAGAGCCCAAGGTAAAACTGACAGTGGGGGGCGAGCCTGTCCACTTTCTAGTGGACACGGGAGCTGCAATCTCAGTTCTACAAAAGGACAAGGACCCCCTTCAACAGAAACGAACTCTGGTCCAGGGAGCTACCAGAGCCCAGTTAGTCCCCTGGACCACCGAAAGGACGGTAAACCTGGGAAAGGGGGAAATGACCCATTCGTTTTTAGTAATGCCAGACTGCCCATACCTACTCCTAGGGCGAGACCTCCTACACAAGCTTTAAGCCAGCATATGTTTCCAGGAAACCATGGCAACTGTAAAATTAAGCCAGTCAGAGGTGTCAAGAGTTCTTGTCACTGTCTAAGTGAGGAGTATGTGCTAACCACAAATAAGCTCCCCCTGGACTCGTCAAACGCCTCCCTACTAGTTCAATTACAGACTGTGTTTCCCCAAATATGGGCCGAATAAAACCCCCCCCGGGGTGGCATCATACCAGCTACCGGTCATAGTGCAGCTCAAAAGTCAGGCAATGCCCATCAGAGTAAAACAGTACCCTATACTCCAGGAGGCCAGGAAGGGTATTGTGGTCCACATCTAGCGCCTCAGGCAGGCTGGAGTCTTAGGACCATGCCCCTCATCCTGGAATACTCCGCTGCTCCTGGTCCAGAAGGTAGGCACAGGGGATTACCGGCTGGTGCAGGACTTAAGGGAAGTTAATAAGCGAGTGGAGGACATTCACCCCCTGGTCCCTAACCCGTATATCCTCTTGGGGGGGCTCTTCTCCGAAAGACAAGTATATACTGTCCTGGACCTTAAGGATGCCTTCTGTAGCATCCCACTGGCCAAGCAGAGCCAGCCCATGTTTGCCTTTGAATGGACAGATCCAGACAAAGGGGAGAGTGGCCAGTTTGGACCTGGCTCCCACAGGGTTCAAAAACTCCCCCACACTGTTCGATGAGGCTCTTCACCAGGATCTCCGAGCCTTTCGGCAACAGTACCCTGGAGTAACTCTGTTGTAATATGTAGATGACCTGCACTTTGCAGTGACCTCAAAAGGTGAGTGCCTATGTGCCACCAGGCATCTGCTCAAAGAACTTCAGACTCTGGGGTATCGAGTATCGGCAAAGAAGGCCCAGCTCTGCGTAAGGGTAGCCACCTACCTTGGCTACAATCTCCAGGGAGGTAAGAGGTCTCTGACTAACCAGTGCATACAAGCTATAATAGGCATTCCAGCTCCAGGAAATAAAAGGCAGGTCCGGGAATTCCTGGGGGCAGTGGGGTACTGTTGGCTCTGGATCCCAAAATTTGCTGAACTTGCAAAAACCTTATACGAAATCACAAGAGGACCGGAGGCCAGCTTCCAATGGACTCCAGAGGGCGAAAATACTCTTCAGGCCCTCAAGAGTGCTTTAATTTCAGCCCCAGCATTGGCCCTGCCAGACACAGAAAAGTCATTCCACCTCTTTGTGGATGACAGACGCAGCGTCGCCCAAAAGCTTGGGCCATGGAACAGGTCAGTTGCCTATCTGTCAAAAAAACTAGACCCAGTGGCCTCGGGCTGGCCGCCCTGTTTGCAAGTTGCTGCGGCCGTTGCCATACTGGTAAAAGACTCAGATAAACTAACCATGGGACAGGATTTAACCATTATGGCCACCCATGCTGTAGAGTCCTTGCTCCGAGGGTCCCCTGATAGATGGATGTCTAATGCTTGTATAACTCATTATCAAGCATTGTTACTAGACCAGCCCCGGATCAAGTTCCAGCACGCCCCCAGCTTAAACCCTGCAACTTTGCTGCCGGAAGAAAGCTCCTCGGAGCCCCTGCACTGCTGTTACGAGGTAACGGAGTTCCAGAAACTATGTTGGGATCTCACGGATGTCCCGAGACATAACCCTGACCTGACAATCTTCTCAGATGGCAGCAGCTTTGTGCAGGATGGAGTAAGGTATACAAGGGCGACAGTAGTCACCTTGCAAGGAACTGTATGGGCCGAGCCCCTGCCACCAGGGACATCAGCCCAGAAAGCAGAGCTGATCATCCTAACTGAGGCGCTAAAGGCAGGGGCAGGAAAAACAGTTAATATTTACACTGATAGCAGGGATGCATTTGCCACGGCGCACGTGCATGGGACAATCTACCGGGAGAGGGGATTGCTCACTACAGAAGGGAAAACTATTAAAAACAAAGAAGAAATTCTGAACCTTCTAGCAGCTATATGGACCCCAAAGCAAGTTGCCATTATCCACTGCCCTGGTCATCAGAAAGGGAACTCAAAGGAGGTGATAGGAAACAGAAAGGCGGACCAAGCAGCCAAGGACGCTGCTCACCGCAGGACCACTTGCTTGCTAACGTTACCCCCCTCCCCTGGTGCTGAGCGAGCCGCCAAAGTATACAGATGAAGACCTCCTGACCACACAAAAACTGGGTGGAATCAATAATCCCGAGGGATGGCTGCAACTCCAGGACGGTAGGATCTTCCTCCCACAAACTTTGGGGCGGCAACTTCTACGCCAACTCCACAAAGGAACTCATTTGGGAAAAACAAAACTGACTGAACTTATACAGAAGGAATTCTCCCTTCCCCGCCTAGATCAGCTGGCACAGGAGCTTATTCAAGGCTGTGTGCCCTGCCAACAAACCAACAGTGCTAAGGTCAGTGTATTCACCCAAGGAGTCTGGAACTGGGGATTAACCCCTGGAAGACATTGGGAAATAGATTTTATGGGGGTAAAGCCTGGACAGTATGGGTATAGGTACCTGTTGGTGCTGGTGGACACTTTTTCAGGATGGGTAGAGATGTTTCCCACTAAAGCTGAGACCGCCTCAGTTACTGTCAAGAAACTTTTAAATGACATCATCCTGAGATATGGCCTACCCATATCAATAGGGTCAGACAATGGACCAACCTTTATTTCAAAGCTCACAGAAGGTATAGCAAAGGCACTGGGGATAAACTGGAATTTACACTGTGCATATCGTCCCCAGAGCTCAGGTCAAGTAGAACGAATGAATCGGACACTTAAGGAGACCTTAACTAAATTAACCCAGGAGACCAGTGAGGGGTGGGTGACCCTCCTTCCCTATGCCCTCCTAAGGGCTAGGTGTACCCCCTATATTAAAGGCCTAACCCCCTTTGAAATTCTCTTTGGATGGCCTCCGCCGTTACTTCCAAAAATTGGAATAGAAAATGTGGCAGAATTATCTAACCATAACTTGCTTCAGTCACTACAGGCACTCCAAAAGGTTCAACGGGCTGTGACGGAAACTGTGCAGGTGGCCCTCCAGAAGCCAGCTCCAGAAATCCCTCACCCATTCCAACCTGGTGATCAAGTTTGGGTGAAACGGCATAAAACTCAGGCAATGCTCCTACCTCAGCCTTCCAATCTGGGACCACAGGTGCTGCCACACCCAGTGAATATGGTCTCTTTTTTTTTGGTAGAGAAAGGGTCTCACTATGTTGCTCAGGCTGGTGGATAGGTTCCAGATCATAGAGATGAAGTCACTTTAAAGATTAAAAAATCAGCCAGGCTTGGTGGCTCAGCCTATAATCCCGCGCCTTTGGGAGGCTGAGGTGAGTGAATTGCCTAAGCCCACGAGTTCGAGACCCGCCTGGGCAACTTGGTGAGATCTCATCTCTACAATAAATCAAAAATTAGCCAGGCGTGGTAGCGCATGCCCGTAGTTCCAGCTACTTGGAAGGCTGAGGCGGAAGGATCGCCGGAGCCCAGCAAGTCGAGGGTGTGGTGTCCGGGAGTGGCCACTGCACTCCAGTCTGGGCGACAGAGTGAGACTCCAACTCAAAAAAAAAAAAAAAAGAAAGATAAAAAAAAATCTATGTTAATTATCATGACTATATTCCAGCATTAAGCACAGTGGTGTATGCACATAGCAGGTGCTCAATACAATGTTTTAGAAGGAAGCAAGCAATTAAGGTGTTAATGTGAGAGGACATGGAATCAACTTATAGAGGAGTTGCAGTTAAAGGATATTGAATCAGCCTCAGTGACTAGAGGGAACAAACTCCCAGAAAATGAACTGAGGGAAATAAATGTGTGGATAAAAGGGCAGGAAAGTTCATATCCCTTAGCCTTTGTTGTTTTTTAAATTATGAAGCAAGGTTGTCTGCTGGAGACTGGAAAAGGAATGTAGAGGAGACCTGAGGAGTGCATTGAATTGTAGCAATAACCTCATGTAGCACCTACTGTGTGCTGAGTTGGGTGCTTCAGAATACACTGTATGTGAGTCCCTATGCTTCAGCCTTAAAACAAGGGAAATCCTGTTATTTGTGACAACATAGATGGACGTGGAGGACATTACACTAAGTGAAATAAGGCAAGTACAGAAAGACAAATACCACATGATCTCAAGTATATGTGAATATTCTACTTAAGGGAATTGCTACTTTGCAGAGACAAAAGAAGATCAGTGCTACTGAAATTTGAGAAATTGGGAAGGAGGCAGGAGGTGAAGGGTAGAGAAGATGAATTCACTTTCTGATATACGTATACATCACACATCATCTGAACAATCGCGTAGGCAGCAGGAGTCTGTAGCCTGCGTGGGTCTAATGAAGACCAAAGGATCAAGGATGGAGACGGAAGTTTGGCAAAACTCTGGATGACTTGGGGTAGCAAAGAGTGGTGGCACGTAATAAGGAATGCCTCACAATAGAGGGGAGAAAGAGAAGTCAGTAGTTACAAATAAGATAAAACGGTAAAAAAGAACTAAGCTTGCTACATACTCAAAGTCAGTAAGCGAGATGCTCTGGCACTGACTTATTTCTTATAGGTCTTTGGGCCATTCCAAAAATATGTAGGTCAGAAATTTTTATTACTAGAAGCAGAAATACTTACATCTTGTATTTCTAACACTGCATAAGCAACTCGTTCATAAATCTGTGCCACTAGATTAAGAGACCTGGGAACATATGTGGTTTCATTCTCTATATCCATGATCCCTAGCCCAGTTTCTAAGACAGAGTAGCTAATCAGAGGTCTGTTGAATTTTATTTTGCTGTAAATAAAATTCTGTTCTTGTATATAGAAAGCTAAAGGACACAATTTTGGACTCTATAAGAGAGGGGTGAAGAGATAACATCATCAAAAATTCATTTGTAGTTAACATATTGTCCTCAGAAAACTAAGTATGCACTTACTGATTTTTGGCTGGGTTACTAGTCCATTGAATGTTCTGTACTTCATTTGTGTTTCCACTGAGCCAAGGATGAGGGTGGAAATCTGACTCTTTTCATGCCACTGGGGTTCAAGCATTTAAATGCTTGACAGCCTTACACTGTGAGGAACCAGACAACTAACAAATGCCTCTGAAATTAACTGTCTTAAATGAAACTAGCAACATATGTTAAATTCCAGACACCTAAATAATTTTCCCCCCAAAAGATCTACCTCCAAAGAACTTTCCCAAAAAGCAAAATTCATAACAGTCTCACCTCTTCCTGAATCCTCAGCATGGGCAATGCAAGCTGGTATAGATACACTTTGAAGAAACAAACATATTAAAAAGCACAAGGTTTGACATTAAAGTCAAATTAAAGAGTAGATTTCCAGCTCATTTGCTTTAAAATGCTGCCCTGAATTGCAAATTACTTCATGGTCTTTATTTAGTGAGCTCTCTTCCTAGACTGACAGAGTCAGCTGCAGAATTGTACTGTCTATAGAAATGATATCATCAGCACTCTGTCCTTGAATAAGACCACAATCATTACATTTGGCTCCTTTTCACAAAGCAGGAACTGAATACATGCTTGTTTACAGCAACAGTATTCAGAAAGTTATCACTTTTGCATTCTATCAATAGTTAAAATCAAAAGAAAGTTTACTGTGAAATGCCCAAAGTCCCTCTTAAAGTAAAAGTCATTTTAATTTTAATACATTACTAATGTTTAAAGTATTAGACTTTTTTCTAGGATTCTGAAGAACATATGAATAATGGTTAATTTTGATATTAAGTCAGATTGGAAAATTTTAAATAACATATTCACTACACATTTTTATATTTCTTATGTTTTTCTGTTCCAACTTAGTATCAAAATAACAAGGCCAGGCATGGTGGCTCATGCCTGTAATCCCAACACTTTGGGCAGAAGGATTGCTTGAGGCCAGGAGTTTGAGACTAGCCTAGGAAACATAGAGAGAATTTGTCTCTACAAAAAAAAAAAATTTCAAAAAAAAAAAAAATTAGCTGAGTGTGGTGTCATGTGACTGTAGTCCCAGCTACTGGGGAGGCTGAGGCAGGATTGCCTGAACCCAGGAGGTCGAGATAACGCTGAGTTGTCATCAAGCCCCTGCACTACAGCATGGTACACAGAGTGAGATCCTGACTCAAAAGTTAAAAAATAAAACATGGCTGGGCTCGGTGGCTCAGCCTGTAATCTCAGCACTTTGGGAGGCCGAGGTGAGTGGATTGCCTGAGGCCACGGGTTGGAGACCTGCCTAGGCGAGACCACATCTCTATAATAAATTTTTAAAAACTTGCTGGGTGTGGTAGCGCACGCCTGTAATTCCGGCTACTCGGAAGGCTGAGGCGGAAGGATCGCCGGAGCCCAGCAGGTCGAGGCTATGGTGGCCGTGAGCGTGCCACTGCACTCCAGCCTGGGCGACAGAGTGAGACTCCAACTCAAAAAAACAAAAATAAAAAAATAAAATAAAACATACTGTTTAATTATAATTAACTTAATGCTAATTATAATTAAATTGTTAAGTAAAAATAAAATAATAGTTATAATGACATCATTTTCATACCTGGTATATAATAGGTAGCTTTATATCCCCACAATCCTATTCCCTAGGGAAAGCCAATGCTGACTATTTGGTATTACTTCTTTCTGACCTTATTCATATATCAACTTTTCTTTTACATGAGTAGGCTCTTATATTTATTTTACGGGATAGAAAATGATCTTGTCTGAATCAAATACCTTTGCAATGAAATCAAATAATAATGTAAAATTTTTGAGAGCCAGAGTCACCATGAAAAAGGTACACATTTACCTCACGTTTTTATTAAAGTGAAGTTCTCATCTGGCAAATATTAAAGTAGCTCATTAAACTATAAGTAATTTTAATTTGGTTCTCATTTACCAAGTATAAAACAAGCAAGCGATTTTATAATTTGAAAAGTTTTACTTTTTTTTAACAAAATAACTACCTCTCTCTAAAAGACATTTTAAACAAAAACTTTATTAAAATGAAGCCAAAACATTGACATCATTTATATGTACAATAAGATCACTAAACTGTTATCATTTCTATCTTAGTAAACCAATTTTTCCAATTTTTGTCATATTATTTTCCCACTTTCAAAAATTGTGATGACACATTAATAAACTTAAAAACAAATGTAAAGTTTTAATTCAATTTAGTTACATTTTAATTTTAATTTTAATTACACTGGAGCATTTAAAGTTGAAAGGTAGTTTAATATAAGGTACAGTACTTTCATTACCTAATTACTTTTACTTGCTTTAAGAACTGCTACTAGTCATCGTTTCCCCTAAAACAGAAACTGCACACAAGAAACACACATGTTCATTAATTTAAGATAAACTTAAAACCAGCTTAAAAATTTTAAATTAATTTTAATAAAAACGAGTTTGTCCCCAGTTAGCTATACAACAGAGAGCATATCACTTTTAATTTTAATTTTAATTTTTTTTTGAGTTGGAGTCTCACTCTGTCACCCAGACTGGAGTGCAGTGGCCGCTCCCGGCCACCGCAGCTTCAACCTGCTGGGCTCTGGCGATCCTTCCGCCTCAGCCTTCCGAGTAGCTGGAATTACAGGCGTGCGCTACACGCCCGGCTAATTTTTGATTTATTGTAGAGATGAGGTCTCGCCAAGTTGCTCAGGAGGGTCTTGAACCCGTGGGCTCAGGCAATCCACTCACCTCAGCCTCCCAAAGGCGTGGGATTACAGGCTGAGCCACCAAGCCCGGCTAAGAGCATGTCATTTAATGTCTTACATACCTCCCAAGATTTTCAGAATAAAGAGAATATATGTAACATCAATTTGTAAATTATGGCCCTATTGTAGAGATGGTAACAATGGGAAACACTTTAGCAGACATGCTGTACCCAGTTCCTACCCCAGAATCCAGTAACTCAAAAATACTTAAGAACAGAGAAACCACTAAGGCACCATATAAACTTATTAGTATACACAGTAGTAAGACAACACCAAGCATGTAGTACTTTACATGCTAAGTAAAAATGACAAAACCCTGAAAGTTTACATTCCATAAAGGTATCCCTGGACACCCCCCAATGTATGCCATGCTAATAGCGAGGATATAAAATCACTGCCTTCCAGAGACCTGGAGTCAACCTGCTGTAAACAGACAAACCAAAACCCTGCAGTATGGCAACAGAGAATGATGTGCAGAAGCTGAACAGTCTTTGGTATCTGGTCAGGCATCCCAGAGTGACAGCAAAGTTTAGTCTACAAAGGATATACTGCTGGTCACTGTGGCTCTCGCCTGTAATCCCAGCACTTTGAGAGGCAGAGGCAAGAGGACTGCCTGAGCCCAAGGATTTGAAACCAGTCTGGGCAACTTGGCGAGACCTGTCTCTACAGTAAATCAAAACATTAGCTGGGCACGGTGGCACACGCCTGTAGTCCCAGCTACTTGGAAGGCTAAGGAGGAAGGATCACCTGAGCCCAGCAGGTCAAGGCTGGGGTGGCCACTGCACTCCAGCCTGGGTGACAGAGTGAGACTCCCACTCAAAAAAAAAAAAAAGGATATGTTAAAGATTGCCATGTGAGAAATGGAAGGAAAAGGCATCTTAGGTGAAGGAAACAGACTAGATCAAAGCATGGGACTAAAAGGCAAATATTTAGGGTATGTTTAATTATAGTATAATTTAATAACCAGTATTCAATTTTTAAGAAATTCTTAAAAAGACAACCAGCAAAACTATATTTATTGTGGATTCAAAATACCTCAGGCTTGTGTTAAGTACTCCAATATATATTTAATTATATATATATATAATAGTTCTATATATATATAAAGTGAGGTTCAGAGATGTTAAATAGCTTGCCGAGAGTGTTGTGGGGATATTAATGTGGTGTCTTTTTCATGGTATCAGGCTTATGATTTTTCTTAGTACTACATCCCATTTGCAGTTAGCTTTCTAAGAAAAAAATCAGCTAAAGTTAAAACATTTTAAAGTTCTCCAGTTTGATTCTTACTTGTAGGCATATCTTTGTAACAAATTTAAAATAGCAGCATTCTTTACATGGCATAAAAGCAGTTAACATCCTTTCCAGAGGAACGAATAAAGACTAGGAAATTCCAGGGAATAGTAACTCCATTATAAGTTAAATTGATGCAAACAAATGCCCAAAAGAGCTTTATTGCTCATCATTCTTCCCTGATATTTGCCTTATTACCTCAATGTAAAACTGAGTTAACAAACCAAAACTTTAAGGCAAAGTCTTATTTTACAATATTATTTCAAGATAAAAATAACAAACATGAATTGAATAATAGTTATGTGCTTGGGTTACAGAATCAGTTTTTCTTTTTTGGGGGGGGTTGGAGTCTCACTCTGTCACCCAGACTGGAGTGCAGTGGCCGCTCCCGGCCACGGCAGCCTCGACCTGCTGGGCTCCGGCAATCCTTCCATCTCAGCCTTCCGAGTAGCTGGAATTACAGGCGCGCGCTACCACGCCCGGCTGATTTTTTGATTTATTGTAGAGATGCGGTCTCGCTGCCCAGGCGGGTCTCGAACCCGCGGGCTCAGGCAATCCACTCACCTCAGCCTCCCAAAGCGCGGGATTACAGGTTGAGTCACCGAGCCCGGCCCAGAATCAGTTTCTTTCTTTCTTTCTTTTTTTTTTCCTTGAGTTGGAGTCTCACTCTGTCGCCCAGACTGGAGCGCAGTGGCCGCTCCCGGCCACCACAGCCTCGACCCGCTGGGCTCCATCGATCCTTCCGCCTCAGCCTTCCAAGTAGCTGGAACTACAGGCGTGCGCTACCACGCCCGGCTAATTTTTGATTTATTGCAGAGACGAGGTCTCGCCAAGTTGCCCAGGCAGGTCTCGAACCCGCGGGCTCAGGCAATCCACTCACCTCAGCCTCCTAAAGGCGGGATTACAGGCTGAGCCACCGAGCCCGGCTCAGAATCAGTTTCTTAATTGATTAGCCTAACGGCATCATTTTAAGATTTGTATGATTACAGCTGGTCATGATAGCACATGCCTGTAGTCCCAGCTACTCACGATACTGAGGTGGGAGGGATCATCCAGGAGTTTGAGTTCAGCCTAGGCAATATACTGAGACCCCATTTCTAAAAATAAAAATCGGTGTAACTGAGGCAAAGAATAGGCGGAAATATTATCATTTTGCCAATGTGGTAAAAAAACCTTGCACTGTTTTCTATTAGCAACACTCAACATTCACTAAATTCGTTCACACGACCGAGTTTTGACATGTTTTGTTAATGACATTAAACTGCCTATTACAATGGCTCAATTTAAACACTGGCTGTTGGTCAGCAAGAAAAACTTCATTATTTACAAATACTGATCGAGTTTTGCTACTAAACTCATTTGATGACAACAGAAAGAATTAGGACCCACTGGCTACCATCCCTTCCTTGCCACAGCCATCACTGCAGAAACATACTGTCGATTCTCTGAACACATCTTTCTGAGTGGATTTCTGGATAACACTGAGCTAATTCGAACTCACTTCATAATTAACAATGTAAATTATTTCACATCATCCTGCCTCTTAAACCTGCTGTTATTATTTTTTTAATTATGCTATCATTCTTCCAGGTAGCAAACCCAAAACTTTTGTGCCTTTCTCTTTCTCCTCTTATATAGTTGCCATAATTACTGATCTGCCCAGACCAGTCCTAGAGTAATATATTTCTTCTTCTTATCCCCCTTTACAATGATTTTTTTAAAAAATTATTTTTAATTGGCAAATTATAACTATATATTTACAGGGAATGTGATGTTTTGATATCCTGGAGTAATAACAGTGCCTTCTTTAGCTCTTAAATGTGTCCTATTTTGGGTGATAACTTACAGGGTCACCTCACTCATATTTCACTGGATGCCAAATTTTGTCTTTTTGTCCACGTGATCTTGAATTCACTGCCTTCTCTGCTGTTTCAGGCCTTCACTTTATCTTTCACCAGGGCTATTATAATAGTCTATTTTAGATGCCATCTCTAGTTTTCTCTTTTCAACCCACCTCTATCTATAAAGTTTCCACATAAGCTTTCATTTTAAGAGGCTGGCTCTAAAACTATTACTCCCCAGCCCTCAAAACTTCAATGGCCCCCCAATGCCTCCTACTACTGCTGCTGCTGCTAACTCACTTTAGTTTTTAAGGCTTTTTTTGAGTTGGAGTCTCACTCCGTTGCCCAGGCTGGAGTGCAGTGGCACACTCACAGCCACCCCAGCATCGACTTGCTAGGCTCCTGCGATCCTTCTGCCTCAGCCTTCTAAGTAGCAGAAACTACGGGGGCACGCTATCATGCCCGACTAGTTTTTGATTTATGTAGAGACGAGGTCTCACCAAGTTGCCCGGGCTGGTCTCGAACCCATGGGCTCAGGCAAGCCACTCACCTAGGCCTCCCAAAGTGCTGGGAATCCTGGCTTGAGCCACCGCGCCTGGCCAGCTTGTTAAGGCTTTTTGAACCTTGCTACATCATTGTCTCACTTCATACAGTTTCTAGTATATATGATCTGAACTATTTATTCACTTTAAATTTGGTGTTTATTATTTAACTTTGGTATTTACAACAAATGCAACCAAATGTTAGATACTATTAACAATTCAAGTACTACCTTGTAAGACATAAGATCAGGCTAGTTGAAGAATATTCTGAGAAAAGCAATTAAACTATTCTAAAAAGCCATTTCAATTACTTATCTGTGAGCATTTGATGTTGCTACTACAGTCGAAAAGAATCCGCCCCACAAAACAGAAAACACACCACCTAAAACAAAGCACACAATATCAAGTAATAAGCTAAATGAATAATACTCTCTTTATATCTGCAATAATTGTTGAGAATTCTGTCAAATCCATCCAACCTTACCCTGGAGGCTGCAAATGGCATTGCACCTGTGAATTGTTACCAATCATCTTGAACTGACTGCTGCATCTCATTTACTTATAAATTAAAAGCTTTTTTGTACTCTTTTTTTTTTTTTTTTTAAGTTGGAGTCTCACTCTGTCGCCCAGACTGGAGTGCAGTGGCTGCTCCTGGCCACCGCAGCCTCGACCTGCTGGGCTCTGGCGATCCTTTCGCCTCAGCCTTCCAAGTAGCTGGAACTAGAGGCACACGCTACCACGTCCGGCTGATTTTTGATTTATTGTAGAGATGAGGTCTCGCTGCCCAGGCGGGTCTCGAACCCGCAGGCTCAGGCAATTCCCTCATCTCAGCCTCCCAAAAGCACAGGATTACAGGCTGAGTCACCAAGCCTGGCTCTTTTTTGTATTCTTTACCATCCCTGTTGATTCTTTAAAAACAAAAATGATCCAACAATGTTTTCTAATTATCAGTTAATGTGCTCAATATTGAATATCTGGAATATACAAAAGCCTAAAGAATCAGACATGTAACAGCCATAACATTGCTGCTGCTAACAACCCCTAATAATGTTATGATAGGTTTCTTTCCTAACTTTTTTCTATGCTTTTTGCTCAAATATAACTGAGATCATTCTAGATGTTTGTAACCTTTTTTCCTGTTTAACATGTCACAATTATTAATCTTTCCCATCATTAGACTCTGTGGAAAAAAATTTAATGGTAGCATATTTTGCTAGTTAATAGTATTAATGGTTAATTATTTCCTTAATAGGTTACATATTAATGGATGGACAGTGGATGAATTTTTTGATTTAACACAGAACTTCCAACACTGCACAGCTTAAAGAGGGTCCTGTAAAAAAAAAAAAAAGGTGAAACCTTAAACTCTTAAAATATAAGACATGCCCTAGAAGGTTGAAAATCCAATCATGCCCTCTTTATTGATCCTATCATATTAACTTTAAAGTTTATTGGGAGAAAAAAAGAACAAACAGAAAATCACTGTCATACACTAAGGTAAAAGTAAAAATAGCCTACAGTCATCAGTTATGTTATTTTCCATCCTTTCCACAGAAATTTTGAACAAGAAGCACAAACCATAGAGACTTTATATTCTTCTAATATCAGTTTAAAAGACACCATAAAAAAATAAAAAGATAATTGACACATGGCAAAAAAATTATATTCTTAAAAAGAACTTTTACAAAACCAGTAACAAAAAGTGCAAAGGAGGTAGAAAATTTAAACAAGTAATAAAGTGATCAAAGAACTGTGATACTCAAACAGTAACCAAAAAAGTGTAAATATAAAAGTGAGGTATCACTTTTCACCCAGAGATTGGCTAAGATTAAATAAAAGGGGTACTGCTCAAAATAAAGATATGTTCCTGCAACTTAAAAGCTTGTTAATCAGTTTTCTTACAAGAAATAATGATGTAGTTACTGTCACACTTAAGAAAGAGTGCAGCCGGGCTTGGTGGCTCAGCCTGTAAACCCACGCCTTGGGAGGCTGAGTGGATTGCCTGAGCCTCTGGGTTCGAGACCCGCCTGGGCAACTTGGTGAGACCTCATCTCTACAATAAATCAAAACGAGCCGGGCGTGGTAGCGCGTGCCTGTAGTTCCAGCTACTTGGAAGGCTGAGGTGGAAGGATGGCTGGAGCCCAGCAGGTCGAGGCTGCGGTGGCCGGGAGCGACCACTGTACTCCAGTCTGAGTGACAGAGTGAGACTCCAACTCAAAAAACAAAAACAAAATCTCATGAGAAAAATCTTATGAGAAATTACTTAACTGGTACAATGTACATTATTCTGGTAATGAATGACCCTAAGATCTCTGACTTCACCACCACACAGTCTATGTATGTAATAAAATTGCACTTGTACCCCATAAATGCATACAAATTTAAAAGGATAAAAAATGGCATACTTCTATAGGGCACATACCATGAATGGTATGCGGGACTGGAAGTTGCTCTGGGTGAAACAGTACTGAGTGAACGGGAAGATCTAGAACATTACTGATTACCACTATAGACTTTATAAACACCATACACTTAGGCTGCACTAAACTTTTTTAAATGTTTAAAAATTAAGTAACTGCATTACAATGTTACCATAGCTACAGTGTCACTAGGTGATAGGAATTTTTCAGATCCAATATAATCTTATAGAATCACTGTTGTATATGTGGTCCATTGTTGACTAAAACATCATTATGAGGCACGTGACTCTGACTCGCTCTGTATATATACAGCATGTATTTATGTAATTTTTTTACATCAGTGAACACTCAGGTTCATGTGGTGCCCATGCCTGTAAACCTACTACTCTGAGAAGCCAAAGTGGGAGGATCACATGAGGCCAGGAGTTCAAGACCAGCTGGAGCAACAGAGCAAGACCATCTCTACAGAAAATAAAAAATTAGCCAGGTGCAGTGGCACATGCCTGTAGTCCTAGCTATTTGGGAGACTAAGGCAGGGTGGGATGGGAGGAAACCATTGAAGCTGAGGAGTCAAGGCTGCAGGGAGCTATGATGGCACCACTGCACTCCAGCCTGGACAACAGATGAAGACCTTGACTCCCTCCCCCCCAAAAAGAAAAAAAGTTTTATATGTTAAAAAGATATTTATACAAATTTAAGGTACATACTAGGAATAAACCTGCAAAACATGACTAAAGGGTAATATATTTATTATTTAAAGAGTTCCAGTGGCACAACCGGTTAACTCCTGGTACTATTATTTACTATTTGGAGCACTTAATTTATTCACAAGAAAAATACTAAGATTCTAATAATAAATGAACATAGTCAAAGAACAATTAAATGAAAATTAAAACAATAAAAATAGTCTCAATAACAAAGTAATTAAAAATAAGACATTTTCATTCTATTAAACTGAAAAGTTTTTTTAAAAACTTATTAGTGAAAATATGGAATAGGCACTTTCAATTGATTTAATCCAGTAGTTTCACTTCTAGTATTACAGCAAAAAGATATAATTTTAAATATGAAAAAAAGTGTCAAGTAGAAGATGTCCATCACAATATTCCTTGACACAATATTCCTTGACACAAGATACAGGAAATACAGAAGAATATAATTTGGTGATCTAAACACTTGGAGTTGTTTCAAAAAGGCTTTTTAGGTAAACATCCATTTTGATATAGAATAAGTTCCTAGAATGGAAAGCATGTAGTGATGAGAATAAACAGTCACCGAGGCATCTCAACTCACAGAATCCCAAGGGGGTGGTGCTGATCATAAGGAACACATTCAAAAGAATTGTCAGAGGTTATTTTACTATTGCCAAAAATCTCACTGATAATATGGGACAAAAGTTGTTTATTAGCAAAAAGGGCATATTCCAGATGTGAAAAAAGAAGGAAAAAGGGACATAAAAGATTAAAAAGTTTTTCCCCCCAAATAAACTGTTATATTAGTTACTATTCCAATGTCTGCAGATGCTTACGCCAAACTAGTATGTCACTGACATTCCTAGGTGTATACTCACCCAGAGGTGCAATAAATAGAATTTGTATGTATTTACTTGCCACTGCACGATGCTTTTAGGCCATTTTTAAGGAAATCAGTGCAGTAACTATTACAAGAACAAATGAGAAAAATGTATAGTCACCTTGAAACCTTTCTGAAATAAGGCAGAAATAAATAGAATTGAGATAAGAATTAAGTAAGAATTAAATGAAGCAGTATATTGCAATCACATAGTTAAGAAAAACCTACCCATTGGGAAGAGGTGGAAAAAATCCACAAAAATATTAATAGTTCTTCATTCATTCACCAACACATAAATTGAACACCTGTTACATACTAGGCACTGTGCTCAGCAGAGAGAGATATAAATTGCCCTGGATTAATTACCATTCTAGCAGAGGGGAGAAAGACAAACTCAAATAAGCCAGTGACAGGAGGACTCCTTTCTCCCCACTTCTCCCCTTTTTTCTTCTGTTTGTTATCAACCATGCTTATGAATGTTCATTTAAAAAATACTGCAAATGACTGAACTTCTCTGATATTTTGAACTAAATCAATCATGCAAATTGGTCACTATTTATTGGGCTCATTTCCAATTCCAGCATTCAGAAATAAAAGAAAACTCTCTATTCATCGACCAAGTGCCAGAAAAGGTTCCTAGAGACCAGGGCAATCTTTTTGTTATTTGCACAATGCAGCTGTGACGCCTTTTCAATTGTCATGTGGATCCCAGCCCTACTACCACCAAACCTGCACACATTTACAGAATTAACCAGAATAAAAACGCTGACAACATAGAGGTGTGAATAGTAATTGTAATTAACCCTTTCCAAAAGAAAAGGTATATATAACAGTACATAATAGAGTAACAAGATAACTCAAGTCTTTTTTTTCCTTTTTACTCAAAGAATAAAGCAAAGATAATACTTTATACCAGGTTAACATGCAACTTTAAAAAAAAAAGGTTAATGTACATATTAAACATGGAAATTCACCAGTAAAATCTTATTTGTCATTTTCTCCCAACTACCTCGACGTTATCCCTCCATTTCATAAAGGTCCTGCTACTGGTCACCTGATAAACACCTTGCTTTTCTGGAGCTTGACATTTCAGTCAATTATGGACATAAGAACACTGTTACAAGTATAATGAAGTATCACATCCACAAAGCAGCTGATGTACTACTTTATCAATGGAGAGGTCCTCGCTCCAATCTGCCCACTCCTTCCCTTCCTCAGCACAAACATAAATATCCCCCAGCCCTGAAGCATTATTTCCCTAGATACCCAACACATCAGCATTGACCAAATAGAAAGCATACAAGTGCTTTAAGATCCTTACTTCTTCAAATTTTACTTGTGTGTGAAATTTCCCCAGCATCCAGAGACAAAAGTTCATGAAATGATAGAGTAAAATTTCTGTCTCTTCTTGAATGCAAATCGTGAGTCAAAATCTCTTTACCATTTTGGAAACTCCAATATGACAAACCAAAACATTTTCAAAAAGTTTTCTTATTTGTTTGTCAATATGCATAGAACGCAACTAGGGAGTTAGAGAGTGTTATACAAAAAGACTAGTTGGAACACATTTTTATCTAGGGTTCTCTAGGGCAACATGATAAACAAGAAAGATTAGTTATCTACAAAAAAGAATTTATCATATTTAAAATCAATATGATTTAGTAACATGTATCTTAAGCACAAATTAAAATTAGTATAGATTTTTCTTATCTCTAGCAACCAAAGGAGCCCCTCATTAGACATAGCTGCCTATTCAATGCTGTATCTTGGACATTAATCTAAAAAATATCCTTAAAAGTGCTTTGCAGGTATCGCCTCATCTCATGGAGCCATAGAGGGATATAAGAAAAGGCTACTCAAATCTAAAGGACTAGTTTCAAGCAAAAATAATGAGAGAAACTCTGTATATCACCAATGGAAGAAGTTTAGGGCAACAGTACATATTACAGTAACTTAAAAATCATATACACACTTCAATTTCCATGCATGAGGATTTATAATATGAACACAATGTAATTGTACATAACTGAAAATACAATCTTTCCCCAGACTTTATAGTCATACTCTATAGTCAGTTTAAAAAAAATTTGAACAATATGTGATGAATGCATTAAGATTCTATCAAATATTTTGGTTTGCGAGTAGAACCTAAACAAAGAGGAGGAATTTGGGCACATACATCACACAAATGAAATAAATGACTGAATATCTAAATGATATGACACACAATTACTAACTAGCTATGAGAATTAAGAGGCTCTTATGCAAGCAACAAATTTGACTAAGAATTTCAAACATACAGTGTAATTTTCTGTTAAATGTTTTAAAAAACAGTAAAAGATTTCAGTTCAATTTTCTAGTCTCTGCATTAACTAATACCAGGGTCATGACATAATTGTATTAGGAAAATAGAAAAAAACTAGTTTTGTTCATGCTTCATTACACTATGGTTTGCTGAGGGTTAGTTGGGTATCTTCAATTTCAAGCCTTTTTGTGCAAATAAAGCACAATTGTGACTTAGAAATCCTCCAGGTGTGTCATTAGTAAGACAAGCACATGATAATATCATTAAAAACACATACAATTTGTTAGATGGACTTAAAAAATCAACACAAATCAATTTTCAGGCACTTCTTGAGTACAGACTATGGGAATTTTCTGCCAGAGAACAGCATACCTAGCAGGCAATACCATAAAGATTTAAACTTTAGATGTTAGAACACACAAGGGCTAGACAATTGATAAGAAATACTGCATAACTAATCCAACTGTATCCTGTTACACTTCTTCACAATTCGACAGGATTTAAGGGTTAAATAGAAGCACCTAAAATTGTGTCACCTAAAATTCTAAATTCTGCCTTTTTTTTCCTTTATTAATAATCTATTGCACATTCTTTGAGGAAGACACATAACTTAATCTACTCCATGCCTAACTAGTAGCTCAAGGAGCTAGCAGAGTCTAGGTATTTCTCTTATCTTTCTGAATCTACTTCTCTGCAAATGAAATTAAATTAAGAAGCATTAACATATTAAAGACAGTATAATTTAAAGAATTCTATTAATACTATTGACTCCTATATACTGTATGCACTGCAAGCTGGTCTTTCGATGGACTCAATGAGTCTGACAATGCTCTCTAATGAGCAAATTCCAAATCAGTAAATCAAGCCACCTGTGAGAAGATAGCAAGGAAGTAGAGAAGCTACTTAGAAACCAGTGATTTGGGGAACATTGATTTATAGGCAAAGTTTAGATTACCTCCAGGACTGGGGTAATAGATCTTCATCAATGGTAAATGAAGATACAGGAGCGTAAAGATAGCTGAGCTATGGGAAAGCTGATCCTGAAACAAAAAGTTCCAGATTATATTTGGAGAGTGGGAGGGGTCAAAGTTAAGTAATGTGAAGAAATCTTGTCTCTGTCCAGCCCTGAAAAAGGAAATGATGCCAGAATACAACGGGGCAACTGAGAGATGACCCCATAGTTTGCAGATAACCTATGATGTGGTGCTACTGCCTACATACACAGCAAAGCATTCTACACATAATGTCTGCAGAGAAAACAAGAAAGGTGTCTACAGTTTTTCTATTTACACGAATATAAACAGCTTTTGAGGTTGTCTGTACTGTATGTGGTTGCTGTACTTACAGCAAGAAATGTAAAATGCCTATCAGAGAGGGGACAGCGGAGTCCCAATTCTAGGCACCTTCATATTATATACTGAGACAAAAAGGAAAAGAACCTCTCAAGGACTTCATGGCTTTCCTCAAGCTCCATGCACTTCTCTGTGACCCCGTGTAACTACTTACTAGGCACATCTAAAGGCCAAAAAACAAGAACTCCTCTTCCCTTGATTTCATGCCACAACTCTAAAATCGCTTTTTCTACCTGCATTACAAATGCCAGCCAGTAATGCTAAAGCACTTTTTAATTCTTTTTTTTGAGTTGGAGTCTCACTCTGTCACCCAAGCTGGAGTACAGTGGCACGCTAACGGACACCCCAGCGTCGACCTGCTGGGCTCTGGCAATCCTTCCGCCTCAGCCTTCCAAGTAGCTGGAACTGCAGGTGAGTGCTACCTTGCCCAGTTAATTTTTGATTTATTGTAGAGACGAGGTCTCGCCAAGTTGTCCAGGCTGGGCTTGAACCTGCGGGCTCAGGCAATCCATTTGCCTCGGCCTCCTAAAGTGGTAGAATTATTGAACCACCGAGCCTGGCCACTTTTTTATTCTTAAGGCAAAATGTCATATAAGGAAATGAATTTCTACCCACTCCCACAAACTCCCAACCCACCTTCCTTCATTGTATTCTTTGCCAATCATGAGGACTAAGATGTGCTGGGAAGAAAACTGAAAATTTCAAACAAGAACTTTCTATATAATGTGTAAGTTATACTTTACAAATGCTATTATGACAAAATTAAACATTTAAATGCATATAGCATTTAAATGTATATGGTTACTTATCAAAAAAAGTTACACGATTTTCAAAATTAGTATCAAAACTAGGATATTTAAATCCAGTCATGTGTAGAGAAGTATGAATCTCTGTTCTTCTCAAAGCTGAGCACAATGACTGTAAATGAGATGTTTGTTTTTACCTCAAAAGCAGCATATTAAAAATCCAAAAGCCTTGCTCCTTGCTTAATTCCACTTAAATTACATATAAATTGCCAATATGACTTTTTACGAGGCTCTCCATGTTATTTGAGAGTAATACTGTTAAAATGATTTTGATATTTTCATATATAAATTAAAATTTTTTTCCCAACTGTAATTTGATTTTATTTACAAATACACAAATGTCACCTTATTTTTAATGCTTAGTCAAGAAGGGTAGAAAACAAAATCATGTTTTGTAAATGTGGTATAAGATTTCATGCATTCTCATGATGTAGTCTCATTAATCTACTATACTAACTCAACTACAACAACTATAACAATGCTTTAAACATCCAATTAAGAATAAATTTTGGCCAACACCTTGATGACAAGTGAATACGCTGTTATTGTGTTAAACTGATATGACAGCAACCCAAAGGATTAAGCAATTGATTATTCAAAATTAAAAAATTAAAAGGACAAAAGGTGTGAATTTTCTGGGCTATGTGACAGAATATTTTTCTGATGAAACTATAAAACAGATTTGGGTTAAGGAGATTTTTTAATAGACAAGTAATTCCTTGCAGTGATCTGAAAAAATAAGAACATTGAACAAAACTTGGTTAATTCAGCATTTACTTTTGTAAAAGCATGTGAACAAATATTAAATGTTATGCTTGCATTTTGAACATTATGAATATAAAACACAAAAAAAATCCAATGTTGAATACTGACTTCCCATGCCTGACTTGGACTCAGATATTGAGAATTTTATGGAAAGAAACTTTCAAAGTTTTGTCATGCCTTATAGTATGCACTATTATTCCTCACCAAAATCTTCATGAAATTTAAAAGGCTGGTATTAAAAGTAATATTTTTTCTTGAATATTCTAAAACATGCTAGTTTGGATTAACCTTTAGATTTTTAGGACATGAAAGCTATACAGAGTATCCAATAATATGTTTTAACACTTTTAGGATAAGTTTGTTTACAGATGTGACAGGAATACCTTCAAAGTTCAGATACTGACAAAATAACACACTGTGTCAGTCAATTTTCAAATCAAATTCTTAAAAGCATTTTAAAAACCTTTGAATTTTATAATTGCCAAATAATACATTTATGTAACAAAAGATACAAGAAAATGTATAGAAACAAGAAAATTCAAACTATTCCAAGTTCTGAAATAAGAAATTTGCAAATTAAGAAACTACTGATGTTGCTTGGAAAATATGTCTTACTTTTTTTTTTTTTTTGAGTTGGAGTCTCACTCTGTCGCCCAGACTAGAGTGCAGTGACCGCTCCTGGCCACCACAGCCTCGACCTGCTGGACTCTGGCAATCCTTCCATCTCAGCCTTCCAAGTAGTTGGAACTACAGGTGTGCGCTACCACGCCTGGCTAATTTTTGATTTACTGTAGAGATGAGGTCTCGCGAAGTTGCCCAGGTGGGTCTCGAACCCGCGGGCTCAGGCAATCCACTCACCTCAACCTCCCAAAAGTGCGGGATTACAGGCTGAGCCACTGAGCCCGGCAATATGTCTTACTTTTACTCTCAAATTCACTTTAACTGGTTGACATATAATTTAATACTTTAAAAGACTATAAATTATTAATAACATTTATAGAACATTACATTTCTGGGTAGACATGTTTCACACAACAATTTCCAAGTAATGCTGAGAATTCAAAGAATTCACTTGATAATTTTAATCACAACTTACAATTGACTGATTAATGGATTAACAAGTTACTCAGTAATTTAGATGCCATAAGAACCAATAAAAGAAATAAGCTGGTAATTGTTCATTATACAATTCTGCCCATTAGTAACACTAAGCAGAGTATTTGACAGATACTCTGTTCAGCTAAATTACATATTTCCATGTGTGTGATTGGTCAACAAAAAAAATAGTACACAATATCATATTTTTTCTTTTTTCTTTTTTTAAGAGCAGCTCATTGATTTTGGGGGTTGGTTAGTACAATACAGAAAACATATGGGAAAAGTACAAATTGGCACTAACATCAATGCCAACACTTTTTCCATTATGATTATAACTAAGGATATTTGCTTTTCTTTTGAACATAAATCAAAGCCATTAGCTTGAACTTGAGGTATATACACAATACATACACAATCTTATGTAAAATACTTTTCATAAGTAACATTACATTGTAAAACATTGGAAACTGAGTATTTGTGCTGATTTGTATTTTGACTTAATGGAACAAAAGAGAACATTCAACTAGGGAGGATTATGCTGACAATAAAGCTCTTAAAGTTCAAGATGTCTTCCTCTCCCTTTGTACTTACCACAGGCTACACAATGTCCTGAGAGGATATGTTGTGAGAAAAATGTCAATCACAGTTTTAATAACTTACTTTGGAAAAAACTAATGAGAAAAAAAATTGGAAGGTGACACTTCATCTTTGTTTTCAAATAAGTGGTCTTAAGTTTTCTTCTTATAGAAAAAGTTTAAATCCGTTTATTATAAATATATCTAAACCATTAATTTTTGCAGCTTTCAGGTGAAGTCCAGAACTTCATTTCTACAAAGTCTATGAGAAGAGGTCAGTAGAGATCATCTAATTTTAAGTCGTGACATCATCCATTCAAGTCCTTGGCATAATCTAAAGAAAACAAGATCATTTGATTACGTTCTGAACTGAAAACTGTGAACAGTAAACTAACAGCAGATACTTATTTTTCATTTATCTAAACAACAAAGATTTAAAAGTCAACAATGTTCAATGTTTGATGCTGCTACAGGGAAGGCATATTCTCATACCCAGTATACCAGTGCTTTTTCGGTCCAGTTATATCTCTAGTGCCTACAACACTGCCTGACACATAAAGGGAGCTCAGTAATTATACAATGAGTAACCAGAGGAAGTAATGTATTAAAATATATCTGGAAATATGTATCAAAATATTAAAAATATTAATATCCTGCACTTTTTAACTACTACTAGAAATGTATCCCCCCCAAAAAAAACAGATGCCGGGCTCGGTGGCTCAGTCAGTAATCCTGCACCTTGGGAGGCCGAGGTGAGTGAACTGCCTGAGCCTGTGGGTTCGAGACCCGCCTGGGCAACTTGGTGAGACCTCATCTCTACAATAAATCAAAAAAATTAGCCGGGCGTGGTAGCGCGTGCCTGTAGTTCCAGCTACTTGGAAGGCTGAGGCGGCAGGATCGCTGGAGCCCAGCAGGTCAAGGCTGCGGTGGCCGGGAGCGGCCACTACACTCCAGTCTGGGCGACAGAGTGAGACTCCAACTCAAAAAAAAATCAGAAATAGGCCTGGTGTGGTGGCTCACACCTGTGATCCCAGCACTTTGGGAGGCTGAGGTGGGAAGATCGCTTGAGCCCAGGAGTTTTAGAACAGCCTAGGCAACATAGCAAGACCTTGTCTCTACAAAAAATAAAAAAAAACAAGATGGGCATGGTGGCACACTCCTGTAGTCCCAGATGCTCAGGAGGCTGAGGCAGAAGGATCACCTGAACCTACAAGGTCAAGTCTGTAGTGAGCTGTGATTGCACCACTGCACTCCAACCTGTGTGACAGAGTGAGACCTTAATAAAAAAAAAATCAGAAATAAACATAGGTTTACATACGATTCGTCCCTAAAGCATTTTCAATAGTAAAAAGTAGAATTTAAATGTCTAGAAATAAAGGAAAAAATAAACAAATTATGAAACATAACTTAATGAAATATTGAAAATTTTCCTTTCAAGAATGACTGATATAAAATGTTCATGACATAAATGAAGTAAAAATGTCAGGTTATTAATTATATAGTAGAGTTGCTGAAACAAAGTATACACTTAATTTGTATGTTACATCTGTATATTAAAAACTTGAGGCCTGGTATGGTGGCTCACACATGTAATATGAACACTTTGGGAGGCCAAGGGGGGAAGACCGCTTGAGCCTAGGAGTTCGAGATCAGTCTGGGCAACATAGTGAGATCTTGTCTCTACAAAAAATCCGAAAGTTAGCCAGGCATGATGGCATGTGTCTGTAGTCATAGCTACACAGGAGACTCTGATGAGCTGTGATTGTGCCATTGCACTTCAGCCTGGGTGACAGAGCAAGAGTTCAACTAAAAAAAAAAAAAAAAACAAAAAACAAAAAACTAAAGGCAATAAAATTTCATAATAGTAATACCAGTTATCGCTGAGCAATGAGTAATGAAACATAATCCAAAATATCGAAAGGGGTGTTCTCTGTGGTAAAAAAACTGAAAGAATACCAAGAGAGAAATGTACACATCATGTTACAACAAAATAAAGAACTATTATAAAGCATTAACTATTGTTTATGATGAGCTGTAGACAGAAAAAGCTATGCTATAAAAATAAAGTCTCAAATTTTTGTGTTAAGTTTAATGATGTTAAAGAAGACACACACACACACACACACACACACACACACATACACACAAGACAGCAATGAGGCAAATAAATGAATTGTTTTGGGGTGGTTGGCCTATATTCCTATGACTAAATTTCTTACCTTTAAACTACTGGTTGGAAATAGTACAAAATAATAAAAATAAGAAGTAAATAAGCCAGGTTCGGTGGCTCAGCCTGTAATCCCGCGCCTTTGGGAGGCTGAGGTGAGCGGATTGCCTGAGCCTGCGGGTTCGAGACCCGCCTGGGGAACTTGGTGAGACCTCATCTCTACAACAAATCAAAAATTAGCCAGGTGTGGTAGCGCACATCTGTAGTTCCAGCTACTTGGAAGGCTGAGGCGGAAGGATTGCCGGAGCCCAGTTAAATGAACAGTAGTTACCTAATAGCAACTGGAAAGTGGTGTACTAAGGACTTAATATCCATTATCTTAATTAACGGTCATAACACTGAGATCAGAACCTTTCCAATGTTACACAGGAAACCCAGCCTTGGCAAGGTTAGCAAATGGCACAAGTGGAAGTCAAATGAGACCACACTCCAAAGTTTGTGATTTCCAACCCATTACATCAAAATGCCAACCAATAAATACTAAAACCAAAAATTTAGACCAAGGTAGTCAGACTGTAGAAGGGAAACAGAACATTTCCCTTAAAACCAAACATTTCAACTTGCTAACTGCTGCAAACAGAAGACCATGTGAACCAAAATGTGAAAATACCATCATCTGCTGCTTTCCACTTTTTCAAATGAAACTGCTTTTCTTCTTTTTAAAATAGAGTTCATATCCTTATTAACTAATGATACACTACAAATTACTCAATTATCAAAGCATACAAATTAAATCTTATGTCAATCATAGATGACTTGTCTTTATTGCCAAATTTAATATTATACTCAGTGTTTTTGCTTGATAGACAAAAGATCTACAAGGGAGGACCCATTATAGTACAGGCTTTCCCTGCTAGGTAAGTGTTCTAGGAAGCCATCAGCATTAGTATACCAGCTAGCATTGTGAGAGGCTGTATTCAGTGTCAGTCAATTTTTTCTGGAGATTCTTTCAACATGTTTGCCCATTTCATGACAGGTGATATACAAGCACAGTTGTCCACACCACACTAAATATTCAGCAGTTTTTGACCAGAGACAGCATGACCCCCGTAACCCATCCTCCCTCTTCAGTCATCTCACCCTGAGCAAATTTTTTTTGTTTACCAGATGAAAAAGTCCTCAAAGGGAAACGTTTTGCCAATGTGGAAGAGGTGAAACAAAAAATGGCAGAAGCACTAGAAGACATCAAAAGTGACAAGTTCAAAAACCATTCTTGAGCAGTGGAAAAAGCGTCTCAATAGGAGTATTGCATCAAACGGAGAGTACTTTGAAGGTTACTGAAGTTTAAACATGTAAGAATAAATACACAATTTTTTATAAATAAATTGTTTTATTGGTCCTCCCTCATATATCTATCTCGACATGTATTAAACTATCTGACAAAGAAATATGTAATGTATTTTCACTTAAATGAATAATACATGGACAATTGGTATCATCTGTGATTTATTTTTAATGAGCAGGTCTGCTTTGTTAAGGTTCTAATTATGCTATTCCAAGTGTCTGTAATAGTGCCTTTTATTTCACTAAGATTTGGCTTCAATAACTCCCTACATTGGTTCACTCTTCATAATGGTCTCAAAAGGGAAAGAATTTCTCCCACTTGAGCAAATCCATCTATCTATGCCCCAAGTTTTTGTCCTTTCCTAACATTTCCAGAACCTCAACCCAAACTATAAGACCTCTATTGCGAATCCTTCATCTCTAATATAATTCTTTTTTCCTCTGTTTTAAAATACAGTCATGTACCCCTTAACAATGGCCTACACATCCTGAGAAGTGCATTGTTATGAATATCGTACTTCTGTACCTAAATATATCTAAACAAAGAAAAGGTACAGTAAACATAACGGTATTTAAATCTTATGAGATCACCATTGGTGTTTATGGTCTGTCATTGACTAAAATATTGTTACAGGGTGCGTGACTGTATATGCAGAACTATTACATTTTGGAAAATCAAGCAAAAACCTTGCTTTAGCTTGGTTCTCCTTTTAGCTTTTTATCTTATTTCCAAACTCCTCTATTTCATTTCTCCTTCCTCTTATTGTCACACTCAAGAGTTTACAAATGCTATTTTTGTTTCCTAAAATCCACTTCCTCTTTACTTATACTTACCTGACACTCACAGAATTTGTTCTGACCAACTACCTGATTAAATTAACTTACTTATTGTTAAATTCAGTGGTACTCTATCTTCCTGGTCCTTGACCTTACATTTGATAATGCTGACCACACCACCTACTTCTTGAAATACTTCCACCTCTAGGCACTAGACCAGGGCAAAATTCTACTGTAGGCACCCACCTCTCCTCTACCACTTGTCATTCCAGACCCAAGGACCCTCATGTCACATTCTCTTCAATTCTTCCAATTTTTTTTTTTTAGTGCAACAACTCCCTCTTGACCACATTTGTGGCAAAGTATCCCCAAACTAGTCTTACACATGCATACTCTTCTATTTCAGCTTTTTTGTGCATAAAATATGACTTAAAGACAATTATTCTATAAAATTCTTATGAGAATTAAAAGCACTCCAAACACAAGACATGTTCATCAAGCGTCAAATTTTAACTTCCACCACAAATGGTTAAGACACATTTCCTAACTTCTCCAATTCTTTTTGACACTCCCATTTCTCTGAGCTTCTACAGGAACTATATCAGCTATATGCCTATGTATTAGTTCAGTAGGTTTATGGGTATTTTGCTTATTTTGTATGCTTGGTCACTTATAGAACCACTCCAAAATGTCTCTGATTATAGACATGGTCATCCTTCACCTCTCCCTTATAATGTGTTTTACAAAATATCTTTAAATATTTATGACTTTTAAGATAATATACATGTTTCTAAGCTAAACATGTTATCTAAGAGGAAGGCTTCTTACCCTTCGCCAGTAAGAGCACAGCATGCCTGGATATGCCACTGATGATCTTTAATAGAAGTTAGCTTCAAAAACTGGGAGATTTCTGCTACAGTCATACATTCTTTAACATCTTGTTTATTAGCAAAAATCAGCAATCCAGCTTTCCTTAGGTCCTATTAAGGCAAATAAAACTGTAAAGGCCAGTACATTTTTTCCACATATTTTTCAATGTAATTAACAGAATATTTTTTTACAATCTTAGTAACCTAGAATTTCTCAACTATTTGACATAAAAGCATCTCACAGGTTGATAGAAAGTAAACTTCACTTGTATATATTTATATATTTCTTCTAGTCTTATACTATATTTATAGTCCTAAGTGCTGTATTTAACAGTAATATTTTCTTTTTTTACTTTTTTTCTTATAAAGATGTGGGATACAATTCAGGGTTAGGTATAACAGTAATATTTTCAAATATATACTACACACCACCCCAATTCATAACTAGGTTTAAACGGCTACTAACAACTGTCCTTTAGCCGAGCACTCAAAAGCTCTCCAAAATTTTATCCTCCCTATACTTTTCTGTTTGACCTTACATCACCTGCTCTACACACTGCTTTAATTAGCAATCTATCTACTGCTTTCTACACAGTCTTGGGCATTACCATTTCTATGTTGTTCAAATCATTTCTCCTGCATGTATTCCCTTTTGTCTACTCTCCTAAACCAGCCTTTCCTAACTAGGGTTCAGCAAGAGAATTAAGCTCTACAGAAAATTATTTGAGTGACTACATTGCATATACATACAATGCACCTAGAAGGTACTAGCTATGTATTTGTATGTATATGTATCTATATACATAGCTAGTACCTTCTAGGTGCACAGAAAATAAATGAATTCATATAAGTCTTAGGGCTTAATTCCCAGTTGAAGGGCTATCCTAAACCAATCCTCCTCGTGCTAACATTCCTATCTTTATCCATAAAAATGTATTAGATTTGAATATACAATTGAACCATCTTGGATTAGCATTAAACTTAACAAATTTCCCCAATTAGACGTTCTACCACTTATCACTTATGTATTAGTTCAGTAGGTTTATGTGTATGATTCAGAGGCAAGTTTTTTAACTTTCTGAATTTGTTCCTCATAACTAACATTTACTGGGTATCTGACCTGAGCAAGACACCAATCACACTAACCCTTTTCCAAATTTGCATACCCAAATGACTAGTATACTTTACTCACAAAACAGGCCAAAGGTTCTTAGTCTCTGCTCCACTCCTTCCTACCCCAAAACTTTTAAATGCCAGAGACTTCCTTGATAATATATTCAAAGTTAGTAGCCTTTCCCCATTAAAATGCACACACATAGCCAGACTCGGTGGCTCAGCCTGTAATCCTGCACTTTGGGAGGCTGAGGTGAGTGGATTGCCTGAGTCCGTGGGTTCGAGACCTGCCTGGGCAATTTGGTGAGACCTCATTTCTACAATAAATAAAAAAATCAGCCGGACATGGTAGTGCATGCCTGTAATTCTGGCTACTTGGAAGGCTGAGGCAGAAGGATCGCCGGAGCCCAGATGGTTGAGGCTGCAGTGACTGGGAGAGTCCACTGGTGACAAAGTCTGGGCGACAAAGTGAGACTCCAACTCAAAAAAAAAAAAAAAAAAAAAAAAAAAAAATGCACATACGTATACATACAAAAAATATTTTCCAGTTCAGGTACAATTTTAGGATTACTGGGCCACAGATACATGAAGGATACATTCAATTAGTGAATTAAATGCTCATAAATTTCTGCCTACATACATTAAGAGACATTGACAAAACAAAGGTTTTGATGCTACACTTGCAAGTTTTCTCAACTGTTTTGAATACTTTCTTTTTCTTAGGGATTTCAGTGAGCTATTTTGGTTTTAATAATATGTATATGTGTTTAAAGCAATAGTTTTCAGTAGGTACAAAAAGACCTTGCTCCACATTATTTTACTCTAGTTAGAATATAATTTTGATGACATCTTTGATTCTGATGCAAATAAAAATTATTAGTATATTTATTTGGTTAAAGAGAGTTATGTAAAATGTTTTATGTAACAATCAAATTGACTTTTAGTTACAGTGCCCTCTGCAGGATGGCAGCTATTAATGCTACCACAGTCAATACAGTTACCTGAATAGTACAGTATTGCTAGAATGCTAAGATTTCAAGTTCAACTAGTTTCACCTACAGTTCAGTTCACCTGTATATATAAAAGGCAAAAAATCTGAAAGGATATACTGTAACTTGCACATATATACTCATTAAGGATATACTGTGAATATTTTTCTCTTCTCCTAAACAGAAAATGGGATAATTATCAATAGTTGATATGTGGCTGAGTCACTAAGTCGATAGACTTTCCATAGGATTTAATTCCTATCTTCCTATCTTCTAGGTTTCAGTATCTCTTGCTAGTGTGTGTCGAAGTCTTTTATAGGTCAGGTTTGCCAATGCTGGCATGTTCAAAGAACAAACTTCTAACACAAATACTTGGTACAAGTTAAGACACATAGTTTATGTTATTTGATTTAAAAGTAATTTGTATTCATCACTCTTAGTGACAAAATTATTTGTAGAAGCTCTTGGATTGAAAATTGGAAAACACAAGAAACAAAGCCAATTACTGAAAGGTCCAAAAAAGATTGAATGTAATTCTTTCTAGCTCTCAAAGGCTCAAACTTTTTAAAATCTAGGGTTCTTGACTTTTTGTTTTTAAGCTATTTTGCCTATTTAAAAATATTTAGGAAGAGAGAAAAGAAAATCTTTCTTTTTATTATATAATCTCAAAACAACTATGCATTATGACAGTAAAAAAATAGATATGCTGAATTAAGGTAGTTTACCAACTTAGCAAGAGGTAAAAGTATAAGATGAACAATGATGAGTTTTTGTACTTAAGCCACTTCAAATACTTTAAAATCCTTACTGCTACATAGCACAGATTTCTGTTCTAAAGAGTGTAATATGCATTTTAGTTTAGTCAAGAAGATGATTAACAGCAGTTGTAAGACACATTTATTTAGCATTTTCTGTATGCTATATATGTATAGTTGTCAATTTGTTTCTCAAACTTTAATTCTCAATCTTTAATCCATTTGTCCCTCCTCAGAACTCTGCCTGTTTGGCTCTTCCTTTTTTTTTTTTTTTTGGAGTTCGAGTCTCACTTTGTCACCCAGACTGAAGTGCAGTGGCATGCTCACCGCCACCCCAGCATCAACCTGCTGGGCTCAGGTGATCCTTCTGCCTCAGCCTTCCAAGTAGCCAGAACTATAGGCGCATGCTACCACGACTGGCTAATTTTTTGATTTATTGTAGATATGTGGTTTCGCCAAGTTGCTCAGGCTGTTCTTGAACCAATGGGCTCAGGCAATTCCCTCACCTTGGCCTCCCAAAGTGCTGAGATTATAGCTTGAGCCACTGTGCCCAGCCTTTGGCTCTTCTTAACCCTACTGAGTGGCTTGCTCTAGCTACCAACTTCATCTGTAATTCCTTTCTTCTCTGATAAGCTCCACATTTAGTCTTCTTTCACTTTGCAAGTAGGCCCTATTTAGGTCTTTGTTTTTTTCTTCTCCTAGTAAAGAGCCTGAATGAGAATACCTAAATTCAGATTCTGGTATTAAGGTCAAGTTATATAACTTTTCTGGGCTTCAGTGTAACCAACAGACTAGGTTAAGTGACTCACCCAAATGAATAACCTCAGCTTGCAAAATTCACAGGCTTTGTCTGAACATACTATTGGGTTTTTTATATACTGATCCTGCTACATATTGGCAAATTAGAATAAAAGTCAAATAGGGAGGCTACCTGTTAACAGAGTAAAAAATACTCCAACTCAAAAAATATATATATATAGCCAAGAGACAAATATTTACATGTCCTTTTCTTTTTCCAAGGTCTTTGTAAAACAACCCTTTAAGAATAAACCGAAGAGCCGGGCTCGGTGGCTCAGCCTGTAATCCTGCGCCTTTGGGAGGCTGAGGTGAGTGGATTGCCTGAGCCAGAGGGTTCGAGACCCGCCTGGGCAGCAAGACCTCATCTCTACAATAAATCAAAAAATCAGCCGGGCGTGGTAGCGTGCGCCTGTAATTCTGGCTACTCGGAAGGCTGAGGTGGAAGGATTGCCGGAACCCAGCAGGTCAAGGCTGCGGTGGCCGGGAGCGGCCACTGCACTCCAGTCTGGGCGACCGAGTGAGACTCCAACTCAAAAAAAAAAAGAATAAACCGAAGAATCTTGCATCTTTACAAAAACACAAAGTTGAAAAGTAAAAAACAAAAATCCTTGGTCTTCTGCTTCACTTATGGGTTATTCCTCATATCCCAAACTAGAATTGGAACTTGGCAAATGAATGCATAATAGCAAAATGTATTTTTTTTTAAACCTGAAGAGGTTCAAATACAGCCATCAGAATTAAGAGTCCAAAACAGGAAAAGGTACATTTTGGTGGCCATGATCACAAGGAAAATGAGGAACTTTAAGTTACAAAAAAAGACTTCACTAGGTTTCTTAAAGTCTTGAAAGGTTGCCTAAAACATATCACAATTCTTAAAGCAAATCTCAAAAATAAATCATCAAATCAATATTAAAATTAACATAAAGTTTCACTACAAAGTTCAATTTTCTTAAGCTTTACGAAAATCCCACTAAAATAAAAAAATTCTCATCTAAGTATTAACTTTACAGTCTTACCTATAAATATAAGTTAAGAAAGTAGCATTTGTAATAAAAGGCATTCAAAAATAATCAACTGTCAGCACAATATTATGTAATTTTATATTTTCTATTACCAAATTGACTATATTACTCAGTTTATTTTTTAACTTATGTCACAGAAATTTTTCAGGGACTCAGAAAATATATCTAGCCATATAATTTTGTTTAGTCTAAGGGAATATCAGAGAAACCTAAGAGCAATTGCATTTACATATTAGTCTGCTACCTGAGTGATAATCAAGAATTGCTATGCACTCAGGTACTTTAACATATTTCTAATGATAACCCTCGGTACAATCAATCTTTTCAAAATGCAAAATGAAAGTCACTTATAGGAATTCTTCATGCCCAGGAAAACTTCTAAAACAAATTTATCTAGGAGAAGTTGAAATAAAGTTTTACAACTGACTCAACAATCATTCTGCAGCTTTCAGATATTTGTACACTTCCAATTTGAGAAGTGTCAAAACAATAAAGCAGGTATGGCCAACAGATAACTAATTATTTTAAAAATCTGAAATAGCACCCTCATGAGAAACTAGAAGGAATAAATGGAATACAAATACCCTTCCCCCACATCTAATGTAAAAAGACTACTTACCTCATGTGCTAACATTTTATAGAGTTCTTCTCTAGTTACAGAAATCCTCTCTCTGTCTGTACTGTCCACAACAACTATTACAAACTAAAATAATTACAAAAAAAAATTAGTGATTACCTAATTTTTAAAATTTATAAAGTGCTTATTTGGTTTATAGGCTAATATCAAGAAATTAGAATCATATGACATTGTTGGAGAATTGAAGATATCTACTACATACATTGTGAAGCCTAAGGGTCTGGTAATTTCTAATTCAAGTATATTTATAATTTTTAAAGAAAAGAGATTATGATATTAATAGTCTAACCAATATATAACATGTCTGTTTTCTAAATTAATATCTAAAATGCTAATGGGCCTGTATCCAACTATTAGCACTAGAAGCCAATTAAAAAATATACTATGATTCTAAATTTAAGTTACTTCCAGATAGATATTATTCTACAAATTGAAAAAAAATCTGTATCTAAAAACAAGCTTGCTTATATTAATGGCACCTGCTACCTGCAAGCAAAATGGAGGTATCAGAAGACACAGTGGAAGACTTGCAAAGGCTGAATGGAATTGAGCTCCACTGCTCCTCTTCCTCAACTCCATGAGCACCAGAATGCAAAAGGGAATAGGAGTAGATGAAGAGTAAACTTACTTTATAAGGCAGCCATTTATGATGCCCAAGTTAATTTGGACCGCCTATTATTAACATACATTATTTATTTTTTAGAACTAGGTCTTAATTTCTTTTTTTTTTTTTTTGCGTTGGAGTCTCACTCTGTCGCCCAGACTGGAGTGCAGTGGCCGTTCCCGGCCACCGCAGCCTTGACCTGCTGGGCTCCGGTGATCCTTCCGCCTCAGCCTTCTGAGTAGCCGGAATTACAGGCGCGCGCTACCACGCCCGGCTGATTTTTTTATTTATTGTAGAGATGAGGTCTCGCTGCCCAGGCGGGTCTCGAACCCGCAGGCTCAGGCAATTCACTCACCTCAGCCTCCCAAAAGCACAGGATTACAGGCTGAGCTACCAAGCCCGGCTTAGGTCTTAATTTCTAAGTAAACCATTATGATCTTCAGAGTCCTTTCTATTCTTCAAATTTCACCAACCAAAAGGCAAATGAATGAAAGAATTGCTACTTTGCCTCTTCCCTCAGTTGTAGCTTACTGATAGGTGGTTTTATTACTGTAAGACCTATTCTATTCTAAGGTATTATAATAAAGCTGTTAATTTTCAAGTTGTTGGCATGACTTTGATACCTATAGCATCACATGCAGGAGTACCATCTTTACATCTTTATAACCAAACATACCTTTCCTTTTCCAAAAAACATAGTTAAAATGCCTAACGAAGTGTTGGGAAATCAGGTTATGAGAGACACTTAACAGCATCCTAATGACTTTTAAGAATCAGCTTTGAGCTGGGCTCGGTGGCTCAGCCTGTAATCCCACGCCTTTGGGAGGCTGAGGTGAGTGGACTGCCTGAGCCCGCGGGTTCGAGACCTGCCTGGGCAACTTCGCGAAACCTCATCTCTACAATAAATCAAAAATTAGCCGGGCGTGGTAGCGCGCGCCTGTAGTTTCAGCTACTTGGAAGGCTGAGGCAGAAGGATCACCAGAGCCCAGCAGGGGAGGCTGCGGTGGCCGGGAGCGGCCACTGCACTCCAGTCTGGGCAACAGAGAGACTCCAACTCAAAAAAAAAAAAAAAAAAAAAAAACAGCTTTGTATAAATTTAGAGTATGTTAAATTAACTTATAAAGAGCACTACAGAAACCACTGTCACAGCCTTTTAATTTACAGGTCTATATAATGAAGTACTCAAATGTCATAAGTCAGAAATTTTCTTTTGGGAAATAATGTTTTAATAAAAATATATGATAATGCCTAAAATACTTTATATTCAACAGGAAAAAATTATTTAATATGCAATTGTGCTATATAAAAAAAAATACACTGTAAAGCTTTGGCTAAGAGTCAAACCCTCTCATTTAGCTAGGATTTTCCCTACTCAGGGAATCATAGTAAGAGAGAAATGAAATTACAAACTGTGAGATGGAAGTCAATATAAAAACAACTACTTAAGACAAGTTCTGGGATAATTATAGAATCAGACTAATCAACCACCAGTTCTTCCTTCAGAGGTTCAATGATCATAGATATATTCAGCAATGACACTGAAATAGGAAATCAAAGACTTCATTATGCTTAAAGTCACTATATATTAACATAATGTAATTTTTCAAAAAGATCAACTATGAGGTTTCAAATCTAGTGTTTCCCAAGTATTCTGTTCACAGAATTTTTAGCACAGTAAGAAACATTACCTCTGTGTTAGTATAGTAAGTGTTCCAGGAAGAACGAAGAGATTCTTGGCCACCAATATCCCACATTAGGAAACGTGTATTATTAATCACTATCTCTTCTACATTACTTCCTATTGTAGGGGATGTATGTACAACTTCATTCATAGAACTGGGGAAAAAAGTTCATATATATATTACAATTAGCAAGGAAGTTAGCTTGATTGAATAATTTTTTCACCAAGGACAAATCAGCATAATGTCTTTTTATATTTTATACCCAAATATTCTTTCCCACTAGCTCATACATGAGCAAGCTAAGGGTTTTAACTGGAACTAGATAATAGACTATCTGGAATATTCTTGAAGATTCCAGGAAACTACAAAAAATTTTCAACTTTTTATAAACAAAAGAGCTTGAGTGCAAAACAACTGAACAATATGCTCAGTGTTGTAAATTTCTAGCTCTCTACATACAGTTGCTTAAACTTACCCGTTGGTTTATGGCCAAGCCGTTTTCTTAAGAGTAACTTAGGTACCAAGTAATTTTTTACTGTTTTCACTGATCAGATCATCATCCAGGCAGAAAAACTAACTAGAAACAAAATAAAACTTTCAAGGTGGTTAATACTCACAATTGGTAAAGGATGGTAGTTTTTCCTGCATTATCCAGTCCAACAATGATAACTTTGTGCTCTGAAATAAAGAAAACACCAGTGATTACTAATTATAGACAAAAAGATTCCCTATTTTACCTTTCATTCTATCTGTGGTACAATTCAGTGCCTGGAACTTGATACTTACCTAGAACTCAAAAGAACATCCTAGCAAAACCAGCAGAAGCATGCCATTATGCTCACCTTCTGCCTGCATTATTTTATGGAGACACCTCTCATCTTTCCAACCTCCTCTGTAGGAAGCCAAAAGCCCTACATTCTTTCTAGTTCTATGGAAACCTTCTCTCAGTAAAGTATCCCAAATATAATCACAACAATTTACAAATGACTTAAAGTATAGGTGCTTCACATTAGATTATTATTGAGGTTCTAACTGTGAAATTTTAGGCAACAACTGGGTATCTACATGTAGGGCAGGAGAATGGAAACAAAAAACAAAGGTCACAGTATCTTAAATGGGTCATTGTAATCTATATGAGTACATTTAAACCATAGGGCCATTGTAACCTGACAAACAAACTGAAGAACCTATGGCTATGGCAACACTGACTCCCTTCCCACCGCTGCATCACGTTTTCCAAGTTTTCTTTCTGTCTTCTGTCGTTCATTTTTTTCCTGACTTCTCTACTGTAGGTCTTCTTCCAAATATTCATGTTTCCCAGATGTTTTCTTGCACCCTCTTCACATTTTAGCCAGTCACTCTTTGGGCCGGTTCCAAGTTGTCTAAAAATAATTTCCAAAGACAGCACAGTGAATGGAAGAAGCTAGTGTCCAAAGATGGCATGGATAGGCATGCCCTTGTGTAGTTCCTTCCTCTTGAATCTTGGCTGGCCCTGTGACTTATTTTTTTATTTTTAATTTTTTTGAGTTGGAGTCTCACTCTGTCGCCCAGACTGGAGTGCAGTGGCTGCTCCCTGCCACCGCAGCCTCGACCTGCTGGGCTCCGGCGATCCTTCCGCCTCAGCCTTCTGAGTAGCTGGAATTACAGGCATGCGCTACCACGCCCGGCTGAATTTTTGATTTATTGTAGAGATGAGGTCTCGCTGCCAGGCGGGTCTCGAACCCGCGGGCTTAGGCAATCCACTCACCTCAGCCTCCCAAAGGCGCGGGATTACAGGCTGAGCCACCGAGCCCGGCGTGACTTACTTTTAACCAACAGAATGCAGCAGAAGTGACAGTGTCTGGTTTCTGAACTTACATGTTTCATCAGAAACCTGACTAGGAATAAGCCAAATACTGTACAACAAGTCCAAGATGGTTGTTGTGCAGCTGAATGAGTAAACCCAAGCTGATAATGTGGTTATGACCTTTTTGAAAGAGATGAACAGTCAGTTCTCAGTTTTTTCAGCCATTCCAGCTGAGATGCCAGATACAGGAATAAAGAAGCCACCATGGATATGCGGCCTGGTTCAACCTTCAGATGATTCTAGTTCTAGCTGCCATCTGACTGCAGTCAAAGGATAGTCCCTAACCTAGAACCTTCTAGCTGAGCTCTGTCAACTCTCATAGAACTATGGAAAATAAGCATTGCTTTAAGTCACAAACTTAAGGAGTGGTTTGTTACATAACAACAGATAATGAAAACACGAAAAATCATGTATTATATGACCTTGGGCCAATGACTCATTTCTCTGACCCTAAGTTCCATCATTTTTTTTTTTTTTTTGGAGTTGGAGTCTCACTCTGACACCCAGACTGGAGTGCAGTGGCCGCTCCCAGCCACCGCAGCCTCCTCGCCTGCTGGGCTCCGGCGATCCTTCTGCCTCAGCCTTCCAAGTAGCTGGAACTACAGGCGTGGGCTACCACGCCCGGCTAATTTTTGATTTATTGTAGAGATAAGGTCTTGCGAAGTTGCCCATGCGGGTCTCGAACTCGCGGGCTCAGGCAATCCACTCACCTCAGTCTCCCAAAGGCGTGGGATTACAGGCTGAGCCACTGAGCCCGGCTAGTTCCATCATTTTAAGTCAAAGAAAATACTACCTTTTAGTTGTTTATTAATTAAGATAACACACAGTAGTACCTAGCACCAAGAGAGACAGTTCCTAATCTATGTTCCCAAATCCCTCCTAAACGTTATTCTACCTAGTGGAAGGACAGTGCCATTCAACATATTCGAAACCCAACACTTAAAACTATTTTGACTTCTCTCTTACCTAATTTGCTTAGTGGTACTTGCACTATTTCAGATGCCTTGGAAGTTAATTCAATCTTTCCCTTAACCCCAATATTTAATTTGTTACCAAGTTCTATTGACTCTACCTCAAAATTATATCCTGAACCTGCCTCAGTCCCACTCTTCTAGCTGAACTTCTCTTCATTTCTTACTTGAAAACCTTTCCTAAGTGGTCTTTCATCCATCTTCCCACTGTTTGCAGAGAAATTTTTCTGCACTATAGAGCTGATAATGCTACTCTTATTTAAATTACGGCTCTCCAGTTTAACAGGAAGCCAGGTTACAAATTCTCAGTCTTGTAAAAATTAAGCTAAGCTTCAGCACTATCTCTCACCATTACTACCAGGTATCTACAATACTCAAGTTATGGTGGCTCGACATGATTTTATGAATTTGTTACTTCACAATGGTGCAAAAGCAATATGTATTCAGTAGAAACCATAACTTCAAATTTTGAATGTTGATGTTTTCTTGGGCCAGCGATATGAGGCATGATACTTTCTTGAGATGTGGGGCAGTGGCAGAAAGCTGCAGCTCCCTGTCAGCCACTGGATAATGAAAAAGAATAACTGATACTCTACAGTGTCCTGGGTTGCTAGATGGTTTTGTCCAACTGTAGGCTAAACTAAGTGTTCTGAATACACTTAAGGGAGGCTAGGTTAAACTGTGAGGTTCAGTAGGTTAGCTGCAATAAACGTATTTTGACTTACAGTATTTTCAAATTAATGGTGTGTTTATTGGGACATCACCCCATCACAGGGCGAGGAGCATCATGGTTTTATTATATACTGGAACTATTCTCTCTAATTCTCCATTTAGGGAATTCCTATTCATCTTTTAAGGTGATTCCATGTAGAATCACTTTCTTTTGCTTTTCCACAATACTTCTAAAGTAGCACTTGTCCTAATTATTTACATGGGCATTAATCTTGACATAATGAGGCACCCTTCAACTGTATAGAAAACACATTAATCACCTTTATAGTCTTAGTGATTACAACTCTTTCTGGTACAAAGGTAAACAATAAATGCTGAATTAATCAATATTCATTCTATAAATAATAAATGTTGAGGATTATAACATTTCAGAGTAAGATCTTCATAATTCAAATGGTAGATGTTTTCCAAATAGCTGCCACTTACCATAGAGGAGAATTTCTAAAGATATATATAGATACGCTTCTGTTTTACAAAAATAGGAGATCAGCCGGGTGCAGTGGCTCCTATATTCCTAGCATTTTGGGAAGCCGAGACAGAAGGACTGGTTGAGTCCAGGAGTTCGAGACCAGTCTAGGCAACACAGAAAGACCTTGTCTATACAAAAAGTTTACACACTAACTGAATGTGGTGAGATGCACCTGTAGTTCCACTCAGGAGGCTGAGGTGGAAGAACCTGAGCCCAGGAGGTTGAAGCTGCTGCAAGCTGTGATCATGCCACTGCACTTCAGCCCAGCCGGGGTGACACCCTGACTCAAAAAACAAAAGGAAAAAAAAAAAAAAGGAAGATCAAGTAAACAGAACAATTTAATACAATCCATTTTTCCACTCACTTATTTTTCTCCAGAAAGAACAGTGAGCTTAGACTCACTAAAGTGACATGACTACCTGCTTCTTATACAGGTTCTTAAGAATCATTTACTTTAAAGATCCAGGGCTCAGTTTGTTTAAACTTTAGCAATAACTAGAGTGAAGGAACTGAGAAAATGCTCAAATACAAAGATGATGCTGTTGAAAGTGACGTTCTAATAATATGTAGAGGGCACGCTAGGGGAAAGTCAGTTGAATGACCAAAAAACATTAGCAGGTGACATTTCTCTGCTAATTCTATGGCCCTTAGACTCCCAGGTCCCCACAAACTCAATCCTGCCTGCTACTATCCCAGAGCAGACAAGACTCAGAGAGGACAATTCACAGACATGACTAACATATAAACAAGAATGGCAAATAAATAATGTGCCAATAAATAATGTAAATAATGCAAATAAATAATGTAAAATAACTAATAAGAATTCCCTGAGGAAAAGTAGACATAGTGGCTAAATTAAAATCAAATTACGTGGGGAGTGTAGAATCCCAACACAGGGAGTGTTATAAGCTGTGATGACCAATGAATTCATCTTTACAATAGGACCATGCCTGCACCAAGGCCAGATAATTGAGTCCTTGGGACAGGGTACTCTTCCACCTGGAAAGTTTTTAAATTGCAAGGCAATTCTGTCTCTCTAACTCCATTTTTTTATGCCCACAAATCAAGCATTTTCCTTTAAATGACACAACTCTTCTTCAGTGCTATTAATATAAGCACCTATAAACATTTTAACACAAAGAGAATTCATATCAGGCTATGATCTCTGACATATATAAGGTTTAAGCTTCTCACTTGAATACTGATTTTTAATCACAGCATTCTCCAAATATCAGCCTATTTTTAAGTTCCAGGGATACATTTTGTATCTCTTTCCTCGCACCACGTAGCAGCCACAGGACAAAATTTGGACAGACTTGCCAATACTCAGGAAGAAAACACAATTACCCCAACCAATAAAATAAATGGTACCCTAAAGACAGTACAAAGTTAATAGGATAAGTCCAAAAGTAAACAATAAAAATATAGGCAAGAATTTGATATGCAACAATTAGGAATGCATATGTATAAATGCATATGTATATGCATATGTATATGCATATGCCTAAAAAATGCATATGGATATAAATAATGTACACAGAGACCACAAAATACAAAAGTACTGTAGATAACATACTTATTCCAAACATGCTATGATTTTTCAAAATATTTTGCTACTCTTCTTTTATAACTGCTTTCACAACCTGAGGTACACCATTTGAATATTCCCAATGATGGCAAATCTTTTAACCTCCAAAGATGAATTTGATTTTAAAGAGGGGAATTGAGCTACTTGGTATCATCTTGGTTGTAAAGTTAAAGGTATCTAAAATGCATGCTATAAGATGAGGTACAATTTTTGAATAAGAATGTTTAAACATTTGTTTGAAGAAATTCTTTAAAAAATTCATTGAGTAATAGTAGGATATATCAGTGGAAAAACTATTCAGCCTCCTCAAAAGACAGCTTTAATGGTAAAAAACCTCATCTAGTTTTGGTACAGATGTTTTTTTGTTTTTTGTTTTTGTTTTTTTGAGTTGGAGTCTTACTCTGTTGCCCAGAATGTAGTGCAGTGGCCGCTCCTGGCCACCATAGCCTCGACCTGCTGGGTTCCAGCGATCCTTTCTGTCTCAGTCTTCCAAGTAGCTGGAACTACAGGCGCGCACTATCACGCCCGGCTAATTTTTGATTTATTGTAGACACGAGGTCTCGCCAAGTTGCTCGGGTGGGTCTCGAACCCACGGGCTCAGGCAATCCACTCACCTTGGCCTCCCAAAGTGATGGGTTTACAGGCTGAGTCACCAAGTCCAGCCTATTCAGTTTTTAATACCAAATTAGCTTCCTTCAAACATTTTTATGCCCTCACCACTCAAGCCTGTTCTTTTCATTAACAAACCGGGATACTCCATACAAAACATAAATTTGTAGCCAAAATTTTATACCTCACAACAAATAATGCATAGAACCTAAAATATAATATGCACACTAAGAGATGTTATTGTTTTAAAAAAGCAGTAAAACTTCCAGCCACTTTGATTCTTTGATGCATGTGAATTATCACAAGTTTGCTGCTTAGCATGACTTTTATTTTAGAATATCTATGTCATAGCATTCCTGCACTTACTCAAATAAGCCAAAACAAATATACACTGTTAAAATGCTTTGATGGAACTGTGAGTTATCATTCAGGCTTTAATTTACCAATCAATACTTCACTATTTTGTCATGAAAATGCTTATTTCCAGCCGGGCTCAGTGGCTCAGCCTGTAATCCCGCGCCTTTGGGAGGCTGAGGTGAGTGGATTGCCTGAGTCTACGGGTTTGAGACCCGCCTGGGCAACTTGGCGAGACCTCATCTCTACAATAAATCAAAAAAAATTAGCCGGGCATGGTAGCGCGCGCCTGTAGTTCCAGCTACTCGGAAGGCTGAGGCGGAAGGATCGCCGGAGCCCAGCAGGTCAACGCTGCGGTGGCCGGGAGCGGCCACTGCACTCCAGTCTGGGTGACAGAGTGAGACTCCAACCCCTCCCCAAAAAGAAAATGCTTATTTCCCTTCTCCTTCATTTCCTTTGGACTTACTCAGGCAGTCTACCACTTCCATTCATTGCCAGCTTCCAGTTAACATACAACTCCCCTCAACTTGCTAGTCAGTAAATTAAAAAAGGAAGGAAGGAAGGAAGGAAGGAAGGAAGGAAGGAAGGAAGGCAGGCAGGCAGGAAGGAAGGAAGGAAGGAAGGAAGGAAGGAAGAAATTGCCAATCTGGAGAATTTCTATCTATGTAAATCATGCAAAGTCAGAAAACACAGAAACACCATGGCAAATAAATTGAGTCATTCTGATTCCTCTTCATTTTTTACCTCATATTCAAACTATCACTAACCCCTATCAATTCTATGTCACTCAGAGCAAAAAAATCTATTTGTCATGTTTACTACAGTTCTCTCAGTCCGTAGCATACAGCCTAAAATAAAGCATGTGTGTAATAAAGTATTTTCCAATGAATCAATAAATAAATCAGATCTGGAAAATGCAGAGATTAGGAAGGAGATATCTGAGCAAGTCACTTTGTATTAAAAAATTCAATTTCAAAACTTAAAAGTCTCAACAATAAACAACAAAGTTTGAAAATAACTTGCTATTTTAGCAATAGTAATGAAGTTTCAGTGTAAAAACCAAACTTTTCCTTTGTATTAAGAGATGGCTGAAGAAAAAGTTATCATTATACACGGCAAAATTAGAGATCCAATCAGGATACAGAAATTACACAATTTGAACTTGGAAATTTAACATAAAGAAAATAACTATTACGAAGATTTGAGTAATGAAGGATTAGCTAATAAGAAATAAGAGAACTACAAAGATTATAGGAATGACAAATATAAGGAGAACTCATTACCCCTAGGGCTGAGACAGAGGTTCTCCCAACACTCCAGGCTGAGCTTCAAACCTTCTTGGAGGGCACAGCCATAGCTCACTGAATGGCAGAGAAGGAGCTGTGGTGAGCAGTGCCAGTGGGTCTTGCTGGAAATCCTCCCTTTAGGGTGCTAGAGAACACTGCTCAGTGGGAAGTATTTTGCCATAGGCCCAAGCAGCTGGTGACTGCTGACTACAACACAGTACAAGAGCCAGGCTCTGGAGGTGTTCATGTTGCAAGCAGAGCCTGTCAAGAGAGCACTGTAACCACAAACAAAACCCCTTCTCCTGTAACGTCCCTCCAGTGCTATTTACGAACAAAGCTTAACATTTTGCCAGTTGTCAAAAGAACTATACTTAAAAGACCCACCTCCATTTCCAAAGAGCATGCAAAAAGGGTTGACAGATGTTCTCTGACTTACAATGGTCCAACAGCAATACACATTCAGAAGAAACCATACTTGGAGTATCCATACAAAGATTCTGTTTTGCAATACTGCATTCAATAAAGTACACAAGCTATTGAACATTTTATTTTATTTATTTCTTTTTTGAGTAGGAGTCTCACTTCATGGCCCAGGATGGAGTGCAGTAGCATGCATGCTCACAGCCACCCCAGCTTCAACCTGCTGGGCTCCCGCGATCCTTCCACCTCAGCCTTCCAAGTAGCTGAACTACAGGCACGTGCTACCACACCCAGCTAATTTTTTTATTTATTGTAGAGATGAGGTCTTGCCAAATTGCCTGGGCTGGTCTTGAACCTGCGGGTTCAGGCAATCCACTCACCTCGGCTTCCCAAAGTGCTGGGATTACAGGCTGAGCCACTGAGCCCAGCCTCAACATTTTATTTTAAAGTAGGCTACAGGTTAGACAATTTTGTCCAATTGTAGGTGAATGTAAATGCTGTGAGTACATTTAAGGTAGTTTAGGTGTATTATGTGCATTTAGTATATTTTCAATTTACAAGAAGCTTATCAGGACATATTCCTATCATAAGTCAAAGAGCGTTTTTATTACAAAAGACAGTAAACTTATCAGTGGCACAGCTGCCCCTTGGCTACTCAGCTTCCATAGTACTGTTTTCTACATGTTTGAACTCCCTTACAATAAAGAAAAACAAAGAGAAGCAGAAGTGGCTTCCTGAGCTCCAAGTTCCAGCAGCACAAGCAGCTTCTCCAGTACTCATTCATAACTTATAATTCCTTTCCTAATAACCAATCAGGAGAGCAGTACTGATACAGAGACCTGCTAATGTCTGTCCATATCGTCACAATCCCCAGAGAAAGGCATGTCAAGGATTCAAGTGCTCTTGTACAACCCTGAACAATATTCCTGAGAGCTAAAAAAAGGTCTGCTGCCCCTTATGCACTCCCAGTAAGAAGCTTCAAAGGCCTCAACTTCCCTGCAGACTATGCCTAATACACTGAGATATATTCCTGAGAGTCCCCTTATCTCCTATGCATTCCCAGTAAGTAGCTTCAGGGGATCCTTGACTTCCCAGTAGATTGCACCTTGTAGATGCAAATCTCCCTTTACTCCCTTTTTCTGAGCAGTCTTAAGTTTGAATAATATAGTATCAATGTAATTGTAAGCCTTGTGATTTGTATAACTTTTGTATCAATGTAACATGTTTTTTGATTTGCATAACTTTTGCACAATGCATGATGTCACAGGCCTTGTAAACTCCCTTTACTCTATGGCAAGCTTGATTAACGCTTTTGCCAGTCCTTACTGATAAAAGCTGATACCTCTGATACCTGGCACCAGGAAGTTTGGACCCAAAAATGTCACTATGGATAAATGAGGCTGAAACTCAAGTTCTATACAATGCTCTTCTGGTCACGTGACTAATGTACAGGTACTAATGACTCTGGACTTATAAAAGTGAACTGTAAAAGCCAGGAGGGTGGGCAGATCCATTTTAGAAAGAGTCCGGATCTACTCCCTGGATTCGAATTCAGAAATAAACCAGTTTATCTGCCTCTCAACTTACTGGCATCGAGGGTTAGCAGTCAAGTGGCTATCTCAATAAGAAAATTCCACAACTTGTTTAATAGTTCACATCAGTGTCAGAAAGTTCCTTTTATCTGACATGAGCCCTTCATAGATAAAGAAAGTTGTGGTCTTTTTTTTTTTTTAAGAGCAATAACTCTGGCACTAGATAATTTCGGCTAAAATCCCAAGTCTAACACTTTTAAATATAGTGCTTTAAGTAAGTTACCTGTTTATTTGTCCCTGTAAAATGGAAAGAATAATATCTACCCCACAGGGTGGTTGTGAAGAGTAAAATCTACTAAGTGAAGATTAAATCAATCAACCAATGTGAAACACTTAGAATCAAATCTTGCACACATCAGTAAATGTTAACTGCTATTATTTTATTTGTAGAGATGCAGTGAGTTTATTTTTATTCTCCCCACACTACAACGAAAACTCCATAAAGCCAGGGGGATTTGTCTGTTTTGTTCCCTGCCTTATTCTCACCACATAGAACAGTTCCTGGTCCACATAGATCTCAAAAAATATTTGTTTAATGAACAACCACTAATCACAAGCCTTTTCTATGAAAAGTCACTAATGGTAACTTTTCAAAGTCCTAATAATTTATAGTTTAGCAACTTAGAAACAGTTAAAATGGGTAGGGGGAAGGAAAAAATGACGCCTCTTCTTTAAGAAGACCAATAATCAGCAACACATTACTTCAGTATTTTAACTTGCCTAGATCTGGCATATATGCCCGTTGCATGGCCTGGGAAAAAACATTCCACTTGAGCCTCAGTTTCCTATTTTCAGAGGGCAATAACTACTTCGAAGGACTGTTGAAAGATTTTTAAAGTGGTGTAATTGACAGCATTTAGGAGAAAGTTTGTACTTAATCTAAGCATCACATAAAGATAGCCTCTGGTTTTTCTTGTTTGAGCAGTATGAAATCAGCTTTCACTAGGCACTCAATTTGAGCTTTAACCGAAAAAGCTGTTCTAAAGGGGTTTCAGAAACAAGAGCTATGGCACAATTTACATTTTATCAGCATAGCAAATTCCATAATCCCCAAAAAACATTCTTCCCAAGAGTTTCTATGAAAAGAATATACAGCCGGGCTTGGTGGCTCAGTCTGTATGTAATCCCGCGCCTTTGGGAGGCTGAGGTGAGTGGATTGCCTGAGCCCGCGGGTTCGAGACCCGCCTGGGTAGTGAGACCTCATCTCTACAATACATAAAAAAAATCAGCTGGGCAAGGTAGTGCGCACGCCTGTAGTTCCAGCTACTTGGAAGGCTGAGGCAGAAGGATCGCCGGAGCCCAGTAGGTTGAGGCTGCGTGAGACTCCAACTCAAATTAAAAAAAAAAAAAGAAAGAAAAGAATATATGATTGTGTTCTGAATCTTCTGAAGGTAAAATAGGAGCATCCAAGATACATATGTCCAATAACTTACGTCTATAACTTACATATGTTCAATTTAATACAAATTCAAAAAGACCAACAAAAATCTGGCATTAGATTGAAAGGTGAATATTTTGAAAAGTAACCCTATTGATAAGACAATCGTATCTTTAGCAAGTATAGAATTTGACTTCATTAATTCCTCTTACTATTTCCCCAAAACTGAAGGTAAATGTCCAGTCAAAAATTACTACATAATACAGGTTATAAAACACTATTATTAACGATTTGTAGTGGAACCATCTTTACTGTTTACTACTGTAAGTAGCTGTTAGCAAAGCTCTAATTCATTCTTTTTTTTTTTTTTTTTTTGAGTTGGAGTCTCGCTCTGTTGCCCAGACTGGAGTGCAGTGGCATACTCTTGACCACCGCAGCTTCGACCTGCTGGGCTCCAGCGATCCTTCCGCCTCAGCCTTCCAAGTAGCTGGAACTACAGGTGCGCGCTACCATGCCCGGCTAATTTTTGATTTATTGTAGAGATGAGGTCTTGCCAAGTTGCCCAGGCAGGTCTCGAACCCGCAGGCTCAGGCAATTCACTCACCTCAGCCTTTCAAAGCGCGGGATTACAGGCTGAGCCACCGAGCCCACCCTAATTCATTCTTAATTTACAGAAACAAACAATTTTATTATTGACTCAAAATAGAAAGTGAAGATATCTATTTTTCTGGCAGTACTAGAACTCAATTAACAAGCTATCTTTCTAAACCTCACAGCAGAATTGAAACATTAGCTTTGCTAAAAATACAAAACTATGGATGTTAAAACGAAAATAGATCTTATTTACTGTAAGTACCACCAGTCTTATAGCAATGTTAAGTTTTAATATTTGAAACCCAGAAACTAAGTTTTCAAGATTTGTAAATCCACAGATCTCTGGTGTTCTGGGTGAGAACACCCAGACCCAGAGAGGTTAAGTGACCAAGTTCCCGCTCTCCTGCTCCCAACACAAACAGCCAATCCAAAGACAGTGTTGATTAGCGCAGCTTTCCTCCACGTTACGAAAAATCCTCTTATCAGGAAAAAAAAAAAATCATTCAGCACCACGTGATCTACACTTAAAAAAAAAGAAAAGACACACTAGGGATCACGTGTTCCAATCTGGTACCCTTCCCTTATCTCCTTACAAGAGCAGCTCAATCATGAAGAAGGTGGTGAGGGTAGTGGGTAAACATAATACTAAGTCTTTATTGGAAAACTCTGGAATGTGACAACACCAGCTCACACGAGAAAAACACAAGCTAAGTTACTGACAGTAGGAATGATGAATCACCCAACTTAAGTTAAAAAGGAACAAAAGTACACCACTACACTGGATCTAATAAGTATGGAGTCTTTTTTGTTAACACTGTATTCTCTTTGCTCGGTTTTACACGCTCATTTTGTAATACATTTTAACAGGCCTGACATGCATTTCATGATAATGTTTGAGTCTCGCTGAACATAAACGTCCCTATATGAGAATACACTTTATGCTTAGTAACTTGCTGGTTACCTACGGTTAACAAACGTTTCATCCGGTATGGTTCCTACCGCGTTCAGTGAAACACTTTGAACATTTTTAACCCAGCCAGACAAACTCCTCTAATAACTCACACAAGTCGAAAAATGACCTTAAGCTTAAACTGAGACACAGATATCAAGAAGGCAAACGGAGAGTCCATCACTATCCAGGGGGCAGAAAAGTCTCAGGTACACACAAAGAGGGATGGGGGTGGAGGGAGGGCTCCTAAAGCAGCGGTGGACAGGGCAGGTCAGGAGCGATCCCTCGCGCGCTCCGCATTCTGCAACCCTCGGTCGCTCCGTGGTGCGCCCGGGGCCGTGATCTACAACCTTCATCCCAGACGACCCCAGCAGTTCTACACGGGGTCCCGAACCAACCGCGGGGCGGAAGAAAGGGCCGAAAGACAGGCCAGGTGGTGCCACTAAGGGACGGACGACGTGGGGGCGAGACACCTTTCTCCAACGCAATCGGAGCAATGGGTGTACTGCGAAGAGGACTTTTCAGGAAGGTCCCCGAGGACAGGCAAAAGGCTGCGAGTCGGGAACCACCTCCGAGCACGGGAGGGCACCGAGCGGTCCGGGGCCCGCATCCGGGCAGCTCACACCCCGCACTAGGACGGCGCCCGGCCGCGGCGCCCACACTCCGGAAGTATTCGGAGACCCCCCACCCCCCCGGCCGGGACTGGCCCTCTCCCCGACCCGTACGCCCGCGGCCTGAGCCCCTCACCCTGGTGATTGAACAGTCTCCATATCCTGGTGAAGAGAATTCCCATTCTCGGGCAGCAGACCCCCCACTCCTGCCACCCGGGCCGCCTGGCCTCCCCTGGCTCAGGCTGAGGGGGAGGAAAGAGCCGCGCTGGAGCCTCCGCCTCTGCCGCTGCTCCCGCGCTGGCCGCCGGCCCGCTTCCAGGGAACCGGAGGGAGGCCGAAGCCCAGGCAGCCCGGCCGCACGCGAGGCCCCGCCGCTGCCGCCGCGGCACTCGCCTGGCGCGCGGACATCGCCGCCGCGTTGTCTGCGACGAGCCTCGCGGGCCACCGTCCTCCCCCAGCTCCTCTCGGGCGGCTGCGGTGGCGGCGACCACGCGGGCGGGCCTTGAGTGCGCAGGCGCGCTGCTGGGGGGTGGAGCCTGCGAAAGGACGCCCGCCCTGGAGCTCACTCATTTGCATAACCGGGAGACCTGAAGGCGGCGAAGGCTGCGCCCTGGGATCGTGATCTAGGCTGTGCGGGCTGCGGGTTGGGGCAGATGGCTCTTGGCGGCTTGCTGGTACGTCCCTGCCGAGTTTTTATGTTTTCCCTGAATCTCCTCCATAGAGTCATGATGTAAACATGTAATTACGGACTTCGCGCCCATCCCCACCCTTCACACACACACTGCACCAAAAAGTCCCACGTCTTGGCCGACAAAGACAGTGTCCCAGAGGGCTCTTGAGGTAAGCTCAGGGTCTATCTCTTTTGAGTCCCTTGCTTTCTGCTGCTCAGCTGAAGTCAGGGGCTTTCCTAGACAGTCATCTTAAAGCCATTTTGTATTTCAGGTCTTTTTTTTTTCTCCAGTCTCACTCCACTCTTGGGTCATTCTTGCTCAAAGCTGCGATTTTGATCAAGTCACTTCCCTGTTTAAAAACTTTCAGTGGCTACTAAAGTTCACTCTTTTCTATTCTCCCTAATTTTGATAAAAAGGAAAGAAAAAATCAGGGGAGGCCAGGTGTGGTGGCTCACGCCTGTAATCTCAGCACTTTGGGAGGCCCAGGCTGGAGGACTGCTTGAGAGCAGGAGTTAAAGACTAGCCTGGGCAATATAGCAAGACCTCATCTCTACAAAAAAACTAAAAAGTTAACCTGGCATAGTGCCGCGTGCCTATAATCCTAACTACTCAGTAAACTGAGGCAGGAGAAACTCCTGAGCCCAGAAGGTCGAGGCTGCAAGGAGCCACTGCACTCCAGCCTGGGCAACAGAATAAGACCAAGAGCAAAAAAAAGTAGAATTGTAGAAGTAGAAGCCATTTGAACTGCTTTGCACGCCCATTCCCAACAGCTAAATGAAATTAAGCAGAATCAACAATAAAATGCACTTTCTACCTCAATTCTCCTATCTTATTTCCATATATAGAAAACTAAGAACTTTGGCTTATTTGGGAGCTTGTGTTAAAAGCCAGAGTTTAGAGGAGATATACATGAAGGGAAGGAAGATCATCACAGTACCATATTAATTTATGGATTATCATGTCTGTATTTACTTAATAAAGTACTCTATAGGTTGTTTAGAAAAGCGACATTTTTTGCATAAGCAATTTACATTAACTCCTTAATGTTTTCATTCTTGCTCACTGTAGATAATGCTTTGGCAACTCTTTGACACTTTGCAAATTCCTACATATCTCTGTCAATTTATTAGATGGATGTCATATCCATAGTCACTTATGAAGTTAGGGCTTTATATTTTACAATCTACCTTAACGTGATGGTCTCCCAGAATATTTTCCAACTATCTCAAAAAAAAAAAAAAAAAAAGAAAGAAAGAAGAAAAAGTGAATTTACCTAATTCAATCTTGCCCAACTATATGGTCCATAGATGAAATACAAACTTGAAATCAGAAGCAATTGAAATCTTTGTTGAGTGGTGTGAAGCTATTAGTGCAAATAGACTTGTGAGACCTTATAAAGGCTAATTTAGTTGTCATCTAAAGATGCGTAAATGTCATTGGAAAGACTTCTCTTTCCTGATATTGGAAACATGCAGCACAGGACTGTGATTATTTATAAAAGAGAAACAAACAAGATGAGTCTTACCATTGCTTGGACTTTCTGCCTGGAAGTACTTCCCAACCAACTACAGAGGAAGTAGGAACCCAAATAAGATTCTGGAAAATTCCTAGAAGACACAGATCAGTGTTCCTAGAGATCATGGCTGTTAGAACTTGTGAAGCAGAGTAACTGAAAGGAAGGAGCGACACAGAGAAAAGCTCTAGAAACTTGTTTAGGGGTCCATTGAGTCTTTGACTGCATATTAACCTTTACTTGTGTAGTATGAAACCACAAAAGGATGGCAAGTAACAATTTCTGTGGAAACAAGTACAAGAGCTGTATAGCAAGTGATTCCTAGAGATTATAGGGCTAGGAATCATTTGAGTTTTCCTCAGCCAGAGTGAAGAAGACTCCTAAGTATATAGGACATTCAGTAGACATCCCAGAGACTTTGCAAGAGGAGCTAAATTACCCCAAGAATAATCCCTACTTTAATCCTAAAGAAGCTTAAAAACAAAACTGGAAAGGGCCAAATATTTCACAGTTGCCTGCCAAAACACATATAACATTCTTTAAAGGAATATAACATCAAGTCATCAACAATGTACAATTTACATTGTTCTAAATCCAATAAAATTATTAAACATGTTAGAAAACAGAAAGATGTAATCTATAACGAAAAGAAAATCTCTTTACAGAAACACCCAGGAACGGGAAAGTTCAGTGTTTGTCCCAGGTTCATAGCTAGTTGTAGCTGAATCTAGAACTCAGGCTAGGGCTAGAGTCCATACTCAAACCACTATGCTAATCTGCATGTTGTATGAAAGTTACTGTAATTCTTCCAGTTGAGAGTTTGACTGTTGGTTAAAATACTTGGATAGTTGAGACAGCCTTAGCAAATACCTTTCCAATAACTGAGATACTCAGTCAACATTTATTGTATTCCAGGCATTGTTCAGTATGCTTCAGATGCCTACCTAGCTAAAAAGCGCTTAACATACACATATGTATTTTTAAATGAAAGTTATTTCTAAAGAGAAGTTTCAATGAGCTTTGGTTTCCTCATTTGTAGTTGTATTTAGTTATCCATTCCTTGACTACTTTCCAGGATGGTCAAATGGATTAAATGTAATAATGTTTGTGAAATAACTTAGATGTAATAAATCACTGCATAATTCTAATGCAGTGATAATAATCAACCTAGTACATATTTCTTTTGACCTTATACAGTGCAATGAGAGAAAAGTCAAATACCAATCAAGTCTTAGCATAGATACTTGACCCTGAGCACATGAAATATCAAGTCATAAGCTTAGATATGCCATCTATGGAATTCTTACAGGTACAGGATAGCTTTGGAAACTTCAGAGAACTACTACATTAAAGTAACCATTTAGGGGCAGGTATCTGGTAGACAATAAAGTTCGTCTAGTATACTTTTTCATATTCAATCCGATTTCACACATTTATTCCAATGTATTTTATTTTGTGTGTGTGTATGTATGTAACTTACTCTTTCCTAATACAGTACTTCTTTTGTGATCGCTCATAGCACCTAGCAGAAAATTAAATATTTTCAGAAAATAGTTAATTGAGGGTTTTTTTTTTTAAGGATAAATGTTTGGACTTTATCCTATAAGAGGTATAGGAATATACCTATTTCCAGTATTCCTTCAATATATTTCTAGAATAATATAAAGGAGAGGTATAACGCTGATTTCAGTGTTGTTTTTTTCATTTATTATATAAAAGAAAAAATTAATGCAGTTGTTTTGTACACATGTAAATTCCATAAAACAAATCCATAGAAATTAGGATACTATATGCATGCACTCTGCATTTTTTTGTTAAATGTTTTTATTCACAAAAATAACACCACATTTTAAAAATTTAAAGCCACTAAAGCAGAGGGAGAACAAAACATGCAGCACTGTACACATTTGCATAGTATATTTTACCCAGCATGCCTTGTAGAATGCTACACATACCTATATAAGAAAATTAAAAAGGGAATAAATTATTAAAATAATTAAAATGTAAAGAAAGGAAAAAATTATTGGACAAAGGCAATTTTTATCCTACTTTATCACTGCAGATATAGCAATAGCCTGGAATATCAACAGCCCTCGGAATAGTGGGAAAAATATTTTTACATCATTTTCCATATTTATTTTCCTTATATTTTGTGTCTATAAGTTTATCTATTTTTTATTCCCTCCCACCATCCCTTCAAAAACATAGTTAAAAGCTTTAACTTATGTTTCAAAATAGCATTTGGTACAAAACAAATTAAAGGGACCCCTAGCAAATGTTTTTGTTGTTGTTGTTGGGACATCTTTATTGATCATTCTGATTGAGGCTGTGAAAAATACAAAAATTTCAAATATGCCCAAAATTCAAGGAGCCCTATGAGCTCATTTGTGTGCCTTTTTGCCGTTGTAATTGAAGGAGAAGAAATAAGAACAGAAAATATAATATGAGTCTTATCACAAAATAAAATTTAATAAATTTTATGGAAGGGAATAAAACAAAAGAAATTACATCCACAGATTGCAAGGCTATGAAACAAATTGCTGGAAAAGTATCAAGCAGCAAGTTAAAAAGATGGTAGATGAAATAAATCTGATAAAACTTAGAATTAAATCTATATACTTTTAAAAAATATGACTGCCAAATTTAACAGTGGATTTGTTGTAAGTTTGTGCTATAACAAATGTGCTTCTTTCTTCTCGATCTATTTTCATATTATTGGCAAAATATATATTTTATAATTTTGTACTGTACAATATATGTTTTTGCTACATTATTTATTTTTCTACTGCTAATGCAGATTAGTAGTAACAACATAGATTTATTTTGGCAATAAAATGCTTTCATTTTAATAACGTCCCAGAAAATATTGTAAGGCATATGAAAAATAGTATGCAACAATATAGTGTTAATGATCCCGCATCTTTAGTACATCCCTTATGCATACAGAATTCACACTGATTTCAATTAAAAGTGTGTGAAAGTAGCATGCAAGTAGGGCAAGAGTGGCCCTTACATAAATATAGACATAGCCATTTGTTGAGAAATTTAAGTGTTCAAAACATAACCAAGAACACTTACAAAGTATTGAAAAGCTAGAGGCCAGCCACTTCTGGTTCTTAGATGGTTCCCATTTTAATTCCTTATAATTTTCAAATGGGGAAGTATCAGTTTATTCCCCAAAACATTGCTCTAAATTCATTAGTAACATTTTCTACCATCTTTCTGCAAACATTTACATACATCAAAAGAAACAAAAGAAAGTTTCATATGTAACTATGACTCCCCCAAACCAACTGCTATTCACTTTTAATTACACATTTTTCATGGCAAGTTGGAATTACAGCCCTTAGTTAGAATTATCTGATGAGATATTTTCTAATCTTCTCACAATATTCTTCAACTAACCTGAAGCATTTGGAATTAAACAAGTAGTTATAATTGCTATCAGAGGATGTGTTTCATTTGAGAAAGACTTTAGTAAAAAAAGACATTTTTAAAAAGTAATTTTAAAATGCTGCAGCTTTGTGTGCCCATACAAACCAATTTTAATATTTTGACTAACTTGACTGATTAAGTCTACAGGAAAAAATGTATCCTTGTTATCTAACGGCTATTGTGTTGACCTGACTGGTTTGATTCTGATTATCATTTAAAAGAAGAGGACTGTTCTCTGCCCCACAGATACAGCTTGAGTAAGCAACTTATTAACAGTTATAATATCGACAATATTTAAAGGTATGAGGAACCAATAAAACATTTTATTACATAATTTCTTGTAAAGTTTTCATTCATATAGTCATTCAAGGATGAGTTTTATAAAATTAAAAAAGAACATGCAACATTGTCAAAAAAGACAAAGGCATAAATATAAAAGGAATAAAGGATATATAAGCATTTATTTGAAACACTGATATGAAGTTTGTTCCAATTACTTGGGAGTCCAAGATAATGCATATCCTTACCCAGTAAATGGCTAAGTCATGCTCTGGGTCTCCATAGAATTCAAGGATCAACAAAATTTGAATTTGCAAACCAGTTGCACTTAAATATCAAGTCTCTGGACCTACTTTCTTTTAGACTTAGAGCTAGCTATTACAAGTTACGCACAAAGGCAATTCCCCTGCAGTTTGTTTTGTTCCCTATGATGACTTATTTGTTAAATTAACCTTGCCTCATGGTACACTGTGAACCAATTCAAAGAAAACTTCACTAACATGGAAGAAATAAAAGGGTGCCAAGAACATTTTGGAAACAGTTTAAAATATAAAGGGAAAGCAAATTTTAATGCTTTATGCATTTAGCTTTGCAGCAAGGTTAGCTGTAATAGTAATAAATTTGATCACTACTTATTGACAAGTGTTTTTCCCTTTAAAGACAGAGTGTCTTCTCTAGAGAAGAGGTAGTATAAATATCAGTAGATAGGGTAATTTCTATAGTAGCATTACATTTTTTTAAGCAGATACCAAAATAAAATTGTATAACTAAGAAAATATATACTAGCATGCAAATTAAGGTTGCCAAGAAACATTCTTAACTAACATCCTGGGTCTCAACAACATTTTGTGATATGTTAATTTAAAAGTTTAAATTTGCAAAACATCTTTCAGTATAACTTCCTTTTCTCATTCTCTTTCACTGCCTCTACTTCCTATTATGAATTTTAAGGCCCCCACACAAAAGACAAGTTCAAGTATGCAGGTATGAAAAGAGGTTAACATTCCAAAAATACATTTTGCAAACAACAACAACAATAATAATTAAATTAAATAACAAATTCTTTAAAGGGAACAAATAATTGTCTCAGAATTTGTTTCACATTTAAAAAATTCATTTCATTAAGGACTAAATGCAATGACTTATATAGTCACAAAATTAAGACTCTCTTATTAGGAAAGACCATCAGTCTAAATTGTTAACAATTTCAATCTTCTTTCCAATAGAACTGTATAAAGATAAGAGAGAATCATCAGTCATTTATAAACATCTCTAAGTGTTGCTTTAAATATTAGAGTAAACAAGATAACATTGTTGATTATAATATTAGAGTCACATTATAAACTTGAGAATTTACATCAGGATTGACAAATTGCATTCCCTTTTTTTCCAGGACTACATTTCCACATTGTCAGTTAAGTCCACATTATTACATGCCTGTGACTGACATTAAGAATTCTAACGTGGTTTATACTACAAGTTAAAACAGCCTCAAAACACTGTAAGACTTGTTTCTCCTGCTTATAATCATTTGCTATCTTTAAAAGAAATTAACTAAAAATAAAATATTTGTGGAATATGTATTTTCCAAAGATGCTTGGTATGCTTGGCAAAAATAAAACTTTTCATTTAATATATATCTGAATTTTAAGTATCATTTACACAATAAACTCTTTTTTTAAAAAAAGGAAGATGCATATCTTATTCATTTGGAGAAGATAAACTTATTACAGAAGGAAGAGGAAAGAATATGTCCAATTAAAGTAAAATTTTAACTATATCCATCAAGAAAATATACATTATACCCTTTCCAAGACTGTTAGTTTTTGAATAAGAATGCAAAGTAAAACAGGTATGGACATTTGATGGTAAATGATAGATTGGTTTGTGCAGATATTGAATGGGCCTCTCTCTTTATCAGCTTGACATGAAAGACTAGAAACAAGGCTTTGAGAGGCCTTTAAAAACAAGTGACTTTTTAAAAGGTGAAAGAAGATGGTAATCTTGATGACTAGGAAATATATGTAAATGCTGTTGCAGCTACCTGCCATAAAATGTAAATATCTTAAAGTAGTTAAATGACCAAATTGCTAATGCTACTACAAAAAAAGCCGAACAGCTGTCTAGTCTAAATTTATACACCTTGGTGCACTCTTTGCAATTAAATACTTTAATGCGCACAAACAAGAAACCAGTAAAGCATATAGAAAAATGTTTTGGCTAATGTTTCCTTTCTCATGCAAATATGTTCTGTACATGTAATAAATATATTTTTGTTTGCTGGAAAATGCTCTTCTGTGTTCTAACAAAGTATTCAGTAATGGCAGGTTATATGTTTATTAAAGTGCCTAATGGATATGACTTTTTAAAATGTCTTAACTGAAAGTTCTATAAGCTTCACTAGATGACAACCTCACAAGCCAGTATCACATGTTAACTCTTCAAATTTACTGAGCCCATCGTTTGTAACTGTATCAAATGTTTGAAATAGCTTACAGAATTATAAGTATCCTCTTTACCAGCCAAATAGGTTCATAATGGGGTACACACAGTGAACATGAAAGTGGAGGGCATGTGGTGAGATTGTGATGGGGTTCACGATATGTGTAACTAATCAAGAACATGGAAATTACTTCCAGGTTCAAGAAAATTATTGAACTGGTACATGCTTTGAGAGCCTAAATATTGAAAGGCTTGGGAGGTGGAAATTAAATAATATAAAATTAATTATTGTTTTCAGAAATAGGCTTCATGACATGTACTAGTAGAAAAGTGCTTTTATGCCTGGTTCTACTGGGGTTTTAGAAAATGCATGCATTGTGGGTTTTTAGAAACAAGATTTGTTTTGTAAAGACATTTGTGAATTGTATAAAAGGGTCAATTCCAATAAGTTATTAGATTATAGTGAATCTAAGGCTTCCTTGATAATGTAAGACATAGGTCACTAATTCCATAATTGTAGTCACTGGAAAGTTATGAAGACTTAATAGGTGAAGAAGAGTGTTAATTAGAAATAAGGCAGCTCAATCTCCAAATTCTTTATAATTTTCTACATTAAAATGCTATTAATTTTAGTGAACAAATATTTTCAGAATTGATGATTTTATTTTTTACTGCAAGCTTTTAAATTCATTTATTTTAACTTTTTTCAATTTTGTAAAAACAGCACAATCAAAGTTGAATGTGACCATGTAAAACAAAAATCCTTAACATTATGGAAAGAATTTGGTGAAGGCTAGAACATTCAGATATTAAAAGACAGAGGTTAAGTGAAGCAATGGAAAGATATCAATCGTGCTGGCAGGAAATCCTGACCCCATGATTGTGTTAAGTGGGATAGATCAATTCTTGTCTGGAGATGTTTAGCTTTGCACTCGAGAGGATCAGTACCACATCCTTATTATCTGACTTTCAGATTCCTGGATGTATGTAGTTGTGCTCAGATTGATTAAAGGGGAAACAACACCACCCCATTTTCTATTTCACATAACCAGTTATGTTTGGGCCTCTCTTTACTGTTCTCTCTCACTGCTGAAATTTTTTTTTTTTTTTTTGTGGCCAACTTCAAATGAGCTAACAGTGCTGACTAAACAAAAAGCAAAACACTTTGAATACAACAGCTGTGCCAGGAAAGAAATAAAAATATTAAAATCTGAGGAGACTATATAATTTCTGCACTAAGATTTCTTAGATTTTTTTTGGCACTATCAATACATTTGGTAAGTTTGAAAAGTCATTCTGGCAATATTAACATATATTAAAATGTTTATACATTCCAACTTTAAGTGTAAATTTAGCTTCCAGCAAATAAATACCATAGCTGGTTTTGGCTTCTATTGGTATTTTGATCTTCTTATTAGTTAGGTTTTTGTTTTCCAGATTTCTCATTTGATTGCAACATGCTCAAGTAGACTTTCTAGTCAATTCACCCAAATTCCAACAGGAATTGGTTTATAAATTGGTTCCAACTGGAACTGGTCATTTGGAATTTCCAGCATGGGAAATTATTTTATATGTGCCTTGATAAGTACCCTAAATTACAAATTGATGTTTCTAAATCTATGAAGAAAAGAAAAGGTACTGTTATGTAAATGTTGCACTTAAAAATATCTATATGATTGGGCATGTAATATCCATCTAGATTCAAGGGCATAATGTACATTTTTTTTTTTTTTTGCCCCTTAGCATCAAATGACAGCAGCCCATAAGCACAGTAAATACTGTGCTGTGTTTGCCAAGTTAAGATGATTGGTTTATCCTAGCAGTGCTATGGCAAATTGTCAACAGATGAATATTTTTTGTTTCAGCAGACTCAAAGCCTATGTCGGGAGTCATGGCTATATCCCCCAGGTGATCCTCGGTTCCTATGGGGTTTGTAAGTGTCCTGGTATGAGTCAGGATAATCTTCTTCCACAAGAGGATAGTGATCTCGGCTATGCTGGGAACTGGAAGACAAGCGGTTCCTACTCTTCCGAGCCCTTTCATTGTGATAATTTTCATCAGAGGTCATTAGACTTCGTCTTTCAATTGGAGAGTTCTCTGTGGAGTGGTTGCTGTGTCTCATTCGCTGACTCTAAAAATATCAGATAGTTCATTGATTACATAATGTCGGTTTCATTCATCTAAACATGTAAATATATGTAAACTAATAGGATCTGTAAAATAAGATGCCAAGCCGGGCTCGGTGGCTCAGCCTGTAATCCCGCGCCTTTGGGAGGCTGAGGTGAGTGGATTGCCTGAGCCTGCGGGTTCGAGACCCGCCTGGGCAAGCGAGACCTCATCTCTACAATAAATCAAAAAATGAGCCGGGCACGGTAGCGCATGCCTGTAATTCCGCTACTCGGAAGGCTGAGGCGGAAGGATTGCCGGAGTCCAGCAGGCGAGGCTGTGGTGGCCGGGAGCGGCCACTGCACTCCAGTCTGGGCAACTGAGTGAGACTCCAACTCAAAAAAAAAAAAAAAAAAAAGATGCCAAATATCTGACTTTATTCAATAAAGCATTTTGATGTACAAATGGTCTGCTTGACATATCTGATCTTAATTATTTGAGATATAAAATGCAAAGATGCGAGAGTGTTGGTAGTTTATGAATTTAATTAGTGCTGCAGGACTATGTTTCCTATTAAAATATAGAATTTAAAAAGTTAAATGTTAAGTGAAACTTTATAAAGTCCTAATAATTCCATTCCTATTGCAAAAATAAGGATTATTTTACTTCTGGGAAATAAATTCAAATTCAGAATTGCATTTATTATTTATTTCCCTCTTGAACAGATAAAATATTTCCCTTCTAAAGTAAAACACCTTTCCTTGATCCAGCTGAATATTCCTCATAACTTTAAAAAATATTTTAATAAAATTATTTGTGCTGTCCATAAAATAATGAGTTTGTGTGTCTGCATCCTACATAAATGTAAGACTTTCAGCAATATTCTTTCCAAAGGAGTATGCAAGAATCATGGAGCCAGCTAATTGATACACTTATAAATCTTGCTTCTTCAGCTGAAATGTCCTGCAAAAATTATCTTCAGGTATAAACTAAATTCTCCTAACACCATTCACTGAAATTAATATCTTAAGATACTTATTTGATGGCTCAGAAAATGTTATTTTTCTTCACTATGGGAAAGGATTTATCTACTTGTGCCATCAGTTAGGTAGGTCACCTCATTAAGTAACAGGATCCTGGTGAAACCAGGGGCCAGATACATCTCTAAAGTATACTCGGCTTCACACAGAAGGAAATTCGTTGGACAGATCACAGACTATGCCCTCAACCTCAGGTAGGTATCTAACAATTGAGTGCCAATGGTTACTGAGAGAAGTAGGCCACAGAATACAGAGCAGCACATCAACTTTTAAGTAAAACTGGGAGAACCACTCTAGCTAGATGTCTTAGTGATGAGGAGTCAAGAGTATTGTATTCATAACCAAAGTGCAACGTTTCATTTCTGCCTATGTTATAGAGGTATACTGCTTCCTACATCCATTTCTCACCCCACAAGGTACAATTCAGAGCCAATCTGAGTTAGTCAACGGAAAAGCTACATTCAGATCAGTCCACGGGAAGTGACACAAGGCATGAAATAATTCTGATGCATACTTGTACACTGTACATTATTACAACAGCACATTTTTCATGTTAGTCTCCAGCCTAAAAAGCTATTCATTTATATGGCAGTTTTTCTGCTTACAAAGATGCAATTTCCTAGCAACATAATACAGTTATAATAGCAGGAGAGTCCCATTTACCTCAGGGTTAACTCTACATGATCTACAATTATAACTATCATTATAGGGCATTAAAACAAAGCCAGTTATAATACAAGAGTTCTCAATTGACTACAGTTCCTCAGTCTCCTGGGGGTTTGGTCACATTCCAGCAGCTGCTTGATAAATGGTAAATAATGCAGAAAGGCAAGTTTCATTTTATTTATTTATTTTTGAGTTGGAGTCTCACTCATCGCGCAGGCTGGAGTGCAGCAGCACACTCATGGCTACCCCAGCGTTGACCTGCTGGGCTTCAACAATCCTTCCTCCTCAGCCTTCCAAGTAGCTGGAACTACAGGTGCACACTACCACACTTGGCTAATTGTTTGATTTATTGTAGAGATGAGGTCTCACCATGTTGCCCAGGCTGGTCTCAAACCCATGGGCTCAGGCAATCCACTCGCCTTGGCCTCCCAAAGTGCTGGGATTACAGGCTGAGCCACTGAGCCTGGCCAAGATTCATTTTTTTATTATAAGGTCTCTGATTCCTTATATGTAACTCTGACTGCAGCACTAGAACAGCAGAGGAGAGAACCTTCTGATCCTGTGTTTTTCCTCACCTTTCCTAAGGGACACTTGCTATAGCTGCTTACCAAGGTGGGCCCCTGCCCAGCCCTAAGAAAACTCAGGGATCTGTCACTGTTCCCAAACAGAGCAGCTCTGCTGCTTATGTCGACATAGTCTTGTGTAAGGTAGAGGCAGGCCCAGCCCTAAGAAAACTCAGGGATCTGTCACTGTTCCCAAACAGAGCAGCTCTGCTGCTTATGTCGACATAGTCTTGTGTAAGGTAGAGGCAGGCCCAGCCCGTGAGTAGGGTGGAGGGGTGGGGCGGGGAGGGACAGAATTCAGAAAGGGCAGTCAAAAGCCTATCTACCCCCAAATGCCTTACTTAGCTATTGCACAATTCTCCAGAAGTGCCAGTAAGAAGTAATGCACGGTGACACTGAGTAGGCATTAAGTTTCAGATTTAAACATAAGAGAGGTTGATTTACCTAAGTACAATCCCTTATAAAATCGTAGAGAGCAAAGTTCTCAGGAAAAGGTCACCACTCTGGGTAGCTTTCTCTATGATAGATTATGATTAGGTAATATTTTAGATTTTTTTCTTTTTTTTTTTTGAGTTGGAGTCTCACTCTGTCACCCAGATTGGAGTGCAGTGGCCGCTCCCGGCCACCGCAGCCTTGACCTGCTGGGCTCCGGTGATCCTTCCGCCTCAGCCTTCCGAGTAGCCGGAATTACAGGCGCATGCTACCACGCCCGGCTGATTTTTTGATTTATTGTAGAGATGAGGTCTCGCCAAGTTGCCCAGGCAGGTCTCAAACCCGCGGGCTCAGGCAATCCACTCACCTCCCATAGCACGGGATTACAGGCTGAGCCACCAAGTCTAGCTTAGATTTTTTTAATGCAAAGCCCACACACCCTCTGCAGTGAAAGACAATCCCAATATCCATCCTAATCAAGTTCCTTATAGAATCTTAGATGCAAGGTTGTAAAAATGCAAGTGAAAAAGTGACAATACCTGTAACCCAGAAATTGCTGTGGGATATGGTGAGAGTGCCGTTGAGCCCAAATTCCTTCCCAGCAGCGGGGTCATGGGTGTGCTGCTGGTTGTGTGGGTGGCACGCCAGTACGCCTCCAGGTACTCTCCCAGATGTTCACATGCATCCTCAAGCTGATTTTCATCCAATATCACATCAAACATTTCCTGTAGGTGACAAGAAAATCCATTTTATTTCCACTTTAGGTTTTAGGCAATGAAACCTAAAATTCCACTTAAGGCAGATAAGAGCATGTTTAGTATCTGGTAGCTAATATCAAATTTCAGGGGTTATATCGGTAGTTTCTAAAGTCAGAGTCAAGTGAAGAGCTACACAGTTATCCATACAAATGTGGGCATTAACATAAAAATGGGAGTGCTCATTAAATACCTGGATCTTTCACTATTTAGAAAGAAACAGATGAGGTAAGCATAAAAGTGGTTTAGGTAAGATATAGGGAAAACATATATGTATTCACATCTTTATCCATATATTCCTAAAGAGCTGAAATCTAACCAATTCAGAATATGAGAGAAACAAATTAATGTCACTGAAAAAAGAGGTCTAAGAATATATTGAGCAATGATTTGATCATTGGAATAAACCTTTCATCTTCCAAGGTAACTATATTGAAGAGAATAACGTACTTAGATAATTTTCTGAATGTTTGTGAAACTGATGTTATCTGTCTCATGACAAAACAATAAGAGAAAGTTTAGGATTAAGACTGAAGCTGGATGCGGTGTCTCACGCCTATAATCCCAACACTTTGGGAGGCCAAGGTTTGCTTGAGCCAGGAGTTCGAGACCAGCCTGGGCAACATAGCAAGACCTTGCCTCCACAAATATTCAAAAGATGAGCTGGGCATGGTGGCATGTGCCTGTAGTCCCAGATACTCAGGAGGCTGAGGTAGAAGGATTGCCTAAACCCAGCAGGTCGAGTATGCAGTAGCCATGAGTGTGCCACTATAGTCCAGGCTGGGTGACAGAGTGAGACCCTAACTCAGAAAAAAAAAAAAAAGGAAATTACATTACAATGATTTCTACTACCACAAGATTGTTTTGTGACATGGATTAAAAAAGAACAAGGAGTGTTTAGTGGAGGAAGCAAGGGGGTCATATAAGAAGTATCTGCTGTCCACGTTTCTGTCAGTAAGGGCATTGTTCAATATCTGGTCTGTATTTAGGAAGTTGTTTTTCCGTCCCAAAGGAGCAGAGTGACCCCTCTGTTATTTCACTTTATCTGGGAACACAGGAACACCAACAGGATATACCCCAGACAAAAACTCTTTAGGGACAATTGGAAAACCTTGGAACCTCATAAAGAGAAAAGCCACTCCACAGGTAAGTGTTAGCACACCCCAACTTTCAATAGCTGGATGGAAATACCTCTCTTCTCCCATCCCCTCCACCTACTTTTATGAACACTTTTTATCAAAATATGACCCTCCCAAGAATGAATCAAATAAAGGGTCTCTGCCATCAGCACTGATGTCGCTGGCAGGATTTAGGTTAATGACAACTGAATGATAAGGAGTTGGTGGTGCTTCAGCTGACTCATTCTCTTTGGTGCTTAGAACAAGGACTCCTGAAGCAGAAGTCACCATGGAAACGTTCTCTCCCCCAACATTTACTATTTAAATGTTTCACCACATTAATCTTTACAGAAAAAATTGACCATAAATTGGAAGGCCATTTGGAGGTCTAGAGAAAGAATAAGATGACTTCAGTCCAAACCAACTCATGTTTCAGAAGCCTTGGCCAGGTCAGCCCATGTAGAAAACTTCCTCCAGCCAAAAAGTTATTAGTAGATTTCAGATTTGTTTGCATATTTTATTCATTCATAAAATATTTAATCAGTACCTATTCTGTGCCAGGCACTGTGGGTATACAGTGGCAAGGAAAACAGACATCATTTTATGTTCAATAAGCATACAATTTCGTGGTAGAGACAAGTATTAAAATCCATAATAATCTATGTCACAAGGGGATTTGAATTCAGAACAATAAAGAGACTGAGCCAGTTGATGTTTGGAGATGCAGCTTAAAGTTCTAGATTTAGAAGGCGGTTCGGAGAGACCTGTGAACTTATGAGGAAGGAAAAAGTATGAGTAAGTCAAAGGATTATCTGTAAAGGGAAGAGAATAAAACAAAAAAAGAGAAGTAGAGACAATGGAAGAAAAAGACCATATGGTCCATGAGAGCCAGGGAAAGCAGCTAGTTTCTAGAGTTTCTGACAACATATATCTTTACAATAGTCCTCACTTTTCACTAAAGTAACTGAAGGGAGTTCTTCATCTCTCACAATCAAAAAGCCTACTCCTCTCATTAATGTAAACATTCAACAGTTACAAATATAGAATCTGAGAATTGTCCATGTGGTGCCAACTTGAGTGGGACAAGAACAGCTACACCCTTAAGAGCATCCATGGACTAAGATGATACGGGAAGCAGAAAGAGTAAACTGGGCAAAACCAGAACAAAGGACCCTTCTCTCAGCCATTCCAGGCTAAAGACTGTCACAAGTTCTAGACTGTATGGGATCTGGAGTTGGCTGTTTATATCATTTCAATTATTTGATTACACAGGCCTCATTCTAAAATATAGGTTTGGTTAGTCTCAAGTCATTTTCTTGCTTTCATGAAGTCTCAAGTTGAAGAACCTTCCAGGGACACGTGGACAGGATAGGTCCTGACAGTCACAGCCAGGATTGCAAAGCCCAAAGAGAGTAAGCGGCACCCAGTGCAGACGTTATTATGATGTTTATATCTAGTTGGCTGTTCTACATGTTACACTGTCGCTGTTGTAGGCAAAATTAGACACACACTTAATTACAAGTAAAATTAATAAAGAACTTCTCTTTGCCAATGGTTAGAATTTGTATATGTCAGCACATGGCTGTTTGCTTACTTCTCATTTCTAGGAAACTACACTTCTGCACTGCTAAAAGACAGCTATAGGATGGAAAATGACTTGAAACTGCTTTTAGGCTTTCAAAAACCACAGAGAAAAGCAGATTCAGCTTCTGAATGAATACTGACATATGGGGCTTATTTTCAACTAGGAAGAATTTCACAGCCTGCATATCTGTGACAATTTTTCTCTTTAACTGTTTAGGAAATAACACAGCTGAGGAGACTAGAGTGCTAGAAAGGCAGTATAAGGGGATTTAAAAAAATTATACAAGAAGTTTGGCTGGGTGCAGTGGCTCATGCCTGTAATCTCAGCACTTTGGGAGGTAGAGGCAAGAAGATTGCATGAGCCCATAGGTTCGAGACCAGCCTGGGCAACATGGCAAGACCTCATCTCTACAATCAATCAAAAAAAAACTAGTTGGGCATGGGGGTACACGTCTGTAGTTCCAACCACTTGGAAGGCTGAGGTGAAGGACTGCCTGAGCCCAGCAGGTAGAGGCTGTGGTGGCCGTAAGTATGCCTCTGCACTCTAGCTTGGGTGACAGAGTGAGACTCCAACTCAAATAACAAAAAAAATTATATAAGAAATTCAGAGAGAAGCAACCCAATGAATTAAGCAAACTAGCACTGCCAATTTTTCATAAATTTAAAGGTTCAAGTCTGGTCAGCCTCATACTATGCAAAATATGTTAGGCCTACATCATGGGATATGGACGCAGAGAGATACATAATCAGCAAAAGTCCGAGGCAGTGAACAGTTACTCATTCAGTGATACCAAGCCCTTGGTTACAGCCCAAGACAAGGGCAATACCTAGCTGTTTCCAAAGCACTGCCACAGCGAACACTTCTGACATTCTATGATGGGATATTTTTTTCAGCTGAGGTAGGCAGAAATGGTGTGGCTGCCAGAGTAAATAAAGTAGTGAAAAGTCAAAACAAACCATCGAAAAGTCAGGAACAGTAGACCCTTTTCTGGATAAGCTCTTTCAGGAAAATTAGAACCAAGACACTGTAAATAATTAAGAGTGAAAAACATGCCTCCAGCTCATTCAGTGGTCTAAGAATTAAGTGACAGGAAAGAAAGAATGGGAAAGAAAATGAAGATTTGCAAGGTTTTTGTTTGTTTGTTTTAGTTACAACTATTTAACCATCTGTCTGGTTCAAATTAGGGTGATCAACTGTCCTGGTTTGCCAGGAACTGAGTGTTTCTGGGGACACAGTACTATCAGTGTTAAAACCTTGAAAATTCTGAGCAAATTAGTTGGTCACCCCACTTTTCATAAAAAATACAATGCTTTTCAGGCCCTACCTGGAGGGAATGAAGCATTTTCCATATATTTCTTTTAAGTTCTTTTGGGAGGGAAGATATAGAGAAGGACTGGGTAAGTCTTCCTTATAACTGTGAAATAAATAATTTCTAGCATAGAGGAAAGAACCTCATTAAAACGAATGTATATTGTTAACATTTTTTATCTATGAAACTGCTATCGAATATTTTAAATAAAAAGGTTATAAAACTTAGAAACTAATTTTGCAATTTAATTTTAACTTTTAAAAGTTGATTCATGAGCAATCTATCAGGGAAACAAAGAACCGAATAGCACATATTCTCACTCATAAGTGGACCTTGAACAACTATCGTAATACTGTAAGAAAGGAATTGACAGTAGCGGGAAACTGCCAGGGGAGGGAGGGCACACCTCATCAACAAGGGTGCATAATGAACATTTGTATACTTAACGCTGAATTGTACCCCACATATTTAAAATAAATTTTTTTTTAAAAAAAGTTGACTCATTACTGAATATTAGCTAGACAGGGGATTAAATATATGCAAACCCTCCCATGCATATAGAAATAATTATATGCATTACTTTACATTTATTTTTTGTGCATAGACAAAACCATATGTGGGCATCTTTCCTATTTCAAAACCACATGTGGGCATCCTTCCTATTCGAAAAAAATAATAGGAGTGAGCATACTTTCATTTCTTTGCTACTGAAATATAGAGACCCTGAAACCGAGAGCATTAAAAAAGAAAAAGACTGACAAACATTATTTAGTAAAATGAAATGGCTAAATGGTACAACATGTAATGCTAATTATAAAATAACCAACCAATGTTTCTTCTTTTATTTTTTGAGGTGGGGGGAGGTTTCACTTTGTTACGGTGTACCGTGTATTGGAGTACGGTGGCACACTCATAGCTTACCACAGCTGCAAACTCTTGGGTTCAGGTGATCCTCCTGCTTCAGCTTTCCAAGTAGTTGGGATTACAGGAGCATACTCCTGCACCAAACTAATTTTTAAATCTTTTATAGAGATGAGGTCTCAATATGTTGCCTAGACTGGTCTCCAACTACTGGGCTCAAGCAACTCCCAAACTGAGATTACAGATATGAACCAAAATGCCTGGCCCGACCAATGCGTCTTTCATAACAAAACTGTATTATTTACATTATTAAAGTTTTTGAGGTTCTGAGTACTTAACTCACCAGTCAACTAGTGAGAGGAAATTAGACTCTAACTTAAAGAGTTTTTTTTTAAAGATCTAGGAGATCTTATGGGGCCCAAGGAAAGCCTGCTAATATCATGGAACTCTAGCAGTTAGCCCCAGGGAGTTTCTACTCTAATGAACTAAACAGGAAAGACAATCAGAATTCTTGTCACTAATTGGTGAGGGTAACATGAAGGCAGAGAATATAGTGACTCTGATCCCTTCTAGTTCCTCTCAATAATCTGTGACAGGGCAACCCTCTCAGGTCCCCTCCTACTACGGGAACTTTTCTGTCCTCTCAATAAATCCCGCTTTCTCACTTTAAAAATAATAATAATCTGTGACATTCATTACGAACCCAAATGTGTTTTCCTCCCCTCATCCTGCCGTCCTATCCATCCTTACTCTTCAAAGATTATAACAACACCCACCAATGCAAATGCCTGCAGAAAAGGCACCCTGTGCTTTTGTTAAGCTTATAGTAATCGGATGTGTTAAATCATAGCATTGGTTCTCTGTATCCAAATTCGGTGGCTGAAATCCCAAGAAAAGGAATAAGTGAAACTGGATCCCACATGGCCTTGTTTCATGAAGAAAATATCTGAAGTAACTATGCCCCTTTCAAAAGCAGTGTTAGGAATTCAACTGTGGACATTCAGGGGCTGTGAATAATGAATGCACCAACGGAGAGGGCACTTCAAAGAGATGGATAAATCCACACAATTCTAAATAATTTAAATAAAATTACTGGAAAAGGGCAGTGGAAAATTACTACTGTGAGAGCAATACGATCAAGGATACTGGGCACTATCATTCCCCTCCAGAGTCCTTGTGTTTAATAGAATAAATCTGAGTCCATTCGACAATGGAAAATAAAGGATGTCAGAGGATAACTACTATGGTTACTGTAATGTTAGAGGTTTGCAAAACTCCACAGAGGAGATGAGTTCCCCTCTTTCAGAGAGCGATCTATGTCATTTTACACACACAAAAACATGACACACCTCAAAGAGCCACGGGGTCAGCTCTGGGTAACACAAGCCAGATTGTAACTAAGTAGGATTAAAGGATTACATTTCATTTATATATTCAATTGTCTGTCTCTCTGCTTTGCTCACCATGCATTAGGTAGCTCTTATTACCATAGCACTGGGGCAGTTTGAACTATGCCTTCTTAAAATGTTCTATTTTCAACTTCTCTGAAGAGGAAAAGGGTACCAATACCTGGTAGAAGCAAAATGAAATTTTAAAAAACATAATGTATAAATGTATCCTGGTAACACAGAATCAGACTTGTCATATTAAACAAAATATCAGATGCGTTTGCATTCCCCTTTCTGCATCTCATCTTTTCTTCTGTGAATCCAGAATGGGCCCCAAGAGGAAAGTCCTCCCTCTTTCAGAGTAGAACTATTCAGGAGCCCATCTTCCCAGCTTATTCCTATCTATGGTAGATTTTAAACGGTCACAAATTCTTTGACACTCACTGTGTTGAGATGTTGAGTTATGTCCCCTCTCCTGAAATCTGGGCAACCCTCTATGACATTTTTTTTTTTTTCAGAAACAAGGTCTCACTGTCACTCAGGTTGGAATACAGTGATGCAATCATAGTTCACTGTAGCCTCAAACTCCTGGACTCAGGCAGTTCTCCTGCCTCAGCTTCCCAAGTAGCTGGGACTTCAAGCACACGCCACTGCACCCAGCTAATTTTTTTTTTTTTTTGAGGTAGGATCTTGCTATGTTGCTCGGGCTGGTCTTAAACTCCTAGGCTCAAGGGATCCTCGTGCCTCAGCCCCCCAAAGTGTTGGGATTACAGGCGTGAATCATCGCACCTGGTTTTCTGTGATTATTTTGAAGAATGGAATGCTGTGGAAGTGGTGCTGTGCTGGTACCTAAGCCCAGGCCTTAAGAAACTGGAACCCTTGCTCTTGGTGCCTTGGAGCTGCCATGTAAGAAGCCTGGATCCAAGAAGAGCGAGCTGAGTCCAGCCTTCCAGCCATCCCTGCTAAGGAACCAGGTCACCCGCCAGTTAAATACCACCAAGGGGCTGTTATTTGAAGTCATTAAGTTTTGGGGTAGTTTATTACACAGTAAAAGGGTGTGGTTATACACTGATGGTGGGAATACAACCTTGTTCTGGAACAAGGGTGGCAAGTTTGTTCTGCTGGCTAAATCAGGCCTACCTCCTGCTTCTATGTCGTTTGATTAATACAGCTAACTCTCATTTGTTTCCAAATTGTCTGTGGCTGCTTTCCTTCTACAGAGTCGAGTAGCCTGGCAAAGGAGACTGTATGACACACAAAGCCTAAAGTATTAACTATAAGGCCCATTACTAAAAAAGTTTACTGACCCCACTAAAAAAAAAAGCCTTACCATGAAACCCATGATTCTCCCTCCAGGAGAATATACAATAACTAACCTATTGCCATTCATCATCTCATGTCTTGCTAGACTAGAATCAAGAGATCTTATGCTGACTCTGGCCCAGGCATACGCCCTTTGGAAATCCACTTCATCTGTCTAAGTCTCTGTTACTTCATTTGTAAATTGAGGAGATTGGACTGAATCAACACTTCCCTAGAAGTGTTCCACTAGACCCATAGAATGCTCAGTGAAGAAAGAACTGTAGTCATAATTTTAGGGGAAGTACTGCATGCTACCTGTTCTTTTGGAGATATAAAATACATATTAGCAGCTATCATAAAAAGTCAAAGAACAACAGATGATGTTGTAGATGTGGAAAAAAAGGGTGTGCTTACGCACTGATGGTGGGAATACAAACTAGTTCAACCTCTATGGAAAAGAGTATGGAGATTTCTTAAAGAACTAAAAATAAAACTATCATTTGACCTAGCAGTACCATTACTGGGTATATACCCAAAGGAAAACACATCATATAAAAAAGATGCCTACTCTTATGTTCATTATAGCACTATTCACAATAGCAAAGTCATGGAACCAACCTAAATGCCCATCGGTGGTTGACTGGATAAAGAAAATATGGTATATACACACCATGGAATACCATGCAGCCATGAGAAAGAAAGAAATGTCCCTTGCAGCAACATGGATGGAGCTGGAGATCATTATCCTAAGTGAACTAACTCAGAAGCAGAAAGCCAAACACCACATGTTCTCACTAATAATGTGGGAGATAAACAATGAATACTCATGAACATAAAAATGGAAATAATAGGTCCTGGGGATACCAAAATGGGGAAAGCAGGGAGAGGGAAGCAAGGGTTTAAAAACTACCTGTTGGGTCCAATGTCCACTATTTGGGAAGGGGGACGCCAGAAGCCCAATCCCCATCAGTATGCAATAAGCCCAAGTAAAAAACACACACTTGTACCCACAAACCTAAAATTTAAAATAAATAAATAAAAAGAAAAAAATTAAATTTATTAAAAGTAAATGAAACTGCCGGGCTCAGTGGCTCAGCCTGTAATCCTGCGCCTTTGGAAGGCTGAGGTGAGTGGATTGCTTGAGCCCGCAGGTTCGAGACCCGCCTGGGCAGCGAGATCTCATCTCTACAATAAATAAAAAAATCAGCCGGGCGTGGTAGCACGCGCCTGTAATTCCGGCTACTCAGAAGGCTGAGGCGGAAGGATCGCTGGAGCCCAGCAGGCAAGGCTGCGGTGCCCGGAAGCAGCCACTGCACTCCAGTCTGGGTGACCGAGTGAGACTCCAACTCAAAAAAAAAAAAAAAAAAAGTAAGTGAAATTAAGAGTTCATTTTCTCAGTTCCACTAACTACATTTTAAATGCTAAACAGTCATAAGTGGCAGGTAGCTAACATCTTGGATAGTTCAGATATAGAACACTTCCATCGTTGAGAAAGTTCTATCATACAGCACTGGTCTAACCACTCGAATGTCCATTATAGCACAGTTTCATGAGAATCTTAAAAGGACGGAGATACTGACTCAGCCAGAATATACCTTCATTCCTTTACCTTTCTTTTTATCTGGAGGTTAAGATAGGTCAGCCATCATGAAGCGGTAAGTATTTGCCAAGGTAGCATGAGCAGAAAGATAAAAGGAACCTGGGTCTTTAATATTATGTAGGCAAACACATTATTATCCGTTTTATATTGAGAAAAATAAAACCTTCAATTAATTTGAAAATAAATAAAATTAAATACATATTAGCATATTCAGGGTTCTGTGGTTAAAAAAAAGACTACCTTTGTTGACATACGTGTTTTTTCAGGCATTTTTAGTGTAAGGGCTCTTTCCTTTTTTTTTTTTTTTTTTGAGTTGGAGTCTCACTCTGTCGCCCAGACTGGAGTGCAGTGGCTGCTCCTGGCCACCGCAGCCTCGACCTGCTGGGCTTCGGCGATCCTTCTGCCTCAGCCTTCCGAGTAGCCAGAATTACAGGCGTGCGCTACCACGCCCGGCTGATTTTTTGATTTATTGTAGAGATGAGGTCTCGCTGCCCAGGCGGGTCTCGAACCCGCGGGCTCAGGCAATCCACTCACCTCAGCCTCCCAAAGGCGCGGGATTACAGGTTGAGTCACCGAGCCTGGCAGGGCTCTTTTCTTATAACACCTGTTGATGACATCACATGGAGCCAATACTGTAAGGAACACCCAGGAAATACTATATCAGGTATTCTTTAAAGTCCCTTTTTGCTCCAATAGTCCTTGAATCTAAGATTCACTCTTCTGCCTATAGAGAGTTAACTTTTTTCTGTGCTCGTTTAGACTTCTAAAAACTGTTGCCTTTAATTTCTTAGCAATGCGAGACTCTGCCAGCATAATTTGCTGACTTTTCAGACTTGAGACACAGTGGCCAATTAAGCAAGTTGCAAATTCTCCTAAAGGAATTAAAATGACACAGTGATCACCAATCTTTGGGTGACAATTGTAATTATGATCTTCAAGTAAAGCGGGGACAAATGAAGACACATTTTAAAATTACTACTGGTTTTTATAATCCGAAGATTTCTTCACACATGCCAAAATAGAGTGTACGATTCCTTCTTAGCATTACAAATACTACACATGCAATATCAAGTGAACATGTTTAATAAAGTAAACAGTGTTTAGTAAACTGTCATGTACAATGTAACCTTACTGATCCAGACTACCTGTTAAAATTCTAGGTTATCTTACCAATTATATAAAAAGGTGAAGTGTTTATTCTACTGAGATAATGATAGGGCAAGGCTGTCTTTCCATCCATGGGCCTGTTTGAAATCCCTGACGTGGGGACAAGTCCTAAGGTGCACAGTATTACTTACATTTACAGACACATGTAATTTTTCTTAGTTCCAGATATTTCGGATATAATAAGTTGTACTATATGTACAATTACTCAATAGTCAACTCTCTATGCAGCTAAAATACCTCAATTTTAATAGGGCACTAGTATTTTCTCTAGCAATTACTGGAAACAAATGTTCATTAATTCATTCTCGTGGAAAGAAAAGACATTTTCTCCAATAAATCTCGTAAACTCCATTTAGGTGTCTGCTTCTCAGAAGACTGAACTGTTATAACTAAACTTGTTAAGATAGTTCTAAAAACTGTAAAAAATACTATAGCTCTTGGCTTTGGGTGGCTAGACAACAAAGATTATCTTCCTTTAACTGTGAAACATTATAGGGTTGGGGCTGGATAACACATCCTTCTGTACTTGCTCAGTGCATTAATCATATATTCCACTCTGTAATGGGGCTTCATTAGTAGACAATGTAAAGTGAAACTTCTTAGGATGGCACTCTAAGCTATCCCAATGATTTGTGGAGTAGGTAACTATGTATGTGTGTATGTATGAGTAGGCAGGGTCAGGAGGGGAGGAAATTGGCTTTGGAGTCAAATAGATCCAGATCTAACCTTAATGTGCTATGAGACCTTATGGAAATCATTGAACCCCTCTGTTTTCAGTTACCTCAACTATAAAATGCGGATAATATTGGCTATTTTACTAAGTCACTGTGAGGTTTAGAGATCATCTATGTAAAGCATCTAGTACACGGGAAGCATCTGATGAAAGGATGCAACATTACTCTTACTGCCTGTATATCCTTTCATTCATTCACTCATTCAACAAATATTTATTTTGGGTCTGCTAAGTAACTGAGATACAACAGTGAACTAGAGAGGCATAGGTCCTTAGAGGTTCTGACATACGTGGCACAGAGCAAAGGGCATCTGGTAACTGTGACAAAAACACTTAATGCCTCTTATGTACCTGACACTGTTCTAAAAGCTTTATTATATATTTTTGGGCAAGTACCACATGAGGCAGGTACTTGCCCAAGATTATAGAACTAGTTCATGTGGATCTGAACCCAGGCATTTGGCCCCAGAGTCTGTGCTTTTAAAAGCTATGTTGTACTGCTTTTCTAAACATTTGAATTGGATTTTATACTTTCACAGAGCATAAACAATCCTATATAAGTATATAAAACAATCTAGTGAATCAATTGAGTAAGAAAGACAGTTTAGAGAAACATAGGCACAGAAATAGTATGTTAGCAGAGCAAGTGGAGACACTAATTGGCCACAGGGGACCCAGTGCCACTTGATAGACGTCCCCCCCCCACCCCCAGCCCCACTGCCCACCTTCCAACCCAGCAGTTGTTTACTGGCAATGACACTAGCAGAAGAGTTGCTATAACTTAGTTTCTCATCTCACTCAACTCTGAACTTTTTATCTGCTATAACCACAGGGCTCCTCTGCTCCAATCAATTCTTGACCTTCAACATCATAATCTTTTATGCCTGTCAGAACTTTCTGGCAGAAAAGTTAAAGGAAAGTCAAATTGATAGGTTTTATTTTGTTCTTTTCTTAAAAGTGTCCACATGACTGGAGGGGGATGCTAAGTGGTTTGCTGAGAGTTTGCAGGGTAACCAAGGTTGCAATATGAAGGCAGACACCACACACTAAATTCATTTCTCATTACAAGGCAGACACCATTCAGTTCTGGATGCCTGACTACACCCAATGTGACAGCAGCGGCTTGTTCCAAGAAATTCTTTAGAGTTATGATAACATACCATCATCACCATAATTCTGGAATAAAAATGACAATATGAAAAAAACACCTTCTTCTAACTAGCCAAGAATGATTAACATAAAAAATGGCTACACTTACTGGGGGGCATTGTGCAAGTTTATCAGCTGCCACCAGTTGAACATTCAAGTGTTTACTTTGTGACTTTCCTCTAGATTTAATCAACCGCTGTAAAACCTGGAAGAAGAAGACATGAATCTGATATTGTCAATGAGATGAAAGAAAATCAAATAAACTAGTCTTTTTTAATGGTCTGTTTAGCCCTGAGCATTAGTAAAGAAGAAACACAGCATGAAAAACAATATATTTAAACCTGTAATGATATCATCCATTTACACTGGCTTTCAGTTACAGTGGATTTGATATGTTCATCCTATCCTAGTTCTGTGTGAAGTCTCAGTAGGATCCTGAATTCCCACCCTAGATTTTACCCAAAGATTTCAAAGAGTGTCCTGCAAAAATGGAGGCAATAGACTGTACCAGGTCATTTATGATGAATAATATTTTGATATTATTCAGTTGAATAATATTTTTGCTCACTATCTCCATGTCAGGTAACTATCAGAGCCATTTACATATTTGGTCCTTTTTGTCACTGATAATTAATGAGACATTCCAATTCAATTTTACATTAATCAGACTATTTCATGATTAGAGATCTAGGCAAAACATTTTCATTGGTACATTGCATTGGTTTATATAACCAATGATATATCTATGGCTTTCGGCCACTGCTGTAATTGCATTTGGTCAAATGCTCCCATCTCTCTTGACCCTCTCCTGCAAAACAGAGCTAGTCTGTGAGGTTCTATGATATCCCAGCATATAGGTCCACGAGAGCCCTTATTCTTGCACTTAAGTATACCATCGTGTCATGGGTGGGGGGAAGGGCAGGCCTCTCCTTCATTGCAGTGAAAGGTACATTCTGCTGATTTCCAAACTTTGGTTTGGTCAGGAATCCCAAGTCCACCGCACAGAAGCAGTGACTGGAGTGATGAGAGAGGCTAGGACCTCAGGAGATCTAAAGAATGGTACAGCTTCTTTAGACATTCTCCACCCATGAGAGGAGACTACTGTTTTGGTTGGTAGTTGAATTTTCATTTAGGCACCAAAATATACCCTAGGAAGCACTGAAAATAAACTGATTAAGATCATACCTCTCAGCCAGGCTCGGTGGCTCAGCCTGTAATCCCGCGCCTATGGGAGGCTGAGGTGAGTGGATTGCCTGAGCCCGAGGGTTCGAGACCGCCTGGGCAGCGAGACTTCATCTCTACAATAAGTCAAAAAACCAGCCGGGCGTGGTAGCGCGCGCCTGTAGTTCCGGCTACTCAGAAGGCTGAGGCGGGAGGATCGCCAAGCCCAGCAGGTCGAGGCTGCGGTGGCCGGGAGCGGCCGCTGCACTCCAGTCTGGGCGACAGAGTGAGACTCCAACTCAAAAAAAAAAAAAAAAGATCATACCTCTCAAGGGCACCTAGCTCATATTTATTTCTTAAAATATCATCACTTTTTAAAAAGGAAAGCATACTCAAATAAAAAGAAACCAATTTGGGACTGTTTCACTTTTATTTTTATCTCCTCCAATGACATAAAAATACATGGAAAACGTCCCATTGTGCTTAATCATGGAATAACTATACTCCTCAAAGAATGCAAACTAAGCACAAATGTCAGGGTCTGTAATGCTTCCATAAGAGATATTTACACAGTGATATTTGATTTTACATATAATCAATATAGATGCCTTTCTTGAGCTGTATACTCTCTTAACTGGGTAGAGAATGTAGTAGATACAAGAATCACGATTATCCGAGAAATTTACCAAAATAGAAGCTATAGTCTATAAAAAGCCAGAGTCTACTTTTCCTCCTCTTTCTTAATGTTTTGTTTGTATTATACACTTGCACACCTGACTGGCTTGGAAACAACAATAGATAGTAAGCCTATTGAGGGAACAGACTATTTTATCCTTTATTTGATATTCCTAGAGTCTGTACACTGTGAAAATTTTAAAATATGCTCATTGATAGAGTCTTAACAAGACATCCTCCTTGCCCACTAAAAAAGAAAATCACAGGACAAAGAATATTTCAGAAGAAATACACTTCTAGCCCTTAAGACAGCAATGAACCAATTACCTTTGGAGATGAGACTTTTACATGAACAATAATTGGTGCTAAGGAAGTCTTTATAAGTTGTGCTGGGTGATTGATGGTGTCTGCATCAAGAACAACCAGTTGCAAAGATCTTGCCAACTCAAAGATTCTTTCAATTTCACTTTGTACTTCCGCTAAAGGGAGAAATAATAAATAGGTCTAGTTATCCTCATTATTCAATTCTTATATTAAAAAGAAATAGTACACTTTCAGATATGTTTGTTTACATTGCAAAACAAAATATTTTGAATTTTCATAGTGCTGATTTAAAATCTTTTATAAATATAGACAGAGATGGGCTGAATTTTGCATAAAGCCAACAGTTGATGGAAAAAATTGGGGATGGGTCTCTCTCTTTCTTTTTTTTAGTTTTAAAATTTTTTTATTTTGAAATTGTGGGGTATAATTCAGGGTTGGGTACACAAATATTCATTGTGCAGGTACCCTTGTTGGTGAGGTGTGCCCCTGGGATGTCTCTCTTGACGGGCTTCTTACATTCAACCTAAGAGTCAGCAATTTATATAGCTATGGTGATTCTTTTGTGTTGTTTTTGATTATTGCTGTGTTCTAAAGAACTTTCATTTCAGCCATAGAAGCTAAAACTACATTTGGAAAACAATTGGAATACAAGTACAATGCAATAAAACATAAAAAGTAAATTACACTTAAGTATTTCTATCGAGTTATATATTAATAGTTTGTAGATATGCTTTAAAAAAACAGAACTCACCTGTTTTGACTCACATGCACATTTTTTGAACACATGGCTAATTGTTCTAGGTCTACTCTTACAAATAGCATTCTATTAAATTTGGTTGAATTTAAGCATCAGAGCAGTGCCAGGTGTAGTGGCTCACGCCTGTAATCCCAGCACTTTGGGAGGTGGAGGTGAGAAGATTGCCTGAGCCCAGGAGTTCGAGACCAGCCTGGGCAGCTTGGCAAGACCAGTCTTTGCAATAAATAAAAAAATTAGCTGGGTATGGCGGTGTGCGCCTATAGTCCAACTACTTGGAAGGCTGTGGTGGAAGGATCACCTGAGCGCAGCAGGTTGAGGCTGCAGTGGTTGTGATCATGCCACTGCACTCCAGTCTGGGTGACAGAGTGAGACTGACTCAAAAAAAAGTATCAGAGCAGCATACTTGTTCTAAGGCATAATTATCTTCAAAATTAAAAACAGTGGGAAGGAGGGGGGAAAACAACAACAACAATAACAACAATTAAGACCTAATATATTTAAATGCTACAATTCATCTAGATGCAAATCTATTTGGCTGGCTGTAATAGCCAAGTGATCCAAATCTGTCATGAGTCTGGGAGAATAAAAAAATCTACTTTTTTTCAAATGTCTTAAACAATTCAGTTTTTTTTTTTTTTTAAAAAAAGGAAAACATTATCAAAACATAATATAGTTTTCTGAAACATAAAAAATTTTAATATATATTTTATAATTCACCTGGTTTATTGGGTCATGTCCCAAGTCTAAATAAGACTATTTAATTTTCAGATAAATGATTTTGTTTTGTTTGTTTGTTTGTTTTGAGTTGGAGTCTCACTCCATCGCCCAGACTGCACTCCAGGGTGCAGTGGCATGTTCCTGGCCACAGCAGCCTCTATCTGCTGGGCTCTGGTGATCCTTCTGCCTCAGCCTTTCAAGTAGCTGGAACTACAGTCATGTGCTGCCACGCCCGGCTAGCTTTTGATTTATTGTAGAGATGAGGTCTTGCCAAGTTGCCAGGCGGGTCTCGAACCTGCAGGCTCAGGCAATCCACTCACCTTGGCCTCCCAAAGTACAGAGATTACAGGCTCAGCCACCGAGCCTGACCTGTTTGGTTTTTTACTTAATTTTACTTTTTTAGCTGTAGATGTGCTCTAACAATGCTATAAACTAGTCCAAAGTATAGAGAGTAGACAAAGTCACCTAATTTAAATTATTTTAAAGACGGCTTAGGAAAAAGGTAATGTTACTGTTCAAATATCCTCACTAAAAATGGTTCGTGATTTGCTTTGCTTAAGATAGTCTCACTTCCTTAATCAAAAAGACTGACAGGATGTGCAGAACCATGTCACTATTTTCTTGGCCTTTGCACAATAGCATAAAATTTTTATTTGTCATAGAATCACTGAGGTTTAAGATATGATCTGTATTAAAAAGTATGAATTTGAAGATTCATCATATCTATCACTTTTCATGTTAGCTAATATGAAAGACCTGAAAGATTTCATGTTGCTTTGAAAAGTGACTAGTTTCCAGGATATCAATTAGAAGAAATTAGACAAGTAGGCTCCTTTGCCAAATTCTTCTGAAATAATAGACCATATTTGTCAGTAATAATAAGCATATTTGTCTCTTTTTTTCTCACATGTCAGAAACAGTTACAAAAGAAATTTTTCTTCAGAAGTAAGTTTGAAAAATAAAGTCAATATTTATTACTATATGTGTCAGCCTCAGGATGTTGGGGTATGTTTTCATTAAACTGTCACTGGTTTAAGGAGATCCTGGCCAGGGTTATACTGAAATAATACTATATTGTTTTAAGCTTCAAATCTGAATACAATATTTTCTGAAGCAGCATAAAAGACATTGACACAAATTGAACTACTCTGGTACAAATAACCCTCAAGGCACTCTGAGTCTGTGTAAACAACTCAGAAACACCTGGGCCTTATCTTCTCTGCTCTAACAATGAGGTTAAGTGTGGTTTCTGACAGGACAGAAGACAGGCACACCTAGGTTTAGTCAACACAAAACTCTTAGGCAATGAGCACTTCAGCATAAGCAGAGAGGTGCCTAGGCAGAGCTAGGAAGGAAGGGGGCTGCAGAGGCCCACACTAAATATTGTGGTGAGCCCCGTATTTGGATAGTATGTATATAAAATGTAATAAATAAATTTTATGTGTAAGGAAAAGACAGGCATATTTATCTACAGAGCTTATTTTCTTAAAGAAAAAAATCTCAACCAAACTAAACAGTCTTGGCTATCTGCATCGATTCCCAGAAGGGTTCCAATGAAGGTTACCTCATCATCCCATTCCAGTCAAATGGAGCCCTGAGCAGTTGTGGACTGTGATACTGGAGGTCCTCAATGAACACTAACTTCTATAGACCAACTACAACTGATCTGGGTTCACCTCTCTTCAGGATCTCTGTCACCAATGATCTATCTTAAGAACAATCTGTTTATCTCTCTCCCATATTTCAAATATTTCAACGGCTCCTTAGGGGTCAAAGCAACATTTTCCAAAGTTAGTATAATGAAACAGTAATCTCATAAGATATAGCCTGTGGGAAGAAGGGAATTTTATGCAAAGAATATATTGCGTACTACAATAACTTTTCTTGGAATTTCAAACACGCATTACCCTTTGTATCATAAAGGCTCTAAGAAATCTTGCAGAGAAGAAACTTGCCAGATATTTAATTCATCATTCCCAAATTTATTTGACCATGAAAAACATTTAAATGTAACAACTATTAATAGCTTATAAAATTAATATGTCATGGGCTCTATTTTGGCGGTTTCTTTAGCAAGGCATACTTACAGCCCTAACACATTGGCTTCTGTCTACTTTTTCAGTCTCTTTTCCTGTTACTCTCAAACTAGACTTCCTTGTTCAAAGCATGCTTGCACAAATCTACTTGTTTCTCAATCACATATTTTTGTTAATATATCAATGTCTTTGTACATTCTTGGTTGCCTTGAAGAATTGGCTCCAATGTAACTTCCAAGAAGTCTTCTCAAAAACTCGTACCCGCTACCTAGTTCTTTGTTAATAATTCCACTACCCCAGATTATTTTAACCATCTGTCCATTCTTTATCTTTGCCCATGTGTAAGATACTGCATCCTAGTCATGCTTGTACTTCCTAGGTGTAGCACAATGCATAGAATGTAAGTGTTCAATAAACATCTGATGAGGGAATCTACAAATGTACATTAACAAGCAGACAAATGGCCATAGTAGATCACATGGTGATAATGATAACAGATTGTCATTAAATTAACTCCACATGATTGTGGGTATATGACTTTACAGAGTAAAGGTAAAGACCGTGAACTAAGATCTACTTTGTTTCTTCCTCCATATTTATACTAAGGAATTACTTCCAAAGAATACTCATGAAGCCCCTGGTAGGTGCCCATGGTTGAAGGAGTCAGGCAACCCAGTTTATGCTTTTATGTGCCTTTTTTTCTTATCATACATCAAAAGAGGGAGTGGTTAACAACATTATGAAGAGTTAGAAGGAGGTTAGAAGACAGGAGAGAAGAGAATAGTTGCTTTGAGAAATCTCAACCTAACTTAATAAACTTGTCACCACAATATTTGACTTTAGTCAGTCATCTAATCTGATTCACCATTAACACAACATTTTTTATTACATCCTTAAGATCAAAATGTTGTACTTTTAAGAAGGTTTCACTCTGTATGTGGAAGGTTCTAAATTTAGGATTCAAGAAGCCACTCATCTCTGGCTCTTCCCCTCTCCTGACAAGCCCTGACTGCTATTCCATTTGGTAAGTTTAGCATTCTTTTACAAAACAACCATCCAACAAACATTTATTGGCAATTACCATGTTCCAATCCCATGCCAGGAATACACAGATAATACTTTGTATCTTTTTTACAACTTGCACAGTCCTTGGCTCAGAGTCAAGGCACAGCCATCAGTGGATTCTTGACGAGATGTTAGGGCATGTACTCTATCGTGAAAACCTTTTAAAATTTTCTCTTATTTTTCTATCTACAGAGTCCGTTTCAGTAGCTTAGAAAAATGTAGTAGCATGGAAGAGTCCTGTCTATATTTTCTAGTTAAAACAAGTTGCCCTCTGAATGTGAATGCAAAAGAGAATTCTAGAAGTTAAGACTGAACTACACCACTCTTGGCAAGTGTAAAGACCACAGACAGGCATTCAAGAACAATGTGATTCTCCAGCAGTGTGGACTCGCTTCTGTGGATGGCGATTCCATCCTCCACAGTCCTCCTCACCTATGGCTTGATAGAGTTAATCACTTACAGCCTTTTATTCTTCTCTATCATGGGGAATTTTAGGATGCTTTCTGCTAATACTCCAGGAAACACATGTTTAAACTCCCTGCAAGTTATTAATGGAGGTTGCTATTTCCACTTAAAGATGTGAGACTATTCTGTGTACTACCAACTAGCAGCAGAAGCAACACCAAGAACACCATTATCTAGCTTTTCTTCTAAAGATCTGAGAAGGCTGAGCATCTCATTTCCTTTCATGTCAGCTGTGACTTGGGTATGACAGATATGATTAGCCTCATTGAGAAGCTTTGGCAAAGTGCAGATGAGTGGTTTCATGTGGTTAGGCAGTAAAAGACTAGGAGAGCCCGTTGAGGATTCTTCCCACCAGACTCCTAATTAGCTAATTGGCTAAAGCTGAGAGCGAGCAGGCTCTAGCTGCTGCAAGACTCTGCTCCCTTTCTGTCCGCGGCGAGCATTCTCTTCAGGTATCTGGTACTTCCCCATCCAGAATAGGGAGCAAATTGGCAATGACATTCTCAAACACACCACGTGTTATCCCGGTCAGTAAGCATAGCTTGGAGAAGTATCATATTAGAACATCTTACCTAAGCTGGACCGGGTGTTCGAACGTTCAATTATTGCTCTTTTGCTGGGATTATTTAGGACAGACCTCTTAGCAAGAGAAATGTCAGCTGTCACTCTTGTTATTGATATCCTATGAATAGGAACACAGAACAGAACAAGCCAGTAAAAATTTTATGGGGCTTTCCAAGTGATTTATAACCACAGTACTTAATAACCAATTTACATAATACAGCAAAACCACAGTATAATAAATATTGGCCACAAGTATTTCATAAACAGGCTTTGGCTAGTATTAAAATTCAAGCAGAGCAGAATGGAGGAGGATGTTGGCTATTTAACAAAAAAACTACTCCAGTAAAAATGTTGTTCCTCCATTATGGCCTGCCTTGCTGAATTCTCTTTACAATGCACACCACACCAGGAAGGAATCAAAACATATAAATAAATCATGCCCTTTCTAGGACGCAACAATACAATTTCCCCATAATTCACAGTTGATTTGCTCTTTTTTTTTGAACAAGACCTTCAGGAACTACAAATGCTGTGCCCTGGCATTTTAATGCTGCCGGTCAAAGTGGGGAAACGCTCTTCATTTTGATCATCAAAGACAACCAGTCAGTGGCTAAGTTGAAGCACTTCTTCACAGGTCCAAAGGGATGCTTCATTTGTAAGAAAGTGAAAAATACGGTTTCTTTTCTGCAGGCACATGACTTTGAATGCACATAGTGGGCAGTCGTAAGACACTGTTTTGAGAGCAATGTGAGAATGTGAGTATTATGCCAGGATTTTGGTAAGTTACAACGTATCCTGCACTCATGCAAGAGGAAATTAAAGCAAAAACACTGCAAATGAATGAAAAGGGGTATCTATTTGCATATGATTTATTAAATGAGAACATCTGGAATTTACAATTTTAAAACTCTTTATTTTAAACTGGGATTGCTCAATGTCCAATTATTATCTACCTGTAGAATTCAAAGTTTGCCTCTCTAAGCCAGTTACTGCCACCATGGCCTTTCTCCATCCTTATCTTCACAGTTTGGCAGACTTCCAAGAAAGGAAGTCTTTTATAGTCATTTGGTGCACCCATTCTCCTCCATTTTCAAACTCCTTTGGGCATTGGAGCAGGGAAGAGAAAGAGTTATTAACAATTATTGAATCATATGTCTTCTCACACGTGTTTTAGGACAACACTGTCAGCACTGTCAGGAGACTCTTTACCTGACTTAAGTAACCTAAAGTCTTGGAGAGAATTGCCAATAGTCCTTTTCACAGATAGTTGGAAATTGCTTCTTTAAAACAGGCTGTGCAAAAATTGCTTCTTTAAAACAGGCTGTGCAAAGGTCTGGTGCCATTTTAAGCAAAGTATTGCTTGCCTGTGTCACTGCATGTAGCTGTAGGTGGTCAAGAAGTTTTACTTTTACTTTTTAATTTTAAAGATGTTAGGTATACAAATGTTCATTATGCAGGTACCTTTGAGGAAGTCTTAAATTCTTAAACTTTTTAGAATTTTTAGGCCCTAAAAATTATTTGATGCATCTTAAAATTGTTGTCTGCAGAAACCAAGAGTTCTGTAGAAAACCTCAGGGATCCTTCAGAGTACTCAGGGGAGGTTCAGCTGACAGGGCTCCAGCTTTATCACCCTCAGTGAGGGCAAACACCTCTGCATTTCTGTTTTCTGCATCAGGGATTTACATATGATTTCACTGTAAAAAATGGTTCAACTGCCACAAGACGTGGGAAAACAAGGGTGAAACAACTTCTTCTTTTTACTAAAAAGGAAACTGAAACCCAGAGAGGAAGCTGCACGTGGTTAGTTACAGGCTCAGAAGGTCTAAACCACGCTGCTGAGCACCAGACCACTGCCAAATCACCTGATTCTATAATACCCTTATGGTTGAGTTTTCTTTTCCAGCAACTCTGGATCTCCAGATATGAGACAAACCAACAAGTGTAGATGCACAGTCAGTCTTGGCCTTGCTCTAGGTGGTCAGAACTGAAATCAGACCGAGATGGGGTGAACCTCACATGTGAGTCTTCACTGCTTGGTTGGCCACTGCTGCTTTGAGACATGAAATTGCATAGGCAGCTCTTTTCCTTTACTGAATAGGGTTTGCATGTTTATTTTCATGTGTCTGGGCTTCTGGTTTATTTGTTTTAAGAATGGAGCTGCTGGATAGAAACATACGATCACGTTCCAGAGCAATCCAAATACCTGACTGGAGACAAGTGGGCAGGTTTAGAGGCAGAATTCAACTTTCTAGATTAATGGTTTTTGGAGGGCCCAAAGATTCTATTCTTCTTAAGTGAAAATCAGATTTTCCAGTTCTAGATAAGTGAACTTCAGTTCTTAAAATCTGAAGAGATGATCAATAGATGCATAATTTTATTTTTTTTCTGAGTTATAAAAGCACTTTTATAAAGTAATTTTCAAACACAATGAAGGTTCCAAAAATTCAGAGAAAAATAAAACTGCTTCACATATGCTCCAGAAATAGAGGAAAAGGTATAGATAATAAAGGGTTTTTTTTTCTGAGACATATGTATATACCAATACAAGTTAACCTACTAACACACGTTATTTGTTAATAGGAATACACAGACATGAAATAGAGCTCTGGAGAACATAGACACATCCCTAGAAAATCTTCAATAAAACAACATAGGAGCTTCTTTTTTTCTATGCAAAGATGCTTATTACTAGTAAAATCAGACAGCAAACTCAAAATTGCTGTTTTAAAAAAGTCTCCAGAAAAGTAATTACATTAGCAATTAAATGCAATCTAGCTTGTATAAATTTTTTAAAACTAAGAGGAGTATCCTTTCCACTTCTTTTCTTGCTATACTCAGACCCCCTAGGGTCTTCCAGCATTCCTGTGCATCCTGTTTGACATACATCTCTACAAAGTTGCCTTGAAAACCTTTCTATGACCTACTGTTAGTAGTTACTGGCCACTAGGTGATTGACTACTGAAGTTCCGTTCACCAGCAGACTGGGTGTAGCAGCAAATGTTTCTGAAAACTAGCAAAAGTAATTCCCTAAATTCAGAAAATCTGAACCCCAACTGTTGCATATTTCCACCTGGAAATTAATCATAACTGCTGCAATCCATCAGGAGCTATGAGTATTCATTTTCTGTGATTTCCTAAGGAAAGATATTACTTTCAGTTATGATACATTCATTCAAAAATTATTAGTATTCCTGTGTTGGTAATGTAACAGTTGTAAGATCCCTCTACATTCTATCCTTGTTACATCTAATATGCAGCCCAGTCAATATGATAATTAAAAAAAAAACAATTCCTAGTACTAATAGGAAAAAGTGTTCCAAAGAACACAATAGTGCACTGTCAGGAGAATGGAGATAACAATGGCATAGGAAGAGTTGAGTATTTTTTCCGGGATCTTTCTCTTGGTGTTTGCATGACCATGGACAAGTCATTCCATCTTTTGAGCCTCAGTATCCTAATCAATAAAATGATGACAGTCGCTTTGCTATAACTATTTCACGGGATTGTTATCAGCAGCAACTTAGATAACATATCAAAGTGCTTTCTTAAATAATTTTTCATAGCATCCTAGGATGATAGGCACATATATAGTTTCATACAAGGCAAAAAAAAGTATTGGAGATTTGACAGCCTGAGGGAGATAGATTACTTATATCCTATCCTCAAAAGTTGGCAGTCTGTCATGAATTCTCCCATTCCCAGAGTCTGAAATCAGGAGACTCTGGTCAGGCACATTGTAATCAAAACCTGCTAATTTACATATTTAAGCTTAATGTTAAAATGTTCAATTAATTATCACTAGCATTTGAGTGTCCAGTGATGAGTCTGCATTTGAATAGAGAATAGTAGAAGAAGGTATTAGAATGACATTGATTATGAAACAGAAGTCATTGTTCTTTTTCCATTTGTTGACTGCGATTAAAAACTGTCTTCATTTTTACATGGCTTGGCTGCTAGTTCCCATTTCCTTTTATAAATAAATACTGTCTCCTTGATTCTCCCAAAGTTGTATTCTTAGCCTCTTTTCTTTCAAATTCTTTCTCAGGCCAGTGCAGTGGCTCATGCCTCAAATCTCAGTACTTTGGGAGGCTGAAGTGGGAGGATCGCTTGAGCCTAGGAGTTTGAGACCAGCCTAGGCAACATAATGAGACTCTGTCTCTGCAAAAAAAAAAAAAAGAAAATAGCCAAGTGTGGTGGCACATGCTTGCAGTCCCAGCTACAAGGGAGAAGGAGGCAGAAGGATCACCTGAGTTCAGGAAGTCAAGGCTGTGGTGAGCTATGATCATGCCACTGCACTCCAGCCTGGGCAACACAGTAAGACCACAATTTAAAAACAGAGCAAAACAAAAAACAAAAATCTTTCTCAAACCCTTCTTAAAATCTTTGTATGTCCCTGGCTAATAGCTTCCTTTAGCTTAAGACCCTGTATAGGTTATATGACATTCATCTAGGATATTTGGTCATGAATTGTCAGCTACAAAGCATCAATAAATTTTACAGATCTTATCTGATTCTGTTGTCAAAAAATCCAAAGAAACAACCTTTTGGGATTTTAAATTATTGGCATAGGTCAAAAACCACAACTGGTTTCACTGCGGGCTGTTCAGTTTATGAATGGTAGATTCAACCAGAGAACAAACCTTATCTGAAAGGATGGCCCACAATGACTGTGTGTGGTGTGAAATGAAGAGGGAAGCTCTGGCCCACTGTGCATCCACTGTGTCCCAGCCAGGTAGGTGCCACTACAGTGGCTTGTTAGGCTTATTTAATCTATGGTCTATGCACAGAAATCATCAGATATTCACATATACAGAGGGCCTTCAGAACTAGCATTGTGTTTTGCATTTTTCTTACATGTTATAGTTTGGCCCCACAATAGCAGCTATCACAATAAATTTGTATATTACATAGCTCTAAACTGACAAATCATTTCTAAGGTATACCAAAAAACTACCAAGTTTATGATTCTGCAATAATCAAAACTTTGGACTTTAATCCAATTTTTTAAATTGTTTTCTGACCAGGATCTGAAAAACAGTGTTAAAGAAAAAAGTCTCTTAGTCTTTTTTTTTTTTTTGCATTTTCTGAAAAAATAATAGAATTTTCTCCTATTTTGTCTAACGTATTACACTCATAGCAAACGAAACAGAGCAGGTTTCCACTAGAACATATTGTTCATGCTGTATCACTGCACTAAAGGCTGTACTTCTGGCTGGTTTCAATGGAAGACTACTTGTTTTCATGCCTTTTATTAATTGGTAAAACATAATGCAGCAGGTTGTCATAGCTCAAACCGTAAGGATATTTCCCATGCAAAAGATGTCACAGTCTGTGTGAAGCTACCTGCAAATTTCTTCTTCTTTATCAAAGTCTCCACATAAACTCAAGCAGTGAATTCACTGTTTTTTCTGCTGCATGGCCTTCTAATATTTGAAAGCAAGTCCACTCTCTCATCCCTACCTTTAATATCTATCTTTCTCCAACTCTGCTGTATATCATGATCTCTCTAGGGCTAAGTCTTTATCTCCATCTACTACCTTTGCTGCTGCTGGATTCTTCCTCCAGATCATCTGCCATGTCATCAGACCCCATGGACACTTGGCATTGAAATTTTCATTCTATTTTTATTAAAACCAACTTCAGTAGTATGTGTACAGTCATTGATGTAGACAATTTTACTCGATTTAAGACAATTAAATAAACTTCTCTGTTGTTACAATTAAATAAATGTCCACTTTCTGGGCCTCAGGATTGAGGAAGAACATCAGACTCTTCATTCTTAAAGTCAGCAATTAAGTCACTCTAATTTTTGCTAAATTATCAGAAATCCTTTCTTCTTTTCCATAGTGCCTACTTTTCAAATCTTTAACAACACTGTTGATAATTATGTTATGTGTGGATCAAAACAATCTAACAATCTAAGGCTGTGTTATGGGATGGGATTTGTTCAGACTGAGGGTTGTTATGGGGAGAGAGGATGAGGTACTGTTCAGAATTGCCTTAGGTAAAGGTGACACAGGTTAAAACCACGTGACTCCACGCATAGCTGAAGGAACTGTGTGTTTGCAACCCAAAACACAGAAGACCAGGCCATGTATGTTGGCTGCCTTCAATTCACAGAGAGCTGCATGAGGGCAAGGGTCATGGCCAAGAACTTCAGAGGGCTGGACCAAGACCAGCGATACTCTTCAACTGAGTCAGAGCTCAGCTGCTTCTTTGTAATGCCTTTTTCAGGAAGTGAATTCCCAATAGCCAGAAGTTTCAAACAGAAGCAGATTGTCTATCTGAATGCAGTTGTTGGGGAAAATAGATTAAAGAGAACTTTTATACTTTCTTCTAACTCCAGTATTCTAGCATTCAGTGCTTCTCACTTTTTTCTCTGTAATGACTTCACTCTCTGCCTATCTTTTTTTTAAAAGAATGAAATGGCCAGGTGCAGTGAGTGGTTCATGCCTATAATCCCAGCACTTTGGGAGGTCGAGGTAGGAGGTCAGGAGTTCAGGACTAGCCGACAGCAAGCCTTCATCTCTACACATGCCAAAAAAAAAAAAAATTAGTCTAGTGTGTTAGAGTGTGGCTGTAATCCCAGTTACTTGGGAGGTTGAGGTGGAAGGATCTTCTGAACCCAGGAGTTTGAGGCTGCAGTGAGTTGTGGTTGTGCCACTGTACTCTAGCCTGGGTGACAGAGTGAGAACCCTATTTAATAAAAAAAAAAAGTGGGATGGGATAAACACATGTCTAATTTATTAAGCCCATTTTGTCTGCTAGATGAATGTGGCAGAAAACATTATTGGTTCAATAAAACCTATCTCCTCTTCCTTCTGGATACTTAGCTCGACCGTATATCCCAGTCTTCTTTACAATTAGGTATGGCCACATGACCAAGTTCTAACCAATTACATGTGAGAAATGATGTATCCTACTTTGTATCTGATGTATCCTACTCCAGGCCCAGCAAGTTCTTTCCCCTGACTGGAGAGATCACCCTCCCACACTAAGCACTCCAAATGTCAGGGGGAACAAACTACTGCCCAATCCTCCCCTCTTGTTACTCTACCCTTTCTCCAAGCCAAGGAACACCTGCCTCAGACTGTTAAGTGCAATAATGTTTCCATTGTGTTTAAATCATTATACATTTTTGGGTCTATCTATTAAGGTAGCCTGGCCTATATTAATGTTCTTAGAAGCTTACATAAAGACAAAGAAGCATTCTTATTTTTTGAACTAAAAATCTCAATTATTGGAACTAAAAATCTGTTTATGCTCTTTGTTTAAAGTCCCAGAAACTAATGAATATTTTTAACACAATTATCCAAAAGACTTTTCTTTTGACAGATATAAACAAATTATACTTAAAGCATTACCATGTTTGTTTGTTTTTTAAAATATCAATTTATTAAAATCTATTTGAAGATATTATTTACACTTTAAAATTATTTTATGCAATTTTTTTTTTTTGAGTTGGTGTCTTACTCTGTCACCCAGATTGGAGTGCAGTGGCCATTCCTGGCCACCGCAACCTCGACCTGCTGGGCTCCGGCGATCCTTCCACCTCAGTCTTCCAAATAGCCGGAACTACAGGCATGTGCTACCACGCCTGGCTAATTTTTTTTATTTATTGTAGAGATAAGGTCTCGCCAAGTTGCCCAGGACTAAAGCAATACATTGGATGTATTTACCCATACTTTTCAATACACTATTTAAATTTTCTACATTTCTGACAAGTCTTCAGGTTTTTTGTGTGTGGTTATTTTTACATGGAATGCATTCTGCAGTGTCAAAGAGTTTTCACAAAACTTAAATAATAAACTTATTTAATGGCCAAAGACTGAGCCATATTGATGATGGATCACAATAGAATGCAGAAAAAAATAGCTCAATAAAATAACAAAGGTCATTTCTAATAAAAAACAAACCCAGAACTAAACATCCAATAAGTACTATAAGGATATAAAATAGTTACTTTGGGAGACTTATGATGAAAACAATTCTTACACTCTTCAGGAAATTCAGTACTTTGTATTTACTCCTTTATATGACACGCACACGCATATACATGCATGCACAACTCCCAAATATTACTCAGCTTGACCAGTGAGCCACCATAGTCTTTAGAATATTATTTAATTAATATTTTTCATAAAAATCATTTTGGTATGAGTTCACTAATAAGTAACAAGTAAAGACACATACATTTAAATAAAACAAATGGCTTATTTTCCTTCTCAAGGTCCTTTTTCCCTTGGGGATTCAATGTCAGACTTCATATTTTCAGAGTTTTTTCATTAAATTCTTCCCAAGAATAGTGAGTTAACTTTTAATTAGAGAACTTCTGCAATCTCTGGAAACACAGATCTACAAATCAATTTATCATACACGTCTGGTTAAAGGAAAATAAATATATAAAAACATCTATATTTCTCACCTCCCATCAAACCTGTGCTTCAGGAAATCAAAGAGGGCTTTCTGCATCATGTCTGTTACCTTTGCAGAGGTGAGAAAAAAAGAATGAGGCAAACACACACAGAAAGAGAGAGAAGTCAAAAGTGAAAAGAGGCGAGAGAGAAGGGATCTCTGATTAAGCAAAGACCTTATCACAGCCAGCTGTCTCCTAGGAGGAAGTTACCATGGACGGTATTTTGTATGCTTAACCATGTGCAATTGCTAATTTTCTCCCCCTAGTTCTCCACCAGGGTGCTGAGAAATAAGCCAGCAGTGTGTACCAGACATAGGCTGGCTTTGGACAGGTGCTGGCCATCCTTGATATGCCTGAGTTGTGCTTGCCTCCAGTGAGGAGCACTAGAGGCCAAGGCCAGCCCTGGGCTCAGTCCTCCGGTTAGTCTGCACATGTTAGTGGAAATTCTCCATGCCTAGTGCTGGATTTTTGTAGAGCACTCTGTTGCTCATCCCTCTAACATTTCTAAGGAGAGAGGGGAAGGGAGGGAAGAAGGGAGGGAGGAAGAGAGGGAGGAGGATTCTTAGATCTGCCTCAAAGAGATTCATTAATTCATTCAATAAACTTGTACTGAGTGCCTACCATGTGCCAGACATTGTCCTAGCTCGGTAGGAATGGTGCCCTGTAGGCTGTCCATGCTCAGTTTGATGTCATATCCACCTGTTTTAGTCACGCTAGCAGAAAGTCAAAACGGTAACATCTGAAATGTAGTACACATCTAAGGCTCTACTCTTTTCCTTGTTATGTGGCATTGTTAATTAAACTCCAAAGTTCACTGATGTTTTTAGTGTTTTTTCCTCTTATATGTTTCTATTTCTTTAAAACAAATAAGCAGAGAAACATTTGGTGGAATATGTCATCATCAAGAGCACCCAACGGGGTAAGATTTGTTGGTGTTCTGAGGGTTGGGTTTGCTGGAAGATTGCATGTTCCCCTGTGGGGCTCATTCTCTATTATTTCTAATAATAACGGGAATGGGCAAGATAGAGTCCTTTTCTTTGCATTTAACACAGAGCAAATCTCTGACCAGAATTTCCCATTGTAAATATTTTGAGGGAGGTATTTGTAAACAATGTAATACATACACGGTGAGAAGTGTGCAAGAGAGGAAAGGAGGGTCAAAGGGATACATGAGCCCCTCATTCCCCCACCACCCCCTTCACATACTGAGCATTGGCTTCCATCAGTACCTATATGGAAACAGACCCTGGAGGACCAAGCACCAAAATGACCGTTTCCTGGGTTCTCGATCAAGAACTGAAGAGTAACAGATGATATTTGTACCTCATAACCTTTCAGTGATGGCCCCACTAACACCACCGGACGCATCGATGGCACAACATCGTAAGGAGGAATGTGCTCCGTCTGAAAAAGATGATGTGACATGCGTGACGAGGTAAGGTTGAGCACGGCTGCTCCACAGTCACAGCGTTCACAATTCTCAGGTCCAACGACACATGATCACCACAGGTCCCCACCAGGAGGCTCATCCCTTATTTTACAGCCATTTGGGCCACTGAATGGAGCACTGCAGGCATGGATGTATAGGAACCTTAACAGGAGATTTAGAAAGGAAACACAACTTACCACTTTTTGCTTCTGTTTTGCTAAAAGACAACAATGAGAGCCATATCAAAATATGTCATCTCTGTAATTGACAGTACATGAGTTTAAAAGATGGAAGAACATACCCATTCGTCCCTGTCATTACCTTCATCACTTCCCTATCACCCACTCTGTGGCGCCCTGCTCTATTGTTCCTTGCTGGAAATGCCAGTTCTGAAGACATGAGAAAGAGACAAGTCCCTTCCTGTACAAATGAACTTTTATCTGATTTCATGTTGGGTGGGGGTGGAGGACAGGAGTTCAGAACAACAATGGATATTCTGGGCCAGACATTCACCATGGCTTGTTCCCATGTTGGACACAGCACTGTGTTGCTGGGAACAAGCTGGACGAATACAGTTTCACAAAAGGAAACAGAATAACAATTTGGGCAAAAGTGACTACCACCTCAATCACTCATTATTTTTGTATTTGTAGCTTCCGTGAACCATGAAATAATTTTGTAGTCCCCTAGGAGCCCATTTTCTAGAATATTGACACATTTTTACATACTATGTTGCTTTTAAACTTGAAATAAATTTATAACCTGTTATTCCTGTTCTTTCCTGTTTGAAATAGTGAAAATCTGCAATGTCTTGAACGTCTGACAGATGTGAATGAGGCAAAATATACTCAATATCTGATTTAAAGTGGTTTTGTGGCCATGCAAGCAGCTCCAATCTATTTGGGGGCAACTCAGAGATGTAGTTTAGTTCAGTGCCCTAGAGATCAGGAAAGATTCACATGAACAAGGAAGGACTCAGATACTTAGAACTATTCTAGAACTAATCCATTCTCCTGAAGTTATGGTAGGCCAGAACAGAGCCTTAAACTTGCCATTATGAATCAGTAATGAAACTGGAATTGAGATTGGTAATAGAACACTAGATGCCCTCAAGCAGGGCAGTTCTAGGCCAGAGTGAATTGGCTTATAGGAGTAAAGGAATGTTGTGGAAGAAAAATTCCTGCGTGAATACCTCCTTGACTTCCAAATGCACCACAGCTCCCTATTAGGTCACCGCTGTTCCTTCATGACCATTAATTCCAGGGCTCAGTTGTCTGTTGTCCAAAGAGAAACAAGGCCCAACCTCACCTGATAAGTCTTCCCTATTCTCTGCTTCAATACTTCCAACCTGAGGTATACCAATACATTCTACAGTTTCACATGGAGACTGAACAGAGCATGTTCTTGAGAGTCTAGAACTTTCTTTTTCTTTTGTTATTGGCCCTCACCACCTTAAAGACTGCTGGACTCCTGTTGCTGATCAGTTTACACAAAATTATATTATAATTCAGTACCTTTAAAATCAGATCAAATTACAATAGAAAGCAAACGAGCAATCAGATATTAAATAGAGAAACCTTTAAACCAAGCCTTTCGATTGTTTCCAAATTAAAAAAAAATACTTGCATGTGCATTCAGATATTTTCAAAGGAAGACATTTCATTAACAAGTGTTTAACTAAAGTCCTCACCTGTTGATGTGGGAGTTGCTCGGAATGTCCCTGATACCATTTCTCCAAGACTTGAAGAAGAATTTCCACTTGATTTCCTAGGATATGTAAAAGGAACTTAAGACTCACTCCCCAAATTCTTTGAAAATAGAACTTGAGAGTACAAAGCTTTCTTTGGCCTTACTCCTACTAAATAATTCAAAACACATCAAATCGTGCTATAGACAAAAACGTCAAGAATCTGTCCAAATGTTTTCTCTGACCTCATTTCTCAGAGAAAGTGGGAAACTAACTGACACATGGAGATATTTTGCAAAAGCATCTCTTCTAGCTATTTAATGCAGAAATTAGGCAAAACAATCACTGACAGGAACGTTCTTGTGAACTGCCTGTTTACCTAACAATGTGCTAGTCAAACATAGCTCAAAACAAGCAGCGAAACCCGGAGAAACCTTTTTTCTTTTCTTTTCTTTTCTTTTTTTTTGAGTTGGAGTCTCACTCAGTCACCCAGACAGGAGTGCAGTGGCCGCTCCCGGCCACCACAGCCTCGACCTGCTGGGCTCTGGCGATCCTTCCGCCTCAACCTTCCGAGTAGCTGGAATTACAGGCGCGCACCACCACACCTGGCTAATGTTTTGATTTATTGTAGAGATGAGGTCTCACCAAGTTGCCCAGGCGGGTCTTGAACCCGCGGGCTTAGGCAATCCACTCACCTCAGCCTCCCAAGGCGCGGGATTACAGGCTGAGCCACCGAGCCCGGCTACCATTTCTTTTTAAAAACTGATTATGAGTCAGGCTCGGTGGCTCAGCCTGTAATCCTGTGCTTTGGGAGGCTGAGGTGAGTGGATTGCCTGAGCCCGCGGGTTCGAGACCCACCTGGGCAACTTTGCGAGACTTCATCTCTACAGTAAATCAAAAAATTATTAGCCGGGTGTGTTAGCGCATGCCTGTAGTTCCAGCTACTCGGAAGGCGGAGGCGGAAGGATCGCCAGTACGCGGAAGGATCACCAGAGCCCAGCGGGTCGAGCCTGTGGTGGCCGGGAGCGGCCACTGCACTGCAGTCTGGGAGACAGAGTGAGACTCCAACTCAAAAACAACAACAACAAAAAAACTGATTATGTGGGGATCAGAGCTAAAAACTGACAGTAAGGAATTGGCCACAAATAATATTATTTGTGACTCAGAATAAAAGATCCTCAACTTGGGTCTTCTCATGTATGCTCCGGAAGCTTCCTTCCTGAAGCCCACAGAGGCCATTGGGAGCTGCCACCTTCCTACTTACCCAGTGTCTCTCCCTATTGTCAGAAAAACATCATTTCTCATCCCAGCCTTGCCATTCACTGGTTGTGGGACCTTGGCACATCATACCATGTCTTTGAGCCTTAGTTTCCCCAACTGTAATAGGAGATGGTATCTCTCACAGAATTGGTATAAATAAAGGTAAAATAAAATCATGTCTGCGAGCTCTTGGCTTTACTATTACACCTGTCACAAAGTGAGCTTGTAGTTTAAAAGTATATGCAGCAATGCGTTGCTTAAAAACAGGGGTGCATTGTGGAAAATGTGTAGTTAGGCAACTCCATTGTTGTGCAAACGCCCTAGGGTGTGCTTACACAAACCTAGATGGTACCGCCTACTACACACCTAGGCTATAAGGTATCACTCGTAAACTACAAACCTGTACAGCTTGTTACTGTACTAAATACTGTAGGCTACTGTAACACAATGGTAATATTTGTGTATCTAAACATAGAAAAATTACAGTAAAAATACAATATTGTTAACGTATGAAGCCACTGTCATATGTGCGGTCTGTTCTTGCCCAAAATGTCATGTGGCATATGATTGCATCAATATTATGAAAAAAAAAAAACAAAACAGAATTTTGGAAATGATAATAATTCAGTTATGATTTTATACAATACATATTGATTGCAAATCCTTATTCTAGAAGCTAGGAATATAACAGTGATGGGGGGGGAAACAAAATCTCTTCCCTTATTGAGTCATATTCTAGTGGGAGATACCAGTACAGCTTGAGCATCCTTTATCCAAAATGCTTGGGTGCAGAAATGTTTCAGATTTTGTAGTTTCTCAGAATCTGGAAAATTTGCATTATACACTTATAGTTAAGCATCCCTAATTCAAACATCCAAAATCTAAAATGCTCTAATGAGCACTTCCTTTGAGTATCATGGCGGTGCTCCAAAAGTTATGAATTGTGGAGCATTTTGGCTTTTTGGATTATGGGTGCTCAATCTGTACCAAACTAGATCAACAGGTAAATATATGATATTTCTGAGAGTAAGAAATGCAACAGAGAAAACTAAGTCAGGAAGGAGATCAGAAGTACAAGGAAGGAGAGTGGGCACAATTTTAAATAAAGTTGGCAGAATAGGGGTCACGGGAAAGGTGATACTTAACAAAGATCTAAAGACAATGAAGGAGTGGTCTGATGAAAATGTAAAGAAAAGGGTTCCAGTAAGAGAAAACAGCAAATGCGAAGGTCCTGAGGCAGGAATATGTTCCGGTATGTTTAAGGAGGAGCATGAAAGACAAAAAGTTTACAGAAGAGAGAACAAGAGAAACTAACACCTGCACTCTGAAATCTACATGGCTACTTTATTAGTTCACTGGAGATTGATTCACCTGAAGCTAGAGAGTGTCTCCACCCCAATACCAGGAACAATAAATGCCACAAAAAGCCAGATGTGAAGGTGCTTCTGGTACCAGGACCCACATGCATCAACCACATTCTGTACCTACTTTAGAGAGAGTCTCCGAAAGTGAAGCAAGAGGAGCCATCATGTTGGCTCCGGTCAGCTCCCACTTGCTGATCTGAGAAAGGAGGCCCTAGGTGAATCTCCAAAGAGAAAGCTTGGGGTCCCAAAAGGGCTTACTGGGGCTACAGAAAACAGTCTCCACTGCAAAATTCACATGGACTCTGGTGGTGCTGGATTTCAGCATGCAGTGGGGATAGTGAGCTATCTGAAACTCTTGTGTGTCAATTTCAGAAACATCCAGGGCACAGAAGAGTATCTTTTACTTTAAAGGTAAGCACTTACAACTTAATAAGCAAACCTGAAAATATCTCCTACTTTTCCTACCAAAAAAAGGACACAGAAAAAAAGGAAACGTACCCTCCGTGAAAACGTCCTCTTTTTTGTTCTTGCTGAATCCGTATGTTCTCCAATCTGAGGGGACTTGGGATGAAGCCAATCTCACAGCCTTCTTTCACCAGCCTTCCTATCCACCAATCATTGTTATATTTCTGGAATTCAGAAATAAAACTGCTATCAATAGTAATTCACTTATCTTTACATTCCATTAATTAATTTCAGGGGAACAGAAGAAGGAAACACGATTTATATGATATTATACTATATTATATTATACATATTTCATATAAACTATTTATATTATAATACACCTTACTATATTGTATATATCTGAGGTGAATTCATAGATTCAATCAACGTTCTACAAATCTTTTTGTGAAAAGGTCCAGAGAGTAAATATTTTAGGCTTTGCAGACCATATGGTCTCTGTTGCAACTCACTGAATCTGTTGTTCGTCTGTGAAAGGAGCCATAGACAAACATAAATAAGAGAGCATGGCTATGTTTCAATAAGATTTTTCTTTACAAAAAAGGCAGTGGGCCAGACTCAACTTGAGGGCTACAGTTTGCCAACTCCTGAACTAATGTCTGGTCTTAACTTTTGGATTCCTTTGGTCATTGTTAAAAAGCCCTAGCCAGTTCTTAATAAACATTTTTTTAAGGATAAATATGCATCATTGTAATTGGAACTCTGGAAGGCAAGACAGATATGCCTGAAATGAAATATATCCAGTAGTCTGCTATTTGCTAAAAGCTTTCAGGTAAAAATCCCATGATAACTATCTATAGTCTATCCCCATTGGGGAAGAGTCATAATCTTTCAAATAGAGATTTGCAAATTAAGGTTCATCTTACTACTTGAAGAAAAATAAGTTTACTCTTGCAAAGTCTGAGCATATTATGTATTTGTGTGTGGAAATTTAGAAATAACCTCCAAATGGCCAGATGCCCAAAAGGAACTCTACAATTTCCATTTAAATTAAGTTCCATGACATGTAAACTCAAGGCACAAGTCCATAAAAGGCTTCAACCAAAATGGGGTGAGAGTCGTCAATATAAGCCTATTTGATGGGTCAGCAAAACTGCATTTGTAATTATGAGTTTGCTGAATCCCAAAACAGAAAGCAATCTAATCCAAGCCATCTATCTCAATAGAAGGTTTCAGCTAGGTCATTTCTAGAAAACAGATACCAGTCCTATTGTTTAAACTCTCCAGAAATTATTCCAAAATTTCCTTTATTGTGCTTATCAATGTTAGGCACGGTAACTCTCCCTCTCTGATCCAAAACATATAGAATTGTAAATATATATGTTTTTCCAAATATAACAACCATAATTAGTATGTTTTGCTTAACTCAGAGAAAAGAGGAATTTATATATATACAATACTGACACACATTGTGAAGGAGGAATAGATGGTTTCATTGCATCATTACAGCACGAAATTCTGAGTAACTTTAAGTAATTGGGTAACAGACTCACACTCAAAAGAAAAATGATATGGTAGGGATTTGGCCTTTATTATGCACATAGCTTCTCCACAAGGCAGGCAAGGCATGTAGTATGAGATTGCATTGAAAGAAATGTGATTTGACCTAATGTAAAATCTTGAACGGTTTAGGTCTTAGGTTTCTTCATTTTCCCATCTTTTATTTCAGGATAACAGGCCTAAAATAACAGCCCTGTTTATTTTGGAATTAACAAAAGGCAAAGAGACCCTTTTAGAATCTTTGGTGAATAGGTCTAGATTTTAAATTTTACTGTGGTGGGGACAAAACAGATCATGAGTCATAATTTCCTACGGTGTAACTTGTTTCCTGAAATGAAGTTAGACCACTGGAACATTTGTTTGTTAAACGGTACCCAAGTGACCTTAAAGGGCTTGCTGAATGGTTGGTGTGACTTCCCAAAATGTTTTAACTTAGTTCTAGGAAACAGCTAAAGCACAGTGAGAATCTGACTCAGTGTGAATAAAAGTTCTTTGGAGCTTCGTGGGAGAAAGTAGCCACGTAAATTCAAGAGCTTAATTCACTCACTTGGCTTATGTGACAAGCATAGCTGTAGCTTTTTTTTGTATTTATGCATTTTTATTACTGAGAAAGTACTTAAAGTGGTGCATAGGAGATAGTCCTCTAGGTGATGGATGTGAGGAAAGGCTATAACTTGATTACAGAAATGTGTTCATTTGTGTTGACAGTCTGGGAGCTTGTGCCAGCTCTCTGGAAAGGTCACCTTGGTGTTGCTCTAATCCTTCTCATTTTGATTTCTCTAAAAGGCAGTTTATCTTTCTAAGATGTTTTCTTATCTGATAATTGCAAGATCTGAAAACAAGTGGCTCTGGTCCACATAGGATTACCAGCTCAATACCATACATCAAGCTGCCAGATCGAAGAGAGAGTCACTGATCAACAAGCACATAAGTAAAAGTAAGCAGGACAAATTGAGATATTGATAGAATGCAGAAATGCAATAAATACAACAAGGTTGGAACGTTTGTGTGAGTGTGGCTATTACAGGTGAGAATGTCTCTTACCTGTTAAAGTGCTGCTTCTCCTTGGATATGATAGATGTTAGCAACTAATGAATATGGCTTGGTCATTTTTGATGGAAATGATAAGACACAACCAACTTGACCAGTCAAATGCCAGAGTACATGTGTCAGGTCAAGGGTACTTGTCTTCTAGCAAATGTAGATATCCTCACCTCATAATGCCATCGAGAAAGTAGAAGCCATCAAATTGATGCTTCCTCAGTTCCCCATTACCAGGGCTCTGAGCTATCTGTGCCTGCACTCATGCTTTCCCTGCATGTTCAATGAATAAATATTCCTCTTTCTATCAAAGGACTGTCCCTCCACTAAGGAGTCTGGATCATACCCTTCTTGCCTACTCAAAAACTTTACCCTTTTGCCTGTCTCTCCTTTCTCATCAATCTTTCCTGTTCTCTGTCTGTTAATATCAGTATATAAAGGTGCCCCAATAGCTACCATCTTGAAAGAAGGTCCCTTCTGACTTCACACTCTCCTTAGTCTAATGCCTGGTCAGTGTCCAAGCACACCCTCCTTGACAGCATGGTCTTCATGTGCTAATACACTTTCTAGCTCTCCTTTTCTCCTCATCCCACTTTGTTTGGCCTCCACCCCTACAGTTCCATAGACAATGGTCCCAATGACCTCCATGCTGCTGATCTGGACTGGAGAATGCAGAGTTTCAAAGACAATGACTGCTGAGATGATTACATGTTTACCATACACATCTTGTCTTAGACTAGGGGTTAAGTACAGGTGGGCTCAGCGACATCAACTAATGTGTTGATACAGGTCCCATTCCTCAGGCACCTCCTTTCTCAGGTTTCACTTCATTGTTCCTCCTTTATGCTTTCTTTTCTTTAAGATTCTATGTACAGTCCCTCCCTTCTAGTAGAGAAAATGGAGGCTTATCAAGTGGGAACAACATCCTCCACTGCATGCCCCTAATCCCACTGAAAATCTCAGCAGGACATGGAAGTTCAGGAAGGTAAGCCTTTCCTCCTGCCTCAGCCTAATTTTTGCCCGTTCTCTGGGTATCATCTCATCCCCTCACTCCATTAGCTATCCCTTTTCTTTCCAATATATTTTCCTGGGTTCAGCATCTCAGTATGGAAAACATGCTTCAATCTTTCCCATCCTAAAAAGCACAAATGTAAATCAAATCTTAAAAACACTCAGTCCTGTGGTATCTTTCCCTGGCTAGAACCCATTCTTCTTTTCAACTCAAAGCATTTATAAAGAGCAATTTGCAATTCATCTCCTCTGGCCTCCAGATTATGCAGGTAAGTGCTTTCGAATCATCTTCATGGGAGTTTCACAAAGCCCACAGCGCACCTAAGAGCAAATGCATAACCACAGCCATCCCTGCAACAAATTTGCTCCCTTCCACCTTCTGTTTGATAACTGGTACCACCCTACATCCTTTCAAGCAAGCCAGAAAAACTGGCCTCCAGCCTTTATTTCTCTATCTCACTTTCCCCACCATTCCCACCCCTGTGAAATCTCTAAGTCCTGCCTTTTTGCCCTATTCACTCTCTCTCCTAGCTATCCCTTCTCCATTTTCTCTGCTGTAGCCCTTGTAGTATCTAGAGTATTTTTATGGCCCCTGCAATATTCCCTGGCCTCTAGGAGTTCTCATTCTAAGACATAGACTGGTCACATCAATTCTTTATTTGAAATTCCTCTCCAGTTAACTGCCTGGTGATAAAGTCCAGGCTTCTTGCCATGGCCCAAGAGGCCCACACCGCCTCCCCTCCCCGCCGCCCTGTGCCTCTCCTCCTTCCCACCTTCCAGCCACACTGCAACGCTTGTGGCTGTTCCTTCTACATGATGCCAACCCGGTCCCAGCCTGAACTCCCTCAGACTTCACCATTTCTCTAGAGCTTTCATGCCACCTGATCTTCCTCCTTCCCAGCCAGATGATCCCTTTCTCCTTCTCTTTCTTTGGACTCCCACATTCAATTTTTCTATACTAGAACTTGTCACCCTGCACAGAAACTGTATACTTGTCTGTCTCTCCTACCAGACTCAGCGCTCCCTGCCAATGGGGACAGGGGTTCTTGTTTGATCCCCCAATTCCCAGCACAGGTCTGACACGAAGCTGAATTTCAGTATACCCAGGCTCAGCAAATGAAATCTTTTGATGCCACTGTTCCACCTTTTAAGAAACAAGACCTCAAATCCTCCTTGTATTTATCATTCAATCCCTTAAGATTTTTGTTTCCCAGAGTCCTTGGCCCTTTTCTTAGATTTAACACTTTTCCTTAACATACTCTAGAGCTGGTTCCAAGGTCAAGGTTTACAGGACTGTAGGTTTACAGGACTATAACCACAACTTCTCTTGTAAATAGTCCCTTCTGGATAGGTGCCATGCCACCAAATTCAAGTTTTCTTAAGTTGAATCCATAGACCTATTGTCATGCAGCTACACAAGCGTATTAACAAGTGACCAGAGGACTGTAGGCCTATTCTAAATCCATCTTATGATTTTAAAGATTTACTATGATTTAATGATGCAAGTGTGTGATCATCCAAGCAAAGACCTTGGGTTTCTCAATCTTGATGAGAATGGGTGGATTTGGAAGGTCCAACAAATTAAACGAGGCACCACATTGGCAGTGCTTCAGGCCTCCTCTCTGGTTAGTTTGGCTCTTTGGCTCAGAGCTGATTTCCAGCTTCAGCTTTCTGACAGGTTAAGGGATGCAGTATGTCTTACATTTACCTCTTTAATGTGGAGAAAGTCCTTAGCATCAAAAGAGATGGCTGTGCTTGGAACAGGCACATCCTCGTCCAAGGCGCCGCAGTAGCTTACATTTGTCTTCACAGCAAATGCTACAGGTTTGGACTAGGGATAGAACCATGGTATAAGGAGTGAGGGAGGGAGAAAGACAGAGGAGCGTTTATCATATTGAAGCTATAATAATGCCAAGTAGTAAGAAAAATCACTTTCCAAAGAGAGAACTCAAGTGAGTTTTGCATTGCCCAGGCAGTATCGAGAACTCTTGCAGAGTTCTGAAAATGATTCAGTCCTATCAACCTAACCATGTTTCCTCTTCTTCAGTATTCTTTCCAATATCCCAAATAAAAAAATGTGCACTGAAATATTGAGGAGGGATGGAAAGGAGGTGTGGGGACAGTCTGTTTTGTTCTTTAGTCTAAAATCTAGGTTTATTTTAAATGATAAGATACCTTTTCTCACCTTGGGATACTGGAAGTGTATGCTGAATCGTAAGACAAAAAAGGTGGGGAGGGGGTGAAATAAGTATTTTTGAAATAACCTCAGATCTAAAAACTTGTGGTATCCTATACAAACAGAGTACCTTGTCCTGCCAGGGAAAGGAAGGGCCAGTCAGGGTCAAAGCTGACGGACAGAGCTCTTCACGCATCACTTTCTCCCTAGCTAACAAAAGCTGGTTTTGAAACTCTTTTTTTATACAAATTCCTCCCCAGCAAAGTACTCTTGGGCTGGTGCAGTCTTGTGGGGGCTAAGAAAACCATCAGCTTAAGCTTATGATGCTGCCACCCACATTTGGGTGACCACAATGACACAAAACAGATTCTGAAAGAAAACTTTAAATAAAAAACCAACCACAAATGAGACACAAGGCTCCTAAAATACTGGGCTGCTTTGTTACTGGCTCGACGATTCATGCTGGGAATGTGACTGGGGAAAAATAGTTGAGGCTAGACCTGAGTTAGAATGTCACTGATGTCCCTTTTGCAGACACTGCAAGAAAACAACCTTCCACCAACAGAGCATAGATGTCGTAGGTATCAAACCAAATCTCACTTACTTGCATCCTTCTCCTTTCATCTCTCTCTCTTTAAGGGATGGGACCTCACTCTATACCCCAGGCTGGAGTGCAGGGGTGCAATCATAGCTCACTGCTGCGTCAAAGCCTTGGGCTCAAGCAATCCTCCTACTTCAGCCTTCCATGTAGCTGGGACTATAGGTGCATGTCACCATCTCAAACTCCTTGCTTCAAGGCGATCTTCCTGCCTCAGTCTCCCAAAGTGCTGGGATTACAGGTATGAGCCACAGTGCCCAGCCTCCTCTCACTCCTCTTTAAAAGATTTTACTATAGGGGTTGGATTGGCATTTGAGGGGAACTGCTAGGGGAGGGAGGGGCATACCTCATCAAGGGTACCTGCATAATCAATGTTTGTATACTTAACCCTGAATTGTACCCCACATCTTTATAATAAAAAAATTTTTTTAATTTTACTGTAAAAATAAAAAAGGGAAGAAATTCACTTTATTTAAGTTTCTATTTTTCTTCTAAAAGTTAGAAAGACTGGATCAACATAGCTTAGGGGGTCTGTCACGGAGGCAAGGATGGGGGGCTGGCTATGACCCCCATCTTATAATTTACTATTGTGCATTAAGTTTCATTTGACAAAAGGCATCTGTGCTTACAAAAAAGTTGGAAAGATATAGAATGAAAGATCTCTAGTGACCCTTGTGGCTCTAATTTTCAACCATGCAGTTGGCTCCTTGCTGCTTTCTATGGATGCAGAGATTCCTATGGGGGCTTCTCCCTGTAGAACACCGGAAGGCCTATCTTGGCAGTGGCTTTTATTGCTCATTATTGCTGTACTTGTCAGAGTTGTTCAAAGTTCTGAACTCCAACTGAACTTGAGGTGGGATATTGAAAGCAAGAGAGAAGAGTGAAGAAACTAACAGGGAGACCCACAGAACAAAAGAGTATATGTGGCCTGGGACAAAAGCTAAGGAAATGGACAAGCTAAGGAAATGGCCAGGAACAGGCAGGGTAAGCTGGTACCTCAGGAGGCTCTCTGCCAACGATGGGCATGGCTGGCTTGATATCAGCCACGTTGCTAAGTTGAAAGATGACCAATAACTCACTACCTCACCGAACACAAAAGGGGGAAGGTTCTCAGGAAATGTCCCTTTGGAGATGTTACTAACCTCTCAGGGGTGAAATGGATTAGAGAGTCTTGCCATCTAGAATCTTATCAGGAAGCTTTTTAAGGGATTATTCCAAAAAAATGTGGGGTAGGGGAAGAGCAACTACGCAACATGCCACTTGTGAACCAAAGTGGTGAGGAAAAGTCACCTTTGCTCTCTCAAGTTGGATAGCTGCTTGCTGCTCTCTCTCCTGCCGAATCGCTTCCCGGTCCTCCTCCAAAGAGACATCGGAGTCAGACGGCCTACTTGTGTAGGAATCCGCTGAACCCTGGAAGGGAAAACAGAATAGTTTAAGTGAGATCATGTGTAGGTCCTTAAACGGTCAGATCCATAACAGCATCCTGGGGTGAGTTCTTCTCATTTGCATAGAATTTGATGCATACACTCCGTGCCTTATTGCAGATATAAATTTAGATGACAGAATATAGTTAAGCATCTGAGTTATTCAGAAAGTAGCAATGTGGTGAAGAAAAATATTTTGACTAGATTAAGTGCTACGAAGTAAACTGCAATGAAAATTATGCGATATTCAGCCCTGATTCTTCTTGTTTTGTGCTATCTTTATATTAAGCCTATATTCACTTGTGAAACTGAAGTCTTCTTCCATCCTCTCTTTTGCATATATATCTAAAAGAAAAAGAGGTCCAGTCTGTTACAAAAGCTAAACCCTACCTGTATCTTGGTCATCAGATTGTCTAAGATTCCAACACAGTAAAGCAGCATCCTACAGTAGTAAAATGATTTTCTAGTTTCAATGTTGACACTATTGACCTCTTTAACTAATAAAAATTTATCATCCCACAGGTCAGATGTGGCCAAATGAACACTGAGCAGAAAAACAACCTTGAGGATGAAGACAGGAATGCTCTCAGTTGAAGCCCAGGTGTAGAAGAGCTATTTGAACAGCACTGAAATCCAGCCTAACCAATGTGGTCAAGTTAAAAAGTTAACCCCCTTAAAAAAACAAACAAACAAACAAAAACCCCTGGAGGTTTGTCTTCTGGCTACTAAAGGAACATCATCCTTACACTTTCCTTAAGGTGGCATTAGAAGTTGATATTTGCCTAGATGGTGACATTTACACAGTAGAGGTATTGAAGGACTGGCATATTTGTCATGTTTCATAAATCACACACAGTTTCGGAAAGCTTAGAACTATCCACATAGCTGAGAATTTGCTATTTACTGCACACACACAAAAAAGAGCTTTAAGAAATAGTTGACTGCTGAATTTGGCCCTTTGAAAATTTTTCTAAACATAGAAATGTTCATTTGTGAATCTGCTGCCTGTAATGGCAACTTTGTCTCTCAATACAGGACATCATTCGAGCTGGTGTGGTCTTTCCCATCATAGAATAATCCCAGCACAGATCTTCCTGGCAGCCTAGAACAAGGAAGCTTGGTTAGAGGTTTTATCAGGGTGTCCAGTCAAGCCCTGAAGGTCAGTTTTGCTTTTGAAACACACTTCTGACAACTTTATGCAAGTTACTGGACCACTCTAAGACACTCTTCTTATCTTGTAAAAAGAGACACTGCCTACTTCACAGGATTAAATGGAACAAGATACAATGAGCAGCTAATATTTAGTGAGTTCTTGCTATCACGCTGGCTTGGTGCTAGATGCTTTGTACACTTTATCTCACTGAATCATTGCAGCAGTTGGAAACCCGATATTCAAACTCGAGTAGTTCAACCTTAGAGCCAACAGGTTCGAGTCCCATGCCAAGCTGCACTTGACATTAAAATACTACAGGACCTGGCACATAGTAGGCAAACAAAAAATCATCTTTCTCATCCCCATTTCTTAGTGCTGACATTCCTACATTAGTCAAAAAAAATTAAGAGCTTCTAATCATTTTTCAACTGACTTATATATGCACACAACCCATCCTGAAATGAAGTAATTTTTCTTACTGTATTTTCTGCTTAGAAAACTTAATGTAAATCTGACAACAGCAATGTATCCAAATCCATTTACTTTATGTAGCACTTTTGAAAGCACAGTTTACAGAGGAAATACATTTGTTAACCAAATTCTTCTGTGCAAATCTACTGGGGAAAGAAATCTGGACCTACAAAATGTATAAATGTAGGGTGACTGTTTTATAGATGCATTCATTGCTTTAAAGGAGAGCTACCTTGAAATCATTTTAAAAAGAGCATTCTTTCAGGATGCATCTTTTGTCTGAATTTAGGTACACCTGCATAAAATTCAGAATAAGGAAGGATATGATGCTTCTAAAATATCTATAAAAGCAGTTTGCATTTGGTCCCAGCAATGCTTTGCTGGAAGTGATATGTGTAGTGGACCATCTGAGGTGTTGGACTGGCCGCCATGGAGATGTCTGGACTACCAAGAGATTGTGACACATAAGTCAGGAAGGAGGCACTTGCCTGGTTTTGAGAGCATGTGCTGGGAAAGACTAGTGCCCATGATTTAGGAGAAAGCTGGCTGTGTGCTGGGGCAGAGTCAAACAGCCGAATACACAATCTACTAACTGTACTAGGAGACGGCTGGTTTCTTAAAACTACCTTAACAACTTTTTCAATCCTGGCATTCAATCATCTGAGCATACAAAAAGTGATTCAAGGACTCCTGCAAATGAACTTTACTTTGAAACAAGATTGTATGACTCTCAAAACTACTTAATAAGCGCTACTATAGCTAAGTATGTTGAATCAGGAGTTCCTGTTTACTGTTTCTAAGAATATTAGTAGAGGGAAAAATTAAGCACTGTGATACCCATGTTCTAATTAGTGTTAATATCATCTCAACATTTACTATGGTTTTTTTTTTCCACTGTCATCTCCATTTTTTTGTATATGGAAATCTTTGTTGCTATCTCTCAAAGGCCTAGGGACAGCCGAGGTCCAACATCAAGAGCCCAAATTTGCCCCATGGACATGTTCTGCTGGCTTGGTATTAACTTGATTTCTTGTCTTTATTTATTTTTGTTTTTGTTTGATTTATTTTATTTCAACTGGTTGAAAGAGAGTATGAACATGTCCCAGAAGGAAGGAAGGAAAAGATGAAGGAAATAATCCATTATTATTAATTTTTTAACAATGGCACAGAGAGGTCAGAAGGAAACTGTCTGGGCCTGATCAGAGGAAGAACTCAGGAAGGGCAGGGTACTACAGTAAGACTGTGGTAAGACTGGGACGGGTTGGAAGGGGATCACCCAGAGATCCGGTTAAATAATTAATCATCAAAAAGAGGGGGTAAAAAGGAAATAACACTAGATGCTAACAGCATAGAACTAAGGTATAGCTGGGCGCAGTGGCTCAAGCCTGTAACCCCAGCACTTTGGGAGTTGGAGGTGAGAGGACTGACTGAGCTCAGGGTTCGAGACCAGCCTGTGCCACATGGTGAGACCTCGACTCTACAATAAATCAAAAAATTAGCTGGGCGTAGTGGCACATGCCTGTAGTTCCAGCTGCTTGGAAGGCTGCGGGGAAAGGATCCCCTGAGCCTAGCAGGTCAAGGCTGTAGTGGTCATGAGCGTGCTGCTGTTCTCCAGCCTAGGCAACAGAGTGAGAGTATGGCACAAAAAATAAATAAATAAATAAAAGAACTGAAGATGTAAAAGTTACTGCCTCTTGGTCAAAGCTGGAAACCACAGCCCCATCAGCTTATAATTTTCCAGAATTCCATTTCACAAAAATGGGTGGGGAGTGAGCTACCCAATGTATCAAATGATCTAAACTGGGCTGTTGACCCATGAACAAGAGGCATGGCAAGGCTAGTCCCTCAAAAGTTCTTAAGCAGACACCACTGCAAGTTATATCTTGGCATATCCAAGGAACCAACATATACATATATAAAGAAAATTGCAGAAATTGTGTATATGTGTGTCATTTTAAAAGCCATAAGAGAATGCATCCTAGTGAACATCAAAAGAAATGAAAAAGAACATTTATCTTTCCATTAACACATGGCCCAGACTCTTTTTTTTTTTTTTAACCCTTTGTGTTCAGTACTCAAACAGATTCTAGCCTCACACCTTTCATGAATCTTCTTGGGTACCAAATGCAAAATGGTGACAGAAACATTGGAAAATCAGTTAACTGTTGTCTCCTCAGAGAAGGAAAGTGATCTCAAGGCAAAAAATGGAAGGGCTTCTACTCATGCACAGAGAAAAGGTGCATGGTATAGATGGGAGAGCTGCCCTGGACTTTGGGGCCAGATAGAATTGTGATTGACACTAACACAGCTCTTGTTGGTTGTGAGTCTTGGACAAGTTATTTTAAACTTCTGAGGCCTAATTGTCTCCCCTAGAAAATGGAGGTGATCATACATACTTTGTAGAGTTTCCAGGCATTTGACTTGAAATGAAACATCATTTCTTTTACCATTATGGGGGAAATTCAGAAAATGCCAGCAATTAATCTTTGACCCACTAATTAAAGGTTTGGCAGCTTTTTAACATTTTTGGCTGCCCTGAAGTTTTAGGATTTATATCTTGTTCTTTTTCTCTAACAGCTTTATTGAGGTATAATTCACAGACACAAAATTCACATATTTTAAGTGTACACTTCAATTATGTTTAATAAATTTACTGATCACAATTTACACCACAATCTAATATTAGTACATTTCTACCACCTCAAAAGAAACCGCAAGGCCATATTTGCAGCCAGTCTCCATTCCCGCTTCTAGACCCAGGCATCCACTTACTTATCTTGTCCTTTTAAAAAGGAAACAGGTTTTATCTTTTTATGAATAATTTGAGTTTTTAGGTATATCATTCAATTATAGCAAGGAGAAAAGTCTAAAAATGTTTGATTTTAAAATGCAGTCATACTGGAATAGAATCTTGCCATAGTTGGAACTGCTGGGCTTGCTAGTCCAACAGTCCTGGGTCTCTCATGACCTAGCTCAGCTGTCCATTCACTGAGCACTAGACAACAGTTAGTTACTAGAGTTGCCACTACATGATATGGGAACTGCTAAACTTTTCCAAGATTCTTGCCTCATCTGCAAAATGGGATTGTTTTGGAGAAGGAATAAGATAAAGTAAGTACAACATAGTGTACAAGCATAATGCTGATTCTAAATCAATGCTATCCAGGAACACTTTTTCTGCAATTATGGAACTGTTCTGTATGGATGCTACCCAATATGGCAGCCACATGCCATCTATGGTTACTGACCACTTGAAATATAACTAGAAAGAAATATAACTAGATATACTGAATTTTTAATTAAAGTTTTAAAAATTTTTTAATTTTATTGCCTTTTGGTTTTTGTTTTTTTGAGTTGGAGTCTTACTCTGTTGCCCAGATTGGAGTGCAGTGGCCGCTCCCGGCCACCGCAGCCTCGACCTGCTGGGCTCCAGCGATCCTTCCGCCTCTGCCTTCCGAGTAGTTGGAACTACAGGCACGCGCTACCACGCCCAGCTAATTTTTGATTTATTGTAGAGATGAGGTCTCACCAAGTTGCCCAGGCGGGTCTCGAACCCGCAGGCTCAGGCAATCCACTCACCTCAGCCTCCCAAGGTGCAGGATTACAGACTGAGCCACCGAACCCGCTTTTATTGCCTTTTAATTAACTTAAATTTGAATATCCACCTGTGGCTAGTAGCTACCACATCGGGCTGTGTGGTAGTGTGACCAGTTTGTTACTGCCGTAAGCTTGGCCACTCCTCTCGTAAAGCCAAACTCAAGACAGGAGAAATGGTGGAAGGAAAGCGACTTTATTCCAAAATCCGGCAGATGGGGATATGGGCAGACTCATGCCTCAAATAAATTAATATTTTTAGTGCAAGGGCTTAAAGGGAAATGGTATGCAGGCGTGGCACAGGGTGTGTCTTGATGGCTTGTGTTGGGTGGTGGTCTTCCTAGAGGTCTAATTAGCATCATTTCAGCTGCAGTCAGATTATGGATCAACCTTCTCCTGACTCTCCCAAATGGGAGGCTACCACAGTCAGGCTGTTTAAGATTGGTCCCTGTGATTTCTCAGCAAGCATAAGATCAGATAAGCATGATGGTGAAAAGAAGTTTCTAAAATATGTTCCAAGGTTTAAGATTAAGAGGGAGGAAAAAAACCTGTAAAATACATTTTAATACTGTGATGCTCAATTATAGTAGTAGGCAATCAAAATGTCAGTTTCTCTTCCAGATCAGACAAGTAATGTTACTTGATGTTCATCTGGTGTTTTAACAGTTAGATTAAGTGAGGGTGGGTACGGTAGCTTACACCTGTAATCTCAGTCCTTTGGCAGGCTGAAATGGGAAGACTGCTTGAGTCCAGTTTGAGACCAACCTAGGAAACATAGTGCAAACTAACAAAAAAATCAGGATTGCCTAAGCCTAGGAGATTGAGACTGCAAGGAATCGTGATTATGCCACTACACTCTAGTATAGGCGACAAAGTGAGACCCCAACTCAAAAAAAAAAAAAAAAAGCAGTTACATTAAGTGGGCTAAGTGACCATGGAATGCTCAGAGAAAGATATTCTTTTCAATGGACTTGAGCCTGTTTTTCTCCACAGAGTTTGTAATGACTCAACAATGCACTTTTCCACGCTGCAGAAGGAATGCAGTTCTTTCTTGGTGACTTTCCCAGATTTCCCAGGGTAGATGAGTGAATATAGCTCACTCACAAAGCTGCCCTTAGACAAAAAAGTCCCTTAGACAATCTTTATCTTTGTAGGCCAGCCCTTCTCTTTCTTGGAAATACTCTTTCTCCTTAACGTCTCTCACCAAACCTGTCCAGAGCTCCTTGCTAGGGGACCCAGCCTAGCAGGGTCCAGCTATGTCTCCAAGTAAATAGGCCTGTGCAGTGCCTGGCACAACAGAACCTCAAGTTTGTTGAAAGAAAGAAACACTCACTCCCATCTCCCATCAGAATCAATCTATGATTTTAAGTCTTCTCGAATGGCTGGTTAATCGATCAAGCTTGTGCTTAGTTGGTGTGATGTTAATTGTTAGAAACCTCATCCTCCTAAGATTTTATTTTTAGTTGCAGTTTTCAATGTCTTCAGCCAGAGCAATGGATAATGTATGGATTCCCAGCACCTTGGTAAGGCAAAGAACTCTTGAAATTATACCTCAGAGATGACAACTTAACTTTTCTCTAATGTACCTTGGTACAGATTCTCATAAATAGGAGGCCTTCAAAAATAGTTGAAATCGTTGAATACTTAGCTGAAAGAATAAGAACAGCTCTGAGATTACAAGCATGGTGGCTCATGCCTGTAATCCCAGAATTTTGGGAGGCCAAGAAGGATGGATTGCTTGAGCCCAGGAGTTCAAAACAATACAGCAAGACCAAAAAATTAGCTGGGTGTGGTGTTGTATGCCTGTAGTCCCAGCTACTAGGGATGTTAAGGCAGAAGGACGGCCTGAGCCCAAGAGGTCCAGCCTAGACAACAGAGTGAAACCCCAACTCAAAAAAAAAAAAAAGAAGAATAAGACTAGCTCTTCTTAACAACTACAGCAGCCCGCTCTTATTAGACAGATGACCTAAAGTTCAGTTCCAGTCATTAATCGGACTAAGATTCTTTTCTAGGCTCCAAAGAACAATCAAGAGTAGCAAAGGAGCATGTTCATAAAAGGCCATAAAGGGAAGGGGAAGAGAATGAATGTTTACTCATCCCCTATAATATGTGAGTCACTAACCCATAGGCTTTATTATCACATCAACCCTAGGAAGTGTGTTATGATTGTCCCCATTTGTTACTGATGAGGCCTCTGATGCTCAGACAGGCAATAAGAATATTCTCCCATTCCCCTGTCATCAGTCACTATGTAGGGGGCAGAAAATCTGATGCAAAATCTTACACCAAAATGTCAAACATTTTAGTTGCCTTCAGTAAAACAAAACAACATTCTGCAATATTTAGTTAATATTAATCACACACCAAAATCTCTCTAATTTAGCCAGGTGTGGTGGCTCACTACAGAGTCCCAGCATTTTAGGAGCCAGAGGCAAGAAGACTGCCTGAGTCCAGGGGTTTGAGACCAGCCTGGGCAACTTGGTGAGACTTCGACTCTACAATTAAAAAAAAAAAATAGCCGGGTGTGGTGGCTCACACCTGTAGTTCCAGCTACTCAGACGCCTGAGGCAGAAGGATCACCTGAATCCAAAGACAAAGGCTGCAGTAGCCATGAGTGTGCCACTGCACTCCAGCCTAGGTGACAAGAGTGAGACTCTGACCCTCCCCCCTCCAAAAAAAAACCTCTCTAATTTAGAATGATAGATATAGTTTAAAAAATACCAATCTGAGCCATGGAAGTGAACTGCAGGCTGCTTTTCAAAGGTATGTTTACTATTTCTGAGCTCACATGATGTCTTCAAACTATAAAGGTTTTGGTTTGTGAATTTCTTTGAGTTTCTACTTTAATTACAGGATTTTTGTGTAGTAGTTTAGTTATTGGTAGGTGATTCTAAGGTACCCTTGAGAGCTTTCTTTTTATCTTAATAACTCCTCTAATTATGTCAAACCCTCTTATAGATTTATTATAATTAAATTATAATTATATATAAATATGTTATAGTTAAAAGCAAATCAGAGGCTTTGTGTGAATTATCTTGTAAATGGTACATAAATTAATGGGTCCTATTTCACAGTTTTACATAATTTATTTAAAAGGAAGTAATATTAATTTATAAAAGTTGGCCAACCTTACCCTTCTGTTGTGTTGACTACTTTGGCAATTGCTGTCTGAGGTTTCTTTCAATTGCTAGTCTGAGGAGACCCGTTAATGAAGATAACAGCAGAATAATTTTAATTGATCCCACAAGTATAAAGAGGGAGGTGACATAAAAGACCCAGACAGGGACGGAGGGGAAATTTTTATCAGCAAGGCCATTTAGGCACTTCTGGGAAAGGAGAAGTTGAGATTTGGGCTATAGCAGATTTGAAAGTCAAACCAGTGGTAATGATGGCGACAACAGAGTTAAGACAAAATTGTAATCTGCAATTGTAGTTCACATGGTTCAACCTAATACATGGAGGGAAGAACAAAATGCAAAGATTCCTTTATATGGATGCTGTTTGGCAAAAGTGCTTTGATAATCAGTGCATAATGTTGTACATGTGTATGAGAAGTGCTACATCAATAAGCACAATTATCAATAAATCAGAAACCTTCTGTGAGTCTCTTTATAAAGAGTGACAGAAGTTGAACAAAGCCATGAAAATTCTTGCAACCAACGAGGTCTTTATTATAATGGTAGAGACTGTGAGATTATAGAGATGATTCTCCTTTTGGGAAGGGGAAAGTGATTACCTACCGGGAGAAGGTGGCCTCTGGCAGTCAAGCTTTACTAGTTATAAACCAGAGTGTAACATAATGGGACATTGAGCAGCCACTTCAGGAACCAGCCCTGCCTGGTGAAAACCCCGTGAGAACTTCTAACCAATCCATGTGGCACAGGTGAGTGACTGAGGGGCTCCACCTGGCTGATCCAAGAGCTGGCACCCGGCAGCATTAGCCCCAGCACAAGGTCTTTTTTCCAGGGCGGATGCTCAAGCTGCACTAATCTAGTTTCAGCAGAGACGCTATAAAGGAAACAGCAGTATTTGTTCAGGAAATCCTGAATGCGCTGTTGTTAGAAGCAGTGCTGCATACTGATGAAGTACTAATCGTTTCTTGAAAATGTGGGCTTCTATGACCTTTCTGGAAAAGTAGTTTACTGAGAGATGCTTCCTTCTTCCATTCCCTCCAGAGTGGTTCACAAAGTCACATACAAACACTACTTTTACATCTCGGTCTATTTTCTTGAGAGTAGGATTAGAGATATGACAGCAGTATGTATGTTTCCCTCAAAAGCAGCTTCAGGCAATCACTTGTATCTTTAGAAAAAAAAAGACTATTCTTTCTGTTAGATAAAGATGAACCATATAGCTTGGTTTAGAAGAAAAGAAGAAAGTAAGGAAAAGGGCTTGAGTCTCACCTGTGTCATTTCTGTAGCCTCAGGAAATGTTTGATGAAAAATTATCTTTAAATAATTCTTTGGAATGCTTTTTTTACTGGCTAAAGTTTCTTATTAAGAGAATGCCTTTGTACAGTGAACAGAATTTAGTACATTATAAAAAACAGAAGTGCTTCCCTGAGAGGTGGCTAAAGATAAAATGGAAACCAAAGTAAAGCATCTACTTCATTTCAGGCAGGAATCATGTCTTGGCAATTTTCATGGTCCTCAGAGTTCCCAGCATCAAGCTTTGAACCTCATGGAGGCTCAAAACTATTTATTGAATGAAAGAAAGAATGAGATGGCTTCAGGGGGAGGGAGAGAATCTTAAATGGAGATCTCAGTAATGCCCTGACTTTACGCACAAGGAGCATACACTTCCTGTCTTCAGGTGTTGCTGGAAATTATGTTGGAATGACCAGTGAAAGATAAAACCAATTTTAACTTGACAAAATTATATGTAAATTACTGAAAAAAATGAATATTCAGAAATTGCATAGAAAAAAATGTTAAAAGAAGACTAAAGAAGACAGTGTTTTTTGGTTTTTTTTTTTTTGAGTTGGAGTCTCACTCTGTCGCCCAGACTGGAGTGCAGTGGCTGCTCCCGGCCACCACAGCCTCGACCTGCTGGGCTCCGGCAATCCTTCCGCCTCAGCCTTCCAAGTAGCTAGAACTACAGGCGCGCGCTACCACCCCCAGCTGAAGACAGTGTTTTTAAATAGATATTAGAACATATAAAACCATAGAAATTAAAAATGTTCAGTACTGGCACAGATCAATGAAATAACATTGTCCATAAATTGACCCCTATGTGTGGGAGATTATAATATAGGAAACATTTCAAATCAACGGCAAAAGAGTGATTATTCAATAAGCAGTATTGGAAAACTTAGTCATTTAAAAAATAATACAGATATCTATCTTATCTCATATATAGAAATAAATTGCCGATAAGGAGGTCTTTTTGTTTTTGTTTTTTCTTGGTTAGAGTCTCATTCTGTCACCCAGTTGCATAATCATGGCTCACTGTAGCCTTGAAATCCAGGGCTCTGGAGATCCTTCCACTTCAGCCTCCCAAGTAGTTGAGACTACAGACAGGCTTCACCACATCCTGGCCTTTTTTTTTTTGGTAGAGATGAGGTCTTGCTGTATTGCCTAGGCAGGTCTCAAGCAATCTGTCCATCCCTCCCAAAGTGCTGGTATTACAGGCATGAGCCATCACATTTGGTCAGATGAAAAGATTTAAAGGCAAAATAGTACACACACACACACACAAAACCACTAACAGAAACTATGGCTAAAGTTTTAAAATATCATGCCAAGATGTTCAGAAGCCCTGAAAAGAAAGATTGATACATTTGACTACATTAAAAATTTAAACATTTTGTCTGGGGAAAAAAAAAAAAAACTAGTCAAAACAAAAATGACAAAAAAGAAAAAACTGTTACATAAGTGACTTGGGTTTAATATTCTTCATAGTCAAAGAGCTCTAACAAATTAACAAGAAAAAAATTAACAACATACCTCTTTACTCACAACATAAGAAAGAAATAAAAATAGTCAGAAAGAAGAACAAAACAGAAAAAGGAAACTACAGACCAATGCCAATATCCCTGATGAACATAGAATAAAAATTTTATAAAATATTAGTAAATTGAATCCAACAACACTTCAAAAATATAATACATGGTGATCAAGTAGGTTTTATTCTTGGGATGCAAGTATGGTTTAACATACACAAGCAAATAAATCTCATCAACAGAATGAAGGGCACAAAACATCTCAATTAATACAGAAGAAGCATTTGATAAATTCAGTATCCCTTCATGATAAAAACTCTCAACAAATCAGGCATAAAAGAAGCATACCTCAATATAATAAAGGCCATGTATGAAACCCACAGCAAACGTCATACTCAGCGTTTCAGGTTTCAGAAAACCTTTCCCTTGATAACTAGAAAAAGTCAAGGATGACCACTTTCACCTCTTATATTCAACATAATATTAGAAGTTTAGCCAGAGCAATCAGGCAACAGAAAGAAGTAAAAAGCATACAGGATGGAAAAGAGGAAGTCAAATTGTCTCTCTTGGCAGACAGCATTATCCTACATTCACAAAAATCTAAAGATTTCACCAAAAAACTCTTAAAATTGATAAATTCAGTAAAGTTGCAGGATACAAAATCAGCATACAAAAATCAATAGTGTTTCTTTCTAAATTCCAACAATGAATTAGCCTGAAAAAGGAATGAAGAAAGCAATGCCATTTAACAATAGCTATGAAAAATAAAATACCTTGAAATAAATTTAGCCAAAAAGGCGAAGGACTCTACAACGAAATATACAAAACACCAATGAAAGAACTTGAAGAGGGCACAAACAAGTGGAAAGACATCTCATGTTCATGGATCGGAAGAATTAATATTGTTAAAATGACCATATTGCCCAAAGCAAGCTACAGATTAAACGCAATTCCTATCCAAATACAAATGACATTCTTCACATACTTATAAAAAAAAAATGCTGAAATTCGTATGGAACCACAAAAGACCTTAAATAACTACAGCAATCTGAGCAAAAAGAACAAAGCTGGAAGCATTACACTACTGGACTTCAAAAGATACTACTACATAGTATACGCTGTATAAAGCCACAGTAACCAAAACAGCTTAGTACTGGTATAAAAACAGACAGAAATTTATCCTCAGAAGATTTTTCTTTTCTTTTTTTTTTTTTTTTTGAGTCAGGTTCTCACTCTGTCACCCAGTGGCATAATCATGGTTCACTGCAGCCTTGACCTCCTGGGCTCAGGTGATCTTTCTGCCTCAGCCTCCTGAGTAGTTGGAACTACAGGTGTGCACCACTATGCCTGGCTAATTTTTTGACTTTTTAAAATAAAGACAAAGTCTTGCTATGTTGCCTAGGCTGGTCTTGAATTCCTAGGCTTAAGCAATCCTCCCACCTCAGCCTCTCAAAGTGCTAGGGTTAGAGATGTGAGCCATCATGCCTGGCCCTCAGAAAACATATTTTTTAAAAGTATGGCTCATTTATAAAATAGAATAGCATGTCGCTGGGTTCAGCGTGTATGCCTGTAGTCCCAGCTACTCAGGAGCCAGCAAAAGGAGGAATACTCGAGCCCAGGGGTCCAAGTGCTGGACAACATAGCCGTCTCTAAAAAAATTAAAAATAAATATAAAATATATAGAACAGCATGTGGACACAAAAAAGCATGGCATAGGCCCTTAAATAATAAAATATGAAATCATTAAGTCACAAGATCAAATTGTAAAATAATCTAGTATGTTGTTTGAAAATTGTGTTAAGATAAATATACTGAAAGTATATTAACCATCAATATACTAAATATACTGGAGAAGGAAAATGGATTTACAATTCACTTTACATCCTTCTATCCATTTGAATTTTTACCTTGAGAATTTAAAAGAATGAAAACAAATATTCCACATCTCAATACACATATATACAATATATACTTTATTCACAGAGTGGTAGTGCACGAAATTATCTGCATTATCACTTAAATAATGAGTTGATAGGCAACATTAAATATTAGTAATTATTATTAAAAATAATAATGATCACTATTATTTATTGAGCTCTTAATATGTCCCATGATTAGTGTTAAGTACTTTTATGAATAGTGTTCTTTGAAAGAGAATATATTTCTTGTGAAGTCTGAGGGCCCCAACAAAGATTATGTTTGTATGAATCTTTCTCTTTGGTTACCAATGTCCTAAATTTCTGAGGCCTGTGGCTGCACATAGTGGCTCACACCTATAATCCCAGCACTTTGGGAGGTCGAGGTGGGAGGATTGCTAGAGCCTAGGACTTTCTGAGACAAGCCTGGTCCACATAGTGAGACCTCGTCTCTACAAAAAAACTAAAAAATTAGCCGGCCATGGTAGCACACACCTGTAGTCCCCACTACTTGGGTAGCTGAGACGGAAGGATTGATTGCGTCACTTCACTCCAGCCTGAACAAGAGTGCAACTCCAACTCAAAACATAAAAATAAAAACTAGATGATACCACTTAGTTCAGTAGTTTAAATTTAGGAACAAAAGTTATTTTGAATTATAATATGAGGAATGGTTTGGAAGTATTCAAAGGTGTGGTGGGCCCCTTGTGCACATACACTGCTTTCCCAGCAAGTGCTTAGGGTTCCAGGTAAGAGCTATGCCTCCCTCTAGTTTTCTCCACAGTAGAAGCTTGATGTCACAAGACATGTACTTCAGGCTGCTCTATTCCTCATAGCACTGCGCTCCCGTCTTTGTCTCATGTGGCCTTAATAGTGACTACACAGCCGGGCCTGGTGGCTCAGCCTATAATCCTGTGCCTTTGGGAGGCTGAGGTGAGTGGATTGCCTCAGCCCGCGGGTTCGAGACCCGCCTAGGCAACTTGGCAAGACCTCATCTCTACAATAAATCAAAAAATGAGCCGGGCGTGGTAGCGCGCACCTGTAGTTCCAGTTACTTGGAAGGCTGAGGTGGAAGGATTGCCGGAGCCCAGCAGGTCGAGGCTGTGGTGGCCGGGAGCGGTCACTGCACTCCAGTATGGGTGACAGAGTGAGACTCCAACTCAAAAAAAAAAATAGTGACTACACAATGCCCACCACTTCCATCAGCTCAAGCCCATACTTTTTCCTGGGGAGAGTGACCTTCCTCCCCCAGTGGGTTCAGAAGTGGGAGAAAATGAAAACAAGACTTGCTTTTTTGATTCCTGGCTGCTAATTCTGTGTTCTCTGTCTTGGAGCTCATAATGTTAAAGGAAAATAAATTTATTCTTAGTTTACCTTTTGAACTAGGAAATAGGGCTTTAGTTGGAATAAAATAGCACTTTACAGATATTATCCAATTTAGTCACCATAAAAACTTAAGAGTTTATTATCTGCATTGAAATAAACAAGGCTTAGAGACACTAAGTAATATGCCCAAGGTCATGCAGCTTGTAATGTGTGGTGAACCCTGGTCTCACTAACTCTAAAGCCCTTGCTAATTGGCTAAGAACCATGCCCTGCTGAGGTATAGGTTGGTACTGCTAGATGAGCAGATCGCTAAAGCTGAAGGCATTAAAAGAGAGTTTCTCTCCCCTCCACCATTTAGATAGAACTAATAATTACTGAGCATGCCATGTTCTCTCCAGCACATTATCTTGATTTCTCTCCAAAGCTCTTTTGAGGCCTTACAGAGAGGTCAAGCTGCATGCCCAAAGTCATCCAGCCACAGCTGGTGAAGCTGAGCCTTGTATTCTCAGGCGAGGGCCTCTCTTGGATCATCTCCAAGATTCCTCTGAGGTCTGTTGTTAAAGATGTCATCCTAGTGCCCGGAATTAAATCTTCAAGTACTTGGTGATGGAAAATTCGTTTGGATTGACATCAGAACACATGAAATTAACTGTCATAAGGATGTGACTATCAAACCTTTAGATTTTCTCTCTCTTTCCTTCAGGTCTCTTGTTAGCTCACTCATATTCAGGGCAAAGAAGAAACGCACATCTGTTCATTTTCTTATTAGAAGCTTTTTGGGACAAAACACACAGAAAAAAAAGTTAAGAGATGAACTGCTTGATTTAAATGAGTTTGAAAGAGAAACTGAGCTAATTTACTCCGATCATCTTTATTTTTCACTAGAAAACATAAGGACAGGGAGTGGTTGGAGATATAGGAGTGCTAGCAGAGAATTAGCAGTTCAGAGTTGTGCCATGAAGCTTGACTACCTGACTGGAATCCTAGGGCTGCTCCTTCCTAGATGTTTGCTTTTGGACAAGATACTGAATCTTTCTGTGCTCAGTTTCCCTTCTGAAAATGAACACATGCGCCTGAGCTGTGAGGATGATGAACTCAGAATGTTTGTGCACCCAGAACTGTGCAAGCACTCAGCTGGGTCATCACTTCAACTGATGGATTTCTCCCGGCACTTTGTTTCTTGAGTGAGACCAGTTTGCTGTTTTAATCCTTCTTTTACAAAAAGGTATAGAGTTGTAAACCTTGAATTAGTCAAAACGAGTAGGAATTAAATGCACTAGTGACAACACTGGGACAATTAAAGGTACTGGCTAAAATGAAATTTAGAAATCACATTGGCAGGCAACCCCTTCGGGTCCCCTCCCACTGTGGGAGCTTTTCTGTCCTTTCAATAAATCCTGCTTTTTCAACCAAAAAAAAAAAAAAAAAGAAAGAAAGAAAAAGAAATCACATTGGCTTTATTCTTTCATATTTTTTCTGCATGCAAGGTCTGTGTTTACTCAGGAGGCAGCACCTTTTTGGGAATAGACAGAAGATGATCAGTTCTGTTTTTTTTTTTTCATCTAAGAGCGGCATGAATACGACTGCTGTCCTTAATACATGAGGATGACACTCCTGCCACTGTCTTGTGGCAGCTCACACATCAGCCAGGAAGGCTGTGGGCTGTCACTTCTCTCTATGACCTCAGCACCCACTTTGGGATGGCCTGGCCTAGGGCGGGTCACCCATCCCTGATGCCCTCTGCTAGCCCACCCACATCCCAAAATTCAAAGCCAGCATGCTCAGCAAAACAAGCCAACCTATCAAAAATTTCTAGAATCCTATACAAGTTCAAAGAGTCAGACAAAACACTCCCTTCCCTTACAAAAGCTGAATATGGGTTCTCTGGCCAAAGTATGCCCTTCTGTTATTTCAATGAGGAAAATAAGATAGCCATTGCTTTTACTTGACTATATTTTATTTTATTTTCTCATTCTTTTTGCTTTTTGAAACATATGCTTAAAAAATAAATAATTCCCAAGCCAGGCTCAGTGGTTCAGCCTGTAATCCCGTGTCTTGGGAGGCTGAGGTGAGTGGATTGCCTGAGCCCGCGGGTTTGAGACCCGCCTGGGCAACTTGGTGAGACCTCATCTCTACAATAAATCAAAAAATTAGGTCGTGGTAGTGCACGCCTGTAGTTCCAGCTACTCGGAAGGCTGAGGCAGAAGGATTGCCGGAGCCCAGCAGGTTGAGGCTGCAGTGGCCGGGAGTGGCCACTCCACTCCATTCTGGGCGACAGAGTGAGACTCCAACTCAAAAAATAAAATAAACTAAAAAAATAAAAAATTTCCATTTTAAGCTGTGGAAAATGTATTAAAAATAGGGTTTTTGTTATCACCCTCACTCTGCATCTTTGTAGATAAAATTCATGAATGTATTCAAAATACATAATTCAAATGGCTAGATCTGAAATAAATCAACAAATATTTGAGTATGGTCAAACATTTGCAGGCCTACGGTTTCTATGGTTGGGCGTTATGATGGTCATAGAGCAAATTCCAAGTCCAGAAGAAGGCAAAGCCTGAGGGGAGAAGCAAAGGGTTCATATCAAAACACAAGAGGCAGGATATCCATTCAGTGGGGAAGCTTCTTCCTCATTGGGTCATCCTAGAAACTCTTCTTCTCTTACCAATATGTGTAAAATTCCTTTCATGTTGCCACAACAAAGCTCAGAGACAGTCTCAGTGCAGAAGAGGACAACGCTGAGAACCACAGCTGGTATTCAGCAGCCAAAGTGGAGGAGAGAGGAGACCCTTCTATCTATCCAGTGTTGCATGTATATATGCACTGGCTAGTGAGAACAGGTGAGACGAGTTCAAGAAGTTCAGCTCAGGGAGACTCAGTGTTTTTGTTTTTGTTTTTGTTTTGTTGTTGGAGTCTCACTCTGTCACCCAGGCTGGAGTGCAGTGGCACGTTCATGGCCACTGCAGCCTTGACTTGCTGGGCTCAGGCAATCCTTCCACTTCAGTCTTCCAAGTAGATGGAACTATAGGCTCATGCCACCATGCCCGGCTAATTTTTTTATTTATTGTAGAGATGAGGTCTCACCAACTTGCCCAGGTTGGTTTTGAACCCCTGGACTCAGGCAATCCTCTCGCCTCGGCCTCCCAAAGTGCTGGGATTACAGGCTTGAGCCACGGTGCCCGGCCAAGACTAAGTTTTTTAATGGAGAGTTTAAGGCAAATGTAGAACCAAAGACCGAGAATTCTCTGTTCTTCTTTTTTTTTTAATTAATTTATTTTTTTTTTATTGTGAAGTTGTGGGGTACAGTTAAGGGTTAGGTATACAATTGCGTTTCATTCAGGCACCCTGTTGATATGGGATGTTTCCCCGTACCCAGACAGATATTTGCTACTGTTAATCCCATCTCCCTCCCCCCACCATAGTTTCCCAGTGCGGTCAGTCATTTTCGTATAGTATTGCATTGGATGTTTAAGGTCTGTTCTTGAATAAGATGTTAGATGAGGAAGGAACATTCTAATGGAGGTGGTCCAAGAAAAAGGAAAGCACTAGACCAGTCAACAATACAACAGAAGGTGAGGCTGCTAACCAAATCCCAGGAACCAGGAACTAGAAATCAGTACTCAACATCCTTGCAGTATTTACAGCTTGCTGTATACAGTACACAGTAGTGAAATTGTGCTTAATTTTTTAGTTCTAACTCCACAGTATAGTTTTGGTCACTCTTACCAAGCATTTCGTTTTTATTAAATTCCAAATAAAAGAATCCCTTCAGGTATTGTTTAAAATATATATGTGAACCAGATAAGCCTAACTGATAACTTTTGGGCTCCAGGTAGCCCAAAAGGACAGAGCAGGTAAGTGGCCCTCCACATACCAGCCCTACTCAGTGCCCTGGTGATGCTAGGTCATGTCTGATTGTCTACTGCCTAATTTACACTTCAAATTGACAAACCCTTGTTGAAAAATTACCAAGTCTGAGGCCTGTGCTCAGTGCAAGGGCAGGCACAAAGATAAATAAGACATAATCCTTGCCTAACAAGGGTTCATAATCTAATAGGTCAGAAGGTTTTGTAAATAACCACATTGTAAAGGACAGTATAAGAAGCACTAAAACAAAAAATACAAATCCAATCAGTGAATAGGAGAGGACAGAGGAATTGTGTTTTTGGGGAGCAGAAGACTTCAGGGAGCAGGTGAGGGGGGGCTTAAGCAGAGCTACCAGGAATGGCAGATGGCAAAGCTAAAGGGCAGGAAAATAGAAATGTTTGGAGAACAAGGAATTTCAGCAACTCTGGTTAGTATAAGGGTAGGAGTTATGGTGGGTACTAAAGTAAAAGACATGTTTTTTGCCTTTTAAACAGCTTATAATCAAGTTGAAGAAATGAGATACGTGATCAAGAATCAAAGCAATTCAGTGCTGAACTATGTTATATAAAAAAAGAAATGAGGCTGGGCTTGGTGACTCAGTCTATAATCCCAGTACTTTGGGAGGCCAAGGCGAGTGATTGCCTGAGCCTGCGGGTTCGAGATCAGCCAGGGTAACTTGGCAAGACTTCGTCTCTACAATAAACAAAAAATGAGCCAGGTGTGGTAGCAGGTGCCTGTAGTTCTGGCTACTTGGAAGGCTGAGGCGGAAGGATCACTGGAGCCCAGCAGGTCGTCACTGAGGTGGCCGTGAGCGTGCCACTGCACTCCAGCCTGGGCGACAGAATGAGACTCCAACTCGAAAAAAAAAAAAAGAAAGAGATGAGCACTAGTGACTTTTTGTTACAAGAAGGTAAGTCTGAGGTGACCTAGCCAAGGAAGATGCATAGAGAAGGCGGAAGTTGAACCACATCATCCTGATCTGCTGGGGCCAGAAAAAAACATTGCCAAGGCATTTCAAGAAAAGATGGGGGCAGCGCAAACAAAGGCATGAAAGCAGCGCCTTGTCTTATGGTTTGGGGAATGAGAAGTTCAGAGGTTCATGTTGAGGAACAGTAGGAAATAAAGTTGTAGAGTAGAATTAATGTGGATCACAGCAAATCAGGAAAGCCAGGAGAAGGTGTTAGCAGCCATATGGTTGTGAGTAGATAGCTGATGCTTCATTTAAGCAAATGAATGACAGTTACACACTGAAAAGGATGCATTAGAAAAATCTGAGTGAAAGTGTGAAAAACTGCAGTCAGACAGACTGACTGGGAGATTGATAGGATAATCACAGTGGGAAAAGAGAGGAAGAGGTAACCAGAAACACATTCCAAAGAACATATTAAAATGATGGGCAGGATGTAAAGTATATACAATTTACTGACTGCTTAGTATGTGCTAAGTGTTGTACTAGACATTGGCTAATGGTAATAAAAGATGATGAAAAAACAAATATATTTTAATGCAATCATTTTCAACTTGAAGAATTCAGTATTTTTCACATTTTTTTTCCCCACTGTGTTAAATCCATCAACAAGCTATCAGCATTTTGTCTAACTTCTAATGTTTGGCTGAGATAAGAAGAAACAAATATCAGAGCTAATAAAACAGAAAATGAAGTTGAGGTGAAGAGGTTTTAAAATATATTGAGTTCTTTATTGAACAAGTGCAGGAAATCATCACCATTAACATCAATACTTTGTGAAAAAGTTCTTCACCAATTTAAGCTGTGCAGGTCCAGGAATATTATCTACAATACTACAACATTAAAATTAGTAAAAAAAAAAAAAAAAAACCCAAAAAAGAAAACCAAAAAAAAAAAAAAACCCTTCTTACTAAAAAAGATCACAAAGAACTTTAAAAAGAATATGAATTGACTTTTGAAAATTGCTATTGAAATGTGGTCTGGTTCTTGTTCCAGAAGTTATTTATAACCAAAGAACACAGAAATTGACAATGTTGAACAAGCGAAATGCCTCCCTGGGTGGAAGCTGGGGCTTATATTGAGAATAAGAATGTGAAACACAACCTTTCTTATTTTAAATAATCATTGTTTCACCAAAGAATTCCACAGAACTTGGTTGTACTGCAACTTCCATTATTGCAGTACAAAATTAGAATACAATAGAACTTATCACCATTTAGCATGAAGTGCTTAATGATGCTGCATATGAAAGAAAAATAAAATTCACGCTTGCAGAACATACCAACTTTACCAGAAAATAAATCATTATGAATTATTGTAGAAAAAGAGTAAGGCTTATGAGATAGTAGATGCAGCTGAAGTTGGCAGTGTTCTTTGTGGGTAATACCATCACCCCTCTTTGGATGGAATGCCTGCATGAGAGCTCCCTAGCAAAAACGCTTTGTGGGTGAAGGACCCTGGATACACTCACATTAACGCACTAGCAAAGTCCTCCAGTGAAAATGTCCTTAAAGCATGGAAGGCTGAGTCTACAATCAACTTTTATCTGGATAACTAAATGAAAAAGGGCTCTATACAAGTATAAGAATCTTTTGTTATGGATAACAAAAATTAAATCACTATCTGTCTTGAAATATTTTCTCTCTATGGACAGTGAGAAGACAAAATTAATTATACTCTGGTTTCTGCTTCATCCACAGACAGCTCAGAGCTAAGTTCTAACTTTCCTTTTTGTTTAAGATCTTCTATCTTTTTTCTTTTTTTTTTTTGAGTTGAGTCTCACTCCGTCGCCCAGGCTGGAGTGCAGTGGCACGCTCACTGCCACCCCAGCATCGACCAGCTGGGCTCAGGCGATCCTTCTGCCTCAGTCTTCCAAGTAGCCAAAACTACAGGCCCATGATAATTTTTGATTTAATGTAGAGATGAGGTCTCACCAAGTTGTCCAGGCTGGTCTCGAACCTGCAGGCTCAGGCAGTCCACTAGCCTCGGCTTCCCAAAGTGCTGGGATTACAGGCTTAGCCACTGAGCCCAGCCAGACTTTCTATCTTAATTTATATTCTCTGACTCTAATCTTTTGCTGGTTACTTTTTTGTGGCTTCATATGCTCTTCTAAGCTGCCTGAAAAACTGGTGGAATGAGGTAAGAGTAGAATTTATTTCAATAATCACCATAGTTTTATCTTATTGTGTGCATTAAATAAAAGTTTTGTTCATTATACAGATGTTTTTACAAAATTCCTTTGCACTCTTTATTGCTGCTATCTGATTAAAATAATTGCTAATAGTTTCTCTTTTCAGACAGGAAATTTTCAATCTTCCTCTTGAAGTACTGCTAACCACATTTCTGCTTGCCATTTGGAAGTTTCCAGAGAAGAAATTAAGTAGTTTACTGTGCTACCAGTCAGCCTAGTTCTGCCTTTGAATGCTGAGTTTGTGATTCATTTGATATGTTTCTTTGTTTATTTACTAAGATTAGATAAAAATATGTACTAAATCAATCAAGATCTTTGTCCTGTTACTCTCTATGTCTTCAATATCAAGCTAGAACAAAAATAATAAACTATTCACTTACTTTGAAAAGAGGAACAAAACTGAGAATGACATTATTAAAACGACATTTAAAATTGTCCCTGTCAACCTCCAGGCCCATCTTTCAGCTTTCTCCTCCAACATACTCTGGCCATGATCTGCTTCTCACACTTTTCCAAATATGTTTCATCCACAGTGTGTGGCACATAGCCGGCAGTCAGAAAACACTTGCTGTATAAGCTGGTGACATGTTCTGATAATCCTTGCTCCTGCACATGGTGTTGACTCTTATTTGAAAAGCCCCTTTCTCCTTGTCCATTTCATCATTCCACTGTGTTATAATTGTATGCATGGCTGTTTTACCTTTCTGACAGTAATTACTCAAGGGCAGGTATTGTATCTTTTTCATCTTTATGTCCCCAGTGTGGGCTCAGCATATGGTAAGTGTATAACAAGTATTTATAGGAAGGAAGGGAGGGAGTAGGGAGAAAAATATGGAAGGGAAAAATATTTCTTTGCATTACTCCTAAGAATTTATGCCATTTTGCTGGCCACTCAGAGTTGCATTCAATAGAGAAAAATACTTGCCTCCAATTTTTCAAAACCAACACTGCAAAAGCAGATTGAATTGTGTTTCACTGAACCCATCCATTCATGATTAATTGGGTAGTTAAGCACGTCTAGTTACATGTGCAGCTGGGAATTCCTCCAGCTGTCATTAATTTTACTAAAGATTCAAATCTTCAGTATTTATCTGCTGAAATGGAGCCACTATTACTCTTCAGCCAATCAAAATTGAGCAATGAACTGTCCCATTATTGAGTGACAATCAAGTAATATACAAAGCTACAAGTATGTTAACTTCAGTTGCCTGTTGGTTGGTTACTGTCATAATAAATTGATGCTATTCAACATCCTATTTTCTTGCACTAACCAGGTAAAAAAAAATCCAGATATATCCCAAAAATCAGTGAACCCTGACGTACTCAACATGAAGACAGTAACAATTAGAGACACATCTTAAAGATGAAATTGAAGTATATACAGTACCTTTATTTGGCTTTCAGGATTACTTAGCCGTGTGGGAAGAGAGGAACTGCACTTGAAACCTATGCAAATCTCTGGCAATGAACCATTCTGAAATGCGGTGTAGTCTTTTTCAAAAAGAACTAGAATGCTATCATGTCTCCTCATAACCTGCAATCAAATAATGAAGTGAGAACAAGATCCAGCTCATTTTGGCTGTCAGCCTCTCAACATGGTTCGAGTGCATGCCAGGATACTGTAATCTTAAATGTAATATTGGCCTGCAGGTGAACCTAAAATATTAAATTCATTTCCCATAGAAGAAGAAACCAGAAATCTTAGCCATCATGCCTAGGATACCCATGAGAGTCATTTTCTTCCCCTAAACTAGAGTTCTCACCAGCCAGTTGCTTGTCACCCACTGTTACTCCATTTGCTATTCTATTATCAATTTACAGTTTCTCATATGCTATAGATAATACAAAATGCATATCACTTCCTCCTAAAACACATCTTCCTTATGTGTACCCATCTTTCTTTCTTTCTTTTTTTGACATTAAAAGAGTTAGTGAATTTTTATTTATTGCCAGGAAGACCACAGATCTTTTACGTATACCCGTCTTTCAAAAGAAAAATCCAACTCTCTCTGCAGCAAAGATGAACCATTCGTAAACGTAAGGGAATCATTTGATTGTCAAAGCCACGTGTTTGCAAGTCTTGGGTAGACACCTTGCTCACTTTCATTCAGGGCCCTAGAGAAAATGATAATATGGCAGAATAGCCACAAATATATTTTATACCTTGCAACACAGAGAAGGGATCAGGTTCAGTTTATTTACTTTGTCAAATACCAGCAACATTAGATCAAGGCAGGGCCTTAACTAACAAATGGTTTTCCTTCAAAACTCAAGAAAACATCACTGATGTGAGGTTCAGCAAGGGAAAGATGGCCAAGTGAGGCTGAGAGCTGAAGAAATCAATCAGAAAGCAGAGATAGATTTCAAGAAGTATTCACTGAATGGAAATGGGAATAGTTACTTACTGTCTAAAATAATTTCATAATGACACTGTTCACAGAACTGAAAGAATGCTCAACCAACTTAATGGTACTAAACCCTGACATAGACAGACAACCTTTAAGTAAAAGTGTGTTTAGTCAAAACTCTTGTAGTTCTGCACAGTTACCTTATTCTGTTTTTCTACACATGAAAGAGAGCACATGTGTGCATGAGTATGCACACGTGCGCATGCACACACACACACACACACACACACACACACACACACACACACACACACATACACCCTGCATGCTGTTGGCTACCTACTCCAGAGACTTCAGAAATTGAAATGGATCCAGAATGTAAAAATTGGTATTTTAGTCCAAAAAGTTGAGGGATCCTGCATCAATAAAAATTAGTCAGATGTATTTGCATTCTCAGCCTCAATTCAAGTGTGATTAACAGTATAAAATATTTAAAAAGAAGCAACTCATCAACCTACTTAAATAAGAACTTCTCGTGTTTCATCACATGAATATTCGAAAACGGAATACAGCTGAAGACGTTAGTTGCCTGTGAATAAGGGCAAAAGATTTTTCATTCTTTTGCAATGATTTTTGAAAAATCATTGTCTTGTGCGTTAAGTAGTAATTATTACTGAGCATTATTAACTATATAAGCTTTACAAATAAACCACTGTGCCCAGTTGCTAGGGAAGAAGGAAAGAGCTTAAGAGAGTCACTCCATGAATCCAATTCTTTTCAAGGCAAAAACAGCTCCTTTGGGGTTAGGCATATTTACAGAAAATGCCTGAGCCCTTGTAATTGATAGAGAATAAATGGAGGATGCAATTCTCTGGTCTTTATCTTTTGCTGTCCTACTATTTCCATCTGCTTAAAGGGTGAAACTACAGCTTTGTCCAGCAACGGAAACCTTCCTAATTCTCCTGGCCCTAAGACAGAATCCTGTCTATGTGCCTAGTTTCATTTCACTCCACTCCCTGCTTACTTATCAGTCTTCTGGCAAGGTATGCTGAAAAGCTGGTTCCCTGAGCACATCCCAGAGATTCCTATCCCAATTATTACTTATTCTGAAAGTAAAGGTGTGTCATCCTCGGGATGCTTTTTCTGATCACGCTCTCCAAGCTTGCTTTGTTTCCAGTAAAACTGCTGTGTACATTTGTTATCACCACACCCACATTATTTAATAGTTATCTCTGCATGTTTATTCCCCGTTAACTCGTGTACTCTTTGAGGTAGGATCCATGTTTTAGTGATCCCTTTTTCCCTCCCCTCAGGGTTAAGCTCAGTACCTGATTTATCAATGTTTATTGAATGAGAAAACCTGTACACGAGTAAATAATTTATAGGTAAGCAGAGAACAGAGGCAGAGGCAGGAAACATAGCGCAAACAAAGCTACTAATATATGAGCAGATATTTTCATTAGAGATATAGATGAGCTATAACCGTAATAGTTCTTTTCTGTGTACTAAAGCTGCATTTTATATTAATTTTTTCCCCTGAATCAGGCCCTTAATACACTAACCACTAAGGAAATAGCAGTAATAATCCAAATTACCGGAGAGAAAAAATATAGGCTATCTTTTAAAATAAGCGTATTTTTTAATAATTTTAGATTTATAGAAAAGTTGCGAAGATAGTACAGAGTTCCCATATACCCTTCACCCAGTTTCCCCTAATGCTAACATCTTACATAACCAAGGTACATTTGTCATGAATAAGAAGGTAACATTGGCACTTGATTATTAATGAAACTCTATCCTTTATCAGATTTCACCGGTTTTCCACTAATGTCCTTTTTCTGTTCCAGAAGCATTGCAATTCAGGATACCATACTGCTTTGGGTGAATGGTTTTTGAAATCAAATATTGATTTGATCTGGAATAAGAAAAATGACTTCAAAGACTGATTAAGCATCTTAGCCATTCCTCCCCTTTCCTTCCTCCCCATGTGATAGGCCAGCCTTCCTTTCCTGGTCTTAGCCAGGAAGAGCACAGCAGGAAAAGTGCTTCTCAATGGCTACCACAGTTGTTCCCTCATATGGGCTAAGAATATTTCAATCAGGTCAGCACACAGCTTCTAAATAAAAGAAACTGAGGTAGAGTAGAGATAATAGCAAAGACGATGACCAGCAATAAAGAACATCCTGAATTGGTTTTTCAAAGGGGTCACAGGTGGATCAAAAGTTCTCAAATATTCTTCAAGAGGCTTTTATCCTGAAGCCTCGCTTGGTGCCATGGGTTAGGAAAAAAGAGCTACAGGAGGAGACAGACAGGATGGGCTGGGCATCTGCTGCAGCAAAGCCCAGGCAGGGAGGCTGGCGAGGCAGGGCCTGGCGGAAGGGAACAAAGCCACCAGAAGAGAGTTTGATTGCAGCAAAAGGACCTTTCAAGGTGCACAGGGTATTAAATACAGAAAATAAGGAGCTCATTTGCTGCTAATTTCCGTGTTTATGGGCCTTACAAGAGAGAAAGTGGTATATTTAGGGAGAGGTAGTGAACTAAGGTACTTCAGAAAGTCTGAAAGCAGACACCATGCAGGGGCTATTTCTAAGGCAAAGAGAAGCCGACCTTTTTGCTTGATAATAAAGAAGAGAGGCTTTTATTCCAATTAGAACAGTCACTTGAGGCCAATCAGGACACCAGAACAGGTAATCCGAGCATAGGGACTCCAAAGTGCCTTTCTGGCATCCTCAACCCTGCTTGGTTTCAGGGATCTGCAACTCAAAAGAAAGTGAAGCTCCTAAGGGAAGCACCGGGACCTTGCAGAGGCTTAGAGTTATGAAAATCATGGCAAAGAAATTTGGATCAACTCATCAGGAGATAAAAAGCCCAGGGAAGAGTTTAAATTCCACGCCTTAAGAATTTGAATGGCTCAACCTCAAGGGCTGGAAAAGTCATTTTGCCCTGGGGGCAGAGTAAAAGAAAACATGTCCCACTACAGCATGAGAGATTTCAGTCAGACATAAGAATACATTTTCTGACCAAGACAGCAAAGGTTATGAGGAACAGGACTAGGGGTTTCTGAAGTAGGTTATAAAATCTTATAAGGTTACAAAATTGTATAAAATCTTATCTTGTGTCTTCTCAAATTCCCTATAAGGAAAGTTCTAAGAGTAGACCAGAAATGGAAGTAGGCTGGTATTTTAGATATTCTCCCATTTTCTTTAATTAAGATGCAAAAGTGCCAATGTAAAGAATCTCAGAATTTTTTTTTTTTAAAGAGAGGGAACAGGTGTTATGCTCGAAAAATATTAACTGGATAAATTTAGAAAGAACAAAAACTTTAGATAAGTTTTTACCCCTGACTAATTTCTTTATTCCTGGATCCTTTCTTAAGGTGTTCCGGTTTCATATGTTTAAATTCTCTTATCTCCTTTTTTAAGCATAAAATGAGAGACTTAGAGCTCCCACTGTATGATTTCCTGATACAACCCCTCTCCATTTGTTATAGAGAAAAATTAAAAAATTGTTAGAAATACATGAGATAGCAAGAAAGATATAAATAGGGCAAGTTTACTCTATATAAACACTTGGAAGAGTAAAAGTGCTTAAAGTATAAAATTATTCAGGCCTATTTTAAAAGTTTCCCATTGGGGAAAAAAAGACCTATTATGTAATAAAACATTAAACAGAAAACTTTATCACCAGCTTTAAAATAGTCAGCTAAAAAATTCTTATATCCAGTCAGCCACAGTGACTTATACCTATAGTTCCAGAGTTTTGGGAGGCCAAGGTAGATAACTGCTTAAGGCCATGAGTTCAAGACCAACCTGGGCAACATAGTAAGAACTTCAGCTCTACAAAAAAAAAATAAAAATTTGGCCGGCATGGTGGCGCATGCTTGCAGATCTAGTTACTCAGGAGACTGAGACGGAACGATAATTTCAGCCTAGGGGTTCGAGGCTGCAGTGAGCTATGATCTTACCACTGCACTCCAGCTTGGGTAAGAGATTGAGACCTTGTCTCTAAAGAAAACAACAACAACAAAAAATCCTAAAAAAACCTTAAATCTTATCTTGATTATAAATTGTTGAAAGCAAGGAATTATGTATACTGATATTTAATCTAAGGACTACTTATGCTCACTCACACACAGAAAGTCAAAATATTGAAACTGCATACAATACCTGACTGCAGAGTCACAAGAGGAAAACATCAGATTTCTGTTCTGGTACATGGCAAAGCTTTTTTAAAATTATGGGCTTAAAATAGTGGCTCCCCAGGCGAAGTGGGAACCAAAGGGAGGCCCAAACTTTACCTGTATGATGACCACTTGTATACCTAATCCTGAATCGTACCCCACATCTTTAAAATAAAACAAAAACAAAATAGTGGCTCCCAACTGGGAGCAATTTTGCCCTCCATGGGGCAGTTTACAATGTCCAGAGACAGTTTGCATCCTTACAACTAACAGGAGGGGCTACTGCTGACATGTGTTGGCTAGACACCAGGGATACTGCAAAACATCCTACAGTGCACAGGACAGGTCCCCAGAACAAAAAATTATCTAGTCAAAAAAGTCAATAGTGTCAAAGTTCAGACATTTCGGTATAGACTCATCAGTTCTCCTTTTTTTTTTTTTGAGTTGGAGTCTCACTCTGTCGCCCAGACTGGAGTGCAGTGGCCGCTCCCAGCTACCGCAGCCTCGACCTGCTGGGCTCCGGCGATCCTTCCGCCTCAGCCTTCTGAGTAGCCAGAATTACAGGTGCGCGCTACCATGCCCGGCTAATTTTTTGATTTATTGTAGAGATGAGGTCTCACCAAGTTGCCCAGGCGGGTCTCGAACCCGCGGGCTCAGGCAATCCACTCATCTCAGCCTCCCGAAGGCACGGGATTACAGGCTGAGCCACCCAGCCTGGCATCAGTTCTCCTTAATAAGCAGTTTATTTTTTTCAAAATTAAATGGATATATTTAGTAACATGTTTGTGCTTTCCTGATTAACAAGAAAACTATTTAACAGCCAACCAAATATAACTTTCCCTTTAAACAAATGCCTTAATTAGAAGACAGATATAGGGATATAAGTATGATGTTAACAAATACAGAGGGGGAACCCCATCAAACTAGAATTTATTTATAAAAAATTGTGTATTTATTCTGACATGTTTAAACTTTAGTCATCTTCAAAGTACTCTTCATTTGATGCAATATGCCTATGAAGATGGTTTTTCCACTGGTCAAAACAGTTTTGAACTTGTTAATTTGGATGTCTTTTAGTGTTTCTGCTGTTTTTTGTTTTACCTCTTTCACACTGGCAAAAACATTTCCCTTTGAGGACTTTTTTTCATCCAGGGAAACAAACAAAAAAAAATCACTCAGGATGGATAGGAAGGGTGGGGCATAGGAATCATGCTGTTTTTGGTCAAAACCTACTGAACACTCAGTGCAGTGTGGGCAGGTATGCTCATCAATCACCCATGGTGAAATGGGCAAACTCACTGAAAGAATCTCCAAAATAAAATTCACTGAAGCCACACACAGCCTCTTTTTTAAAAATATTTTTTTTAAAGATGTGGGGTACAATTCAGGATTAGTTCAAGTGGACATCATACAGGAAAAGTTTGGGCCTCCCTTTGGTCCCTTCTTTGCCTGGTTTGAGATCAGGTACCCTTATTGATGTTGTGCTCTGATCCCTGGTAGTATCCTGCTACTATCAATCCCTTTCTTACAGTATCATAGTAAATGTTCAGGGTCCACTTGTAAGTGAGAACATGTGGTACTCTGTTCTTTGTTTCTGTGATAGATCACTGAATATGATAGACTCTAGATTCATCGAAGTTGCTGCGAAGTCCGTATGTTTGTTCTTCTTTATGGCTGCATGATATCCCATTGTTATACACACCCTCCTACAATGCTAGCTGGTATACTGATGCCAATGGTTTCCTAGAACACTTACATAGCAGGGAAACCTGTACTACAAGGGGCCTGCCCTCCAAAAGATAATTCTGGTTTTTTGAGGGATCTTCCCTCATATGTATAAACTGAGTTTTGATCACACACCCTTGAATATCCAGAATAAACTGTAGTTCCCTGTTATAAAAGAATGAAATCATAATGGATGAAAAGATGACAGTCAATTTACAAGGCTTTGAGAAGACCCAGGCAAAACCTGTTTGACTGGCTCTCAGTAGGATCCCTATATATATATCAGCTTCTGGAGTATAAGGAATATAACTATAAAACAACTCTGGAAAAACTCTGAGGTAAACTTGGGTCTGAGAATGTGCTGGTAATAAGTTAGGTTAGTAAAGAGTAACTACCACATAGGACTGAGGACCAAATAAGGTAGTAGACATAAGGAGCTCAGCACATTGCAAACACATAGTAAATGTATACAAATATATTAGCTATAATGAGGATGACTATGATGGCTGTCATTGTTATTAAGACTCAAAAATCTACATACGCAGAACATTTCTAAAATGAACATTGTAGTTCACGTCCAAACTTCTCCCCTCCATCTGCTTTGACTATGTACAACTAGAAAAGCATTAAGGAGAAAACTGGCTGGAAACTCCAATGCACTGACAACTAAAAGAGGTCTTTTGTCTTAACTCCCCCTCTCAATATGGCAGGAACAAATGTTTTGAAACAAAAGTGAAAGGGGCCAGGGGGAAAGGGTGCTACCAATGTCCATATTAAGATACATCAGCCACCCTCAACCATATGTATTGGTTTGTTCTCTGCCAAAATATGTACTTGGCCATTATGTAGGCGTAGCCCATGTTTTCCTATAACCATAAAAGCATATATTTATTTTTTTATTACAGCAGTCATTCAGCATTGATTGATGTCTATTATTTCATTTACTCAGTGAACAAGTACGTATTAAGCGTTCAACTACAAGCAGGGCACCATGGGAGCTGCAAAGATCTATACAACACTCTCTCTCCTCCCAAACTGCTTACGCTCAGGTAAAGAGAACAGTAAACCTGTGTTTAGCAAGAGACGAATCTAGATAGCTCCAGAGACTCGTTTCCTTCCCTCTTTTGCTAGCTTAGCAGAAAGCTAGTTCAGCTAAACAAAAAAATAGGCTGATGGCAACCACTGGGCTCCAGAGATGTTCCCTTTCTAATAAGGCCACTTCCCTGACCAGAGAGCTTGCACTGTTACACAATCACATAAATGTTCCCTGGTCACTGAACCCTATAAATACATAGAGCATTATCTACCAAAGCTGTGGCTATGGTACATACAGATATCCATGCCTAGCCCAAGTTATGGGATGAGAGGTCAAGGGATTATGTACATGCTGCTACATGGCTGCTTATGAATTCTCCTCCAAATAAAACTTATATTATTTCTGCACTGTGTAGCATGAGCATTGCATGCAAGTGACCCCTTGCACACAAACGGAACTGACAAAGGCAACATGTCCAGAGATGCAAATACCACCTTTACTCATCACTATTCTACCTTGTACAGATTTTATAAAATGTTAACTGCTTCTATGTGTATAAAACAGATAAAAAATAATCATCGACTGAAAAGAGTTTTCTGAAACCGGAAGGCATATAGGAGGGCTGAAAGAATCCCTCTTCCCTGAAGTTCTATAACACATGGAAGGTGTGATCTGGACCGCAGTCAGCTATAGGGTCAAGCTCTCTTGAGGGGTGAGCCTTGAACCTTGACCAGGGTAGTCTCAGGAGGTGTGTTTCAAAGGAGAGATCATGTTCAATTCTGGATTGATATGAGACCACACGAAGTTACACCTTCTGTGAATTCTCACTAGTGGTCCAGCCAAAGAGGGATGGTCTGGAATGCATGGGGATTCTCAGGACAAAACCTGACTTCTAAGTGAGGGGCAGGTTTGTAGCTTCATTACAGTCATCATCAGCCAGGTCTACACCTCCAGGATGAGTTTATAGAGGCAAGAGAGGCCTTGGGTGTAAAATGTAAGGAGGTATTTCAGACTCACTCTTAAGGAGGCACTCACTGTCAGGGTCCTGCAAGTACAAGGATGGCTTGTGAGAATCCAAAGAGTTGGTGCCACCTTAAATTTCAGCACTGGGCTCCTCACTTGCCTCACCACAACCCTGTTCACCTCTTTTTCCTTCCTCCCACCCTGATGCCTCCTTAATTCACACATCAGTCCTCCACGTACACTTTAACAGCCAGGATTTAGTTATGTCTAAAGAAAATATTAACACCAGATCCACCTTAAAAGAGGCACATAAATGAAAACTTGGGGGGGAAAAAAAACGAACTACAAACTAAATTTTTCCCCACACAAGAAGCAGAATATACTTGGAAAGTGCAAGACAAGACTCCATTCCTAACTAGCTCATTTTTCTTCCTGTCCAGGAGGAACACCCAAAATATCCAGCCATGAAGCCGTTTTGCAATGGTTGTGATTTCCAAATTAAATGTCTTGCAATTAGCTCCTCCTATACATTTGGTAATCCTAGTATAGCAATCCAATAAATATCATGACAATTTAGAAAGTTTTGAGGATCAGAATGTGTTTTCCTTTGTAAATACTAATTCATAGAAATAGAACAATTGTAAAAAGCCTTCTTTTTTATTCCTTTTTAACTTTAGCAGTCTGGAGTCTTTATATTAACCTTAGACATCCATTATTGGGCTAATGTAATTTGCAATCTGGTTCTCTATTTACCAAAGAAGACTTTCCAACGAAACATGAAATTGTGTTTTATGAGCATGATCACAAATTGACAAGTGAAGCAGGGCTGTGTGGCTAGGTTATAATAGGTCCTCTAGATTTTGAAAGCTGACTTAGAATCCCTAGCTTTGTCATTTTAAAACTCACTTGATTGGTTTAGGAATTTGAAAGTGTTTTACAAACATTATCCTATAGAAACAACTCAAGGTTTCATCATTTAAAAACGTGACTGATGCTGGGCATGGTGGCTCATGCCTGTAATCTCAGAACTTTGGGAGTCTGAGGCAGGAGGATCACTTGATCCCACAAGTTCGAGACCAGCCTGGGCAACACAGTGAGACCTCATCTCTACAAAAAGTCAAAATATTAGCCAGACAGGGTGGAGCAGACCTGTAGTCCCAGCTACCAGGAGGCTGAGGTGGAAGGATTGCCTGAGCTCAAGAGTTCAAGACTGCAGTGAGCTGGGGTCAAGCCACTGCACTCTAGCCTAGGTGACCAAGTAAGACCCTGACTCAAAAAATAATAATAATAAATAAAAATTAAAATGGGACTGCTGAACATGCCAAATTATAAATATCCGATGGTGAATCTTGGTTTAAAGCAACATGAATGTAGATGAGCCACACTAATCTAGTCATTCCTCATTCACCCTTTCCTCGTCTAAGAGTTCATTAGTTTCCTATTGCTGATTAACCACAAACTTAATGGCTTAAACCAACACAAATTTAGTATTTTACAGTTCTGGAGATCAGAAGTCCAAAATGGATCCCACTGGCCCAAAATCAGGTTGTTGCTCCTAGAAGCCACCCGCCTCCCCTGGCTTATGGTCCCCTTCCTTCACATTCAAAGAAGTAATGTCAGGCTGAGTGCCTCTCACAATATCATCTCTCATATTCTTTCTCTTCTGCCTCCCTTTTCCATTTACTAGACACTAGTGATTACATGGCACTCCTGGAATAATTCATGATAATATTTCCAACTCAAAGTCAGTTGATAAGCAATCCCGATTCCCCTTTGTCATGAAACTGAACATATTCACAGCTTCCAGGGATTAGTATGTGGACGTCATTGAATGGGCATTATTCTGCCTACCACAAAGAGTTTTTTGTTTTTAATGGAGTCAGAGTCTCACTCTATTGCTCAGGCTGGGGTGCAGTGACCCAATTGCTACTCACTACAACCTGGACCACCTGGGCTCAGGTGATCCTCCCACTTCAGCCTCCTGAACAGTTGGAACTACAGGAACATGCCACCATGCCCAGCTAATTTTTTTGTCTTGCTGTGTTGCCCAGGCTGGTCTTGAACTGCTGGGCTCAAATGATCCTTTTACCTTGGCCTCCCAAAGTGCTGGAATTACAGTCACTGTGCCCAGCTGACAAAGAGTTTATGTGAAATTTGCCCTATGCGAGGCATTATAAAATTTATGAAATTTCCAGAGTCAGATCTTTGGCATGTACAGTTTGGAGTTTCCTGACAATAAGAACTTTCTAAAGGTTATTTACCAAGGCAGTTATCGTTTATGGATTCAAGCACTTAGTAGAAATCACAAATCCTGTCTTCATTCCATTATTGTGAGACTTTTTGAACTTTGCAAGTCAGTTTTATAAAATACTGAGTAGATTCCTAAAGGACCAAATCTAGTCGATACCCAAGGTTTGTTGATTTTGCCTGCTGTGAAATAACTTCAAGTTGGAATTTATTCACATTCATATCTGTGAGTCTGAACACTGCCAACTCCTGTCAAGAGACTGTGCTCACTTCCTGCCCTGCTGTGTAATACTGAAACTCAGAAGAAACAGTAAGACTGAGCTCATCAGGACTTGTCTGAGTGGATGTGAGACACCACGTAAGACTGTGGTGAAATGGAGAGTCTGTGACCTGCCTAAAAGTATTTTAAGCAAGCATTATTGTAACAAATAATAACAACTATGCTCCACCAAACAAAAGCAAATGCAGGTCAGAATTAGACGCCAAGCCAAGTGGTTGTTACCCCTGCTAGCTGTCGCTTCCATTCTGAACTTGGCTCCAACTCCTAAAATTCCAGAGCACTCCATTTCTTTGCCTTTGGATCCTCGCCTCATTTGCCCTCTCAGTTCCTTGGGACAGACTGTCCTTAAAGACTCTGATATCTCATCTTGTTCTTTAAATGCACTAGATTGCTCATGTGCAAGCTTGGCTCTTGATGCATTGCTGTCCAGACCTGAACCTCTGAGCTTTGTTCCCCAGTCTTGCCATCAGGCCCATGACCCTGTGTGGTCCCTTGCTTGTGGACTGCTAGACTATGCACGTGACTTTCTGTTATAGCAACTAGGTGTGGGGTGATGTGAGGAAGATGGTTGAAGGCCAGGATGGGATCTAGGTGACATTCCACTCATCAAGTGCAAAATATCAATTCTTGGCTAGACAGTCTCAGATTGGCCTACAGAATTCTAATAGGAAAAGTTGTTTCTAAGCATCAGTCAATAAAAGCACATTTACAAACCGGAAGAAGAAGAAACACAAGACTGAGGCAGAAAACTGGGGTTCTAGTCCCAACTCTCTTGCAGATAAGTTGGGTAACTCTAGGAAAGTTCCTCACCCTCACATTAGTCTCAGTTTTCTCATAAATGAGACTGAGCTTGTTTCCTGGTTCCATGCATTCTATTCTAAGTAAAGTAAGATTAGAACAAGGTAAAACTTTAACATACACAGGCAGTATGTTATAATTCTGTAATTTCTAGTAATTCTCCCTGAGTTTGCATCTTATCTCCACTGAGGGGTACTAGTTTGTTTTGTTTTGTTTTTGTGTTTTACTCAGAGTCTCATTGTCACCCAGGCTGGAGTGCAGTGGCATGATCATGACTCACCACAGCCTCGACAACCTCTTCGGCTCAAGCAATCCTTGCACCTTAGCCTCCTGAGTAACTGGGACTACAGACATGCGCCACCATGCCCAGTTAACTTTTTTGTAGAGATGAGGTCATGCTATGTTGCCCAGGCTGGTCTCGAATTCCTGGGATCAAGAAATCCTCCTGCCTCGGCCTCCCAAAGTACTGGGATTACATATGTGAGTCACCATACCTGGCCTAGTAGTAATATATATATTTTTATATAATATAATATATATTATATATTACACCACCATGGAGAGAAGTTGTAACATGGTGAAGGTGAATTATTTATAATGCAGAAATCCCTAAGAAGTTGTCCCAATTCCCAAACAAATAAGAGAGGTTCTGGAATATATCTATTTTAGCAAGTTTTAGCAAGTTCCAGAACAGATTCCACTTTCTAGAATGCTTCACACTGCCATTTTTATAACATAGGATGTTTATAATACAGATGGTATCTATTTTTCATCCTTTAGAATTCCAAGTCAACTCTGCTTTGGAACAGTGCTGAGATGTGGTACACCTTTATATGTTGTGATCAAGATCATATCATTTTCCAAAACATCCCACATAATGCTTCAGGATGAGACTTCCTAACCCATTTAAACAGGGCTGACATTTTGGGTGCTATTGCTAGACCTAGAACCTACCACCTCTACTATGGAGCATATCGCATTTGCATTGTACTTAGTTGCTTACTCTTCTACCTCTTCTATTTGTCTGTGATCTCTTTGAGGATAGTCAATAGATCTTATTTGTCTTTGTATCCCTGGCACTCAGTGAAGTACTGGCACATAAAAACCATTCAGTAGTGTTTACTGAACAAATGACTTAATTGATTGCTAAAGAAAAGTTACTAGCCTTCTAAGCTACTTGAAAAATTTCCATTATATTCTGAAAGCCTCACATAGAATGAACAGTAGAAGAACATGGCTATTAGCGAACATAGTTTGTGTATTTGGCAGTCACATAACAGAAATAATGTAATTCCTTAATATTTGGAGATTGTAGGTCTCAATTTCATTTGAACATATGAAACAATTTCTGAGCATCCTTTAAAAATAAGGTCCTATGGTAGAGCTACCATGCTTTTAAAACTGTCTTTGTGTGGGTATCAGACCTGCAGAACTGCATTTAAAATCCCAACAGGTTAATAATTTTCCTGCTGAAGGAATCCCATAAGTCAGTCACACATAGGAAAACAACCATCATCTTGGAATTGTGTACCTGGCACCTGGAAGAACTTTGAATATTGTTTGGCAACTATGCATATTTCTACTGAATTCAAAGGAGCAGAGCAGGTGGGTTGCTTGTAAGATTTATAAACTTCCACATTTAAGGACAGAAAAAAGGAGCAGAGAGGGGGTGAGGAGGCTAATGTGTAATTCCAGGGGAAAAGTCTTGGAAATTCACATCAAGGGACAATAGTGATGTAGTAGAGAATGGAAACATCCTATACTGTGAAGTTGGAACTGACAAGACTTGCCGATGGACTGGAAGTGAGAGGTGAGAGAAAGGAGAGCTAAACATGACTCCAAGGTGTCTGACTCAAGCAACTGGAAGAATGAAGCTGCCACTTACTGGGAAAGACCACAGGAAAAGCAGGTTTGGGGAGGACACTGGGAAGCCAGGTTTGGACATGATTAGTTTGCTTGCCTATTAGGTAACCAAGTGGAGATATTGAGTAGGCAATTGAAATTCAGGAGATAGGTTGGAGCTAAAGGTAAAATTTTGAGGGAGGACATGAGAATACATTGGATACTTAGGACTCAAGGATGGATGAGATAAATAAAAGAAAGCATACAGATAGAAAAAATGTTGAAGGATTGAGTCCTGGGTCTCCAAGATCCAGCAGTCAGAGGAATGAGGAATCAGTATGGGTATCTAAGAATTAGTGGCCAAAAAAGCCAGAAGACAACCAAGAGTATGTGTATCCTCGAAACTAAGTGAAGAAAAGTATATCAAGGAGAATGATCTGTTGTCTCAAATACAGCTGATACGGCAAGCAAAATTATGACCTAAAGCAATATGGAAGTCATTGGTGACCTTCATAAGAATAATATCACCTGATTATGGGGGCAAAGCGCAACTGGAATGTTCAATAGAGAAAGAGAAACAAGAAACAAAAGGCGGAGACTAGAACAATTTTTTCTTTTGAGTCTCACTCTGTTGCCCAGGCTGGAGTGCAGTGACACAATCACAGCCACCACAGCCTCGACCTGCTGGGCTCAGGCGATTCTTCCACCTCAGCCTTCCAAGTTGCTGGGACTGCAGGCATGTGCCAATGAAGTTTTTGATTTATTGTAGAGATAAGGTCTCACTAAGTTGCCAGGCTAGTCACGAACCCCTGAACGCAGGCAATCTACTTGCCTCAGCCTCCCAAAGTGCTGGGATTACAGGCATGAGCCACCACGCCCACCTAGAACAACTTTTAAATAAAATTTTAATTCAATTTTTAAATGACAATTCAGGGCCTCTTAAATAAGGACCTCCGAAAAAATCTATGGACAGAATTCAGAGAGTCAAGGATTTTGATGGGAAATAAAATTACATCTTTATTTTGACTACTCTCTAATCTAGCATTTTTTCAATTATTACCATAACATCAGCAACATCTGTTACTTTGCGGCCAAAAGAAATTGTGGATATTTTCATATCACATTATAGTTGCTACGAGTATCTCAAAACCTTATGCTCACTACTGTCTCAAATTTACAGTAATTATTAGTCCTATGGTCTCATGTGACTGTGATCGTCTACTTTACAAGTGCTTCTACAAATGTGGCTGGCCAGTTTTTGGCAAACATGCCTGGAAGTCACTAAGCTGCCTGGTGATGAAGGTACATCTTCTGGTAGTGGTAACGCAGACCACTTTGTTGCATCCAATGTCCCCTTTCTCTCCATAAGTTCTTGATCAATACATGAGAGATGAATAATTTTCATTATTTAAATTTCACTAAACTTGACAAATCAAATATGAATTCTTAACTCTCATAAAATGATACAATCTCTTACGACACAGGTAGATGCAAGAGTTATACTTGGAGAGAGAACCTTTGCAGCAAATATATATTTTAAAAATAAAATCTAACTTGCATTTGCCTTTATTTTAAATGCATTTTAGTGCATTAATAAAGGATAACATGTTATCATATCATAACAGTTGAAAGTTATTTTGATCAGTATATTCCAACATCATGTGTTTCTTCTGTAGTCCTGTGTTTTATTTTAAGCATTTAAAAACATTATTCTGAGAAGGAACCCATAGGCTTTGCAAGACCATTAAAGGTATTCATGGTACAAAAATGTTAAGAATGCCTACTGAAAATGGAAGGCAGAAACGGATAGGAAGAGGAGAAAAAACATCCATGGAGGATGTTCTAACATGGGAAAAACTAAACAATTTCTGTATTGCAGATGAGAATGATTTAGTGGGGAGTAGAGGAGGACTGGTGATGCAGAAATAGGGAGAACTGCTAAAGTGATGTTCTGAAGTAGGCAAGAAGAGATGAACCAAACACACAAGGAGAGGCATTGAGCTAAGACAGGAACATGGGCCATTCTTGCAGTTATGAGAGAGAAGGAAGAGAATATAGGCAGAGTCACAGGTAGATGGGAAGATTGATGGTGACACCCTATGTGAGTTCTCTTCTGACTGCTCTCATCTTCTCATTAAAATACGAACCAAGGTCATTAGCTGAGAGTGAGAATGAGGCAGCAGGTGCTGGAGTATGAGAGAGCGTTGAGTATGAATTAAATGGTCTTCTAGAAGAGTAGGAAGCAAATGAACTAGTGAAGTAGCATAACTGGTGAACAGCACTGAGGACCCACTTAAGATTAATGATCATGAATTGCAAGTGAGTCAGCACAATTGTGTTCTTTACTGTAGTCTCATTCTGCTGCAGGGGTGCAGGTGTGTAACAGAGAGTTAGACATAACCAGGGTTGTGCAAGTGAAGCCAAAGCAAGAGAATGGCAGGATTGTTGAGAGTGGCCCATGTGATGGAAAATAAAAAGCTCTGGCACAGCAGAGGTGAGCCTGGTCAATCAGCCTCATCTTCTTTTTCTGCTTTTTTCCCCTCACTCCTCCTTTCTTGAGAGTCAAACGTGAGAAAAAGGAAAATCATCAGGCAAGTGGCAGCAGAAACTGAAAGGCCGCAGAATGGAAAGGCATGAAGGAGCTGTGAGTAGGCACAAGCTGGCGTTGCGTATCAGGCAGCAGAAGAAGCAGACTTGGTCATGTGAAGGGTTGTATGTCGGAGTGAAGCTCTATCAGCTCCTGCTGCTCAGGGCATGACAGAAGAACCTGGTGCCTGAGACTATTCTGAACTCTGAGTATGAACAGCTTTCTGTGTAGTAGGGTATAAAAGCAAATGATAGGCCGGGTGTGGTGGCTCAAGCCTAGAATCCTAGTACTTTGGGAGGCTGAGGCTGAAGGATAGCCTGAGCCCAGCAGGTTGATGCTAGGGTGGCTATGAGCGTGCCACTGCACTCCAGCCTGGGCAACAGAGTGAGACTCCAACTAAAAAAATAAATAAAAAAGCAAATGATAGCCATGTATTGCCTAATTTATTTAAAAACACCTTTTTATTACTGAATTACTGTCAACTTGTAATTGGGGGCTTTGACCATTTGATGTCCCCTTTTACAGCACTTTCTACATTTTGTGGTGTAGATATTTGTAGAGATGGGTCTCGCTCTGTTGCCCAGGTCGGTCTCAAAACCCTGGGCTCAAGCAATCCTCCCGCCTCGGCCTCCTAAACTGCTGGGATTACAAGCATGAGCCACTGCATCTGTGAATTATAGATATTTGACTACAAGTTTAAATTTAAACATCTAAATGACTAACATGTAACAGAACTAAAAGCAATCTCATGAGGAGAAGGACTAGGCTTCATTTATTCCTGTGCCTTCTAGGTCATCCCTTTGTGTTTGATTGACAGTCCACAAATGTGTAGGCATGGTAACTCCAAAGGGACTACACCCTAATTATATCTCGCTTATTTCTGCCACCTTGAGAAACCAAGTTGCCTAAGTGTTCAGTAAGGTAGCTGAAAAGTCAATCCCTGCAATTCATTTGGTAAATATTCAAATAAACCAAAAAAGGTAATGCAGATGGACTCATATTGTGTGAACTCAGCAAATAGTTCCTTCACTTTCTACCTCTTTTCAGCAACCTGGCTCTGGTCTCCAGCTCCTGGATATTCTGCTGAAGGTGTCACATTCCAACACAGAGTTTGGCTACCTACCATTTCATCTAAAGGCTAACAAGCTGACACAGTGCTTACATAATTCTACTCAGTCCTCCTCTTACTCATGGGAGACAACAGGAGATGGAGCCAAGAGAAGATCATATCCTCCAACTGCCAGAAGAAAATGGGAAGTATTTATAGGTTCCAGAAAAGAAATCATTGATATATTTCAAACATTTTTTACACAATCTACAGTAAGGAATTTTACCTATGACCTAGTAAATGCACACACACACACACACACACACACACTAAACAATTCATACCTCTTACTATATGTAGTGCTCTGATATTTTTCTGTTCTATTTTATTTCATTTTTAAGACATTCTGGGGATATACTAAATGGACTTAATGACTCACAAATGGGTCATGACCTGCCATTTGAAAACATTAACCTAGGTGAACTCGAAAACAAAAGATACAATTATTGTCTTTGTTCTGTCATAGCATAAGAGTTTATCAACATGGAAAATCAACCTCCATAGTAGAAAGGAGGAGGCCACAGCTATCCTTATTTGCAGATAATATGACTGTACATATGAGAACCTCAGGAGAATCGGCTGAAAAGCTATTATGAATTGAGTAAAGTGTTGATTACTACATTAAAAAGTTAAAATTAATAGTTTTCTTTATATAACTAATAACCTGACAGATGACAAAGAGAAAAAAACCCAACAATTCTCTTGGGAGAGAATTACTAAGCTCTTTGTAAAGAAGATGAACCTTCACTGATAAAGATAAAAGAAGAATTGATCATGAGGTATTCAGAAGATGTAGCTGGGCTCGGTGGCTCAGCCTGTAATCCTGCGCTTTGGGAGGCTGAGATGAGTGGATTGCCTGAACCCGCAGGTTCGAGACCCGCCTGGGAAACTTGGTAAGACCTCATCTCTACAATAAAATCAAAAAAATTAGCCGGGCGTGGTAGTGCACACCTGTAATTCCAGCTAATCGGAAGACAGAGGCGGAAGGATCGCCGGAGCCCAGCGGGTCAAGGCTGCGGTGGCCAGGAGCGGCCACTGCACTCCAGTCTGGGTGACAGAGTGAAACTCCAACTCAAAAAAAAAAAAAAGATGCAATTTTTCCCCAAATTAAGTTTAATGTAATCATAATCAAAATACAAATTGGATTATTTGGGGGGCTATTACATAAAATCATACCCATATTCTTTTTTCATTTTTGAGTCGAAGTCTCGCTTTGTCACCCAGGCTGGAGTACAGTGTCATGCTCACGACCACTGCAGCCTGGACCTACTGGGCTCAGGCAATCCTTCCACCTCAGCCTTCCAAGTAGCTGGAACCACAAGTGCACGCCACCATGCCTTGCTAAGTTTTTGGTTTATTGTACAGATGAGGTCTTGCCAAATTGTCCAGGCTGGTCTCGAACCTCTGGGCTCAGGCAACCCTATCGCCTCCACCTCCCAAAGTGTTAGGATTACAGGCATGAGACAACACACATGGCTCACCCATATTCAAATGGAAACATGAATTTGTCATAAAGATCAGAAAACCTGTCATGAAAAAAAAAACCAAAAACCAGGATGGGAGAAGTAACCCTACCAAATGTCAAAACATATTATAAATCTACAGTAATTGAAACAGTTTGTTAGTAACACAGAAACAGACAAAATGACCAAAAATACAGAGTTCAGAAAACGTACTAAATGTACTATATGGATATTTTGAATATGGTAGATGAAGCCTTTCAAAATTAGGGTGGGACAGGGAGGAAGTGGCTTAACTAATGACAGATGTTGAAAAAGCTAGTTGGCTTTGGGGAAGAAAAAGTTGGGGTGGATTCCCTAAAAATTTCATACAGATTGAAGACTTCAAGGGTAAGAAAATTAAACTAAAATAGTGTCAGAATTAAGCATACATAACTTGAATTTTTTAAAATATGGAGTACTGAAGCATGATCCAAATCCCTTAAGTCATAAAAATCATTAATAAATTTGTCAATATAAAACTTAATACACAGAACTGCACAAAGATAGTTTGTAAGAATGTTATTTGCAATACTGGTTGTAATAGAAAAACACTGAAAACTGCATCAGTGTTATCAGCTACCTTTGGGGTTTAGAACTATGGGACTTCTAATTTTTACTTGGTACTTTATACCTTTCTATTTTAGTTGAAGTTTGTTTTTGTCATGAGCTCTTAAAAAGAAGGAAATAAAAACATGCCAGTACCATACCCAAGTAAGCCATGCTCCCTCCTCCCTCATTTCCTGTTCTTCATACTTAAAATATATAAACCTATAAACTCACTTCCTGTAGTTGAACTCTCAGGTTGTCCCAGGTCACTACAGCATATTAGCTGGCTATTGACCAAGAATTGTTAAGGAATCTGTCCTCTGTTTGTTCTAAAAATAGAACCAGTTTATATAAGTGATGCTAACTAGTGACTAGAATACAGTATTTGGAAGCCTGTTACTGATATTTCTATGGGCAAACTAAGCCCTGAAACTGTCCTGAAGCGTCAGGTTACATCATTCTAAGCTTACCTAGAAAATCCAGTTTACCTTTAATGTAATCTAATTATTTTTCTCGAAGAGCCTGTTTGTCCAGTCTAATTGGCAACAATATGTATAGTACGTGACACATGGAGGCTTATTTTCAGGCTTACAAAAGGAATATGGCATCATAATAGTGAAACTCAGGCATCATTACTTTAAAGGCTCAAAGAAGGTTCCAAACCAAATTTGGAAACTCTTCTTGGTTCCAAGAACTCTCTTTGTCATTTTTCCAAATCATAAGGCAACAAAGTAGCAATGGGTGGGCCATCTCTCTTATCATTCTATGAAATCCTTTCAGATATTCCTGCATCTTTTAAGAACCGACATTTTGCGTTTATTCTTTAAAAATAATTGTTCTAGTTGCACAGTGGGAAAACAAAAGCATGAGTTGTACTCAACATTTCCTACAGTTCAAAATGGAAAAATGGCAATCTAAATTTCCATCAGTAAGTGGACAATTGAAAAACTGTAGTACACCCACATATTATGCAGCTATTAAAAAGAGAGACCACTCTTTCTATTGACCTGGAAGCAAGCAGTGAAAATGACACAATCTCACTTTCTGTAAAAATAAACAACCCCAAAATGACAAAGCATATTTGCATATGATTGAGCATGAAGAAATAATGGAAGGGCAGACACCAGGCTGTATTGACTTTAATATTAGAGAAGGTAAAAATGGAAGAAAGCTAGGAAGAGCTGGTTAGCTTTTGATTTTATTTATCACTGAGCTGTTAACAATAAGCACATACTACCTTTGCAATTTTAAAACTATAAAAATATAATTTTTATAAATTATAATATAATTTGTATTATGTTTTGTAATATAGTAAAAGAAAAAAATTATAAAATAAGGGGCAGGGGACTTCTAAAAGACAGTAAAATGGGTCATTGAACAAGTATACATCTTGGAAGAAAGACTCATGCCAGGATGACACATTTTTACCAGATCTGAAGGCTACAGATGAAAAATGACCCACAAATTCTGAAACATGCAATTAATGGTAGTCAATAAGCCCCACACGAGGGAAGAAGCTTTGCCAGTGAAGCTCCAGGTTATAGACAATGCTAGAGAATATGTAACCGATATGGGTTGAATTGTGTCCCCTGAAAAAGATATGTTGAAGTTCTAATCTCCAGAACCTCAGAATGTGATCTGATTTGGAAACAGCGTCTTTTTAGAGGTAATCAAATTAAAATGTAGTCATTCGGGTACACTCTATACCGATATGACTGATGTCTGTAATTTTGACACAGACACTAGAGGGAAGAAAACGTGAAGAGTACATGAGGAAAACCATTATACTGCCACAAGCTACAAGAAACACCTGGGATGTCAGAGCTGCAGGAGGAAAGGATCTGTCCCTTGTAGGCTTTGGAAGAAGCATGGCCCTCCCTATACCTTGATGTTGGACTTCTGGCATTCAGAACTCACAGATGATAAATTTCTGTTTTTCAGCCATCCCATTGCCATTGTTACGGCAACCCCAAGAAACTAATGTAGTATCCAGCAAGGTAAACTAGAAATCTTAGTGTCTTAATGTTAGCTATATTATATATTTTACACAATTTAGTATGCTGTTAACAGGATTATATTCTCTGATTGTTCTGTGGATCCATACTACCTCTTCAAAAGATAGTAAGGCAACTAGACCATGTCTCATTTAATAATAATAGCAAGTATATTTTATTACTGTTATTAAATATTGAACATTATGCTTTGTCTGCATTGTTTACATGAGCCTTACTACAACCCTTGAGGCTGCTAGTTTTATCGTTACTATCATTCCTCTTTTTACAGAGAGGAAAACTGAGGCCCAAAAAGACCAAGCAGCGTACTCATGATCACACAACTAGGAGCTGGACTCAAATCCAGTTCGGAGCAAGACCAAGATCACCTGATGAACTGTCAGACCCCATTGCTTCTACTCAGGCTTCCCCCATAGAATGTGGCACTGTGGTTGGTAAAGCATAGTTTTGCTATGCTTAACTCTGTAATCAAGTTGTATTGGCACTTGAAATCCAATTGTATACATTTAGAGTATATTTTTAAAATTCTAGAGTCACCATCAAAGCAACTGGATTAAAGAAATTTTTTAAAAATTGTGGATAAGATTCTTTAAGGCAGTTATATCTAATATATAGTAACTCAATATATAAATTTCAATTGTCAGACATGTTTAAGCAGGAATTGATGTAGAATATGAAAACTGCAGTCTCATGACTTTAGAAGTTGAAGCTCTGAGGAGGACAATGGTCTGACAACACTTCTCACCTACTGTGAGTGGAATTATTGACTATAGTGACTAAGGAGGAAGAAACAGCTGAACTAAATGAATTTTGTAAGATGCAAAGAAAAGAAGTTTTGTGAGATGCAGTGAAAAGAAGTTTTCTGCCTCTCACGGTAAGACCAGCTGCTTTGTAGGTTAATCAGAACTTGAGGGCACTGTTTCCATCAGTATGATCATAGGAGACAAAAGGAAAAAAGGATAATTCCTATGTGAAACCAAGAACATTCTGCTCTCTTCTTGTGTCATGTAAGCTTCGCAAATTTGGGAAATGCAAAAATGGCCAAGGAAGCAATTGTGGCCAACTGGTCAGTTTAGAGGCCAATGAAAGTTCAAAGAAGGTTATGTCTACATGCAGATACATACTCAGTTGGACACACAGGTGGCATGAGTAAAGTTTGGCAGAGTGCTCTATTTTTCAGTCAGCCATGTACCAGATACTGTTCCAGGTGCTTAACAGCATTGTCTCATCTGTCTCATTCCACTTTACAAAGATTCAAAGACAAAAATAACTTAGCCAAGGTCCAGAACTGAAGACTGACAGATGTGAGACTCAATTAAAATCCTTATTTGTTCTTTCGATGATACCACATTACATACGGGAATTCAACAATGTTGATTAATATATGTTATGACTAAACATACATATCCACTATGAATGTACCACACATTTTTGCCCCATGCTTTTGAAATAAAGGCACCTGTGATGGTCTCCTTTATGTAGTTAATACAGGTCTGTGTACCTTCCTGGAACTCATCTGGAACATTACAGGTGGGTAAAACATAAATATTTGTTGGTTGGTTGACTAAGGTAGAACTTTGAAAACTACTTTAAAGGTAGAACTTTAAAATAATGTCTTTATTTGCATAGCATAGTTTGAAACAAGGCTTTCTTGTGCAGGTGGAAGGAAAGTTCTGATACTGAAGAGTGAGCAATTTTGTAGTCAGAAATCTTGGTTCAAATCCTTGACTCTGCTATTTACTAACTTTGCCCTTGGGTAGATGACTGTGTCTCAGTTCCTTCATTTGTAACAAGGCAACTACTATTTTATGCGTATACCACAAAGGACTTTTGGAGTAAAAGTGAGAACATACATCAAGGTACTTGGCACGAGGCTGAATTAACAGAAATTATTATATGATCTAACTCTAATACAACATCTCTGAACATGTGAAGTTTATACTTTGATCTTTGGTCTGTGTAAACTTTCCTATTTTAACACAAGAACGGCTTAAATAAGACCTGGTTATCCAAACCTGTGAAGCAAGCTACATTAATATTAATATTTTTGGAAACAATCATTATGGTAGCTGTAGTACATCACTATAGACAAATCATATGTGGATGGAAATTTACTTGAACGCAAATGCTGAACTCACTCAAGAAAATTCAAGCTATTGTATATTAATGATATTTTATTATAAACTAACAAAATATGCAATATCAATATGGATGTGAGAATTGTGCCAAGATTTGAAGAAATGGTATCTCTAAGACTGTTAGAGACACTTCATGATAGGATATATTCTTTAATCCAACTAAAATATCAACTTTTCAAAAAAGATTTGCCTTCAAAAGAATATAAAATGCCTAGAAAAGGGAGATCTAGATTGCTTTCTGAGAAACTGTAAGTCTTCTTGCTATAATTTTCCATGTAAGTGAATCTACCCATTTTTCAAATTCCCACAAGAGTATAGTTAAAGTTTTCAAGTGCCGACTCAGGTGGGAACTCTTAAGCCAGCTTTCAAAAACAAAACAAACAAACACAACTATATCAACCTTACCTTAAGATTCTCAAGATTTGGTCAATTAAGCAATCTGGTATATAACAAACTGAAGTTGTAAAGTGCAATTCATGAAATGTTCTGTGCTATATGAAACAGAAATGTAAACAGCTTTTTCTGAGTGCCAGAAAGCCCACATTAATTTTCCAAAGTGCAGAAGTTCAAACAGCATGTAGTAAGCAATCCTTCACTGAATAATTCTGGGAAGTAGCCAACTCTGTTTATTATGCAGAGGACTGTGACTTTCTTGCAAGGCAAAGTCACATGTAGGCTCCTATGAACCTCAGAGATCACAGTACACATTCTGCTTTTGTCCATTTCTTCAGGGAATCTTAGCCACAGACTTCAGTCAAAGCAAAATGAAATTGGTAGTCAGGCATCCAAAGAAGCTCTGTGCAAATAACTTTGCTTAAATGGTTCCCACCCTACAAAGAGTAGAAGGTTCTAGGTTGTATTGTGAAAATGATTGATGAAAATGAATCATGTTTAATTTCACCTCTGTGAATTAACGTGTTCTGTGCCTCAGATGTCCTGTGTTATTTCATTCCTTGGTAATCTGTGTATCAACTGCTTCCTTCAAGGATAAAATGTAGCTTTGCAAGAAGCAGGTCTGACACTGGAGGATGAAAGCTCCCTCTCATTTTTCTCTCCCAGTAATATGTGATTGGGAATTTCTGGGGCCTGGACCACCTCTCCTTAGGGAAACAGGATGCCTGTTACATCATCAGTATAAATTAGATTCTCTCCCTGCAGACCACAATAATTTAGTCTAATATGAACCAGAAGAACTGCCACTAAAAACTTCAAAGAGTCCTCCTATGTTTCAAGATTATAAATGTTCTCTGGGCTCTCAAAGCATAAATCACTGAAGAAGCTTCAGTTGATTTATGGAGGCCATTTTATGAGAGTGTATTTGGTGTCTTTATATGTCTCACTGAATAAGATTTTCTTTGTAGAACTCCAAAGAAGGCCTTCTCGAGGAGACATGTAGTAGTCATGGACAAGGCACAAATTACCTTTCAACCCAGTTGCAGCAACAAATAAATTCCACCCCACACACATATAATTTCCTAATTGGACACCATTGAAATTAACACATTTCGGTGAATTTCTATCAGAGCAGTCCTTGTAAGTGGCTAGTTAAATAATGATCTATATGCCATAGGGCTCATCTCTCTTCCAATCCCCTTCCTCTGCAAATATGCTTCTGCCAGTCCCAGGGTCAAGTTTTACCATTAGTGAATTATTCTAAATGTTAGACTGTAGCTTCATTTTGCCTTGATCATCCAGAACTTCCTATGAAAACACAAAGAACTCTGGGAGAGGTACTGCTTTAAACCCCTTTAAGCTATCAATTCAGAGATTACTTCCTAGCTACCTGGAGATAAAGGGGAAGGTAAAGAGAAGGATCTGAGGTGCAAAGACCTCCCCAAAAGAAGAAAACAAATAGAAATCAGCTGAGGAAGGTTATGTGCTTTTGCATATTATGAAGAAGATAAACAAGATATTCTGGAATGGTACCAGTTCAGAAGTCAGGGGAAAAATGTGAATGTTTTCTAAGGAACCAATGCATCATCTCTGCATCTAGAGCCAGGGAAATGTTCTGTCATGGGTCATTTATGGTTCCATTTTTTCATAGACAGTGGTTATGTGGTGACTTGCCTAATTTGCAATGGAACAATGGAGACAGCTGCTAAAAGGCCACTGATACAATGGTCAAATTCCAAAGTTGGACTTCTAATTAGCACACATGATCACCTAATTTCAAGGTTGGAAGGTGTATTAGTCTGTTTTGCACTGCTATAAATAAATACCTGAGGCTGGGTAATTTATTTATTTTATTTTTTATTTTTATTTTTTTTTGAGTTGGAGTCTCACTGTTGCCCAGACTGGAGTGCAGTGGCCCACCGCAGCCTCGATCTGCTGGGCTCCAGCGATCCTTCCGCCTCAGCCTTCTGAGTAGCTGGAACTACAGGCGCATACTACGACGCCTGGCTAATATTTTTTTATTTATTGTGGAGATGAGGTCTCGCCTGCCCAGGCGGGTCTCGAACCCGCAGGCTCAGGCAATCCACTCACCTCAGCCTCCCAAAGGCGCGGGATTACAGGCTGAACCACCGAGTCCGGCTTAGGCTGGGTAATTTATGAGAAAAGAGATTTATTTGGCTCATGGTTCGGCATGGTACCAGCATCTGCTTGGCTACTGGTGAGGCATCAGGAAAATTTTACTCATAGTGGAAGACAAGGAAAGATGACATGACACATGGCAAGAGTGGAAGCAAGAGAGAGAGAAGGGGGAGATCTCAGAGCATGTTTTAATATACACTGAATCTTGTATAAACTTATTGCTGTGGCCAGGGTATCAAGCCCTTCATGAGGAAATTGCCTCCATGGCCCAAACACCTCCAAGTAGGGTCCACCTCCGATATCAGGGCTCACATTTCAACATGAGACAACATCCAAACTCTCTCAGAGGGCATTTTAGAGAGCATCTAGTCTGCCAATTTAAAAGCTGAATTCCTAGCCGGGCTTGGTGGCTCAGCCTGTAATCCCGCGCCTTTGGGAGGCTGAGGTGAGTGGATTGCCTGAGCCCGCGGGTTCGAGACCCGCCTGGGCAGTGAGACCTCATCTCTACAATAAAAAAAAAAAAAAAAAAATCAGCCGGGTGTGGTAACGCATGCCTGTAATTCCGGCTACTCGGAAGGCTGAGGCGGAAGGATTGCCAGAGCCCGGCAGGTCGAGGCTGCGGTGGCTGGGAGCGGCCACTGCACTCCAGTCTGGGCAACAGAGTGAGACTCCAACTCAAAAAAAAATAAAAATAAAAATAAAAAAAATAAAAGCTGAATTCCATTTACATAACAAATGTTCAGTGGTCTTCCAGCATCTGCTTGAATCCTTGCAAGGCTGAGAAACTCACTCATTCAACTTTTAGAAAGATCTGAAACTTTATTCTTATGTTTTATAAAAATCTGCCTCCCCGAGACCATCGGTCCTAATCTGATACCTTGAGTTCCCACAGAACAAGCTAGACACCTTTCACACATGACAGTTATTCAAATATCTGAAGACAGCTGTCATGTCCCCTGAGTCTTTCATGTACCAGAAATGGTGAATCATAAACACACTGATTTTGACTTAAAAGAAATTGTAGAATATTCTCAGCAATATGAATTAATAAACAGAGTTAAGTCTTGCCAGAGGCCTTCTCTCAAAGTGTAATGTGCTGATATGGCTGCCTGGCCAACCATGTCTACTTTGTCCAGCGGACATGGGGATACATAGAATGTAACTGCCTATCTGAAAAGTTTGGGGAGGCTACTAAAACCATTCTTACCTGTTGTATTTCTTCCTTTCTAGTTATATATTTGCATCTGCTAGTTAGAATGAATAGAAAATAGAACATCTTGAAATCTTGGACCCAACTTAACTAGTCTCTGACTGGTTATACAGAACCCTCCCCAATCAAAGTTTCCATTGTACATCTGTGGAGGTGGGGCTGGGGGGGAATGGACCCTGTTCCCCCTGCCTTCATTTGAATACAAGATATCATTGGTGCTTGGAAGTTCACTCATTTCTACTTTCATCTTAGGTTGGATTTCTATAATAGAACCTTTCCTGTCATTTCAGAGTTTTACCTGGATGTCAGAATATCCATGAAAATAAAACATTCTTAAAGAAACAAACAAGAGACATTTGAAATGTGAGCAAGTTTGAGTTACTACTCTTCCTCTCCTCTCTGTCCTCCCTCCCATAAACACGCAAAAATAAAAATGACCTGAAATTATCTTGCACTTGGAGCGTGGGGGGAAGGAGTGGTAACATAGTTGCAAACACAGCCTCAGATATCTGATTCTGTGGTAAATACCATGGAAAGAGTCAAGCATTAGAATTGGCACACTTTTCTGATGAAAGGGGAGCTAGATTGGGAGCCAGGAAACTTAGATTCTATCAGCTCTGCTGTATTAGCTCTGAGACCTATGCCAGCTCTCCCGGCACCTAATTTCCCCATCTGTAAAAGAGATATAATACTTTCTCTTTATACTCCTACGGGAATCAAAAAAGCTAGTGTGTATTGTTGTAAGATGTTAATCCTTTGGTTTTTCTTTTTTGCCCTTCCTTGTTGGAGACCCTACCCCTCAGTCAGTAGCATCCACATTGACTCAAGGGGAATGATGACTGCAGTCTGAAAAGCAGGAATGCAGGAGAAATTGGAGTCTACGCTCAGTTTTGACTTCCAAAATAGTTTTGCTTTTTTGAAACTGAGATAGGAAACAACAGCTTGGAACACCAAAATGCTTATTTCAAAGCAGTATGTTTGGTTGAGAGAACGTGCCCTTGAGAATCAAAGGGAAGATGTTCAAAGAGTAGGGCAGAGGAAACCAGAGAATGGTCACCTGGTTTTGAGAGTCAAGGAGAGGGAAGTGGAACTAGGCCTTATCTTGGAGGAGGTTTACAGGGGAACCCAGACAAAGGAATCAGACCTGAGGGTCCATGTGAAATAAATGAAAATGGTCCAGGATTTTCCCTGAACAAATGACAAGGTCTGGAAGGCTCCCGACAAGGCATCACCCATGACTGTTTATGTGATCTCAGTGTGTCTTTGGGCTATGCTCTTCTCTCTGGCAGGTGAGAAACCTGCACCTATAGTTGTGGGCACCGCACGTTAGAATCAGTTCATCAATAAAGATACCGATTCAGGTGAAGTGGGGACCAAAGTGAGGCTCAGACTTGACCTACACAATACTTTACCTACACAATAACCATTTGTATACCTAACCCTAAATTGTACCCCACATCTTAAAAAAAAAGAATTGGTCAGAGTGACAACCCATGACCCAACAACATGCTGAGTGGCTTCCAAACTGCTCCACATGAATACCCCTCTCATTCATGACACAGCCACTTACTAGCACCCCATACTACCCCAAAAAAAAAAAAACTGTGGGTCTAGACAATGGTAAAATTCACCCTGTTATGAAAGTTCCTTGGGACAGCAAAAAACAAAAACGAAAACAAAACACCATTATACAGGTGTGGAAAATTAAGAAGCAAATAAGGAAAAAGAATTCTTTCATAGTTCTTAAAGTAAAAAAGCCTAGCCTCTTAGTAATACTGGCTAAGAATTAGATCAAATTTTATTTCCAAAAATCTTTCCCATTTCTCAGTTATAATCTTATTAGTTCTGAAATCAATCTAGGAAAAAAAATTGTTCCAGCCTAATAAAGTTACACAAATGGTGATTCTTAGTTTTTCTATGTGATCAGCAGTGTTAACTTGAATACATATGCACAAGTAAAAAGCAGATTAATAAGCAACAGAATCAAGTTTTCCTAAGAGACATGTTCTTTCTGGTTAATGTGACATTTACAAACAAATCACATTCTGAGTTCTTACTCTACATACAGGAGACGTGACGTGCAAGGTGCTGACCTCAAACCATACTGCATACATAGAAGCCTTCCAGAATCTCCAGCATCTCCCCAGAGAGGAGATGAATTTCTGATGAATTTCAGTAGGAAATTCAGAGAATGTATAGGTGGTACCAAAAGTGAGAAATGGCATGAAAAAAAAGTGAAAGGCAGGAAAGAGTTAAGTGTTAAGGAAAAGGAAAATTCCTGCTAAAACTGCTTCTCAAAAAAAAAAAAAAAAAAAAAAGGTTTCCAAAGTAGGAAGCCATATTTCTGACCACTGATTCCTTAGGACTGGGACAAATCTAAATGTCAGAAGTTTCTTCAGAACATCCAAAGACTTGACAGGTGCATGTTTGAGTTTAAGTCTTGGGCTCAATATTTATTAACTGTTGGCCTTCAGACAAGATATTTGTCCTGTCGCGTTTCAGTGTCTTCATGTGTAAAAGGGGGTAGTAATACCACCACCTGACTCACTGAATCCTTGAGGCAGAGATCTTTTACCAACTATAACGCATTAAAGAATACAGGGAAGATTATGTGGTATGAACTGTCTAAAGTGGGGATAAAATTTTGCCAGATGGTGGCATGATTACAAAGGATCTTGGAGATGTGTGAGTGTATTGTCTCATTGTTGTTACCACTGTCAAAACACTCTTCTTTTAGGTGGTCCAATTGATATAGGATGGCAGCCGAAGCAGAGTCTCTCTTGTCCAAAGCACTCATTGTCTGGCTGGGGTCATTTTATACACCTCTTTGGAGATGCTAAATGGAAATATACTTTCTAAGTGCTACTTGCTCACCCAGAAGAACTCTTTGTCTCTTAAATAATAGCAAGGGAGAGTCTACTGCTTTCAGAATAAGGCTTCCTTCAGTCTACAACTTAGAGTTTCCAAAAATAAAACACTGGCTATGTCTATAAACCCATTTCAAAAGATCTGGATAACTAGTTATTAGTCACAGAACACTTAAGGAGGAAACCAATAGAGCATCACATCAGGTCATTGTTAGCAAATGCCTATTTGAGCATCTTTAGTATGCCCAGTTCTGTACCATACATTGTGTAAAAGTTTAAAATAATTGTAAACACTGAATTGTTTAATTTAAAATTGTTAATTTTATGCTATGTGAATTTCATCTCAATTTTTTAAAATAAAAAAAGAAATGTAAGACTAATATCCCCCCTCAGGAAGCATAGATTAAAGTCTGATCAAGATGACAAGACTAACCTTCATTCATCCAAGAGATATTTATCGAGTGTGTATTTTACTCTTCACATAGTCCCAAGCAATGAACAAACAATATAAATCACCTTAAGGTTATGTGCTAAATTGTGTTTTGTTCCAAAACTTCATGCCTAGAATTAATGGGGAAGAGATGAGTACTGGCTTCTCAAGGAGGTAGAACTGTTCTGGCCGTGAAAGAGAACATTGTAACTACAAGTGAAAAATGAAAAAAGAGAGCTTTGAGACAGCAAAAAGTATAAAAGGTCACAAAGTAACCCTAGCACAGCTTGGATGCTGGACAGCAAGGAATCTACCTCAATTTCAATACTCTTGTAAGTCAGCCAAAAGAAATGCTACCTAGAATTCATCATGTTTTTTTTTTGAGTTGGAGTCTCATTCTGTTTTCCGGGCTGGAGTGCAGTGGCATGCTCACGGCCACTGCAGCCTTGATCCTTCCACCTCAGCCTTCCAAGTAGCTGGAACTACAGGCATGCGCCACCCCCACCCAGTTAATTATTTATTTATTTATTGTAGAAATGTGGTCTCACTAGGTTGCCCAGGCTGATCTTGAACATGTGGGCTCAGGCAATCCTCTTACCTCAGCCTCCCAAAGTGCTGGGATTATAGGCGTGAATCATCGCGCCCAGCCTCATCAAGATACTTAACAGTGTTATTTGAAAGATGCAGAAATACAAACTGTGTGGTAGGAAGATCTTCAAGTATCTGAACAATCACAGAATGACCTTACATCTGAAGACAATTCTAGCAGAAGCATTTAGAAAGGAGAGAAGAAGAAGGACTGGAATCTAGGACGTCTGAAATGAGGCTGTGGCAGTAACCCATTTATGAGGCAATAAGGCCCGGATTGGGTCAATATTAATAGGAACACAAAGGGAATGAAAAAATACACACCACAAGAAAGGATGTCAGGGTTTAATCATTAGTTACAAGAAATGAGTAATGGTATAAGCTTATTCGGAGTACTGGAACTGAAGGGATAACAAAATGCCCAAGTGGAAATGTCTGGTAGGCAATTGGAGGTGTGGTACTAGAGACTGAGTGACAAATCAGAGATAGAGAGAAAGAGTTGAAATGTACTAGAATAAAGCTGATGGTTGAACCTGTGAAACAGAGGAGTTCTTCAGAAAGAAAATTTTAAAAGAGAAAAAGTTTGAGGTCTAAAATAAGTCTTAGGAAGGAACAAGTGTTAGCGATTCCGAGATGGAAGACCAGAGAGCAAAAGTGATGTAGGAGGGATCAGAGGAGTAAAAGACTCTGGACAATGAGTGTGGTGGGAATCAATAAAGGAAAAATATCCAGGAAGGGTGAGCAACTGTATCAAACACAGCAGTCCTCAAGGTCAAGGCCTGACGCCTAAAGACCAACAACGGGGAAAACAGTTGATGGTGAAGGAGTCATCCACGGGGCACTCCACAATGACTCTGGTTCCTGTGGAATTTCCATGCACTCTAACCACTTTATGTTATAGAGCTGTAAGTTCCAGTTTGACACACACATAAACACTCAACAACAACCGACTCTCTCAGTTATGAATTTGGTGAACCTAAGCATAAACAAGGACTCCAAGTGAACTATACCACATTCTCCATTTAATGGAACTGTTTTATCAGGTTACTAGACAGAGTTATCAATTCAAGAAGTTATAAAATGTCCTTTAACATGCGAGGCAAACCAGTGACAGAACCAAGCCCTGAAGCAGGAGGTTCTGTCTTCCAGATTGTTATGGACTTGATTGTGTCCCCTCCGAATTCATGTTGAAACTCTAACTCCTAATGTGACTGTATTTGGAGATACAGCCTTTAGGGAGGTAATTATGGTCAAATGAGGTCATAGGGGTGGGGTCCTGATCCAACAGAATTAGCGTCCTTATAAGAAGAGGAAGGGATACAAGAGTGCTCTCTCTCGGTGCATGTGTGCACAGAGAGAAGGCCATGTGACGACACAGTGAGGAAACGTGTCTGCAAGCCAAGGAGCGAGGCCTCACCAAAACAAACCAACCCTTAATCTTGGACTTCCAGCTTCAAGAACTGGGAGAAAATAAATTTCCCTTGGTTGAGCCACTCGGTATGTGGTATTTTGTGATAGCAGCCCGAGTTGTCTAATATACAGATCATGGTTCTAATTTATAGCTTGCTTCTGCTCCATGGTCAATAGCCTAGGCATTAATACCTTCACTCAGTGTCTCAATCACTCACTGGGACTACGTTCAATGTTTATTGAAAGTTCTACTAACAGAGAAACCCAGACTGCAAACAACAAGTAATTTTCTGCAGGTGTCGCAATGTATTTGTTCGTTAAAATGATTTCTCGCCGGGCTCAGTGGCTCAGCCTGTAATCCCACGCCTTTGGGAGGCTGAGGTGAGTGGATTGCCTGAGCCCGCAGGTTCGAAACCCGCCTGGGCAGCGAGACCTCATCTCTACAATAAATCAAAAAATCAGCCGGGCGTGGTAGCGCATGCCTGTAATTCCGGCTACTTGGAAGGCTGAGGCGGAAGGATCGCTGGAGCCCAGCAGGTCGAGGCTGAGGTGGCCGGGAGCGGCCACTGCACTCCAGTCTGGGCGACAGAGTGAGACTCCAACTCAAAAAAAAATAAATAAATGATTTCTCAACTTTACCACTAAACTCAAAGTTCATCAAGAGGAAAGCCACATGGGATAATGGAAAATACTCAAGTTTTGAAGACAATTTTATCCCAGGATTACCTCTTGCAAGGGGGCCTTACACAGAGAAGAACAGGCAGACACACGGCTGCTAATTTAAGGAATTTCAGAAAGCCTCCCCTCCTGTATGAACTTCAACAGGTGTTTCTGTACCTCTGCTTCCCCATCTAAAAAATGAAGATGATAATAGAACATACACCATACGGCTGTTGAGAGGAATGAATAAGCTAATATATGTAAAGAAGTTAGAACAGCACCTGGCACAAAGCACCATATAAATGTTAGCTATTATTGTTACTATTGTTGCTGCGGCTGATGACAATGAATATTATTATTATTTACAAAGATAAGATCTCACTATGTTGCCCAAACTGGTCTCAAACCCCTAGGCTCAAGCAATCCTCCTGCTTCAGCCTTCCAAGTAACAGGGACTACAGGAGTACACCACCACACTCAGTTGTTATTATTACTGTGAAATGGTTCCCCAGTGAGACTTCAGTGACCAACTTTCTTAGTTTGCTTGGACTGAGGTGTTTCCCAGGACACAAAACAGTCCTAGGCAAACTCAGATGGTTGGCCACTCTAAAGGGCCTCAAAATCTTACATTACTCACTTCACTGAGGGTTGTCACTGGGTTTCGAATGTTACCAGAGGACAGTTAGGTGCACTTTAAACCATTAACATTCCTTCACACTTTACTATGAGATCATCGACTTAGCAAGCAAAATTCTGAGAACATGAGCCACATGACAGATAAGCTCTGATGGACCTCTTGGCAGTCAGAAAAAGATCAGAGCATCAGGGTGTGTCCTGACCAGTCAAAGGCACCAGCAGGGCATGAGGTATCTGGCACAAGGAGGTGAAAGGGGGGGCCAGCATGCTGGGGGGAGGGGAGGGAAAAGAAAGAAGAAAATATCATCCCAGAGATGTGCTGTTTCTCCTTCACAGTTTTATCAGAAACCATCCTTAGGTGGAGGTAATTTCCCAGGGTTGTAAGAATCTCTTCTATAGATCATTATAGAAGGAATATTATGACTCTGAAGGACTGTGGCGATTCTGAGTCCTTTAGTAAACAATCTGAGTAAATCCTGGTGCCCTGTGCCACAAATCCTGGTGTGACATGTGCTCACAGCCTGAGATTTGATTTTAGTCCAATCCCCTAAGGAAAGACACCGGATGAAAAACATTTGGTGTATGGTCAATGTGAAAAAAGGAGCAGTCATCAGAAAAAGCAACCCAGCTGACAAGAAGGGATTAAACCAGATCTCCAAAAGAGCCCTCCACAGCCTGCAGCAGGTGCTGCGCAATTGGTAGTGTCATCATGGACCACAGGATCAGCCAGGTGAAACAATGGGATTGGAGCAATGTGGGCGTGGAAACAGGAGATATCCAGGGCTTGCTTGCCTCTCAAGATCTGCTCTCTATAAACCTGCGAGACTGGTTCTGGAACTTCAGAATGTAGAGCCACCTGCGGTACTTATTAAAGATGGTTCTCCCTGCTGCCCCTAGTGGAGCCTGACTGGATCTGCATTCCTAACACCAGCTTCCCAGGGGATTCTATCATGAAGTAGCCCATGGACCACACTCTGAAAATCACTGCTGCAGGAATTCTGGATCGCACATAGACTAAATAACTTAGAAATGGGTCCCAAAGGGGATGTCTGAGCACTTTTCAAAAGCACTTCTGAAAACATTGATGGCAGGGCTGCCTTGGTAAGGAGAAGATCCTTTTATTTGTTGGTCCAGCAGCAAGGCTTCTAGTTAGGAGTGGGCACTGCCAGCTCCACTTGCCTCCTCTGAGCCCACCCAGTATCTTCTTCAGGTCCCTGTCCCAACACGGAGCCCATCAGGGAGACAGATCAGATCTGATTTGAATCACTATTATGAGAATGTCTTTGTTGGCTGACTAGTGCCTGGTTTACAAAAACAAGCAGCAGTAGACTAAAAAAGGGAAGAAAAGGCAAATCCGAGTGCAGAAGTGGCATATTGAGGAATCTTTTCTTGGCTGAAGCTGCCGGAGAGGTAGGTGAGGGCATTCGGATGCTCCACTGAGGAGCTCAGGTCTCCAGGAGGCCAATGACTCACTTGGCGTCTTTCTTGGGCTTTCCATTTTTGGCAATCATAAAGCAACATGGATACGAATAATAGTGTCATTAGTGCATTTATTGCATTTGGATTGGTTGCTTACAAATCCTTAGGAGAAACTAGGAGCAAACCTAGTGTCATTTTTTTCTTAGAAACCTGAATTTAAAAAGCTTTCTTATCCCAAAGCCAGCATTTCCTAACAGAGCCTTTCAGTTCAGCTGCAGCCAAAAGGTAGTGGCATCACTTAGCAAAGGTGCAAATTATATAACCTGTGCCAAGTAAGCAAAGGGCAGAAGACAGCCAGTCCCGCTTCAGTCTCAAATGTCCCTTTATGTGCTCTGACCCAGAGGTCCTAAAAACAGTCCAAATGATGGATACAATGGCAACAGTATTTCTGCCAGTGTCCCCTACTCTCAGGGATTTGGAAAATTCTAGCTCCCTTTTTCCTGACCCTAGTGTAGAATGAACTAGGTGGGATTGGGGAGGCTTTCACTCCCACTTCTCCACTTCTCCAGCCTTTCTCCCTCCACCCTTCTAATACGCAAGCACATGTTTTAATTAAACAAGTTTGAGATGTGGGGAACCACAGTACATTTTTTTTTGAAGCTAGTTGTCATTGTTGTTTTGCCTTCTTCAGTTTCATTCATCCCTGTATCTCTTTTCTCCTCTCTTTTTTCCTTTTTTTTTTTCTTTTTTGTCTTTTTCTTTGCCTGTCCTGCTTTTTTCTTTCCTGCTCTCCTCCTATCTCTTCCTCCCTTCCTTTCTCCTTCTTTATCACTTCCTCTTCCCTTCCACCCTTTCTTTCATTCAATTAACATTTATTTGACAACTAGATAGCAGGAAAACAAAGTGAGAACTGCTATTCTGACCTTAAAAGGACTGGCACTCATTCACTCAACACCTATTTTGTAGCTTTTTTTGCCAAGTATGGTTGCAGGTATTTGAGACACAAGATGAACTAAACAGAGTAATGATCTCTGCCCTTAGGGAGTCTGGAAAAAAAGATATAGAGAAACAAATAAAGAGGTAAAATACAGAAATGAGACCCAGAGTTCAGATAGAAAATCATGAGCGGTTTCAGCCAGGATATGATGTTCAGTCAAGCCTGGAAAGAAATGTAACCACTCTGTAGGCAAAGGAGGACACATGTGCAAAGGCAAAAAGGTATAAAAAAGCACAGCCCATTTAGTGTCCTAGAAGTAGGTGATATGGCTCACATGGGGGGATGCCTGTGGGAGAGAGGGACAAGGCAAGGCTAAAGCACCAGGAAGAACCACAGTATCAAGGTCCTGATGTGCTAAGGAAAGGCACCTGCAGAGGTTTCTGAAGGCCATGGAGAACCACTGAAGGAATTCATATAGGTAAGTAACAAGACCAGATTTGCATTTGTAGAAGGTTATTCTGAGAAGAAGCTACTCTAATGGAAGGATTAAAAAAGGACACGGCCTAAGGGAGAGAGACCAATGAAGAGGTTATTTCAATAATCCCAGTGGGAGATAGACCTGGGTAGATATAAGAAAATTTCTACTCCTGAACACATACAGCCATATTTTTATTACTCAATATTGGTGTCTAGAGGCATCCTAATGTACATTTTTAGTCTTGTTCCAAAATGCATAACCTCTCTGTAGAAACAGTCATACATCCTTTCCTGTCGTCATGATGTCTGCCCTAAAGATCTCTATCAAAACTAATGGCCGATGCTTCAGCACCTGTGCAAAACCTTTTGGTGTTTTCTCAAAAAGTTAGAGAGTAACCACATGACCCAGCCATTCCACTTCCAGGTACATCCCCCAAACAACTGAAAACAGGTACTCAAACAAATATATGTACATGACAGTTCTTTGCAGCACCATGCACAATCACCAAAAGGTGTAGCCAACCCAGATGTACATCAACAAATGAATTTGGTAAATAAAACATTATTCAGTCACATAGACGGAATGTGGTACTAATTACATACTACATAACATGGATGAACCTTTAAAAAAATTATGCTAAGTGAAAGTCAGACACAAAATCCACCTATTGTAAGATTCCATTTATATAAAATGTCCAGCATAGGTAAATCCACAGAAGTAGAAAGCAGACTGGTTGTGGCCAAGAGTGGGAGAAGCGGAAGTTGGGGGTAACTGCTTAATGGGTACAGGGTGTTATTCTGAAGTGATGAAAATGCTTTAGAACTAGATAGAGGTAGTGGTTACACACAGTTTGAAAGAATTAACTATTACCAAATTGTTCACTTTAAAATGATTAATTTTATGGCATGTGAATTTCACCTCAATTTCTAAAACTTAAAAAAAAAAAACACGAATAACCCAATTTCGCTCTTCTCTTTCTTCAAGCTGATTCTCCCTCTAACCAATCTCCTGGTAACTGAAGTGCTAGAAGCCTGGCGTTGACCGAGGAAGCCCTCCAGAGCTGACACATGGCCCCAGATAACCACATTTTCCAGTTTTTCCTAAGGATGCTGAGAGTTAAGGGAGCCAATGGAATAAGAAAGGTCAGCGAGAATAGGTTTCGGTTTTCTCCTTTGAGTGGTGGAATCTGATAGTTTAAGAGAATGAGATAGATCCTAAGTCAGAGCAGTAAGATGAAATCCAGGCAAGAGGGAGACATGGGAGGGAAGCTTAGTTTCTATCACAGAGGCAGCCCCGACAGGCTTCAAGGAAAGGAGCTCGAGAAATGCCTGCAGACTGCGGTGGTCGGCTTCTGCTATGGAAGTACCTCTGTTTCTTCCTAACAAAAAAGTCTAATGAGGAAGCTGGAGTGCTCCATACAAGTAATAAACCTCTCTCCTCAGGTCTTCGAGAAGGAGGCTTTCTGAGAGACCTTGTCTAGTAAACAAAGTTGCAAGGCATTACTTAGGCAAATTTAGAACTAAAAAAAGACGCTGTGGGGCTTAGAAATCCATAATAGAAAGACCTGGAAGCTCTGGGTATGAACATCATTTCTGCCACAGACTGTGTGTCATTTACCCTCTCTGTGCCTCAGTTTTCCCATCCATAAAATAGGGATAATAACATCTACCTCAACTGCTCTTATGAGAATTACATGATATGTATATACCATCTAGAGTATTCAGAATAGTGCTGGGTACTATTCACGATTGATAACTGGTGTGAAATAAATATCAGCTCATTAGAATTAACGATGAAATAAACAATCCAATTCGAATGGATACCAGCTATGTCCTACCTATGTGCCACACAAATAACATACGGATCAGCCCTAAAACAGTCCCTGGGTCATAGTAAGCCTTCAACAGAGAGTAACAACTACTTGGAAGAGGCAGCAAGAAATAGGATACCGAGGGTCATTATTTTTGTAAAACCAGACCAGTCTTGGATAGTGCTAACTACAAGACAGACAGACAGACAAAGCTAAGCACAGGCTACAAAAGATCTCTGAAAGTCCCCCTTAATGCGGGCCTGCTCTTTCTCCTACCCCCTTACCATACCCCACCTCTGTAGAAAAATGATCTCCAGAGAAGTTGGCAAAATGAATCCTGGTTCTCAGACAGTTAAAAAGAAAATGTAAATATGTCTCAGGTATATTTAAAACTGGCTAATAGTTTGCCTAAGACCTTTAGAGCCTCCAAATAAAAAAAAGGACCTCAGAAGCAGCTAGTCCAGAACTTAACAGGCTGCCCCAGAAGAAAACAGGAACAAATGCACCAGAATGCAAATCAATGCCCTGATTCCTTCATCAAAGAAGGATTGCTATGGGGGGACAATATCCTCTGAACTAGAAGCCTGTGTCATATGTGGTTGATTCACACTCTAGTGCTATGTTACTCAAAAACATTTGAAACATTCATATTCCTGGGAGTAAGGGGTGAATTTCAGGGAATTGTGTGAGAAGGATAAAAACTGGTTTCTGGCTTGCTCGCTAGCACAGTCTTCAACTGTTCAGACTGGCCTGAATGAATAGATGCATGAGTCAGTGAATGGCTTGTGGAAAAAAGAAGACAGGGTACATGTTTTGAAAGAAGAAGCTGAATACTAGGTGGGGTATTAAGAATGCAATTTCTTCCCTAAACTTAAGAAAATTAGGGACAACTCAGCTGTGATAAAAGATTCTGTCCTGGCACAGGAAATGTACCTTAAGCGGCTCAGTCGTCATCAGTAGAAATTCAAAAGGAAATAGAGGCAGTAATATGCATCAAACATGTTCCCAGGATTCTTCCAGTGCAAAGGAAGCTCTCCCTTGGGAGGCAGTGGCTCTCCTGTGCCTATGGGATCAGTCCAACACTTGGGTACCAAAGCCAGGCCTGACACCAGTAGGTCTCCATCCTCCTTTGCTCTGTTTCTTCATTCAGTCTGCCATGCTCTCCTTTGGAGCCCTCAACCTCTTGTTTCCCTGTTTTAGGAAGAGCTTCTGGAGTCAAACATGCGGATTCAAATCCCGACTCTATTATCTCCTAGCTGCTCCACCTTGGACAAATCAGTTAACATTTTCTATGCCTAGAACATGAGTGATAAAAGTGTCTAACTCATAAAGTCATTGTGAAAATTTAGGGAAAGAATCCATGTGAGCACTTAAACCATTCTGACCCTCAACAGATGGTAACTATTATGATGATTAATGTTAGTGTAGCTTAAATATTACTTTAATGAAATTGTATACAGCTTAACTTCATGCCAACAAATCTTTTTTGATTCCTAATTCCTTTTGTGCCTATGTTTAGATCCACTCCAAACCTTCTGAACTTTGTTCAGGACACCCTAAGCTGTCTTCCAATTATTAATATTAATATAAAATTTTTATTGAACTACTGTGTGTCAGGCACTTTGTTTAGCTCTTTACATATGTTATCTAGATTGATTTTATTACCATGATAACCATATAAGAATATTATTAGCCCCATTTTACTGATAAGGAAACAGTCTCAGGGAGCTAAACAATTTGTCCACGCTGAAACAGTTAGTAAGTGGAAAGCACTGTGAGTCCAGTTCTTTTTGCATACATAAAGCCCATTCTCTTATTTTATGCTCCCTCCTGGTTGTTTTACACACATAGATCTGGTCCTCTTGACTTAACTCTAAGTATTTTCATACTGGCAACACTTATTTTCATGACTCTTATAAGAGTTATCATCACCAGCACAGTGCTGGAAGTTCCATAGGTGCCTGTGAACTTTTCATTTAGATGCTCAGAAAAGAATGCATCTGTAAATGCTTACTGGCTGATAGATAGGTCTAGAATTAATTTATAAAGTTTAGACATGTTCACAACAAATGAGCTTTTGTTGAACAAATATGTCAGTATATTTACATGCTAAGAAGGGAAAGAAGTCACCCAGATGCCCTCCATCTTAACATGAAAGACCCTGAGGAGTCAAGGACACATTCCTTTTGAAGGAATCTGTCATCTATATATCACAACTGTGACCAAGGCTATCAGTGGGGCCCTAAAGTGCTAACTGTAGTTTCACTATAATATACAGTCAGCAAGCCCCTCATTCTAAACCAGGGTAGTAGTGACTGTCCTAGTCCCTAATTCTTTTCAATGCCACACAGAAAGTAAGGCTATGGATTAATAGAGTAATTTTATACAGACAGAATTATATCCATGGAACATTTCATAACTAGCTCATAAAGAACAAACTGGGATGATTTTTTTATTTCTCTCATCCACAGGGAAATATCTGAAGAATAGATATTATAGAGAAATCTTCATTGTCAAGAGTCAGAAGAACTAAAATATGTTTTTTCTGTTTCAAATTATTATACCTTTATGTCTGATTTTTGGTAATTGGTTATTTGTTCATTTCCATTTGACTTTAGAAATTAACATGAGAAGGTTAGTTTGTAGGGGCCTCATTCAGAGAACTAACCTTGTTTGTGAAGGCACAGAGTTCGGATGTGACCATCACAGGCGTAATGACAATAATGATAGTAATACAGTTGCTAAATTATGATCTGAGCTTGGAAATAAAAGAGAGGAAGTTTCAAGTATCCCATTTTCAGACAATGTCCCTGAACATGTCCTTGCAAATGAGAACAAGTAAGAAGAAACAGAGAATATATGATATACAGACAGGATTATTTCTAAATAGAATGCCTCAGCGTTTTCTCTGACAAGTCAGCAACTCTCTAAATGAGCCCCTCACAATTTCAAAGCTGCACCTGGCTTAATTGATTACTCTCATCATTTCCTCACTGGTTGGTACAAACCGGTTCCATTTCATTATGAACTGAGCACATCAACATCACGGAGCTATAGCTTTCATTCACTCATTCAATATTCACTGTGCTATATGTCTTTCTTATTCATCTCTTGCTCTTGCGTAGTTGAGGGAACGGAGACATGAAAGAATGGTCGGACTTGGTTCTTGCTCTCCAGCGTCTTACATTCCCAGAAACAGACACAGACACAGGAAACTGAAGAAACCATATGAGGCTGCAAGTGGCTAATGTCCAGGGGAGTGAGGCAGATGCCACTGGAGGAATTTAGAAAAGGTTGGAAAAGCTGGGAGGAGCCTCACAGAAGAAGTAAATAAGAGTTGGACCTTGCAAAATGTGAAGTCTATAAAGAGGATGTGGGTGAAGAAGGGCCTCCCAGAGGGAGGGAACGGTGTCTACAGTTCTTGACTGAGCACTGATTACTAGTTTAGCTGTGAGAGGACCACGCTGACAAGAGCAGGATCCTATGGAAATAGCTCTTGTTAGTAAAATGAAATTCTAAAATACCTTGAATCTTCAATTTACCTTTAGTATATCCCAAATTAATAAAATTGACTTACTTGACTTTTCTTGACTTAAAAGTGACTGGTCAAGAAACTGTTAAGGTCCACACATACACAAGAATTTGTACACAAATGTTCACAGCAACATTATTCATAATGGCCAAGAAGAGTAAAAACCCAAATGTCTATCAATGGTTGAATGGCTAAATAGGTTGCAGTATATATACAATGGAATATTATTTGGCAATAAAGACAAATGAAATGCTGATCTATGCTGCAACATGAATGAACCCTGAAAACATTATGCTTATGTGAAAGAAGTCAGTCACAAAAGGCCTGAAACGGTATGATTCCATATGTATGAAATATCCAGAATAGGCAAATGCCTGGATATGGTCTAGGACTGAGAAAGTATGGGGGGTAGGGGGGGGAATGGGTAAATTGTATGGCATGTGAATTATATGCAATAAAGCTGTTATTTTAAAAAATGTTACCAAAAAAACGGTGGGGGTGGGGAACTGTTGTGTTTACTCTAAGGAACAGGGTCTAGGATTGTAGAGTAGAAGAGAGATGTACAATATTACCAATGTATTTACAATCAATATAGACTCAGTTTCCCTTATCACATTTGGGCCCTTTTAAAGATATAGGCCTTTTAATTTCCTAAGTCTGCTAACCTCCAATTTGATTTTTCAAAAAAAAAATAGAGTGGCTGGGCATGGGGGTGTGTGTGTGTGTGTGTGTGTGTGTGCGCGTCCCTTGTGAATCCCTGACAAATATGTCATGTTCAATCATTTCTGACCATTCCCTAGATCCCTTTTGATTCCTGAAGGAATTAAAATTATTGACTTTCAATTCATTCTAGCAACCATTTATTGAATGCCTGTCTTGGGGCAAACCCACAAGGCAAAAAGACAAGTAAGGCTATGTAAGGGTAGGGAGATGAATAAACCAATTAAATTTTACTTAAAGAAAGACATTCCTACTTCAAAGTGTTCACTACTCCAAGTAAGACAAGTGCATGGGAACTTGAACAGGGGAAACCAAGGCTGTGAGCCATCATTAGTTCTTGGGCTGAACAGGGCAATAATTTGACCCAATGCTTCTCAAAGTATCTACATCAAAATGATTTGGAGAGTGTTTGCCAAAAATATGAACCCTAACCCTCATCCCAGACTAACTGAATCAAAGTCTTTGCGAGGGAGGCCCTAGAAATATATATAATGTATAAACTAACATTAACTACTCCATCCCACAAAGTCCACCCAATCTAAGACACCAAGATGGTTCATAGCTTGGTTATGAGGCTTGGTGTAATAAAAAAACCAGCATCTCCCTCGTTGTATTCTGCTGCATATTAGTTAGGTAGTTAATAGATATTGCTTAAAGAAAAAATGTATTCTGAGATCGAATAAGTTTGGGATATTTTGGGGTTAAATAAATTTTAAGTATGGTAATTACAAAACTTATTTGACTCAGGGCCTATTTTTTCCACATGTATCAATACTAAATTAATGTCTAGAAGCCCATTTACCAAAAATAAGAGGTATTAGAGACTAGAAAAATACTATAATCCACTCCTAAATAGAGAAAGAAACATATATGAGAACAGTATACTTCAAGTTTCCCCTATAGTTTCCAAATATGGCATAATAGGGTATATAAGTATGGATACAGGGCCCAGAATAGAGCTGGAACATAATTATTCTGCAGCAAGTTCCTGGTCACTGGGGGTCCCAAGTGTCTAGAACAAAACTATTTCATGACCTTGGGATGAACTCACTCTTAGTCAGTAATTAAGATCAACAGTTGAAGAATTGAGGCCTTCAGTGCAGGACCTGGCTTCTAACCTGAGCTCCTGAAGATCAGTTCAAAAGTTGTCAGAAGAAATGGCCTAGTTTCCCAATCTCAGTGGCATCATTGTCCAAGCAGTCACCTAAACCAAAAGTGGAGGAGTTCCTCTCCTCTTAAACTAATTAGCTATTAAATCGGCTGCATTTATGACGTATTTTTCAGTTCACCTCCTTCTCTCTATCCCCACTACTACTGCCCTAGTTCAAGCTTCCATACACTCATACCTGTACTACTTCCACAGCTTTCTAAGTGGACTTCCTACCCGAATTCTTCCTCTCCTCAGATTCATCTTCTACCCTGAACAACGCACAGTTGATCACACCACTTTCCAGTTTTAAAATCCTTCAATAGGTCCCAATTACCTACTGCAAATATTTTCTCCCAAAATATGTTCTGCAAAATACCAGTACAATGCATGATTCACCAAGAAAAGGGGGCTCTTTTCAAATTGGAGGCTGGGTATCTTAATGTGTAGGTACAAAGACAAGACTACTTATCAGTGCCTGACCTCTCCCCAGTAAAGCAGAAAGGTCCAATAATTCCTTGGAGACAAAGGACCTGAAGACAGGCCCAATGAGTTAACTGGGAAATGCTTCCAGAGTCTATCAACATTCTTGACTAGGCAATCTCAGAAGACATTCAACACAAATGTTTATAGGATAATGGTCACTTTTCACACTTCTACAGATATGGTATTGTTCTCAGTCAGAGCCTGTTAAATATCCTCACTTTCTGCAGGAAGGCAATCTGGAACTTCAAAACTATGCATCTTCTGTTAAATACAGGGAGGTGAGGCTTTGTGTTCACAGCTTCTTTGCAAGCTCTAAATTAGGAACTGAAAAATTCAAATACCCTAAGAATCAGATGAATCACAGCTGACAAAATTTTGGCTGAGTTTCCAGAACAAGGTGTCCGATAGGTGCCCTTCCCCCAACCTCCTCAAGACATCTTCTTAGTAAACTCGTCTCTAAGTTAGAAAGATCTTCCACATTTGAGTTGGCTGCTATCTGGCATTTTGCAAGCCAGCTTCTCTATGTAAATGCAGCACTCAAATGAAAAATCTAACAACTAGTTGCACATATTACAGCCAGAACATATTTTAGTTAAAAGCGATATAAATCAAAACATTCATAGAATCTAGAATATGCATTTTTTGTCCCCTTTTCTATCTTATCCTTGTATTCATCTGGTTTTTTTCCTTGATTTTAAATTTTGGGGGAAAATTCTCCTGCACTAAATTTGGAATGTGGCATGAACAAATTTTTTTAGCTACCTTTATATCCGTGTATAATTCAAAACCAAAGCAAAACAAATGCCATATTTATCAACATACTATTCAATTATAATAAAATCCTGATAGTTATAATAGTTTGCAGTTTGCATAAATTTTTATAATGTAGCTTTGATCCAAGGAGTTTAACACTCACACACACACACACACACACACACACACACACTTTATTCACAATATGACAGCTGATGAAAAGCATCTACAACAAATGGCAACAGTGTACTCAGTTATAAGATCTGCCTCATCCCTCTTATTCTGTTCTCTATCCTAGTAACAACTTAAGAATTTGAACAATAAAAATAACATAAGAAACCAATCTTTAAAAATAATGTGTATGCATTTAAATCATGAAAATAAAAACATTCAAGAAGTTTTCATAAGTATGTATGCTAGCTTAGCTGTAATACAACCTCTTACCTACAGTATTTAAAGACTTATGCAGTACCTCTCTACTGTCTCTGTATACCGCAAACCAAGGACATACCTTTCCAGTAGTAAACTTCTGAATCTTAGAACCTTATTAAACTAAACAACTGAGACTCATGGCAGTCTACTTTATTCTTTGTCTCTAGAATTGGTTGTCTGCTGTGACCACTGGCACAGTTTGGTAAGCATAAGGGCCAGCTTTCACCATGGAGATCAGGCTGGCTCTGACCTGGCAGGTATTACTAAAGACAGGGACAAAATCTACTCCCCCTGAGTCCCCCTTACCCTCCAACCCTTGCCATGGTTGTTCAGAGAGGTGAGGCATCTGAGGGCCTGGGCATGTGACACCACCATAGCAATCTGTCTTAGGAAGGGCAGGAAAGCAAAGGCCAAGATGAACATCACCAGTGAAAAAGCCTTCTGTTCCAGGCACTGAAGAGGCATGATTTTCACATCTCCCAGAGATGGGTCACAGTCACTGTCCTTGATCAACTGGCCCACCAGTCAAGGGTTAGTATTCTTTCTGCTCTCTGAACTCTAACATCTAGTCAGTGTATGAATCTATTCCCATCTACATTTCACAATCCCTAACAATGGGAAGCAAGGGTCTTCATTCATTCCATTCTAATCCTTATCACAGCTTCCAGATTTCTCTACTAATTTCCATTGTTTTTCCAAAACAGACACCCAAAACTTCTAATTAAAGTATAACACTTGCTAGGCTCGGTGGCTCAGCCTGTAATCCCAGCGCTTTGGGAGGCTGAGGTGAGCGGATTGCCTGAGCCCGCGGGTTCAAGACCCGCCTGGGCAGCGAGACCTCATCTCTACAATAAATCAAAAAATCAGCCGGGCGGTAGTGTGCGCCTGTAATTCCGGCTACTCGGAAGGCTGAGGCGGAAGGATCGCCAGAGCCCAAGCAGGTCGAGGCTGCAGTGGCCGGGAGCAGCCACTGCACTCCAGTCTGGGCAACAGAGTGAGACTCCAACTCAAAAAAATAAAAAAATTTAAAAAATAAAGTATAACACTTGTAGAGAAATGTGCGCATATTACATGTATACAGTTCAATGGATTTTCACAAATTCTACACACTGTGTAACCAGCAACCAGTCAAAATAGACTTTTTAACAGAGATGCACAGGGTCTGTTTCACTTTACTAAAACTGGCAAGGCTTGGCCTTCGAGCTATTATTTTCCGTGGGCTTTCTATAGCTTCCAAAAAAAGTTCTGCTTTCAACACCACAAAGGAAATGCTCTTCTTACCTAAGACATATTAAAAGTCAATATATTTTTAATAAGGAGGGTATCATCAGAATTGTAAAATCTCACATTGTAATCCCTACTCTCACTGTGTTACATGGTAGGAATCACAATATGATGGCAATTGGAGAGATCCTAATAATTATTCTGTTCTGGTCATTACAGTAGAGTACATCTAAGCCACAAGTTAGTGATACATACTTTCCTACATCTTCTCATTATCTGCAGAGACCTTTGAGTATTTGAAGACAGTCATGGAAGGTCTTTTAGCTTAGCTTCTCAAGCTTTCACCAAAAACTTAACATTTAAATCTTATTCTCTCCCATTACTAGACTTTGTTGAGGTACTCTAAAGTCTTCATTTAAAAAAAAAAAAAGAGCCGGACTTGGTGGCTCAGCCTGTAATCCCGCGCTTTGGGAGGCTGAGGTGAGTGGATTGCCTGAGCCCATGGGTTCGAGATCCGCCCGGGCAATTTGGCAAGACCTCATCTCTACAATAAATAAAAAATTAGCTGGGCGTGGTAGCGCGCGACTGTAGTTCCAGCTACTTGGAAGGCTGAGGCGGCAGGATCGCTGGCGCCCAGCAGGTCAAGGATGTGGTGGCCGGGAGCAGCCACTGCACTCCAGTCTGGGCGACAGAGTGAGATTCCAACTCAAAAAAAAAAAAAAAAATGTTCCAGTCTCAGTGGCTCAGCCTGTAATCCCAGCGCTTTGGGAGGCTGAGGTGAGTGGATTGCCTGAACCTGTGGGTTCGAGACCAGCCCGGGCAACTTAGTGAGCCCTCATCTCTACAATAAATCAAAATTTAGCCGGGTGCGGTAATACGTGCCTGTAGTTCTGGCTACTTGGAAGGCTGAGGCGGAAGAATTGTCAGAGCCCAGCAGGTTGACACTGGGGTGGCTGTGAGCGTGCCACTGCATTCCAGCCTGAGTGACGGAGTGAAACTCCAACTCAGAAAAAAAAAAGTACAGGAATTAAAATCCAGGTGACTTTGCAGTGGCATTTTTTCTACCTATGAAAGCCAATACACATGCCCAGTGGAAAATGGCCAACAGTAGCTCCTTTAGGGCTACACCAGCATCTTCAGAAACGTGCTTTAAGAATGCCTTCAAGTTACAAGCTTCTGTTTACAGATGTAAATATATACTCAGACAATACAGCAGTACAGATGGAACCAGATCACCTCTCCAAACCACCCTCTGCCCTTCCCTACTTAGTGCTCTTGCACTGTGTGGCTGACCTCTAAGCTCTGCTCTTTGGCTTGGGTTGGGTTTGGCCAGTAAGCGTCCTGGCATAGAACAGACTAAGGGAGGAGAATGAGATTAGGGTATTTATCCCCTGGCTTCCTTCCGGTGGGATGCCCTCAGGCTGCCTGTATCCCTTCTCAGGGAAAGCTGCATCCTTCTCACGGTAGGTCTCTGGACAGAACTCAGTCTTCCCAGGTTTCTATAACCATGCCATTTCCTAGTCCTGTTGGGACTAGGGGCAGTAGCAACTCCGCAGTTACCAGTCCTGGGATCGGACTATCCCTTGTAGTTTCCTTACACCCTACTGATACCTTTTCATTTTATTAAACCCTCTCAATCTGTCCTAATTTGAGCATGTTATCTGTGTGTTGTAGGTACTCTGAGTGATACAGCAACACTTCTGCCTCCAGAAAATATAGTCCTGGCACCATTTACAAATATTGCTGTCCCTTTTGCCTTTTAAAAATATTGCTATTGAATCTTACAAAATTTTTTTAATTGGAAGCTCATGGAGATGAATTGTAAATGAAAAAGACAAAATAAAAATGGAATTTGGATGCTCTTGGCTAAGGCCAAATGTAGCATTAACTTGCAACTGTCATCAAGACCAGCATACAAATCATGAGACTCTAACATTTCCCTAAGACCCAAAACTTCTTTCTGATATTCTCTAGCATAGAGATTTTATGTTCACTGAAGTTCTATGGATGTATTATCATTTTAATCCACAATAGCTTGGGACTTCAAACAGTATCATAAATCAACATCCAACAACAGGGAACAAAGAAATTGGGAAGCAAATCTGATCTCCAAGTAGATAAAGGTCTCACCATTTGGGTCAGAGAGCAATCTGTTCTGTGTCTTGGAGATTCTTCCAACTCCCAACTGCTTTGTAAGCTGTCAAACACCATACAAATAGTATGATTATACCACTCTTCAGAAGTTGATTCCAGGCTTTTATAGTATTCACCCTTCAAATTTGGTATCATACAAAAACCAGTCCTCTGGAAAGAGACGTGAGAAGAGTTCTAGTTCCAGTACTATTACAAATTAGGTAATTTTAAACATCTAACCTCTCTGATCCTCAGTATTTTTGTCTGTGAAATGAAGAGGGTAGATAAAACTTCTCAAAGCTGTGTGTGTGTGTGTGTGTGTGTGTGTGTGTGTGTGTGTGTGTGTGTTTTAAATCAAATGATTACAACAGAAAGTAAGTAAATTATTTCTATGGAATCTGGAGGCCATTCCTAGAGGTGCTTCCCATAATCAACAAACCTCTTTGAAGTTTTATATTTCAGGTTAAAAATGTTAAGGTAAATTAGATTTGTTCTCAATCAAAAAAGAATGTTTGTTTTAATAAAAAAATGTTTTACAATGCTCAACCAATACTTATAAATCTTAAAATGTGCTAATCCTTTGATCAAGCAATCCTACTTCTCTGAAGCTATTTTTTGAGTCAAAGTCTCACTCTGTTGCCCAGCCTGGAGTGCAGTGGCACATTCACGGCTACCACAGCTTTGATTTGCTGGGCTCAGGCGAACCTACCACCTCAGCCTTCCAAGTAGTTGGAACTACAGGTATATACCACCATGCCTAGCTAATTTATTTACTGAAGAGACGAGGTCTCACCAAGTTGCCCAGGCTGGTCTTGAACTTCTGGGCTCAGGCAATCCTTTCGCCTCCACCTCTCTAAGTGTTGGGATTACAGGCATAAACTACTGCATCCAGCTTTCAGAAGCCATTTTAGGGGAATGCTCCAAGTGTGCACAAAGATTCATGTAAAAGAATGTTAACTGTAGCATTTATCTGCAGGACTGAAAAATGAGAATACTGTAAATATCTATCAGTGGGCAAAATTCATTAAGGTAAAACCACATTGTACAGCAATATGTCATTGTTTATTACAAAGAATCAATTGTTATGAGAAAAGACGCATAGTACACTTTTAGGTGATGAGGGCAAGTCACAGAATATTATTTATTATTATCTTATTTGTATTTTTTTATTACAAATATGATGTGTGCTTGTAAGTATATTTTTCTAAACAGTCTTACTCATCAGTGCATAGAAATGGATATACATTGAATTGCTAAGAACAGTTACCAGTGGGGAGGGCAGAGGATCGAGAGATCATCAAGATTCAATTTTTTATACTATATATTTTTGTATTATTTAAATATTTTTTTCCCCCAAGTACCCCATTTCACCGAATCTAAGATACCAATGATAGATTACGTACTTACCACTAAGGGGGAAAAAAAAATACTGTGAGATAACATTTATTTTAAGATGTATCCCATGCTTGATATATTAAATATTGGGGGGGTACCACTGGATCAATAAAATAGAATATATGACTTTTGGTATTTTTTATAACATAGAAAAAATTACCAGTGACACTCTAGGAATATGCATCATATTTTATGTACCAAATTTTGGGCTTTCAGTTGACTAACGATAGAATTTGGCTATCAAGTGATCTTTTCTTTTTAAAATCTAATATCTACCTAGGTTTCTTTGATCTGTGTGCTTTCATTCCTTACTCTACTCTGCAAAATCCTCACATTTCACAAAGGACCCTGTGCATCATGGTAACTAAATGTTCTGTGTTCTCCTACCTTATCAGCTTTATCTTAGTTTCATTCCTATATTTTAATCATTAACAACATGATCAAGTGAGAGATGATTTTAAAATCTGAAAAATAAATTCTTAATACCATCACTTGAATCAACAGAGCCATTGAATCAAATGAACCCTGAGATATGAATCTCTAGGACATCATTTGAAATTAGATGATATTAGGCTATCAGTAAGTCTTCGGAAATAAGCTAGGGAAGTAATCTGTTTTTCTGCTAAGAATTTTAGCATTATATTCATGATAGTTTTCTAGCTTGATGATAAATCTTTGCCTCCAACTTTTACTTCATTCAAGCATTATTTAAAGGAATAGTTGAGAACGTGGGCTCATATCAAGATTGCCTCTTTCTCATCTTTGTGTCCTTTCACCTTCTTACAGAAGAAAATTAAACAGATTAGACACGGTTATTTCTTTTAAAAGTAATGAATGACTGTTTATAAGTTAATGAATATTCTTAGCAAGGTGGCATGAATGAATAAATAAATCAACATTAACGTCTCTTAGAATTTATCATATTCCTGTGGTTTTCCAACTGATTGACTTTAGAACAGCCAAATGGATAATAATCATAAAGAGTTGAAGGAAATGCTGTAAAGCGAGAAAATATCGAACAAATATTCTTTATGACTAGGCATCACAATCATAAAAAATGATTTGAAAAATTTTTTTATATCAACACTCTCCTAGCATTGCTCAGATACCTTTGCCAAGAAGGAAAAATAATTTAAAGCAGAAATATCTTTCCTCCATCATCTGGAAGAATTAGGAGAAACTTACTTCTCAACATGCTGTTGCTTTTGATTTTTTTTCTTAGAGATGAGACTCAAGTATTTCCAGCTCAAGTTGCTGTGGACTGGAAGAGCACCATGGGTATTGGCAAGCAAACAAGCAACAGACAAAGCATCTTTCTTGGCTTCTAGTGTTAAAAGTCTTAAATAAAACATTTCCCCTTTCAAACATCCAGTCTTCTCAATGATGTATACCATACACACCTTCTTCCTTCAAAGATTCTGAAAAGGCCAGACATTCAGACTCATACAGTCTAAGCTCTGACACCTTACTCAGTATGTACAAAACAACAGTAATTGAAAATTTCAAAAGCAAATGGTATATGGTGGCATTTGTATCCCAACTGAAGAAAATACTTATCAGCAAAAAAAACCCCACAAAATTTTGGGTGTCAAGAATCCTTAGAAATGACCTAATCAAATTTCATTTTATAGAAGGAAAAAATGAAGATTAGAGAGATTAAATTTCTTACCCCAGGATACTGATACTAAGTGGCAAAGACCAAGACTTCCAACTCCTGGTGTTCTTTCAATTACACCATACCACTCCCTTTTCCAAAACAAAATAATATAATAAACTAATCATAAGTTTACCCATCAACCACTATAAAATTTTTGGAAATCACTATCAAAAACCATGCAAGGACTATGAAAATAAACCAAAGAATATGGTGGGAATATCAGAACCTGTAGAGAAAGAGGCAAAATTAGGTACCAAACATGTAAATATGTTCATAATACACATAACAATAATAGTAGATAACTATTTAGATTTAGAGTCTATTATCACTGATACTTTATTATTATTTTTTTTTTTTGAGTTGGAGTCTCACTCGGTCGCCCAAACTGGAGTGCAGTGGCCGCTTTCGGCCACTGCAGCCTCGACCTGCTGGGCTCCGGTGATCCTTCCGCCTCAGCCTTCCAAGTAGCCGGAATTACAGGCATATGCTACCATGCCCAGCTGATTTTTTGATTTATTGTAGAGATGAGGTCTCGCTGCCCAGGCGGGTCTCGAACCCACGGGCTCAGGCAATCCACTCACCTCAGCCTCCCAAAGGCGCAGGATTATAGGCTGAGCCACCGAGCCCGGCTATCACTGATACTTTAGAGATGAGAAAACCAAAGGACAGAAAGTTTAAGAAATGTACTCAAAGCCACAAGCTTGGAAGCTGGAACTCAATCCCTGGAAACTTGGCGCCGAGCCTCCACTTTTAATCATGACATTGTGACGCTACACAACTGTTTCATAATATAAAGTACAAAAAGTAAACTTGACATTTTCCTGGCTGATAGACATACTTAAGTAGAAGATAACATTTTTAAAGCTTGACAGAGATTTTAAAAGATTGAGAAGCAGTTTAACTACAACCCTTTCAATCACCAAACTTTTCAACAAAGCTGCATTGAAGGTCAGAATCTTTTTTCTACATGATGCTCAAGCTAAAAAGAAAAGAAATATTAAGGAATAATAAGAATAAAAAGGGCAAACTAAAAGAGTTGTTATTCACAAACTACACCATCAAGTTTCTGAATATTGACAGTTGCCAATCTTCATGTCAGGGTGTAACTCCTAGATCAATTCCTCTGAATGAAAAAGCTAAACGCAAATTCAAAACATCCTGTTTTATAGCTAATGCTTTTCAATATTTCTGACAACAGATGCACAAGGAAAAAAGTATATAAGAAGTACTAATAGTGTGGCACCAATTAAGAAGAGAGAAAATATTTACAACTAAAACTATATGGTTATGTTATTAAATATATATCTATGTAGAACAAGAGCAAGTATTGGCCTATTTTGGTCTCAAAGATTGTCACGCGAGCTCTCTGCACTATCTTTTTTTGGCATTCCAATGAGTACTGTAAAAATAGCTGCACAGTTTTATCTTAGATTCTTCGAAGTCTGAAGAAGTTCAAAGTCCATCACATAAAAGTCTACAACTTCCAGTCTGCTGTCATTATTTTATATGAACTGTAAACTTCCTCAGGTTTTACACACTAAGATGTATTGAGGCCAGGGCATGAGTTTACACAGCAGTGCCCTAGGCTCAAGTGAGAACTCACACATTCACCCAATGAGACCTTTCCAATGTGACAGGTTAAAGCTTTTGCTGGTTTGCACAGCTCCCATGGCCTAATACAAATGCATGAAAGGCACCTAAATCAGTCTGATTGTGTAGATGAGAACACAGAACCTACATCTGTTGAGCTTTCTTAGTACAGTTGTTAACTTAGCCTCATGGATATCTGAGTTCATGACTTAATTCTTTTAAAGGACTAGGAGGAGAGGGAAGAGAAGGGAATGAAAAATGATAACTAGTACAGTTATGCCCTCTTGTCCTCCTTAGGTGGCTTCGTTCACCTAGGTAAGAAACATTAAAGGGGAGATGGTGGCCAGAACAGAGAGAACTGTCCACATAGAAATAAGGTCCAAGCTGAAACCTCATAAAAAAGAGAAGAGAAAGGCAACAGGAAGCCTTCCTCCTCTACCATAAAAGAATGGTTTTCCTAGTTATTGCCGACCTTAATACAAAACATCATGCACCACAAAATAATGTAATGTCCATGAAGTCCATACACAGGGAGTCACAGGGCCTTATTCTAAAATCCTGGATGGATTCATCATAACCTAATAACAATAAGAACAGCAGCAGCAGAAAAGACCCAGAAGCACCTGGGGAAAGGCAAGGATTGATACTAATTCTTCCGTCTGTCAGTTGAAGACAGAAAATTAACAAGAAAGCAGCAAGATCAACAATCTGGGAGGGGCAAATTCTTGAAATCTGATCAGATTTAAGGAATGTCTGTTTAGATCCAGGCCAATTACATCTAGAAATCATTTCAATGTATATTTTAGAAAACCATCATTGTTAAAAATCGATTGATTGACAAGAAAGCCCTGTTCATCATTTACTTAACACACCCTAGCCAAACACCAAAATAGCTCAGCTGATTAAAACAAGTTGATTTTCTCAGTCAGATTTCTTACACAAATCACGAGCAGCATTTGTTTTTTTCCTCTGGTCAGTGATACCAACATCCACTCCTTGGATTATTTTACAGACCAATCCTCGTTTTCTATAAATAGGCCAGAAAGACTTTCTGACCCCAGAAGGGATGCTCTGATCCACCAAACCATACAGATCTCTGGCCTTGTTTCCAAAAGATATGTAATTCTTACTATCCCTACAGTGTTTTTCTGAAGGTCCTTAAACACATAAATCCTTCTGTGTGAAATTTATCCTCCTCCCTAGCAAGAACAAGGACGTATCTTCATATTTAAAATAACTTTATTATATCTTTGAAAGTAGCACTCCTTTATTCTCTTGTGGCTGTGTTGCCTTTCAACCCTCTGGGGTATCTTTCTTTACATTGAGAGCAGTTAATTTTCCTTCTCCAAAAGCTCTACAGTAAAAACCTCCCATTAGCATTAACCGTCAATCAGCAAAGCATGAAACATATCTATATATGAATGTATGAAGGTGTACAGTATATGCGCACACGTGGGTACAGACATTTAGACAAACATACATAGTTACACAGCTTACAGAAAATGAATAGTTTAAATAATTAACAAAAACTATCCTTATAATAATGTGTAGGTACATACAGATTTAAACATGTGCTTTCATATTATACATTTAAATATTATATACACATTATAGTTTGTAAAACTTCACTTTACCTTTCACATCCATAAGATTTCTAACAGTTTTACTAAATAAATTATGGCTCCTTTCTATGATTGAAAACATTTAAAGAACATATTTTCTCCTCTGGCAATTGCCCTGCATTATGATCTGATCATCTTTTGAATCGGAAAAGATCAGGTGTCTCCCTCTAAATGCTTTAGAATGTAAGCATTTGGAAACGGAAGCAATTGTGTCAGAGAAATCAACTATTAATTCTACATGCAGCTAATCCTGGCTTCACTTTACAAAAATTTATTCTAAGAATCTGTATTTCAAGTTGCTCAAAATTCCAGGAGGTCCATGTAGGAGCTTTAAATTTTGCAAAGCATCTCCTGCACAGGCCAGTTCTAGTCCTGGTGTGCTCAGTATTTTCTCAAGTGAGAACAGTATTTAACAGAATAGAAAGCCACACACAGCAGCAGGTTGAGAATGACCTATTTACATATATGTACATCGATTATCTAAAAGGGTATGTAGCAATATTTTAACAGCGATTATCTCTGTGTGGTGGGTCTTAGGCAACTTTTTCTGCTTCTCTGCTCCTTCCATATAGCCCTATAAGAATATCCTTCTTATAGTTTGTGTAATAAAGCTGCTGAACATCTATTCCTAAAATAATTCCACAAACATGAAAATACACAATGAATCCATTTATAAAACATATGGACACACCAAGGAGCAGATCTACAGAAATCTGTTGTGAATCAGATGAAAATACATAGTGGACACAGGGGGCTCAGTCCTTGAAAAATACTTCGGTCACCAGGACCTGTATTGAGAAAGACACGGTGGGAGGCAGTGAAGGTAGAATAAGGCAGCCCTTATACAGGAGACAATGTTGGGAGAGTCTGTGTGCATGACCCATTGTAGCTGGCCTGGCCTAGGTATGGCCTCAGCTGGAAGCACACACTTCACTATCCATATCAAGGTAACACAAGAAGTAATGTAGTGTTATGTATGAAATCTCCCGTTCTTATACAGAACCTTGCTGTGGAGCACTGAATGATCTTTTGCACTTCTTTGCAATTCTGAATGATCCAGGTTCTTAACTACCTCCTGGAAACCAGAGCAGAAATTAATGGACTTTCCCAAAAAGACTCCACAGGATTCAAGATTCTAAACTGCCCAGACTCAAATGTATTTCAGCATGTTGCTCATTCCTCTCTCTTCATATATACAGTACGTGAAATACAGAGGTTACAGACTAAAATCTAGGGCACTGGGAGTATACTATCTACTTTTGGACCAGACTCTTAAGAAAAGCCTTGCATCACAGTACCAAAATCTCTCTCATACTGTGGGGATGTGAGGTGCTAACAGTGTATAATAATGCTTTATTCTTACTCAGAATAGAATAAAATAGTCCCTAGGCGAGATGATCTTATTACAGGCTTACTGTGTGAACACATTGGCTAAAATCACTTGTCACAGGTTAACCCCACACAACCCACACAGATATTTTCAACAACACAGAGCGGTAGGACATATGTGGATGACTCCCCAACCCCCCCAAAGGAAGTGCCGTACTCAGCTTTTAGTGCCTGTATATTCTCGGACTGCAGCTGGCCATCTGAGAAAAGCCTCTCCACGCCTATCCACCAGACCTGTTCCGAGAGCTTTGCTTCAATCTGGGCAAAACCCCACACTTACAGCCATAAATGCATTGGCACTGAGAAAGACTGCTGAGGATGTGGCACTCCAGGTGTGGCTTTATTTGTCACTTCACCAGGTCAGCTATTTAGGCCTAGTCTTCTCCATTGGCTTGAAGCTCTGTTCACACCATCTTGGGTAACACATCACATTATTCTTCCTTATAAAAACAAACAAACTCAAATGAGCATTCAGAGTCAGTTCACCCCTCCGAACATCTGCCTTTCCCTCTGACTTATGTGACATGGTTTTGAGACCACCCACCTGAAAGCCTCCCATACTCTCAACTGAGGGTTGGCCAGATGCCCATCTTCACTCCTCGGGATTCCCACCTTCCTCACCTCCGCGGATGTACACAGCCCCGAGGATCTCAGCCTGTTGGCCACCACTGAGTCACCAAGAGCACAGCACTGCAGTACCTAGGACTACCCGCCATCAACTAGCGCCACGGAGTCAAGTCACTGCACTCTTCACTTCCCACCCTACAGAAAAACTCAGCTGTCCTGTGAGGCTAGACCAAAAGGGGGAAAAAAAATGTTTTCATACTTATAATGGCTCCTCTCTGAACCAGTGCATCTGAAATGTATATAGTTCTGGAGAACAAGGAGCTGGATACATTAGTTCCTAGTCAACTCTTCAAAGCAGTCAGTTTCTAAAGGCATTTCTGAAATGACTCCAATCCACTTCAGTGCAATACATTGCCCAAGTTTAAAATCAGTGGCTGAAAATAAAACTTATAATTCAATAAGGCATCACATGTTTCATATCTGAGTGTGAAGAGAAGGGGCATAAGAAACAATCAGGCCTCCTGAAGAACCCAGCCGGGAAAGCTGGTTTACCAAACTCCTATAATTTCCTTCTCCATTCTCCCGCCCCACCTGCAAGTGTGGCCCATCTCAGTTTCAGTCACCAATGTTTTAGACTACAGTCCCTGGCAATAAACTGACAGTCTGATCAATTATGAGCATGTGGGGCAACATGCAGAGAGACTTTGCAGAAACAGAGTTAGAGTTAGAACTAACACACAGACAGGAAGGAAAAATGGAATGCCTTATCAGAACTGAGGATTTCTATCTTTCATGGATAGCACATCATTTCATACATACGTCTGCACTGACGTATACCATAGGGGTTTTTTTGGTTATAATCTGTTTATTTGGTGGTTTAGCCAGAGAACCTTATATAACACAATCCAGTTTCAAATGTAGCAACATGTATGGCATTGCACTAGTATAAAATTCGGACTCCCCAAAGCTCTTCCCCTTAGCCACCCCCAACCATTCCACCTTGCAAGGATTCTATGTATTGATGGAAAAAAAAACAACAACCAGGAACTATCACCAGCAATAGTAAAATGAGAGATTCGGAAATCAACTTTACCCTATATTCAAAAGCTAGAATTCTATGGTATGCTTTTAGGAATTTCAGAAAAACCATCTCATCCTGATTTCAACAGACTGCACGAGCCTGACCTCTGGGGAAAAGGAGTCCGGTATTCTAAACCAAAACACACGTGAGTCTACTTCGCTCTTCCAGGGTAAAGTATAGGAACACTACCCGCTGCCTCTGCGCTGGGGTGCTGTATGACCACAACCTTTGCATCTGATTTCCTTAACAAAGAAGCAGTAGATCTGCACTGCTTGTTTGGCCAGAAAGCACACAATAATACAGCTACAGCTTAGGAACTTCCATTCATGCTAGCCCAACAAACAATGTATATTATATAATGAATGAGGCTTTTCTATGAACCCTGCTGTTGGAAAACATAGGCACTTTCTGCATAGTTTAAACCAGTCTACAAAGAGCAGTTACCCCCTGTGAGATCAAACGTGGAACCAGTAACGTATAAATTCAAACAGTCTACACTCTTAGATGCCTTTGCTATCACCCTAATTTCTTTTTTACTTGACAATAAATCATTTCAGTTACCTATAAACTATACAGAGAACATTTACACAGCAGCCAGTAAGCACCAGAACGATGTTGGCTTTCTGCTCCATGTTCACTGCGTTGCCTAAGAAATGGGGGGGGGCAGTGGGAGGAGGGAGAGGAGGGGAGAGGAAATCAGCTATCTATGAAAATACTTACAGCCTCTGAGTCTTCAATTCCATGCAGGTACAAATTGTCATACATGGAGGTCTGATAATCCAAAGCACCTCTTTCAAGGCAAAAACAAAATTGCTGCAGAAACCACAGCTAGAGCTTAAAGAGAAAAGGCCTGCTTGGAAGAACTGCGCCTGCCTTATCAATTCCTGTGGATTTACCAGGCAAGATGCTATTCATTCACACCACACAGGGTGAGGTTATCCCCAGAGGCAGTCCAGACCTGGCATTTTATCTGCCTTCCCAATACAGAGCATAAAAAGCAAAACCCTTCCTCAACCACAGACTGGTGACTGAGCTAGGAAAGCAGCCTCTGATTGGCTCGGCTTCCCTGCTTCAGTCAGCTGAAGAGCATTCCCTCAGAGAGTGGAGGGCGCCTCGGAGCATCCTACCCAGCAAAGAGCTGCTTCCTGTTTCGCCTGTATTGTTAGTTCTACAATAAACACTTATCAATATCCAAAAGGCTGCGTGGAATGTTTGGAAAGGCAGACTATTGAATACTCTAAACACAACTGCTCATCTTCTTAATTAAATTCACAATTGGAGTGAAGGAGAGATTTTTATTTTCAGAGAATACTGTGTAAAGACAGGCAAGCAGTTACCAACCTCCACCCAACATCTGTACTTAACAGATGCGTTTAAGTCAAAAGGGCAATAAGTCATAAAAATGAGAAAAAAAAAGGTGAAGGAAAATGGATAAAATAAACAGATGGTAAGATTTCCTATGGGAATTTCTACTGTAAAAGTTTTCAAAATTCTGAAGTCTCTGCCTCACTGGCAAGAAAATACCTCCATGTCCCAACTAGTGAAGTTTGAAAAGGAAGCCAAAAACCTCTCAACTTTTAGAGGCAAAATTTGTAATCTCTTTTTAATTTTTTTCACCTCCTTTAAGCGATAGCCAATATTTTCACCTAAATTATTCATCCCCTTTCCCTTGCATAAATTTTTAATTTTCTTAAAACAGCATTGATCTTTCCCCCAAAACCCAAATAGAAAAGTCCTACTCATTCCCCTGTTCCTACCACACCACAACTCAGGCTGGCCCAGGTCAGGTTCCACATAAGGGTAGCCTGACATGATGCTTCCCTAGGTGCTTAAAGTTTTCTGGTCAACCAGTAAGGCACTGCAGTTTTGAAACAGGAACGCTCTACTAGCTTGCTATAAAAGAAGTTCACTCTAAATTTGGGTGGGGGGGGAGAAAGAAGTTGGTGAGAGGGAACGAACGTAATCTAGAGAAGCTGAATGACTCACCGGGGTAAGCAATGACCCAGAAACTCAGTATCAGCTTCACCACTAATTGGTCAGATGACTCTGGACCAGTCAGTCACCATCTCTATGGGCTTTAATTTCTTCACCTGCCAAACTGAGGTAAGAAATAACTCAAGGAGAGAATTCTGCACATCTAAAGTGCAATATAAACACTTATCATTGATAGGCCTGCTTTGTCAGCTGGAAGGCATTGGCTGCTGTTCACAGGAGCTCAGCACAGGAGTAAACTGGCTGGCCCTGGACCTAGGAAATGAGGCCTGTCCTTCCAGCTAGTATCTCTGAAAAGCGTAACTCCAAAAGGAACAAGCCTGAGTCACAAAAAGCAGCACAAGAGTTACAACTGCTGAGCAGAACACAGTTCTTCCAGGTCTGTGCTGATGCGTTCGTGTCTTACAATCACAGTTGCACACCATGGGAGCGGCATCAATACTTAGGTCACTTTCAAATACAAAAGATGGCAAGGAGACTCGGCTGTCCTTCAGAATCCCAAAATGGAAGGGTTCATATGGGATGTCATCTTTGAGGCTGTGCCTACACAGATGAGAGGACAACAGCAGAAGATGGGCGCAATCAACTGGATTCCGCAGAGAGAAACCCGGTGCTGGCTCTACCTGTTGACAACTGTGCATGTTGGAGCATGTCACTGCTCAGTCAGGACCTCAGTTTCCCTCACTCTCCCTTACAGCAAAAGAATTAGATCAAAGGATTGCTAGGTTCAAATTCATCTATCAGATTCTGTTATTTTAATTAATTCTAACTACAGCCACATGATATTTTAGCCAGAATCTACAGAAAATTGAGATAAGAAGGTCTTTTTTTTCCCTCCTTAAATTCTCCAGCTCATTTCCGTACTTGACCACTTCAATTGAGAGCGTAGATAATTTCCTGATTGTTTTAAAACGAGAATCTAAGTTAAGGGAAGAAGAAAGAGGCATTTCACTTTCACAGTTCACCAAGATGAGAGAAACTGTTCCCTGTTGGGAAACCTAGACATGGGCTCAATACCTCTTCCATGTTAGCTGCCTTGGAACACTCCCTATAGTCAATCTGAGGGTCTAAAAGAAGTTTTAAAGAGCAGTGACTCGTTTTATGGAATACTAATACACACAGTAAGCGAGTCTGACTCAGGGCAGGATGCCAGGAGAGAGATACTGGATTAAGCATAGCAGCTGGTGGTTACTCCTTGAAAACCTACAGCTAGCCCCTCATAAACTAAGAACAGACATGAAGCAGGGTTTGGGGCTGCCTGCTTCCCAGAAGTTAGAAAAATGCTGGTCTCAAAACCACAAACTGTTAGAGGTAGGGGAACTCCAGAAGTCACCTAATCTAGACATTTCAATATCCAGAAGAGCTAATGCTTTATTCAAAGTCATATTTTTTTTGAGTGTTCCTTCCCCACTCTCTGCTTGATAGAGTTTTCAAGATAAGGGATGAGGAACAGCAGACATGTTCTCAAGAAGGATTTGGTAAAATTGGGAGAAGTCATTTTGGTGGGAAAAACTCTATTGTTTCCCACTCCTTCCACTCTAAAAATTGTCTATTCAGAAGTCATTTGGTCACCCATTGCTGATAACTAAAAATGTCTGGATCTACACAGAATAAGCACCACACCTGTGAGTTGCCTAAAGATTTCAACCAAATGCTTGGGCTGATTCCAGACTTCCAGAAGAATCTCAGTGAGAGATTCAGTTCTGGACCTCCCCAAAGGAACTCTAAGGATTTCCAGAAAAGTGAACTTAGAACTCTGGAAGGATCTTGAAACTGACCATCTCTGTCCCAAGATTCTCCGAACTGAGACCAGGCTGAGAAGTAGTGAGAGGTCCCTAGGAGCTTCCTGGGTCTGTTTCAGATCACCTCAAGTTTCCAGCATTTGATGAAAGGGTCTAGGGATTTCAGCAGGTTCAAGTGTCAAGGGCCAAATTTCAAGGGTATTAAACTTCACTGCAGCAAGAGGTGAAAAGCAACCAAGAGATTGGCATCTTCTTGGTTTTCACTTTAAGAATTTTCCATTGAAGGGACGAATTGAGAGAATGAAGAGCAACTACACACTCCCCAGTCCACTTCTCCCATCTGAGGCTACAATGGGGAAAAGTCTGAAAATCTTGTGAGTCCTCTTGTGTTGGTGTTTCCCAGAAACTACCTACTTCTCACCACTGAGTAGCCTCAAGGAGGCTGTCTCCAATTCTGAGTTTGCCACGCTGAATGTATTTCTGACCTACTTCATTTCAAGTCATCTCTCATCATGATCAACAGCTCAAAGACAAAAGACCCCGTAAAAAGGCATTGCCTGTACAATTCTATGTTTATAAATCCCAAATGATTTTTTGTGAGGAGGTTGTTTTTGCAATTTGACAAGTGCTTCAACTGAGCTCAATCCAGTGGAGGAAGTGGGGCAGCCCTCAACAAATCAGGAAAGCTCTATTCTGTATCATAGGAGAACATTACTTTCTGTCAGTTTTGTGTTGATTTCAAATTTAAGGACATGGAGTTCCTTTTCCTTAATGCTGGGCTTTGGCACAGCAAATTCATGGCATTGACAGTGGCATACAAAGAACAAGCATTTCTGTTTTCCATTTGTTTGGAAAGGGAGAAGAGGGAGAGAAAAGTCGAGTGGATAATTAGCTATGAGTCTTAGATAGCCATGATCAAGATAAATGGTGCAGATTTAGAAGGAAAAGGAAATTCTGCTAATTTTCCATCTAGATTTCTCTGGAATGTAAGTTTTCTAAACCATTGTAGCTATGTTCTACAGCAGGACTCTGAGCAGTCAGGGAAGAGACAAAAGAACAATTTTTGGACTCAGCAAAGACTGGCCTTCTTGTTGGCTCTGTGGGCTAGAACACAAGCCTAAGGTCTTTGTTTGCCAATTCAGCTTTGGGAATTATGCTGCTCTTTGTTCCTGTTTAAATTTTACTAAGGGACCACAGTCTGCTAGATGATGTTCTCCCCTTCTACTTTGCAAGTTTTAATCCACTCCTTTGCCTCTAGAAATCTGCATGGCATTACAAGCATTAATATCATAGCCCTGTTTCCTTTCCTCCCTGGCACTACTCAGACAGGAGGTGGCCACAGGGCAGGCAGATAAGGGAATGAAAACAAAACAAAACAAAAAAACTACTGGCAATAGATTTCGCTTCTCACAGTCCTCTGCTATAGTCCTCTGAGTTCAATTTTAGACCTTACTACCTAGGCAGGCATATCCTTGAGTCTCTCTGGGTCTCATCTATACCATGGAGATAGTTCTGAAATGAATTGAGTTAGTACATAAAAGGTACATAGGAGGCAAAATGGAAGAATGAGTCTTTTTCTAAAGGGACATAGTATGGAGTGAGGGCTACCTATATTGCTCAGCTCCAAGGGCTCCATGCACTCTGTGTAAATGGTCCCCCTGGCACCACACAATAGGTATACTATGGGATAGGGAGGTTAAGAGCAGGGACTCTGGAGCCAGACTGCCTGCATATCCCAGCTCTGTCCCTTGCCAGTTGGGTAACACTAGCCAAGCAACTTTGCCTTCCTGTGCCTCCATTTCATCATTTACAAGATGAAGATTATATCAAGATTATTGTGCCGATTAAAGGCCTTAATCTATGAAAATGCTCAGGGCTAGGTGCAGTGGCTCACACCTGTAATCCCAGTGCTTTGGGAGGCTGAGGCAGAAGGATCGCTTGTGGTCAGAAGATCAAGACCAGTCAGGGCAAAAGAGCAAGATTCCATCTGTAAAACGAAAGAAAAGAAATTAGCCAGACTTGGTTATAGTCCTAGTTCCTCAGGAGACCAAACAGAAGTACTGATTGAACCCAGGAATCTGAGGCTACAGAGAACTCTGATTGTATCACTGCACTCTAGTCTGGGCAACAAAGTGACACTCTGACTCTAAAATAAGAAAAGTAAATGCTCAGGACAGTGCCTAGCACAAATTCTGTGATCCACAAGCATCAGGCCGCTGTGATGGTGCTTATCATTCTTAGCCTGGGTGCTGGCCTGAACCCCTGGTACACGTTGTCTCTGGAGTGGGATTCCTAATACTTGCCTCTGATACAGGCCTGGTCCTCTCAATCCCCACCTGGGTCTCTGGTCTCAGTCACTAGAGCTGAGACGAGCACCTGCCTCTTGTTGCCCACTAACCTTCATGCCAGTTCCTTTTGGTTGCCTGTGTGCCTTATCTGGCCAGACTGACTTGTCCTCGTGCTAAAGCTGGCATGCTCACCCAGACCTCCTCTGCTTCCTGACAACATCCTCGCCCTTCAGCCACCCTACTGAACTCTGTATCTTTCCTTTGTGCCTCAGTGTACCCAGCACTCTTCTGCTGGCCTCTCCAATTATATGGCCTCTTGCTCCATCACCTCCACCAGTCACTCCTGGACTGCCCTATCCTGTCACAGATCAATGACCAGGCAACCATCCTCACAAAAATCCTGTAACAAACACTATGACTGGTTTCTACCCAGGAGGCAAGGAGAGCAAGAAAGGCAAAGAGAGACAGGGACAAAGAAACAAAGACAGAAAACCCTGGAGACATGCAGAGGAAGTATAAATATATGGACTAGCTCCCTCCTCCCTGCCATTCTTGATGGCTTCAAGAAAAAATAACACTTCATAAAAGAGTGAGTGTAGGTAAGGTAAAAAAAAAATTCCCGTGGCCTATTCAACTTGCCAGAAAATGACAGATCCCTCCTTGTGATTGACATATTACTCAGAAATCTCTTGCTATCTGAATTTCTGGTTTTTTTAAAAAAAGTCAGTCTCTTGGTTAAATACATTCCAAAAAGCCACAATTTTCATTAATGCTGCACAACTCTCTCTTCCACTATTCTCCAAAGTGAACCTAGGAAACTAGTCCAGCTGGTTTCCTTGCCGTTGCCTGTATCTTGCTTAGCTAATCTTATTATCAATGCTAATTTAACAATTACAGCTCTCCATTACTGACGGTTCCACAGTACTGTAAAGATGGGAACGTGAAGATGGACAAGGCATGATGGTGCCCCGCCCCCCGGAGGAGACAGCGAGTTGGTGTGGCAGTCACACTGGAGATCGATCCCTAAGATAGAAACTGTACCAAAGAGATGGTTACAATCAAAGCTCACATATTTTGAGAGGCTCCTATGAGAGTAATTTGATGCCTTTATCTGCAAAGCTTCAGCAGAGGTGGGAGGCAAGAAAGGGGGGAGGAAGGGAACAGCTTTGCTTACAGAGCTGGGTAGAAATGAATCAGCTACCAACTTACTACTTGGCCTTGGGCAAACCACCTCCCCCGAAGGTGGGACTCCTTCAGGTCCATCATTCCAGATTTGCTCTGAAGAGTGACAATTTGGTTTTTTAATAAAAATTTGTGAAATTTGATTTTCCATTTTATGACAGCCTTTACATAAAAATTTATTTTTTATCTCCCAGAAAGTTTTCTCTGATTTGATAACACAGTTTAATAATAAGCGTCCATAAATGCTTATCAAGCACCTACTATATCTTCTAAACAAAAATCAGATCATGTCAGCTCCTACTGAAAATCTTTCAATGGCGTCCTATTGAAAAACCCAAATCCTTAACATGGTCATGCATAGCCCCAAAATGTCTCTCCTCATAGCCTTCATTTCGCACGCCTCTCCCTTTCACTCTCTCCAGGTTGGCCTTCTGGGGCACATCACATCCCTTCCTACTACTGGACTTGGTCACTTCTGAGTCCTTTGCCTAGAACCCCACACTTTCCCACTCTACCATCATGAGCTCGCATTAATATGATTGGTGAATTAATACCTGTCTCTTGAACATGAGCAGAGAGACCAGGAAGCTGTATCCTCACCATTATATCCCCACTGCCTAGCATTGTACCTTGCACATAGACTTCCCATAAATATTTGAACCACTTATAATGGCCCTGAACTCCTTGGCTACTTCTATGCTGTGGATGTCAAAACGGTGTAATGGTTAACCAAGAAGCTCATAAAGTGAAGCGTGGGCCTTTTTAGAGCTAAGAAAACCTAGAATATGAGGGTTCTCACCAAACTGCCTTATGCCCTCACTGGGAGACTGGTCCTATTCAAAATCAGATTCTTACAAACAAAATAATCTAGATATGACATAGAGTTATTGTTTTAACAATGCCTTTATTTCAAAGAAAACACAATTTATAGCATGTTCATGGAAAGCTTTTTGGTTTCAGTTTTTGGTGAAGGAGACAAGTCTCCATGATCTTTCACACCTTCATACTTTACACAAGATGTCCCCTTGTCTGAAAGGCCGCCTCCACTCTGACCCCCAGGCTCTGACTTTTTCTATTTGGTGAACTGACTCCTTCTTTAAGGTCAAATGCAAATGTCACTAACTTCCCCAACTCCCTTAGTCATTACACAGTCCTTCACCTATACTCCCCTAACACCCCTATACCTCTACTAGTAGACTAACAGAATAAGATGTAATTCTTCCATGACAAGCTGAACAGCTCAAGAGTAAAAACCATGTCTTACTCTGCTTTATACCCTATATGCTTCATTCCATAAAAGATCCTCAACAAAAAATGGTTGCAGAAACTGAACAGCAACACGAAAAAAGAACTCATATTGTGAGCCCTAAAAGTCCTTGTCTCTATCATAATCCATACAGCCTAGTCTGGAAGATCTTTGAGGCTTTAGAGTGAGTCAAATGAGAAAGCAATGAGCCAGGAAATTGCGAGGTGCTGCTGTGGATTTAGAGAACAAAACAAAATGGAAAGGAGCATCAGGAACTCAGATCTGAGCTGAACTTGTGTGAGTGAGAGGGACTTTTCTCAGGTGAAATTTATGGATAAAGGGCATAGTGATGGATGACGGATAGATGGTAATATTAAGGTTCTGGGATATTTCCCAAAACTTTGTTGCCACAGAACATATTTTTGGAGAAACACATATTTCCCTTTGGAAAAGAGTGTCATAGCATGTATCCCTCAAAGGCAGGATCTATGCCTTATTAATCTTGCTAATATACCTCTCTCTGGAACAGTGCCCATTACAATAACTGGAAAATAGTTGAAGCTCACTGTTTTGTCTTCCAGGTATGAAGACTCTAATGATATAGATGACCTCCACAATAGAATATACACTGAGGGGACACTGTGTTCTATTATAACCCATGTAGCCTTAGTCACCAGGCATGCTAGGACCTCAACAACAGAGTACAAAAATCTGACTGACACCAAGATACTGAGCTTAGAATAGCAATAATTACTCTAGATCCCATCTGCTAGTGATCTCAAACTTTCAAAGTGTTGCTAGACTTGGGTAGGATTATCTCAGGCAATGGATTGATCTTAGCCTTCAGGCTGCAAGTTTTCGTTTCTGCAACGTGGTGAGAGGTAAGAAGAGAGTGGTGGCATTGGTGCACACTGCTGAGCTTTGACCTTTCTGTTATTCTATGTGGTAGAGATGACTAAAAGTCCTAGTACCCTTTCTCCATTTATTTCATTTAGCAACAATACATTCTACCTTCAATTTTAGCCAGCATGTGACTTTCCAACTAGAAACTGCACTTCACAGCCTCCCTTGCAACTAAATATAAATGTTCTTGTCAATACACTGGGAATTCAAGTCATGTGCTCAACTTACACATCACGTTCTTAAAAGGATACTGACTGCCTACCACATACTCTCTTCCCATTCCTTTGGGTGTGGTACTAATGAAACAACTTCCACCATGCAGATGAGGATCTCATCCTAAGGATGAAAAGTTAATAGGATAAGGAAACCTCTGCACTATTAGGTGAAAGAAAAAAAAATTTCCATCTTGTTCAGACAATTTTATTAGAGGATCAGCCTAACTAATACCAGCTATAAAAGTAACTAAAATATAGAGATCATTAGCACAGGCATAAAGACAACCAAAAAAATATGTCCAGAAGGTTAAGAATTGGACTCGCCAGGTTATATCATTTCTTCTAATACTTCTTTCACAAAATGCTGATAAACCCAATCAGTGATAGCAAATCCCCAGCCCAAATCGCCATCCCCATTAAAAACAGAACATTCTGTACATGTTTAGCCAGTTTATGAGTATTTTGTGGAACCAAAGACTGGGAACCAAAACAAAACCTTTGTGAGCTAAAAACATCCACACGCAAATTGCCAATTTTGCACTGCTTTTTCAAAGTCCAAATGAATTAAAAGAAAATCTTCAACTCAACTAAGGTTTTGAATTTAAGTAGATCACTACAAAGATAAAAATATTCACCACCTTTTAACCAACTCCATAAGGATTTCCTCATAAAGATCTGGATTTTCACTATAACTTCTCTTTTCCCTGTCTGTTCGATTATTCCCTGTGCAGAATTGGATGGAAAATTATTTGCAGCAGTAGGTCCAAAGCCTTTCCCCAAGAGGCATAAATGGAAACAAACTGAATTACTTGATCTAAATTCCAATTCTCAGAAATGCTTCTTGTATCAAATATTCAAGGAAAATAACAATCATCTCCACAGAAAATAGTATAAATGTTGGACAAATAATACAAATAACATACTTTGGTATTAATAGAAAATAGAGAAGACTATAAAAAAGTTATCAATAATCCCTTATTTGTATCTCATAAGTCCAAAAGCATAAATAAACTATAGACTTTGGTAACACACACACACTCACGCTCTGGGCTATGCATGTTGTTCAGCAATGCATTTTTCTCATAACTGAAAATGAATGATCAAATATTGAAGTAAGACAGATTGAAGAATTAAAAATAACAATATCCAGATAAATATATTTGGTTGGCATGTACCTTACAGCTCCCCGCAGTCACTGCACTTCTGAACTTTGTGTGGGAGGGTAAGCTATCAGTACTCCTTGACCCTCTAGTCTTGTGTACCTTAGAAATCCATTTTCTTTTGAACTAGGAAAGGTAAAAGTATTACAACTTTCAAAAACGGTAGTTTAAAATAAATGATTTCTAATAGTTCCTTTAAGTTACTCTTTCAACATCAAATTAGTTAGCTTTACATAAGTATACAACACTACAAGATAGTAAAGTAATACCCACTCAGTCCAGAAGCACTATCAAATCATAATGCTCCCTGCATTTCTTGGAAACCTCTAAACATCCACTTAAACCTGTGAATCGCGTAAACATGATTTGGAAATGTTGACATGCTATGAAAGAGATATTAACAGACACTAATAATCCATTCCAGAAAACAAGGGAAATTCATAAATACATTGTTATTACTCTCAGCAGGCATTAGAAAAAAGAATGTTAGTAAATGTTCAGATTGACATTCTCATAATGAGAAATTATGAGATCTTTTTTCAACAGGTACCTTTAGAGTTTTCCATCATTGTTGAACTAAAAGACAATGTCAGGCAGATGGCCTGAGAGCCTTGACTAATTCACTTTTGAAAGAGATATCTACTAGAATACTAAGATGTTAACCAATATGGTAACTTTGTAAATCATTATTCCATCCCCAGTCAAGTCAATCAATTCCATAAAAGTTTAGGGAGAAGAACAAAAAGCCTAGAAGGACAAGGGTTAACCAAGCTAATTTCATAACCAGTATAGCCACCCATTTCTTTTCACATGCAGCTTTTGATGGTTGTGTTTACTTCATTTAGCCATATATTAGATGAACACAAACTAATCTGAAAGAACTGAAGGGTTAGAAATCATAGATGGGAAAGCTTCCTAACACCACACAACTCTGAAATCATAAAAGAGAATAAAATATATTTTCCATTATATTTGTCCTCCATCTACTTGCCTCCTGCCATCTCTACAACATATTTCTCTCTTTATTTATATTTCACACACTTCCCTCAAAACATGCTTATGATCCAGCTTCCTATTGCTTCTAGTGCTTGAGAGCAACTTAAGCATTTTTCTGGTCTACTGAAAACTTCTCCCAAATCTTCCCTTCACAGATCAACTCCCTACTTTATCATGAGATCTTCCAGAACCAATTCTCCCACAAAATTTTGCCTTTAAAGCATTTCTAGTGAGTATATATATTTTGCTGATTATAAAAGTGAAATGTATTTTTTAAAAGTGGTACAGTAGAAAACTTGGAAAATTAAAAAGAGTATAAAGACAAGCCTAATAACCTGTATCTTACTACCGAAATATAATTACTGCTAATACTTTAGTCTTTTTCCAATTGTGTATTCATTTTGTTTTACATTTCTAAATGATATATGTAAAACATGATATACATAAACTTTTGCATTCTCTTAGCAATAACAACATAAGCACTTCCTCACATTACTAAAAACTCCTTATAAACATAATTTATTACAATTACATACTTTTGCATCATATGGATGTACTATATGCAGTTTCCAATGTTTTGCTCATATAAATAATTGTGGAATTATATTAGTCTGCAATTCCGATTATTTCCTGGGCTAGATACCCAGATATTCTTGGGTCTAAGTGTATGAATAAGTTTAAGTCTCTTGATCACACTGACAAATGCTGTGCAGAAAAATTCTACCAACTTACACTCCTATTAGCTCAATGTGAAGGGCTAGTTCTTAACCCTATAGCCAGCAATGCAACAAGGAGGGGCCCAATGGTCTATTTCTTTTCTTTCTTTTGGGGGGGGTTACAAGTTAATTTTTTCTAATTTTCAAAATCTATTAGTTTGATCTGCAAAAAGTATTAAATGCATCTGACCGCTGGTTTATTTATTTTTGTTAACAAACATACATATACGGATATATAAAGCACTTTAGCTTTTCATAAGCAAGTCTAACTCACTGTGTCTCTGAGTGAGGAATTTCCATATCTAAATAATAGAGATTGTGATATTCTTATCTCCAATCTCTTTTTAGAAAGTCTGATGATATTGGCACCCAAGGTGATGGTTTTCAACCATGGCAAAAAATCTGAATCACCTGTGGAGCTTTTAAAAAATTCATTTATGCTCCAGAAACTCAAACTCAGGAAAGGTTCTATCATCTACATTTTCCAAATATTCCACAGTCATTCTATCAGGTAACTGAACGAGAAGATCACTGGGTTAAAACACCACACTTGTTGGTACATGCAATTCCTTAAGCACACAAAGAAGAGTATTACCCCTCAACTATTATTTTGTTCTGTAATACTGATCTTACATCAATAAATCACTTATTCACCTTGCATGATCTATTTTTATAGGATGACACAACACTGTCTACAGCTATTAGTCTCATTTCTAACAATGTTCTTGTTTCACATGAAAAGAAAGTAATCTAAATACTGATACAGTTTTTATTTATATACTCAGCACTTGGCAGAAGTATTTATACAGTAGACAGAATAAGTACCTGGTCTGAATTTCCAAAATGGCACTTCTTTCAACTCAAGGAAAACCCCTGCTTGTATTATATGTGCCAGGAATAAGTGTTCATATTATTTACTAATTTATGGTGAATTTCATCAAAATATGGAATCCCAGCTAACCCTCTGACCCACCCATAATCCAATCCCCATTTCTTATCTTTGTGTGTATGTGTGTGTGTATGTGATCAGAATTGTCCATTTTAATTTTTTAATTTTTAATTTTTTCATTTTAAAGATGTGGGGTACAATTCAGAGTTAGGTATACAAATGTTCATTATGCAGGTATCCTTGTTGATGAGGTGTGCTCCCCGCCGGGCAGTTTCCAATTACTGCCAATCCTTTTCTTATAGTATTATGCTAATTGTTCAAGGTCCACTTATGAGTGAGAACATGTGATACTCAGTTCTTTGTTTCTGCGACAGATCACTCAGTATTATAAACTAAGTCCATCCAAGTTGCTGTGATGTTCATAATTTTGTCCTTCTTTATGATTGCATAATATTCCATTGTGTATATGTGCCACATTTTTTTAAATCTAGTCCCTTTTCAAAGGGCAGCACAGTTGGTTCCATGTTTTTGCTATTGTGAACAATGCTAGAATAAACATACATGTGCAGGTATCTTTTTCATAGAGTGATTTGATTTATCTGGGCATATTCCCAGTAGGGGACTTCAGAGTAGTATGGGAGGTTGATTTTTAGATCTTTTAGGAAATGCCAAACTGTTTTCCACAGAGGTTGTACTAGTTTACACTACCAGCAACAGTGTAGAAGTCCAACCCTCATTTCTAAACCAATTATTCCCCTTACTCAATTAAGCACTATACCAGAATAGTCTATAGCTATTGATGCCGATGTCACATTTAGCATACTCATCAACCTCACATAACCTGGCCTTAGAAAGTACACTTATCTCACTATCAGAGCTGGGCTAGCTAACCACTCTAAAGGAAAAAATAAAGGGAACAAAGGAGACCTGATGTTAGAGGAAAAGTTTCCTCCACATCAACTCTGGCTGTGGTACTATACTAGCACAAGAACAGCCTGGGCCCAGTCCAACTCTCCTAGCGTTGCTGGGACCCGAAAGCCACCTCCAGACTAATCCCTCACTGAGGGGTCACAAATTGAACTATTATAAAACATCAGCATAAGACACTCTGCGGGAGTTGTTTCAGAGATTGTTTCTTTCGCTCTCAGGTGCTGAAAGTGGTCATCTTCTACTATTATAAAGAGACTCTTCCAGAAGGAAGAGATATATGGAGAACACCAAGGTAAGTGCTGACAACCAGTACTTATCCCCAGATATGACTACTGTTGGGTCAGAATGGAATAAGAAAACTGATGCCCTTGATAAATCCATTAGTGGATACTCACTCCAATTTTCCAACAAGAAAAGTAAGGGATAGATTTTCAAAATTAGTAAAATATGAATCCAAATGAATGACTGTATTTGTTCTGCAGATAACCTCCCCAGTGTATCAGCATTGCCATGCCAACCAGAACCTTTGGGTTCTTGGTAAAAATTAACTGACAATGATGGATAGGCTATTTGAACTTCAAAAATTAAGTCTTTATATGGCAATGAATATTCTTTATGATGTACTACTACAGCGTAGGGGGGTGCTCCCATCTCTCGGTTTGCTTCTGTTCAAAGAAGCAAAGTGAACACTCTGTTTCATTCTGCTCATCTCTCTCCAGGGGCTATTTTTTCCGGCCTTTGGATTCTTTCTACCATGGACATCAACCTCAAAAAAACCCTGAGGACAGAAAAAAACCTGGGCTCTCCCAAGCATAATAAACTGTGATGATGAATCCAAAAGAAAGGCACTTTATTGGTGTCTTGAACTAAATAAAAGGGGGAAAAAAGCTTTCACAGGTGCACCAAACTTGGTGATTAGAATTAGCATACCAGGACACATATCTAAAAGTGTAATCACAAGGTCACACGGTCACACCTCGGTATTAGCTGTGTCTCACCATAAATTGCCATGCCAGCACTTTCCCTACTCTTCATTTTATTTTTCTAAATTTAGAGTCATTACAAATGCTGCTAACTCAGAGAACTTAGTACCTATGCACAAGGAGAGTGAATCACAGTTTCGATGCGACCCACCAATTTAAATGTCTTCCCTTTGTATATTTCCATTCCCAATGACAGTATCTCAGTCACTATGTATCACTTTCTGGTGTTCATTCTGGAGGATTTATGTATCTGTATGAATCTACTTGAAAGTTCTCTTTACATATATTCATTAGAGATTGTACTCTTCTTTTTGAAAATGTGAAAAAAAAGAAGAGAAAACGTGATTCCACTAAATAATTTTTATTATCAAGTAATTTATCATCAACTAAAATACAACCCTTCTAAAGATCTGAAATATACTATACTATTAAGATGCAAATATACTATTTTTTAAAATCAGTATGTTTTATTTTTAAATTGTGGGGTACAGTTAAGGGTTAGGTATACAAATATGCATCATTCAGGCACCCTTGTTGATAAGGGGTGTCTCCCCATCCCCAGATATTGACTACTGTTAATCCCACCTCCCTTCCCCTCCCTCCCAAAAATATACTATTAAAATAATCTAGAAATCAGAGTACATTAAAATCATAATGGGAAATTGTTGCAAGTGGCAATAAATCAACGTTACTGTCTAATTTTCTTCCAAAGAAAAGTCAAAGTAGACAATAGCAGCAAAGGGTTAGTCAAGTCTCTGCCCCAAAATAGGACTTTCCCTATTTAACCCTCTAAATTTCTTTCTCAGTTACTCATATTCACTTGCTTTCTGGTCCCATTGAGCTCTCCAGGCCCTAAGTGCCTCCAATTTCACCCAATACATCTGCCTTTCCTATGCTCATTTTACCCATATCCTGATACAATCTGAAAACCTTCTCTACCCTACCCCAGAGGGAATATTCTGGCTAATTTTTCTTAAATCTCAAAATTATTCACTGCAACTTCATAACCTCAGGCCTGTAGTAGCCTCTCAATACTGCTGCTTTAGTTAGCTTGGACTCCTATTAAAAAACAAAAATATCAGACTGGGTGGTTTCAACAGCAAAGATTTATTTATCTCAATTCTGGAGGCTGGGAAGTCCAGATCAACAAGCTGGCATATTTGGCGTCTGGTGGGAGCCCACTTCCTGGTTTGCAGAAGGCCATGTTCCTGCCATATCCTCACATGGTAGAGAAAGGAGACTCTGGTGTGCCTTCCTCTTCTTTTAAGGACACTAATCCCATCATGGGGGCTCCACCCTCTTGCCCTAATCACTCCCAAAGGCTCCACCTGCCCATGCCATTACCTTGGGAGTTAGGATTTCAACATATAAATTGGAGGGGGTGCTGGTTAGACTAAATATTTAGTCTATAACAACTGCCCAGCACTCCTTCCACACAAATCTTGACCAGTTTTATCAATCTCATCTCTCTTTTTAACTATTAACAAATTATCTCTTCCCCTACTCTACAGGAGGTAAACATACCAACTGACATTTCCTCAACATCCAGCTCCACCCCACAAATTAGACCTTTTTTCATTCCATTTCGGTTTTGGTGGAAGAGGTATCTCTTCTTCTTCTGAGGTTGATTTTTTTCACCGGTGTTCAGAATACCAATTTATTTGGCATCAAAATGAATCTGGTTCTCTCTCGACTAACTTCAACCCACATCTCTCTTCTGGCTATTATCCTTAACAAATACACATGCTGAATGGAGCATTATTTCTCGTATGCTGTTCATGCTTCATAATTTAGTCTTTATCCCCATCTCAAACTCAAACTGTACTTGTCAAGGTTGCTAATGACCTCTTTGCTGCTATATCTAATAGAACCTCATGTCATGTGACCTCCAATACTGTTGACCTCTCTTATGTTGGAAACTCTCCTGTTCCTTGCTTTCCATAGCAGGGCTCTCCCTGGTTTTTCTTCTACCTCTCCCATCATTCTTTCTCAATTTCCCTTGTGGGTTCTTCACCCTGTGGTCACCTCTCAAATTTCACAGAGTTCCAACTCCTCTCCTTTAGCTTCAACCACCTTCCATCTTCTGATGATTCATAAATAAATGTCCAGCTCAAATATAGGTCTGAAGGCCTAAAATCACATACTCCACTGCCTACCAGACATCTCTCCTCAGATGCCCCACAGTCCAGATGTATTAAACTTTGTCTGACAGTGAACACATCTCCAACTCTTTTGAAACCAAACCTGGGCACTATCAACCCAGGTGTCCTATTTAGAAACTTGGGGGTCATTCTTGACTCTTCCCTTATCCCCTCCCCTGAACCCATGTTCTGTTATTGTTCCCCCACCCTAACATCTCTCAAACCTCTCCTCTTATTTCAATCCCTACAGTTTAGGCTTTCCTCATCTTCCCCCTGCGTTTTGTGATAGCCTCCCTCCTGGTCTTCCTGCCTCCACTTGTGCCCATTTCTCAAGATCGGCATATCTTTCCATTTGAATGCCAAAATATTCTACAAATCTGATCACATGACTCTCTGTTGAAACAACATCAATGGCACCTCCTACCTTTGGGATGAAATTCAAGTTCTTTCAGGGATGAAGTATAAGCCACCTTCTGGTGTGACTAGTCTCATCTCTTGCCACGCACTTCCTCACACCACAAACTCCAGCCATACCACGTCTGAGTTCCTGAAATCCTTGCACTTACTGTTCTAGGTTTCTGAGCACATTGAACCTTCTACCTCAAAAAACATTTTGCTGCCTAATTAATTCCCTGTACCTAACTTTCTACTATTGGTCAGTCAAAATCAGCCTAGGTCTCGCCTCACTTGGAAATGCTGCCGAAGGCGCAGTTAGAGATTACAGTCCCTGCCGTAGGGTTGCCCAGGGGCCACCATAGCATAGCATAGCATAGCATTTACTATGCTGGGCCCTTCTTACTAAGACAAGGGTGTGGGCTCCAGGAGAAATAGGGACTGGACCTTATATATCATTAATTTCTTAACAACTACCATAGTGCCTGGAACCTAGAAAATGCCCCCAATCTTTTTAATAAAGAGTTCTGAAAATTCTGGGATTAGTCCTCTGATCAGGAAAGGAATTGACATGAAACACGTTCTGGTCCCTTTTGTGTTCTGATTCTATCTAACACACCATAGGCAGGACACCAATCCTGACCAGAAGACACAATTTCAACTAAGCAAGCAAACAGAACAAGGAAGCAGTTGGTCAATTACCTTGGAAAGAGATTACTGAATGCAGAGACTCTCAAAAGAAATGTGAGACTTTTAAAAAATTAGTTTAAAAAGATAACAAACAAGCCCTTTAAAACTTGCTAGAATCTGTTTGAAATATCATTAAAAAAATTTTTTTTTTGAGTCAGGGTACCACTCTGTCACCCAGGCTGGAGTGCAGTGGCATGATCATGGCTCACTGAACCCTCAAACTTCTGGGCTTAAGCGATCCTCCTGTCTCAGCCTCCCAAACAGCTGGGACTACAGACGCATGCCACCAAGCCTGGCTAATTTTTTTTATTTTTTGTAGAGATGAGGTCTTGCTATATTGCCAGGCTGGTTTCAAACTCCTGGGCTCAAGCAATCCTCTCACTTCAGCCTCCCAAAGTGCTGGGATTATAGGCATGAGCCACTGCACCCGGCCTGAAATATCGTTTTCAAATGCTGTCTTCTGATTGGGAGCTGGTGAATTGTGTGGCTCTATAAAATGACATTATCTAGCAGGAATACATTTCCAGCGAGTTACATATGGAATACAAATTATACTAAATTTCTTTCAACAAAAACTGCATGTCTAAGTCCTATTTATCTTTAGACCTTTGGTTACATCAGAACATTTCTCAGAGGAGCCTGCTCGTGATTAGACTCTGATTATCTCTAACATGCTCTGGTCAAGCTAGCAGTTACTCAATCTCTTTAGAGAAAGGGCCTGGACACTGGAGGTGAGCAGCTCATCACCTTCTAACTCAGAGTCCAGTTACAGATTACCCTTAGGATTCTGAGCATATTAGTTCCATTTTGGAGACCCAAATTAGCTCTTATTAACCAATAACACTTAAGACCAAAAATCCAAATTGGATAAAGTCCAGCCTGGGCAGCCAGTCTTTCCAGAAGATGGTCTGCACAGCTCTGTTAAGCTCTCTGTGAAATATCTTTTCATGCTGCTCCCTAATAAAACTCTTGGAAGACCTGCTTTAACTCTCGCCTGTTCAGAAGACAGATGCTTGACCAGATGACCTTTCACTGTCTCTCCTCTTAAAATTTTTCAAATGCTATTCTGAATTGGGAATAGCCATTAGGTGCAAAATTCTGAAAATGGACCAGTAACAGATAATGGGGTATGAAGAGTGTGGTGCTTACTTTCTAAAGCTATAACCATTTGAAAATCTTTTTTTTTTCTTAAAAAGACAATAGGAAACAAACAATCTTTCCCTTCATATTTCCATTTTTCTGGCTTCCAAATTAAAAAAAAAAATCTGGAAATATTTTTCCTCTACAGGGAGTTAAAAGGAGATGCTGAAAGAAATGCTTCCAGTGATGTCTTCATTGTTATATGACAGCAGTTATCTTAATTTCACTTCTTCCCAACACAGAACTGAAGATAAGGGCTTTAGGAGGGGATCTTGGAAAGCAGAAATGGAGGGAAGAAAAGACTGAATCAGGGAAGAAGGAAAAGTCAATGAAGAATGCCTTATAGATTTACCATTACAGGTAGGTAACTGGGACTCAGTCCCACTGAGGACTTCTGAGCAAGAGTAAGATGCTGGTGGGGGGGAGAGACACACCTCATCAACAGGGGTGCCTGCATAATGAACATTTGTATACCTAACCCTGAACTGTACCCCATATCTTTAAAATAAAAAATTTTAAAAAGAAAATAAAAAAGAGTAAAACGCCCCTCAGAATTACCCCTCTGAAGGACAGCACTAGGGTACTTAACCATCAACACTCCCACCCCGTTGGTTGAGAGGGGGTTATGTTTCCTACATTTTGGGACAGGTCTGGGCTGAGTAAACTCCTGAGGAAGAACCCTGAGGCAAAAGAGAGAAGGTAAGCAGGCTGGATGCAAGGGCAGTGTCTGCTGTAGCTGAAGGTCAAGGCAGGTTGAGACGCAACCTGGGGCCCAAAAAGCGCCAGCTATTGCGTTGTGTGGGCATAAGACTCTCTATGCCATGTGGCAAGCTATACTTACTATTTTTCAAAAGTACTTATCTCTTCCGTTTGTCCCATTTCCGGGGGATTTTAATTAATAAACGGTACCCATTTGCTCTCTGCATTATTAGTTTATCTTACAAGAATTAAGAATGAAATGCAAGTATAACTATAGCTTTGGGACGTTGTTAGCACAAACCTATGTAGGGAAAAGAAATACGATAACCATTGGCAGGAGCGACTAAGTGGATACTTACTCTGGAAGGCTTTTACTTAGCAACACCAAGCTCTAGTTTTTTCTGTAAACAGCATGGTGTTTTGCATGTCATTATGACAGTTCCTGAGATGTATGAGTGCAAACCAGTACCTTGGGGAGCAGAGCAAATTTAAGTTTCTGGGAAAGCTACAAGCTAGCCACTATGCCAATCAGGATGCAACTCTTAGTCCCATTTCTCATCTTATTCCAGCTGGGATCCGTTCTGTCACTTCTAGAAAAAGTTTATGGTATGAGCACTTAGGCAATGTAAGCTGCACATTTCACATCCTTTGACTGACTTTTACTCCTCCAAAAGTCAAGGTTAAACCATGTCACTAAAGAAGCTTTGGAAATATTCCACTTCCTAAATTGCAAATGGTTGTGCAAGCAATGCAAACAGAAAACTTCAATTCTCGGTACTGTCAAAATCACATCTTCATCAGCTTCCAAATTCAGTAATTACTGTCTTCCTCACACTCACTAACAGGGCTGAAATTGAGAAGATCTCACGAGGTTTTTAACTCTGGTACTTTTTTCAGTAGATGTGGGAAGAAAGGACAAAAAAAAAATCATGAATAAGGTCAGGGACAGAAATAGTAAGACATGCTTTAAAAAAAAAGTTTGGTTTTGTTTTTTACTATCAAGACTTTACCTCTTGTTTGGAAACACATTTTTGATCACTAACTATATCCAGAAACACTCATTGAGACAAAGTAATTTGTAGATACCATTTTTGTTTGACCCAGGAAGCCCAGACCTAATTTCAGGGACAGGAAATAGGAGCCTGGGCCCAGGAGAGATGATATTCACGGTAACCAATGAAAGTGGAGTCAGACTAGAAGGCGCATAGGGCAAAGAGGCGAAGCAAAGATGAAACACAGAGCAGTGAGAAAGCTGTAAGCCAGATGAGGCACACAAATCACATAAGGGGCCAGGCGAGGAGTCGGAAAAACATGCCAGCTCCCGAGGATACTTCTTTGAACCAAGAATCATAGGCCTGGGACCCCTTTGAAAGTTAAATGGGCTGAGCGCAGTGGCTCACACATGTCATCCCAGTACTTTGGGAAGCCAAAGTGGGAGGATTGCTTGAGGCTAGGAGTTCAAGACCAGCCTGGGGAACACAGCAAGACCCTATCAGCCGGGCCCACATAGTGGTATGCAAGCCACAGTCTCAGCTACTCAGGAAGTTAAGGATCACTTGAGCTCAGAAGTCGGAGGCTGCAGTGAGCCTTGATGGCACTGCTGTACTCCAGTCTGGGCAACAGAATGAAACCCTGTCTCGTTAACAACAAGAACAACAAAAATGGATAAACCCAAAGAAACACACTTGGAGAAAATCAGTCTAATGTGCCAAACAATCTCATACTGAGGCTTACATTTCACTCTCTGTAATCTGGAAAAGGATCCCCTCTCCATAAGACGCCACGTAGGCTCCTTCAGCAAGAGTTACTGCCTGCCTCGCCTACCCCTAGTAAATATGTCATGTAGGCCAGGCTCCTTTGAGCCCCAATTTCTTCTAGCCTTGCAAACTCTTGCTATGATTTTTGTGCCCAAGTGAAAATAGAAAATAAACATTGACTTGCGGCCCACATGCTGATCAAACAGGGAATCTGACAAATTTGCAGAAACTTTGGTTTTTATTTCTCAGAAGTTGATACTCAACAAGACATATTCTAAATTATTACTGGCCCATTGAGCTGGCGAGCATGAGTGCCAAAAGGTTGGCAAGCATGAATGCCAAAGTAACTGCCAATATGACCATCCCTCAGACAGGCACCAGGAGTGTGCTTGGGTCCTTTATACGACAAAAGTAAAGGCATACTTTGAAAGCTCTCCCAGGCAGTAACAAAAAACCACAAGGCCAAGGTCATTATAAGGTCAAATGAGAAAACATCACACTTGAACTTTTTGAGTATAAGATTTGTGGCTCATAATTGTTCAATCATGTATTTAGTACAAAAGGAAGCTTAATATACTAGATTTAATGGGAATTAGCACACAAAAAATAAGGCATTAAATGTAAGCACAAAATGATTCAAAGTGTAAGGTTATTAACAGTCATGCTCCAGGAAAGTCTGTCATTTAGAAGTCAGTGCAGCCTGCCAATATTGCCCGGCAGTTGGGCCTTATGTTGGAACACCACCCATCAGTACCTGTTAGAGCTATCATCTATAGTGAGAGGAAGCAAAATATTCCCTGGGACAGTTTACTAAAGTATTTACTCCAGCTCTTCAAAAAGATTTGATTCTACCCAATTGAGGAGGGTTGACCTTGCAAGCAAGTTCAAAGCAGTTGAAAGTCTGCAAAGGGAAAATTTGCTTTAAGATGAACAGCTAGCCGGGCTCGGTGGCTCAGCCTGTTATCCCACGCTTTGGGAGGCCAAGGTGAGTGGATTGCCTGAGCCCATGGGTTCGAGACCCGCCTGGGCAACTTGGCGAGACCTCATCTCTACAAAAAATCAAAAAGTTAGCTGGGTGTGGTAGCACGCACCTGTAGTTCCAGCTACTTGGAAGGCTGAGGCGGAAGGATCGCTGGAAGCCCAGCAGGTCGAGGCTGCGGTGGCCGGGAGCAGCCACTGCACTCTAGTCTGGGCGACAAAGTGAGACTCCAACTCAAAAAAAAAAAAAAAAAAAAGATGAACAGCTAGAGCTTATGAAGAAGTCCTTATGAAGAAGAAAGGCTGTCTTGTGTTTTGTTGTTGTTTTTCTTTTTTTTTGAGTTGGAGTCTCACTGTCACCCAGACTGGAGTGCAGTGGCCGCTCCCGGCCACCGCAGCCTCAATCTGCTGGGCTTCCAGCGATCCTTCCGCCTCAGCCTTCCAAGTAGCTGGAACTACAGTCGTGTGCTACCACGCCCGGCTCATTTTGATTTATTGTAGAGATGAGGTCTCGCCAAGTTGCCCAGGTGGGTCTCGAACCCGTGGGCTCAGGCAATTCACTCACCTCAGTCTCCCAAAGGCGCGGGATTACACGCTGAGCCACCGAGCCCGGCTTGTTTTTCTCATATAACTCTACAAACACTGACTCTAGCCACAATAATCCTTCAGACAATTCATCTGGATTCAAAAAAGGCATTGCCAATAATAGGTACTAGTGTGGAATTTTTTAAAAATCCATTTGCTTACAGACACCTCATCATTGGCCAGCTGAGAGAGAGACTGAACAATGCAGCCACAGCGTTTGTTTCTTTTACTCATTTATCGAATGAAGATCAAACACAACAAAGTCAAGGCTTAACTTCCCCCATGTACTCGTTTGGCTGTGAGTGTCAAGACCCTCATATGCTGCTCAGACAACCAAAGATTAAGAGAGTGAGAAACCCTTGAGAGGCGCTGTGAGATGGAGGCTCAGAATAGTGAACTCAGGAGTTCTGAGTGTTACTGCTGGGTCAGCCCACGACTTGCCAAGTGACCTTACATAATCCTCCTGGCTTTCAGTTTTTTCCATCTACAGACTGAAGAATGTGAGTGACTCAAAAATAAATAGCCCAGTATTCGCTCCTGCCCAAGGTTTTTACCTTTCTTTCCAACCTAGGCTGAGTAAACCAGCTACTCCTTTCTATAGCTAAAAAAGGCAGAAACCACAAAACTTTTTTTTTATTTTCTGATGCTTAATTTCCTCCCTTTTGAACAGCAGTTTCTAAGACTGAATCCAGATATCTTCTTGCCCAGGAAGCTAAAGAAAAGGAGTGAGAGACGGAGTTATAGAAAACGTTGGCGCAGACAGGCACAGGAAAGGTTCAAGGAAAAATCTCACTTTCAAACTGGCACCCGTTACCTGTTGGTGTTTAAGAAAAAATAGCATGGACCTAGTCCCTAGAGATTTGGTGTTCTGAGGGTTATATAAATATATATCACAGGGTATAAGGACAAGGGAATTTTTTGTACTTCACTAAGAAAAAGTAAGTAAATACAATATATAAGCCCTGTAACGGGTTGAATGGTGCCCCCTCCCCAATATGTCCACTTCCAAATCCCTGGAAATGCTAAATATGATCTCATTTGGAAAAAGGCTCTTGGCAAATTTAATTAAGTTAAGGGTGTTGAGATGCGATCATCCTGGTATACCTGAGTGGGTCCTAAATCCAATGACAAGTATCCTTATGAGAGAGAAAGGGGAGAAGACACAGAGAAGGTTGATGTGAAGGTGGAGGTTGAGATTGGAGTGATGGAGCCACAAGCCAAGAAGTGCTAACAGTCACCAGAAGCTGGAAGAGCAAGGAACATAATCTCCTCCGGAGACTTCAGAGGAAGGGAGCCCTGCTGACACCTTGATTTCAAAGTTCTGGCCTCTAGAACTGTGAAGGAATAACTGTCTCTTGTTTTATGCCACCAAGCTTGGGGTCATTTGTTACAGCAGCCTCGAGAAACAAATACACAGTCTACCCACCTACGATCAAATTCCTAAATTAACCCCTTTTAGATATATAACACTGTCCTTTTCATTGCAGCTTTTCACTTACATGAGAGCCATTATTTGGGAATTTTTTTAAAATGAAAGATGGAGTATCTTTCATGTAATGAAATCCTTTTTTAAAAAAATACAAGTCTCAGCTGGGCTCAGTGGCTCAGCCTGTAATGCTAGCACTTTGGGAGGCTGAGGTGAGTGGATTGTCTGAGCCGCAGGTTCGAAACCAGCCAGGCAACTTGGCAAGACCTCGTCTCTATAATAAATCAAAAATTGGCCGAGCATGGTAGTTCCAGCTATTTGGAAGGTTAAGGCGGAAGGATCGCCGGAGTCCAGCAGGTTGACACTGGGATGGCCATGACAGTCCAGCCTGGACAACAAAGTGAGACTCCAACTCAAAAAAAGTCTTATTCTAAGTCACTCTCATTTTAATAGTTTATTTCCTTATCTAATAATTTTTAATTCATGCATTAATTTAATAAAATATATTTAAATGAGTACTATGTATTAGTCACTACTCAAGATGTTAGAAACAGAGTAGCAAATCAGGCTGAATCACTGTCTTCATTGACCTTACATTCTTTTATTTTATTTGGGAGAGGGAATTCAGTAAACACATAAACAAATGTATACTATGATGTGATATAATAGAATGACCTAATTGTAATGACCTCTTAGATGGAGAGTGATGGTAATTCTTTGGAGAGGATGACCAAACGAGGTCTACCTAAGGAGGTAATATTGTGTCACAGATCAAAAAGGAGCAAAGTTGTGTGACCATGTGGGCAAGAGAATTACAGGCAGAGGAACAGCAAGTTCTCTCCAGGTCCAGCACAGGGAGGAAAAACTATGTATGTATGTACTATGTATGCACTATCTGAACAGATACCTAGCTTCATTTGGGAATACTCAAAATGATTTAGCTTCAATAGTTGGCACATGCAACAAATTTTATCTGCAGATCCCCAAGACTGTTCTACCTTCTAGAAATGACTATCAAATAGGTGAGATTAAGTAAATTGGAAGCTATACAATAGAAAGAGAACATAATCTGACGTCCCAAAATCTAGCTTTGATTTCCATTTCTGTTTCGTATTATTCATACGAACTTGAATAAGTCCCTAAACTTCTTAGAACCTTGACTGTCTCATTTGTAAAATGGGAATGAAAGTGCCATTACCTCACAGGACTGTTCTGAGGTTCAGAACAGATTCATGAACGTGATGGGGCCCACAGGGAAATCAACAGGGCTTGTCCTGACTCTCAATATTTCGTCTCCCCTCTACAAACAGGCAAACAGGGGCACTTTAGTTCACTTAGGAGAATCAACAATGGATACAGCTAATAACTGGCTGCTTATGCCAAATCTGCACCAACAGGATGTTGTATTCAGCACACCCTCCAAAAGGTCTATTTTTACAGCAGGCCTCTCCTGTGAATTCGAAGGTTGCCTGGCCAGGTCTGCAAGAATAAGCATGTCAGTGGGCAGACACAGCTGACGGTCAGGCTTTCCATTGGATGTATGAGCAATGCAGCAAGCATGTGAGTGACCAACCCCTCCACCAAAGTATGAAAAGCTTTACTTGGGTGTTTGGCGAGTCTCACTACCATTGAAGGTGCAATGATACCTTCTACTTCTGTTGCCTCAGTGCCAATACTGGGGACTCTCACCCTACCAGAGCCGGGATTTTATTTGGAGAACAGTTCTTGCAGCGTTAGCCTCACAACAAATGCTGGCACCAGCTGCTTGGCAGAAGGAAGCAGGTGGGAACAGGGTGTCTTTTAATTAATTACTTGGATAATCAATCACACCAAGGTTTACTTGTGATCTCCACTAGATGGTGCTGGTGGTGTTTCTTCCCAGTTCTACTTAGGTATTTCGTGCCACTCCTTTAGGGGTTTCTGTTTTCTTTTTTAATCCAATCCCATTTGCTGCCAAAAAACCTCAGAGTTTCTTCTCAGTTGACTGTACCTTTTCCTGTTTGCCAGCTCTGGTTTTTTTTTTTTTTTTTCTTATACTTTTTGGGAGGAATCATTTCAATGAGATTGTGGGGTGTCATTATGTCATTCCATCATCTTGACAAAGGCACACATATTTTTTTAAATGCACTAGTCAAAAAGTAAAAAATAAAAAGCCCCAGTACACTCCTTTAGCCCCACCCTGGTTTACTGAACCAAAATTCACAGAGGTGGGGCATAAGCGTGCAGTTTCTTAAAGCTTCTCGTGTGATTCTGAGGCACAGCCAGAGCCAAGAGCCAGTGTGTTCAACCTCTTCTTGGTATAATTAAGGCAGCTGGTAGAGTACAAAATAAATCATTAGCAGCCACTTCATTTTGTTTAGGTACCAGGCTATGCTACCCTAAAAGTTAATTGAAAATGACTAACCCAACCCCAGGACATAACTAGTACCTTGCAATCTACACCCTCTTTTAATGGGTGCTTTGTTAAATAAAATGCATGGCGGGGAGTGTCTGGCTAGGATTCTATTCCCAAATTCATTTCTTCCTGTTAGTCTTAGTAATAACACTTCCCAACTACATACCTCACAAGAGTGTTAATTTAAGGCATCTGAAATCCATGTGAGCAAACGTTGGTGACCGAAATGGGCTATGTAAATATCGTATGAAATCATTGTGTCATCAATCCTATAGCCTTTACTTGGAGATTTTAACAAGAGTATTAACTAGCCCGTGACTTGACCTTTCCTCCCAGTCATACCTGGTTGATCCTGAATCTTCAACAATGATGCTCACTTTCATCAGCAAACGTGTTTCTTTCAGCCACCCACCTCACTCTGCAAAGTCTTTTTGAGCCATATCATGCCAGCCCAGGCTTCCCCACACCAACACATCCAGACCCACCCTCCCCTGAAATGACAGAAATATGGTCTGTGTAGTGTAGCAGTGAAATATAGGGGCTCCAGGACCAGACTACCCAGGTCCCAATTTCTGGGCTTTCCCTTATGAGCAGTGTGGCCTTACCCAAGCCTAACCACCTTGCATCTAGCTTTTGCATCTGTATAACAGAAAAAAGAACAGTGCCCCCTTCATAAGGCTGTTGTGAGAATAAGTGGTCGAGAATCTGTGAAGGGCTTCGAACGGAGGCCTGAACGTGATATTCCACACATTTTATCTGTTGCTGTGATTATGATTGGATGGCTCCATCTGGACTCATCCCCAACCCTGCAAACCATGTCTATAACTGAATTCCTTCCTGCTCCTCTAAACCTATTTCAACTCCTGGGTCCCTCTCTTAGGTAACAGCATCCCTGCCAACCTAGTCATCCAAGCTGGAAACCCAGAAGACATCTTTAACTCTCCATTTACTTCTCTGGCATCCACTCAGCCACCAAATCCTGTCCAAGCCCCCTCAGAATTCCCTCTCAGTGACAGCACTCTGCACCTACTCTTCCCTCTCAGCATGCCCAAGCCCCCCCGCCTCCTGAGCTGGGGCAGGCTGCAGCAGGGACTGGAGCCCATGGCCCAGGCAGAAGGAGTGCACAAAGGCACTGGGGCTCTGAGCCAGCGCAGATGTGGCTCTTCCTTCATCATTGCCCAGAGGCCTCCAGAGGGTCTCCCGCTCCTCCCTGCAGACATTTTCTAAAGAATAACAACAGCTAAGGCTTTTATAGCGCCCACTACTTACAGGTGCTATTCTAAGAGGTTTCACATCATACTGCCCTGAATCTTCTCCACAGCCTATGCAGTATGTGCAGCTAGGGATTTCATTTTACAGATAAAAAGACTGAGCTAGCTGGGCTCGGTGGCTCAGCCTGTAATCCTGCGCCTTTGGGAGGCTGAGGTGAGTGGATTGCCTGAGCCCGCGGGTTCGAGACCCTCCTGGGCAGGCGAGACCTCATCTCTACAATAAAATTAAAAAAAAAATCAGCCGGGTGTGGTAGCGCATGCCTGTAATTCCAGCTACTCGGAAGGCTAAGGCGGAAGGATCGCAGGAGCCCAGCGAGTCGAGGCTGCGGTGACCAGGAGCGGCCACTGCACTTCAGTCTGGGCGACAGAGTGAGACTCCAACTCAAAAAAAAAAAAAGAAAAGAAATGCTGAGCTACCACAGGTCATGGTCAGTAGGCAACAGGCAACACGCAGGATTCAAACCTAGGAAGTCAGGCTCAGAGTACCTGGTCTTAATCACCACAGCCTCCTGCTTTTTGCCTCACAACAAATTGGGCCTAGTCCGTGGCTAGGTGACAAGGAGTGGTGGAAGGAGAGGGCAGCAAGCTTGGGGCCTGAGACATCTCCAGTCTCTGCTCTCCAGAAGTTTACACAGCTCCAAATGACTCATTTTCTTAACCAAATGGATTCTGCCTTGTCCAGTGGTGGTTTTGCTGAGACACATTCACATTTCATCTCCCTGAAATGGGGAGGGGTTACTCATCCCTCCTCTGTGTGTCTCAGACACGATCACACATGTGAGCAGCAATGATGCTCCACCTCAACCTGCAAGTACCAGGAGCCTCTTTAAACAAAAATTGTTGCAGTCTCACAGCGGACGGCTGGCAATGCTGCAACATTTTTAAAGTGAAGGGGTTTTTTTAGTTCCTCCCTCCTTCCTCTTCCCCTTGCTTAAAACACACACACGATGGCACTTCTTGATTCAGTGAATCAGGAATATGATTTTTTAAGAAGATGATTTTTTAAAATGCCAAATAATCGGAAGCTAACATAAAGACATATCTGCTTGGCTTTTTCTCTGCACACATGTGCAATAAATTCTGCCGAGGTTATGCAGTGACTGTGGCCTAAATATCTGCAGTGGAAGATTTTGCAGATATTTCCCCAAAGCAAAATGTTTATTAATGGAATCTACCAATTTTAATAAGAATTCTTCTGAGATCAAATATGCAACTTATTCAACTAATTGTGGCCTTGGGCAAGTTAATTAACTTCTCTGAGCCTTCATTTGTTCATCTATCATTTATCAAATATAATTAACAATATGCACCTTATTCCACACAGAGTTGCTGTAACAATTCAGTGTAATCACATATGATCAAATGTGTGATATGGCTATTATTAGTCTTACCAAATAGAGATGGTAGTACCAAAATGGGCTTTGACACCATTCTCCATGGTGTTGGTGATGACTCAGAACTCAAACAAAAGCATTTATCTACGTACAATAAAGAGGATGTATGGTTCACATACAATAAGCTATTGATGTTAATAACATTTCTATTTGAAATGACTCAGCATGTGCATTGTGTGGGTTCAGCAGAACGTCTCCATTTGAATTAACAAGGGTGGAAAATTTAGGAGCACCAATAATTATGCTCCAAATTTTCAAAATACATTCTATTAATGAACGTCATGAAAAGCATCCTTTTCACTTCTGTGCAAATGAATTTCTATCTCCAGGGCCCACGTAAAATAGAAAGTTCTGCTCTAGACCAATATTTTCTTCCTATAATTTAAAGACATTCGTCTGTACCATTTCCTTTATTATCCAGATTTTAAAAAAAGATCGGTGCAGCTGTTCTCATAACTTATACAGCCCATTTTTCAAAACAGCTCCTGATGTGCCTATTATATTTTGACCTCCTCTCCAAAAGAAAGAGATGAATTTCAGTAAAAGCTGCACATTTTTCCCCCAGCAGTTTTGCTTCCCTTCTCTGCTCTACTTTTGTGGGGGTTACCTTTCACCATGTTTTAGAGAGCCTTCTCATCATTTTCCTGTCTCAAAGGGGATGAAAGTGTAATTCATCATGGTATTGACTGTATTTAGATATAAATACAGAATTCTTGAGAATTTCACAGTAATGAAGGAAAATTTTTACATTAGTTGTGGATGCTGGGATGGAAGAAAAAAAATTTTTTTAAAACAGCAACTTACATATTTGATTTGCTCAATCTTTTTTTTTTTTTTTTTTTTTTTTTTTTGAGTCAAAGTTTCACTTTGATGCCCCAGCTGGAGGGCAGTGGTACAATCCCAGCTCACCAGCCTCGCTTTCCTGGGCTCAGGCAATCCTTCCACTTCAGCCTTCTGAGCAGCTGAGACAGAGGCGTGTACCACCGTGACTATTTTTTTTATTTTCTGTAAAGATGAGGCCTTGCTATGTGCCCAAGCTGGCCTTGAACTCCTGGGCTCAAGCAATCCTCTTGCCTCAGTGCTGGGATTATAGGCGTGAGCCACCATGCCTGGCTGATTTGCTCAGTCTTGACAAGTCTTTGTGAATACTTGAAGTAGAATGTATACACCTATAGCTACATCCTGAATCACTAGTTCAGGCACCCTGTGAGGAGAGCACAGTGTCCCATTCTCTGAATGAGCCCTGGTCCACTCTCCTCCACCTACTGCCCTGAGAGGCTCGGGGCTCTCCTCATTCCCTTGTCAGATCCTCCTCTCCTTCTCTGTGCCCTGTGCAAAAGCTCCATTCCTGCCCTTCCACGCAACTTATTCATTCATTCATTCATTCAGAGTCAGTGTCTCACTCTGGCATTCAAGTTGGAGTGCAGCATGTGGCACAGTCACAGCTCACCACACTCAACCTCCTGGGCTCCGGCGATCCTCAGCCCATTAGCTGAGACTACAGGTGCATACCACCATGCCTGGCTAATTTCTTCATTTTCTTATAGAGAGGAGGTCTTACTATGTAGCCCAGGCTGTTCTCAAACTCCTGAGCTTAAGCAATACTCCTGCCTCAGCCTCCCAAAGTGCTGGGATTACAGGCATGAGCCGCCGTGCCCAGCCCTGTGGCAACTTAATTTAGCATTTATTTGTTGCACTTCTAACCTGTGCAAGACCTATGTTAAGGAAGGTCTTAGCTGAAAATACAAGTCCAATCTGCAAGGACAGGTTCCCAGTTATTCAAAACTGGAAATAAACTTGCCACCCTTTACATGCACACACACACACACCAGCACACCAGAACAACAACCCCCCCCCCAGTCAATCCTGCCCCTCCTGCCTCTCTTCAGTGGAGCAGGTTGTTGATGCAGGAAGAAGCTGATTTAGGAAACAACAGAATCCCTTCTAGTTTTCTGAAATTACACAATATACCAGTGGAGTAGGGCTCCAACAGCAGTCACTTAGCTGGGCTGGACCCTGGGGGGCAGGGAAGAGTCAGAGGCGCTGTGGCAACCGATTCACATGGGCATTTTCTAAAAGGAAGACTGAATACCAGCAGTAAAACGGTTTTTCTGTTTTCTTTAAGGTAAAGTCACAGCGGCGGTCCTTGTCTGTGTCTCTTTTGTAAGAAGCACCGGATAGTGACATCTAGTGGTCTCGATTTAAACTACTCAGACTACAGCACCATGCGGGAGCGGGGGAATGATAGTTTTTGGCAGGGCTCAGTGGCTCAAGCCTATAATCTCCGTGCTTCGGAAGATCGAGTCAGGAAGATCACTTGAGGCCAGGAGTTCAAGACCAGCCTGGACAACATGACAAAACCTCATCTCAAAAAAATAAAAAATTACCCCAGCATGGTCGTGTTTGCTTAGTTGTACTCAGGAGGCTGAGGCAGAAGAATCACCTGAGACCAGGAGTTGGAGACTGCAGTAAGCTGTGATCAAGTCACTGTACTCCAGCCCAAGTGACAGAGTGAGACTCTGACTAAAAAATATAAAATAAAAGTATAGTTTTCAGGAAACTCAGAGATAATTCTAACTATAACCACTATATCCTAGATTTCTGTCCCAATTACCTTGGGCAAGTTACTTCTCCTCTCTCCCTCATCCGTAAATAGGGATGGTGACAGAATTGAGCGCACAGGCTGATAGGAAGACTGAAGGAGACAATACACACAAAGCACTCAGAATAGTGCCGGGCACATAGCGAACGTTCAATCATGTTTGCTTTCATTAGTATTCTGCCTCTTCTTTATAGTCCATCATACCCTAAAAATCACTGTTTTAAGCACTTAGTGAAATTGCATTAATTTTTACTCACAATCTTCCAGTGCCGTTGACACAGCCAGGAAGATATGCCTCACATGCCATGTGGTCTTACTTCCTCAACACCACTCTGCATGCCTTCAAGGGTACAGCAACCTCACCGTCAGAAGTTCAATGTCATCCGAGCCCCTCAGTGGACTCTACCGCTCAGGATTTATGTTTGAGATCTAAATGTCTTTGGTGGGAGGTGTTCTATACAGTTTGCCATTGTCCATATAATTCCCTGTCACCTGCTGCCTGCTGAAAACACTTGCATTTGATGGCATTTGATGCCCCTGTTTAAACACAAAAAGATAAAGTCCATATCTCCTTTTTGTTTTGTTTTTGAGTTGGGGTCTCATTCTGTTAGCCAGGCTGAAGTGCAGAGGCACAATCACTGTTCACTGCAGCTTCAACCTCCTGGGTTAGGCAATGCTTCTGCCTCAGTCTTCCGAGTAGCTGGGGATGCAGCCGTGCACCACTACACCTGGCTAATTTTTAATTTTAATTAATTTATTTATTTTTTGCACATATGAGGTCTCACTATGTTGCCAGGCTGGTCTTGAACTCCTGCACTCAGGCACTCCTACCACTTCGGCCTCCCAAAGTGCTGAGATTACAGCTCCCCTTTATGCCTGGCCATAAAGTCCCTATCTCTTATTCTGAGACTGAAAGCTTTTCACTGTCTGCCCTGCTAGTCACATTTTATTCATTATGAACCCTACACTCTAACCACAGTCATGCCAGCTGAACAGCTAGGTTCTTACCCAGTCTTTGTATTTTTCTTTCCTTAGCCAGTTCCTACTGTCTAGAATGCCTCCTATCCTCTTTCCACTGAAATCCTGTCTCTCCTCCAAGGCCCACCTTAAATTCCACTGATACTTTGGGGACTTCTCCCCAACTGTCAGAACCTTAGGTAAAAGAATCTTCTCTTTTTTTTTTGGTCATCTACAAAACAGGGCTAATAAGTGCCCGTTTTAGAGGGCCGAATCTTACTGTTACCATTTTATCTTTCTCTCCTGGCAACTCTACTACCTATTGTATTTTTGTGTCTTTAACTATTTAACTATTTAAAAACTACTTATTTAACTATTTAAAAAATTATAACAAAATATGCATAAGAAAATTTACCATTTCAGCCATTTTTAAGTGTGCAGTGCAGTGGTATTTAATTGTACTTACATTGTTGTGCAACCATTATCTCGAGAACTTTTTCATCTCCCATTTCAGCTTTATCAAAACAGAAATTCTGTACCCATTTAACACTAGTTCTCTGATCCTCCTCCCCGGATCTTGGCAACCACCATTCTACTTTGTCTCTGAATTTGACTACTCTAGGTACTTCATGTAAGTGGAATCATAAAATATCTGTCCTTTTGTGTCTGGCTTATTTCACTTAGCATAATGTCTTCAAGGTTCATTGGTGTTGTTGCATGTGTCAAAATTTGCTTCATTTTTAAGACAATAATATTTTATTGTATGTACAAGGTGAAGATCTCCAAAAAACTAAATTATTTTTTGGAGGGCAGGCCCCTTGTAGTATAGGCTTCCTCCGTGAGGTAAGTGTTCTAGGAATCCATCAGCATTAGTGTACTAGCTAGTGTGAGAGGCTACATTCAGATTCAGTACATTTTTTTTCAAAGATTCTTTAAACATGTTTGTCCTTTTCATGATGGGTGATTTACAAGTGCACCTGCCCACATTGCGCTGAGTGTTCAGCAGTTTTGACCAAAAATGGAAATGACCCTCGTGCCCCACCCTCCCTGTTCACCTGATCTCACCCTGAGTGACTTTTTTTGTTTCCCCAGATGGAAAAAGTCCTCAGGGGGACTTTCTGCCAAGGTGGAAGAGGTGAAACAAGAAACAGCAGAAGCACTAAAAGGCATTGAAACGGACAAGTTCAAAAACTGTTTTGAGCAGTGAAAAAAGCATCTCAATAGGTGTATTGCATCAAATGGAGAGTGCTTTGAAGGTGAATGAAGTTTAAACATGTAAGAATAAATACACAATTTTTTATAAATAAGTTCCAGGCTTTTTTGTGTACTCCTTGTGTTTGCCACATTTTCTTTAACCATTCATCTGTTAACAGACACTTGTTACTTACATTTTTTGGCTATTGTGAATAATGCTGCTATGAACATGGTTGTGCAAATAGCTGTACAAATTCCTGCTTTCAGTTCTTTGGGATATATATCTAGAAGTAGAATTGCTGGATCATATGGTAATTGTATGTTCAATTTTTTTGAGGAACTGCTATACCGTTTTCCACAGTGGCCGCATCATTTTACATTTCCATGAGCAATGCATCAGAGTTCCAATTTTTCCACATCCTTGCCAACACTTGTTATTTTCTGTGTATGTATATATATATATATATATATATATATATATAGTAGATACTTCACACTCATTAGGATATATACATATTATCCTAATGAGTGTGAAGTATCTACTATCTATTGTCTATTTATTTATTTATTTATTTATTTATTTATTTGGAGTGGGAGTTTCACTCATATGCACACAACAGCAGCCTCGGCCTCCTGGACTCAAGCAATCCTTCTGCCTCAGCCTCCCAAGGAGCCGAAATTACAGGCACGTACCACCATGCCTGGCTAACTTTTTAAAATTTGTATAGAGACAAAGCCTCACTATGTTGCCCAGGTTGGTCTCAAACACCTGGACTCAAGCAATTTTCTCACTTTGGTCTTCCAAAGTGCTTTGGATCACAAGCATGAGCCACCGCACCCAGGCTCTACTGTCTTAATCTCCCTTTTGCACTTTAATTTTACTCCTTTGTTTTGCTCGGTCTCATGTTTCTCTGACAGAACAACACACTTCATGACAGCGGGAACTGTCGTATACAATTTATCTAACAACTCGCTCACCTCTCACCTGGCCCCTTCGCGCTCACTGCCATCTAATGTGGAGCTTGGCACGAGTTTGAGATCTTGACCCTCCTGCAGCACAGGTGTACCTGGGAGCTTGTTAGAAATACAAAATCTCAGGCCCCACCCTGGAACTACTAAAAAGGATCTGCATTTTAACAAGATCTCCGAGGGTTCTGCAGGTACCTTGAGGGGCTAAGCAGCACTAGTATGGAGAAAGGCAGCTTACTTTGGTTCTGTCATTAGGTTCAGTTACTCATCTGGTAGGTACTCTACAAATGTTTGATGACTGCAGGGTTAATGAGGAACACTGGCCAGGTGCAGTGACTCAGACCTGTAATCCCAGCACTTTGGGAGGCCAAGGCAGGAGGATTGCTTGAGCCCAGGTGTTCAATACCAACCTGGGCAACATGGAGAAACCTCACACCCACCCAAAAAAAAAAAAAAAATTGCCAGGCGGGGTAGCCCATGCCTGTACTCTCAGTTACTTGGACTGAGATCCTGCTGAGGCGGGAGGATCACCTGAGCCCAGGAGGTCAAGACTGCTGTGAATGAGACTGTGCCACTGCACTCTAGGCTGAGCAATAGAGGGAGACCCCACCAACTCAAAAAAAAAAAAAAGAGGAAAATTAACAGGTCCGTTAACATCCACCTGATATTAACGTGTGATATGATCAGGCATGTATCAAAAATGTGAAAAAAACATCTCTTGAAAAGTAGCTTAAACAGGGTAAAAAATAGGACAGAGAAACTGTCACAGTCAAGAGGAGCCTAAGGAAACATGATGACTAAATGTCATGTGGTCTGCTGAATGGGATTCTGGGACAGCAAAAAGGCTGTTAGGCAAAAACTAGGGAAATTTGAATACAGAATAGACTTTAGTTCATAGTAATGTATCAACATCAGTTCACCACCCTAACAGTTTTTCTGTAAATCTAAAATTAAAAGTTTATTTAAAAGCTGGAGACAGAGAAGAGGTAAGGTATCAAGATAACCTTTAGTGACAGATGTGCAGGAAGTAACAGTAGTGCCATTAATTCCCTGCTATGGAATATGCTGGTACTACAGGACCCTATATCATCAAATAGACACATGTGTAACCCTAAGGAGAGATGGTCAGCAGCTGGTTGTCTCTGAATCCAAGGTAAGATCAGCCTTCCTCTGCCTGACCTGGGACAGGCCTCTGTCACTTAACAAGCTACTCATCTTTTTCCTGGGGAAGGAAGTGCCACCTTCTAAAAAGGCATCAATAAATTGAAGTTAGGGTCACAGCACACTGTAAGAAATATTCTGGCACTATATTATCTGCCTGTCTTGGGTTGAAATGTACTTTCTTGAGATTAAAGTTTAAGTTACATCAATTCTTTTTTTTTTTCCAAGTTGGAGTCTCACTCCATCGCCCAGACTGGAGTGCAGTGGCATGCTCACGGTCACCCCAGTGTTGACCTGCTGGGCTCAGGCGATCCTTCCATATCAGCCTTCCAAGTAGCTGGAACTACAGGTGCACGCTACCATGCCCGGCTAATTATTTAATTTATTGTAGAGATGAGGTCTTACCAAGTTGCCCAGGCTGTTCTTGAACCTGTGGGCTCAGGCAATCCTCTCACCTCCACCTCCCAAAGTGCTGGGATTACAGGCTTGAGCCACCGCACCTGGCAAGTTATATCAATTCTTAACAGAAAATATTACTATTGAGTCACAATTGAAGTCAAGGACCAGAGGGAGTTAAGTTTTACTGTGAAGCTACTTACCACGTTCAAGTGCTGTGCTAACCCTTTATATAAGCCCATTCTCTTTAAGTGGAGTGACTTCTTTCTCTCTTAGTGTCTCAAATAAGCTTCTTCACTGAATAGGTTATATTTTGTTTATATCAAAATGCAGACCTTAGAGAAGCAAGCACCACTAAAATCAATCTGTACTAAAACAGGCCATAATAATAAAGATTACAGCTAGCATTTCTTCTTTTTATTATATTTTAGACACTGTACCACATGTATTACTTGTGTTATCACACTTCATTTACACTAGACCAACCCTGTGAGGAAGGTTCTGTTATTAGCTCCATGAGATACTTGCTACACATTTTCATCAGGATAGAAGAGACAGGTTGAACAATAGTGCCTGGGGGAGACTTAAGGACTTGAAATAATTTTAAGTTCAATGTGGCACAGGAGTGTTATGGCTAACCAAAAGGCTAATATAACATTACCCTGAATTAATAAAAGTATAGTACCTAGAACACTAGAAAAAACAAGCATTTATTGAGAAGAGATTATATGCCACACACTGATGTCAGAGATTTCAAGCATGTCATTCCTTTATTGTTCATGGCATCCCTTAAATGGAGAAATTATTGACCCCTTTCAATAGGATGAGTAAACGTGAGACTCATAAAGAATGGATAACAGGTCACATAGCTAGCAAGTGCAGAGCTGGATCCTGAACTCGGGTGTTTGAGCTCAAATGGTAAAGTGTGTCCCTTCCATTGGGGCCACTCTGCTAAGGCAACGATAATGATAGCCCAGCTCTGCCCAGTTCCAAAAATCTCCCGTCTACTTCAGGACCATCACTGTAAAAGGTAGGGACCAGAGATGGGTGGGAACACGTCTCAAGGACAGCAACCCAGAGGGAGGGGAAACTAAAACTCTTTCCTATAAGAAATGGTGAGAGAGAAAACTCAGCCTGGAGAAATGATGCCACAGAAAGACATCATTATTCCTCCTCATATTTGAAGGGCTCCCATGTAGAAAAAAGAACAGACATTCTTGGATGATCAAAGAAGACAGAAATAGGGCTAAAGAAAGCCAAAACAAGAGTGAGACAGATTTAGGTTCAATACAATAAAGAACGCAGAAGAATTATTTTAGAAGAGTCACTGTCGCATGAGGTAATGTGATCTGCACCCTTCACTACCTCATGAACAGTCATCTAGAATTCAGGACAGACTTTAAGGCCCCTTCTAACTGAAACTCAAGACTAAGTTATGTAGAATCCTCCAGTTCTCCCACTTTCTTTCTTTGTCCTGACCAAGAAACAAGAGTGCCCTGACTGCTCTGTGACCCAGCCAGTTGCATGTTTTCCCCTGCAGGTTTGAACTCAAGCTGGGGTCTTGAACATTCCTAGGCACTGATAAAGTTGTTCAGGTTGTTGCTTGAATCCCTGAAAACTCAACCACATTGCTAAGCACGTAGAAGAAACTAGCCCCAATCCTGGACTAAATTCCTTAAACTCTCCTACAAACTCTATACCCAGCCCCTCCATTAGGGACACACCTGGATGGAACATCTCTTTTCTCACTATCCATTATGAGGATGCTGATGCCTCCTCTATATGTAGTTCCCCTCATAAATGCTTTGGCTTGATCACTCTGGTGCGTAGTGATTCTTTCTCTAGAATCCCAGACAGTTCCATCTCTGAATGGTTTGGGGCAATTCCTTGCAGGAACTCCCCTGCTGCCATTTCTGGGGTAACGCCAGCCACAGGTTGCTGGACAGAACAGCCTAACACGGTCATGGGCCACATAATGGTGTGTCAGTCAATGACAAACCACATATACAACTATGTTCTCATAAGACCATAATGGAGCTGAAAAATCCCTATCGCCTACTGATGTAGCCGCCCTAATGTTATAGCACAGCCTATTACTCAAGCTTCATAGTGATATTAGTGTAAACAAACCCACTGTGCTGCCAGTCATATAAAAGTATAGCAATACATCTATGTACAGTACATAATTGATAATAAATGAGCAAGTTTCTGGTTTATGTATTTAATATACTTTTTTATTGTTTTCTTAGAGTATACTCCTTCTATTTATTTTTTTTAAAAAGTAAGCTTTAAAACGGCTCATGCAAGTGCTTCCAGAGGTATTTCAGAAGAAGTCATTGTTGTCATAGAAGACAAGAGCTCCATGTGTGTTATTGCTCCTGAAGACCTTCCAATGGGACAAGATGTGGAGGTGGAAGACAGAGATACTGATGATCTTGATCCTCTGTAGGCATAGGCTAATATGTGTGTGTTTGTGTGTTTTAACAAAAATGTTTAAAAAGCAAAAAAAATTTAAAATAGATTTTAAAAAGCTTACAGAATGAGGATCTAAAGAAAAAATATTTTGTGTAGCTGTACAGTGTGTTTGTATTTTAAAACTGTTACTATGAAAGATTTAAAAAGTTAAACAAATTTAAATGTTTATAAAGGAAAGAGTTACAATAAGCTAAGGTTATTTTATTTAAAAAATTTTTAAATTTAGTGCAGCTGCACTATTCACAATAGCAAAAACATGGAACCAACTGTGCTGCTCATTGAAACTGGGCTGGATTTTAAAAAATGTGGTACATATACACAATGGAATATTACACAGTCACAAAAATGGACAAAATTATGGACTTCGCAGCAACTTGGATGGATTTAGAGTCTATCATATGCAGTGATCTATCACAGAAACAAAGAACTGAGTACCACATGTTCTCACTCATAAATGGACCCTGAACATTTGACGTAATACTATAAGAAAGGATTGGCAGTAGCAGGATACTGCCAGGGAGGGGGGTGGGGAACACAACATCGATAAGGGTACTTGATCTCAAACCAGGCAAAGTGGGGACCAAAGGGAGGCCCAAACTTTACCTGTACAACGACCATTTGTAGACCTAATGCTGAATTGTACCCCACATCTTTAAAATAACAGTATAAATAAAAAATATATAAATATCAATAAAATAAATAAAAAGTATATGAGGCAGTGCATATGTTAGCTCAATTTAGCCATTCCACAATATATGCATATTTCAAAGCATCAAATTGCACATAATAAATATATACAACTTTTATTTGTCAATTAAAATAAAGTTTTTAATATGCTGGGGAAAAAATTTAGTACAGCCTAAGTATACAATGTTTATACAGTCCATAGTAGTATACAGTAATGTCCTAGGCCTCAACACTCACTCACTGACTCATCAGAGCAACTCAATCCTGGAAACTCCGTTCATGGAAAGTGTGCTATACTAGTGTACCATGTTTTATCTTTAACACCGCTTTTTTTTTTTTTTTTTGAGTCGGTGTCTCACTCTGTAGCACAGGCTAGAGTGCAGTGGCACGCTCACGGCCACCACAGCCTCGACCTGCTGGGCTCAGGCGATCCTTCCACCTCAGCCTTCCAAGTAGCCGGAACTACAGGCATGCACTACTAAGCCTGGCTAATTTTTTTGATATATTGTAGAGACGAGGTTTCGCCAAGTCGTCCAGGCTGGCCTTGAACCCCTGGACTCAGGCAATCCTCTCGCCTCGGCCTCCCCAAGTGCTGGGATTACAGGCTTGAGCCACTGAGCCCAGCTAATACCACATTTTTTTTTTGAGTCGGAGTCTCACTCTGTCACCCGGACTGGAGTGCAGTGGCCGCTCCCGGCCACCGCAGCCTCGACCTGCTGGGCTCCGGTGATCCTTCCGCCTCAGCCTTCCAAGTAGGTGGAACTACAGGCGCGCGCTACCACGCCTGGCTAATTTTTTGATTTATTGTAGAGATGAGGTCTCGCCAAGTTGCCCAGGAGGGTCTCGAACCCGCGGGCTCAGGCAATCCACTCACCTCAGCCTCCCAAAGGCACAGGATTACAGGCTGAGCCACCGAGCCCGGCTTAATACCACATTTTTACTGTACCTTTTCTATATTTAAATACATGAATACTTACCATTGTGTTACAATTGCCTACAGTATTCAGCACAGTAATGTGCTATACAGGTCTGCAGTCTAGGAGCAATAGGTCTATAGTAGGCTATGCCATCTAGGTATGTATAAGTAATGCTCTACGATGTACACACAACAAAAATCATCTTACAACACATTTCTCAGAACATATCCTTGTTAAGTGTCACATGACTGTACAAAGTTTTACCACATAATCCATTTAAATAGAATACGAAGGCCACATAAGGATTACAGATTTTCAAGAAAGCAAATTATAAATATGTCTAATTCACACCACACATACAGAAGTCTGTGTCAGCACTTCAAGGACATCATTACAAGTAGTAAATGCCATCAAGCAGTGGATACACAGAAACACCAGTGAGAGTTAATATTAGGTTGCAAAGAATGAATACCTGAGAGGTGTCTTTAGGACGCATGGGGCCCAGAAGCATGTGTCTTTGTGAGCCACCATGATGGAATTTCTGGGGAGTGCAAAGAGCTGAGAGGATCTGCAGAGGGAACCAGGAGGGGGCAAAGTCAAGCACCAGGTCGTGCGCAAAAGCATGCCCTGTGCATAGGATCCTTTCCCCAGCATATAAAGAAGTCCTCTCCAAATCTCTTCATGCAACCATTACCAAGAAATCAGCAAGAATGTGGAAGTTATCTTGTCATAATCACATGGCCCTGGTAACTCTGCGGTAAAGAGGCTCACTCTGCCTTTTCTTATTATGGGACGGGCTGGTGCTTTCCTTCTGAAGAATGTAGTCTCCCCAGCATACCTTTTACAGATTTCCTAATTTCACACCACACTACAAAATACTTCTAGGTCAGCAAGACCAGCATATCTCTTCCACACAGTGTCCCCATCTGTTCTGTAGGTCAGTTCACCAGTTAAGAAAATCAGACAATTCCTAACTGGGAAAACATTGACATGACCCTGTTAGGCAGGGGGATGCAGTGAGCAACACCCTATGGCTCAAAAGAAACCTTCTTGGTCCAGAACAGGCCTCTTTCTAGAGCTTTCTTCTTACTGATTATTTGGATATAATCTAAAGAATCATAATTTCAAATCAATATAGAAAAACTACCACTGGAAAAATGACCTGTTGGCCATTTTCATTTCTTGGAGGTATTGTGCCTCAGAGAACTAATTATAAAACATTTATGCAGTCACTGTGTTGCACTATTAGAAATTAAAATGTTTAACTTAATTTAATTATCCAAAGTTACATTAATCAAAATGACAAAAACAAATGGGAGGCAAGATGCTTTATCCCAAGGCTGAATATGCTATTTTATACAAAGTGTTTATCTGTCAAAACCATGAAACCAAGTCTCCTAATTCTAGAAAAAAGAAATACTAGACTTGGACTGAGAGATTTGGGTCTTAGTGTCCATTCCGCCATTAAATGGCTACAGGGGTTTTAGTATGTCCTAAAACCTTCATAGGCCATCTCTTCCAGTCCTAAAATTTTGTAATTTTACCATTACTCCCCACCCAAACAGCTCTAAAATTTTTTTTCTAATAAAAAAAATCTGGTATCTGGCCAGGCATGGTGGCTAATGCCTGTAATATCAGCACTTTGAGAAGCTGAGGCAGGAAGATTGCTTGAGCCAGGAATTCAAAGCCAGTCCAGACAACACAGTGAGACCTCTACCTCTACAAAAAATTAGCTAGGTGTGGTGGCACAAGCCTGTAGTCCCAGCTACTCAGGAGGCTGAGATGGGAGGATCACTTGAGCCCTGGAGTTCAAGGTTGCAGTAAGCTACGATTGCACCACTGTACCCCAGCCAGGGCAACAGAGCAAAAACCCTACCTCTAAAAAAAAAGGAAGCCGGGCTTGGTGGCTCAGCCTGTAATCCCGCACCTTTGGGAGGCTGAGGTAAGTGGATTGCCTGAGCCCGCGGGTTTGAGACCCGCCTGGGCAGCAAGACCTCGTCTCTGCAATAAATCAAAAAAAAAAAAAAAAAAAATCAGCCGGGCGTGGTAGCACATGCCTGTAATTCCGGCTACTCGGAAGGCTGAGGCGGAAGGATCGCCGGAGCCCAGCAGGTCGAGGCTGAGGTGGCCGGGAGCGGCCACTGCACTCCACTCTGTGCGACAGAGTGAGACTCCAACTCAAAAAAAAAAAAAAAAAAAAGGAAAAAATATATATACTGCCTACAAGTTCTGATATCCCTGCTGTGGCAGACTTCCTTAGCACGGGGGACAGTAGTCACTATCTTGTAGAGGTGTTATGTTTCTCCAACCTGTGGATTCTGGCCAGACATGGGATTTGCTTTGGACAATGAATTGTGAGCAAAAATGTGTGTCAATTCTGGATAGAAGCTTTAAGAGCCAGTAGCTGCTTCATTGTGCCCTCTTCTCTCTGCCATAAGGATGGGCAACATTCCCAATGGGGGCTGTTCTGTCAACCCAGGTCCCAAAGTGAATATGACAGGGAGAGGAGCTGCAGCAAATCTGCAACGAGCAGGAAGCAAAAATGGGAAATAAACTTTGGTTGCTACAGCCACCGAGACTTTTGCTTGTATTTGTTGCCACAGTGAAATCCAGCCTATCGTCACTGATATACTTGCAATTGCCAAACCAGTTTTTCAATATCTGCAAAAAGACTTTGTCTTCATGATAACAAGATCCAATTCTGGAGTTGTTTGAGACAGATAAGCGCTAAAATGTGTCTTTCACAAAAATCAGGCATTTACTCAAAAGCTGACTTGTTAACCTGGGAATTCTATAACAGGTGCTTTCTCCTGCTACTAACTACTATAGCATTAGTCAGAAAAGTAAAAAATATATAGTGCATCTGTTATAAGCAATAAAGTAAAACATTAGCTATTCATAGCAAAATGAGCACTTTAGGGCAGCTTCAGATTCTCATTCAGAGATACAGAAAGGATATAGGAATATAGTGCTACAAAATTGTAAAAATCATTAATGGCAAGATAAGTAAAAAGACAAAGTTCCAATTAGAAAATACTTTGCACAAACTGTATATTCCATAACTAAGGAAAGAATGAAACTTGCTTTTTCTACTCCAAAGAGGCTTCTAAGATCCCTTTTTGAATTCAGGTTGCCATAGAAACCAGTAGACTTCTGTATGGGATTTCATCAGAACTGCTGCATAATTTGGTGCACATAGAGATGAACCCTATCTGACTGTCTCAACTAAAAACAAAGCCACTACTCTGGTGTGAATCCTTTGATGAGTCTCACAGTTTGAAGCTGAAACATCTATACAAAATTAAGGCTCATGACAGTGATAATCCTTCAGACTTAGGCATTTTGCTTTCCAAGAGGTAAGAATAATTGTCAGCAAGGCCATGACCCACAGTTGCATTATTTGAAGCCAGGTCATGATATGTCATTCATGGTCCCACGCATGCATGTCTATGCGTGCATGCTCAGGCACAAAGGTGACTGGAAAAATATTTTTATGGATAGCCACAATAACTGAGCTTTGGATAAGCCACAAAATCTATGATATATCCACCATACAAAAATACAATAGTAATAAGAGCTAACATTGTCTACTTACTGCTTTAAATTATTTTTATTAATGCAACAACCCTTTGAGACAGGTACTATTATCATTTTCATTCTAGAATCTAGGGAAACTGAGGCATAAAGAATTTTCATATCACTTAGTAGTTAGAGGCAGAACTGGGATTTTAACCCAGGCGTCTGTCTCCAGAGTCTGCACCAGGCTTTTCCACCTCTCTGAGCATCTCAAAAACTTGCAATTACAAACAGAAGAAGAGCTCAGGCATAGCACCCATTCAAATATTTCTCAAGCTCTGGGGCATACAAATAACTGAGGCTGCTTAATGAAAATGCTTATTTGGCCAGGTGCAGGATCACACCTGCAATCCCACCACTTTGGGAGGCCAAAACAAGAGGATTACTTGAGCTCAGAAGCTCAAGAACAGACTGGGCAACAGAGCGAGACCTCATCTCTACCAAAAAGTTAAAAAAAAAAAAAATAGCTGGGCATGGTGGCATTCACCTATAATCCCAGTTACTTGAGAGAAGCTGAGGCAGAAGGATTGCCTGAGCTCAGGAGGCTGTGGTGAGCCATGATCATGCCACTGCACTCCAGTCTGGGCAATAGAGAAAGACTCTGACTTAAAAAGAAGAAGAAGAAGAAGAAGAAGAAGAAGAAGGGGAGAGAGAGAGAGAGAGAGAGAGAGAGAAAAGGAAAGAAAATATTTATTCTTGGATCCTCCATCCAGAAATTCTGATTCAACATATCCAAGCTGAGACCCATACACCTGCATTTTAACAGCACCCTTTAGTGATCCTGGCATAGGTAGTCCTACAGGCCATACGCTGAAAAAAAAAATAACATATTCAAACTCAGCTAATGAACAGTTCCAGACAGATGAATCAACTCACCTATTCAGAGGAAAGCCAAGAAACAGAAGATAACCTTTTAAAAAAGACTGAGCACAGAAATAAAGCAAAAAATAAAAGTTATAAAATAATAAACCTCTCATACTTTATTCCTTAGAATTTCCTTAGACCTTAGATCAGGGTCTATTTCTTCTAATGCTGTACATGATTTCACAGAAGATTAGAAGGGAAAAAAAGGCAAAAGGGGCTGGAGAAATTAGGGACTAGAAATTAATGAAGGCAGGGAGGAAGGGAGGGAGGAGGCAAGATTAAAATGTTTAAAAATATAAACACTCAAAGAAGTCCTGAGACCTAGGAGCATTAGAGTTGAGACTCTGAGCCCGCTATACATCTAGGAAGAAGGAGTATGTAAAAAATAATATTCCTTATGTTGAGTCATCCAAAGACAAAAAGGAGAGGGAGTTAATAATTTACTATACTTTGTATAGTTTTTAGAATACAATAATATCAAATATTTGAGGAAATTTTCACTTAAAACAGTTAAAACTAAAAATTTGAGTGCTTAAAGCTGGTATGCGAATACTCTCTCTTGGACTAGAGAGATGCTAAGAAATTTATTGATGCAGCAGGTGAAATCAAGAGGAAAAAAGTTGGTTGGCAGCACCTGGGGCCGGGAGAGGAGGATATATATACCACAATGTGTTTTATTCTCTGCTGCCTAGAAAATGCATATTGCATTGACAGTGGCACAATGGCCAGACTTTCATGTTGAGCAAGGACCAGTATTGTATTAGTGCTTGCACTTAAGAGCACTTTTGACTAGCACACAGCCTTTTCAGGACAGTTACCCAGATAAACATTTTCAACTAGATTCCTTTAGCAAAACTAGATGGTAGAAGTTATCTCAGATCCCCTCTATGCCTTGGTAATATGATCTTATATACAAGTATTTTTAAAATCTCACTTCTACTCCTGATGGCCAATTAGAACTGAATAAAAAAGTTTGTTGTATATGAGTGTAATACAAGAGAGATGGATAGCAAAATGAGGAAAAATTATTCTCAGATTTTAAGTTCCTTATATCTAGCAGTAATGGCACATCATAGTTTCTCAGTACATGTTTAATTGGTGAATGATGGGCAGACAGGTAGGTAGATGGGTGGGTGGGTAGATGGATAGATAGATAGATAGATAGACAGATAGATAGATAGATAGACAGACAGACAGACAGAAAGAATAGGTAGATGATTGGAATGGAATAGAAGAGTAAATGAAAAGGTTTTCTGATAATACAGAAAATGGTGTCTCTCCAACAAAGGAATGTGGTTAAAATGGCAAGTGGATTGAATATAGTTAGATGACCACCAAAATATGTGTGTGTGCCCATGCATGTGTACATGTACATATACTTATGCAAAGGATCAAGAACAAAGGTACTCCTCACTAAAATTAGTTTTCTGCCTCTTTTATTCATTTTCTGGAAGTCAGACAACTCACACAGCTGCTATGAGACAGGCAGGAGGACCCTGCTGCAGAAATATAGGCAAGTCAGCAATATTTATGGGTGATCAAAAGGGCAAGAGGGAACTTCAGACTGAGAGGCAGTTAGAATGAGAGCTGGGAGGGTCACGAGGGCCCAGGCAGGAGATTAAGCCCTAAAAAAGAGAAAAATTACCGAGTTTATTTATGTCTCCACCTCAAAGATGTTAAATCTATAGCCTATAGTACTGACTCATGTCCTTCCCCAAGTCAGTGTCTCCAGAGCTTAGAGGACCTGGTCTGGTCCTGTTTATTATGGGCTCTATCCTTTTAGGAAAGGAGAACTTTCTCAGGCTGAGAAGTACCCAATAATGTCCATATAAGATGCCAGGGCCATATAATATAAATGAGAGAAGTTGTTAGGCATTTCTACGTCCATCTGGATTTTGATGGGATCAAGATGGTAGGTGGCATTCTCCTTGCCTTCCTAGAGTTCTCTAATTTTGGCTCTAAGTAAGAATTGGTCAGGATCCAACAGAAATGAAAAAGTACAATATTCTTATTGCTTTGGACAAATTAATGGGAATAGAGACTATAAATGGCCTCAGAACTGTCTTGTGACTATAAGTATGGTAAGTTGTAAGTATTCTGGTTGCCTGTGGTGGATCCGTCTTCAGTTCCAAAGGCAAAGAGAAAACAAAATGCCTGCCTTTATGCATAATTGTTGGAGACTAAATAGTTAAAACATGAAACTGTCTACCTAGAAAAGCAGAGTCCAGATAAGAATAGTATGTGTCTTTCAAAGTACAGAAAGTGCTGGTCAAGGACAAAACTAATATGAAATGTTAGCAGAACAGTCTGAGTCAGGGTACAGACACTTCTTGATAGAGGGGAAGTTTAATGTTGAAGATTGGGGAAGTCTGAATGCCTGATTGTATTGTGCTTGTATAAAAACTCTGGAATAAAGAGAAACGGGGCCACTCGGGGACTAGCCCCGGTGCCCTTCCTTTGCAGCAGAAAGGAGTCTTGTATTCCTTTTACATCTCCACTCCCTCTTTCAGGTACCCCAATAACCCCGGCTGGTCCGGACAGGTGGCACCCGAACAAGGGACCTGAAAACGAGGGATGCAGTGAGAGACCACTGTCAATGTAAAGAAGAATCCGGAGAATAAAATAAGGTAAGATGGTATATTCAATAATCCTTAGGGAGTAAACATGGGACAAAGCAACAGTAAAGAGATATTTGTGGAAATGTTGCGACACATGCTGCGGACGCGTGGCACTACAGTAGGGAAACCTCAACTTGATAAATTTTTAGCTTTTATAACAGATGTGTGTCCTTGGTTCCCTGAAGAGGGAACTGTGAATAGTGAAACTTGGCAGAAAGTTGGGGAAAAATTACAGGCTTATACTACTACTCATAGGCCTTCAAAAGTCCCGGTAGAAATATTTAGCTTATGGAATTCGGTTAGGGATTGTCTTGATCCTCGGTCTGAGCTTACAAAGTTTAGTGAAAATGTAAAATCTTCTCAACCCAGTCATAAACCCGAGGATAACCCAGTTGTCGCTGAGGCATCTAATACCTCTGATGAAGAAGATTTGGAGGAAGAGGCTTTAAAATATCATGAGGAAAAATATCCCTCTTTAACCTTCCCAGTAATCTCAAAACCCGATAATGGCCTTACTGAAATCACTGAGCAGGTGAGAGATTTGACAACTCAAGTGAGGGACTTATTGCAAGTATGTAAAAAGTCAGAAGGCGGCTTTCTGCCCGGGACAATAGCACCTATTCAGCCAACGGCTCCTCCCGAGATGTGGCCTCCACCTCCGCCTAGTGTCATTGTAGGACTTGATCCACCTCCACCTCCATCTGCGGTGGTGGTCCCTGTCATAAAGAATTTATCAGAAGTCATAGTACAGGCAGCACAGCAAGGGCATGATACTACAGGATTTGAAAATATGTTCCCAGTGTTTGAAGAAAGAAATGTACAAGGTGATCTAGTCAGAGTGCACAGGCCGATGGAATTTAAAATTATAAAGGAATTGAAAACCGCCTGCTCGCAGTACGGTCCCACGGCTCCGTTCACAATGACAGTACTTGAAACAGCTAGCCAACACCCTATGTCTCCCAATGATTGGAAAATGTTAGCCAGGGCTTGCTTGTCAGGGGGAGATTACTTACTCTGGAAGGCTGATTATTATGAAAGAGCGAAGCGTACTGCAGTCATCAATGCTCAACAAAATATTCAATGGCCTTTTGACATGTTAGTTGGAGAAGGGGCTTATGAAGCACAGGACCAACAGAATGTTTATCATCCAGGGACTTATGCACAAATCACAGCAGCTGCTAAGGAAGCTTGGGGAGCTTTACCAACTGGGACGAGAGGAACAGAGAGTTTATCAAAAGTTTGTCAGGGACCTGATGAGCCATATCAGGATTTTGTGTCACGATTGCTTCAGGCTGCAGGTCGTATTCTTGGAGATGCGGATGCTGGTATGCTGGTAGTAAAACAGCTAGAGTATGAAAACGCTAACTCAGCCTGCCAGGCTGCTATTAGACCTTATAGAAAAAAGACTGACTTACAAGGCTACATCCGTCTTTGTGCTGATATCGGCCCTGGGTATTCCCAAGGACTAGCAATGGCTGCTGCATTACAGGGGACATCCATCAGACATCTGATTAGTAAAAATGCCAAGCAAAGGCTTGGGAAATGCTTCGGTTGTGGCCAATCTGGACACATGGTAAAAGCTTGTCCAAATATTGTGAGGAAAAACACAGTGCAAAAAGGGACCCTTGGCATTTGCCCAAAGTGTAAAAAGGGAAAACATTGGGCAAATGACTGTCGGTCAAAGACCGATATTGCTGGTAATCCTGTCAGTCGGGAAACAACAACCGGGGCCAGCCTCAGGCCCCAAGACAAATATACAGGGCAATGGCTACAGCGCCAGCACCCACCAATCCCACAAATCCATTTGTTCCCTCCGAAGAGCAACACCAGGAAGTGCAGGATTGGACCTCAGTGCCTCCACCTACACAGTACTAACCCCTGATATGGGACCACAGGCCTTACCTACAGAAATTTGGGGTCCACTGCCTGCTGGATCCATGGGACTTATTCTAGGGAGAAGCAGCTCCACTATGAAAGGACTCACTCTTTTTCCTGGTGTTATAGACAATGATTATACAGGAGAAATAAAGATCATGACTCAGGCTAATATGAAACCAATAGTCATTGACGCAGGTCAGCGAATAGCCCAATTAATCTTGTTACCCTTAGTCTCTACTTCACATGCCAGTCAAAAGGCTGTCTGAAATGATTCGGGCTTCGGTTCTTCTGATGCCTATTGGGTGCAGGAAGTGGGGAAGCAACGACCCACTCTAACGTTAACTATTAATGGTAAATAATTTCAAGGACTGCTTGACACTGGGGCTGATGTCTCAGTTATTTCATCCTGTTTCTGGCCACCAGCTTGGCCAATACATGAGGCTATGATGCAATTAAAAGGTATAGGACAAACTACCAATCCAAAAATAAGCAGTAACCACCGCTCTTGGACTGATCCTGAAGGGCACACAGGTATATTCCAACCATATGTAGTTCCCAATTTGCCCACTAATCTATGGGGGCGTGATGTAATGAAACAAATGGGAGTTTATTTGCATAGTTCTAATCCTCATGCTATTTCTCAATTAATGGATCAGGGGCTATTCCCTTCTCAAGGATTGGGACATGACAATCAAGGCATTAAACAGCCTATTCCTACTAGCATTAAAAACGATAAAACAGGTTTAGGGTATTTTTAGCACGGGCCCTTGATCCTTCTGCATGCCATGCAGATCCAATTGTTTGGCTATCTTCAAAACCTGTATGGGTGGATCATTGGCCCTTAACTTCTGATAAAATTAAGACGGCTCAGTTGTTAGTACAGGAACAGCTCAAGGCAGGACATATTGAGCCTTCTACCTCACCATAGAATTCTCCTATATTTGTTATAAAGAAAAAATCAGGAAAATGGAGACTTTTACAAGATCTCAGAGAGGTAAACAAAACCATGGAGACTATGGGAGCCTTACAACCAGGGCTTCCTGACCCTTGTGCCATACCTGATTCTTCCCATGTTATTGTCATGGATTTGAAAGATTGTTTTTATTCTATTCCCTTATATCCAGGAGACTCTAAAAGATTCGCTTTTAGCGTACCATCTACAAATTTAACTGAGCCCATGCAGCATTACCAATGGAAGGTTCTTCCCCAGGGCATGGCAAATAGCCCAACTTTGTGTCAAAAGTTTGTTTCACATATATTAGAGCCTATAAGGCAATCATATCCACACATTTATATTATCCATTATATGGATGACATTCTTTTAGCATCACAAAATCAAGTACAGCTTTTGAAAGCTTATCGAGACTTGGAGAAAGCTTTAGAAAACACAGGTTTGTTCATTGCTCCAGAAAAGGTGCAAACTCGTGTGCCTTATACTTATTTGGGACACTACTTACTAAATCGAGAGATTAAGCCACAAAAAATTCAAATCAGGACAGACAAACTGAAAACCTTGAATGATTTTCAAAAAATGTTGGGAGATATAAATTGGCTCCGTCCCTCCCTTAATATTACTACAGGTGAATTAAAATCACTATTTGACATTTTGAAAGGGGAAAGCTATCCTTCCTCTCCCCGGGTGATTACTCCTCAAGCTAGACAGGCATTGTCCAAAGTAGAAACAGCCATTCATTCATAGTCAACAGCATAAATTCATAAATTATGAACATTCATGGGTTGCATATATATTCCCTACAGCTATCACCCCTACCACCGTCTTATGGCAGGACGGCCCCTTATATTGGATACATACTTCCATAAACCCCCATAAGGTTTTACTGCCATATGATGAGGCTCTGGCTCAAACAGTACACGTTTCTCATGTGAAAAGCCACCTATTATTTGGAAAGGAGCCTACATCTATCTGCTTGCCTCTTACGGCACAGCAAGTGGATATGCTTATGCAAAATTCTATGCCCTGGGCCATAGCTTTAGCCGGTTATACTGGACAGTTTATACATCATTACCCTCAACACAAATTATTACAATTTTTTAAACTACATCCTTTTGTTTTGCCCGTTATTGTTCGGCCCCATCCTATTTGAAGGGCCAGAGTTTTCTTTACTGACGGTTCTCCATCAGGAAAATATGCAGTGGTAGAAAATGAGCTTTCTACTGTTTATGATTCCCCACCTGCTTCGGCTCAGGTCATAGAACTTTGAGCAGTTTTACAAGTGTTTCATGATTATAATACAATCCCTTTCAATTTGTATACAGACAGAAAATACATAGCTCACGCTGTTCCAATTTTGGAAACAACCGGTGCTATTTCTACATCAAATTCTGTGATACAACAATTGTTTTTGGAACTGCAAACTGAAATATGCCACAGAATTATTCCATGTTACATCTCTCATATACGAGCTCACTCGCCTTTGCCTGGTCCCCTTAGCGCGGGGAATACTTTGGCAGATGGCAGTTTGTCTCAAATTTATCCAGCTCTTTTAGAGGCTCAAGCTTCGCATGCCATTCATCATCAGAACAGTGCCGGATTGCGTAAAGCGTTCCGGATTCCAAGAGAAGCAGCTCACTTTACAATTAAAAGTTGCCCATCTTGTTTACAACATTTGCCTGTACCTCACCTTGGGGTGAACCCTAGGGGCCTTGTCTCAGGACAGATATGGCAAATGGACGTCACCCACGTGCCCTCGTTTGGAAAATTAAAATTTGTCCACTCTACTGTCGATACATTTTCTGGGTTTATTATGGCCACTGCAGCTGCCAAAGAAAACACTTCTTCTGTAATCGCCCATTGTCTTCGCTACTTTGCTGTTTTGGGACTTCCTCATACTTCCTCATACTATTAAAACCGATAAGGCCACAGCTTACACTAGTGTGCGTTTTCGGCAGTTTTGTATGCAGTGACGCATTGTGCATTTGACTGGGATCCCTTACAACCCTCAGGGGCAAGGTATTGTGGAAAGAGCTCATGGCACATTGAAGCTGCAAATTCAAAAAATAAAGCAGGGGGAATTGTACCCCTTCACTCCACAAAATATATTAAACCATGCATTATTTACTTTAAATTTTTTGAAAGCTGATGCACACGGGGGCCACAGCAGCTGATCGCCTATGGCACCCCCCACAACTAGCAGCTCTTATGCTCAGGTAAAATGGAAAGATCCACTTACTGGTCTATGGAAGGGTCCCAACCCCGTATTAATATGGGGACGAGGACATGTTTGTGTTTTCTCGCAGGATGATGATGGGGCACGTTGGCTTCCTGAGCGTTTGGTGCGTCAGTGCGACAGTTACCATATTGATGACCCTGGAGACCGCTGATGCAGCCATCCGTTGGGCCTATGTTCCGGAACCACCATTGCTGCATGTCACCAATATGAACAAAGATGTGCTATTCAGCCATAATGTCACCTCAGACTGGAAACCTTGGAACTTTACAGGGATGGGTCGTGGGATTCCATTCTGCTTCTGAAAGGTGAAAACTGGCGCCGGGATTAAAGAATGTTATAACATCTCCAACCTTGCCTCTCAGAAATTTGACCAAGCTATACAAAGATTGAATGACACTGTTGGTAATACCACAGAATGTAACAGAACTTCTATTTGTCTTACATCTGTTAATTTGTTTTTAATAGGCAATGTGACTTCTGGTGCATTTAACATTACCCCTAGTCCGGACTACAATACGACTTCTATTATCAATTGTACAAACTGTAATTTGACTAACTGTTTACATTGTTTAACTGATGAGCACATTATGGTAGTATTGGTTCATCAACCCCCCCTTTTGTGTTTTTACCTGTGAATATTACTATCCCTTGGTATGAAAACAAAGGGTACAGTGTATTACAACATTTAAGAAACATGTTATCTGTACAAAAAAGGGGTATAGGGTTAATAGTTTTAGGTATATTGGCTTTAATAACCATGATTACATCTACAGCAGCCACAGCTGCAAGCCTTACAATGTCCATACAATCTGCTAACTTCGTTAACAACCTTACTAGTAACGTTTCCCAGATGATGGGAACTCAGGAAAAGATAGATTTAAAAATGGAACAAAAGTTACAATTATTGTATGAAGCTGTTAATTTAGGGGACCGTATAGACACTGTGTACACCCATAGCAGAATCAAATGTCATGCAGAGTATCAATGATTTGTGTAACTAACAAAACTTACCAGGGCAATTCCAGTGACTGGCAGAAAGTAAAACACCATTTGGAAGGATTATGGGAGAGTAGCAATGAGTCCTTAGATCTACAAAAACTTCATGAAGAAATATTGGCATTGAGTCAAGCACATATAGATGTGCTCCCTATGGATATGGCTAAAGACATAGTCGATAAAATTCAAAACCTTATTAGATCTCCAACTCAGGCATCATGGAAATGGCTGACCCCAATAATTGCAATAAGCATTGTTGGCCTGTTATTGTTTTGTCTTGGACCGTGCATTATAAGATCTATCTGGACCTCTATAATAACGGTGCAAAGAGATTTGCATATGATAAAGCTACAACAAGCCCCACGCCCCATAGAACATGTGGTGTAAGAATAAATCTTGGTATTCAATGATGGGTAAGATTCCAGCCACCTGGTATGAACCTAAGACAGGTATTCCCCGCGTAAAGGGGGAATAAGCCGATGACGGGTAACAACCAAGGTGAAGCGAGAACAACCTAAGACAGGAGCCAAGATAACCTTATGCCACAAAAATAAATAAAGAAGGGGGAAATGTAGGGGACTAAATAGTTAAAGCATGAAACTGTCTACCTTGAAAAGCAGAGTCCAGATAAGAATAGTATGTGTCTTTCAAAGTACAGAAAGTGCTGGTCAAGGACAAAAACTAATATGAAATGTTAGCAGAACAGTCTGAGTCAGGGTACAGACACTTCTTGATAGAGGGGAAGTTTAATGTTGAAGATTGGGGAAGTCTGAATGCCTGATTGTATTGTGCTTGTATAAAAACTCTGGAATAAAGAGAAACAGGGCCAGTCGGGGACTAGCCCCGGTGCCCTCCCTTTGCAGCAGAAAGGAGTCTTGTATTCCTTTTATGTCTCCACTCCCTCTTTCAGGTACCCCAATAACCCTGGCTGATCCGGACACATAATGGTTTAAAAAATACTAAGTATACACAATACTATAGGGGAAAAAAGCCTATACAGTAGATCTAACCAAGCAGCAATGATGAAACTGCTATTAAGGAAGTCATCATACAAATGAGATTCCAAGCTTCATCCAGGAATAGTGATGGGAAAGATAAAAAGAAGAAAAAGCATTTGGACATTATAGGAAAAAGGAAGCAAGGTAAAAAGATAAACTCTGGCCAATGAAATATCTTAGTAACATCTAGTGACACAAGTCTTAACCACTGTGATGTCTAAGACAGAATGACAATATTTCTACATAATATATTGTGGCCTCTTGAACAAAGAGGAGAGTGGTCCTGTTTAGAAGGATACTTCCAAATGACCAGTGATTACTAGGAGGGTAGCATCAAAGAGCGTTTTTGCCTTTGGCCTTCCAAGGACACATTGGGGAAAGTAAAATGGTCGGAAAATGATGACTTGAAGGTCTTCAGCATATAAATGGATATGTTTGTCCAAAGAAAATGTAGCATGAATATGCAGTCAGATCAGAACTCTGGGGAGCTCTAATAATTAAAAGCCAAGTCATTAAAGAGGAACCAACTGAGAAAACAAAAAAAGCAGAAAGGGAAGTTGGAATATAGTCAAGACAGAGAAATATCTCGGAAGCCAAGGGTGGAAAGAGTTTTCAGAGAGATGACATGCTCCAGAGAGGGTAAGTGGCATTTTATGAAGTCTTTGAATTTGGCAGTGAAGTCAATGATGACTTTTCAAAGAGCGTTTTGGTACAGGGTGATGGAGCAAGAATTCAGGTACTCCTATCTGAGAAGTGAATTGGACATGAGGAAATGGATAAAGGTGGTGGATAAAAGACTGCTCTCCCAAGGTATCTGACAAAGAAGGAAGGAAAGATTCAGCAGCAGTTGGAGGAGGAAATCGTAGGGAGTGAGTGGGGCTTTGTTTTTATTCTTGTTTTGAATTTGTAATGGAATATAGGTAGGTGCCACGAAGCCAAAGGAGTTCTAAGAGGATAGGGAAAGACGGAAGTTCAAGGGAATAACCAACAGTGATAATTACTAGATGGCGATGCTGGTTACAGAGTTAGAACTGAGAGCACACCTGGAGGAGGAAGCCCTGGAAGGAAAGTACAAGGCATGTCCTTGTCTGAAACACTTCTGAAAAGAGGCAAGAGTCTAAACTGAGACAGCTAAAACGTGTTTTATATAAATATATATATATTTAATTCTCTATGTGCACCTGAGGCTTGCCCACAAAACTAATGTTTAAAACAACTCTAAGACACTAAAATATTTATTTACAATTAGGTTGTCTGCCTTTACACTTAAGTAAGCAGACAGATATTCAATCCATTTTTAAATGATTTCAAGTAAAATAAAATTATAGACTGGATACTCAGTTAAAACTTCAAATAAGGAGAAATGTTACCCTTCTGTAAAAAGTTTGACTTAACAAAAACAGACATACTAATTTGATCAACCTATAATCTCAATACTTGATTCACCTCAAAATTTCAATAGGCTATTGATGAAAGCAAGGTGAAAAATTTCTTAATATGAAAATATTTTGCTTTTGAAAATACTATCAAAACTTACAAGAGTATTTGTCACTCATTTTAAATAATAAAACAATGCCTATTTTTCCTTCTCATATGTATGTATATAAATCAATGATGTTTTAACAAGGATAAAAATATCATTTGCAAAGCAGTTCACACATTTAGACATATACAACTGGAGACAACGCACATGGAACTAGACACTGAGTCATAAACATAAAAGGAAGAATACTTTTTAAAAAGCTGAAAATAATTTAAAGTTTGTTTTTTCCTTTGTTCAGTTCTCATGTCTTACTCTTTTTTATTTTTTATTTATTTATTTATTTATTTATTTTTTGAGTTGGAGTCTCGCTCCGTCGCCCAGATGAGTGCTGTGGCATGCTCCCTGGCCACTGCAGCCTTGCCCTGCTGGGCTCCAGCGATCCTTCCGCCTCAGCCTTCCAAGTAGCTGGAACTACAGGCATGCTACCACGCCTAGCTAATTTTTGATTTTATTGTAGAGATGAGGTCTCGACAAGTTGCCCGGGCTGGTCTCAAACCCGCGGGCTTACTCCCAAAGCGCTGGGATTACAGGCTGAGCCACTGAGCCCAGCTCATGTCTTACTCTTAAGAAGGAACACAGCTTATTATTTTAATCTTTCTGAGCATTAATTTTTTATATTTTGTCTTCTTCCTGAAAAGATTTCCCCTACTAGAACACATACTTAAAGTTAGGGCTGCATACATCCAAGAAGTATAAATCCCTTATCTTCAAAGATGCCCTTTTGATCCACTATCCCAAGTTTCATTAAAAAGCACATCTGGGCCAGGCTCAGTGGCTCAGCCTGTAATCCCACGCCTTTGGGAGGCTGAGGTGAGTGGATTGCCTGAGCCCGCAGGTTCGAGACCCGCCTGGGCAGCGAGACCTCATCTCTACAATAAATCAAAAAATCATCCGGGCATGGTAGCGCATGCCTGTAATTCCGGCTACTTGGAAGGCTGAGGCAGAAGGATCGCCAGAGCCCAGCAGGTCGAGGCTGCGGTGGCTGGGAGCAGCCACTGCACTCCAGTCTGGGCGACAGAGTGAGACTCCAACTCAAAAAAAAAAAAAAAAAAAAGCACATTTGGACTGGGTGTTGGTAGCTCATGCCTGTAATCCCAGCACTTTGGGAAGCCGAAGCAGGAGGACTGCTTGAACCCAGGAGATTAAGACCAGCCTGGGCAACAGAGTGAAACCTCATCTCTACAAAAAAATCAAAAAATTAGCTGGGTGTGGTGGTGCACATCTATAGTCTCAGCTACTCAGGATGCTGAGGTGGAAGGATGGCCTGAGCCCAGGAGGTCAAGACTGCAGTGAGTCATGGTTGTCATGATCATACCACTGCACCCCAGCCTGAGCAACTGAGTGAGACCCTGACTCAAAAAAAAAAAGCACATTTACAGATAAGTGACAGCACACAGGTCCATCACATAAGACTTGAGGTAAACAAAGCACCTCTCCAGTCCTCTCTTTGTCATCTCCTTACTGCTTATTACTTTGCATCTCTCTCCCCTCAACCACCTCTGCATCATCTCCAGCCAAATACACACCACTCCAACTGCTACTCTCAATTTAATTTCTACAAATGAGTCCCATTTGTTTAGTATTCAGCATCCATTGTGCTCTGAGTGAAGGGCAGAGATGAATCACACAGTCCACAGTCATCAAAAAGAAGTGGTGGAGGGAGTGTGAAAACAATAACTATTTTATAAAAAGACAAACCAAAAAAATACCATCAATGTCTCAAATCATACAAAAGCAAAGTGCTTCAAAACGCTTTGCAAAGCACAACTAATTTAGACTAAATACAATGCAAAAAACATGAGCAGTAATTAAAAATAAGCTCTACTGGCCGGTGCAGTGGCTCAAGTCTGCAATCCCAGCACTTTGGGAGGCCAAGGTGAGAGGATTACCTGAGCCCAGAGGTTCAAGATCTGCGTGGGCAACTTGGTGAGGCCTCGTCTCTACAATATATCAAAAACTAGCTGAGCATGGTAGTGCGTGCCTGTAGTTCCTACAGTCTTGGAATGCTGAGGCGGAAGGATCACCTAAGCCCAGCAAGTTGATGCTGGGGTGGCCATGAGCATGCCAGTGCACTCCAGCCTGGGCGACAGAGTGAGACTCTGACTCTTAAAAAAAAAAAAGAATACGTTTTACTGCTGTAACTTTTCTAAAACCTCCTGGTTTTATTAAGGTTGGACAAGAAGTACAATATTCCTTTTCTTTTTTTTTTTTTGAGTTGGAGTCTCGCTCTGTCACCCTGACTGAAGTGCAGTGGCCACAGCCTCGACATGCTGGGCTCTGGCGATCCTTCCGCCTCAGAATTCCAAGTAGCCAGAATCCCACACCCGGCTGATTTTTTGATTTATTGTAGAGATGAGGTCTTGAACCCGCGGGCTCAGGCAATTCACTCACCTCAGCCTCCCAAAGGCGCGGGATTACAGGCTGAGCCACCGAGCCCGGCTACAATATTCCCTTTCAAAGTGAAGCCAGCATGCCATAGATCTCCACTTTTTTAAATGTGCTTGCCTTGTGCATATGAAAGTATAGACTTTCTTTTAATGATCTGATCTCTATATTTGTTTCAGTCTCCTATGCAAAGTCACATGTTTATCTCCTATTCTTAGGCTTTCGGTATTTTTCCTTAATGAAATAACATGAAGCCAAAGACTGTTAAAAAGCAAAATGTTCCACTGGGACCCACAGCTCCCCTCTCATCTATGATATTGTTGCCACAACTCCCCTAGAATATCGTGTACAGGACTCCCGACTATAGTCATTAGAACCCATTGATCAGGGCAAAGTAATTTGGGGATGGTTTTGAGGTTTTTGAGTTTCTACTTCTTGACAGTGTTTGTACTTGGAAAAACTGAGGAGATTCAAGAAAAGCAAAACTGAAATAAGTTTAGACAAAACATATGAAAAGAGAATGGGTGCTAAATAAAGGCCACTCAGGGATGGGAGGGATACAGTACTAGCATTTATTATTAATTTCTGGGCTTAACTTTTAAATAGCTTTCCTCCACCAAAGCAGTATATAAAAACAACAGCAACTTAAGGGTACAACCCAAAAATTGAAAGCATTTATGTTAACCTAACATCAGAAAGAGAACTTCTAAAAACACAGATAAATTAGAACTGTGTCCTAAAGGCAGACATTGTTTACCATGGTGACAACAGATATTTAAGATGAAGAAGCACAGCGAATCGATCATAATAGGAGTACATAAAATGTCAGGAGCACCCTAACATGTATAAGAACCAACTGTTTACCAGTTTAAGGTTAATTGAAAACAATGCTAAGTTGTTAAAAAATGAATATATGTAGACACTGATTTTGTAATTATTTAGTTGATGATAGCTACCTTTGACCATTCTAGTTTATCTGTTTCTTTTCTATTTAAGTAGCCTCTATAGCCTATACATAGATAACACTGTAATTTTTTCTACTGGATAGTCCCAAAAAATCTGGCATTGAAAGATTACATATTATTTTGGCTTTGAATTGTGAAATAAGTATGCTTATTAATACAGCATACTAACTATGACAGGCATCACTGCATCTCTTTCCACAAAAAAATTATTATACAATTGAAGGGTGCTACTCCCTTAGTTACCTGCCAGTGTTTGCAACAATATGGTAGGCATCACTCATTCAAAAATTGCAAAACCAGAAATCTGAAGTCCAGTAATTAATTTTCACTCATTTGTCATTTTCGCTAAATTATTTGCAACCACCAGCTTCTACATTGCTAGACCAGTAAACAAATTCTGTTCTTCTTCCAATCCTACTCTACCTCCAAAATTTCTACTTTAGTTTGTATAAATAACATTTGATGTCTTTACTGAAAACAGGAAATTGTTCAAAAGACTTAATTTCCTCTTTTACATTGTAAATAGTACAACAGTGATAGTGTCAGAGCTGAGAGCTGGGGAATGGTAGAGTGGAAACCGAGAAAGACAAGGCCATTTTCTCCAAATTCCCTTGATTTGTCTACTCCAATTCACCCTATTCCAGACATGAGCAAAAGGACTAGTTGCTATCACGCAGTCTGTATTGTAAGAAAGAAATTAGAAAAATATGCATTGTGCCTTAAGTGCAAAGGAAAAGACTGTACAAGTAAAAGAATGATTGCTCAAGGGCCAAGTTAAGTTAAAAATCTAGGAGTCTGGAATATTTCAAATGCTCTGGGAGGTGCAGAATATATTTTGTTATTGTGACACAAAAGCTTCTCATTCAAAGAAAAATAAACCTCAGGAAATTGAACTTCAAAGACACTATTGTTTCAATCATCAAAATTGTCTAAACAGTACTATAGTTGTAAAGGAAGAGTGCCCTCATGTGGTTTTTGACAAGATTTCAGAAAATGTTCAGGGTTGCCTTGGAAGTCACATTTCTTACATTATGGGCAGTGGAATTTTCTTGTGGGCATTTATTTTTGTTTACATTTACCTTGAAATGTGCTCACAGATGTGTCTAGAGCAGCAGTCCCCAGCCTTTTGGGCATCAGGGACAGGTTTTGTGGAAGACAATTTTTCCACAAACAGGGGCGTGGAAGAGGATATCATCAGGGATTAGATTCTCATAAAAAGCGGGCAACCTACATCCCTCCCATGCACAGTTCATGATAAGTTCTGCTCCTAAGAGAATCTAATGCCACTGCTGACTTGACAGGAGGTACAGCTCTGTTCACCTACTGCTTCTTACCTCCTCTGTGCAACCTGGTTCCTCACAGGCCACAGAGCGTTACTGGTCCTTGGCCCGGGGGTTAGGGACCCCTGGTCTAAAGCATAGTAGAAAAATGTAAGTCCACATGAACAGTTGTGGTTGCAATGTGAAAAGCTGTTCCATCTACCTCAAAGTTTAGGAAAGAAGTGAGGACAGAAAGTGCAAGGGGTACCAACTGCAGGTGAGCCCTTGACACTCTGCATGAGTGTCCTTAGAGCTTCCTAGGAGCTACCAGAAGCAAACCTCCACATCTACCCTCCTACCTGCCATGAATTCAAACACTCTGCCTTTTCTCCTGTTGTCATGAACAAATTGCCCAAACCTCTTACAGACCGGCCCTTCCACACACTGACTCTTACTCAAGGACTGGACTCTAGCAATCCTCCTCCTTCTCTTCTGAATTTTCCTTTTCACTGGATTATTCCATCACCATCAACATATAAACCTGCTAACATAAGAACCCTCTCTGGGTCCCATTTCTCCACTCCCTTTTACCACCATACTCTGAAAGAATTGTCAATGTTAACTGACTTCAACTCCAATCTTCCATCTCCATTCTTTCCTGAACCCATTCCAGTGAGGCTTTTCTGCTCACTACCCCACCAAAACTGGTTTTATTGAGGTCACTAATAGATGTGGTTAAATCTATTAGTGAATCTTGGGCTTATCTAAGTTGGCCCAATAACAGCATTTGACACAATTATCATCCCTTCTTCCTTAGAATTATTTCTTCTGTTGGATTCCAAGCACCTCCTTCTACTTTTCTGGTCACTCCATAGCCTTTGTCTTTGCTGATCTGCATCTCCTCAACCATGAACCCAGTGGTTCTCAATCCTGCTGTGTATTAGAATTACCCAGGAAGTTTTTAAAAGATAGTGATGCCAGAGCCCGCTCTCAATGATCCAGATTTAACTCATTGGGGAGGACCCCAGGCATGGGTGGGCTATTAAATTGCCCTTAGGTGATGCTGATGTTCTCTGAAGCTGAGGATTATTGTTCTAAATGCTGGAATGCCCCATGGCTGAGTTCCTAGACATCTTCTTTTTCTGTGCACATTCTCTGGGAGATCTCATCAAAGTCTCACGGCTTTAAATGCCTTCCACAAGATGTCTTGGTTTGGGTTCATCTGAAATCAGAGCCTGAGAAAAAGACTCTGGAGCAGAGTTTATTTAGAAAGGGATCCCATTAATCAGGAGTGAGGGGGTGGGGAGAAGGGGATGGGGAAAAGCCAATATAAATGTGCACTTTCAGGGTCACCACTATAGGCAACCAGGGCTCAATTCTGTTGGGCCTCCTGAGAAATGTACAGAGCTACCCCACTCCCATGTTGCTGAAGCATTTATCCAGTGGCTTCATCTCCCCTTGGAGCAGGCTTAATTGGCAGCATTAACTCCCTTGCACATCAAAGCTACAGTGAGCTCCGGAGAAGGCCAGTCAGGAGGAGAAAGGGAAAAGATATATGCAGTATGCACTTGAGATGAGGCTGAGCTCACAGTGGCCTGCCCAATGCAGCCAAGTCAGCTAACAAAGGTGGGGCACGTTTGATGCCTCCAAATGTATATATCCAGCCCCAACCTGCTCCTGAACTCCAGACTCACATACCTGACCTAGGTTTCTAACAGGCACCTCAAACTTCACATGCCCCAAACTAAGTTCCTAATCTACTCCCTTCCCCCATCAAGCCTGCTTCTATCATTATCTTCAAAAAATGACAAACCCATTCTTTTAGTTGCTCAGGCCAAAACCCTTCAAAGTCACCCTTGATTCTTTTTTCCCAATCCCCACATTCAATCCATCAGCAAATCCTATTGACTCTGCCCTTAACATACACATGTCCTGAATCTGACCACTTTTCACCACAGCCACCATCCTGATGTAAGCCATCATCATGTCTTGCCTGGATTACTGCTCTAGCCTTCTGACTGATATTTCTGCGTCCACCTTCTCTTCTCCCATTAAATCTATTCCCAACTCAGCTGTCAGAGTGATCCTATTACAATGTAGGAGAGAACGTTTAAGTCCCCTGCTCCAAGCTCCCCAAAGTTTTCCCTTCTTACTCGGAGCCAAAGTCAGGCAACAACATGACTTAGCCCTCTGTGAACTCCTGATCATACAGATTGCATCTACTACTTGCCCTTTTTGCTATGTAAATATACCAGGCATGATTCTGCCTCAGGGCCTTTGCAGTTGCTGTAACTTCTGCTTGAAACACCTTTATCCCACTTAACCACTTGCCTCCCTCCTCATCTCCTTTGGGTCTTTACTTAATGTCACCTTCTAACTGAGGCCTTTTCCTGCCAATCCTATTTAAAATCCCAGCTCTCTTCCAAATTTGTTTTATTTTTCTTCTTGGCACTTATTATACTCTTTCATAGTATATGAAGGGGGACCCAAAAAATGGAATTATTTTTTGGAGGGCAGGTCCATGTAGTACAGGCTTTCTCCATTAAGTAAGTATTCTAGGAATTCATTGGCATCAGTGTACCAGCTAATGTTATTATGAAAGGCTGTGTTTGGCTTCAGTAAAAAAAATTTTTTGTACATTTTTTTTCAACACATTTGCCCATTTCACGATGGGTGATTTACAAGGGCACTTGCCCACACCACTCTGAGTGCTCAGCAGTTTTTGACCAAAAACAGCATGACTCCCATGATCCACCCTCCCTATTCACCCAATCTCACTCTGAGTGATGTTTCTTTGTTTTCCTGAATAAAAAAAGTCCTCAAAGGGAAACGTTTTGCCAGTGTGAAAGAAGTAAAACAAAAAACAGCAGAGGCACTGAAGGGCATCAAAATTGACAAGTTCAAAACTGTTTTGAGCAGCGGAAAAAGCATCTTAATAGGTATATTGCATCAAATAGAGAGTACTTTGAAAGTGACTGAAGTTTAAACATATAAGAATAAATACACAATTTTTATAAACAAATTATGAGTTTTTTGTTCTTTATCTTGTATATATAATAGTCATTCAGTAAGTAGGAAGTGAATGAAGGAAACTAATAATTATAATGAAAATAAATATTTATTGAGTATTTTCTATATGCCAGGTACTGTCTATTAAGCACTTTTGCATATTAACTCATTTAGGCCTCACAACCAGCTTAAGAGCTAAGTTCAATTATTATCTCCATGTTACATAGGAAAAATATGCAGAAAACTGTTGCATAAATTGTCAAAGTTTTGCAATTATTAAGCAGCCTGGATAGAAACCTGTATATATTGCATTCCAAAGTGTAGACTTTTTTTTCTTTTAAAGATGTAAGTTACAATTCAGGGTTAGGTATGCACATGGTCATTGTACAGGTAAAGTTTGGGCCTCACTTTGGTCCCCACGTCACCTGGTTTGAGATCAGGTACCTCATTGATGAAGTATGCCCCCCCAGGTCCCTCCCCTGGCAGTTTCCCACTACTGCCAATTCCTTTCTTATTGTATTATGATAATTGTTCAGGGTCTACTTATGAGTGAGAATGGGAGGTACTCAATTCTTTGCTTCTGTGATAGATCTCTGTGTATGACAGAATCTAACTCCATCCAAGTTGCTGTAAAGTTCATAATTTTGTCCTTCTTTATGGCCAAAGTATAGACTCTTAATCACTAGAAAATACTGACACTAATTGCTAATCCCCAAGAGCAATCATGTCCCTAAATCTTTTGGAGAACAATACCACGTTGACAATGATGTCAATGTAGATGAGCTCATGGTGAGAAACAAGGGTCCAGTCAGTGACTTGGGAGCCACAGTTGAGAAGGACTAGAGAAAAATGCAACAGAGAGGAAGGATCCAGGACATAGTCAGTCATGTAAACGTTCACACCACGGCATTCTTTCAGCAAATACCTACTGCTCACTACCTGGTGCAGTTCTTGGCCATGAGAATTGGGCAGTGAACAAATCAGACAAAGCCCTTATCATCTAGCAGGGGATATGACAGTCAGATATACCTGTCTTTAACATAAATTCAGGCAGTGATGTGTAGTGGTCAGAGGAGGCATCCCTGAGTAGGGTATAATAAAGGAGCTGACTCCATCTTTGATGTTTGGCTGCTGACAGCTTTCAAACTCCTCCACGCTCTTTCCCTCTTGACCTACATCAGGGGGAGTGATAGGAAAAGCCCATGTGCTACCTCCTTTGGCTCCAGTGGGAGTCAAACCACACAAGCCCCAGCCTCGGCCCCAGCTTAAACTCCTAACCACCATAAAAGCCAAATCCAATTGTCCTCTATGTTCTGAAGCCATTTTCTTAGGAGCTTGCCCAGCTCTCTACCCAGAGAACTTCAGTTGGTGAGCAGTAAAATCTCTTCATACCCTTCTAGTGCATGTGTGGTACCATCAGTCTCAACATCAGAACTGAATTTGGGGTAAGAAGTTGACCCCCCTTCCACAAGGGCAATCATAAGACAAGCGTCATCTGAGCAGGGGCCTAAATGAAATGAGGGAAAGAGAGAAGGGCAAATGAAGGTGTGACTCATAATCCCTTTAAACTCAAAGAAATTATTTAGGACTGGGAATTCTAGGAATTAGGATGGTGAATCCTGAACCAATGTGCTACTGATCTGTTCACTATCATTGCAACCTCCAGATCAGCAAAGGACACAACTGAGAAAAGTTGCATCACAAAATGAAAACTACTCTAAACTTGTAAATGGAACAGGAACACGCACTTACTTCATTGTGGCCCAGATTTACATGTGCCCTGCATAAGTCAAAGTGCATTTGCCTGACACCCAGTGATGCTCCCTTGATTATAACACAGAATAACACAGGCATAACCAGTTCTACAGTAGCCTACAGACAAATCATTCTGTAACCGTACCTTAGAATATTTAATCTACATAATTTCTGGATAATGATGTAATCATTATATCACAATCATATAATACATATAACCATATCACTTATATTTGTCTTTCTGTGAAAGAAGAAGGTAGTATTATTTTAATGTGTTCTCCTTGGCATCTGACTGAGAACACATGAACAATCTGTTGGTCAAAAACATTTCATGCATAACCACGTGGTGAACAGCTTGCAGTGAGATTTGGGAGAATCACAAGAAAAGGAGTAGTGTTTGCATACAGTGTTAAAGATCTAATAAGCAACAAGGTACTCACACAAGGGAATATCAGCAAAAAATGATACTATATTAAAATGCTCCGACTATTTCTGTTGCATACAAGTGCTAGGGATGGGAAACTAAGGAAATGGTTTGTTCAAGAAGGCTTCATAAAAGATGGCACTTCTAAGTAGCTTTGAAGGAGAAAAATCCAAATAGCTTAGGAGAGGACATTCCATCCAGAAGAAATGGCTTAAGGCCAAGAAGATAGACTGTGTTGTTCACATGGTAGCAAAAGCATTGTTATGGATTGAGTTGTGTCTACCCCAAAATTTATATGTTGAAGCCCTAACCTCCAATGGAATGGTAACTAGGTTTAGATGAGGTCATGAGAGTGGGGTTCCTTTGATAGGATCAGTGCCCTTATAAGAAAAGGAGGGAGCCGGGCTCGGTGGCTCAGCCTGTAATCCCGCGCCTTGGGAGGCTGAGGTAAGTGGATTGCCTGAGCCCGCGGGTTCGAGACCCACCGGGGCAACTTGGCAAGACCTCATCTCTATAATAAATCAAAAATCAGCTGGGTGTGGTAGTGCGTGCCTGTAGTACCAGCTACTTGGAAGGCAGAGGCGGAAGGATTGCCGGAACCCAGCAGGTCGAGGCTGCGGTGGCCGGGAGCGGCCACTGCACTCCAGTCTGGGCGACAGAGTGAGACTCCAACTCAAAAAAAAAAAAAAAGAAAGAAAAAGAAAAGGAGGAGACCAAAGTTCACTCTCTCTGCCATGTGAGGACATGGCAAGAGGGCAGCTATCTGCAAGCTAGGAAGAGGGCCTGCTGCTATGGTCTGAATATGTCCCTCCAAAATTCATATGTTGAAAACCTAACCCTCAAAGTGATAGTATTAGGAGGTGGGGGCCTTTGAGAGGTGATTAGGTCATGAGCGCAGAGCCCTCAGAAATGGGATTAATGCCCTTATAAGAAGAGCCCTAGAGAGATATCATACCCTTTCTACCATGTAAAGACACAGGAAGAAGGTATCATCTTTGAATCAGCAAACAGGTTCTCACCAGACAGTGAATCTGCCAATGTCTTGATCTTGGACTTGGACTTCTCAGCCTCCAAAATTGTGTGAAATAAACTCCTGTTATTTAAGCCACCCAGTCTATGGTATTTTGTTATGGCAGTCTGAACGGACTAATATATTCATGATAATAAATAAAGATAAAATTAAAGGAAAAAGTGCACCGAGTAGAGAACCTTGAAGCCCAAGTTCAAGAAGCCTCATTTTCTTTTAGAGTCAATTCTGAGCACTCTTACCTTCTAAGATTGACACTGAAGTCAACCAAGGCAAGGAAAGATAGTTCATTCACTACACAGCCTCGGACCTGAGTAGAAGACATGGCAGTAACAAGGAAGCTGGTGCAAGCGGTCCAAGGGAAAGGGCATTTGGGGTAGACAAGAGCTACTGCCATGGGGCTAACAACATGTTTTATAGATGAAGAAATTACAATTTACTCAGAAACTCCCTGCCAGAAAGAAAAAGAAAACCTAAGGGAATAATGCCAAGTCTCTGATACTCAGTTTAATAATGCCATCATTCTGGTTTGCACAGAACAGTATCAGTTTTAGCATTTACTATCCCACATCCTCAACCCTGGGCTTTCTCCCCTGTTCATCAGTCCCTCCTAACAGGTATTCCTCCTCAGATTTCAGAGTAAGAAAAGAGTCAGCAGAGGCTCTGGGAAACCTTAAAGAGAGACCTGGAGTTAATGGTAGAGAACTAAGCAACAGACAAAAGAGGAGAACACTTTAATAATTACCTATTTTATAAAAATGAATATTTTCCTCCACTACTAGAAAATTGCCCTTTCTGTCAGCATCCAGTTGTCTAAAAAGTAAGCACCATGATGATGGCCTTGCAAAGCTGAGGGTTAAAGCCTTGTGGCCCATGTTTAACTAAGGCTCCCTTAGAGGAGAGCAAACCCTCATTTCATAACCAGGCAAGAGTAGAGTGAGCAGAGCCTTGATGACTCAAGTATCTGGATCCTTCAGGGTAGGGGGAAATAAGGGAGAAAGAAAAAGAAAAAGGAGGCACACGACCAAGTCTGATTTTTCAGACCTTCTGTTAAAACGGCCCCGCAGATGGTTTCAAAATATAGATCCAAAGACTGTAGGAGCTGGAAGGATTCCTCTTCTCTCACACCAGTCCATTATCTTTGCTCCACAGATATGGAACTGCCCTCAAGAAAAAGGACTGACCCAGACCACAGAGCCAGGAAGGGGCAAAAGCCAAGTCTCTGATACTCAGTTTAACCTTCTTTCCTCTAAAATACATTGGGATAAAACCTACTTTGCAGCCCACAGAAATCAACAAAGTGTTAACTTGCAGTTAATTTAATCCATCACTAATTGAAGGTGGCATATCTAATTCAGTGGGTCATGACTTTAAGAAAGCCATAATGAATTACAAATTCCTTAAAAACAACAAATAAAGACTATGGTTCAACCATATATTGCTGAGACATTTAAATAAAACCTAATTTTTAATAGTAGGGAAAAAACCTAAATACCTTTTCACTTAATACATCTTCTCTTGCCAAAGAAGATCTCAATGTAATTAATATGTCTCCATCTTAAAGAGTTTTTAGAAACCATAAGAAAAAATAAAGAATGCTGGTAAAGGTAATTACATAGGCCAGTTAAAAAAATTTTTTTTCCTGAGTCCGCGGGTTTGAGACCCACCCGGGCAACTTGGTGAGACCTCATCTCTACAATAAAAAAAAAAAAAAAATTAGCCGGGTGTGGTAGCACACCCCTGTAGTTCCAGCTACTTGGAAGACTGAGGCAGAAGGATCGCCAGAGCCCAGCAGGAAAGGCTGGGCGACACAGTGAGACTCCAACTCAAAAAAAAAAAAAAAAAATTTTTTTTTAATTTTTTTTTTTTTTTTTTTTTTTGTATTTCTGCTGGAAGACTAATAAGCTGGTCAAATAATAACAGCTAGCACTGAACTCACTGGTTTACATGTATTAACTCATTTAATCCTCACAATACTATGAAACAGGGCCATTATTATGCCCCTCTACAGATGAGAAAACGGAGGCAGCAAAATTTGGCCAAAGTACACAGTTAGTTGACAGCACCAGGAATAGAATATCAGAATTCAGATTCTGGTAAATTCTGATTCAGAGCTGATCTGATTCTGGAGCTGTTACACTATACAATGCCTCTAAATCCCATTACAACACACTATAAGGCCCGCCCATCCCTTTTGTCATACTGAGTCTTTAGTTTGAACTAAATTAGCTTAGCCATCACTTAGGTATTTGCTAATTTTTCTTCACTGGAATCCGTCCCATGGTTTCATTTCCTTTGTATAATCAGGGCACTGACTACTGTATGAGTAATTAGGATTGCTAAAACAGGTTGCATGACCTTCATTAACAGAAACTCCCTACAGGCCAGGCACTGTGGCTCAGGCCTGTAATCCCCGCAATTTAGGAGGCTGAGGTGTAGGATTTCTTAAGCCAGGAATTCGAGACCAGCCTGAGCAACATAGCAAAATCTAGTTAGCCAAGCAAGGTGACACACACCTGTAGTCCCAGCTACTCGGGAGGCTAAGGCAGAAGGATCACCCGAACCCAGGAGGTCAAGGCTGTGGTGAGCCATGATTGTGCCACTGAATTCCAACTTGGGCAATAGAATGAGACCTCACCTCAAACAAACAAAACAACTTCCTAGAAAATAAATGAACTATAATGGACTCTTTAAAAACTAGTCCCCCTGTGTACACAAACTTAAGTTGTATATATTCATTTAATTTCTAAATGGCCTCAAACCTTTTCCACATATATAGTAAGATCATAAAACTGCTTCAAGGAAGGACTGTGTCACCTGTTTATTATATTTGGTCCCATTTGTCTCTCCTTCTCCCCAGTCTCCTCCTCTCTTCCAAGCACAGTCCACACTTCAATAAATGCTATAGTCCAAGAGTTATATAAAGTTATATTACTCCTGTTAAATATCAAGAGAGGTTTTGATACAACAATATTTTAAGGATTGATTCAATGCATTTACCAAAGAGTCCAACTGCCACTGTCATTAAGTAAGTGATATTAGGACATTCAAAGGACGCAAAGACCAATGATCCTCTGAAAAATGTATATTTTGGTTTTCAAAACGATGAAAGATGCATTTTTATCCTTTAAAAAAATTGCATGAGTTGAGTGGATTGCCTGAGCCCGCGGGTTCGAGACCCGCCTGGGCAGGCGAGACCTTATCTCTACAATAAAATCAAAAAATTAGCCGGGCGTGGTAGCGCGTGCCTGTAATTTCGGCTACTCGGAAGGCTGAGGCGGAAGGATCGCCGGAGCCCAGCAGGTCAAAGCTGCGGTGGCCGGGAGCGGCCACTGCACTCCAGTCTGGGTGACAGAGTGAGACTCCAACTCAAAAAAAAAAAAAATTGCATGATGCGCTTATTAAGCTGTAAATTGTACTTTCAACCTAAATAATATCAGGTGAAAAAAGGTAATATTAATTAACTAAGTATAACAACATTATGTATACAATGTTACATTACTCTCCAAAACACACTCCTAGCATTATAAGCAACCTTGTACCTGTAGTAATTCTTAACTGATAGGTTTATGTAAAGGCCCAAAGAGAAACTTGTCCAGTTAAAAGCATAATTTTACTTTTTTTTCATTTTTTGCCAAGTAGGAAAAGTATGTTTGAGACATTAGAAAACATAATTTAAACAGCATTTTTTACTAAATCTAAAATTAGCAAATTCAAAACTAATAAGGTTGATAAGTGTTTATTTAAAGTTTTTGTACATATTGATTCAATTAAAATTAATTCTTAGCTAATAACAGGTTTCAAGCTTCTTACAATAATAAAACTTAACAGATGCAATAAATGTTTGTTGAAGGCCAGGCACAGTGGCTCACGCCTATAATCCCAGCACTCTGGGAGGCTGAGGCAAGGGATTTTGGGAGGGGTTCGAGACCTTGTCTCTACAATAAACCAAAAAATTAGCCAGGCGTGGTGCTGTGTACCTGTAGTTCCAGCTACTTGGAAGGCTGAGGCGGAAAGACTGCCTGAGTCCAGCAAGTCAAGGCTGCAGTGGCTGTGAGAGTGCCACTGCACTCCAGCTTGGGCGACAGAGTGAGACTCCAAAAGTCTGTTTAACTGAATTTTATTACAGAATAATAAGATTTCTGGTTATGTGACTGCCAGTTAAAATACACACACACACACACACACACACACACACACACACACACACTGAGTGGCTCTATGGACCAGGCACTGTTCCAGAATCTAGGAATGCAGCAAGAAGACAAAGCACCTGCCCCCAGGAAGCATGCATTCCGGTGGAGACACAGGGAAACAAATATAATAAAAATAGCAAGTATTTACATAGTACTTACCATGTGCCAGACACCCTGCTAAGCATGTTGCCTGTATCAACACATTTAATCCTATAACAACCCCATGAAGAAGGTTCTCTGATTACATGCACTGCACAGATGAGATAAGATACAGAGGTTAACATACCTCAAGTTCATATAGCTAGTAAGTTATAAGACCCTGCGAGAAGTACGTGGCATTTGCAAACTGGGTGGTTTGAGGCGAGTTTACTAAAGGTTCTTTTTTTTTTTTTTTTTTTAACAAAGATGTGGGATGGGTTTAAAGAATCACAAAGGGGGAATGCAGAACCCCAGGGCACAAGCCAAGGGAGCAATGCCCACCCCAAGGTAAAGGAACAGATGAGGGTGCCGGTAGCAGGACCCGCAGAAGTGGCTACAAGGAGACCGCCACTTGGTGGCCTTTCAGGCATGCATAGAGGCCCCGGCCTGGGGAAAGGCTCTGGAGTCCTTCCGCCCTCCCGCCATTGGCTGAGACAAACAAGAAGCGGAAGCCGAGGCAAGAAAGTCCATTTTGGTGTTGCCTTTTGTCAGGCCGGGGCAGTAGATAAGATAGAGGAGAACGAACGCTGGACGTGGAAGGGCAAACAGAAAAGACATCCAGCACATAAATTGTGGCGCTGAGAAACGCTTAGGAGATCAACTCCATAGTCTGAGCTTTTACCGAGCATCTGTGGCAATTACTGGGCCTGAAAATGCTATGAAGATTTTTTAAAAAGGACAATAATGAACTAGGTTGGTGTGGAACAGAGGCCCCCAACCCCCTCCCTGCCTTTGCTTCGGCTCAGGCCTGAGGGCGGAGGGACAGACCGGCAAAGGTCCCCAGGTGGGAATCGGCTTGGCATGTTTGCCAGCAGAAGAAGGCCCATGTGGCTGGTTAAATAATGAACACAGAATGGACACAAATGAGGATGAATTGGTATGGTGACAACTGCTTCTGCAAAAAGGCAGATTTTTACTTGCTGGAGTAAATTAAACTCTGGTTAAACCCTCTCCTTGGTGTTGAGGAGGAGCTGCCACACCTTTAAAGTTATTGAAAACAATGGGGAGGGTACCAGAGGGCTGCAACCAGCATCTTAGAAGAGCAACTTCAGCCTCTCTTCAGCCCCTGCATCCGCAGTTGCCTGGATACCCTTGCAGTTCAGGTCTCCTGAGGTCGCCACACGGTTTCCAGCTGCCTTTCTAGCGCGTGAAGATTCTACCCTATCATCCTCTGCCATTTAAGGCGAGAGGCAGATTCACTGTGATCTGGGTAAATACCATTTCCAAAAAGGAAACCGGCACCCAAACCTCCTATCTTTTTATAAATTCTCCTGCACAGACGGTATAGTCTCAAAGGATGGAGGAGCCAAACTTGGGGAAAATTTTTTTTTCCTCCCCTATTTAGAAATTTCTAAATAATCTGACACAACATTTAACTTAAGTGAGGGTAGGAGGAAAAGGGGAGGAGCACTTTAAGGAAAATGTCAGATGAAATAAAGAGAAAAATGAAAAATGTAAGCTTTTGCCCCTTTGTGAGAATTTTTCTAATTCTTCTGATATTTCAAATTTCCCTGAATCAAATTATTCACTCCTTCAGTTTTTAGGTAACAGATCTTTCCTTTCCTTATAACACGACGCAGATAGCAACATGACAAAAGCAAGAACTTTTTATTGCTCAGTGTCTCAGGGTCACATGCTATTTTAAATTCCTGTTTCCTAACACCTGGGGGATAAAATAAAGTTCAACAGCTTCTTATGCGGGGGGGGGAACATTTATCCCTCACTAATAAGCAGCACTTCCAAATAAAACCTGTCAGGCTTAAGAGCAAGATGGACTCAGCGTGACTTTCTCCTCATTACTTGTCTCTCACTAGGGCTGTTAAACGATCAGAATGCACAGGGTCAGTGCATTTAAATTTCATTTCAAATTAAAATCCCAACAGAAGTCATGTCTGGCAAAGTAGGTCTTAAAATACTTCTCTGTTGGGCAGCCAAGATCTGCGAGGGGAGGGGGCGGAGATCAGGATTTGGATGGCAATACCTAATGGCCCGAAAACTCTTGAAGTCTCCATTAGGGCCATCACACAGGGCTCCAGTGAAGGTGATGACAATGAGGGGGCAAGGCCACACAGCAGGGGAACAGAGAGCAAGGACACCAAGAGCAAGCCAATTTCGCTGCCTACCCTGACCTTCCCTCATCTTGATTTTAAGCCCAGCTAACCACAAAATGAGCAAGCAACTTTTCCCCTACAGAAAAGCCCTCTGTCGTGAAAAACAACAGACAAGTGTCAATTTTCACTAAATGCTTTGTATATGAATTCACAGAGGTGGCCTTTTCCCCCCCTCTAGGTGTTTGCAACCTGGCTTTCAAAGACCAGGGAATGGCTTTGTATTCCGGCCGAGCAGCAGAGTTGCTGCTTCCTACATGGGTCCCTCCCTCTACCAAGCACACTAACCTTTGGGATAAGGAAAATAAATTATAGGGGAAAGAGTATCCCCTGGCCCTCTTATTCTCTACTAAGTTCTGTGTGGGGCTGCTTGACTGGGACTAATTGGTTTCACTCTCTTAGTGGGCTTGACAGCAGGCGTGAAGCAGAAGAGCTGACTAAATGAACCACGAGGAGAGGTGGGAGATCTGGGAATGCAGTGGCAAGTGTTGGCAGTGGGTCCTATTGCTAAATAAACAAATTCCCAATTTCCAAACTCACTCATAACTTGGCTAGCCCACTTTATAATCAATGCCCTTCAAAATCCCAAACCTCTGGGTAGGAGAAGGAAATTCTGCTGTTCGGTGAGGGAGAAAATGTCTGACACTGTCACTATCATGTCACAAGCAATATCCAAATGCCTCATGGGAGGCAAGAGCTTTCTTTTTTTTTTTTTTTGAGTTGGAGTCTCGCTCTGTCGCCCAGACTGGATTACAGCGGCCGCTCCCGGCCACCGCAGCCTCGACCCGCTGGGCTCTGGCGATCCTTCCGCCTCAGCCTTCCAAGTAACTGGAATTACAGGCACGCACTACCACGCCCGGCTGATTTTTTGATTTATTGTAGAGATGAGGTCTCGCTGCCCAGGCGGGTCTCGAACCCGCGGGCTCAGGCAATCCACTCACCTCAGCTTCCCAAAGGCGCAGGATTACAGGCTGAGCCACCGAGCCCGGCGGCAAGAGCTTTCTTAAATGAACATTTTATTTTGTATATTTAATCCCTGTCTTGCTCCAAAAATGATTTAAGATGACTTTTAAAAAGTGTATTTGCTATATTAAGACACACCTAATATGGATTAAGACTGTCCTGGTTAGAAAAATCACAGGATTACTTTACCTCAGATTAACCAATAGAAATTTCCTTCAAGCTTTTCCCCTTAAGCTTTTTTTGAGTTTAAAACCTCAAGAACAAATTAAGTTCTCTAGAATAGTTCTAAACTCCATAATAGGAATGAGAATAAAAGGGTTAAATGTGCACACCATGTTCATTACAGCCATATGCACAACAGCCAAGAGGTGGGAGCAACCAAAATGTCCCTCTGCGCATGAATAGATAAACAAAATGTGGTATATACGTACAATATTATTCAGTCTTAATAAAGAAGGAAATTTTGCCATATGTAGTAACATAGATGAGCCTTGAGGACACTATATTAAGTGAAATAAGCCAGTCACAGAACAAATACTGCATGATTCCCCTTATCTAAAACAGTCAAATTCTTAGAGGCAGAAAATAGAAGGGTGGTTGCCAAGGGCTAGGAGGAGCAGGGAACGGGTGGTTGTTGTTCATTGGACAGAGAGTTTCAGTTTTGCAAGGTCTAAACAAACAAAAAAAAAGGTTCTAGAGATCTGTTGCATAGCAGACTGCATTTAGTTAACCCTATTGTACTGTACACTTAAACACTGTTAAGACAGTAATTTTCATATTACATTTTTTTAAACCACGATACAAATTTTCTAAGTGTTAAGTGTGCTGAAAGGTAGATTTCAATGAGCATACCAACCTCTAGAAGCAGAGTTTCCAGGGCCTGGGAAGTGAAATATCCAGACTGCTCAGACCATGTTTTAGAGTAGTATTCTAACTTATTTTGGAAACAATGGCCTTGGACCATGGTTAAAAGACTCATACCAAAGTCTTGGCTATACCTTCTAGTATAACATAGACCAAGTATACTCTGCCAAATGAAATCCCATAAAAAAGTTTCATTTGACAAATATTAATTGAGTATGCCGGGAATTACACTAGATGTTAGAAAGCAACTACTGCAAGCTCCCGCTTCAAAAAGGCAATGAACTTGGGCAGAACATTGGATCGCAAAACATTCGTGGTGGCCTTGGCCACAAGATGGCGCACATAGACCATACTGCACACTTGTTCAGGCCACTTTACTCTTCGGTGGGGACAGATTTCCAAGTGCTTACTTAGGGTCTTCTGCTATCTTCTCAGTGAGTCATATTGGAGAATCTTGGTTTGGGCAGAAATAATGATAAGACCCTGCTCACCGCTGAACAAGTACTCAAAGGTAAGTGCTACAATAATACATTTACTATACCTAATAACGTAACAAGGCTCTCTCTTTTGAGTATGAATCCAAGAAGTGTTTGTGTGGCATTCTGTATCCCACGGATTTACAAACGAAGTCATTCCAAGAAAAACAAATCCTGCTAGGGCCCAAGTCTGAATCTTTGCTAAAGAAATATGTGTGGACATTATAGGAAAATCATGCTGTTCTTGAGGCTATTTAAACCCTAGTTTCACAAACGCTTACATATCTCACTTCTTGTTTCAGGGCATTTCAAAGCAAAAGAGAGAGAAGAAACAAACGTTCACACATTTTGCTGTATTCCACGAAGAACTGAACAATATGGCTTGTGATTCCTGGTAGATCTACATTTTTCTCATTTTTCTTGCTTTGACCAAAAGCTCCTATCCCTCCCAGGTGAGGGCACAGCATGAAGGAAGATACTCTTCTTTTTCTAGGGAAGAGAGGGGGAGAGAGAAATGCTATAAGGCAGCCATCACCTCTCTCTGAGCCCTGAAGGGAGGAGGTGCCTTACCAGAGAGGTTTTTCTTCTCAGTTGGTTGAAAGTCAGCCAGGGTAACCACCCTGAGCCAAGACATCAGCAGGCCTGCAGTACTGCTGCTCGCCCCTCATCCTTAGAGCTGCCTGCCAAATGCTACAGCAGGGAGCTGGCAGAGCCCCAGCCTGCAGGGACGACAGGGCCGAACTTCAACAGCTGGATACAAAAGGCCATGACCCCCAAAGAGGCCATGACAAAATGCAGGGCCCAGGGAATCTGTTCAGTGTTCATGCTGGCCAGGAAAACTGGGGAGGATCAGAAAAGCCCCAAAGAAATGCATGTCAGGAACCTACTGGGAACTACTATGCTGTATTTGAGGGCAGGAGGTGGAAGTGCTGGTAGCTTTCATAAATCCTGCCGCTGGCAGAGGTCCTACATTCTTTAAAGCATCAAGGATGCTGGCCTCTGAAGGGAACACAACCCCTTGTAAGGCAAGGGGTTGGTGAGCTTGTAATTCTGGGGTTTGGTAATTTTCACACCACAGTGTGCACAAGTTGCCGGGAGCAGCAGAACAGCCTTCCCCATCCTTTTCCAAGTTCTGCTGCTTGTTTTTTGGCCTAATGGGCCAAATTCAGACTGCATATCCCTGATGCAGCTTCTACAAAGACAGGCGTTTGGCTGATGGCAGGCAAGAAGCCTGATTGCAGATAATGTGTGTGTTCAGCAGCGATGATGAACACTTGGGACAGAGGCTTCTACTCAGAGATGTAAGAGGATAAGTGCGAGGGAGCAGCTGGAGGCAGAGAAGAGGAAAGGCCGGCCATGCACCACAGCCCAGCAGCCCAGCAGCTCCTTTCACAGCTCATTACCAGCAGAGGCTGAGGCTTCCTGTTCCTCCTGAATCTCTTTCCGCAAAAAGCACCGGCAATAAAAGCAGGCCAGGTTGCAAATTCAGTCATTTTTCAAAGACTCATAGAATGTGAGACCAGGAGGAGGGTGACAGGTTGCTGCCACACAGATGGGAACAGAGGCTGAGACCTGTCAGGGTTCACATAAGCTAGTAGTGGAGAGAGAGACAGCTCAAGCCTTCTGCCTCCTAGTCTAGGGCACTCTCTGGACAGAAAAGAAACTCCCTCTCTCTTGCCAGGCCTGTGAGTCCCCACCCCACCTCACACAGTTCCCAGAGGTGACTCCCTGCTGACCCATCGTCCAGAGCTCTGGACAGGTATAGAGGAAAGAGAATAAACTAATCCAGAACTGAAGTAATTCCTTGCTTAGTTTATATGGGGGTAAGTAAGCAGAATTTTTTAATGGTTTTGCTCTTATAAGCTAGCATTTCCTTGTATTACCAAAAATAATAAAGCAAGAAACATAGCTTTCTGATCTCTCTATTTAAAAAACTTACTAGCCGGGCTCGGTGGCTCAGCCTGTAATCCCGCGCCTTTGGGAGGCTGAGGTGAGTGGATTGCCTGAGCCTGCGGGTTCGAGACCCGCCTGGGCAGCGAGACCTCATCTCTACAATAAATCAAAAAAAAAAAAAAATCAGCTGGGCATGGTAGCGTATGCCTGTAATTCCGGCTACTCGGAAGGCTGAGGCGGAAGGATCGCCAGAGCCCAGCAGGTCGAGGCTGCGGTGGCCGGGAGCGGCCACTGCACTCCAGTCTGGGCGACCGAGTGAGACTCCAACTCAAAAAAAAAAAAAAAACGTACTATTCCCCAAATGCTGAACCTAAACCTCTCTTCGACCAGTCTTTTGCAGAAAGCCTATTCTTTTCCTATTCTAGTCTCTTGTCAAACAGCATATGGAACCCTAAAACATTCTTAATTGCTTTCACATAGGTTCTATGTTACTTTTCCAACTACATTATTTGCTATATGAGAATAACAGCCTTGTTCCTTGCTTCTCTATCTTAATGAAAACATCTGATAAGATACAATTCATAATTCTGCACATGGCAGGCATTCAGGGCAAGGGAGCAGGCTGGGACCAGCACTGCTCGTTGTAATGCAGAAATCCTTTATGATCCTGGACATGTAGAGCAGAACTCTGAGAAAACTAAGTCTGTCCTCAGAAACGTAGTCAAAGACATGACGCAAGCACTAAATCTGAACACACAGAAAATAACATCTATATTTCAAAAAAATTTTAAAGAATGCAGAAAAAGAAGACATTTATGACAGTATGTTTTTTGTGCACACTTACAGCATAATCTGCTAATTAAATTAAAGCCCCTTAATGTATGTACTAGGGCAGTGAATATACTTTGTATTCAAAAAGAATATAAATTCTAATTCCACATTCTATTTCTATAAAAATTACACTGGCTGGTAAGTGATGGTCACCTGTCTTCATTGCAGCTAAACAGAAATGTCTCGTTTATGGGTTATTCTGAATAAATTAGCTGGGAGATTTTTTTAAGTATCTAAAATACTAAGAGGTCTAACCCATATACTAGTTAGAAAGTAGAATTGTATATATCTGCTGTATCAGAAAGTTCATAATTCTCCTATCTCATGGTATTTAACTTCTACATTTTATTTAAAAATCAATAACATCTAGGACCTTTAAATTTCTAAATCCCTATTGTCAAATTTGGCTTATATAAGACTTGAACAAAAGCACACAATGCCATGTCTATCCAAGTCCCTGTATATCAATAATACTTTCTTCAGTGAATTAAATTCAAAAGAATTTTTCAAGACTAGCAAAATATTTAGATCTTACCTAAAAAAATCTAGTCCTTTGTTCACACCCAAATGTGCATACTGCCAGTGTCAAATGATGGTAATTAATTCCTGGCTGATATTTTCTGTGAAACAAATTGGTATTTTTCAGGGCAATTTCCTAGTGTGAAAATGTCCACACAAACAAAATTGCATTTTGATCAAATTCCCACGTTGGTCACCTTGGCAAAGCCCTCAAAGGCCAGGGCAATATAGCAACAACTTCAACTCCTGACCTCAGCCTTTCAGGGGCCCTGTAACAAACCAGGGCAGAGTCTGCACACTCCATGGAAGAAACACAATAAGGATTTCAACCTCAGATAAAGCCCTTCCAGTTTTTCTCAGCAAACTCCTGGCATGCAATATAATGATTCTGAGACACTAAGAAAAACTGGTGTTTTTTCCCTTTCCATTAGTTAGTCCCAAAGTACTATTCCCCTCCCCTTGGAATTTTTAACTGCAGAATCCTTTGAGTATAAATAAGTCTGTATTCTTAGGCTCGAGAATCTGTTTAATAAACCATGAATTTTTAAGTCAGCATCATATTCTAGTTGCATAAACTGAGCACTCAAGGGAAACATTTCTGGAATAAGGTAAAGGGCGATCTGTAATAGGGGTTATAAATTTCTGTTTAAATTTGCCATGAGTGATTACACTCAGTTTTAAAAAATAATATGGTGGGAAGACACATAGAAGGTAGGCAATTGGTCAGGGTAGAGGCTGGAGGGACATTATTGTTGATTATGAGAGAGTTTACTAAAATCAGTACCATGAAAGGTCTGAGTTTGGATAGGAGACTGGGGTATGGAGACTTTACAGGAAGAAAGAAGCATCTGGACAAATCAGTCCATGGCCAAAAGAGCTGGAGATGATATCACTGAAGATACCTCTCTCTTCAGAAATTCTCTGATTTTCTGAAGAAGATTGAATCAAGAAACAATTTTGGGTATGACTTCTCTTTGATCTTCCAAAACCATCAAAAAGGGAGATATTTTGCAAGTGATTAAAAGATAGTGTTTTGCCCAGCCATTACTAGAAGTAATACTCACCTAGAAATCAGAAGATTAACTCTAATTACCCCATTAATTCCATCACAACACAGATCTCATGAGGGCAGAGCCTGTGTCTTGCTCACCCACCATTCCCAGCACATAATGCCTGGCACATAGTAGGTGCTTAGTAAATACAGTTGAAGGAGTGAATGAAAGCATGAACTATGTAATCTGTGCAGTCTGCCACACTTTTGGCCAAACCTCACCCCAAATACAGGGCCAGAATGAACCAAATCCTGTTTCAGAAGCAGTGTTCTATCTCTCCAATGTCCAGGGCCAGGTTAATGACTCTGTAAGAGACAGGCTTCCAGAAGCTTCCAAACTGGCCACTACTAGGAATGGTGAGAAAGCCATAATGCCATTTGGGGCTCCTCTATTAACTAATCTGGGGTCACCAAAAAGACCTCAAACAGCATCCTGCTCCTTGCCCATTATAACCCTAGGAATGCTTTCCAATTCCATTTCCTTTCATCCATCGGCTCCCTCCCCAGGCCCTGCTCTCCTATGTTTGTGGTTTGCCAGGGAATTGGACCATATTCTCATAGACCCAATTTTCTAATTCTTCAGACTCCTGCTTAAGAAAAGGTCTGGAACCCTGAGGCCTCTGAGGATTCCTGAGTGAGTCCTACAGACCGGGAAACTTATTCTTTCAAGTCAGACTAAAGGCAAAGGAGCTAGACTGGCAGTAACATTAACCCAAAATCACCAGCTAAATTTACTACATTATTTACTGCTCATATGGGTGGCCATCTGCCGATAGAAGATAATCATTAAAAATGATCAAAGAAAGAAAAATGGTATTTTACATCTTAGGTTCCCCATCTGGCTAAAAGTATTAATTTTTTTACCCTCACATTTAGAACTAAAAGAGGGAGAGAGTGTGTATGTATACATATATACACCTATGTAAACACACACATACATACTTGAGTTTTTAACATATTTGTGGAAAGATACTTAAAATTCACTTATTTCTTTTATTATATAAATCAATAGAAACCCACTCTTCAAGTTTAAACTGTTAAACTCTTCAAATATTAAATTGTTACACTGAGGCACTTACACTTAGATAAATACATGTATACGTGTTTGGATATGGAGAGTTATCATTTGCCAACTTTGTTTCAGTGCTTTCACAGCAGATGAGGTTTTTAGTATACTTTTAAAGATAAAGATTGGAATATACCAGCGTTTATAGCAGAATTATTCACAAGAGCCAAAAGGTGGAAATGACCGAAGTGTCCATTGACAGGTGGATGGAAAAGAAAACAGAAATACAATAGAGTATTTTTTTAGCCTTAAGAAAGAAGGAAACGCTGTCACATGCTACAACATGGATGAACCTTGAGGATATTATGCTAAGTGAAATAAGCCAACTGCAAAAGGACAAACACTGTATGCTTCCACTTATATGAGGTAGCTAGAATACTCAGCTTCATGGAGACACAAAGTAGTCACCGGGAGCTGGGAGGAGGGAGGAATAGGTAGTTACTGTTTAATAGGCACAGCGTTTCAGTTTGGGGATGATGAAAAAGTTCTGGAGTTAGAAGACGGCAATCTCCATATAGAGCAACCACTGCCATCTTCCAACTCCAGAACTTTTTCATATATATATATTCAATAACATGAATATACTCAGTACTATTGAACTGTACACTTAGAAATGGTTAAAATGGTAAATTTTATGTTACGTATATTTTACCACAACTTTTTTTAAAGATAAGGATTAGGAAAAAGGATCAGAGTACAAGAGTAGCTTCCCTTCTCCTCCCTCTCTCTCACATACCCTCTGAGAGCACATACTAGAATTCTCAGTTCTGTGGTCCCAAGACAGTTCAGATGGTGCTTTATACATAGCTATACTTCCCACTGCTCTAAATACAGTGATTTGCAGCTGGCAGGGATTCATTAAGCATTTGCACTGAAAAGGAAAAAAACACAGGTAACGAACAGTTGGAAAGATTTTTTTTTTTTTTTTTTTTTAGAACAGAGCTGGAAATACAGGGTATAAAATGTTCTGATAAATGAGCTAGAATGTTGGCAGATTGGAAATCAACAAGTCTTGGTCTTTAGAGTAACTGAGAATCAATGAAAGGATAGAAAACTTTTTCTTTAATAACAACTTCTATTATAATAGGAAGAAAAAAGAATTCAAGCATGTAGAAATGAAATAAGCTTGAGTTAATTTTTTAAATAAACTATAACAAGAGATCAAGAAATGAGCTATCAAGAAGGAACTGACAACTATTTTACCTGGAAACTCTGATTACATAACAGTATATTTTTACATCATATTGACTGTCCATTCAGAGGAGGCTAGAGTGTCCCAGAACATGGGGCACCTATTTTCTCACATGTGAGCACAGGCAGAAATGATGCCAACAATTCCTTCTTAGAAAAGACAGCATGTTACAAATACAAATGCACTCTGTGGCTCAACAGGGTAAAAAGAGGTTAAATTTAAAAATCCTAAAGCAGCACCTTTGGCCTAAAGCAATTTTACAGAACAATCACTAAGATGATAATCTCTCTATAATTTCTTCCCTACGGCTATGGCTGGTTTCAACTTGACTGTTGCAAACAGGACAATCCATTTTGCCTTTTTAAAAATCTGCCTCTCGTCATTCTATCTCATACTCACTTCCTTTCTGGTCTAATTCTTTACTGTGATGACTCATAGAGTTCTATTAATTCAGCACCACACTTTGACCACTGGAGGCCCACATCTAAGACTGAACTTATTTCTACCCTGTTAAGATGTTATCCTAGGCAGAGGCCACCAAGGGGAGCAGGTAAGATATGCCTGCTGGGCTATAGACATGGGAAAGGAGATGAGAATTCTGCCTGCTTTTCATCAAACTTCATCTTTTTTAATTAAGTTAATTAACCCAGAAATTCTGGGTTATTATCTCAGGCAGCTTGCCTGAGCCCCAAGTATCTGGACTAAACTGTCCCCAGGTGCTGCTACCCAGTTGGGAAAAAGAGGCTCTGACTGTCCTGGGCCATGGATATTGAACTTCTATTAAGAATAGATTAGGGCAAAGTAAGGTTTCTTAACCTCAGCATTGAAATCAAGCAAGGGCCACTCTTAGAGGCCTGCCAGTCTCCCTCCCAGCATGAAAATAAAGAGAAATTTAAGGTCCTTCAAGGGAAATTCCAGGTACTTAACTAGCCCTGCAACCAGCAGTTAGGGAAGTGAATGAATAATTCACTAAGCAAGAAGGCAATAACAGTTTAAACAAGTCATCCAAGTAAGTTACATTCAAAAGATGTTTGGCTATCTATAGAAACTAAAAATAACACCTTGACATATGTCCTTGAGTTGTTTTCAAGAAACCTGGACCCCATCAGATTAAAATGCTGGCTACTGTGGTGAAGACCTCAAATAAGGGGGACCTGAGGACTGAACGCTGACCACCATTATTTGTTCTAGATTTCTTCCTGAGGGACCTAGAGAGGGCCAACGTCTACAGGCCAACCCTTAACATCCCTTTCTGTTGACCCCAAGTTTTTAGACAAAGCCTTGCTTTTTTGAACTAATTGAAAAAAGAAAAAAAAAAAGAATATGACCTGTAAGACCTCATTTCAAGATATCCCACCTTTCAGGGCCAAACCAATGTATAACCTGATGTATTGATTTATGATTTTGCCTGTAATTTCTGCTTTCCAGAAATGTACCCCGCCTTTAAAAATTCTTGCTTTGTAAGCCACTGAAGAGCTCAGTCCTTAAGCATTATCCGCATGATTCTCCTTGCTTGGCACCTTAAAATAAATACCTCACTTCTCACTGCAAATCCCAGTATCAGTGCTTGGCTTCTTTTGCATGATGGGAGAGAGGACCCAATTTCAGTTTGGTAACATTACTGACATCCTGAACCAGATAACACATTGTGGGAGTCTGTGTGTTGGAGGTTGTTTAACAGCATCCTTGATCTCTCCCCACTAGATACCAGTAGCATCCCCTAGATGTACAACCAAAAATGTATCCAGACATTGCTAAAAGTGCCCCCGGGGAGCAAAAATTGCCACAGCTGAGAACCACCTGTCTACTACCATCAGAACCTTCTATCTGGATGTTCTTCCCATAGCCCACCCACCACTATTCCAGAGAACATGCAGAAGGGGATATCAGATATATCCAGAAGGGGCCATCAGCAGACAGCTGAGCAGAACTCAGGTTAGAAATATTAAGAATCTGTCCATGAGGAAGCCACCTGGCCTCCACTTCAGTCCCTAAGCTAAAAGAAGAGAATAAGAAGTATTTGCAACACCCATCTCTTGACTACACAGAGCCTGCACTTCACTAGTCGCCGTCTCTCTCACCCTCTTCTTTGCCAGCATGTGAGCACCAAGGAGACAGCTCTCTGCAGGGAGTAGTGGCCCTATCAGGACCTGGCCTGCACCAATGGAACAGAAGCTCTGTATTGTAGTCCAGCCTTGCAACGCACTGGTTATTAGACTTTGGGCAAGTCACTTAATTTTGCTAGATTTCTTTTTCCTCCGCTGTAAAGTGAAAGAGCCAGTCATAGCCCTTGTCTGAGGTTGCTTCTAGGTCTAAAGTACTGCTGCTATTTTAGGAATGAGGTGCTTAGGGAGGGGTAAAGGAAAGAAGAGAGCAGATGAAGGCAGAGGAACCAAAGAAAGCAATGGAATACTCTTAGGTAGCTGCTTGGTGTGCAGAAGGGAGAGCATGAGCTAGGTTTTTAAGAAAAGTCAAGGAGTTCAAGCCCATTGGCAATAATCAAATACAACTGCTAGGACATAAGGAAGGAAACATTTATATGAGGGAGCTTTTTATATTTTTCAGTACTCCCTACATCTTTACCCATCATAATTTTGTTTTTCTGTTCAGATTTGATACCACTCTCCTCTATTTGCATTATCTTTCCCTCACTTTACGACCATATTTCCCTTTCTCCCTATTCTTTTCTCAGCTCCCTTAACTTATTTTAATGGATTATAATGATTCTGTCTCTGTGGCTTTCTTGCTTACTTGCGCTCTCTCTCTTCACCTCCTTCCTTTTCTTCCCCTCCCTCCCTCTTTTTCTTTTTCTCTTTCTCCCTCTCTTTCTCTGACCTTCTTCACCATAAGAAGGAAGTAGGTCACCAGCCACAGCCCTGGATTCTATCTCCTCATAAAATTCAAGTCTATAGAAGGAAAGACAAGCTGTGTTCTGAAGGATGACGCTTCCACATGTAATAGCAAGGGGTTACACAGGTGCCCAAGCCACATGCTAAGTTCCTGCTTAACAATATGAATTGATAACACCAATGAAAGGAGCCATTTTATTCCTTTCAGAGGACTCAAGTTATGACCACATTGACTTGACAAATGACCATCATTAACCTAAGGTGAGGAACTCCTAGTAAGGCAAAGGCACTGACTTATTTGCAAGGCAACTGTATCTGAAACAACCAGACCATAGTATAGAGATGGGCATAAACATCTTAGAGAACCCCAGCATGGGCCTGCCTATGTTAAGCAGAGTATCTTGGCTGAGCTGGCACCTAGCAAATTGGGTGAAGGCCATAGGTTCCTTATGAAATACTGTATCACAGCTGTGCCAGGCAAATGACTTTCCAAAGTAACACATTGTACTGGGCCTGCTACCTGACATGTAAAGACCAGGAACGAAAGTTTCAGGGTTCTCTCACAGCCAGTTCAACCCTCACTTTGCCTTCCATCCTTCCCACACTGGTGGGCCAGAAATGTTATCACTTGCTATTTAGGAAGAAGACACAGTCTCTAAAGGAGAGCTCATTAGAATGCTGGACATGAAGGAGGGTAAATCATCAACTAGATTTACTCTAAATGAGTCAAATCAAATGGAACATGAACAAAACCTCTAATCAGTCACAATCAAATCAAAAGAGACTTCCTGGAGAGTAACAGCCAGATGGGAAGTTAATGTTGTTCAGACCATTAACATTCCACTAATGCTCACTGCTTTCTTAACAAGCAAATGGAACCAGGTTTGGTAGAAGAAAAATGCAGGCATATACACTTAAAAAAAACACAATGACTTCATGTAGAGACAGGTGACTGCTGAAGACATTTACCTAAGGAAGTCCCTTTCCTTGACCACCCTGACCGTACCCAGTAGCCCAGCTTTCCCTTTGGCTTTTTTGGGGAAGAGTTTTATTGAGATATAATTCACATACCATTCAATTAATCCATTTCAAGTGTACAATTCAATGGTTTTAGTATAGTCACAGAGTTGTGCTGCAACCATCACCACAACCAATTTAAGAAAATTTTCATCACCCCACAGAGAACTCTTACCACGGACTGAATATTTGTGTCTCCACAAAATTCCTATGTTGGAACCTCGATCCTCAGTGTGATGTATTTGGAGATTGAGTCCTTGGGGGTGATTAGGTCACATGGATGGAACACACATGATGGACTGGTGCCCTTATAAGAAGAAACAGCGACTGGGCTCGGTGGCTCAGCCTGTAATCCCAGCACTTTGGGAGGCCGAGATGAGTGGATTACCTGAGCCCACGAGTTTGAAACCCACCTGGGCAAATTGGTGACACCTCATCTCTATAATTAAAAAAAAAAAAAAATTAGCCGGGCATGGTAGTGCGCGCCTGTAGTTCTGGCTACTTGGAATGCTGAGGCAGAAGAATCACTGAGTCCAGCAAGTCAAGGCTGCGGTCGCCGGCAGCGTGCCACCACACTCCAGTCTGGGTGACAGAGTGAGACTCCAACTCAAAAAAAAAAAAAAAGAGTAAAGAAGAGATAGGAGAGAGCTTGCGTTCTTGCTCTCTGGTCTCTGTTATGTGAGGTACAAGAAGATAATTGTCTGCAAAATGGAAAGAGGGCCTTCATCAAGAACTCTACCATGCTGGTATCCTGATCTAGGACTTCCAGCCTCCAGAATTGTGAAAAAGAAATTTCCATCGTTTAAGCCATCCATCTATAGTAATTTGTTATAGCAGCTTGAACAAACTAAAACAATTTTGTTCCCTTTAGCAGCCATTCCTCAATCCCTTCAGCGCCCCCAAACTTGGCAACCATGAATCCACTTTCTGTCTTTGTAGATTTGCCTACAGTGGACTTTACTTATAAATGGAAACATATTATACATATATAATATGAATTTTTTGTGTGACTGGCTTCTTTCACTTAGAATAATGTTTTCAAAGTTCACTCATATTACAGCACATATCATCACAGAGCCTCCTCCCACTTATGACAAGGTTATCTCCTGTTGAAAATATCATAAATTGAAAAATCATTTAACATACCTAACCTACCAAACATCATAGCTTAGCCTAGATTACCTTTAACATGCTCAGAACATTTATGGTAGCCTACAGTTGGGCAAAATCATGTAACCCACAGCCTATTTTATGATAAAGCTTTGAATATCTCATGTAACTTTTTGAATACTGTATTAAACTTATAGTCACTTCCCTGGTGACTGATGATATTGAGCATCTTTTCATGTGATTATTTGCCACTGGTATGTCTTCTTTAGAGAGATGTTTATTCATACCCTTTGCCTATTTTGACATGTCTTTTTATTATTGAGTTGTAAGAGTTCTTTATATATCCTAGATACAAGTCTCTTATCAGTTATATAATTTACAAATATTTTCTCCCATTCTATGGGTTGTTGTCCCACTTTCTTGATAGTGTCTTTTAAAGTACAGCAGTTTTTAATTTTTATGAGGTCCAAATTATCCATTTTTTCTTTGTTTACTTGTTTTTCTTTGTTTACTTGTGTTTTGGTGTCACGTTTTAAGATCAACTTCTTTTTAAGCAAGCTTTTCCCAGCTTGTGTCTCTCAGTCTTGGGCATTGATTCTTTTCCACTTTAGCAGCAGGGTCTCTCCTAGGCCTGACTCACTTATGGAGACATGGAGACATGGCAGACCACACAGCCCACAGGCAATGTGAGACATGAATGGATTTTCACACCCCACTGAATCCTGCTGTTCTCTGATTATCACTTTGATTATTACTGAACACTCATAGGTCTAGGTAAGGCTTTTATGCTTCTGGAGGCTTTCAGAGTTATTAATGAAACCTTAAAATAGCTTTGAAGGCTATAAAGGAAGGTGATTTCCCCCCTGATTCTGAGATAAGAAGACAATTAAGAAGTTATTGCCGAGACAAATAACTTCCTTCAGAGGAACTCTAACCTCTGAAATTCCCTCACTTTGGCCACTTAGGAAAAAAGAGACAGAAATCAGGCAAAGTGTGACAAAGAGGAGTCAAGGCACACAGCATGTGAGGACCGACTAAAGCTCAATATTTACATATCATCGCTCACCTGAATTACTATAATCATCTCCTAACATGGTTTCTCCTCACCACCATGCCCTCTGACTACACACCATGCTGCAGCCAGAGGGCTCTTATTTAAAAATCTGCTTATATCAATTGGCTCATCAATGCATGCAGGACTTCTCCAAAATTCGAAATTTTCAGAAATGTTATATCCCCAAATGCTTCTTCAGTCCATTTGCTCCAATTATATCTCATGCTTCATACATATTCAAGTCTCCTCAAATTTCTCCCACTTTACCTAAACCATTTGAACACTGAAACTTCCTTCACTCTGCAATGCACTTCTTCTCCACATAGCAGACTCCTACTCACATGTGAAGGCCCAGACAATGTGGGCCCCTAGTGAAGCCTTCCCTGCTTTGCCAGACAATGAATAGACTCTGCCTGTATGGCACCCTTGGCATTTTCTTCATAGTTCTATTATTATTATAACCCAGAGACAACTGGAATCACACTCCCCTTTATGCTCCAGTTACCACTGACTCACACAACGACTCCACATCCTGTGACAAATTCAGTTCCCATCCAAGATTTCTGAAATCCCTAGAAGGTAAGGGGATAGTGGTGATTACCCTATGGACACTGTTACCTATGACTTTCTTTCTTTACTGAGTTCTTGTTCTCTGCTGTCTAGTGGCTATTCCTTACTTCCACAAACATGGACCCTAATTCCTTATACTGACTTCCACTGAATACTCTGCTAGGCAGCCTCTACGACAGCCCCCATTGATATCTGCCTACTAGTATCCCTGGACTTGTACAATCCTTTCCTCATGCGTAATGTGCTTGTAACCAATAGAATATGGCAACATTGAGGGTTGTCACCTTCCTGGTCGGTACTTTTGTCCTGCTTGCAGACTTCCTCTGGCAGGCTGGACAACTGCGTAGTAAGGAACTTAGAATAGTCTTCTGCCAACAGCCAGCAAGGAACTGAATTGAATCCTGTCATGATCTATGTGAATGAGCTAAGAAGCAGATATTACCCCACTCAAGTCTTCAGATGAGACCCCAGCACTAGTTGACACCTTGACTGTAGCATTGTGACTGCAGCCATGACGTAGTGTAATTAATTGTTTATATGACTGTCTCCCCCACTAGACTGAGTTTTTCAGGGAAAATGACTGAGTTTTATTCACTTTTATAGCCTCAGTGCATGGTAAAAAGTTCAGCCAAGATTCAGGATGGGCACAGCGTATCACACCTGTATTCCCAGCTTTAAGAGGCTGAAGTAGGAAGATCACTTGAGCCCAGGAGTCCAAGACCAATCTGGGAAACATAGCAAAACCTCATCTCTACAAAAAGTTAGCCAGGCATGATGGCACACACCTGTTGTCCCAGTTAATCAGGAAACTGAGGTGGAAGAATTGCCTGAGCCAAGGAAGTTGAGGCTGTGGTAAGCCGTGATCATGCCACCGCACTTCAGCCTAGGTGACAGAGCTATATCTTTACTCAAAAAAAAAAAAAAGAAAACAGTCAGGATTCAGCAAATGTTTACTGAATGCTTATTCATTTCATATCATTACACTAAACATTTTTAAATTAATTATTAATGCATTATTAATTCACAGGAGAACCACTGCTGGACGATAAGTAAAACTATCCTATATTGAGATTTTTCAAGTATTTCAAATAAGTAAAACTCTTTTGAATAAGTTCAAGAGAAACTATTGTTCTGATAAATCCAATGATCCAGCATGTTATGAGGCTCAAAATGTATTAAGTAACTACTCTTAAAAAGCATATGATCCATATTACTAGATATTCTGCAACTTGCAGCAAGGGGTTAGGGAGCAGTGTATGTTAGATTTTCAACTTAGAAAACAATTGCCCAGGAATTCCAATCCTAGAAATTTATCATAAGAAAATAAAATATCAGCATCAACATTTTTGAAAGTAAGAAAATGGAAGACCAAATATCCAACAACTGGGGCAGGTTAAGAAAATCACACATTGTATTAACCGTGATTAACTGATCTTACTAACTAGAAAAGATGTCTAACAATATAGTCATATCTGAAAAGAACAAGTAAGCAAAACAATATGTAAATTTTTATAAAGATGCATTTGCCGATATCTATGTATACATATACATAAAAAAATGGAAAGATATGCACCAAAATGTTAATAAATAGCAGTTGTCATAGGTGATCTTTATACTTTTCTGTTTCTCAAATGTTTTGCAATGAGCTTTGTTTTAATCAAAAATATTTAAAACTGTTTTAAAACAGAAGAATTCTTTACTATTACACTAACTTAGCAAACATGGATTACCAATTGAATATTTACTATATTAATATTCTGGAATGTAAAAACACCTCATATATTCTATCACATGTTACTTTTTAAAAACAACTTTAGGCCAGGTGTAGTGGCTCACACCTCTAATCCTAGCACTTTGGGAGGCTGAGGTGAGAGGATTGCTTGAGTCCAGGAGTTTGAGACCAGTCTAAGGCAACATATGAGACCTCGTCCCTACAAAAAATTGAAAAAAAAAATTAGTCGGGTATGGTGGCGATTGCCTGTAGTCCCAGCTACTTGAGAGGCTGAGGCAAAGGATCTCCTTAACCCAGGAAGTCGAGGCTTGTGGTGAGCCATGATAGCACCACTGCACTCTAGCCTGAGCGACAGAGTGAGACTCTAACTCAAAAAAAAAAAAAATTTATTTTATTTTTTGAGTCAGAGTCTCTGTCGCCCAGACTGGAGTGCAGTGCCGCTCCTGGCCACTGCAGCCTCGACCCGCTGGGCTCCGGTGATCCTTTCGCCTCAGCCTTCTGAGTAGCTGGAATTACAAGCATGCCCTATCACGCCCAGCTGATTTTTTGATTTATTGTAAAGATGAGGTCTCGCCAAGTTGCCCAGGTGGGTCTCAAACCCACGGGCTCAGGCAATCCACTCACCTCAGCCTCCCAAAGTATGGGATTACGGGCTGAGCCACCGAACCTGGCTTTAAAAAAAAAAATTTTTAAGTTGGCTTACTTGAGCCTCTCAAACTTTGTGAAGTAAAGCTTATTAAGTCCATTTTACAGACATTAAATGACTTGCTCAAGTCATATACCAAGTAAGTTAAAAAATCCAGATCTAGGGGATATGATTTTTTTACTCCCAAAGCAGAAAGATGTTGCAAATGGTTCCAGATGCAATTGGTTATCTCAGATAGCAGAATAAAGAATGACCATAAAAATAAGGATTAAGAATGTTTTCTGGACTTTCTAGTAATCTGAGTAATTCTTTTTTAGCAAATACTCAAAGTTACTGAATAAATTCACTTTCTGTGTACTTTACTAGGAAAGTTTCCCAAGTTTTTGGTTAGCTAGTCTTTTCACGGTCCAACAGATAAGTGCAGACCAAGACATAGAACTCCCACTGCATCACCACAGATAAAAAAAATCTAGGCAGAGAATTTAGGAAAAACAGTATGCAGGCAACCAGGAAGCTGTGAACCTCCACCCAGCCAGAGGTCTGATCACACCACTTAGTGGAGACCAACACTGACCACCACTTCACTGACCACTCTTTTAAGTCAGAAAAACAGCACTTCTAGACACATGCATTCCTAAAGCAAGCAAAGGGGATAAACACACAGAATGGGCCTGGACATGAGACCCCTTGTGGCTAAGCCAACCTGGGACCGAGGCTGACCAGATCATCTCTCAAGAGTGGAGGTAACTCTTCCAGGAGCACTCAATGTGGAGAAGCTCTCTTTCCACCAGCAGCAGAGCTGTTCTTTGTTGCTCCCATCAGGGCAAGACACAGGGGCTGAGCCTTTGCCAAGGACAGACTGCAAGTGTTTGGCAGAGAGGGCACAAAGGAGGAGAGGGAGAACTTCCTTAAAGTCTGGCTTTGTACAGACCTGTGTAATGACAAATTAGGAAGGAAACAGAGCAGAAGAGGAGACGTGAGGTGTGAACGGTGAGCAATTTTAGACAGAAAGGCTAGCATTTTTCTGAAATTAGCATATCAGTTTTGGTACCAAGAAGTGCCCCTTGGGGCTCAGATCAGCATTCGGGTGTGGACCAGTCAGCCATGCAGAAGAGGATCAGCAGATAAGCCAAGAAGCGTCCAGATGGACCAGGACAGAGACAACTCCCTTGGCTGCTCCACACTGAGGAATTAACTAACTCCTCAGGGAGAAGGGATTGGATTTAATATCAGACACGCCAGAATGCTATTGGGAGCTTATGGATATATATTAGTAATTAGTCTACTGTTCAGTGAACTGTATGCAGATGATACTACACTGAGGGTTTAGTTATTCTCAACCAGCTTAGGTATTTTCTAACAGTTTCAAACCTGTTCATAATCATTACCAAATACCTATCTATAGGAACTGGTAAATCAAAGATAATATAACAGCTAACACATATTAAATGCTTATTATGTACCAGGCAATGCTATTAGCCTGTTATTTTACACATATTCATTTATTATTATCTCCATTTTGCAGATAAGAAAACAGAGGCAGGGAGAGGTTAATTAATGTCCCACAGTTAGAAAATTACAGAGCCAGAATCTGAACCTAGGCAATCTCTCTCCAGAGGGCAATGTGGGAAACCATATCGCACCAAGTCACCTCCAACCCGCTCATGTCCTCAAGACCCTGGGACTCTGAGTGAATAAACCAGGTGAACGGCACTCCTCACAGAACGAGGTTTGAAGAGTTTTCTGCACATTATATAATTTAAAGAAACCTCTGTTAACATTAACCACTCACAAAATTTAGATCAAAGAAAACAACTTAAATTCCACAGAAGACACATAAATAAGTTGAGGGGCGGTGGTTCGTGAGGACCAAGAGGGTGGATGCCTCTATAGAGGAGGCAGCCACCATGATCTGCTGATAACTGTCTCCCTAAAGAGCCAGTTTTGCCGGTTCTCACGATTTTTACAGAAAGGTTGGAAATGCAGACTCTTATGCAAAATTCCCCAACTTTCAAATCTTGGCAGTCATTCAAAATTATTTTTTGCTGAATGATGAGCCCAACAAAACCTATCTGCAAACACAGGCTGCCGCCTCTGTTCTAGATTCATTGCAGTTCTCAGCAAACAACTCAGTAACAATCTACTGAATGGCAGAGTACTGGAAATTAGTAGAAATTCTGAAATGTTAGGAAGATAGTCTTCAATACATAAATATATACAGTGGTTAGAATAGGTCTGGTTATGTCTAGTGACAAGTACACGGATCCAAACATCTCTCAAGATTCCTTTTTTTTTTTTTTTTGAGTTGGAGTCTCACTTCGTCACCCAGGCTGGAGTGTAGTAGCATGCTCGTGGCCACTCCAGTATCTACCTGCTGGGCTTTGGCGATCCTTCCGCCTCAGCTTCCAAGTAGCTGGAACTTACAGGCGTGCACCACCATGTCCAGCTAATGTTTTGATAAATTGTAGAGACGAGGTCTCACCATGTTGCCCTGGCTGGTCTAAAACCTGCGGGTTCAGGCAATCCTCTTGCCTTGGCTCCCTAAACTGCTGGGATTACAGGCTTGAGACATCGTGCCCAGCCTCAAGATTCCTATCTGCTGAAGTACATGAATGTAGCCATGGACACCTGAACCAAGCATCTCCAGTGTGGAGTTGGGCAACCCAGATAGTATGTAAGAATATCCACTGGTGTGCAGGAAGAAAACATTCAAATCTATATTTCTATTTTTTCCATCCTTTTAAAGTTTAATTTCTTATATATGACCCAGAATGTTCACAATATAAAGTAATATATGCATATATTCTTCAAATGACAAATATACATAACAAAAGAAAACAGATTTAATAATAGCTAAAACAGGTACTCCAACACTGGTAACAAAATATATTCAGGCAAAGAAACTGGCCATAAAATCCAAGAAATCCTGTCTAGATGGTCACGAAATCCAAGAAATCCTGTCTACATGTCATATAGAGAAACTAGATGCACAATATTAAATCAAGAAGCTTGGGTTGGGTACGGGCTCATGCCTATAATCCCAGTACTTTGAGAGGCAGAGGCGAGAGGATTGCCTGAGCCCAGGAGTTCAAGACCAGCCTGAACAACTTGGCAAGACCTCATCTCTACAATAAATCAGAAAGAAAAATTAGCCGGGCATGGTGGCATACATCTGTAGTTCCAGCTACTTGGAAGGTTGAGGCAGAAGGACAGTATAAGCCCAGCAAGTTGAGGCTGTGGTGGCCGTGAGCATGCCACTGCATTACAGCCTGGACAACAGAGTGAGACTGTGACAAAAAAAAGGAGGGAGAGGGAGAGGGAGAGAGGGAGAGAGGGAGAGAGGGAAGGAGAGAGAGAGAGAGAGAGAGAGAGAGAGAGAGAGAGGGAGGGAGGGAGAGAGAGGGAGGGAGGGAGGGAGAGGGAGGGGGAGAGAGAGAGAGAGAGAGAAAGAAAGAAAGAAAGAAAGAAACAAAGAAAGAAACAAAGAAAGAAAGAAAGAAAGAAAGAAAGAAAGAAAGAAAGAAAGAAAGAATGAAAGAAAGAAAAAGAAGAAGCTTGACCCTTTAGTCCCTAATCCACTGCTTTACAGCAGTGCTCCTATGAAACCTCCAGACCTGCAGAAGGCACGGCTCTTGAGGGTAAAGGCTGATTCTTCTCTACCTTCTATGCCAGATGCCCAGCACAGAGTAGGCATTTAATGCACACTCTTGCTTGGGTGGTCAGTTTTATTAATTTGCATGTCTGGCCTCCAACCCTAATACCCAGAATAATTCCAATTTTAAGAGTGGTTATATACTTGTTTTCCCATGGAACTTCACTTGGGCTTGCTTAAGCCTGATCTACTAAAGACACATGGATCACCCCTAAGTAAGAGAGAAAGGAAGAGTACCAGGAAGAGTTTTTTAGCAATGAGCTGCTCTGATAGATCTTTAAGGACTTCACACATGACAAACTCAGGCCCTTTATTAACAAGTTTAATTTCCCTACATTCCACCTGGAAAGTAACAGCAAGCAGCAGTTTAATTACACAATGTATTCTCCCTTTTTTACACTCTTCACTTGCCCCTTCTTCCAAGTTGTCCTATAAATCCTTACTTTAAGCTTACAGTATTTTTTTAAGAAGGGGGTAATATTTTTTAAAGTAACATTATTGTTGGCTATAAAAATTAAATATGCACATGTTAGAAAAAATAAAAAGGAAAAAAAATGGATACATGTAACAAACACTTAATGTGATAGGTTTAAAAATGAATGACTGCCGGGCTCGGTGGCTCAGCCTGTAATCCCGCGCCTTGGAAGGCTGAGGTGAGTGGACTGCCTGAGCCCGCGAGTTCGAGACCCGCCTGGGCAAATTGGCGAGACCTCATCTCTACAATAAATCAAAAACCAGCTGGGCGTGGTAGCGTGCGCCTGTAGTTTCAACTACTCGGAAGGCTGAGGCGGAAGGATTGCCAGAGCCCAGCAGCTTGAGGTTGCGGTGGCTGGGAGCAGCCACTGCACTCCAGTCTGGGCAACAGAGTGAGACTCCGACTCAAAAAAAAATTATAATAATAATGAATGACTGCATCTAATCAAAGGATCAAGTGGATAAAGCCTAAGCCAGATATCCCTTGAGCACCTTACAACCCTTCAACTCTACATCTTACTCCAGCCCCTGCTGAGGTGGTCAGGTCCATGAAGGCTCCAACCGGATTCAAGCAGGTATAATCGTATAGTATCTTGTCTCTGCCTCCCTCTACCCTCCCACACAACCTTCACCTCCTGCTCCAGAGTTTTCTAATGGTAGCCAAAGCTTAGGAGCCCATAGGATCTCCACACTCATGCAGGGGAGTTAATGTGGGCCACTCTTGACCAACAGAGAGAGAAGCCAATGGATACGCACTTCTGCATTTCAGCCCCCACGCAGATAGTTCTGAGATGCATTTTATATGGCTCCTTGGCCTTAGATCAAGCATTGAATCAATTTGCTAATGTATTCTTGTATTGGCTTTCTCTCCTTCCCTTTCTTCTTCCTAGGTCCTTTATTCCGATTGGGATCACACCCAAATAAACCACCTGCATGCAAGCATTTCTCTCAGGCCTGCTTTTACAGGGATCCAAGCTAAAAGACTTGATAAGCAAATGGTCTTAGAAAGCAGACCCTCGGGATCATGGAGCTGGATCCCCTACCCCATTGCTGATGGTGAGTAGGACAGTAATCATTCCAGGCACACAGCAGCATCCCATAGACTAATGCTCCGACCTGTGGTGACCTAGATGAGGTACACATGGAATGTGATGTACTGAATCAAGTGGTAGTTGTGGTACTTGACTGACATGGGGTCAATGGCAATTATAAAATCATGGAGTTGTCTGGGTTTTGTTAACTGCTTTGGGAGCCTTAAAGAGATAAAACTAAAATTACATGTTCAGGCCAGTTAACTATTAGCTCAAAGAGGAGTGTGAAAGGCCTCTTTGAGAGCGTTTAGATTGACTCATTTCCTGCAGCCATAGGGCTAAAGATTAGGCGCAGGAACTAATTGTAAAGCTGCAAAAGAGACTGAATGCACAGCCTCAATATGTCTCACATGTCAAAGTCAGAGCCCTGATAGCAAAAGAGGGGATTCTTTGGCCTGGAATTGAGACATTTGAGCACATGCCTAAGAATCTTTAATCCTCAGGTTTCCCTGAATTCTCCATGCCATTATCCACAGCTCCCTTGTTTTGCTAGAGGAGAGCAGTATCCACTTACCTAGAGACCCTGCAAAGTTCTCATACAAGGCAAGTGCCTAACAAGGTAATTCTTGTCCTTTTTAAGATCTCTGCCATTTCATCTCTTTGCCTCTGAGCCAATAACTAGAGCCAGGCCTCAGAACAGCCCAAGCAGGGAAATATAGTTCCTGCTGCAGAAGTAAATTGCTTATTCATCAAATAAATATATATCAGCAGGAACTAGAGGTAGATAATTGGGAGTGGACCAGTGGCTTCCGACCAGGGGGTACAAAATATTAATCTGAATAAAGAATGATGTATTGACATGGGAGCACTCTTCCATGACTCTGGGTTCAAAGTCCTGACAAGGACACCCAACACTAGCCCTAACAGCCAGCTGGAATGACTCCAACAGGATGATGGCTTCCTATTAATGAGGAGGAGATGCTGGAACTGAAGTAGTGATCAGAAAAGGGAAGGATGGAAAGGAGTATTCTTCCTTTATGGAAACTATAAGAAGTGTACTGGCAAGGGAGGTGTTAGCATCTTTAAGATACACAACTGCTCCCTTTCAGAACCACTTTACATCCTCCAGGTCTCCCCACTCCAGCCATCACTGCAGCAGTCATTTCCACACAGGCTTTAACCAGTTTCACAATGGTGCATGGACTTTTGGCCTCCTGGTCCTGGGCTTCTCTGACAAAGAAGTGCCAGACACTTGGCACCCATGCATGTGCAACCCAGTAATATGAAGAAACTAACCCTTGGGGGGCAAAAACCAATGGATAAATGCTTCCCCCAGTTGTTGTCCAGGGTGGAGAGTTCTGGCATGCATTTCATACGGCTCTACAGGAAGTCATGTTGTTACCAATCACTGGTTGCTCCAAGCAACTTGTGAATACATTCTAGTATTGGCTCTTCACCCTCTCCAATCTTGCTTCCTGGAATCACTTCCCAAATAAATTACCGCATACTCGTACAAGCCTTCAGAGGAGCCTAGGATAAAACAAAGCCCAATAGTTTGGGGGGACAGGGAAGGGAGGAAGTATTTTGAGTATGGTCAAAATCTCAAAGCCTCCCAGGAAATTGGTCCTGCAGCAGAAGTAGCAGTGATAAGAGCATCATCGGCAGATGCCCACCCCCAACAAATATCCCAGTGAATTGCCTCACAAGCATATAAGCAACACTCCCCCCTTTTTTTCCCAGTAGAATCAAAAGCTAATTTCACACGTATCCTCTACACTGGGTCTTTTACAGCTCAATCTGATCAGCTGACAGCAAAGAAAGTAAATATAGAGACATGGTATTGGAAAACATTTTAACAGATATTTAAATGAAACTCTCAGAGATCTTGTAATAGGATTTTTGCCCCCAATAACATTTTAAAAGGAGCCCATCACAGGGCCAGGTGCTCCAGGACTATGGAGCTGTTTGATAGAAACTGTTCTCCTTTATTCTAGATCTTTTGATAGAATAACAACCTCTATTTACACAAGTAAACAAGTAAGAATAGATCATGACTTCACAAAAATAAACATTTAAAAAATATATATTTTAGTGTTGTGGGGCACATGCCAGGGTTTGTTACATAAGTAAATTGCATGCAGGTGAGGTTTTGGGCTCTTAGCCAGCCCCCTTTTCCCTTGCTAGTGGACATGGTTCCCAGTAGGTGGTTGTGTGCCCCTTATCTCCCCTCCCTCCTTTAGGAGGACCAGCATTTGTTGCTCTTGCCTTTGTGCTCATGTGCCCAGTGCTTAGGGCCCGCTTACGAGTAAGAACATGCAGTATTCAGGTTTTTGTTTTTGTGATAGTTCACTTAGAATGATGGTCTCCAGCTATATCTATGTTGCTGCAAAGGACATGACTTTGTTCTTTATGGTTGCATAGTATTTATTTGTATGTATGCATCACATTTTCTTTATCCACCCTACTTTCAATGGGCATCTGGGTTGGTTCCATGTTTTTGCTATTGTGAAGAGTGCTGCAATAAACATACACGTGCAGGTATCTTTTTGGTAGAGCAATTTATGTTCCTCTGGCTATATTCCCAGGAGTGGGATTACTGGAGCATATGGAAGCTCAATTTTTAGTTTAGAGAAGTCACCACACTGCTTTCCACAAAGGTTGAACTAGCTTACATTCCTACCAACAGTGTAAAAGTGTAAAAGCTTCACCAACACCTAATGTTTTTTGACTTTTTAATGATGGCTATCCTGACTCATGTGAGGTGGTATCACATTGTAGTTCTGATTTGCATTTATCTGATAATTAGTGAAGATGAGCATTTTTTGTACGTTTGTTGGCTGCTTGTATGTCTTCCTTTGAGAAGTGTCTGTTTATATCCTTTGCCCACTACAAAAATAAGCATTCAAAAGTAAACTCAAAAATAAGAATTGATTTTTCTGTAGGAGGTTCGACCATGCTGTATCAAAAATAGGACGCTTCTTAGAAAAGTGAAAGGAATTTAGCAAACCAAACATACCCCACACCAAACATACCCCTCTTTAAAAAATATCTTTTCATGCTTTGCTAGTGTACCAGCCTTACAGAATCATTTATTCATTTAGCTGGGCTTGGGGGTGCAATTCTTTATATAAGTCAAAGGTCTCAGAACCCAATCAAGTCAACATGAACTGTGACTTGACTGGGTTCTGAGACCTTTGAAGGTCTTTGAAGCATGAAATCATACATGTTTTTTCTCTACTTAGCACAAATGTCACACTTACCACAAAAATGGGTGTCCATAAAAAATACACAGCAACAAGACAGCTTTGATTTTGTCTTTCACATCAATGTAAAAATAACTCAACGATTCTTACTATGCTGTTGACTTCTAAGTGGAGTGTAGTACATAATCTGATTTGGTTAGCAAAACGGAAGTTGGGAAGTGGAGTCTAATTTAAACAGGTTGTCTAATAGTTAATCATTTCAGCAAACCAACTGCCACATCCTAATCTCCATGAGCATTAAAATTATATTCATCTATGCTTAATCATAGTTGCTATATATCACAAATCATTCTGGATCAAGAAACAAGTAATCAAAGTCTGCATACTTAATAACTGTTGTTCACATTGAAATTTCTTATGCTATTAATATCTAAGTTCCCTTCTGTGACTTTAGGCTATTTTAAAAAAGGGGGAAAAAATACAGAAACCTTGTTACCATGGAGACTATAAGCCGGTCAGCCCATCTGCTGAAAAGGATATAAAATTTTGTAAGTAGAATTTTTAAAACCTTACTATGATAAAGACTTCCTCAAACACACCAGGAAGGAGGGAGTTACAGAAAACCTGGCAAATGGCCATTTGCAAAATTTGAGGCTATCATTATTTTGATACTAACCATGAATTTGCAATAATTCTTATTAAGAGGAAGCTATTAATATCTATACATTAGGATGCATAAAGATGTGAAATATTTTGGCGTGTTCTACGCTTAATGATGTTTATACCAATCTATAAAGGAAAAAATTAAGAATTTATATTAAAAACTAATCCAGTGAAACCTATGATTTGGTTTGTTTGGTTTTAAAAACTGCTCGAGATAGTCATCACAGATTTTTATAAAAACAGCAATAGGGGCCAGGCACAGTGGCTCATACCTGTAATTCAAGCACTTTGGGAGGCCAAGGCAGGAGGATTGCTTGAGCATAGGAGTTCAAGACAAGCCTGGGCAATATAGCAAAACCTTGCCTCTATAAATAATAATAGAAAAATTAGCCTGACTTCCGACAAGATGGCAACAGGGCAACCTGGTCTGTAAAGCCCTCTGCAAAGGAGAACTGCAGTGGGTCTCTGGCTCTCGCCCCAGGGGCTGCAGACCCGAAAATCACAGCCTGCTTTTCATACGGAGCTCGGCCGTTGCCACCGCTGGGGCATCGCAGCAGACTCGACAGCCACCGCAGCGCAGACGCCGCCGCGCCACCGCCACTGCCAGTAGCACATCGCACCACCCAGGCCGGAGGCGATCCATGACTTCAGTCCTTGAAGCCCCTTCAGGGAAGATCTGCTGGGATCACTGCCACCTCTCCCGCGAACAAGATGTCCTGCCCACAGTGAGTCCTCTGCCCGTGCCCTGAGGCAGGCATCCATCTCGTCTCTGCCGGTTCCCATCCGGCCCCACCCCCTCTGGGGTGAGTAGCTGAGATAGCGCCACTGCTGGCAATTCAAGGTAACAACACCGAAATGGGAGAAACAAACTTGAAAAACACTTAGGCCAGAGTGGTGAACGGAGGGTGATCTGAACTGTCCTTCACAGCAGACCAGGGGCAACTGACCCTAACTGCAAACTAATTTACCTGCTTGAAAAGAAAGCTAGAAATCAGAACTGAAAGGACATTGGACTTAAACGAAAAGTCTCAGAGTGTGCTTCATTGATTCTGTTAGTCTAATGACTTAATTCTATTCCTACTGTATTGTTCCTTTCCCCCCCTTCCTTTTCTCCTCTTTTCTTCTCTCTGTAAACCATATCTTTGTATAGAGGAACAGCACACCAATAAGGTGGTTGGTTCGCTTGTATGTTAGCATCACTATATGCTTTATTTTTTTGTAAGGGAGTTGGTTCGTCAGCAGCTGTGGTCTATTGTTTTTATCTGTTTCAGTATAGGTCTTTCTCTCCATTTGTTGGCACACGTTTGTTTCCCCCCTTACTCCTCTATCTCTCCACTCCCCTCTTCAACCCACTGTCTGCTCCATTCTCTTCCCTCTGCTAACCACATTTTATTTCAGGGAGTAAACTTATAGCCCCACTGCACAGACAGATTCCAAGGCAGTGGGAGGTGGGTTCCAGATTATCCACACACCTATCAGTGAATACCAGGACCTGCAGATAGATTTTGAATCACAGCTCTCCCCTTACGTAAATCTCAAAACTGCAAAAAGGACCACCCCCAACCTACAGTGCAACTCCAGAATTGAACAAAGTAACTCCAGAATTGAACAAAGGGCATACATAAAGAATAGAAGATTGAGCAAACAGAAGTAAAACCAATCCCTTTACCCCTGAATAACAGAATTAAAGAAGACAGTGACGTGGAGGGAAGGAAAAAGTAGGGAGGGGGAAAAAATGCACAAATGAAGAAAAACCAAAAGAAGAATATAGGTCTCACACAGACCCCTGAGAGATCAGACACTGAGAAAACAGATTCTGGAACACAAACAATGAAGAGCCCCCAGAATGACTGGTCACATGCAACAAACGAAGACATCAAGACATTAATGGAGAGAATTAAAAAATTGAGGAGAGACAAGAGGAAAATAGGAAGGAGCTGATGTCAGAAATAACAGCAGTAAAGAATACTGTGATGGAAATGAATTACCGACTAATAAGCATGGAAAGCAGAATTAGCCAAGCAGAAGAAAGAATCTCAGAGCTCAAAGACCAAAACACAGAACTAACCCAAACTGTCAAAAGCATAGAAAAGAAGCTCAAAAAGACAGAACAAAACCTGCAAGAGATGAATGATCACTTCAAGAGATCAAACCTAAGAGTAATTGGGCTTCCTGAGGCAGAGAGAGAAACAGAAGCCACACTGGAACAAACATTTCATGAAATCATTCAAGAAAACTTCCCTCATCTCATCAAGGATGAAAGAATTCAAACACAAAAGATTCAGAGAACCCCTGTAAGACAACAAATGAGAAGACCAACTCCCAGACACATAATAATTCACCTAAACAAAGTAGCTATAAAAGAAAAAATCCTAAAGGCAGCAAGAGAAAAAGGCCAGACCACCTACCAGGGAAGACCAATTAGAATAGCAGCAGATTTATCCACAGAAACCCTTCAGGCTAGGAGAGCCTGGAACCCTATCTTCAAAGCTCTAAAAAATAAACAATTTCAACCAAGAATAACCTACCCAGCCAAACTAAGCTTCATTAGTGAGGGAGAATTGAAATCTTTTCCAGATATCCAATCCCTAAGAACCTGTGCTGCCACCAGACCACCTCTACAAGAAACACTTAAGAAAGTACTGAACACAGAAGAAAAAGAAAAAAGAACAACAACCTTCTTCACAAGAGTACAGGCAAAAGATTAAAAACACACATGAGCCAACTCCAGAACCCAAAGAAAGACAACAAACAAACAGGAACAACTCTGTAAGAACCTTATGACAGGGATCAACTCTTGCATTTCAATTATTAGCCCAAATGTGAATGGACTAAATGCACCACTGAAAAGACACAGAATGGCAAAATGGATAAAATATCATCAGGCAACAATCTATTGCCTTCAAGAGACTCACCTCACTAGAAAGGACACCCACAGACTCAAAGAGGATGGGAAACAAACTTTCAGGCAAACAGAATACAAAAGAAAGGAGGAGTAGCGATCTTAATTTCAGACAAAATACCCTTCAAGCTATTAAAAATCAAAAAAGATACAGAAGGCCACTACATAACGATAAAAGGCTCAATCCATCAACAAGAAATATCTATCCTAAACATATATGCACCCAACATAGGTGCGCCAACTTTCATAAAGAAACTTCTAGGAAAACTAAAGAAAGATATTGACTCTAACACCATCATAACTGGGGACTTTAATACCCCACTCACAACCCTAGGCAGATCATAAGGACAAAAAATCAGCAAGGAGATCCAGAACCTCGATGTGACTTTGGACCAAATGGACTTAATTGATACCTACAGAACACTCCATCCAAAGACCACAGAATATACATTCTACTCATCACGGCATGGAACGTATTCTAAGATTGACCACATAATTGGCCATAAATCAAGCATAAGCAAATTTTAAAGGATCGAAATTCTACCATGCACCTTCTCGGACCACAGTGGAATAAAAATAAACATTGATACCAACAAAGTCCCCCCAAAACCCACAAAGGCATGGACACTAAACAGCATGATGCTAAACAACTCCTGGGTCAATGATGAAATCAAAACAGAGATCAAAATATACCTGGAAACAAATGAAAATGAAGAAACATCTTACCAAAATCTCTGGGACGCCTTGAAAGCTGTAGTAAGAGGGAAATTTATATCCCTACAAACACACAAGAAGAAAATGGAAGGAACACAAATTAACAACCTAACAAGCCACCTAAAGAAGCTGGAAAAGCAAGACCACAAAAACCCTAATTTCAGCAGAAGAATCCAGATCACCAAAATCAAAGCCCAAATCCAGGATATAGAAGACAAAAAGATAATACAAAAAAATCCATGAAACAAAAAGCTGGTTCTTCGAAAGGATAAACAAAATGGATGGTCCCCTAGCTAGTCTGACCAAGAAAAAATGAAAAAAAAATCAAATAAGCACAATCATAAACACAAAAGATGAAGTCACATCTGACCCTGAAGAAATACAAAAGATCATTAGAGACTACTACGTACACTTGTATGGAAACAAACTTGAAAACCATAAGGAAATGGAGGACTTTCTGACATCACACAACCTACGTAGATTGGAACAAGAAGAAATTGAGACCCTAAATAGACCAATAACAATCAAGGAAATCAACTACATAATAAGAAAACTCCCAACAAAATAAAGCCCTGATCCAGATGGCTTTCCAGCAGAATTCTACAAGACATTTAAGGAGGAGCTGATACCAATCCTACTGAAGGTATTCCAGGCGACTGAAAAAGATGGAACTCTCCCCAAATCATTTTACGAAGCCAACATCACATTGATACCCAAGTCAGGTAAAGATCCAACAAAGAAAGAGAACTACAGGCCAATATCTTTGATGAGCATAGATGCTAAAATTCTCAACAAGATCCTAGCAAACCGAATTCAGCAATACATCTCAAAAATCATCCATCATGACCAAGTAGGCTTCATTCCTGGGATGCAAGGCTGGCTCAACATTCGTAAAACCATAAATGTAATTAAACAGATGTCAAAACAAAAACCCCATGATTATATCATAAGATGCAGAAAAAGCTTTTGATACAATCCAGCACCCCTTCTTGATAAAAACCCTTGAACATCTAGGCATACGGGAACATACCTCAAAATAGTAAAAGCCATCTATGAGAAACCCACAGCCAGCATACTCCTAAATGGACAAAAATTGGAACCATTTCCCCTGAAAACTGGAACAGACAAGGATGCCCACTCTCACCCCTCCTGTTCAACATAGTATTGGAAGTCCTGGCTCGAGCAATCAGAGAAGAGAAGGCAATCAGGGGTATCCAAATAGGAAAAGAGGAAGTCAAGTTATCTCTCTTTGCAAATGATATGATTGTGTACCTTGAAAACCCAAGAGAATCTGTCAAAAACCTCCTTACACTGATAAAGGCCTTTGGCAAAGTCTCAGGATACAAAATAAATGTACAAAAGACAATCGCATTTCTCTACACCAATAATAAACAAACAGAAACCCAAATAAAAAACACAATTCCATTCACAATAGCCACAAAAAAAAGGAAATACCTTGGCATCTTCCTAACCAGAGACATGAAAGACCTTTACAATGAAAATTACAAAACACTGCTCAAAGAAATCAAAGATGACACAAACAAGTGGAAAAATATCCCATGCTCATGGATCGGAAGAATCAACATTGTGAAGATGTCCATCTTACCTAAGGCAATCTACACATTCAATGCAATACCCATCAAATTACCAGCAACATTCTTCTCAGACCTAGAAAAGACAACACAGGAATTCATATGGAAACACAAATGTCCAAGAATAGCCAGAACAATCCTCAGCAAAAAAAACAAAGCAGGTGGTATCGCATTACCAGACTTCAAACTTTACTATAAAGCTACAATTATCAAAACAGCTTGGTATTGGTATAGGAACAGGCATATAGATCAATGGAATAGAATTGAGATTCCAGAAGCAAAGCCTCAATTTCTCAACCAACTCATCTTCGACAAGGCCTCCACCACCTACCACTGGAGAGAGGAGAACCTATTCAGTAAATGGTGCTGGGAAAACTGGCTGACCACATGCAGAAGATTGAAACAGGACCCCCTATCTATCCCCATGCACAAAGGTTAACTCCAAATGGATCAGAGACCTAAATGTAAAACCTCAAACCATAAGAACCTTAGAAAATGAAGGAAATACCCTCATGGAAATCGGAACTGGCATCCAATTCCTGAACATAACCCGAAACCCACAGGTCATAAGAGAGAAGATAGACAAGTGGGACCTTATTAAACTGACAAGCTTCTGCAAGGCCAAAGAAACCATCAAGAGAGTAGGGAGACAGCCTACAGACTGGGAAAAAATATTTGCCAACACCAAGTTTCACAAAGGCTTAACATCCTGGATCTACAAGGAACTAAAACATGCTGAAAAGAAAAAAACAAACAACCCCATTATCATATGGGCAAAAGATATGAACAGACACTTCACAAAAGAGGACATCCGAGCAGCCAACAAACACATGAAGAAATGTTCAACCTCACTAATCATCAGGGAGATGCAAATCAAAACCACACTGAGATACCACCTAACTCCAGTCAGAATGGCAATTATCAACAACTCAAAAAATAACAGCTGCTGGAGAGGGTGTGGCGAAAAGGGAACACTTCTACACTGTTGGTGGGAGTGTAAACTAGTGCAACCTCTGTGGAAAGCAGCGTGGCGATTCCTAAAAGCTCTAAATATCAACCTCTCATATGACCCCACAATCCCCCTACTGGGAATATACCCTGAAGAACTCAAATCACTCTATCAAAAAGATTCCTGCACACTTATGTTTATCGCAGCATTGTTCACAATACCAAGAACCTGGAAACAACCATGCTGCCCATCAAAAGAGGACTGGATTAAAAAAATGTGGTACATATACATGATAGAATACTACGCAGCCATAAAAAAGAACAAAATCATGAATTTCGCAGCAACCTGGATGGAACTAGAGTCTATAATACTGAGTGACCTCTCACAGAAACAAAGATCTGAGTATCACATGTTCTCACTCATATAATGGACCTTGAACATCCAATGTAATAATATAAGAAAATGACTGACAGTACTGGGAAACTATGGGGGGGGGATGGGATTAACAGTAGCAAATATCTGTCTGAGGATGGGGAAACACCTCCTATCAACAGGGTGCCTGAATGAAACGTAATTGTATACCTAACCCTTAACTGTACCCCACAAAACTATAATAAAAAATATTGATTAAAAAAAAAAATTAGCCTAGTGTGGTGGTGCACACCAGTTGTTCCAGCTACTTGGGAGCCTGAGACAGAAGGATCAGGAGGCTGAGGCTGCAGTAAGCCACTGCACCCCAGCATGGGTGATAGAGTGAGACCCTGACTCAAAAAAAAAAAAATAGTAATAGGGCCTATAACAACTTAAAAACAAAACACAAAGGTGTATTTTAAGTAACTGTGGTGTGGAAGTACAATGGCATCTTTAGTACTTTATAATATTCAGGGTTTTTTTCTTATTCCTCGATGTGCCTAATATTTCCCAATCCAGAAATGTTCAACAAACAGTGCAAATGTACCAAGAGCCAGACCCTGACCAACATGAAAGTATGAGAAACATCCATGTAAACTATTTCTACCCTTTATGAAATAAAGAAGGTGATTATCTTCACTCATTTGTCCATTGTTCACTAATTTCATGAGGGCTTACTGGGCACCCCACTATGTGCTAGGTAGGCATGGTTCTAGGCACTTGGGAATTGCAGTGATCAAAAGCAACAAAAATTCCTACCCTCCCGGAGCTTCCAATCAGGTGTAATTTACAATTAGATGACAATAATTGAGAGGGGCAATTTAGGGAACAAGGAGCTCTAAGATGACAATAACTCCTGCCAGGAACAGTCAGATCAAGATTCTAGAGAGGTGATTTTTGAGCTGAGGCTTGAGAGATGAGCAGCAGGACTCCAGCCAAGAACGGGACTACCATTCCAGGCCAAGGGAACACAGTGCAGAGGCACAAATCTGGAGGAATGTCTATCACAGAGCTGGCTTTTACTTCACAGCTCCGAGACAACTGGAGAAATTCAGCTTGGCTACGTGGCCTAATAAATATTAAATTTTAGAGTAATTTGTATATGCAGTGCAAAGTGATGTACGAGTATAATTATTTTCACAAGTATCAATGATATCTGTTTTACTTTTCTTAACAAAATTCATAGTTAAAAAGCATCCGTGTCCCCAGATAATACCGTAAATCAAATTTAATGATAGAAATAATAACATTTTAACATTTTATAACCTTTTTTCCACAGGTAATATTATCTCAGGTAATATTGTCTCAGCCAAGACTTACAAAAACCTTATGATGAGTTGTAAAATTATCTCCATTTTACGGAAGTGGAAATTAAAACTCAAAGGAGTTCAATGACTAGCTCCAGGTCCCATAAATGGCTAACCTAGACCTCGAGGCTGGACTTTTGCTGAAATTATTGTGCTTTGCATTGCATATACAAATTACTCTCTGTATTACCAGAATTTAGGGCCAATTTAAGGGTTTTCACAAGACAGCAGGAAATTGCTTTCAGAGAGTAATATATCACAAATGCTCTGGGTCTCAAGAAGAAATCTATACAGATCTACTTTGTGTACTTGGCAAAGGGAGTAAGGGCCGGGAGAGCTAAGGGTTGCATCAGCTATCAGCAAACTGAAATACCACAAGTTCAGTGTAATGATTTCCTTAATGAAGGGAGCTAGTCAAGAGAGAAAAACCATCTTCCTTGTCATCAAAGGTCCAAAAAAAGTCTCCCCTTCCCACCCTCTGCCCTGCACCCTTGCACCAAATTCAACATACCTGGAAGTGTCCTCCCATTTGAAGTGACTACTTCAGCTCAATGTTGTTTTGCCTGTGTAGTAAACTGGCAATGGTGCTTTTGCTATGTTTACATGAGAATTTAGCCAACACCCCCAGGTTCTAATGTCATCACCAAGGCTGGCATAAGTTAGCAGAAGAATGGGATGATTATAAATTTTGAACAAGCTGAGACAGAAATGTAAACAAATGAATTGCTAAGCACATAAACTAAAGAAAACAAGCTGTGCGGTCATCACTCCAGGAGGTGGGGGCCATGAATCCCAATAGCCAGGCTGAGCAACAGAGGTAAGGAACCCAGAGTCAGTGCCAGAAACTAGCTTGTTCCCAAAAACTTCAGAGCTACCAACACTATCACTATCACCACTGCTATAATTACCACTTCTACCACAACCACCAACAGCACCCCCTATTCTTACCACACCACCATCACCATGACCAGCATCATCAACATCACCACCACTATCACAATCCCATAATCACTACTACCACCCCCACCCTCATCCACACCATCATCAACATCACCACTTCCATCATCACCACCACCACCTCCACCTCACCCTTACTATCAACACCATCACCATCCTGTGGTCACCAGCCTCAGGGTATACTCAGTACTATCAACAGCACCATCACTACCGCTAATATCACCATCACCATGACCACCCTCACTGCTACCATCAGCATCACCAATAATTCCATCATCACTCCAGGATGTTCCCGTCATGAGCACAGAGAAACCGACAGAGGCTTTGAAATGTCAGCCTTCCCACCAGTCTATGAAAAACAGAAGGCAGCAATACTAATAAAAATGATGGGCACCACCCTTCTTGGAAAGACAACTAGCCACAAGTAGTGGGCTATGCTTTTAAATAAAATAATCTTCATCCAGTATATACACATATTATCTCATTTTTCAAAATTCTCATACCACCCTATGAGACAAGTATTATTATCCCTGTTTCACCTTATTAATTGCCCCTTTGCAGGCGACATGATTCTATACCTCAAAAACACAAGAGATTCTGTCAAAAACCTCCTTGCACTGATAAAGGACTTTGCCAAAGCCTCAGGATTAAAAATAAATGTGCAAAACACAGTCACAATCCTATACACCAACAATAAACAAAAAAAAGCATAATCCCATTCACAATAGCCACAAAAAAAAAAAAAGTGAAATACCTTGGCACCTTCCTAACCAGAGAAGTGAAAGACCTTTACAACGAAAACTACAAAACATTGCTTAAAGAAATCAAAGATGACACAAACAAATGGAAAAATATTCCATGCTCGTGAATTGGAAAAATCAACATTGTTAAGATATCCATTCTCACCAAGGCAATCTATCGATTTAATGTAATACACATTAAATTACCAGCAGCATTCTTTTTAGACTTGGAAATGACAATACAGGAATTTATATGGAAACATAAACAACCACGAATAGCCAAAACAATATAACCTCTGGCCTGACTGAGAGACACAGGTCTGGTCAAACTGAGCCATATACCCCTCAGCCACATACATAGACTCCTGTGTCAGCCTTTCTCTACCTCCAACTCAGATTCCAGGACCCAGTTAGTGCTGCTGCCTCCTGAGGAGGTCTGGGATGAAAGGATCCGGTATGCAGGAACTTGGGTATCCGATACCAGGCACCAGACCAAAGCATCAGCCACCAAGAGATTAAGAGTGGAGGGCAAAGTCAGTGCTACCCTAGAGGCTTCTCTGATGCTCTGTTAGGATGCAAACTGTCCTGAAGCAGATCCAGGGCTTCCAAAGACACAAGAGAGTAAAATATTTGCTTAACTGCGTTTCACCAAACTGTTGGTGATATTCCTGACATCTAGTCACCTAATTCAGTACTGGGGTATGCATTTTGTCATCAAATCTTTTTGGAAAGTAGGAAAGAAACTTCTCAAAGTTAGTAGGTCATTGTGGCAGTCAATAAGGTGGAAATGTGAACACAACTGCTTTTCATTTTTATCCATGTAAATATCATTACAGTTATGCCTTTGGGCTTGAAACAGTGGGCCCATGGACATCTACCTGTATGTTTTTAGTAAACTTCAGACACTTTCTGAGAAAGCACTCAGCCCTTGGATCACCTCTAAGCCTTCTTTTCAGAAACATTTTCTTTTTTTGAGTTGTAGTCTTACTCTGTCACCCAAGCTGGAGTGCAGTGGCACACTCACGACCACCGTAGCCTTGACCTGCTCGGTTCAGGTAATCTTTCTGCCTCAGTCTTGCAAGTAGCTGGAACTACAGGTACGCGCTATCACGCCGGCTTACTTTTTGATTTATTGTAGTGACAAGGTCTCACACCAAGTTTCCTAGGCTGGTCTTGAACCCATGAGCTTAAGCAATCCTCTCGCCCCTGCCTCCCAAAGTGCTGGGACTACAAGCTTGAGTCACCGCTCCCAGCCTGGAAACATATTTTTAATAGATACCTCAATTCTTTTTTTTGAGTTGGAGTCTCACTCTGTCGCCCAGACTGGAGTACAGTGGCCGCTCCCGGCCACCGCCGCCTCGACCTGCTGGGCTCCGGTGATCCTTCCGCCTCAGCCTTCCGAGTAGCCGGAATTACAGGCATGCGCTACCATGCCCGGCTGATTTTTTTGATTTATTGTAGAGATGAGGTCTCGCTGCCCAGGCGGGTCTCGAACCCGCGGGCTCAGGCAATCCACTCACCTCAGCCTCCCAAAGGCGCGGGATGACAGGCTGAGCCACCGAGCCCGGCTGATACCTCAATTCTTAAAGGAAAACATCAAGTCTATCCTTAAGCACAATACCTCACTTAACTGACAACAAAAACTCGGTCCTACACAGATTCTGACCCAGCTACTGAAACTCAAAAATCACTGTCATTCTATTCCTTTACCAATCAATATTTATTAACACTTATTATGTTCCAGATGCCTATTCTGTCAACCTGGAATGAACAATGACAAGGATACACCAGTTCCCTGCCTTTTGAACTTACATTCCAATGAGAGTTGATAGGCATGAATAAGTAAAAAGAAAACTACAGAAGGTCATTTTTGATAGTAATGGGATGTGACAGAGAGTAAAAGGGTTTGGGAGACCTGTCCACCTTAGAATGGGCAGCCAGAGGAAGTTGCTCTAGAAGGTAATATTTGGGCTGAGGTGTGGAGAAGGAGCCAGCTATGTAAAGAGTTAGAGAAAGAGCATTCCAGAAGGGGAAAAGGATTGCAAAGGTGTGGATGCAGAATTAATCTTGGTTTATTCAAAGAACACAAAAAAAGACGGACTGAGAGAGAAGGGGTTGTAAATTGAAAGTTAAAGATGGGACAATAAAAGTTGTCAGGAGTTACATCATTAGAAAGCCCTGCAGGCCACAGTCCATTAGACAGTAACCAAGGAAATGACAATCTGATCACTTTTTCTTTTTTCTTTTTGAGTAGAGGTCTCTATCTGCAGTGGTGCAATCATAGCTCACTGCAGCCTTGTACTACTTGGCTCAGGGGAATCCTCCTGTCTCAGCCTCCCAAGTAGCTGCTACAGGCAGACAGTGCCACATCTGGTTATACTTTTTTATTGTGTTGTAGAAACAGGATCTAACTATATTGCTCAGGCTATCTCGAACTCCTGACCTCAAACAATCTTCTTGCCTTGGCCTCCCAAAGTGCTGGTATTATATCATGAGACCTTGTATCCAGCCATGATTTCCTTTTAAAACGATAACTGCGCCGGGCTGGGTGGCTCAGCCTGTAATCCCGCGTCTTTGGGGGGCTGAGGTGAGTGAATTGCCTGAGCCCGCAGGTTCGAGACCCGCCTGGGCAACTTGACAAGACCTCATCTCTACAATAAATCAAAAACTAGCCAGGAGTGGTAGTGCGCGCCTGTAGTTCCAGCTACTTGGAAGGCTGAGGCGGAAGGATCACCGCAGCCCAGCAGGTCGAGGCTGCGGTGGCCGGGAGCGGCCACTGCACTCCAGTCTGGGCGACAGAGTGAGACTCCGACTCAAAAAAAAAAAAAAAGATAACTGCAGTAGTTGTGTGAAAGGAGGGAGATTCTTCTAGTAGATTAGAAAAGAGATAATGGTGGCTCAAACTAGGAATTAGGGTGGTAAGAGGAGAGATGGAAACGAGTAGATAGGATTGAGATGGCTTTTTATAATGGAGCTGATGGAAGGATTCAGTTCTATCATTCCAAAGTCCTTCTTTGAGGAACAATATTCTGGGAGGATGCCCTATAGCATATGTAAATCATCAGTTAATCTGCATCAGTCATTTTCAAGCCCTCAGGTAGCTGAAGATGCCTACAGATGGCTGCAGAAAGCATGAGGAGAAAACTGGGAGGGCGAGCCACATACAGCCCCTCACCTCATCGAAGCATCTCCAAGTATGTTGATCACCAAGGATAAAAACTGCAATTTCATTTGAATAAAAGGTTTCTATGCTAAAACCAAATGTTGAAAACTACTATTGTGATGAGGTAGAGTCTGCATAACTGACCCCAACATCCATTCTCTCCTTCCTTCCAGAAATAGAGCTGTCCCAATTTTTAGCCTTCACATGGCAACTCAGCTAGAGACTGCATTTCTCAGTCCCCTTTGAAGCTAGATGTAGCCTCATGACAAAGTTCAGGCCAGTGGGTTGTGAGCAAAAGAAATATGTTTAACTTCTGGGTCAAACCCTTAAAACTGAAGCTACTTATTTTCCTCTTTCTCCTTTGAGCTGGCTAGGAAATGGTGATGACTGCAGAAGCCACGCTGGGTTCAAAGATGGAATCTAAATGTTGAGAATGGCAGAGCCACTTAGCCTGGGTCCTGGGACCACTGATCTCTTAGAATAGAGCCAACTACCCACCCTGAACTATCTTCCTAATTGTAGACTGTTAAGTGACAAAGAAATATATATATATTGTGTCTTTTGGTTTCAGTATTACAACAGCTTAGCATATACCCAGGCAAAGTATCATGAGCCAGTGTGTGATCTGTCATGTTTCTCATCTCCTCTTCTTCAGTAAACAGTAATGTTCTCGATGGTGGCTGCTCTACAGGAGAAAGTACAATAGTGAGCAAACTCCTAGCTAACCTGGGAGACACATGCAGAGTAAGCTCAAAATAAGCCTGCATTGTTGTTTTTGTTGTTTTGGAGAAATGTTTGTTATTGCAGCATCATCTAACCTCTCCTGACTGATAACGCCTGGTTGAAAAGAGCTGCTCTATATACATGTTTGTTGCAGTTCTAATCACAATAGTAAAAACATGGAACCAACCATGCTGTCCATCGAAGCTGGACTGGATAAAAAATGTGGTACATATACACAATGGACTATTATGCAGCCATAAAGAAGGACAAACATATGGACTTTGCAGTAACATGGATGGATTTAGAGTCTATCATACTCAGTGATCTATCACAGAAACAGAGTACCATACGTTCTCACTCATAAGTGAACCTTAAACAATTATCATAATACTGTAAGAAAGGGATAGGCAGTAGTGGAAAACTGCCAGGAGCGGGGGGTGGGATTGGTAGTTGAGGGAAACTGCCAGGGGAGGGAGGGGCACACCTCATCAACAAGGGTACCTGCATAATTAACATTTGTATACCTAACCCTGAATCATACCTCACATCCTTAAAATTAAAAAAAGAAAAGAAAAGAGCTGCTCTAAAATCTCCTTGTGAATTACATCAGACTAGAGAACTATCACCTAAAGTTTTGAAAAATATTGATGTCTGAGTCCCATCCCTAAGATATCCTGATTTAATTGGGCTGGCATGTGAACAGGGCATGGGTATTTTTATATACTCCCTTGGTGATTCTAATGTGCAGCCAAAGTAAAGAATCACAGAGATGTCTACGGCCATATCACCCTGAACAAACCCAATCTCATCTCATCTCAGAAGCTAAGCAGGGCCGGGACTGGTTAGTACTTGGATGGGAGACGCACAGACATTTCTGAACCATACAGTAATGGCTCCTGCCAAATTGCTTTTATTGAACTGTACTCCAGCATGATAAGCACCATAACCTATATACTAAAAACATACACTATATACTAAAGCTTATGAAAGACATAGGCTATATACTATAAGACATAACTCCAGAATTAGGATGAGTTTTAATTATTCAGAGTTTAATTTACTGTCTTATACAGTGTCAAACCTATGAGAACATGGGATAAATTTCTCTCTAGTTTCAAGGCAGAAATAATTTGTGCTTTTCCTAAACAAGTTTACTTTTATCCTTGGACATTGTAAATCTTGTAAATGGCCTTGCTTTCCTCTTTGGGTATTTCCTAGAAAGTTCAGATTCAACCAGTGAATAGGATTTCAGTGGGACATGTTTTGTATACCCCATGTACTCTCTCGCCTATATTTTCTCCCTAGTTCATTGTATTCACTTGTGATATCTTACAAGCTAACTTAAGTTATTTCCAGAATAAGGCAGGATATAAATATACTTTTTACATAATGGATAAGGAACATGTGACTGAAAGAAAAATAAGAAGGAAAACAGTCAAGTGCACCAGCTTACCAAGTATATTAGTCAGTGTATTAGTCAGCTGGAGCTGCTATAACAAAATACCACACTATGGGTGGCTTAAACAACATAAGTTTATTTCTCACAATTCTAGAGGCCAAGAAGTTAAAACTCAAGATACTGATAGAGATCAGGGTTCAGTGGTGCATGCCTGTAATCCCAGCTCCTTGGGAGGCTGAGGTGTGAGGATCACTTGAAATCATGAGTTTGGGGCAAGTCTCAGAAACAGAGAGAGATTCAATCTCTAAAAAAGAAGAAAAAAAGATACCGGCAGATTCTATTCTTAGTGAGAGCCCTTTACCTGTCTTATAGACAGCTGCCCTTTAGCTTTGTTCTCACATGGCAGAGAAAGAGAGCTCTGGCCTCCCTTCATCTTACAAGGACAGTAACTCCCTCGTGAGGGCCCCGCCCTCATAACCTCATCTAAACCTAATTATCTCTCAAAGGTCCCACCGCCAAATATTATCACAGTGGCTAAGAGCTTCAACATGTGAATTATAAAAATATCCACCAGAATGTCACTAAAAAACAGAAATTCTTGCCTCATTTGTGGGAACATAGCCAACCTTGGCAAACTATGTTCACAGATATCAGGCCCCTGAGAAATGCGGGCTAAGCGGGAAAGAGGGTACTGGAAGCTCCTAATATAATGTTTTTAAGTGATGAGAATCATCCCAGTGGTTCCACTCACCTTCAGCAAAGTTTCAATATAGCAACGTATGTTGTTCTTTATTATAGATTTAAAGTCCCATTAGCTACCTGCTCTTCCTGATGGCTGTAATGATCATAATAGCAGGAGCTACATGCTCCTCAGCAGACTTCCTCTTAATAGCTTCCAGGATGCATATCTGAGAGGCATCTCACCACATTTCACAAATACTTCATTCTTGACAGCTCACTCTATTCTTTGCACAGCCTCTCATGCTGCATGCATATACTTGAAAGAGTTATATATTCCAGCTCTCTCTCAAATTATCTTTCCTCCTGTAAACCTCTCCACATCATCTCTTTGGTACATTTTAAAAAGAAGGTCCTCAGCTGGGCTCGGTGGCTCAGCCTGTAATCCCACGCCTTGGGAGGATGAGGTGAGTGGATTGCCTGAGTCCGCGGGTTCGAGACCCGCCTGAGCAACTTGGTGAGACCTCATCTCTACAATAAATCAAAAAATCAGCCGGGTGTGGTAGCGCACACCTGTAGTTCCAGCTCCTTGGAAGGTTGAGGCGGAAGGATCGCCGGAGCCCAGCAGGTCGAGGCTGTGGTGGCCGGGAGCGGCCACTGCACTCCAGTCTGGGTGACAGAGTGAGACTCCATCTCAAATAAATAAATAAATAAATAAATAAATAAATAAATAAAAGGTCCTCATCTGAAGCTTTCAACATATGATACGAAATGACCGTATGTTTTACGAGTTCATCTCAACAGCTAAGTAACACGGGTTTTCCACCAAAGCTGCAGAACAAAGTCCTACATGTTCAAGTCTCATACTAGGCCCTGAAGAACCCTCAGATCTAGAGGGCCAATGGTACAGTGTATTCTACCAAAGCGGATGAGATGGCCACACGCATCTGCAAACAAAGCCATAAAGTCCTATAACACTAGAGCTTTGTGGAACCCTAGAAGTCACTTAGAGGTCCAGTCCACCCTCATCCTCACTTTGCAGAAAAGGATACAGAGACCCCAAGAAGTGCTCATTCCAGCAGTCACTCCTGTATCAATAGTTGTGTGGTGTCCCAGAAGTTCATTGTTTAGTGAGTCAGTTACATGAAACTTGGTACATATTTTCCCATTAAAAAACATTGTCTCAACATCCTATTTAGGATGGAGAGCGGTGATGGTGGTAGCACAATCATGTAAATGTATTTAATGACACCGAACTATACACTAAAAAATGATGAAGATGGTAAATTTTATGTTATATGTATTTTACCACCATTTCAAAAAATATTTTTTAAGCCTAATTCACCCATGAAGTGACTGAAAGATGTGGTGGCAGAGGAAGAAGGAGCAGGAGAAGAAAGAAGTTCTCACCATCTTGTTGGTTCCAGAATTCCCTTAGGAAATTGGCCCTCCCCATTCTCAGCCATGGTGAGGCTGACTCCAATCTCATCTCTGATAGTAGCCAATATCAGCTTAAGGCAGTCCCCTTGCACAGTGTTGGTTCATGAGCCATTTCACACCAATGAGATTCAAGAAGTGTGTTTGTGTGTGTGTGTGTGTGTTTGTCTGTGTGTGTGTGTGTGTGTGTGTGTGTGTGTGTGTGTGTGTGCACGCTGCAAGAGGAAGGGAATGCTTCTACCAAAAAAAAAAAAGCCACCTCTCTTATTCTGCTGGAATTACCATAAAAGTGGCTATCTGGGCCAGGTTCGGTGGCTCAGCCTGTAATCCCAGCAATTTGGGAGGCTAAGGCAAGTGGATTGCCTGAGCCCACGGGTTCGAGACCAGCCCGGGCAACATGGCAAGACCTCATCTCTACAGTAAATCAAAAAATTAGCCGGGTGTGGTAGCGTGAGCTTGTAGTTCTGGCTACTAGAAAGGCTGAGGCGGAAGGATCGCCGGAGCCCAGCAGGTCGACTCTGGAGTGGCTGTGTGTGCCATGGCACTTCAGCCTGGGCAGCAGAGTGAGGCTACAACTCAAAAAAAAAAAAAAAAAGGCTATCTTCACAGGACAGTGGAGAAATGAGAGATACTGAATCACCATGGCCTCTGCTGCCACCTTAACGGGTGCTAACCTGAGGCCTAAGCCAGCACACAAAAGCGCACACAGCATGGAGAGCACTGCAGAGAAAGGGAGCATTTATTTATACATTTATTATGCCACAATAAATAGGTAAATAAAACAATTTTCAGAAAAAAGACCAATATCCTTGCTTGAGCTTTCACTTGCATGGGCCAATATAATTCCATATTTTGCTGTAGTCAATCTGTGCAGGGGTTTTGCTTACCGCAATTAAAAGATTCCTAACAGATCCAGTCCCAAAGTTAAGTTTGAAATAGGCAATAGCCGGGCATGGTGGTGCATGCCTGTAGTTCCAGCTACTTGGAAAGCTGAGGCGGAAGGATTGCCCGAGCCCCACAGGTTGAGGCTGCGGTAGCCGTGAATGTGCTACTGCACTTTAGCCTGGACAACAGTGTGAGACTCCAACTCAAAAAAATAAATAAATAAAGAAGGAAATAGACCACATTTGATCTTACCCACTTCCTTACAGAAACCACCACCAACCAATCACTGTCTTGCTCCCCAGGAACCCAGTGCCCTCTTTCTGTCCCAAGGCTCCCATTCTGACACCCTACCCAGACCTACACTCACTTTGTGTGTGTGTGTGTGTGTGTGTGTGTGTGTGTGTGTGTGTGTGTGTGTGCGTGTGTGTATGTTGGAGTCTCACTCTGTCACCCAGACTGGAGTGCAGTGGCACGCTCCTGGCCACTGCAGCCTCAACCTGCTGGGCTCCACGATGCTTCCGCCTCCGCCTTCCAAGTAGCTGGAACTACAGGCGTGTGCTACCACGCCCGGCTAATTTTTTTGATTTATTGTAGAGATGAGGTCTCGCCAAGTTCCCCAGGTGGGTCTCGAACCGATCCACTCACCTCAGCCTCCCAAACATGGGATTACAGGCTGAGCCACCGAGCCTAGCTTCTTTTTTTTATTTTAAATATGTGGGGTAAAATTCAGGGTTAGGTATACAAATGTTCATTATGCAGATATCTTTGTTGATGAGGTATGTCCCTACCCCTCCACAGACTCCTGCTACTGCCAATCTCACCACCCTTTCCCCTCCCCCCTGGCAGTTTCCCTCTACTGGCAATCCTTTTATTATACCCTTATGATAATTGTTCAAGGTCCGCTTATGAGTGAGAACATGTGATACTCAGTTCTTTGTTTCTATGATAGATCACTTAGTACTATAGACTCTAACTCCATCCAAGTTGCTATGAAGTTCATAATTTTGTCTTTCTTTATGGCTGAGTAATATTCCATCATGTACATGTACCACATTTTTTTTTTTTTTTTTGAGTTGGAGTCTCACTCTGTCGCCCAGACTGGAGCTCAGTGGCCGCTCCCAGCCACCGTAGCCTCGACCTGCTGGGCTCCAGCGATCCTTTTGCCTCAGTCTTCCAAGGAGCTAGAATTACAGGCATGCGCTACCACGCCCAGCTGATTTTTTTTTTTTGATATATTGTAGAGATGAGGTCTCGCTGCCCAGGCAGGTCTCGAACCCGTGGGCTCAGTCAATCCACTCACCTCAGTCTCCCAAAGGCGCGGGATTACAGGCTAAGCCGGGCTCCCTCCCAAAGGCGCAGGATTATCGTCTGAGCCACCAAGCCGGCTCAGTGTGGTTTTAATTTGCATTTCTTTGATGACTAGCGAGGCAGAGCATTTTTCATGTATCTATTGGCTGCTTGTATGTCTTTTTTTGAGAAATGTCTATTCATATCTTTTGCTCACTTTGTAATGGGGCTTTTATTCTTATTTTCTTTCATGTAGTTCCCTGCAGAGCCTAGATGTTAGGCCTTTGTCAGACATACAGTTGGCAAATATTTTTTCCCAGTGTGTGGACTGTCTCCCTGCTCTTTTGATGGTTTCTTTGGCTTTGCAGAAGCTTGTCAGTTTGTTGAGGTCCCACTTGTCTATCTTATCTCTTATGGCATGGGCACTTGGGGTTTTGAATAGGAATTGGTTGCCAGTTCCAATTTCCATAAGCATGTCTCCTGCATTTTCTAAGGTTCTCATAGTTTGAGGTTTTACATTTAGGTCTTTGATCCATTTAGAGTGGATTTTTGTGTATGGTGATGGGTGGGGGTCTTGTTTTAATCTTCTGCATGTGATCAGCTCTTTTTCCCACGACCATTTACTGAACAGGTGCTCCTCTCCCCAGTGGTTGGTGGTGGAGGCTTTGTCGAAGATAAGTTGGTTGAGAAATTGAGGTTTTGCTTCTGAACCCCTATCCTGTTCCACTGGTCTATATGTCTGTTCTTGTACCAGTTCCAGGCTGTTTTAATTATTGTGATATTATAATAAAGTTTAAAGTCTGGGAGTGTGATACTTCCCACTTTTTTTTCTTCCTGAGGATTGTTTTGGCTATTCCTGGTCATTTATGTTTCCATATGAATTCCTGTATTGTCATTTCCAGTCTAAGAAGAATGTTGCTGGTAATTTAATGGGTATTGCATTAAATCTATAGATTGCCCTGGGTAGGATGGACATCTTAACAATGTTGATTCTTACATTTGTTTGTGTCATCTTTGACTTCTTTGAGCAGTGTTTTGTAGTTCTCATTGTAAAGGTCTTTTATTTCTCTGTTTAGGAAGATGCCAAGATATTTCTTTCTTTCCTTTTTTTTTTTTTTTTTTTGCTGCACTCACTTTCAAAGTGCTTCAGGTTCCAACAGACAACACCGTCCCCTTCCATTTCTTCTTCTACTGCCTGGCCCAACCCCACCACAATTGCAAATGCATAAAACAAACATTTTAAAAACACATAAAGTATTATGAGTATGTTGTATGAGTATGTTGGAGACTAAAAGAGGATGCAAAGTTTGTGTCCACATCGATTTGTGTGGGTTGACATGCACGGGTGGAGGAATCACTGCTACAGTCAGCCTGTGCAGAGGATGAATGTTATCTGTTCTCCAGGGTAACCCAGCAGAAAGACGCAGGTCACATTATAGAAGATGGCTTTACAAAGGAATCTGGGAGATGCAGGGCACAAGAAGTGCCACTTGCACAAGAAGTGCAAGGGACAGTATATGACCCAGAGTTGCAGAAGTCTAGAACACTGCTTGTCCAGAGAGGCCAAAGAGTCTGGTGCTAAGAAACAGCATCTTAGTTCGAAAGAAGCAGTGGTGTCCTCACATGAGGAAGACAGAGCAACTGTAACAGAAGCCACTTCAAAGTCTCGTGGCAGCAGACATCGATGAGGGGATGGAGTTGTGAGCACACGAAAGACACCCCCAGGGCTTGCAGAAACAACAGGCAAGATGTCAGGGGGCAAGGTGCTAAGGTCCCCTGTCTCCAGGTAGGAAAGATAAACAAGCAAAATATGGACCTTTATGTGGATACATTACAATGTCTTCTGCTCCTCCTTCCTCAGGTCCTACACGATACATAGGGGACATTCAGGAGAATTTAATAAGGGAACAGTCTAAACAGAGCGTCAGGGCCACGCCAAAGAAGGGGATCTGGAGTCATGTTAAAGAGTATGGAGAAGGTTCAAGAAGGGTTTTAACAGATGGAAAGATGATCAAGTGGGAATGGAGAGACCACTTTAAGGAGAAGGACTGGCATGACCAAGGGAGTAGAGGAAAGAAGGCAGGGGTTAAGTCCAAGTCAGGGTAAATGTGGCTGTCACAAAAGCAGCAGAGAGGAAGTAAGGGAACAGACCCAGAGAGATGAGGCCTGTGTTTGGGAGTGTGTCTGCTTTGTTGTGGTGGAGTTTTTGTTAAAATGGTAAAATGTACATACTTTTAAGCAATAAGTCAAATTACCGTAACATATGAATGAATAGAGCCTCAGAAGACTCCTGGGAACATTTGTATTTTTTAAAAAGGCTGCTCAGTAACCCAAATCATCTTGGAGCTGTTCAAATTTCAGACAGTGAAAGAAAAGGAAAAACAGTCAGGGAATGTGAACACAGATCTTTGGGGGCAGGAGTCCCCCTGTGCAGCCTCCCCCTCTCACACCTACCCACCCATCTCCACAGCTCTTCCTGCTTCCTCTTAGCTTCTTCCCTTCTCAACTTCAGAACCCACACTTGAGTGAAGCACTCCAAGGTCTGTTTTGTTGTTGGTGTTGTTGGTGTTGTTGCTTTAAACAAGGCTACGGTTGTGAAAGGAGGCCTGGATAATGGTGGACGTTTTTAGTGTATTTATAAGTTGAACATACTTAAGCTAAAAAACCTGCACTATGTTTTTAAATAACTTGCCATACCCATTAAAACAAAAAACACCAGTAAATCCACTTAATGCTACTGAACTTACACCTAAGAATGGTTAAAATTGCAAATTTTGGGTTACATTTGTTATACCACAATAAACAAATAAAACATAATTTTTAGAAAACAGATCAATGTCCTTGCTTTTCTTAAACAATTGGTCTTATGTAGAAATATGAGCTAAATAAAATACTTGGAAATATGACATTTGCATTTTACTGGGTTGACTTATACCCCAAGTATCTCTGCTAATGTAGAAACTGTCATAATAATAATACCTGTGGTGCACATTACTCTTACAGTGCAGATCTGACATAGTTTTAAAAAATATATTATAAGGCTTAATTTTCATTTTACATGATCAAAATAAATATGTATATTGTCTTAAAGTAAATGAATATGGCAACCAATACCAAATGAACTGAACCTCTCCTACCAGAGTCCTCAACACAGAGACCAAAAAATAAAACATATCCCCAAACTAAATCACCCCTCAAGCTTTCTGAAATTAGCAAAGAATGTTTGCAGCTGACCTATTTCTCTCCCACACGACTGTGTTGATAATTGACTTTTGTTCCCCAGGGAAGTACTCAAATATAATTGAGCAGCACCTGCCACATTGAAAGTACAGTTTTATATACCTAATAATTCCCATAAATATTGTACTTAGCTCAGGACTCAAGCACTCTGCTTTCTCCTTAATTGTATTTCTTAAGGAAGAAATATTATAATTATCAAAGCGGAGTTATTACGTACATCTAGATAAAATAAAAGGAACATTTTGAATTGTAAGTACCCAAGACATTTCTATTACTAAGAATTATTTAAAATGATGGCAACAAGCATTTATATTGCTCAGACACTTTTCCTTAATGTTGTTGATCCCATACTATTACATATGCCACCCCCCTCTACAAATGGGAGCCATTCCATTTTGTTCAATCCTGATGACAAGAAGGCCAGGGTCAAGGGTTTGATTTCCATGCAGGTCAAATCGCTTTGCCAAAAAATATATATACAATAATTCAGCTTTATGACCTAAGACTGCAACTTCAAAATAAATATAAGTAAGATCCACTTCATTCAGCACTATGACTTGAAAAGCTGTCTCAGACATCAACTTGAGAAAAGGCAAGTCCACTTCTGTACACAGACCAACACTTGCACATTTAGACCAGAGGGCTACAACTGAAACCCTTCAGACTGATTTAGAGAATATGTTAGTGAAAAGACCACATATTGTATAATTCCATTTATATGAAATGTCCAAATTAGGCAGACCAGTGGTTGCCCTAGGACTGGGAGGTGGGAAGGAGGACAGGAAATAACTGCTCATGAGGACAGGTTGCTTTCGGAGGTGATGAAAATATCAGATTATGACACTCCTGTAAAAAAGAATGCCTTCCCCTTTCTGTCCAATGTGCATGCGCACGCGCGCACGCACACACACACACACACACACACACACACACACACACACCCCAAATAAAAAAGGAGAAACTACAGAACATTCTAACTGTAACAATGGTCATTTTTGTCCACTTGTTTGATGCGAAACCATAATCAGCATTTGAGTTGTTAGCAATAATAACACTGGGCCAAGAAGTAATGATAAATGTATCTGCACGAGTTCCTATACATTTCCATTACTGCTAGGTTTTTCATGTATTAAAAAGAAACTGCCTAAAAAATTTCCATAAGAAATTTCTAAATATTATCATAATATACAAACACAGTGAGCATTACAAAAGTAAGCCCCATCTAGTGATTCTGACAACCCAGAAAAGTGCATATCTTTTCAAGTTTATGTTTACAAAATATTTCTTTCCCAAACAAATACTACAACAGCAATTAAAATGCAACCTTGGAGGAAGATATATCCATCAACAGAGAACATAAAATGAAAAATAGACATGATCTGTCATCCAAATGATTACAGTGAAAAGATCAGAAAGATTCAGTAGCTGTCATATAAGTTTTACAGACCCTACCTAATTAATGCTTTCAGTACATAAAGTACAAATACTGAATACCATCTTTTCAGACCTAAGCAATTAACTCTATTCTCTTTATGTGTGTAATAAGAAAAGATATGTCAAAGAAAATAGGAAAGTTTACAGAGAGGCATATCTACTCTGGTTAAAATGAGAACTTTTAAGGAATTTCAAAGCACTGTTTATATTCAAGCCGGGTTTTGACAATACATCAGTCTTACCTACTTCTAAAGGCAGACTGCCATAGCACACAGCCTGTCATTGTTCTAGAGCCATCCTCCTGCCTTGGTCTTCCAAAGCGCTGGAATTACAGGTGTGAGTCACTGTGCCTGGCCTGTCATTACTGTTACTTGAAAGCAATAAAACTACAATATTCCCTTAAAATTGAAACTATAATTGGCCTTTTTACTAATTCAGCCCTCTGTTTCCAGTCCTTCCTCTCCCCAGTGCCCTCTCCCTCTCCATAGTACCCATGTTTAAATCCATATGAAATTCCTAATGTGTGTCTGTGTGTCAAGTTCAGAACTTACACAGTTCTAGAATGAAGAATACTGCATTCCACCTTATTGTTTTCCTGGTTCATGAAGCCCAAGAGCACGTAACTGCATGAAGGTAGGAAAATACTGACTGTTCAAACCAGGATGTGTTGTGATGGAGGTTCATTGGGGATATTAGCCTAGCTCTTCTTGAGACTTCTCAACTTGATGTCTTCTAATCTGATGAAGTATAATAAAGAGAGAGTGCCAGGGAACAGCAGAAGCAGTGCTTTGTGAGCTCTATCGTGCCATGGACCACAGAGGAAATGTTTGTGCAACAAGCCAGGTTTAACGGAAGTAAGAAGAGTCCAGAGGCTTGGCCTACTCCAGGTTCACCCCACTGAAAGGAGAGCTTAGAATATCAACGTTTGAGGCCTGTAACCCGTTCTCAGGGTACATGCTCTGGCTTGGAAGAAAGCGCTGGCAAAGAGAGAGCAAGTAGAGAGGGTGGAGCTGTTCTAGGAAGCCCTCTGCTTTAAAATGTGGCTAAAATGCATGCAGAGGCCAAACACAGAGAGCTACAGAGCAGAATGGGGCCAGCGTGCGTACTCCTCACATGCTGGTAGACACTTCCTGAGGTCTTCAGTGAATCTGAGTGAGTTGAAAGCCTCTCACCCTGGTTAGGGCTTATGTTTTGTTCTGTGTCTGAGCTTCAGAAATAAGACCAAGAAAGAGCCAAGCTATGAGGAAGGCAGTGAGCCCAGACAATGCCATAATCACAGCCAGAAAAGATGGATCAGATCCGGAGTTGATGGGCCCAGGGAAACCCACTTAGTAGGTTCACCAGAAGTGGAGAGACTGGGCTCTGTGACTAGCTACACCATGTGGTTTGACTAAACTACATTTTCTTCAGTTCACCTTTGCTTTTTGACCCTTGTTGAAGGAGCAGTATCTACTCTGTGATACCCAGGGATGACCCTATCTGGGGCAGCAGGCAGAATAATTAAGGGGAGAAGGCCAATGTCAAGGTCATCTTCAGCTTAGTTTCCACACAGCATCCTATAATTTTCTAGAAAGATTAACACTTCAATCAAAATTTATTTAAGTTTCAATAAAATTTTACCATTCAAAACTGAAGGACAAATATTTATTCTACAGAAATGAGATGTAAGCTACTCTGTGCATCAAGAACAGAGACTCAGAGATAAGTAAAAATGAATGGTTAACTGATTAGTTGCCCAGGAAGTATATTTCTTTGTACATTCAGTTGAATTGATTCAAGCCCAAAAACAAAATCGCAGTACGGTTTGCCAAGAATGACAGAGTTCTTCTTGCTGTCTATCAGATCTCAATTTGGGAAGATTCATTCCACCAACAAGTCACAGAGGAAATAAGTGTAAACTTTCCTTTAAAGTTTATTGTAACTAGATTAAACCATTTAGCAAGGAAGTTCTACTTACTGAGTGTAAGGGGGCTACAACCCCCACTCACCTCTCCCCACCCCTTCCCTGCTAATCAACACAGGAAACTGCCCCTCAAGCCTGTTTTAACACTGCAAAGCAGGAAGGCCCTGCTCTAACTCCCTCTCAAGCCTGTCTTAACGTTGCAAAACAGGAAGGCTCTGCTCTAACTCCCGAGCTTGTTCACAAAGATGGGAAAGGAATATCCCTCCAACTTCCTAAGGAACCCCTAGCCCCCAGGCTCACAGAGATGGGAATGGAAGACCCAATCAACTTTTCACTGAGCCCCTTCCCCCACCCCCAGCTCAGCTGCTCGCAAGAAAATTTCCACTCCCAACCCCTTTATTCTACTCACATATAAAAGACCCTCCCTGCTTCAAGTCAGGCTGATGCCACTTTGGTGTCAGCCCAGGCGTTTTACTTTAATAAACTCCTATGCCTGAACATAGAGTGCTCCTTTTCGGCAAGCCTTACATTGAGCAAGTAAAAACTTCCAACTTAGCCGGGCTCGGTGGCTCAGCCTGTAATCCCGTGCCTTTGGGAGGCTGAGGTGAGTGGATTGCCTGAGCCCGCGGGTTCGAGACCCGCCTGGGCAGCGAGACCTCATCTCTACAATAAATCCAAAAATCAGCCGGGCGTGGTAGCACGCGCCTGTAATTCCGGCTACTCAGAAGCCTGAGGCGGAAGGATCACCGGAGCCCAGCAGGCCGAGGCTGCGGTGGCCTGGAGCGGCCACTGCACTCCAGTCTGGGTGACCGAGTGAGACTCCAACTCAAAAAAAACAAAACAAAACAAAACTTCCAACTTGGCTGATGAAAGTGACTTATTATTGACTTCCATGTGGCTAAAATATAAAAATGGTTGTGCTAATCCTGGCTTGTTTCCCTCACATCCACTCCTCTCCTTCCCCTGCTCTGCTTTCCATCTCAGGGAGTCACGCCTGCAGGCTATTTCCCAGACTCTCAGGTCAGTGGGCTTCCAGAGAGGCTGAGCCAACAAGAGGAGCTGGCAGAAGACTGAAGGGTAGGAGGAATAATCCTAAAGGAACGATAAACCATGCGAACAAAAATTCCATCCATGATGGAACTGAGAAGAAATGAATCTCCAAATTCTTCAACTGATGCTTTGTTCTTTACAGCAGCCATATAGATTAAGAACATTTCCAGGATCTAAGAGGATTTAGCTCCATATGTCCTTTCATGTATCCACATCTGTGTCAGTCTATGTGCCTGGCTTGATTATTCAGGGATAAAGTGGGTTGCGGTTAAAAAAAAAAAAAAAAGTAGAGTTTGAGCCAGGGTCCCCTGTCTCAGTTTCAGTTCGACCACTATCGGTGTGACCTTTATGTCCTTGGCCCTATGTTTTATTTGTCTGAAATAAGAAACTAAAGTATTTTCTTTCTGCAATCTCTTACTGCTATAAAATTCTGTGATTTTTAGTTTATGGATAATTTTGCATATATACATGCCTCTAGGCATATGATTATTCTTGGAACTATGCGCAAAGCATATACCTTCTGTTGATGAATTTGCATTTCATCAGAGAAACATGTCTATAACCAGTGCTCGAATTATAACCCAAAGAATTTGTTTGCCAACTTGTTTTATTATAGTATCAACTTAGATTCTGAATATGTTTTAGATTTCTAAATAGTGTAGATTCACTGAATTATTGGAATGATCATCTGATTAGCATACCTTAAAAAACAAGAGGTTTCTTGCTCTAAGGTAAAGGGTTCCAAAGATGACTGCACTCATATCTTCCATTCCACATGCTAGTTTTTAATGAAATATTATTATATATCATTTTGCAACTTATTTTTTTCATTGAATGCGTTTCAAGTGAATGTCTTCAATGCATTTTCAAATCATTACATGCAGATCTACCTTATTTTTCTTTAATGGCAGAATAGTACTCTGTGGTATAGAAATATAGTAGTTCCCACTTCTCTGCCAGGGGCGGGGGTACCCAGGTGGATGCCTGAAACTGCAGATAGCATGTTTTTTCCTTATATACATACCTTTGATAAACTGGGCACAGCAAGAGATTAACAACAATAACTAATAATAGAACAATTTTAACAAGATACTGCAATGAAAGATATAGTAGTGTCTCTCTTTCTCTCTCTCAAAATATCAATCGTACTTTGCTCACCTCTTTTCAGACCTCAGTTGACAGGGGGTAATGGAAACCAGGGAAAGCAAAACCATGGATAAGTACCATTATTTACTCATTTACTGATCACAGAATATATATGCTGTATCTCTGCTCAATATGATGTTTGTTGTGAGGTTTCAGTAGACAATTTTTTATTAGATTTAGAGAACTTTTTAGGCTTATAAAATGTTTAAAATGCATCAAATACTTGTCATCTATAAAACAAACATATTTTTCCTTTAATTTATTGTAGAAATGGGATAACCTTTAAATTCCTCAATCTGTACTATTATCTTAACACTAAGTTTTATTAAAAAAAACACTGTAAGGCTGAGGTGAGTGGATTGCCTGAGCCCGCGGGTTCGAGACCCGCCTGGGTAGCGAGACCTCATCTCTACAATAAATCAAAAAATCAGCCGGGCGTGGTAGCTCATGCCTGTAATTCCGGCTACTTGGAAGGCTGAGGCGGAAGGATCGCCGGAGCCCAGCAAGTCGAGGCTGCGGTGGCTGGGAGCGGCCACTGCACTCCAGTCTGGGCGACAGAGTGAGACTCCAACTCAAAAAAAAAACAAAAAAACAAAAACACTGTTTTTTTAACCCACATTCTCTTTTGTAATATGACCTTATTGCACCCCATCAAAAGATAATAATCTATTTTATCTCTCCTTGAACCTGGCAGACAGCTCTAACTTAGAGATTGCAGGAGAAGTGGTGTATGTAGCTTTTGAAACTGGGTCTTAGGAGAGCTATAGCTGCAGCCTTTACTTCTTGGGATGCTCCTTCTTGGAACCCAGCCAACATTTTATCAGGAAGCTCAAGCAGTCATGCAGAGAGGCCCAGGTGAAGCAAAACCGAGCAGCCACCAAAAGCTCTAGTTGAGTTCTCACCCAGCAGCCAGCATCAACTGCCAAGCACATGAGTGAGGCTACGTTGGACCTTCTAGCCATTCCAGTGCCTGGATGCAGAAGAAGTAAACTGTCTGCTCAACACACAAAAATAAAAGTTGTTGTTTTCAGCCGCTAAGGTTTTGGGGAGGTTTGTTAGGAAGTGATTTCTCCTCATTAAATAAAACATTTAATGTTCGAGCAGAATTTCATGCCTAAAACATGCCAAGTTAGTCCTCCATCCATTCATTTCTTCATTCATTCAAATGAATATTTATTGAACATATACTATGCTAAATGTTTAGGACACAAAGAAGATCAGATGCAGATCTGTCTCTGTCCTCATGGAATCCATCACCTGGATGGAGAGACAGACATTAACAGTGAAATCTAAGGACATGTTTTTTGGGTTTTTTTTTTAATTTTTTTTTTTTTTTTTTTTGAGTTGAAGTCTCACTCCATCGCTCAGGTTGGAGTGCAGTGGCAGGCTTCCAAATAGCTGGAAATACAGGCAAACGCTACCACACCTGGTTAATTTTTTTTTCTTTTATTGTAGAGATGAGGTCTCCCCAAGTTGCCTGGGCTGGTCTTGAACCTGTGGGCTCCCAAAGTGCTGGGATTAGAGGCTGAGCCACCGAGTCCAACCCTTTTTTTTTTTTTTTTTTTTTTTGAGTCAGAGTCTCACTCTATTGCCTGACTGGAGCGCAATGGCATGCTCACAGCCACCGCAGCCTCAACCTGCTGGGCTCAGGCGATCCTTCCACTTTAGCCTTCCAAGTAGCTGGGACTACAGGCATGTGCCACCATACCAGGCTAATTTTTTTATTTATTGTAGAGATGAGGTCTCACCAAGTTGCCCCGGCTGGTCTCAAAACTGTGGGCTCAGGCAATCCTCTCATCTTAACCTCCCAAAGTGCTGGCATTATAGGCATGAGGCATTGCGCCTGGCCTTTGTTTTTTTTAAGTTGGAGTCTCTTTCTGTCACCCAGGCTGGAGCGCAGTGGCATGATCACACCTACCACAGGACCTGCTGGGCTCAGGTGATCCTTCCACCTCAACCTTCCAAGTAGCTGGAACTACAGGCATACACCACCACACCCGATTAATTTGTTTCTATTATTGTAGAGATGAGGTCTCACCAAGTTGCCTCTGCCTCCCTAAGTGCTGGGATTACAGGTGTGAGGAACCTGCTAAATAATAGTGGTGGTACTGTTGAAAACTGGCACAGGCACTCTGGGAGCCCCTATCAAGAAGGTTAGAAAGGAAGTGAAGATTAAACTGACCTTATCAGGAAGGTGAGAAAGGGAAGTAAAGACTAAACTCTTATATCTCAAGGAATATTACAAATCATCTCGGCAGAAGGGAAAGTGTAGCATATGCAAATGGCCGTGGCAGGAGGGAGGATGTTATGTTCAAACTCTGCAGCCAGAGCTAAGAGATCACGGCTCAAGATGAGGCTGGAAGCAGGTATAGGCCAGGTCATGTAAGATTTTGCAGTCCTCAGAAGGACAGAATTAACAAGGAAAGGTCAACAAACTAATTCCATTCTGTTCAGATTTTTCTCTTCAAACCCCAGTGAGGAGAGGACTATCCTGGAGTACTCCACCATATAAACTGTATGTGCAGTGATAACCCCATGACATTTTAATACTCATACACCTGGTCACTGCACCCATCCCCTCATTCCTTGTTCTATTTAGCTGTATTGTCTGCATACATCTCTGTCTCCATAACTAAATTATAAAATTGTGGTATACAGGCCTGTCTCATTCATATTTTCATTCTTCCCTAACAATAACTAACACAGTGCTGGACACATAGCAAATACTCAAGTGTTCCCTAAAAACTGAAAACATGAATAAATAATTCATTCATAAATAGACTGTTGGAAGGGATATCCTGGAAGAAAATTCTGCAGCCTCACTTGGAAAGCCATTCTAACGATAGCAGCACTCTTAGGAAAGTCTTGCTCTAAAACACCATTCCTTTCTAATTTTAACCAATTCTTGAGTTTCATCCACAATGAAGAGTGAGCATACTTCATCACATTTTCAAAGAACACCTTTGTGTACACTTTGAAGATGATTTCTGGGTCACCCCTAGCTTTCTTTCCTTTCAGTGGCCAAATACTTAATCTTCTCACCTTTCCTCAAAGAAGCTCCCTGGATTTATTCCAAAACCTCCATCCCTCCTAAATCGCGAAGGCCAGCAATCTTGTAGACCAGAAACAAGGTCAAAGATGCCTGAGGGATTGGTGAGCGGTCCTCAGAGTGGAGGCAGGCTCTTTCTCAGTCTGCCTGTTTTCAGGCCAACTCAAATGTGTGCATGTGTGTGGGGGTACACACACGTATGTGCATACATACACATAAACATTGAAACTTTTTAGCCCATCCAAAGAACATATACCATTTTATCCGATGACTTTGCCAAATGCCCTCTGTCCTTCCCCACTAGCCCAGTCTACTCCAACCCATGAAACACATAAGGTTTTTTTAGTGAAAGCTTTTCCTACTTATATCTGTAGATGACATGACAAAAAAATGAGAAATATTATTTTTATTGGTTTCCCTATAGTCTTTATCATGTGTAAAGGCATCATACAAACTGCAAAATAGCACCAAGAAATTCTGTCACTCCGATACAGCAAGAATTCGAATATCAATAAATCAATGGTCATTCTATGAATGCTTTTTTTATGCTTTTGTAAAAACAAAATATATTTTTTTGGCATGTGGGTAAAAACTTCAATTGTATTGCAAAGATAACTGTTAAATTACATTTGCAATCATTATTTTTATTGTAACCATTATAGAAGTCAGTATGATGTCATTTAAATGAAAGCATATGTAGGATACTTACTGAGCTGTAAAGTGCTCAAAAAAATTAAGTACAATTTTTATGCTGAAAAACAGAAAGATTGTGTATATAAAACAATTACAATTAACCCTTGAATTTAAATTAGACCATTTTATTGAATCAATCCCTGTCTCAAATAAATTTATGAAATATATTTTTCTGAAAGTCTGCCTTGGTTCAAATTACTCTCAAAATCATTTAGCATGCAATATTTTTTTACATGTATTAAGCCAGCACACAGCAGTACACTTTACATATACATTATCTCAATCATTTATGGGTATAATTTGAGGAAATGATAAGAATATTTGAAAGAATATTGTTTGGTTTGTAGTATTTGCAAGAACAAAGCATTAGTGTGGTGATGATCTAGATGAACTCAAAAGTTTTAGTCAAACAGCTCATGGAAGGAACTACTGCATAATTATATGTATTTCCAAGAATTTGCAACAATAAAACACTAGTCAAAACAGGCACTTACAAAATAAACATCAGCTAGACCTCAAACAGTTTCATGACTCAAAAATGTGTTTAAGATGAACAATGTGTTTGCTTTATCAAATACATAAGCTATCCAAGCACTGCAAAGAGGAATAGAAAGCATTTTTAGAATGAATTTAGAATCCAAAATGTATTTTAATAATGCACATGCCTAGTGTTCACTGAATTAAACAGTAATAATTTCCGCTTCTGCAGAAAGTGAAATTCTGCTTAATAAATATCATCTAAATATGCTTCATAGACCCTTTGGAGAGGTCTGAGTCCGATTTCCCGTCTAAAGCCCATTCATTCACCGTTGATAGGTTTCAAATGGATGATAATCACTGAAGAAACACACCACAGCTGCCAGCCTAGGTTAGAAACACATTACACAATGCTGAATGACCTAGAGGGAAAAGAACTTCTCAAGGTCACTCCAGCAGCACACAAGAGAACCTGGGATAAAAGCTTCTCAGGGCGATGACCCAAGTCTTCCTAGGTCACTCCCACGTGCGCACCCGGGCAATCTCTGTTCCAAAGAGAGATCAAGGTGACTCACTTCTGCACGCTCTCTCTAGACCCATCATAGGGGATGATTCCATTATCAGCACATGGACAGTACCAAAACTGAGGACCGATTTGATGTGCCAAGGTGAAAGGCATCTAAGCGTTCAGCTTAGGCATTCAGCGTTCCAGCGCTCCTGAGCACAAACAGCTGGCGCTAGAGCCACGCAGAAGCCTGCCAGCAGTGAAAACAAACACGAAGTGAAGTACCACCAAGACCGACCGCTGCCCTTCGCTTCTTTCAGTTTAACCAGATCCAGCCGTTTTCCCCCCAATTAAGCGAATCCCAAAAGCGGTCCCAAAGTAAGACCAAACTTCCCGCTCAGAGTGTCTTTCTTTTGACCAGAGCTCGGAGATTTCTCCTAAGATCCAGGCAGAGAAGAGTATTCAAAATAGGACAAAACAGAAGAAACCACTAACTCTCAACCCGAATCAAACAAACCAGGTCTAGGTTATGCTAGGTCGAGTTACACGGCTTAAAGACGTTTCTCCACGCACCACCAGAAACACTTCCAGTTCTCAAGTGCAGCGTCCCGGATCCGAGCCGGGTCCCCGCCGAACTGAGTCCACGCGCACAAACTTACTTCCCGGGGCGTTGCGGAGACGCCTGGACCCGAAGACTTCGGGAGCCCGGGCGAGGGCGAGAAGGACGAAGCGCGAGCGCCCGCCGGGCCGGGGAGAGGTGCGCGGGGACCCGGACCAGTTGCTCCCGCCCGCGGGGGCCGCGTTTGGCCCGGGGGCCCCAGCGCCGCGCGCTCGGCCTCGTCCCCGTCCCGCTCTCCCGCCGCCTTCTCCTACCTGTCTGAGGATGAAGCTGGTCGAAGTGGTGCTGCCATCGGATCTTTTCAACCTGCTCCTCCGGGTTGTGGTGCCTCGGGCCACCTGGACTCGACACACGGGGCCAGAGAGAAGCCGGTGAGGACCGCAGCGCGGAGCGGGGCCACCACCCCCGGCTGGCGTCCCCCTCCGGACCAGCTCCCCAGAGCCCGCACCCCAGTCTCCTCCGCGACTCCCAACACAGCCCCCACCCGCACCCACCCACTCCAAGCCTCGACGGCTGAGAAGCAGCCCGAGAGAAGCAGCCCGCGGGCACCCACCACATCCATTAACAAAGACTCTCGGGGTGCGGGGTCCGAGTCCCCGGCATCGGCTGGGGGAGGCTGCGGGCTCCGGAGTCGGAGCGCAGAGACCCGCAGGAGGAGGCGGAGGGAGAGGAGGAGGAGGAGAAAGAGGAGGAGCGGGAGGAGACAGGGACGCGGAGGAGGGGTGGAGGGAGCGAGGCCGCCGACTCCCGGGACTGGGGGCCCGCGCGGCCGGCACCAAGGCGGGGCGCCCTCGGGCGGCGGAGGAGTGTGGGGAGGCAGGAGGTGGCGGCGGCGGCGGAGGAGGCTGGGGAGGCGGGGGAGGGGGCGGTACCTGGGAGGTGGGGGAGTGCGGCCCGTCCGCGGTCCCGTTCTTGGCGTAGGAGGAGGAGGACATGGTTCAGAGCCGCCGCATGGCCCGCCCGTGCGCGGGGGGCGGAGGGCGCGCCGGGCCCCGCAGGCCGGGCTGCGGGCGGAAGGGGCGGGCGGCGGGATCCCCACCCGGCTCCGGGACCCGCGCCGGCGCCCCGGCTGCCTGCCGGCACTCGGAGAGCGCAGCACCTTAAAGGGGCCGAGGCGCTTCCTCCGCGCCCGCAGCGGGGTCCCCGGGGTGGGGGCTTCTCGGGGTCTCGCCTACCCGCGCCGACCGGGAGAAGAGCTCTCCCACCCCAGCGAGCGCTTTACATCAGAGCCTTCCAGAGGAGGAAGGGAGGGGGAAAGCGGGGATGGGGGTGGGAGGATTAAAATAGTCTGCACAGTTTAAATTGAGACAAAGGTGGCACGGTTCATGAATCAGGACTTGGGAGGGAAGCTGGTGCAATGTGGCGGGGAGTGGGAAGAACCCAGCGGGTGGGCGTGTGTGTGTGTGTGTGTGTGTGTGTGTGTGTGTGTGTGTGTGTGTGTGTGTGTTTGCTGCCCTGGGATTTCAAAAGCAGAACCAACCTTCCGCGACTCCATTCACCAGCCCACTGTGGTAAGGCAAGGGGTCTTGCGGTTTGCTTGTCGTCCGTGTTTTGGTATTGCTTTGTCAACTCTGTCCTTAGACCTGGGAGTCGCACACAGCCCTTCATGCAGCCGCGGGAAACCCTGCCGGCCTGAGTCTGACGGGAGATGCTGCCCGGCACCGACCAGCATGTCCTTAAGAGTTTTGAAGGTCGCGTTAGACCTGCTAAAAAAGCAAGAGTTGGCCACGCGCCTCCCCTTTCTACGCGGGTGGCTGTTTTCAGGGTAGGAAACTCATCCTTGAAACCATACACAACCTTTGCCGTTGGTTTCCTCCTGCAAATACATACAGGAGATTAATTTGTAATGAAATTAAAAGAAGAGATTACGGAGAGGAGTATTAAGAAGAGGAAAGAGAAGAATATGCCAATTGAAAAATAGAGAGATTATGTTTAAATTAAAATGTACATACTATCTCAAATCGCTAAATCAGCCTATCTCGCCTCGCATTCTAGGATTTTATTTCTTTACAGAAACAACTGCCACATTTGTTTTAACAATTACTTGGCCTTACTGAGGTCCCAGTTACGTCGTGCCATCCACCAGACACTTCTTTCCATTTTTACCCCCTCCCTTCACGTAATCAAAACTTTTGGTAGCGGTCTTATAATTAGTCACCTTCCTCTAGGCTTCCTAGTGTATGTCTCTCTCACACACACATACACACACACACACACACACACACACACACACACACACACACAGTCTATCTTCTCTAAGATAAGGTCCAAGTGCTGTGATCCAACCACCAAGCCTCCCCAACATTTCTGGTCACCCACCACCTTATTTGTCCATCTTGACCTTTTAATTACAAACCTTTTGGCAAGCAGACAGGTCTACTCATTATTACCCAAACAAACCAAATCCCTCTTCATCCTCTGCCTTGGAATGCCTCCTTAGATTATGCCCTCCCCCCAGTCTTCACACCACTTAGTCCAAATCTTTAAACCTCTAATCCAAACCTCTAAACCAAGCTCAGCTCGCTCTTTCTCCACAGAAATCCTCCCTGACCACTCCAGTCCTGAGTAGTTGTTTGCCCCTGAAAAACTGGAGCATTTATTATCTTGACACATAGTATAGGCTGCGTTCATTTGTTTAACAATTCTTTTTTTGTGAAAAGTCTCCTAATTTTCAGAACAAGTATTTATCTTTGTCTTCTATCCCTACACCTTACATATAGTAAATACTTCATGGACTTTATAGGTAATGGCAGGTCAACTCAATTCATATTTAGTTCTGAGCATTTTAATAGTTGATAAATAGATACAGATAGAATACAGAAAAGGTAAAATGAATTACTGTGTGGGCATTGGGGTTTGAATTGTCTGGTTTTCCACTGCCCACAGTCTCACTGGATCACAGAGGCACAATAGCATGAGGAATTCTGTTCCACAACAAAGCTCATGAAAATTATTAAAACATAAACACACAATGATTTAAATGATTACACTTAGAAATGGTCCTAAATGTACACAGCAAATGAAGAATCATTTATTCAAGAAAATCTACTAGAAGTCAGTAAGAAAAGTGAGTTTGGGGCAGGGCACAGTAGTTCACATCTGTAATCCCAACACTTTGGGAGGCCAAGGTAGAAGAATTGCTTGAGCCCAGGGGTTGGAGACAAGCCTAGACAATATAATGAGACCTTGTCTCTACAAAACATTAAAAAATTAGCTAGACGTGGTAGCACACAGCTAGTCCCAACTACTCAAGAAGTAGAGATGGGAGGATCACTTGAGCCCAGGAGGCCAAGGCTGAGGTGAGCCGTAATCATGCCACTATACTCAAGCCTGCGTGACAGAGTGAGATCCCAGTACACACACACACAGAGAGAGAGAGAGAGAGAGAGAGAGAGAGAGAGAGAGAACTGAATTTGAGGTATTTGAACCAAGACCTATTCCCTCCCTTTCTGCTTCTATTCTACACTGCTGCAGCCAGGAACACAGCTCCCTATTGGAGGGTTATCTTCCTAGGCCAGGCATCAACTAACTGCCTGCTGCTGAGGTTAAGTTCTCTCTCTTTGTTTTTTTTTTTGAGTTGGAGTCTCACTTCATCACCCAGGCTGGAGTGCAGCTCACGGCCACCCCAGCATCGACCTAATGGGCTCCAGCGATCCTTCCACCTCAGTCTTCTAAGTAACCGGAACTACAGGCACATGCTACCATGCCCAGCTAATTTTTTATTTATTGTAGAGATAAGGTCTCGCTAGTTGCCTGGGCTGGTCTCGAACCCAGGGCTCAGGCAATCCTCTCACCTCGGCCTCCCAAAGTGCTGGGATTACAGGTTGAGCCACTAAGCCCCACCACTGAGGTTAATTTCTAAGCAAGTATGGCAGAGACATGGGTGATCCCTTTTTTTTGCCCAGTCCCTACTCATAGGATGGAGGTTGTACACCTTGGCTACAGCACCACTGAGAATACCGGGGCCCTGATCGCCCTTGCTTCTGGCTCATGGAGAGGCAAGCTAGAAGACCTGGACTGCTCCTCCTCCCTATCCAGCACTTAACATCTAAAGTGGTGATGTCACTCAGAGAGAGGTGCATCATTGTTCCTGTCTCCAGCACCAGAGCAGGAGCAAAAGAAATTGGACCCTTACCTCACACCACATTCAGAAATTAACTCAAAATGGGCCAAAGACCTAAATGAAAGAGTTAAAAATATAAAACTTTTAGAATAAACATAAGGGTAAATCTTTATGACCTTAGATTTGGCAATGCATTTTTAGACATGACAACAAAAGCATGAGCAAGAAAAGAAAAAATAAATTGAACTTCATCAAAATTAAAAACTGTTGGGCTTCAAAGGACATCATTCTATAATCCCATAGAGTGGGATAAAATATTTGCAAATCATATATCTGATAATGGACTTGTATCTAGAATATATAAAGAAGTATTGCATGACAATAATAAAAAGACAACGCAGTTTTTAAGATGGGCAAAGGATCTGAATAGATATTTCTCTATTCAGTGGTGCTGTAGACAAGGTGTACAACCTCCATCCTATGAGCAGATATACCAGTGGCCACCGAACACATGAAAAGGTGTTCACCATTATTAGCCACCAGGGAAATGCAAATCAAAACCATAATGAGCTACTGCTTCAGTTTGAATGTTTATCCCCTCCAAAAAGTCATGTTGAAACTTAATTGTCATTATAACAATACTAAGAAGTGGGACCTTTAAGAAGTGATTAGGCCATGAGGGCTCCATCCTTATGGATAGCATTTGTGCTGTTATAAAAGGGTGAGTTCAGACCTCTCTTGTTCTCTCGGCATGTGGTGATGCAGCAAGGAGGCCCTCACCAGATGCCAGCACCTTGATCTTGAACTTAGCAGCCTCCAGAACTGTGAGAAAATAAACTTCTGTTCTTTTTTAATACCCAGTCACAGGTATTCTGCTGCAGCATTACAAAACAAAGTGAAACAGCCACCTCTTTACACCCTATAAGAAAAAAAAATCAGATAATAACAAGTGTTGACAAGAAGGTGGAGAAACTAGAATTGCAGCACTTTGAAAAAGTCTGGTAGTTACTCAAATGGTTAAATATACAGTGACTATATGACATAGCAATTTCACTCTTAGGTATATACCCAAGATAAATAAAGCATATGTCCACACAAAAAGTTGTACAAGAATGCTCCTAGCACCATCATTTAAAAAATTTTAAAATTTTAGATTGAAGGGGGTACGTGTGTAGGCTTATCACATAAGTATATTTCATGATGTTAAGATTGTTAAGGGCTTCTATTGAGACTGTCTCTCAAGAAAAGGAAGAATAATTTCTCATCCCTTAAGTATGGCTGCTCATAGTGACTTCCTTCCAAAGAGCACAGTATGGAACAGGGGAAGAGTGGAGAAATGTGACAAACACTACCTGAGCCAGGTGGTGGGCATGGTGCCCAGAGGGTAGTTTTCAACCCTTACCTTCTCCTCTTCCTCCCCCCATTAGGAGTTTTCAGTGTCGTTTTCATCCATCCTTATGCCTGTGTGTATTCAGTGTTTAGCTCCCTCTTACTGAGAACATGTAGTATTCTGTTTTCTGTTTCTGTGATAATTCGCTTAGGACAGTGGTTCCCGACCTTCTGGGCATCAGGGACAGGTTTCATGGAAGACAGTTTTTCCATAGATGGGGGCTGGGGGGATGGGGAATGGAATCATCTGGCATTAGATTCTCATAAGGAGAGTGCAGCCCAGGTTCCTCAATTCAAAATAGGGTTTGGGCTCCTATGAGAATCTAATGCCAGCAGCTGATCTGACAGAAGGCAGCACTCCCCTGCTGTGTGGCCCAGGTCCCAACAGGCCGCAGACCCATGCAGGTGCATGGCCCAGGGGCTGGAGACCCCTGGCTTAGCATGATGGGCTCCACCTACATCATGTTGCTGCAAAGGACATGATTTTGTTCTTTTTGGCTGCCTAGTATTCCATGATTCTAGTCAGACACCTGTATGAACTCAAGTGTAGCTTAATATAGATAGATGGCTATATATGAAAATATTGATAGATATGAGTAAACACATAGGTTAAAATACACATATATTTTCTTTCATTCAGCTGAGGTCCTAGAACAATAACCCCTTAGTAGCAATAAACATATATAGTACCAGAATCGTGGTTTCTAATACCATCCTCTAATGAAAGAAACCAAGACAACTTTGAAGAAATGGCTGGTTCTATGATGGGAGCAGGAAATATACAAGAAGGGCCTGGAGCACCTCACAGCACCAAAAATTAAAGTAGTGCCTTTACAAAACAACAAAAAACCCAAAACAAAAACACAATAATGGGGGTATGTCAAAAGGAAATGGGAGCAAACTGAAAGAGTTCCCAAAAGCAAAGCTGGAACAATTTGAACAATAAAAATAGTATTGAAATAAACCCAAAGCATAAAATAAATATCCCTGAGTTCATAGAGACAGAAATAAATAAGTAAATAAGTGGAAGAGAAAAGATAAATCTCCTTTGAGGAAGAATTCCAAATAATTTACATAGATATGCCACTCTCAGGAAAAGGAAGAATAATCTCTCACCCCATAAGTGTAGGCTGCGCATAGTGACTTTCTTCCAAAGAGTGCAGTGTGGAATGGGGGAAGTGGAGAAACATGACAAATACTACCGAAGCAGGTGACCAAGATCAACATCAATAGCAATGTCAGGCTGATAGTATGTGCCCTTGATAGGATGTGATGAGAATGGCACTGTACCCCTGTGGTCTTCCTCCTCCAAACCCACAATCTCAGTCTAATCATGGGGAAAATGCCAGACGAATCCAAATATGGGGACATTCTACAAAATATGTGACTAGAGCTCCTCAAAACTGTCAAGGTCATCAAAAACAAGGAACGTCTGAGAAACCTGTCAGAGCCAAAAGGAGACTAAGGGGACATAACGACTAAATGTATAACCTGGATGGGATCCTGGAACAGACAAAGGACATTAGGTCAAAGCTAAGAAAATCTAAACAAAGTATGAAATTTAATTAATAACAATGAATCAGTGTTGGCTTATTAATTGTGACAAATGTACCACAGTAAGTTGTCAATAATAGAGAAAACTAGGTGTAGAATTTGCAGTACTATCTTCGCAATTCTTTTTTAATCTGAACTATTCCAAAATAAAAATGTATTTTCAAGAATCCTAAAATTTTAGAGCTTGAAGGGAATTTAGTAACTGTTGAGAATGAAGTCCACATTTAGCAAATTAGGAAACTGAGCTCAAGAGGATGAAGTCCTCAGGAGCAAGTGGCTGCTATTATACTCTGCTTTCCTTCCTGAAACATTCAACACTGCTGAATCACTTTGTCAGTTCCAAAACTCTCTTCATAAACTTTATTTAGTTATTTGAAAAATACTTTAGTTAAGTGCTTCTGACAAAGCCTTGTCCAAAGTGTTGGGGTTTTTGTTGTTGGTTATCTGTTTGTTTATTTTCATGATTTGCAGAACTCAGAGAGTTCAGGATTATGAAAGTGTGTTTCTTAATTAAAAAAAGCAAATCATAACACATTTTGTCTAGTGCCCATACATCTAAAATACTGTAGTTTTAAGCTAGCAGCATACAAAGTCACAATAGTGGCCTGTGTGCTTATTTGTATATTATGGGTTTTTGTAATTAGCCTCTTATATTTATATTCAGACAACTGTGCCATCAAGTTTGAGTTTGCATTTGGAAGATCTACTTTCTATTGTTCTAAAGGATTTCTCCAGAATTATCCCTCCTTTCTCCAGTGTTTTGTTCCAAACTGAAAATCTATTCTAAAGGCACCTTCAGAACATTAAAGATTATTAAATTTTCGGAGATTGGACAAAAAATGTTTACTTTCTTACCCTAAAAAACTTATGCCATCTTTGCTGTAGTAACGAACAACTCTAAAATCCTTAATTTCTCTTTCTTTCTTCTTTTTTTTTGAGTTGGAGTCTCACTCCGTCGCCCAGACTGGAGTGCAGTGGCATGCTCACAGCCACCCCAGCATTGACCTGCTGGGCTTCGAATCCTTCTGCCTCGGTCTTCCAAGTAGCTGGAACTCCAGGAGAGCGCTACCACGCCCGGCTAATTTTGTTTTTGTTTTTTAACTGTCGAGACAAGGTCTCACCAAGTTCCTGGGCTGGTCTCAAACCTGCGGGCTCAGCCTCCCAAAGTGATGGATTACAGGCTGAGCCACCGAGCCCAGCCAATTCTAAAATCTCAATGGGTTGTACCACCACATAGTCTGTTCTGGTCCAGGCTGTGGCTCTGTTTCCTTTGCCCATTCCTAGGCCCATGTTGAAGAAGTAGCCCCAGACTGGGATATAAGTGGTCTGAGGAGAGCAGAAGCCAAAGAGCTACAGAAAGTTCATTATGCTTCTTAAGCTTCCACTCAGATGTGGGCATCTGTGGCATCTGCTCATATCCCTTTGGCCAATGCATGACACACGACCAATCTGAACACTGAATAAGGACATAAAACTCCAGCGTGCAAGTACGTGGGCACACGTATACGATCCTCTTACAGGAAAAGGGGAGAGTAAAACATTGCAAACAATGATACAATCTTCCACATGAAGAATAACTTGCTTAAACTAGACAGTTATGAAATCTGATCACCTCTATCATTTATCATCTTCTTCCCTCTGCCATTTTGTGTGATTGTCATGAATTATGATTTTTTTTTTTAGTTGAAGTCTCACTCCGTCACCCAGGCTGGATCGCAGTGGCACACTCACGGCCACTCCGGCATCAGCCCGCTGTGCTCTGGCGATCCTTCCGCCTCAGCCTTCAAGTAGCTGGAACTACAGGCGTGTGCTACAGCGCCCTGCTAATTTTTTATTTATTGTAGAGACGAGGTCTCACCAAATTGCCTAGGCTGGTCTCGAACCCGCGGGCTCAGGCAAGCCACTTGCCTTGGCCTCCCAAAGTGCTGGGATTACAGGCTGAGAAATTTTTTTCTATAATGCTTAAAGGAAATATTCTTCTTAAAGTTAAAATTAAGGTGCTGAAATATTTTCCTATTTTGCTAATGATATAGTTTTCTGTCATACGTCAGAAAGAAATGTTCACTGTGCTCCTGCCTCTGCTGTAATCCCAAGACTGAGTAGAGAAAGGAACGTGCCATTTTGGAAGCTATCCATGAGCATGATTTGAGAAACCTTGGAAACATGAAGATATTTTTTTAAAACAAAGCAGAGTCATTGGCCTTCTAGACACTTAGGACCCTAGCTTCTTTTTTTTCATGACAGTTCAGAGAAATGCCATATTCCCTTTATTCTAAGACATTTTGGATTTTCATATATATCAATGATTAAGTAGGTTTGAGAATAAAATGAAAACAACACACGCTCATCCATATAAAATACATCCTAACTTAAGAAATGTTAAAATGGAATGATAAACAAGCACAAGGGTAAGAAAAGGTAAAAGACGACTCAAATTTATTGAGTACCGAGCACTGTGAGGTGCTAAATTCATTTTCACTCTCTATTCCACAAGAATTTTATGTACCCATGCAAGGTCCTGGGAATACAATGAGTAAAAAATAGCTCCAAGATCTGAAGGACTTTACAGATCTAATGGGAACTGAAATGCTTTCACATACAAATAGCAAAAACCAACCAACCATAATCCAGACAAATCATGGTAACAGATAAGGACTTTATTTTTTTTTACAAATGACAAAATCTAAAGGAAGATAGTCTAGAACTGGTATAGCCACTCAAAGATGTCATTAAGAAGCCAGACACCTTCAGTCTTCCGGAGTCATCATATGACTTTCTTCCTCATGGTCACAACATAGCTGCTGTTATCTCCAGGAAGTACCTCTGCTTTTTAAGCCTGAAGAATGTAAAGAGCCTTTTCTCTCCAAGTTTTTTCTTTCATTCTAGGAAGTCCTCCCCAGGAACTGTGACCTAAATTTCACTGGCCAAAACCAGGACATGTGGCCACCCCTGACTGCAAAAGTCCAGGAAGGCAAGCACTATTATCTTATTTACTGACTTCCACATAAGGAGATGGTTGGAAATGCATGTTGAGTGAGCTAAACTACAGTGTCTGATACAGAGACAGATCCATAAACAGATCATTACAAAAGCAACATGGCAATCACTTAACACAGTTGTAAGATACTTCAGAAGCACAGTGTGGTTTGGGGACCAATAAAATTTGGGCTGACACTTGAAAGGATAATTTATTAGGTTAGACAAAAGCACTCCATGCAGAAAAAAATAACGCGGTCAAAACAATACAAAAAAAGCCAAATTGGCACCTGAGGAATTTGGGGCTTGGGAGTTAAAAGTCTAGAGTGTGAGAGTAGATGAGGTTAGAAAGACTGCCAAATGTGAGCACCAAGACCCACTATGTGATTCTGAAGTTTGGCCCTAAGCTCAGGTTGGATTTTTTATTTTTTTTCTTAGCAATCTTGGTTTTTGGAGAAACCAGGCTATGTGTTTGGAACCTAGGTCCATAGGCTTCAACTCACAACTACTCTCCTCGCAACCAAATGGGCCTTAACTAGTTATCACCTGCTTTCTCCTCACAGTAATTCCTTGAATTTAGCCCTTTTCTGTTCAGAAAACACAATTAAGTTTCCTTAAGCTCCTATTTCCCCAATGTTTGATGCATCCTTTGTGACAGAGCCACATAGACTCTGTGAAAGAGTCACTCTGTTTACATCAAGCTCTGGTCTCATCAGCCTACCAGTGACAGAGCTAACTGTACTATAATGCAAACATTAAATACATCCATCCACTATTATGCTCTTCCTCACACTAGCATTCTCATAGCTGAAGGCATTTTACACCCAAGTGAGCCCTCTGGAACCCCATCCATCTCACAGCGATTTGTGGGAGAGGGAGCTGGTACAGATCATCTAGGTAATAGTCACATTAGTATAATGAGAACAGACACATGCTTTGGCATCAGATAGAGCATGGGTTGTAATCCCAGCTTTGTCGCTGTGTGTGACCTTGCGGAAGTTATTTAACCTCTTCACCTACTTTTCTACCTAACAGGTACTAGAACAATTTAATCATAATGTACAGGAAAATGATTTAAAAGGCAAAGCCCAATGTCTGATGTTCTGCAACTAGTTAGTGCATGGTGAAGCCACAAAAACAACCCAGGCTTGGAAATGCAAGTTCTCAGCATCTTCAGTATATAATAATTATGTCACTGAATGAATTAATAAATGCTAACAAATCTTTAACTTTTTCATGTTTCAGAATACTCCAAAGGGACAGGAGCAATTTGAAGCTTTTATCCCTCTCTCTACTTCCAGTGCCTTTTCTGTGTCACCTGAGGTGTTAAAAAAAAATGTCCCAGTTATAACAATCAGGTTAGATGTAAATACATTATTTCTAGCCTTTACTGATGAAAAACTATGGTATGCTTTTATTAGAAAACCTTAACAAGAGTTTATTTGGCCATGGAATTACAACAATCCAGGTTCAAATTTACCAGGCACACAAAACAACCCAGGTTGTAAACATATTTGGATAGGTCTATCTCTATTGCGGATACTATTGACTGTTGCACTCTGCAGTACACTCTTCTCCTTTGCTTTCTCTATATAGAAGCTAGAAAGCAAAATTCTCACCTTCCCAGACTCGTTTGCAGCTAAGAGCAGACCTTTCTCACAGTTCCGACCAATGACATGTAGAGGAAAATCCCTGGTGAGAGTTTTCCAGAAAAGAAATATAAAACTAATTTTTGGCTAGGGCACTAAGTCATTTTTCTGTTTAGGCAATGCACTTTTCATAATACTGTACTCGTGTTAAGTTGCTTGAAGAACAAATCTATGTGATAACTAAGAACCATCTCTATACTGACACCTATTGTATCTTCCTGGACAGGACTAGAAGCTATATAGGATAGCATTGTCTCCCCTTTAGATATATGAAAGAAGTGATCAAATTAGCACAAAGTCATCACCCATTAGAAATGCAAATTATACAGCTATTGGTTTGATACTCTTGGTTGGATAACCCAGGTCCTAGAATTGACCACTACTTCGGTATGCTATACCAGAGTCAAAAAGCAGCTGGCAAAAGATCATCTCTTCAACAAATGGTGCTGAATCAACTGGACATCCATATGCCAAAAAAGTTGAACACTTACAGTTCATACCATGTACAAACATTAACTCAAATGAACCAACAATCTAATTATAGGAGCTAAAACCACAAAAGTCTTAGAAGAAAACAAAAAGGAGAAAAACTCCATGGCCTTGAATTCTTAGATATAACCAAAGCAAGAGCAACTGAAAATGAAATAAGCTGGACCTAACCAAAATTTAAGTTTTGTGTATCAAAGAACATCAAGAAAGTGAAAAGACAACCTATAGAATGGGAGAAAATATTTGCAACTCATGTGTCTCGTAAAGATCTGGTACCCAGAATATATAAAGAACTCGTACAACTCAGTAACAAAAAAGACAAAAAACTTGATTAAAAAATGAGCAAAGGCAGTTACTTATGAAGCTGAGGTGGATCACTTGAGCCCAGGAGTTTAAGGCCAGCCTGGACAACAAACTGAGACCCCATCTCAAAACAAAACAAAACAATGGGCAAAGGACTTAGACATTTATCAAAAGAAGATATAAAAGTGGCCAATAAATACATGAAAAGATGCTAACATCATCAGTCATCAGGAAGATGCAAATAAAAGCCACAGTGAAATATCAACTTCACACCCACTAGAATGGCGATAACAAAGAAAAAGGAAATTAACAAGTATTGGTGAGAATGTGGAGAAACTGGAAACTTGTACATTGCTGGTAGGAATGTAAAATGATTTAGCTGTGGAAAAGTTTGGTAGTTCCTCAAAAAGTTAAATGTATAATTACCATGTTACTCAGGACTTGCACACTTAGGTATTTACCTTAGAGAATTAAAAACTGATACTCATATACATGTACACATGTTCACAGCAGCACTATTTGCAAGACAAAAAGTGAAAACAGTCCAAGTATCCAACAACAGATGGATAAACAAATTGACACACACACACACACAGAGGAATATTTGGAATATTATTCCATCATAAAAAGAAATGAAGTACTGACACATGCTACAATGAAATGAACTGCAAAAACATTATGCTAAATGAAAGAAGTCAGACATAAAAAAGTGTAGCTTTGGAATTAGAGGTAGTGACCACACATGGTGAATATATTAAAATGGTTAATTTTATGTGAATTTCACCTCAATTTCTACAAAAAATAGCCAGCTCCCTAGACCAAAACATAGTAAGTCACTGACTTAGTGTGAAGGTATTGGAAAGCCTTTCTCATCAGAATATTAAATGGTATAAAATAAGAACAAAACCAAATCTCCATTCTTCAGTAGCCTTTGTGGGAGACTATCCATCGTATTCTTGTTTCTTTTTCTCTACTTCTGTTTGCCTTTGAATGCTTCTCCTGTCAATTAACACCCACTACTCAAGATGAGCAGAGGAGTGAATAAAATGCAAAAGTTATAATCTTGTTAACTGTGAACACATCTGGCACAAAGAAATCAATTGAAATGTAGATATAGTATTAAAAATCAATAAAATAGGATTATGGGATTAATAGGGGTCTTAGTTTCATCTATCCATGCAATTTCATTATCATTTAACAAAGATAAAAAGCCTGCTACTGAACTACAGACAACTTTCTCAGGATTCCCGTTTTTCTCAGGATGCCAATTTTAAACAACCTTGTAAAAGTCCTGAGTGTTTGGTACTCAGATTTCACTGTACACTTTACCCATGTCTATTAGTTCCTAGGACTGCTGGAAGAAAGTAAACAACAGAAATTCATTCTCTCACAGTTCTGGAGGCTCAAAGTCTGAAACAAACGTGTTAGGACCATGTGACTCTGAAGGCTCTAGGGAAGAGTCCTTTATCTCTTCCAGGTTCTGGTGGCCCCAGGTCGTCCTTGACTTGTAGTAGCATAACTCCAACTTCTGACACCATCTTTACATGGCCTCTTTTCACTGTGTCTCAATGTCTTCTCTTCTTATAAGAATACCAGGCATTGGACTTATGGCCCATACTAAATCCAGGATGATTTCACCTGAAGATCCTAAACTAAAATACAGCTGCAAAGACATTATTACCAAATACAGTAGGCCTCCCTTATCTAAGGTTTCACTTTCTGTGGTTTCAGTTACTCATGTTAAACAGTGGTCCAAAAATATCAAATGGAAAACGACATGAACAATTCGTAAGTCTTAAATAACTTGCATTACTGTTGTTACAACTGTTTCATTTTATAAGTAATTACTGTTGCTAACCTTATATTGTGCTTAATTTATAAATTAAGCTTTATCATAGGTATATATACGTATAGGAAAAAACATAGTATATATGGGGTTCGGTACTACCCGTGGTTTTAGGCATCCACTGGGGATCGTGGAAACGTATTCCCCACAGATAAGGGGGCTACTGCAAGGTCACACCCTGACATTCCAGGTGGATGTGAATTTTGGAGGGATACTATTCATCCCACGATTCCACGTAAGCAATGCAATTTCTCTTTTAATACAGTAAAGTTTAAAAAAAACTTTCAAATTCAAATTCAGCTTGATAAAATTAGAATAATAATGCTTCTGGGGAAAACTTTTAAAAATACAACTTTAATCTTCAAAACAAAAGTAAACCAAACAAACAAAAAAATCAAATCCCTAAAACTGAATCTTTACCTTTATTTATTGGCTAAAACTGATTATGTAAGTAAAGATACTTTTAGACAAAAAAGACAGATGACAGATCAGTGCTATACTATTTATAACTTGTTACTTATAAAAGAAATTTCAGTCCTCTTATCATAATGACAATTCAATACACCCTCTCTTAGAACTCAGGGTCCTTGAAATTTATGGGTTTTTACTAATAAAAACTTTTTTTTTTTAGTTGGAGTCTCTCTGTGTTCCAGGATGGAGTGCAGTGGCACGCTCACAGCCACTGCAACTTCTGATCTGCTGGGCTCAGGTGATCCTTCTGCCTCATCCTTCCAAGTAGCTGGAACCACAGGATAAAATTTTTAAAGATAATCCCTTAGTCACATATTTTTTAAAACACTTAAAAATCTATTTTTAAAATTTTGAAAGGTGAAACTTTATAACCATCTTCAAAACCCAGTGTTCAGGTGCGGTGGCTCAAGTCTGCAATTCCAGCACTTCGGGAGGCCGAGGCGAGAGGATTACTTGAGCCCAAGGGTTCAAGACCATCCTGGGCAACTTGGTGAGACCTTGTCTCAACAATAAATAAAAAAATTAGCTGGGCATGGTAGTGTGTGCCTATAGTTCCAGCTACTTGGAAGGCTGAGGCAGAAGGATCACCTGAACCCAGCAGGTCGAAGCTGAGGTGGCTATGAGTGTGCCACCGCACTCCAGCCTGGGTGACAGAGTGAGTCTACAAAAAATAATAATAATAATAAATAAATAAATATATATATATATATATATATTTAGTAGAACTTATTACATGGCCAATTTATCAATTACTTGAAATAATATGACAATGTATCTACAAACAATTTCAAATCCTAAATAATAATATAATTACTTAATGCTTAGATAGCTTTACAAATAACAATTTTGAGAACAACACTTTACAAATAACAAATTTAAGGATAACATTGGTTAATTGTATACTTTTCAAACTATAAGAACACATTCCATACTTTATGTATTTTAACACTCAAGGGTATTTTTCTATATGAATAAAATTCATTTTATTATAAATTTTCAGGAATTCTTTCTAATCTATCAAGATTTCATATGAAAAAGCAAAACCTATTTGTTTTTTATTACAAAACAGCTAGTATGAGCCCAATGGAGAAAAATGAAGTTAGACAATTTCTTTGGCAGAAAACAATTACAAACAGGTCTTAAAGCAAATATAATCCATAAACTCAAAAAAAAAAAAAGAAAGAAAAATAACCCTGTATTCTTATTAATGCCAAAAACATCAACATATTTAATATCACTTTTGTACTATCAACCACCTGCAACACGAAATTTATTATATATTTGGCAAAAATAATTTTTAACTTAAGAGACAGAAGAAACTTCCACATGTATAAAATTTCACAAACGCCAACATACACTAGTTTTTATATATACGCCCTGTTTTATTATTCCAAAACTACATTAGCTGAACTTAATAACTGGTCTCAATTTAGTGGGTATGCAGTATTTATACTGACTCAAAGACTTATGCTGAAGTAAGCTTTTACAATTCAATCACAACTATACACAAAATACTTACATAAACATTAAAATAAGTTTATTAAATATAGTTGGGGAGAAAAAATGTAAGAAATTTCATACATATGCAAACATTAACTATTATCAAGAGCAGCTTTGGATGTTTAATTTTTTTTTTGTAAACAGATTTGTTTCCAAAAAAGTAAGGTGCCATTTAGGAATATTTTTTAAACGTATATAAACAAATACACATGAAAGGAATATACTTAATGAAAAACAATATAAGAGATTAAAGGTTAAAATGTTCATTTCAGTTATTTGTATCTGAAATAAGACAATGACATAAATGGGGCTTTCAAGTACTGCTTATTCTTCCATTTATATGTAGACTTAGTCTCAAACAGACTATTTTTGTTCTAGAATAAAAGTTTCTTTGAAAAATGAACATACTTAAAATCAAATTTCTGTAAACGACAAAATTTTCAGAGAACTGTCTTCAAATGGATAGTAGTAGAAAGATTGGGTGCTTTCTTTAAAAAATAGAAATCTTGCTTCCATGCAAGTAACTTTTTAAAAACAAATGTCTATTGTTTTTCCCAGTCTAAATATCACGGATCCATATGCATGATGTATTTGCATTTTCTATTTTGTGTTAATAAAAAGTTGGTAGATGATAAAGTAGCGTCCAAAATTTTAGGAGAGAAAAAAATTCCTGTTGGTTTACTACCAAATTCTCACACTATGTGGAATCTATAGCAATATATACTTCAGAAAAGTTGCTTCAACAGTCTCCTTCCTATCAATCCAGTGCCTTCTATGAAGTCACCACCTGCTATTATTCTGCAAATTCAGAATTACTTCTGAAAGAAATGGCCATTTTTTTTTTAACAGCTTGGCATGCTGACAGCTTAGCAACGGTACTTGAATCAGTTCTTTAAAGAAACAACACATCACTAAAAACACCCCTATCGCCATGCTTGGTATATATCACATCAAATATTAGGAATGTCTTATGGCTCAAATTCATGTATAATCTCAATCCCATAAAAAGAAAATATAGCATACAGCATCTCTGCACACCACATTGCAGGAAGAAAAACAAATGGACCATATCTTTATTAGAGAGAAGCCAAAGTCACTTGAAAAGGTCATCAGTGGCAATTCTAAATACGGGGATGCATGTAGGAAAGTTTTTCTCTAGGGATTGGGAATGCTTTGTGGGGCATTCCTTAGCCCTCTGTAGCATGACTAGGGGAGTGGCTAAATACTTTATCATACATCTGCATTTACACCATCTTCATTGCTAATAACAGAAAACATTTAGGTTCCTTCCAAATAGTTCTTGCTTCTGTGGACAATTATATGTTAATTTTTACTCAACATAACACTGAGAGCAAAACTGACAATACTGCAAACATGACTGCAATTTAAGAAGCCAAAAGGAAATATGTTGGCAAGCTAAATGCTTACACAGACAGATGTTTGCCTTTTAAAAGAATAGTGTGTGAAAAAATATCAACTTCTTCAGTGCTGTTATCATGATATTCTGGGGGGAAATAGCGGTTTTTTAAAGTAAAATTTGTATACTCCAACCTCATACTGTTTAGTGTCATAAGGCTACTTATTGGGTGTCCAGATTTTACATGTATAGAAATTTGAAAGTAAGGCAAAACTAACTGGAAGCATCTTGCTCCGATCAAAAGGTTGACATCAAACAAACTAGACTGAAAAAAACCTTTTATGGCCTCATAGAGTTAGACAGGTTTTTGTGCTTTATTTATTCATCGTCCTTTGAGTTGAGAGCAAAAAAGTTTTCTTTTAATATTTTCAGGTTAGAATCACAAGGGTTGAATGACACACTTATGAAGGCTTTCAAGAAAATGCTTGGCTTGTTTCTAAAGGAGAGGCTGCTGATGGTAATTTGTCTGCTGCTGTGCAACTGAATGAGGTGCAACTGCCACAGGAAAGCCTGCCAGTTGTGGCAAATTGGAAGTAGTGTTCTGGTAAGATGACATATCCACAGACATCCCCATTTGCTGTGTGTAAGCAGTTGTACCAGTAGCTGATTGAAGGGCAGAGTTCTGGTTCATATACGTAGAATTGGAAACAGGGTCTTGTCCAGTGCTACAAACAAGATTTTAAAAAGAAAACCATATTTACATAACATTATCTAGGTTGTGGTCATAGATCAATAATCAGGACAAAAACACCTTTTCCATCTTCTTGTTAAAAAGTTTATGAAGATCTGTTGTTTTGATGATTAATTACTACAGCTATCAAATACTGTTCATGTAATTTGTATATTTGGTAAAAAGAGAGTATTCAAAGAGAAACAAAAAATTAGATAATAATGTTTATTTAACTTGCTTTCTCTAAAGCAGCAAACGAGTCTTCAAAATCTCTCAATCAAAACACTTACAAACTGACTGAGGAGACGCAAATTCTTCCTGACTGAGGTCCCCTTGACTGATGTGATGAGAATGAGAATGGAGCCCCAGCTCAAGATGCACCTTCAGCCCACATTCTCCCTTTCTCATCTCCAACCCAACACAAAGTCCATTTCTTCTCACACACCCTTCATGCTTTCCTTTGGCAGGGACTGTCCACTTCCAAAGTGAGAAAAGTATAATCTGTAGGACCCTGAATCTACTCTCAGGACAGTCCGGAACTATAGTTTACCTTAACATCTCAGAAACTAAGCTGAAAAATCACATCAAATTTCAAAACCTGTTTGTTCCTGCAACTACTGTGGCATATATTTCTTTTAAAATGTACATAATTTTAAATTACTCCAAATACACTGCTTGCAATACAGAAGGATTAATTTCAATACTACACTAGTTTTTTTCTTCATAATTCCTAGTGTCCTCAGGATACCAAAATTTTATATTTTAATTTAACTAAACACCAATATAAACAAATTTATTTAATTTTCAGATAATATCTAAAATTAATACTCATAGAATTTTAGAGTGGGAAGAGACCGTAGAGATCTAAACATGATTATATTTAACGAACATTTTATACGGTTAAATAAAGTGAACAGAAGGAAAGATTTAAACATAATTCTCAGAGTAGAAGTGTTTTAATTAAAAAAAATTGAACTACAAATTCCATAGTTCAAACATACTTCTTTTTAAGAGTCAAAGTAACAGCAATTTTCTAATTTTTAGAAAATTAGAGAAATATGTCTGAGACTACTTCACTAGGCAGGTTACGGCACAGTGCTAAGCACAACATGAGCTTACTCCCCATAAAGAAAGATTAGCTTTATTTTGTCCCAGGGACAGACTATAAGTTTAAGTCTGAGCAATCATCTCAGTATGAGTAGCAAAGCTAAGGACAACACCATTCTACTACATGTGATTATGAACAAGCAGTTCTGTAACTTCACCTTAATAAAGGCCTATATATTCTCATTACGAAAATCTATGAGAAATTAACATAGATAATTAACATAATTAATATAATTACAAAATTAACACAGCTACCAAAATCTTACCTTATATATGGAGTTTGAGCAGGCTGTGTTGTCACTGAGGAATTCATATTTGGAGGCAGAGATCTCAGTGGGCCAATATGATCTGGTCCTAGGCTATAGCTTTGGGCAACAGTTACTTGGTGAATGCTTTGACCCATATAGTTTCCACCATGTGATTGAACTGGATATGTCTATTAATCAAAAAGAAAAAGTTGACTCACTGATCTCCCAAATACCTGCCTAATAATAAATTCAAAATTTTAAGACTTAAAGAAAATATTATAGTTCTTTGGGGAGCGATTTGATTCCACCAATCTATCCACCTTAGAACTAAAAGTGGAGAGTTCTAAAACACAGCGTTAGCTGGGCTCGGTGGCTCAGCCTGTAATCCTGCGCCTTGGGAGGCTGAGGTGAGTGGATTGCCTGAGCCTGCGGGTTCGAGACCCGCCTGGGCAACTTGGCGAGACCTCATCTCTACAATAAATCAAACAATTAGCCGGGCGTGGTAGCGCATGCCTGTAATTCCGGCTACTTGGAAGGCTGAGGCAGAAGGATCGCAGGAGCCCAGCAGGTCGAGGCTGCAAGAGTGGCCGGGAGCGGCCACTGCACTCCAGTCTGGGTGACAGAGTGAGACTCCAACTCAAAACAACAACAACAACAACAACAAAATTAAAACACAGCGTAAAATCTATGGAAATTTGATTTGCTTGAAATTTGACTGCCTGATACACAGATACCACATTGTCACATTAGAATGGGAACTTCTGAATATTTTAAATGCTCTTATGCATGAATAGATAGAAGTTTGATATGAAGAATCAAACGGATAGAAAGTTAACTTTTCAAAGAAATAAGTTGTGCTTTGCAAAACTCGGACTGTAAATAAAATACGACTAAACTCAAAAACCTGACACAGGAATGACAAAGAACACTTCATTGGTACATGAAGTAAGCATACAGTTTCATCATACAATGGTGTAGAATTTCTATTTTGTTCCACTTCCATAGCAGCAGCACACAAGTGTTTGAAAACAGAAGCAATGAACCCCAATTGTCTTTCTTCTCCTCCTATGTATAATTTTCAAAAAGTTTGAAGCATCACATTACTTGATAAATGCATCTTATCTGATGTGAGAGTTACCATAGTAACTATTCTTTTTTTAATAACAATTAGGTTGTGTCAAGTCATCTAAATTACGCACCCACATTCTAACTATTCTCCATGGTGTCTTCTTCACACACACCTTTACATACCATTTTTCATAAATTAACATGAATTTTGTTCATCCAATTTCATTCTGAGTTCAATTGCTAATTGGCTGAAATTTGAAAAAGGCATCAGAATGGGATTACTGATAAAGGTTAAGTATTCACTTCAAATGGCAAAGACAAAAAAATGAAAGATACTAGAAAAAGATGCCGTTCATGGATGACTTATGGAATCTGCACCTCATATGCCTGTATCATACCTTCTTTATGCACAATTTTTGTTTTTGTTTTTTTGAGTTGAAGTCTCACTCCGTCGCCCAGACTGGAGTGCAGTGGCCACTCCCGGCCACCGCAGCCTCGACCTGCTGGGCTCCGGCGATCCTTCCACCTCAGCCTTCCAAGTAGCTGGAACTACAGGCGCGTGCTACCACACCTGGCTAATTTTTTATTTTATGTAGAGATGAGGTCTCACCAAGTTGCCCAGGCGGGTCATGAACCCGCGGGCTCAGGCAATCCACTCACCTCAGCCTCGCAAAGTGCTGGGATTACAGGCTGAGCCACCGAGCCCGGCTTTTATGCACAATTTTTTAATAATTTGAGTCATGCAGCTAAGAAAAGGAAATACAAAGCACACTTTGAGAACAAAAGAAGTTCATTAACTAAGTCTTTTAATAACTATGTAAGTCAAAGAAATATCTTCACAGAATATTTTAAAGAAATGTGAAATCTTCTTATTGAGCAGCAAGAATAGCATCAGTATCTCACCTGGAGGACTTCTGATATATCAGGCACTGTCCTAAGTCAAAGGATTTATACTCCACATTTACAAAAAAGATTTATACTTACAGAAAATTTATGCTTTATGCTTACAAAAGCATATGAAGAATCGGAATTCCTCTCACATATTTAATGGTTTTCCCATCTACGTTAAAAATGAACTAAAATGTATTTGTGAAATATCAGTATTTAACTTGTTCTGGTGAACACTGTTTAGTCAATATTTCTTGAAACTATTAAAGATGATATTTATAAATTTATTCACAGACCACAGACATTTTAATACTATGCTTTACAATATTTTATTCTAATTTAAAACTTGTTCATAGTTTAGAAAAATGTTCTCGCAAAACATGCTTACCTGCATTGGAACTCCAGATGATGTAGGTGGGTAATGTGCTGGCTGATGGAGCTTTGAATAGACTGAATATACTGGTGCTTCATTCACCAATTTGTTATACAGTTCCAAAGCTTCTAAGACTTTTACATTCAGTTCAGACAACTCTGAATGCTTCCTGATGTAGAAGAAAGGTATCTTAATATTCTAGTTTTTAAGTGTATTTAGTAACACAAATTATTTTTTAAATTTAGCACATTTTCTATTCATATTTTAAAAGGTTCTTTTTATATACAATGAAAGAATATTCACAAAGGGAAACTGAGAGGAGGAATTACTTAATTCTGAAGAGAATCTACTTTCTTTCTTTCTTTTTTGAAAGCAGGATTTATTGAGAGGACGGAAAAGCTCCCACAGTGGGAGGGGACCCGAAGGGGTTGCCTGAGAATCTACTTTCAACATGTTGTAGTTTTCTGTTGAAAATCCAATTATTAAAAAAAAATTTTTTTCTCAATTTAGGTAAAAGTCTAAGCCTTAGTTATAAATTTCAATAAAGGACAGAATTCAGAAAAGGCCCAGAGCTTTTGTAAAGTACAATATGACCAAAATCTAAAAATACTCATTTAAAAAAAGAAATCATACACATTTTCACTTGCTGATGATATCCAAGAAAGTATCAATTGGAAAAAAGTTATTTACGTAATTAACCTTGAAAATCCAAGGGAAAACAATGTACATACAAAACTAGTTTCTTGCTTGTTGGTTGGTTTTGAGAAAGTGAAACCAAATGCCTTATTATGTAATAACAAAAAAATCCAATAAGAGCATTTTAAGCCGGGCTTGGTGGCTCAGCCTGTAATCCCACTCTTTGGGAGGCTGAGGTGAGTGGATTGCCTGAGCTCGCGGGTTCAAGACCCGCCTGGGAAACTTGGTGAGATCTCATCTCTACAATAAATCAAAAAATTAGCCAGGCGTGGTAGCGTGTGCCTGTAGTTCCAGCTACTTGGAAGGCTGAGGCAGAAGGATCGCCGGAGCCCAGCAGGTCGAGGCTGCGGTGGCCGGGAGCAGCCACACACTCCAGTCTGGACTACAGAATGAGACTCCAACTCAAAAAAGAAAAGAGCATTTTAAAATTTGCCCAAGGAACTCCACAGCAAATTCTTCTGACTTGCTACACAATTTTGTTTGTTCTCTGGGAATAATAAATACTATAGGCTATCTCTTATCTTCCATTCACTATGGTGGCTCCCTCTGACTTAAGATAGAAAGTTGAGAAAAAGGAAAAGGGGGCAGAACCTAGTTGAAAGCTCAAAGCCCTTGTAAGTGTATCCTTCAGTGCTGCTGCTACTTCTAAAGAATAAAACTAGGTGGAATAACAAAATTAAAAGGGCAATATATACATAGAAATGCAAGGACAAAAAAAGAAAAGAAAAGAAAATAGAAGGTGGGTTGCAATTAATTTAGCTTCTCAAACACTAGAGAAATTTTATTTGAAGTTTGTATAAATACTATTCATTATCACATAATAAGTTAAATTCTTGCCAAAGATCCCTGTTCCCATTGTGTTTTCTATTCACTTTATTCTTCATTACTCATTATTGCCTGAATTCTAGCCTAAGTAAAAAATTAAGACTGGCGTGATAAGAGCAAGCATCCATAATTCTAAGCATACCACATTGCCATGAAAAAAAATAAATTGCTACCAAAATAAAAAGTACCACCTGTCTATTAGTTTGTAAGAGCTTTGGAAACTGAAAAACAATTCCAACCAAATTGTATGGTTCCACAAAACTTTTCCCTAGTTTATAGTTTGCCAAAGACAAGTGAACCTAAGAAAACTCTATTTTTTTTCTGTGCATGAAAACTCTCACCTATCAATCTCTTCAAGCTTTTCATCTATCATTGGACCCATCTGTTGGCAGATATCTGTAAATACAAAAACACTTACAAATCTAGAAACAATCCAGTTTAAACCAATTTCAAAAATTTTTAACAATACCGCACCAAGAGGCAACATCATGCATAACACATAGAGATTACATTTATGCTAGAAAAAGGACTCTATAAAAGACTCAATTTTACTATTTAGCACCATATAGTACATATTATTACAGTACATATGTACCAATAGTACATATTATTATCATGTGATAAAAGGCAAAGTCCACTTTAAAATAAAAATCTCAACATGCTCTCCTTGGAACTATTAACTAAATTTACAGATTATAAAATTTGGAGTCATTCCAAAGTCTTATTAAAGATATCAACAGGTTGGGCATGTGGCTCAGCCTGTAATCCCAGACTTTGGGAGGCCAAGGCAAGTGGACTTCCTGAGCCCATGGGTTCGAGACCAGCCTGGGCAATTTGGCAAGACCTTGTCCCTATATTAAATTTAAAAAAAATTAGCCGGAAGTGGTAGCCTACACTTGTAGTTCTGGCTACTTGGAAGGTTGAAGTGGAAGGATCGCCAGAGCCCAGCTGGTCAACATTGGGTTGGCCATGAGTGTGCCACTGCATTCCAGCCTTGGGAACCAAATGAGACTCCAACTCAAAAAAAAAAAAAAAAAAAAGGCCGGGCTCAGTGGCTCAGCCTGTAATACCAGCACTTTGGGAGGCTGAGGCAAGTAGATTGCCTGAGCCCGCGGGTTCGAGACCAGCCCAGGCAACTTGGTGAGATCTCGTCTTTACAATAAATAAAAAATTAGCCGAGCGTGGTAGCACACGCCTATAGTTCAGCTACTTGGAAGGCTTGGGTGGAAGAATTGCTGGTGCCCAGGAGGTCGATGCTGGGGTGGCCATGAGCGTGCCACTGCACTCCAGCCTGGGCGACAGAGTAAGACTCCAACTCAAAAAAAAAAAAGGTATCTACAAAACTATTATTTGCTAAGTAAAACTAACTTGAGTCCCAGTGTATAAAACATGTAACCAAATACAGATTAGATATAAATATCTTTCATTCATTTAAGAGATTTCAAAATTAAATATTTTGTATATTTCCAAATGTGAACACTGATAAAGAGCACAATACTGTATCCTATATTCATTTTTCTTCTATAAAATTATTCACTTTTTTCTCAAAGGATTTTTTAAAAAGCATTAAGAACATGCTTTAATTGCTTCACACTTTTCAAAGACTGCAAGACACATCAGCATGCATCAAATGACTACATTACAAAGTTAACACTGATCATATGTAATTTTCAGCTTTCAAGTAAAATACATGAAAATTAAACAGAAATAAGAATTTCTTAAACATTTTGATTCAATTTAATATGCTGTTATTTCTAATTCTGTCCTTTTGTGAACTGCAAATATCTTCACCCAATTTCACAAGTGGGCTTACAAAATACAGACTTTTTTTTGAAAAGGATATGCAGGTTTTTGACAATATTGCCCAAATAATATTTCTACTATTTTACTGTATTAGTTGGTTCTCTACCAGGATTTCTAACTTCTAGAAGCACATACAAGGCAGAATAAACTCAAAACTCTATAAACTCCTAAAATATTAAATAACATTAAAATACTTTCTAATATTCACTAAGTACCTTCTAGATCCAAGAGGTCTTGGGAGTCTGGCTTTGAATCTGTTGGATCTATACTCTGGAGTGCTTGCAGGGCTCTATCCATCTTATCCTAAAGAAGTTAACAGGACACTTTAACAACTCAAGAGTTTTATCTTCAGTAAATATAAAATTACTCTTTCCAAGTATTGACAAAGATCGAATACTTTAAAAGTCTTGACTGTTTAACTATTAAACAAAAGAAGGACTCTACCTCATCTATATAAACAGGCTCAGCTTCTGATTTCTTAATTTCCTCCACATCATCATCAATTACATTCAATTTGTCCACAGCTGCTATAGAAACAAAGTATACTTTAAGTTCCTCAGCATTTACTCTGGTAATTTTCAGCATTAATTTATCAGTGGCCTATGATTGCCCATATGAAAAAAACTGGAAATCCTTTAAATAGTCATCACATTTCATAATCAATGTTTTTACACATGTTCATTCACTTATGTCGCAAATATTCACTTAGCACATACTATGTGTCAAGCATTGTTCTAGGAATTTATACATATACCAGTGAATAAAACAGAAAAGAATCCCTGCCCTCATGGAACTTACATTCTAGTGAAACAAGTGAACGATATTAATGGGGAGCTGTCATTACAGGTGTTTTCCTGAAAACTGAATGTTACCACTAGGGTGAATGAGTCTATTTAGCTAATAAGTTATATCCACGAGTTCCTTCAACATTCTCTCCTTCCATTAAAAAAAAAATTGCATTTCCTTTATGAACAAAAAAGTAGACTTGATTTTAACCTAAATTTGCTATAGATACAACACTAAATAAGAGTCTTTTATCAAGAGAAGGTTGAAAAAAATTTATAAATATACAAGCTCATAAAACTATTTAAGTGTTCTCTGGAGTACTGCTAGAATATACTATAGCATAATAAAGTAAATTTTGGTAAAAATAAAATTACTATGAAAACCTATGCAACCAAAAGATCTAAAAATCCCAACAGCCATTTAATTCAAGTATTTGACTAACTCTAATTATGCCCTAAAGAACAGAGATCAGCGTAATACATGGATAAACTGAAAACTCAAAATATTTTTTCTTTTAATACTTTCCAGTCTATGCCAAAGGGAAATTGGTATATAGCATCTTACAGCCTGATCTATTAAGTTACTTTTAAAACGGTATCTCCAATATTCCTCTCTGCTTAGAGAGTTAGAGGAATAAAAGTGTAAACAGTGGTAAAGTATTCGTTATTCAAGTGGGTGAGTAACCAAATCACAAAACTTCATTTTTCTGAATGCATCATTCTATACATACAAAGATACAGTTACACATGATGCATACTGTTTTCATTTTAAGTTATTTACCCAGAACTGGAAGGGATTAGCATTGATATATCCCCTCAGTGAGTCAGTTATAAGTACATTCTAAGGTCAGACTGGCTGACTTTAGAATCCTAGCACTATCACTCACTAAACACAGAATCCCTCAGTCTCAGTTCTCTTGTCTGTAAAAGAGGGCAACAAAAGTACCTATTTCACAGAATTGTGAGAATTAAATGAAATAGGGCAAAGGACTTAGCACAATGCCTGACAAATAATGAGTGCTCAAAAACCATTAGCTGTTTTATTTCTGATTATTATCGTTAGTGTTATTATCCTCCCACCTCCCTACCTGCATAACCAATAGAATGTTTTCTCAGCACGGTTGGCAGTGGTTGAGGGGAACTGTCTGTGCCTGCAGAACTGACTGAAGCTCAGAAGATCAGAACCAGGAAACTTAGTGGCTCAATTATATTATTTTATTATTTTCTGGAGCTTCCTAAGATCAAATCAAGGTGAGAAAAAGTCTAAAATTTAGGAGTACTGCTAACCCCTGTAATCACAGGCAACCCTGGCCAATCAGAACCCCCCTCCCAGAAGGAAACCTTCCCTTTGCAACTGTGGTTCAGGGATGAGTAAAACATCTTTGTACAGAACAAACTGCCTCTTACACTATATAATTGGCTTGATCTAAATATCTGTATGGTCACAGATTATTTTATGCCTGATATTTAACTATGTATGTTAACTCTCAGAGGATTTAAAATAGATTGGCATTAATTAATATACATAAGACAAATTCACCCCTGGATTTGGTTAAGAAGTAGGCTAGACTGTGACACCTAAAAATGATTTAAAACAAAAGTTAAGTGCCAATCTACTTTACATTCAAAATTAAGTCATAAAATTCAAGAGGAAAAAAACAGATTTAGCCTTCTCTAAGATTTAACTTACCTGCCTCAGACTCTATGTTTAAATTAGTTGTTACAAAATTGGATGGGAAGAGTCCTATTCCTCTGTGATTTTCTCCTTTCCACCAATTGGCATCACTAAAAGTACAGTGCAAAAAATATCATTTGTTCCTCCACATTTTAGTACATTTGCGTCAAGAGGAATTAAATAAAAATTAACTGTAGCCTCTTTTAAAACTATCAGTTTACATCCAATTATACTTAAGTAATTTCTCTTAAACTTAATTAAAAAATTAATTATCAGTGGCCTATGATTGCCCATATGAAAAAAACTGGAAATCCTTTAAATAGTCATCACATTTCATAATCAATGTTTTTACACATGTTCATTCACTTATGTCGCAAATATTCACTTAGCACATACTATGTGTCAAGCATTGTTCTAGAAATTTATACATATACCAGTGAATAAAACAGAAAAGAATCCCTGCCCTCATGGAACTTACATTCTAGTGAAACAAGTGAATGATATTAATGGGGAGCTGTCATTACAGGTGTTTTGTACAAAAAAAGTAAAAGTACAAATAAAAGTACAAGAAAAGTACAAATAAAACAAACATCTATTTTCCTATTTCTAAATTTAAACAAATCAACAGTTGGTCATATTTGATTCTGAGCTTAAAAAAAAAAAACCAAAAACAGAAAACACTGAAGTCCCCTTTATTAAAGTCCTATTCCCACATCTATTTTACCATACCAACAAAGTAAAGCTGATAGTTTTCCTGCCAGTATGTTCTTCATTCTTTCACATAAACGAGTGGAGACCCAAAAAAACGGAATTTACAAAAAACTATATTTATTCTTACATGCTTAAACTTCATTCACCTCCAAAGTACTCTCCATTTGATGCAATACACCCATTGGGATGCTTTTTCCACTGCTTAGAACAGTTTTTGAACTCATCGATGCTGACGCTGTTTAGTGCTTCTGCCACTTTTTGTTTCACCTCTTCCACATTGCCAAAATGTTTCCCTTTGAGCACTTTTTTCATCAGGGAAACAAAAAGTCGTTCAGGGCAAGATTAGGTGAACAAGAAGGGTGGAGCATGGGGTCATGCCATTTTTGGTCAAAAAATCCCAAACACCCAGTGCAGCATGGGCAGGTGAGCTCATAATCACCCATCAATAAAATGGACAAACACACAAAGAATCGTCCCCCCTCCCCCCAAATTCACTAAAGCAGAACACAACCTCTTACAACAACGCTAGCTGAAACACTGATGCTGATGGGTTCCTAGAATGCTTACCTAGTAGGGGGGAAGCCTGTACTGCAAGGGGCCTGTTCTCTAAAAAATAATTCCAGTTTTTTTTTTGGAGAGGTTTCCCTTGTATCTAAAGCCAACTCCATATAGAAACTGATAAGTAGACATAGATATTAAACCTTACAGATTAAGAATCATTTAAAATTTTACATGTTAATACTTTGAAATCTTGTTTACTCCTTTTAAAGTATGCCATACTTTATTTATCCATTCTTGTACAGATGGACATTTAGTTTGTTTTTAGTCTTTCACCATTATAAAGATCGAGATAATAATCATCCTAGATTCGAGGGCACATAAGCAACAATTTCTCCAGGCTTATTCAGACATGAACTTGCTGGACCACAGGATTTAAGCATATTCATTTTACTATATATTGCCCAAATGTTCCCTAAAGTGGCTATGAAAATTCACTTTTCTCTTTCCTCTAGTAGCAGGTGAGAATGTAATTTCCCCCCACATGTGATAATTTTTCAGACCAACACTTGCTATCAGACAGGAGAGAAATCATATTTCACTGTATTAATTTGCATTTCCCAAGCATGCACTTTTATTTGCTGGCTATTCATATTGCCTCTTCTGTAAACTGCTTGTTCATATCTTTTACCCGTTTTTCTTTTGCCACTTGGTCACTTGCTTTTTTTTTTCATAGATCTATATAAGTTCTTCACATATTCTAGAGAGAGCAATCATTTGTCTGAATTATGCAAATAACTTATTCTAGGCTGCCAATGTCTTTTATCATATGTTTATAGTTTCTTTTATTCTACGGTGTTTTTGTTCCCATGTAATCAAATTTAGCAATCTTTTCTTTTATGGCTTACATTTTTACCTTTCTGTACCCTTAAATTCCTAAATCTATTCTCCCATAAACTTATCTGTCCATAGTCTTAGGTTTTCTTTTTCTATATCCCTTCTATGTTTAGGTCTTTAATTCATCTGAAATGAAATTTTCTGTACTATATGAAACTGAATCAAATTGCATTTGTATTATAAAAAGAGTGATTCATCCTAGCAAAATGTAATAAATAATCTATCATATTTTCTACTAATTTATGATACCCCATTATTTCAAAAAGCAAGCTGCTATCTGTTCATGAGCCTTTTTCTGGACTGTATTCTGTTGTAATAGTCCATATATCTATTTACTACAGCTTGTTAACGTGCCTTGACACTTGGCAGGAAAAGTACCCTCTCTATATTAACTCTTTCTCATTTACTGCACAAGTTCACATTTCCACATTAATTTTTTAATGTTTTTCAAGTTCTCTGGGGAAAAAGGTCCTGTTGGGATTTTAATTGGAAATGAACTGAATTTATGCAATAACATGAGGAAAAATCTTTAAAATATTAAAGTTTCTTTACCATAACATGGTATCTCTCTCCATTTATATTTACATAAACATAATAAATGAATGCGTATTTATATTCTTTTATAGAATTTTATAATTTTCTCCATAAAGGCTTTATTTCTACAACACTTATTTAATTTTTTGCTACTATTGAGAATGACTTTTTTTTTAACTTTTAAATTTTTTATTTTAAAATTGTGGGGTACAATTCAGGGTCAGGTATACAAATATTCATTGTGCAGTACCCTTGATGAGACTTTTTTTCTATTACATTTTCTAAACAGTCATGATTAAAGCATACCACTGATTTTTGTATGCTGTGCTTCTATCCAACAACCCTGATGAACTCTTACCAGTTGTAATAGTTTGTCCACTGGACTCCTGAAATTTCTATATGGACAGTTATAGCATCGGGAAATAATAATAATTGCATCTCTTCCTTTCAAAAAATTTGACTTATTGATCAGGAATTCTTAAGGATGAGCCTTAAGTATGAATAAACTTTTAAAAATTTGATATATCATTTCATTTAATAATCTTTCATAAAGATATAAAAGAGCTATATATCACCTAAATTCTTAAGGTCGGAGAATAGTTTGTCCATTGGACTCCTGAACTTTCTATATGGACAATCATAGTATCTGGAAATAAAAAGGTAATTGTGTCTCTTCCTTTCAAAAAATTTGACTTATTGATCAGGCATTCTTAAGGATGAGTCTTAAGTATGAATGAACTTTTAAAAATTTGAAATATCATTTCATTTAATGAGCACCATAAAGATATGAAAGAGCTATATATATCACCTAAATTTTTTTTTTTTTTTTTTTTGAGTTGGAGTCTCACTCTGTCGCCCAGACTGGAGTGCTCCTGGCCACCGCAGCCTTGACCTGCTGGGCTCCGGTGATTCTTCCGCCTCAGCCTTCCAAGAAGCCGGAATTACAGGTGCGCGCTACCATGCCCGGCTGATTTTTTGATTTATTGTAGAGACGAGGTCTTGCTGCCCAGGCGGGTCTCAAACCCATGGGCTCAGGCAATCCACTCACCTCAGCTTCCCAAAGGTGCGGGATTATAGGCTGAGCCACCGAGCTCGGCTACCTAAATTCTTAAGGTCGAAAAATTACCGATGTACTGACAGTTCTAAGGTATCATAATCTGTTAATGTCTTTGTAGGACAGGAAACATTCTTACACACGTATTTTAAGTTGAACGTGTCATTTTAAAAAAGAAAAGCTGAACGCAGAGCAATTTTTATCTAAATCCAGAGAACCCAAACCTATGAAACTGATGCAAGGATTTTACTTGAACCTATCAAAAATTATATGTGAGGCCTTCCTTAGTGGTCCTATTAATGTAGGATAATTTCCCTCCAAACCACTAATGCAAATTCCTTGAAGAAGCATAAAAGTAGGCAAAACAATCAAATTGACAACTCCTTCCTAACCCTATTCCAGCTCTGTGTCCTCTCCATTAACTACAAGTTGATTCTATAGAATGTTGACGGTACAAAATATTGTTCAACTTTAAATTCCTAAATTAAGGTCATCAACACTATAATTTTAAACAAACTATTTAATAATTAGTGCTTTTTATATTAAAAAGAACAAATCACAACTGAGTGAAAAAAATGATATAAATGTAAGGAACTATAAACTTTGCCTTCAACAAAATGATTATTCAGCTAACATTTATAAAAATCTACCATGAGAAAATAGTTCCTTCAGGCTAAGCACTGAAGTTACAAAGATAATTAAGATACCATTTCTGTCCTCAAGAAATTTAAAATGTAGCACAAGCTGAGTGCGGTGATGCACACTTAAAATTCCAGTTACCTGGGAGGCTGAGGCAGGAGGCTTACGTGAACCCAGAGCCCATGCTGTAGTGCACCATGATCATGCATATGAACAGCCACTGCACTCCAGCCTGGGCAATGCAGTAAGACTTAATTTCTGGAAGAAGAAAAAAATCTAGTCTCCCCTACCAAGAAGATGCTACCTTTTTTTACTTTCTGGAATAGTTTTCTACTATCCCCTTCCTCCCACCCAGAAAAGTGCTGACCCTCTTCAAAATCAATTGACCTAGCAGGAAGAACATATGCAAAGAGATATTTGGCCCTCCGTAACGGTGGGTTCTACATTACTGACTCAACCAATCCCAAATCAAAAGCATTCAGGAAAAATAAACAAAAAATAACAATATAACAATAAAAACATTTAAAAAATAAAGTATAACTTTACACAGCATTTACACTGTATTAGGTACTATAAGTAATTTAGAGATGATTTAAGTATACAGTAAGATGTGGGTAAGATATACGCAAATACTATACCATTTTACATCAGAGTCTTGAGAATCTGTGGATTTTGGTATCCAGGGGATCCTGGAATCAATGTCCTGTGAATACTGAGGGATGACTATCCTTACAATATAGTACGACAAACACTGTTATATAGGTTCAGGGAGCTACAGCAGCAACGGAAAAGGGAACTCCTAACTCTACTGGGAACTAAAAGCAGGGAACATTTTAAAGGCTTCTCAGAAGATGTCAAATGTGACATGGGTTTTGAAGGTTAAGTAGGTACACATCAGGAGGAAAAGGAAATTAAGGCTTGAAAATAAAAATAATGGGGTCGGGGAGTGGGGGAAGGAAATGACATTCTGCCCTGCTGCCATTACAGATAAGTAAGACAATAATAAAGCACAAATAAAAACTCTGCACTCTGAGATTTAAAACAAGATTATTCTATCTAGCTTTAGGTCTCAAAATAAGTGAAAACTTGAGCCTTTAAGCTACTGACTTAACGAAACCTACTCATCTGCTGATTTTTGCAATGACAATGGCTGAAGGTAAGTGATGTCCTTTATGGATATAACAATCGTGAGAAAAATGGTATTTCAACCATGAACATACCAACAGTAAACCTGGAAAACCTGGTAATCTTGTGGGGGTCTTCTCCTTAAAATATCTGTTTTATTTTTGAATATGGGAAGCCAACTCTTCTAAAGCCTTGACTCTTGCAAACCTTCCTTCCTTTTCATTTCTAAATGCTTTTGCCTCCTCTGATAGAGCTTTCTAGGCAGAGAGAACCAAATGTACAATGAATGCTACAGAGGTCTAAACAGAACATGGCATTTTTTGAATGGCAAGAATTCCACTTGATTATTCGAAATGGTACACAGAGAACAAACAAGGAGTGGCAAGTAAAGCTAAAAATGAAAAAAGTGAAAGGCTTTTTTTTGGTATACTCTTTTAATAAGAAATGTGTGCCTTTTCCATCAGCTCAATGGTACTTAAACTGAGATCCAAGAATGATGTATTTTCAGGGAATTTAAGTTCTGTGGTGTAATTTTAATTTTATGTTTTCAATTCCACAAAAATATAACAACAATGAATACAGTCATTTTCTGTATCACCTGAATGACTTCCTTTTAACCTAAGATTGCCATTTAACTTCAGCAACCAAGTTTGCTCTTGTATTTAAAATCTAACCAGTGATTACCAATCACATAGAATGACAACATTTCACCCCCACTGTGCTGCTAAGCATGTCTATCGTAACTATGATTAAGTGCTTATTATCAAAATGAAAGAAATTGACCTATATATTCCATTATATTCATGTTGAATTATCTTAGCAGCTACAAAGAAAAAAGTTATTTTTATCAGTGATAAGTCTTAACTAAAAGTTGGCTTATGAGTCTAAGCTATTTAATACATTTTTGCTTTAAAGAGACATTAGTGAAAAAGACATGGTACAGCAAGGTATTGTCACCCTTTACTTGCTGTAGGATAGTGAACTACAATATGTATATAAGGCCACAAAAATGCCAAATAACATCATGATATACTATATGAAGGATTCATAGCAGTCATAACAGAAAAAGTCAGGCAAGAATTGAGTTACCACACAGCATAGGGTAGTTACAGACCTGCTAAAGTACCTGTGCTATTAATCAGTACTATATATAGCTTGTGTACAGCTATTTATTTTGGAAAATTTTGTTATATAAAAGTAATGCTCCAAATTTGACTCTTAGAGCAAAAACTACTCATTTTGTTGCTTTGTTTCTATTTATAAATGCCTTTAATTTTATAGTTGCATAAGAGTACTAAAAGTGTAAACCTAAGTTCTTTTGCAACTATTCCAACTTTTTAAAAAACACTTATTAGTCTGACATTTCCAACTGTCAGTGTTCAAAGCCCACACTACCTCTCTACCTTTACAGACAGTCCCCAACTCAACAGTGGTTTGGACTTACGATGATAAATATGCAATATATATTCAGTAGAAACTGTCCCTCAGGTACTCATAAACCACACTGTTTTTTGACTTTCAGTACAGTATTCAATAAGTTACATGAGATATTCAATATCTATTATGAAATAGGCTTTGTGTCATATGATTTTTCTCAACTGTAGGCTAATGTAAGTGCCCTGAGCATGTTTAAAAGAGGCTAGGCTAAGCTATGCGGTTCGGCAGGTTAGTTGTATAAAATGTACTTTCAACTTACAGTGGGTTTATCAGGACATAAGCCCATCATAAGCTGAGGACCATCTGCATTTCTGTTTACTCTCCATCAGGAATCATGAGGTCCATGCCAAATGATTACTTCCAAAAAAATTTTTTTAAGAAAAAAATACTATTTTGTAAGTGAACACAGTACTACCTTGATTGCCTAAGAGATCTTCCTTTTTCTATCCTCAATATCTTGCAAAATTTTTTGTGCCTTATCAAAATCAATCAAGGTTCACCTGAAATGGAGCCCAAGGATATGCCTTCTTTTCCAGATGCTTGTGTCAAGCATGCAACTGCTCTCTTCTGCCCGATAGTACCTCCTTTCTGGCATTTACCACAATCTGCCTTCTACACAATTGTCAGTAATTTTAACTTCCTTACTTTATTCTAAACACAACTGTGTCCTCATTCATTTTTATTATGAAGAGAGTCTATTACGTAACATTTCCTTTTTTTTTTTTTTTTTTTAAAGAGATAGATCTCGCTCTGTTGTCCAGGCTGGAGTGCAGTGCTGTGATCATAGCTCACTGCAGTCTCAAATCCCAGGCTCAAGGGACTTTACTACTTTGGCTTTCTGTATAGCTAGGACTACAAGTATGCCCCACTACACCCAGCTAATTTTTTAATTTTTTGTAAAAATGGAGTCTTGCTATGTCACCTAGGCTGGTCTTGAACTCCTGGCCCCAAATGATGCTCACCTTGGCCTCCCAAAGCGCTAGGATTACAGGTGTGAGCCACCACGCCTGGCCTATTACATAACATTTTCTCAATAAATATTTACCACAGCAAAGTAAAACCATTACATATCTATCCTTTATTTAAAAATTTACTAGTGTGAACTTGCTAAATTATTTACAATGGATACCAATGGATAGTAAATTATTTAATACATTTTTGCTTTAAAGAAACATCAGTGAAAAAGACATGGTACAGCAAGGTATTGTCACCCTCTACTTGCTGTAGGACAGTGAACTACAATATGTATATAAGGCCACAACAGAACATTTGCAATTTCTGTTCACAGCAACAAACTATCAGATCTCACTCTTGCTAAATGAATTTCTCCTAAAACTAAAAGTACAGAATAGAATTAGGCTCAATATAGATAGACCTAAGCTTTATGACAACCTAAAAATAGAGAATTGTAAGGAGAATACAGTATAGTAGATTAACACTCGGGAGGACCAAGCATAGCTTTTGGTTGCTTTGATCAAGGTAATACAGCTATATTTCTTCCTAAAGTTTATCTGTCATTACTTTTGGTAAACACAACTGCCAAGAAAAGGCTATTCAGATGAATATTTATGTGCTTCCCAATTGTGGTAATTAACACTATTATTTAATACATCTCTCCTCTAAGATATATGAAATACTATTAAATTTAACAAGAGTAAGAAATTCACATTATCTCACCTAACTTTTATTTTAGAAAAAAATAATTAAGGTATGAAAAGGCTCTACTGTGATTTAAATACACTAATATTTAAAGAACTGATTATTCTAAATAAAATTAAGGATATTATACTTAAAAACTTCTGAATAGTCCATAAAGATTTAGAACATACCTGTCATCCAAAACAATAATAATTTCACCATGTTTAAAGGTGAGTTCGTTGTCCTCAACAGCTTCAAAATCATACAGAGCTCTTACTTTACGTGCAACTTTATTATTTAACAGGATTTCTGCAGATGGATATAAAGATTTTGTTTCTGTGTGTTGCTGCTTCTGCTCTTGCAATGATAATTCAATAGCTAGTATCAAAAATTAAAATGCAAAAAAAGATAGTTAGAATTTTATTTTTTCAAAGTTTAAATAATAGATAACAATGTAATATTTAACAAGAATAAATGAATATTTTATTTATCCAATTAAATGCTACACAATTACCTTGTAGGGGGACAGGGCAGAAAAACATGACTTTTTTTTAAAGTAAAGTTTTTGCTCATTCCTTATTATCACAGTTTGTCATATACAGCAATTATTTTTATAGCAAACAGATTGTGACATTATAATATGGGTGGCTTTCCATATAGGATAAGCCATGAACATATTTCTGTGCTTGACTCATAACTCTGGCATTAAAGAAAAGGTGAAATGTAATCTCTCTAAAGGTAAGACGTTAAATGCATATTACTGAAAAAGACAATAAGTTAAATTAATCTCATAACGTGTTGTTTGTTTTCTTTACTTTTTGGACCCTACCAGTTTTCGCATTTGAGGTAGAATTAAAAGCATACCCCAGTTTTATTACCATTTTTATTTCAAAAAAATATTCTGGCAAGGACATTTTAAGCAACACTAACTACATGTGCTGATCATTTACCTTTAGCTATGTCTTCATCTTCTTTGTTTTTGTTCAATGACGTACCATTCTTGGCAGCAGCTGAAACATTCTGTAAATGTATGAGTTAAATAAACACAACTATCATTTCAAACAAACACAAGCTCAATAATTACTTGCAGATGCTAATTTTAAAAATATTGATATAGCTGAACTTCATTTAAAAGTGAAGTTCTTTATTTTTGATACAGGGTCTTACTCTGTCACCCAGACTGAAGTGCATTGACACAACACAACTGTAGCTCACTGTGGCCTTGAACTCCTGTATTCAAGCAATATTCCTGCCTTCAAGTAGCCAGGACTACAGGCGCATGACACCTGGCTAATTTTTTTGTAGAGATGAGGTCTTGCTATGTTGCCCAAGCTTGTCTCGAATTCCTGGACTCAAGTGATCCTCCCACCCTGGCTTCCCAAATCACAGGAATTACAAGAGGGAGTCACTGTGCACATCCTAAAAGTGAAGTTCTTTATGACAATTTTAAGCTGTTGTTTTCAAATACTGTGATAAAACATTACAATTTTTAAAAAAGCATTATAAACTCACAAAGGCCTCGAACTGGCTTACATTTTACATAAATCTAAGTATATGACAAAGAACTTGGCATACGGAAAGTACTTAAGTATTTATAGAATGAATAAATAGGACTCTTTTCTGCTTGTGCATCCTGATCTCAACTGTCCAAAGTCTCCTACTCAGTGACAGCACAGTTACACAAGAAGTCAGCAAGAAATCATGATAATTAACAAACAGGAGAGAAGGGAGGACGGAGACAAGAGGTACAGTTCGAGGAATACATGTGAAGCCCTTTGACTACACATTGTGGTAGGACAGCAGTGGTTTTTCAGGTAAATCAGAGGACTAGGTCATGCTTACATTTAATGAATGGCATATAAGACAGGTATCAGGACTCAGATCCATCAACCAATTCTTTAACACAATTTTTGAGAAAAATACGCTGAAAGGATAGAACAGGAAAATGCTTGCTGTTTATTAATAAGAAGACTTTTGTTTCAAAACTCTTCTTTGTACCCTTAGGTCTAATCAGCTACAGGTAATCTTTTTACCTCTATAGTCTAAAATAAAGGAAAATATAATTCTCCCCTTAGTCTCTTTTCTCAAGCCACATCCTAATATTAATTGAAGGGGAAAAGGTACTGAAAGCCAAATCCAAGTGACAATATTTTTCTCCCACAGATCTAAGGAAATAGCCCATTACATGAGTCATTATGCCTGCTTCCACTCCCGTTCTACTAAAGGTATCCCCTATATCCCCATATAAATTTCTAGACTTATAGTCCACCCATTTTTTTTTTTTAGCCCACCCATCTTATATGTAAACCATTCACTCTAGGCATATTCACTCAACAAACAAGTCTTGAGCATTCTCAATTCCATGAATTTGTTCACTTCATTTCTCCCCTGATATGATCTCTTCACTCCTGTCTAATTAAAATACATATACGTTTCAAAATTCTACCTCTTCACCATCACAATCTGTAGTTATTGCCCTCCTTCGTCCTGAGGTAGACAACATCTAATCTTTGTACCCCCCCTTATCCAAGATTTGCCACTTACAATTTATTTTACACATATACATGGCTACCTTTCAATTGTACTATAAATTCATACAGGGTTATCTTATACATCAATGCCTTTTGCATGGCTTCAGACTTAGAGTAGCATTAAATATGTTATTTATGTCTGATTTACTTACCAAATTTCTGACATGAAGAAGAAATACACATAAAAACTAGAGTGTCTACTAAATGTAAGGCACTTTGCTGGACAGGCACTTGGGAAATGAGGTAAGAAATGATGATCAAGACATACCTCGCCTAGTTTTTTGTAAAAGACACATATCTTCAAAATACTAAAATAGGGTCAACCATGGGTCTGAATAAATCTCTCACCTGAGAACCCGCTGAAGGAAAAGTAATTCCTTCTTCTTTCATAGATTTAATAGTTGCAGATATTAGACTAAACTGAGGATCCTTCTGAAATTCTTCTGACCACTCCACCATTAAAGATTTTAGTTTTTCACATACTTTAGGGTGGGCCTTTTAAAGAACAGGCAAAGGAGAATAAACAGAAACCTAAGGTTAAAATAAGTAATTAAATTATTTAACTTACAAGAAGAATTATCACTAAAATTTTCTTTAATTATATGAATATCAACAAAAGTTCAGCAATTCCTAGCTTACTTGAGTAATTAATAGATGGCTATTTACATCTAAGATGTACAGTTAAGATATAACTGTTTCAAACAAAATGACCCTCTGTGATAACAAATCGTTTATATTGAGATAATTTCCCGTTTTCTTAATATTTTTAATATTAGATTACAATTTTTAAATCAATCCTACTAAAATTCTAGAATTTTTGCCACTAGCAGCATGAGAATGGTGCTTAAGAGTTTCTGTCTCAAATAAATAACTTCTCAATAACAATCAATAATGAAAGCCCCCTCTACTCTGCTCTAAAATAAAGATCCCATTTGCTCACCATTTCTAGTGGGAGTCAGTATAGAATAGTGATTAGAATTAGGAGAACAGAGTCACAGAGGCCAGGATTTGAACATTGGCTATCCTACTTACAAGCTGGGACAAGTTACTTAACTTCTAAGTTTCAGTTTCTGCATTTATAGAATAGGAATGATAAGAGAATCTAATGCTCCAAGAGTGGTTAAGACAGTCTATGTAAAATGTAGCACTCAATGAAGAGTCACTATTATCAACAGCATATATATTTAGGGGAGAAAAACAATTTTAGATGCTACAAATTAAAAAATCAAATTTCAGAACAGAAAGTTTATTTCATTTCAATTTATCTAAAAATGATTTCATTTATAATATTTATTCATACAATATACAGTTAAAATGACACTGTGTATTTATTAATGACTTAAGTTTCTTTTTAAAATTTACCTTATTTTTAATCACAGCACGTACTTCTGTTGCAAAATCACGGGAACATACTTCTAAATGAAATATCTTTCCACAGTTTGCCACACAAGCCCCAAGAAGCTATTAATTAATATAAAAATTAATATACAAATGTTATAATATTAACCTACTGAAATAAATACACATTTAAAATTTGCATCAAATAATAACATGACTTTTACTCACAGTCAATGCCTGCAGAGCAACATGAGGAACCTTATGATTTACTCTTTTCATTATGGCTTTTAGGCAATCTTTTGCACTAAAAAAAATAATTAGAGACAGTTAAATACTCACTGAGAATTTTAATTCAAACATTAAAAATATAAGGTATTCCATTACCAAACAGCCTTATATTTAAAAGTAAAATCCTGGAAACATCACTTTGTTAAAGAAATAAATCTATAAAATGATTTTATATAATCTTTTGTTTAAAGACTCATAGAAGTTTTAAAATATGGGCGTGGTGATTCACACCTGTAATCCCAGTATTTTGGGAGGCCAAGGTGAGAGGATGGCTTGAGGCCAGGAGTTAGAGACCAGCTTCGGCAATAGTGTGAGACTTCATTGCTATAAAAAAATTTAAAAATTAGCTGGGCATAGTGGTGCTGCTTGCTAGCTACTTGGGAGGTTAAGGTGGGAGGATTGCTTGAGCCCAGGAGTTTAAGGTTGCACTGAGCTATGATCATGCCACTGCACTCTAGCCTTCGTGACAGAGCAAGACTCTGTCTCAAAAAAAAAAAAAAAAAACTTAAAAAAAATCACGTCACCAACGTTGCATATTCCAAAATCAAGAGACAAATCATTTCACAAAAGGTCAACACAAGAGAACTCTATCAGATAAACTTTTTCATTTCTTCAAGGTAAATTTAGCTTTCAGACAGCAAGTCCTCATCCTCAAAAAAAAAAAAACTAGTATATATACGTAACACCTTAAAATGTTCAAATAAACATGTGACTATACTATGAAAAGTTTTCATGTTAAAACAAATGCTTTCATTTTCTAAAGTATAATCAGTTCAGCTTAATTGTCACACTCCCCCCAAAACACTTTTTATGTTCACTTCTTTCATTATTGTATTTCTTAAAATATTTATATTTAGAGTATTATTGAAAAACTTTTTTGTTATATTACCTATCATATTACTATATTATCTACTTCATTATTAAAAAGTGTCCATATATGTTTAAGTCCCAGGGGAGTTCTTTAAATAACTCATCTATTCATTGTTAACATGTGTCCCTATTATACCAAGACTTTAATTATGTATGCTAATATAGTTCAGATTTTCAGTTAAACTCTCTTCCATTTGCCTTTCAGAATAAGGTTAATTCCATAAATCCAGCCTTCAGGCTAACTTTTACTCTCCAGAGGTAAATACAGTTGACCCCTGAACAATGTAGAGGTGCTAGGGGCGCCACTCCTCACACAGTTGAAAATCTATGCATAACTTTTGACTTCCCAAAAACTTAACTGTTAATGGCCTACTGTTGACTGGAAGCTTCACCAATAGATAAACAGCTGATTAACACATAGTTTGTACGTCACAGGTATTAAATACTGGATTCTTACAATAAAGTAAGCTAAAAAAATTTTTGTTAAGAAAATCATGAAGGGGAAGAAGAAGAAGAGAGGTTGGCCTTGCTGTCTCAGGAGTGGCAGAGGTGGAGAAAAATTGTATACATAAGAAGACCCATGCAGTTCAAACCTGTGTTGTTCAAGGGTCAACTGTACTCAAATTTTATTTTTCTTTCAAAGTTACATCATGAAAGAGACACAGGTTATCAAATCCCTAGACATTCACTGAGCATGAGTGGGCATCTTACCCATTAGGAGTGCTTCCAACTTTGTCACATATGTCCATAATAAGACTCCAATCTTCTGTAGTGTTGTACTCATTTGTGGCTTTTTCTATAAAATACATTGGCATACACAAAAATGAGGACACGTCTTACATAAAATACCATTAAAGGCACAACAGTTAAGAAGTTCTACCTTTTCTCTTGCCAATGACAAAAGAATTACCAAATGAACTTCAAAAGATTAGTCTTTCTATTAACTTCAATTTTAAATTGTATAATTAAATAAGCTAAATATTCCAAAGCTAAAAATGCCTTCTAAGTTATCAAAAAAATTACAAACAAACCCATTATAAAATGGGCAAAAGATATGAACAGGACACCTCACAAAAGAAGACATCCGAGCAGCCAACAAACACATGAAGAAATGTTCAACCTCACTAATCATCAGGGAGATGCAAATCAAAACCACACTGAGATACCACCTAACTCCAGTCAGAATGGCAATTATCAACAACTCAAAAAATAACAGCTGCTGGAGAGGATGTGGTGAAAAGGGAACACTTCTACACTGTTGGTGGGAGTGTAAACTAGTGCAACCTCTGTGGAAAGCAGTGTGGCAATTCCTAAAAGCTCTAAAAATCGACCTTCCATATGATCCCGCAATCCCCCTACTGGGAATATACCCTGAAGAACTCAAATCACTCTATAAAAAAGATACCTGCACACGTATGTTTATTGCAGCGTTGTTCACAATAGCAAGAACCTGGAAACAACCATGCTGCCCATCAAAAGAGGACTGGATTTAAAAAATGTGGTACATATACACAATGGAATACTACGCAGCCATAAAAAAGAACAAAATCATGAATTTCGCAGCAACCTGGATGGAACTAGAGTCTATAATACTGAGTGACCTCTCACAGAAACAAAGACCCGAGTATCACATGTTCTCACTCATATAATGGACCTTGAACATCCAATGTAATAATATAAGAAAATGACTGACAGTACTGGGAAACTATGGGGGAGAGGGGGATGGGATTAACAGTAGCAAATATCTGTCTGAGGATGGGAAAACACCTCTTATCAACAGGGTGCCTGAATAAAACGTAATTGTATACCTAACCCTTAACTGTACCCCACAAAGTCATAATAAAAAATATTGATTAATTTAAAAATAATAATTAATAAATAAAAAAATTACAAGTTATCAATAATTCCATCAAATTCTATTGTGGGAGAATGCTTTAAAAATGTATCATTAGACAGTGCACAGTGACTTATGCCCTTAATTTCAACATTTTGAGAGGCTAAGGGGAGAGGATCGTCTGAGGCCAGGAGTTTGAGACCAGCCTGGGCAACACAGCAGGATTCCATCTCTACAAAAAATAAAAATAAAAAATTAGCCAGGTGTGGTGGCAAATGCCTGTAATCCTAGCTAGTTGGGAGGATCCCTTGAGCCTAGGAATTTGAGACCGCATTGAACTATGATTGCACCAGCCTGCACTCCAGCCTGGGGAACAAAGACCCTGTCTCTTAAAAAAAAAAAAGAAAAGAAAAGAAAATATGCATTAAACTATCCACTGAAGCATTGTTTTCAACAGCAGAAAGGGAAACCGATTAACACAGTAAATTCACACAATAGAATACGAAAATTAGGTACACAAAATTAAATGTATGTACAAAAATGTCTGAATTTCGAAATATAATGATTTGCTTGGGCTTATAATAGGAGAAGAATATATAACATGAATTTAGCAGTCTTTTCAAGATAGAATTCATATACCAACACAATTCACACATTTAAAGTGTACAGTTCAACGTTTTTGGTATATTCAGAGTTGTGCAACTATCACTAGTATGTAATTTTAGAACATGTCATCACCCTAAAAAGAAATCTGTAACCTTTGACAGTCATTGCTCACTCTCCCCCCATATTCCCAGACTAGGCAACCATTTACCTATGTTCTGTCTCTAAAGATTTGCCTATTCTTTTCACATAAATAGAATCATAAAATATGTGTTCTTTTGTGACTGGTTTCTGCTATTTAGCATAATGTTTTCAAGGTTCATCCATGTTCTAGAATGTAATTACCTAATTTCTTTTTACTGCTGAATAATATTCCATCGTACAGACACACCACATTTTATTTAGTCATTTGCCAGTTTATGAACATCTGGGTCTTTTAAAACTTTTTAGCTAATTTAAGTAATGCGGCCAGGCTCAGTGGCTTGGCCTGTAATCACAGCATTTTGGGAGGCTGATGTGAGCGGATTGCCTGAGCCTGTGGGTTCGAGACCAGCCTGGGCAACTTGGAGAGACCTCATCTCTACAATAAATAAAAAATTAGCCAGGCATGGTAGCATGTGCCTGTAGTTCCAGCTACTTGGAAGGCTGAGGTAGAAGGATCGCCGGAGCCCAGCAGGTCGACGCTGGGGTGGCCGTGAGCGTGCGCCTTCACTCCAGCCTGAGTGACGGAGTAGGACTTCAACTCAAAATCAATCAATCAATCAATCAGTCAATCACTGTTGCTATGAACATTCTTGTACAAGTTTTTGTGTGAACTTTATGTTTATTTGTCTTGGTATATACCTAGGAGTAGAATTGCTAGATAGTATGATAACTGTATTTAACTGCTTTCCAAGAATTAGCAAACAGTTTGTAATGATGGAGTTATGTAGCATTTTCACTCCATTAGTTTACAAAATTTCAATATGAAGGCATATACACAATCTTTTTTCTGCTAGAATAGAGAAATAGAGATATAAAAAGTATCACTTTATAAACATTTTCATTTTGTGCTTTTCCCCTTTATTAAATGTATTCTATAATTTCAAATACTGAAAACCTATATATAGTAAAACATGTGTGTGTGGGTGTACATATATATACACACACACACACACACACATATGTGCATGTGTGTGTGTGTGTGTGTGTGTGTGTGTGTGTGTGTGTGTGTGTGTATGACGAGTAATATCACAGTGTTAAGCAGGAAAGACGGCAGGAATTTAGAGTAGTTTCTTGGAATAATAATTAAAAAGTCAAAAAATAAAAAACAGGCTTACCAAACAGTTATGCTTTGTAAGTAAAAAGAAATACACCAAATTCAGTAAGCCTCAATTAAATGCTGGAACTAGCTTTTAAACATCATGCAAACTGCCTAATACTATTTATAGATGAAAAACAACTATTTTCACATGTGATTAAATAACAAATCAGATTTTAGGAAAGTAATGTATTTTTACCTATTGAAAATTCTAGACCCAAGCACCAAACTATGCAGGTAAAAAAAATACCTACTCAGGTCCAACTTCTTCTAAGTACAAAGCAGACTATTGCTTCTACATGGAAAGTCAGATCAGACATGCTTTTTTAGAGGCTTAAAATGCTTAACAATTTCCTAATTACATAACTAATAAATTTAGTGAATTCAGGAGGACAGGGAAGAATAAAAAGTCCTAATTCTACCAGCTCCTTTTCAAACCATGATATATATCATTCCAGACTTTTTTCTACATATGTATATGAAAAAACAATTTTTATATTTATTTATTTCAATAGCTTTGGGGTACAAATAATTTTTGGTCTGGGCTTTAAGTATGCCCAGCACCTCCACCTATGCACATTGTACTCAATAGGTGATTTTTTTTGGTCCTTCTACTCCTAGGGCTCCACCTTCTGAGTCTCCAGTGTCCATGATACCATTCTCTATGTCATTGTGTAGTCTTTGTTTTAGTTTCCACTTATAAGTAAGAATATGTGGTATTGAGTTTTCTGTTCCCGAGTTTGTTCACTTAGAATGATGTTCTCCAATTCCATCCAAGTTGCTACAAAAGACATTATTTCATTCTTTTTGATGCATGACTAGTGTAGAAAAATAATTTTTAAAATCTATGTAAAATTAAATAAAATATGATATAAAGTACACAAAGAAAGCACCCCAAAATTAACAACTCCCTCCCTGGCTAAGTTATGAACAAGATGAGAAACAAAACAAAGAATAAAATATTACTGTTTTCTAAAAGAAGCTGTAGGTATACTACCCAAATGGGCTTGCTAACAGGAAGCCCCAGAAGTGGGCATGCCCTTAGCCCTAGACAGGGAGGCCTCTCCCTGCAAGGGTAAGCCTCTGCACAATTTATTCCACAGAGAAGTAAGTGAAATGTCGATGGTGGTGGAAAGACTAGCTAGTCCTACACAGAAGAAGGGTATATCTAAGGCCCTCAGTTACTCTTAAACTTACCAAACAAGTAAGTCATCACACCGGAGATGAAGTGAATTAAGGAGCAAGAGCAGGCTCAGAGCGATACTAATGGAACACTCTTTTCAGGAAAAAGCCTTGGGGTAGAGAAAAAAATAGCCCTAACATTGTGATTAAACTAAATGTACCACTTCCTTACCTGTATTCCCACTGATCATAAACATCTATGTTCATAAATATACATAGCCGCATAATGTACCACTACATACAGAGGAGTCACATGGTTCCCAAACCAGCTAGTGAGATATTATCACCACAGTGGTTTTAAAGCCATCAAGTACTCAGCCTCTCTTCTGTGTTATTTTCACTTTGTTATTCTCATACTGATGCACAACAGACTAAATATAAAATAACTAAGAGGGTAGGCTTTTGTACATAGGTCTTTCTGAAGATGTTTCACAGCATAAATACTTTCTCTTGTTTATCATCTGTCTCTGCCACTGTTTCACCACACCCCACCACCAAAATGAATGCAAGCTCCATCAAGGTAGGAATTTTTGTTTGTTTTGTTCACTGTCATTATTTCTAGTGCATAAAACAGTACATAAGGCACAGCAAGGGTGTGCAAGAAATATTTGTTCAATAAAACGATGCTCATTGCTTCTCCACATCCTACTACTCTGGTATAGTGTGTAATATGGGAAACAATAGCAAAGATTCCAAGTATATGAACTAAAAGGGCTTCAACTATGATGCCCAACTGTGGACATAATTTGGCTGGTCTGTGCAAGTTCTGGACAATCCAAACACTTCACTGTTGAACAGACATTCCAGGAGCTGCACAGGACCAAACTTCAATAGCAACACCATGTGGCAACAAAAGGCAATAGCACTAGTGGGCTTATGAGGGCCCAGTTCTCCACTTGTTTACTGAAGAGGAATAACTACATTTAGGAGTCTCAGCTAGGAGTCAGGGTAAGTGGGGCAGGCAATGCTTCCAGAAGGATGCAACAGACTTCTTATATATATATACTGAGTCTAAAGAGAAAATCATAATTATTACAGCTTCATGCCAATCTTTTCCTATTTGCTTATGATGGGGTTTTTTTGTAAAAGAATTTATCGCTCTTTCTTTTTATAGTATAAGTTAGCACACTGAACTACCTGAAAATAAATAGCCACCCATTATCTCTTTTGTATATTATGCCCCTTTTACATGTAAATCTTTAGTGTACCTGGAATTGTATTTAGTATATCTGGAACCTCACATATGGTGTCAGGAAGGAACAGAAAAATATTTTCACAACTTTTTTATCAGTTCCAACATTTAAAAATCTATCCTAGCTGGGTACGGTGGCTCACACCTATAATCTCAGCACTTTAGGAGGCAGAGGCAAGAAGGGTTCGAGACCAACCTGGGGAACTTAGCGAGACCGATAATAAAGTCAAGAAAAATTAGCTAGGCATGGCTGTGCACGCCTGTAGTTCCAGCTACTTGGAAGGCTGAGATGGAAGGATCACCTGAGCCCAGCTGATCGAGGCTGAGGTGGTCATGTATGTTATGCTGTACCCCAGCTTGGATGACAGTGAGACTCCTACTTAAAACATCCTTTTCTTACTGATCTGAGAAGCCAGCATCATCAGTTACCAAATTTTGCAAGCATGTATATAAATACAAATACATACACATGCTTAATCAGTTGAGTCTGGCTGTACCTAGTCCGGCTGTAACTCAACTTTTCATGATATTTTTTTCAGCTTTGGCCATGTGATATAACTGATTATGAAGCCTAATTTCAACATTAAAAAAAAAAAAGTCTAATTAAAATAATGTATACTTAATTTAATTTTCACAGAAAATGGAAAATTCCTAATTTGAATATTCTGTCAAGCATAGTTTACCCTCTACAAACACAGGATTCACAATTACTCTTTTGAAAAAGTATAAAATCTGAAGTCTTTATAATGGCCTGCCAAATAGGACTTTATTTTTCAAGTGAACTAAGTAACAGTTAAATTATGTACTTAGAAATATTTTAAACTCCTGGAAAATTTTAAATATTATAATTAAGAAACCATTTTTTCATAGCATGTCACTTTGCCTGATGTTGAGGCCATATCTTACATTATCTGGTGTCAAATGCAGAGAAAAGGAGAAACTTAAAGAGCCCTCCTGGGGTCTAAATGCTAAATTGCCAGGGTTTGGTGGGTGTAAGTCATAACATTTCATCACCAGGCTTTGAATACTGTACATAGAGACGCAAATACACAGTGAAGTAGTTCATAAAGATTCTAACAATATAATAAAGAATCATTCCATCAATACCTACCTACGAGGAACAAAAGCTCCCCTCCTACAGTCCATTATGTTCAACACACAGCTTTAAAAAGAATCCGTCTAACCATAAAACTTTTAATAAAATAGGCTCTATCAGTAATAAAAAAATTAACTGTATAAAATCAGAATGCCTACAAGAAATCTTTAATGTTCCTCCTTTTATGTTTGGAAATAAAAACTCATGACTAGTCTTCTGCTTCCAAATATGATAAAATATCTGGTACCAGACTGCTATCCTACCAAAAACAACTATAAAATAGGCCAATAGATGAGGCCATTGTTTTCCTGAAATGAATAGTAGGCAGAGCAGGTCCCAGATCTTTGAGGGAAGGGAAATATGTTGAAAGCCTCACAATGGCCCCGGCTTTCTGCCTGGGAACACTTTTCTGTCCCAACACAAAGAAGACTAGCCCAAGACAGAGACAGAAATCAGGTTTAAAAGCACAGGGATTAATGCAGATCCCTGATCAAGGGTGGGGCTAAAAATAAACACCTATGCAAGGTAAGCCTCTATGAGGTCTAGCAAAGATCACCTCATATCGGCTGAAAGGTCATGCAGCACTGGGAGTCTCTGCCTATAAGGACTGAATGTTTGTGTTCCTCCCACAATTCATATGTTGACACCCTAATTCACAGTGTGGCTGTATTTGGAGATGGGGCTTCTAAGGAAGTAATTAAGGTTAAATGATGTCGTAAGGATAGGACCCTGAACTGACAGGATTAAAGTCCTTTTAAGAAGATATACTGAAGAGCTAGAGTTCTCTCTTTGCCCGCACACACCAAGGAAAGACCATAACCCAGGGGAAAGCCCTCATCAGACACCAACTCTGCTGGCACCTAGATCTTGGACTTCCAGTCTCCAGAACTCTGAGAAAATAAATTTGTCATGGAACCCACAGAAATATATGTTAGTATTTTGTTAATGGCAGCCCAAGTATGCTAATACACTACCTAACTAAAGTAAAGAGACTACGTCATGCATTTAGATGAAACCCCAGAAAGGTCACACTTAAGGAGTAAAGCCCCCTAAAATTTAGTGCAAAACTGAAAAAGGTCTGTAGGTAAAACCAATCCTGATAAAACCAAAAAGATCCTTCAACAATACAACTACCAGAACAAAACTGACAGAACAAAACTCAACACCCTTTAGAGGAAGACAATGTAATCTAGCTTCCCTACAAAGAATAATCACAATGTCCACCATAATATAAAAAAATTACTAGATTAAAAAAGCATTGTACAATCAAGATAATGAATAAGAACAGATGTTAGAATAGCTCAAATGTTAAATTTAACAAAAAAAGACTTTAGAGCAGTTATTACATATATTTTCAAGAACTTAAAGCAAAAGGTAGTCATAATAAGTGAACAGATGGTTGAATGCTCAGTTCAGAAATGGAAACTATAAAAATGGAATTTCTGGGCTGGGCATGGTGGCTCACATCTGTATATACCCAGCACTTGAGAGGCCAAGGCAAGAGGATTGTTTGAGCCCAGCCTAGGCAACACAGCAAGACAGTATTTCTTCAAAAATAAAATAATTGGCCTGGTAGCAAGTGCCTGTAGTCCCAGCTGCTCAAGAAGCTGAGGCAAAAGAAAGTTGAGGCCCTGGTGAGCCATGATCGTGCCCACTGCACTCCAACCTAGGCGACAAAGTGAGACCCAAATAAAAAACAACAAAAAAAGTAATTTCTGAACTGGAAAGTACAATATCTCAAATACAAAATACAGAAAAAATTCACTATATGAACTTAAATTAGATCGAAAATTGCAAAAATAAAGTTAGTGAACAAGTCAATAAAAGTGGTCGAATTTGAAGAATAGAGAGAAAGGAAAATTGTAAAACTGAACAGAGTCTCAGTAGATAAGTTTTTAAAATTTGCTATATAACAAATCCCACAAAATTAACAGTTTAAAACACTACCCATTATTAGTTCATACACCTGTAGTTCAAAATTCAGGCATGTTCAGCTGAGTCCTATGTCCAGGGTATAGTATGTCTTGTTGTTGGGGTGCTATTGAACTAAATCATGGTAATTAAATTCATGCATACCAGAACTATTTAAAGTAAGGACCTCTTGCAGTTTAAAACAAAGTGTAACTCCTTCTTCAAATTTGCATGGAACTATAAAAAACTGAAAATAATCTAGGAAAATAAACAGTATATTCTCTGAATACAATGCATTTTTATTAATAATAAATAATAAATAAGTAATTAATAATAATAATAATTAATAATAACTTGTAATACCCAATCATATGAAAATTAACAATCAAGACATATAGATATTTAAGACTATAAAAGAAGGCAATATAAAAATGTATTATGAAGCCAGGTACAGTGGCTCACGCCCATAATCCCAGCACTTTGGGAGGTGAAGGCAAGAGGATTGCCTGGCCCAGGAGTTCAAGACCAGCCTGGGCAACTTGGCAAGACTTCATCTCTTCAATAAAACAAAAAATTAGCCAGACAAGGTGATGCACGCCTGTAGTTCCAGGTACTTGGAAGGCTAAGGTGGAAGGACTACCTGAGCCCAGCTGGTCAAGGCTGTAGTAGCCAGGAGCCTGCCACTGCACTCCAGCCTGCGCAACAAAGTGAGACTTGAACTCAAAAAATATATATATGTAATGATTAAGATACTACATATCATTAGCCTTGGGCATGACTAAAGTAATGCTTAGATTTTTAGTCTGTTTATGATGCTATAACAGAATATCTGAGATTGAGTGATTTTTAAAAAACAAATTTATTTCTCACAGGTTTGGAGGCGGGAAAGTGCAAGATCAAGACACTAGCATCTGGCAAGGGCTCTTTGGCTGTGCCCTCACAAGGCCTTAGGCAGAAGAGCAAGAAAGAGTGAACCCTCTTCTGTAAGCCTTTTTTATAGCAGCATTAATATATTCACGAGAGAGATGCTCTCATGACTTAAACACTTCCTAAAAGTTCCCATTCTCCAATACTGTTGCATTTGTGTTTAAGTTTCCCATAAGTGAATTTTGGGAGATACATTCTGATCACAACAATCTTAGAAGAAAAATTTGCTTTCGATGTATTAACAAAATTTTTAAAAACTATCTGTATACCTTAAAAATTGTAGTTATAAGATTTTTTTTTTTTGCTTAAAGCAAACTAGAAAATGGAAAACAAGTAAACAAATAGAAACCACAGCTGATAGCCCTTACTAAAGACAGAAGCCCTTACTAAAGACAGAAGCTGTCAATTCATTATAAATTAAATAATTATTCAAAGATGTAGAAGGACCTATTTTTTCTAGTTCATGAATTGTACACATTTATACTTTAAAAATAGTTGTATGATCTCTTATCAACAAGGGTGCCTGAACGAAATGTATTTGTATACCTAACCCTTAACTGTACCCCACAATATCACAATAAAAAATAAATAAATATTAAAAAAAGAAAATAATTGACAGGTATAAAAAAAAAGTTGTATGTGTTTGTTAAATTTCTAGACCATACAATTATTGTATAGTTAAATTTAGATTAAAATATTTAAATGCCTAGTACCTCAACCTAATAGATAATAAATTTTTCACCTCCCTCTCTGCCTTCAATGACAATGATCCTACTCAGTATTCTATAGTACTTTAGTTTAATGTACATTTTCTCATTTAATCTTCTTCCTCATTTAATGTTCTGATTTGTTTGGGTAAATGTTTAGTGATGTAAACCTTCAGTTTACTCTGGGGAAAGCCGTTATATAAGTCCTTCATTAAAATACACTGTGCATAACTTCTAAAATGAAAATCTACTTATAGCTCTGAGTGCCAAATGATACAAAATAATTGAATTAAAAACAGTAACAGCAATTAAATAGCTTATAAACATTTTACATATACTAAATCACTTGTTCCTTGATCAAATGAAGGATTTCCAGTTTATATATGGGAGCCTGGTGTGGTGGCTCACAGCTGTAACTCTGGGAGGGAAGCAGGAGTATTACTTGAAGCTAGGAGTTCAAGACCAACCTGTGCAACTTAGCAAGACTCCGCTTCTACGAAATATTTAAAAAATCAGCCAAGCATGGTGGCATGTGCCCACAGACCTAGCTACTCAGGAGACAGAGGTGGGAGAATCACTTGAGCCCAGGAGTTTTAGGCTAGAGTGAGCTATGGTTGTGCCACTACACTCCAGCCTGGGCCACAGAATAGGACCTTGTCCCTAAATAAATTAAAATTAAATTAAAAGTATATAAATGGGGAAACTGAGATACAGAAAATTAACCAGCACAAGGTTAAACAGATAATAAGCAGTCAGAGATTTCAATCTGGGCTGCCTGGCTCAGGGTATGTGCTCTAAGTTTAAATCACTATATTAAACTGTCTCAAGTAAAATTTTTGTTCAAAATTAACTCTTCCCAACAAGTTAGTTTTCCAGTTTCCCTATGTATGAACATCTTAAGCATACTAAATAGGATCCATGCAAGTTCAACTCTTATTTATAAGCAAAAGATCAGGCAGAATGCCATGATTAACTCCCTTTACTACATAATACAATATAATATATTTAAAAGCTTCTTGCTCTGGTGGAATACATATCACTGATTGCCACTCTTTTAACATTTCTCATGTCACCATCAACATTTCTGGAGGGGACTAGGATGAGTTGGAGAGTTCGGCATATAGGAGAGACAGGAGGAAAAGGGGGGGAAACATATCAAAATTTTCTTCGACTGCTTTTTAATATTTTAAACTACCTACTAAAAAGGCAGAAGTGCTAGGGTCAGCCTTTATACTCTTGTGTATTCACTTTCTCCTTGGCTGATATTTCTAAGATGACCTCTGTATTCCTATTAGGTGAGAACCACACCTCTTCCCAACTCCATAAAACAAGCACACTCATTTCCACATACACTCTTACATTAGGGAACAGAGCAGAAGCACAAATATTATAATTTCCATCATAATAGATGTCAGGAAGCATCACATACAAGACAATTTCCAATGGCTGGGGAAAGGAAAAATCAGTCTCCAGGGTAACCACTAACATGTCAAAAAGTCACAGATGGGGAATCAGAAGCAAACCGACAGGCAGGTGATTGCATGACGTCTGCAGACTGAGAAAATCATTATACATACACTGTATGCACCTATGGAGTACTTTCAGGCTTCATGGATAGGAGACATATCACCAATTATACAGTGAGGCCCTGCCTTATCTACATCCAGCTCTGAAACTTACCTTCTAGCTTACAGGCTTTGGGTAGTTCACCTCAGCTCTGACTCAAACCTAAATCCATGTTCTCATTAGTCAAGTGGAGATTAAAATGGTTGCCATGCTTAAAAGAGGAGTTGTGAGAACTAAGCAAAAAGTAAAATGGACGAAGGAATTGAATAAGTAGTACTTCAAAAAAGAGAATATCCATTTAGCAAAGGTTCCCAACAACAGTCATCAGATAAATGCATATTAAACCACAATGAGCCAAGCGCAGTGGCTTATGCCTATAATCCCAGCACTTTGGGAGGCAGGGACTAGAGAATTGCCTGAGTCCAGGGGTTTGAGACCAGTCTGAGCAACACAGCAAGACCTTGTCTCTACAATAAAATCAAAAAAATTAGCCAGGCGTGGTAGCACACACCTGTAGTCCAAGCTATTTGGAAGACTGATATGGAAAAATCACCTGATCCCAGCAGGTCAAAGCCTGAGTGACAGAGTAAGACTCCGACTCAAAAAAATACACAAAAAAGACTACAGTGTGATATCCACAGAATGTGTAAACATTTTAAAACTACACCACCATGTATTGACACATTTCTGACATAAAACTGAAGTAGTATGAGCTAAATATAAGCAAATAGCCACGTTAGAATGCCAATAATTTTCAGAAAACAATGAGCCATTTCCAGATATATCACACTGACCTTCTTAGAGTCAATCCCTGTATTAAATACAAATATTTACTCATTATCAGGTAATGTAACAGAGACTAATAAGGCAATAATACTCAAAAACATTCTGCCTCAAGTACTTAGTACTACTAGGAAAACCAAAACACTGCAAATGCTAGATTTTTTAAGCAGAGCTTTTGTTTTATTTTATTTACTTGAGACAGGGTCTTGCTCTGTCATCCAGGCTGGAATACAGTTGCACAATCATAGTTCCACTGTAACCTTAAACTCCTGGGCTCAAGCGACTCTCCTACCTCAGCCTCCCAAGTAGCTGGGACCACAGATGCACACCACCATGCCCAGATAACTTTTTAAAAAAATTTTTGTACAGACAGGGTCTTACTATGTTGCCCGGGTTGGTCTTGGACTCCTGGTCTCAAGTGAACCTCTCACCTCAACCTCCCAAAGCACTGAGATTGCAGGCATGAGCCATAACACCCAGTCAAAGCAGAACTTTTAGAAGAAAACATTAAGGTAATTCATCTCATGGCAAGTGAAAGCAAAAGAAACTGCTCCAGATAAGAATTTAAAAATCTCTTTTAGTTCAAATAAACTAAAATCTTGAGTTGCTACAATTCTTATATTGTAAATTAAAATTAATAAGCAAGTACTTAGTAAGGAAATGTTGCTTGAGCAAGGAAATGGTTTGAGAGTTTTCAGATAAAATAAAAATTTCACCAAAGAACAAAATTTTGGCCATGCTCGGTGGCTCAGCCTGTAATCTCAGCACTTTAGGAGGCCGAGGCAAGCGGATTATCTGAGCCCGCGGGTTCAAGACTAGCCCAGACACCTCAGCAAGACCTCATCTCTACAGTAAAATAAAAAAATTACCCAGGTGTGATAGCACGTGCCTGTAGTTCTGGCTACTTGGAAGCCTGAGGTGGAAGGATCGCCAGAGCCCAGCAGGTTGGCGCTGGGGTGGCCGAGAGCATGCTACTGCACTCCAGCCTGGGTGACAGAGTGAGACTCCAACTCAAAAAAAAGAACAAAATTTTTATTCAAGCACTATCATTGAAAAATGATAACAAATAAAAGAGAGACTGTATATAATACAAAAATTTATACCCTTCAGCATTTCCCTTCATGTTTTTTTTAAAAATATGAGACCTACTAAACACAGTGCGGAGGGTGCACTAAAAGTCAGTCAGAATTGAAACTACTTCACAAGATATATTGTTTTCAACATTCCTTAACTGGAGGAAACTAAAGAAAGGCCTCCTTGAATGGAACAGGGATAGCTGTTACAGGTCTCCCAGGTAAAGTATTCTACAGGGTGCTGTAGATACAGAGAGGTGCTTGTCCTTCAACCATAGCAAGTACAGGTCCATTAGAAAAGTAACATTAAGGGCATCTAAAAGATGGGAGCAACATGTTATGCCAAAGAAGAGCTGGCAAGGGATGCACACAGACTCAAAGTTAAAGGATGGAAAACGAGAAGAAAAAAAAGAAAAGAAGAGCAGAAGGTCCCAGTAAGTCAAGGTTAAACTCAATCCTAAAATTGGAGAAGGGAACAGAATATTTGGACAATATCAAAATGTCTCAGGTTTCTAGAAACAGTACTCTTCTCACCAAGGGTGTTTGACAAATATTGCTGATTGGCAGATATTTTGATAACTGGAAAAATGTAAGCAAAAACTTTTAAAATGTTATAACTTAGACAAAGTGAAAAACCAAGGCAGAGGGAGAAGGGAAGTGGTCAGATTAGGGGACAGAAGATAAGCAAGAATGGCAAAAAAATAATAAGAAATAAAGAAATGGTGCGTCCTTACATTTTATTTTGACATCTGGGTGATAGATGGTTAGAACTACTAGTTGTCAATAACGAGTCTGATATCATACACTATATGCCTATAAACAAGGTCTACTCCTTAACACACAGAATACCTCTTAAGTCCTTTATTTAAACAAATAGCAGCACTAGAGACAAATCCACCCAACTATACCGCTACAATATTATACTGTATATTCACTTGGAGAAAATCATCCTCTTGCCCTCTCATCTTACTTTTAAACTATAAAGCTTAAATGTCATTTAAATGATATACTAAATGTCATTACCAAGGAATAAAAATGTATATTTTAAATTATTAATACTATCAGTTGATATGAAACAAAAATAAAATTAGTCTTTTCTCTAAAATCCTGAAAGTCTACAAGAGATTCTCTTTTATAATGGTTTTAGCCAATCATCATACAATCCATTTGAAAGAATAAAGGCCAAAAAATAGCTAAGACAATTTAAAAAAAGAAAGAAAAACAAGACAAGAGGACTGGCACTACCACCTATAAAGGCCACTGACATTAGAATTTGGTATTGGTACAAGGATAGAGAGAGAACAATGTAGAACAGAAAGCACAGATACATGTTTCCTCATATAAGGAAACATATGGTAGGGAGAAAGTGTTGAAAAACAGTGGGGAAAGCAGAGATAATCCAATCAAAGGTGATTGATTTATTGTTGTCTGTTGTCAGCTAATTATCCAATTAAATCCCTCCTCAGACCCTATACAAAGATCAAGTCCTGGTGGATTAAAAATCTAAATATAAAAGTCAGAAAATTTTAATAAAGTATACAGAAGAAAATATGACAAGACCCTTATAACCTTGGAGTACAGAAAGCTTTCTTAAGACAAATAAAATCGCGGGGCATAACAAATAGCACTAAATTAAGACTTAAATTTACTTTACAATAAAAGACACCAGGCTGAGTATGGTGGCTCATGCCTGTAATCCTGTCGCTTTGAGAGGTGGAAGCAAGAGGATTGCCTGAGCCCAGGAGTTAGAGACCAGCCTGGCAACCTGGCGAAATCTCATCTCTCCAATTAAAAAAAAAAAAAAAAATTAGCCACATGTGGTGACAAACACGTGTTTACAACTACTTGGAAGGCTGAGGTGGAAGGGTTGCCTAAGCCTAGCAGGCCTAGGCTGCAGTGGTGCAGTGGCTTTAAGTGTTCCACTGCACTTCAGTTTCAGCAACAGAGTGAGATTCCAACTCAAAAAAAAAAAAAATAAAGACATCAGAAATAAAAAACAACAGATTAGAATAGAGATTTGCAATTCACATAACCAATGAAAGAGAATGTATATAAAACTTTCCTTACCAACAAAATAGTAAGCAAAAGTAATGAGCAGGTAATTTATAGGAAAAGAAACATAATGAAAAGATGCTCAACTTTACCAGCAATGAAATTGAAATGAAGTAAAAACAGTGCCTTACTGCACACCCATCAAATGGGCATAAATGAGAAAATTTGACAATACCTAGCATTAGTGAGGATTTGAAACAACAGGAACTTCATTTCCACTGCTGGTGGGAACATTAATAAAATCAACAAACACTTAAAAGGACAACTTTGCATGAGCCACTTCTACTGAGAACTCCCCTTCAAGATACAATCCCTCAAGAATCTCTTACTCATAAACACAATAAAACATGAATAAAAACTTTCAATGCAGAGTTGTCTGTAATAGTAAAAAACTGGGAACAACTTCATGTCCTTCAACAGGAGAATAAATAATGTGGTATATTCATACCCTGAAATATCACATAGTCATTAAAACTAATGAATTAGAGCTACAAACATCAACATGAGTAATTCACAAAAAATACTGAATGACAAAAGTTTGAAGACGACAAGAAAGACATTTTTACTAAGTTTAAAAACATGCAAAAATAACATATATAGTATATATGCAAGTATAGTAGTATATATATTATAAAACTGAATTTCTATTTGTAAAATGTTTACCTCTGAGGAGGGAGGAAAAAGAATGGGATCAGGTAGCTTCTAAAAATAATAAAGTATTTTAACTGAATTTTGAATGCTATCTTAAAAAAAAAAAATCATACTCCTTCCCTATTAGGTCCTTGGAGAAAAAAAAAGTACACCAAAATATTAGGATTTGACATTATTGGCTGGTAGGAATGGGAGTTTACATTGTGTCTTATTTTATGTATTTTATACTCAAAATATTTCATAGTTTAAAAAAACTACAAAACATATTAATTAAAATTTGTAACTATTTGAAAGTTTTAGGATTTTTGGTACCATTGCAAGTAAAATAAGATATAGAAAAAACTGGCTGTAAAAGTTACCATTCTCATTCACAACCAAAAAATTTTAATTTCAATTTTTTACAAAGATTATGACAACCTCATTGTGTGCAACGGTTGGCTTAATTAAGTAAATTTTTAAAATTTGAACATATAAAATAAACCTATATTACTGTAATGCTGTCAATATTTATTTTGTATTGGAGTTTTTAATAAAATTTCACTGGAAAAAAAGATTGCATGACTGAAAAATACCAAGCTATCTCCTGGTCAAGTTCTTCTAACACAGCAAAAGCCAGAGACACAGCAAAACACACATTCAAATTTCACCTGGAAAAGTATCCTGTTCCCTGAATTGTATATCCCACATCTTAAAATTTAAAAAAAAAAAATTTTTTTAAGTATCCTTTAAAAAGTTCACACTCCAAATCTCCATGTCAGAAGAGTTTTGTAGAGGTAGAATCTGAGCTCAGCACTGTGGGACACAAGTATATCTTTAAAGGCAGTATCAAGGTTGTTGAAAAGAGCAAACAATTTAGCAATGAATGGTAAATAGTACAGATGCAGATTGTGGCAAGACCGCCTGGCTTAAATAAGAAGAAAACACAAACAAATAAGAACTCGGGTCAGGGCTTAGAACACACAAGTCATGACTCAGGGACAGATAATGAGAAAATTACATTCTCCCTTTTTTTTTTTTTTTGAGTTGGAGTCTCACTCTGTCGCCCAGACTGGAGTGCAGTGGCCGCTCCCGGCCACCACAGTCTCTACCCGCTGGGCTCCGGCGATTCTTCCGCCTCAGCCTTCCAAGTAGCCAGAATTACAGGCATGCACTACCATGCCCGGCTGATTTTTTTGATTTATTGTACAGATGAGGTCTTGCTGCCCAAGCGGGTCTCGAATCCGCAGGCTCAGGCAATCCACTCACCTCAGCCTCCCAAAGGCGTGGGATTACAGGCTGAGCCACCAAGCCCGGCACATTCTCCCTTTTAATACTTACCACTACATCTTCCTACTGTGGCTCTGTCCTCTATGTTCCACTTTACCCGAGGCATCCTCTGAGAATGCCTGCTCCACCTCAAGAGTCCTGTATCCCACCTAAGATTTGAGCCCCGGTGGGGGAGAAGGGGTGGGATATATGTGGATATTTTCTCTTTTCCCCACTAAGAATAGCTTCAATGAAATCTTATTAAACAAAACAAAAAATTAATCCAGATTAAAGAATTCCAATAAAATGTTTAAAGAGCTCTAATGCTACCAAACCTAGTATACCCTTCAGGGCTTGTGGGTTCTGACTCCAAGAAAAGACGGTAACTTACCAGAGTTCCTCACATCCTAGCCTTTGGCCTGTTTCCATTTGACAAGTCACATATCACCATCAACTCATGGGTGCTTCCCAGAACTTTTCTCATGGACTGAAAAAAAGAACTCTAACCCACACATGAATGCTGTCAGAAATGACTGTTCACCCTCTAGTAAGAATCTGCATCTACCAAAGGAGACTGATCTTTAAAGGCCCTTAGTCATAAAATGACTGGATCATAATGACTTCAGTTAAGAGGCTGTTACTTCCTACTGGGAGAAGTTCTGTCAGGAAAGGGGCCTAAATATGAAAATCAAAAAACCTGAATAAAGTATACAGAAGAAAATATGGGGCCGGGCTAGGTGGTTCAGCCTGTAATCCCGTGCCTTGGGAGGCTGAGGTGAGGGGATTGCCTGAGCCCGCGGGTTCGAGACCCACCTGGGCAACTTGGTGAGACCTCATCTCTACAATAAATCAAAACTCAGCCAGGCGTGGTAGCGCGCACCTGTAATTCCAGCTACTCGGAGGGCTGAGGCGGAAGGATCGCTGGAGCCCAGCAGGCGAGGCTACGGTGGCCGGGAGCGGCCACTGCACTCCAGCCTGGGTGACAGAATGAGACTCCAACTCAAAAAATAAATAAATAAATAAAATATGACAAGATCCTTATAACTCTGGAGTACAGAAGGCTTTCTTAAGACAAATAAAATCAAGGGGAATAACAAATAGCACTAAATTAAAACTTAAATTTACTTTACAGTAAAATACACCAGCTGGATGTAGTGGCTCGTGCCTGTAATTCTAGCACTTTGCGAGGCAGACACAAGAGGACTGCCTGAGCCCAGGAGTTCGAGACCAGCCTGGACAAGTTGGTGAGATCTTGTCTCTCCAATAAATAAACAATAAATAAATTAGCCGGGCATGGTGACATACACCTGTGGTTCCAGCTACTTGGAAGGCTGACCCTTGTAATCCCACTGCTTTTGGAGGCCAAGGAAAGAGGATCGCTTGAGGCCAGAGGTTCGAGACCAGCCTGGGCAACATAATGGTAACGAGTCTCTACAAAAAAACAAATTTTAGCCGGGCTCGGTGGCTCAGCCTGTAATCCCGCGCCTTTGGGAGGCTGAGGTGAGTGGATTGCCTGAGCCCGCGGGTTCGAGACCCGCCTGGGCAGCGAGACCTCATCTCCATAATAAATCAAAAAATCAGCTGGGTGTGGTAGCGCATGCCTGTAATTCCAGCTACTTGGAAGGCTGAGGTGGAAGGATCGCCGGAGCCCAGCAGGTCGAGGTTGCGGTGCACTCCAGTCTGGGCGACAGAGTGAGACTCCAACTCAAAAAAAAAAAAAAAAAAAAAAACACAAATTTTTTTTTGTAAATTAGCCAGGTGTGGTGACAAGTGTCTGTAGCCCCAGTTACTCAGGAGGCTGAGGTAGGAGGATCACATGAACCCAGGAGTTTGTACCTGCAGTGAGCTATGACAGCACCACTGCACTCCAGCCTGGATGACAAAGCAAGACCCTGTCTCCAAAAAAACAACTATAAAATCCACACAACTATGAAGGTGTTACTCTTTATACCTGAATTGCAAGATTTAAGCAGGTGATAGATGATGTTCTGCTTTAGAGAATGAAAAGGAAATTCTTAGCGTCTCAAAACAGTCCCAAACAACGAATTCTTTACTTGTTGGAGTCACAAGAGCACTGGCCTCTTAGTGACTACAGAATGAGAAAAAGATGGATGATATATAAGAACTTATTTTGAGAATTAGAATAACAATAAAACAAACTAAGAAAAGAAAAAAATTTTTAAGCGACTGGGTCTTGTTGTGTTGCCAAGGCTGGACTAGAGCTTCTCCCACCTCTGCCTTAGGAGGCAGAAGACTATAGCTGGCACCACAGGTTTTTAGTTTTTGTTTTTATAGCATTAGTTAACAGAGCCCTAGGTTGGTTTTAGGACTTGGAATGAAGGGGAAAAAAAGCATGTCTGAAAATTGCTGGAGTCATACAGAATACAGCACATCTTAGCACTGAGTCACCTGTTCCATAGTTAACATTTTGCAATTATTAGGAGACTCTAGAAAGTACTCTATTTTGGCTGGGCTCGGTGGCTCAGCCTACAATCCCGTGCTTTGGGAGGCCGAGGTGAGTGAATTGCTTGAGCCCGCAGGTTCGAGACCGGCCTGGGCAACTTGGCGTGACCTCATCTCTACAATAAATCAAAAATTAGCCGGGCGTGGTAGCATGCACCTGTAGTTCCTCCTACCTGGAAAGCTGAGGCGGAAGGATCGCCAGAGCCTAGCAGGTGGAGGCTGCGGTGGCCGGGAGTGGCCACTGCACTCCAGTCTGGGTGAAAGAGTAAGACTCCAACTCAGAAAAAAAAAAAAGAAAATATGCTATTTTGATACCCTGTGCCCTATTTGGTACAAAAATCAAATACGTGTGAATCGTATAATATGCATGTAAATATTTGTAATATCTTGATCCTTAGTCTTCAAGTATGTGTTTTGTCTCATTCAACTTTTTTCTTGTAGATGAACACAGGTGACAGGCATACAACTAGGAAACATCACGTTGAGGCTCACTCTCTGCTTTTGGAACAACTAATTACAGTCATTTCTTCCTTTGCTTCCATTACATTATCTTTGTGAGACCTATAATTTTTATTGCTATTGTGACGATTTTAATTTTGCTCCAATGAAATAAAACAAGGTGCAACATAGAAAAAGACATAATTTTAAAACTTAAAAATTGTGAACTTTTCTTCAGGGTAAATCTTTCCCAGAAGCTCATTGTCTTCTGAATGAAAACTTCTCTGGTAGAAATAGGCAGGGTTGCTCTACCTGTTTTGATCTTCTGAACCTTCCCCGCAGTGGCTCCTGAGGTCCCTGTGTGGACTGGATCACAGTTTAGTACTACTGTAGTAAAAGAGGTACTGCTTTTCAGATGGACAACACTGCTGCGTATGAATTATTTCATGGCCAATGCCATCAACCAAAGCTTCAAGTACTTCTTTATTAGTGCAAGTATGCCTAAATTCAGTATGGAGAAGGCGGTGGTACAGTCATAGCTCACTGTAGGCACGAACTCCGGGCTCATAGGATCTTCCTGCCTCAGCCTCCCGAGTAGCTGGGGTTACAGACACTTGTCACCACACCTGACTAATAATAAGAAAAAAAAATTTTTTTTGTTTTTGTAGAGACCGGGTCCCATTATGTTGCCCAGGCTGGTCTCGAACCCCTGGCCTCAAGCGATCCACTGCCTCCCTCGGCTTCCCAAAGCGGTGGGATGACAGGCACAAAGCACTCAGCCCGGCCACCTTCACAATTGTAAATAAATTCCTGAAGCTGCCCTATCAGGGACCGAATGCAAGTGTAACGTAAACAACGAGAAATAAGTTCTTTCTATTCCTGGGGCAAGCCTAGGTTCCTCGTGTTGGGCTGCCCTAGACAGCGGGGTCTCCACTGCTGCATCTTTCAAAGGGAATGGGAGCGTGGGGGGCGGGGTCAGCCAGCTCCAGAGGTAGCAGGAAGTTTGCCCCGCCAACTTCACAGTCCCTAAATGGGTCCACTCTCCTGCGAGCCCCAGTCTCTACCCCGTTTCCACGCTTGGTGAAGGCAACGGCCCTTTCGGGGTCCCCAACCTCACGCAGGCAGGAGGCACTCCCCGAACCGCCAGCGACGCGCCGAGGTAGCCCCCAGAGGAATCCCGATGCCGACACGGCGGCACCGCCCCTCCTCTCCCTTGGCTCTCCGGTCCCGGGAGTCGCCACCGCCCACTTTGTAGCTGGACAAACCGCAGTCCAGGGCCGGGCACAGCACTCACCCACATCTTGCTCGAAGGGGTTGGCGGTGAACAGTGGCATCTCGCCGGCGACGAAGCCCTAGTAGCCGCGGTCAAGCTGAGGCTCCGTGGCGGCTCCCCGCTGGGTGACCCCGCGGCCAAGGCTTCCTCGACTGCCCCGCTTCGGCCGCCGTCTCCGCACTTCCGCCAGCGCACCTGCCCGGCTCCCGCCTGACAAGCCGGCCCTCATCTGCACTCTGCCCCTGCGCTCCTCCCTCAACTCCCCTCCCCTGCAAGTTCCCTTCGGCCGCAGGCATCCTTCCAGCGCCTTTGTCGCCGCCGCCCTCCAGCAGAAGGCGACAGCCCCCGTCCCAGACCGCCGCAGGGGTCAGGCGGCCGCTGCGGCCACCTTTCCATTGCTAGGACCCCGGCGAGCCACGGAGGCGGGGACCTTTGGGGCCGGAAATAGTCCCGCCTGGAACTGGGCGTCGCCGAAGACCCGGAAGCTGCTGTGCCGGCGGCGGCTGGTAGGGGGCGCGACCGCCCGTGACTTCTCTCGTCGGACTCTCGGCTCTGACCGCTCGCTTCTTCTGACTTCATCGGTTCCTGGGTAACAGGTCTAGTCATTGGCGGCCGTGGTCCGGCGGCTGCGTTCGCGTCACAGTCCCGTTGCCTAAGAGACGCAGCCGTCAGCATAGAGGTAGCTTTGAGATTCCGCGAAGGTCCTGGCTGTGCTTTCAGGCGCTGCGACTGTGTCGCAGCCTCCTCGACGCCCAAACCAAATCCCCCGGAATAAACTCCCGGGCAGGCGGTGGTCGAAGTGAAATCGCTGTGGCGACTCATGACTTTCTCCTTCCCATCGTGTCCTCCCCATAAAAACACTCCTTGGCACTGGGAACCCGAAGACAAAGGAAGCTCGTTTCCTAGCGGCGGTGCTCAACTATACGTGATGCCTCGGATAGTAGCGAGAATCACGAACGCAAAGTCCCGTAGGATCCAGCCAGGTATTTAAATAAATGTCAAAGTGCAAGTACCCTTCCCGCCCACACGTTCTCTGTCCCTTTTAACCCTGCTTCATTTTCTTTCCGTAGCATTTATCACTTTCTAAAGTGTAATTACCTACTGATTGTGTTGTCTGTGAATTCTGCGATGAATTTTGTTTTGTTCACCGCTGTGTCCCCAGAGTCCAAAAACGGTGTCTGGCAACTAACTCATAGGTGCTCAGCAAATATTTTCAAATGAAGGCCGTGACTTTGGAATTGAACAGCACATGTCTACAAAGGGCAGCTACCGGTAAACTTAAGTCATTGCTGGCGTGTGGGTCCCACTGGAGTTTGCAATTCTTCAGTGATTTCTAAATGTCGGGAATTAACGCCAACATTTTAAACAGTGGTTTACACGAAACCATTTAACAACCTAAAGATTTGATGCCACAAAGAAAGAACCCTTACACATGGAATAATTCAGAAAGGTGATTGCATCTTATACTATAAAGTTAGGGCACAAATAAGAAGGAAACATCCCGTGCCTTGGGAGGCTGAGGTGAGTGGATTGCCTGAGCCCGCGGGTTCGAGACCTGACTGGGCAACTTGGTGAGACCTCATCTCTACAATAAATCAAAAAATTAGCCAGGTGTGGTAGCGCATCCCTGTAATTCCGGCTACTTAGAAGGCTGAGGCGGAAGGATCGCCGGAGCCCAGCAGGTCGAGGCTGCGGTGGCCGGGAGCGGCCACTCCACTCCAGTCTGGGTGACAGGGTGAAACTCCAACTCAAAAATAAAAAAAAAAAAAGAAGGAAACATGCAGGTGACAGGGCTGGGTTTCAAAAACATTGAACCTAGGATGTTAAAAAAATAAGTTTGGAGATTTTCTGGATGAGTTTGTCTAAGGTGAAGACTTAGTGTTGGAATGGAAAGCAAGGCTAGCTAGGGATAAGAGGAAACAGATTGAGAAGAGCCTTAGAGAGCAAGCTAAGAAGTTTTAATATTGTTGAAGACACTGAATTTTTAAGGATATTGAGCAGCAAGGTAGTATCATTTTAAGTTTTTGGAATATAACCTGACATCAATGTGCATGATGTATATGAAGAAGCAGACCCAGACAGTTTAGGAGTCTACTGCAACACTTAAGAGTAGAAGGCTGTGCCAGGTGCAGTGGCACATGCTTGTAATCCCAACTACTTGGGAGGCTGTGGCAGAAGGATAACTTTGAGCCTAGAAGTTCGGCCATCCTGGTCAACATAGCAAGATCAATTTTTAAAAAAGCAGAAGGCTGAGGCTTAGCCTTTGGAGAGCATTCATATTTTAAAGAGACTCTTTTAGCTTCTCCTTTTTAAGGGTAACAATGCTCGAGTATCTGTAAGGTTTTTATTTGTTTCTTTTTTCAAGTCAAGGACCTTAATTTGTCACAGCCCACCATAGCCTCAATCTCCTGGACTCAGGCATTCCTCCCATCTCGGCCTCACAAGTAGCTGAGATTGCAAGTGTGCATCTCCACATCCAGCTAATTTTTTGATTTTTTGTGGAGACGAGTTCTCGCTATGTTTCCTAGGCTGGTCTCGAATCCCTCAGCCTCTCAAAGTGCTGGGATTACAAGGGTGTGACCCTCTCTACACCTGGCCTTGTTTTTCTTAATATAACCTCTTTTGAGTCACTATGTCCCTAATGAAGAAAATAATCTTATCAATTTCATTTAAATTCTGTCTCTTTCGGGTTTTCTTGGTCACTTGGGTTTACACTCAGCAAATTTATATATTTACCCAGACCACTTTTCTCACACATTCACTAAGATGCGTTCCCAGGTATGTTCTTCTAATTCTGTCAGGACATAACTGGTGAATACCCTTTTTATTTCAAAACAGGGACAATGCATCCTAGTCAGGTCATGATGAATACCTTGGTTATTGGCCTAGAAACAATGGATGGGAGGGACTCCTGGCAAATCTTGAAAAGAGAAGGAAGCATCTTGGAAGGCATCCTCCTCGGGTGAGACTTCTGCATGATCTTCAGGCAAAGACAGACCACTGTCCTCTAGCCAAGGAGAGCGAGTGCACCACTGTCAACTCAAAGTCCTCAAGTTCTCACCCAGAAATCTCCAACCTGGGTCTCTGGGCCTCATTTCTTCCCCATCGGGGCCCTGACTTTAATGTAGGAAACATATATGTTATGAATTCAACCTTTTAAAAAATTCTGCTACTCAGGTTCTGAGTCAGGTGTTTTTTTTTTTTTTTTTCTTTTTAACCACAATCTGTCACTCTGGTTATAGTAAATAAGGCTCTGAGAGACTTCTTAAATAAGGTCTAAAATGTGCAGTTTCTCCCATTGTGACTCGCTGTTATTATATGGGAGCCCTATGGATGTGTGGTGGTAGGATGTATGGAAGAGACGCATGCTGTAATTTTATAATTAGGACTCAGTCTTTTAGTGAGCCTTGCCTCTGGACTGTGGACTATACAAGTGTTTCGTCTTCCTTTCCCACTCTTCCCTTACCTTAGGCGAGATTAAAAGACTGGAGAGATCTGGGGTTGGGTATTTCCCTTCCACCAGATTTTAGGCTCTGGTAAGATAGTTTCTTTTGAGGGTGGACCTTGTTAAGAACAGAATATTCTGTCATAATTCAAAAAATGGTTTCTTTTCTTCTGATGATATTCACTGTGAAAATCAAGTTGAGCTCTTGGAGGTAAAACTCACAAAAGTGTGGGGACTTCCCTATAACTGGGCCCCTCTAGAGTTTTTAACTGTCAGATGTGTCCAGATTTGTCCACACAACGCCTCCAGCAATTTGTCAATTACAGTTCAGGTTTTCCTACCCAGGCCACTGGTCCTGAGGCAATTTCTGCTCCAGTAATTTGTGATTCTCTGTATTCACCTGTCTATTTCTCCAATTTTGGTTTGCCTGTGACCTAAATTATCTGATGAAACTAAGAAAAGTTGTTTTTTTTCCCCACAGTTTGTCCAGCTATTTTTCTTGTTGTGTAGGTGGGAATGATGACTTCTGAGCTCCTTCCATACTGGACCAGAAACCAGAAGTCGGCTCTCTTTTTCCATCTCTTTTCTATTATAAGTGTTGCAGCGTTTTGGACCAACATACTAGAAATCTTGGAATAAACTTGGACTCTGCCCCTATTTTTCCACTTTTTTTTTTTTTTTTTTTTGAGTTGACGTCTCACTCTGTCGCCCAGACTGGAGTGCAGCGGCCGCTCCCGGCCACCACAGCCTCGACCTGCTGGGCTCCGGCGATCCTTCCACCTCAGCCTTCCGAGTAGCCGGAATTACAGGCATGCGCTACCACGCCCGGCTGATTTTTTGATTTATTGTAGAGATGAGGTCTCGCTGCCCAGGTGGGTCTCGAGCCCGCGGGCTCAGGCAATCCACTCACCTCAGCCTCCCAAAGGCGCGGGATTACAGGCTGAGCCACCGAGCCCGGCTTTTTTTTTCCACTTTTTAAACCTTGTTTTTTTTTTTGGTTGTTTCTTCCAACTTTGTTTTTGCTGTTTTTTTCCCTTTCCTTTGGCAGTGCCTCTATTATAGCACGGTCTCCTTTTTCCTCCATGGCTTCCAATTCTGCCTCTTGAAAAAGAGTGCCCAAAGTAGATGAGGAGGGGCCAGAATCTACTTCACATGGTGTTAGCTAAGTTATAAGCCCATATGGATGCATCATTCTCAGAGAGGTAGCCTTTTCTTCTAGTTGTCCAGAGACATCATGTGGGCTGACTTTCCTCTACACACATTATATACTTAATACACAGAAATATCATCTATGTGGTTTTGTTCTGTTACTTTAGAATCCACTTTTCCTGACACAAAAAGGTCAAGCTGGGTATCATTGTCTCTGGTAAATGACTCCTTTCCCCCCTATGTAGCAACTCTGTTTTCCATGGCTTAAAGCGTTGGTTGTTAATGGAGTCAGATAAAATTTCCAATCACAGCACTGCTACTGACTGTGACTTTGGACAAATACTTAAGTTCTAGGAACCTCAGTTTTCTTATCTATAATGTATGCTATATAAGGTTGCTGTGAACATTAAATAGGCCCCTTGAGAGCTTTTCAAATGGTAAGTGCTCAATAGTACTTATTATAACACTTAACAGTAGAACTTTTTTGCAATGATAGATGTGTACATATTCGCATTGCTCACTACAAATAGCCACTAGTCACATGTGACTATTGATCACTTGAAATGTTGCTAGGAACCTGGATGGAACTAGAGTCTATAATACTGAGTGACCTCTCACAGAAACAAAGATCTGAGTATCACATGTTCTTACTTATATAGTGAACCTTGAACATCCAACATAATACTATAAGAAAATGACTGACAGTGGTGGGAAACTATGGGGGCGGGAAGGGAGATGGGATTAACGGTAGTCAATACCTGTCTGGGGACAGGGAGACACCTCTTATCAACAAGGGTGCCTGAACGAAGCATATTTGTATACCTAACCCTTAACTGTACCCCACAATATCATAATAAAAAATATTGATTATAAAAAAAATGTGGCTAGTGCAAGTGAGGAACTGGATTTTTAAAATTTTTATTTTAATTAAATTTAAACAGCCACTTGTAGCTAGTGTAATAGAGCAGCTGTATACAACATTATGAAAATCAATTGAAGAAGAAATAGAAGTGATCTTTGTCTGTATTATTTGTGCCTTATCTTGTGATATTTCATTTCCAAAAATGCATACTTCTTTTACCTGTCTTTATCTTTTACCTTTTTCATTTTCACATCTGGAAATTTAAGACCCAGTTGAACAATTCACCTTCTCCAAAAACATTCCTCAACTGGTCCCAATCTACATGTTTTCCACTTCTCTGAAACTTTGAACCTGTTGTCAACATTGCACTGCTTAGCACTTAGTATTCCTCCAACCTATCTCGTGAGGTATTTTGTTGTTGTTGTTGTTGTTGTTGTTGTTTTGAATTGGAGTCTCACTCCTTCACCCAGGCTGGAGTGCAGGAGTGCAGTAGCAAGCTCACAGCCACCCCAGCGTCGACAAAGTGGACTCCAGCAGTCCTTCTGCCTCAGCCTTCCAAGTAGATGGAACTACAGATGTGTGCTACCATGCCTGGCTATTTTTATTTTATTGTAGAGACGAGGTCTTGCCAAGTTGTCCGGGCTGGTCTCGAACCTGCAGTCTCAGGCAATCCCCTCGCCTCTGCCTTCCAAAGTGCTGGGATTACAGGTGAGCCACCAAGCCTGGCCTTGTGAGGTATTTTGAATTTCCCAAGGGCACAATATTGGGATCTGTGGTTTTTGTTGTTGTTTTCCTTTGTCTTCTCTCCCAAAAACAGTTAGCCCATTACTTAAAACACTGTAAACGCTGGTTTGTGTCCCCACAAAATTCATATGTTGAAATCTAATCAACAATGAGATAGAGGTGTGGCCTTTAGGAAGCAAGTCATGAGAGTGGAGCCCTCATCAGTGATATTAGTACCCTTACAATAAAAGGGCAAACACTATGATGGTTCATGCCTATAATCCCAGCACTTTGGGATTACAGTGAGGTAAGGTACAGTGAGCTGAGGTAGGAGGATTGCTTGAGTCCAGGAGTTCGAGACCAGCCTCGACAGCATAGCAAGAACTCATTTCTCCAACAACCAAAAAAATTAGCTGGTTGTGGTGGTGCATGCCTATAGTCCCAGCTACCCGGGAGGTTGAGATGGAAGGATCACCTGGGCCCAGGTTGTTGAGGCTGCAGTGATCCCAGACGGTCAAGGTCACTATACTCCAGTTTGGGCAACAGAGTTAAGACCTCATATGAAAAAAAAAAAAAAAAGAGGGCAGAGATAACTCACTTTGTACCATGTAAGAATACACTGGGAAGTCAGCAGTTTGCAACCAAAAGAGGTTGTAAACCCAACCATGCTGACATTCAGCCTCTAGTACTGTGAGAAATACATTTCTGTTATTTATGAGTTAATCTATGGTACATTGTTGTAGCAGCCTAAACTGACTAAAACACACTGAATAACACTGATTGATTACCTGTCCTTTACTTCTCCAGTTCATTTCCTCTCACCTTGCAATCCCCATCACTGTTCTCCAGAAGTTGGCTAAAAATAACCCAATTAAATATTCAATAAATACTTTTTACCTTTATCTTTTTGTTTGTGTTACTTTATCTCCCCTACTTCCAGACAATAAATAAAAGGGTTTTTCAGGATTATTACATTTTCACATTTTATTTAGTGAACATTGGATGCCTACTAGGTGCAAAATACTAGTGGTGGGGCAAGGGTTAATAAGGGGGGTCATGAAAATGACATGATCACAGCTCTCAATGAGCTGTATTCAGATGAGGAGAGACTGATTTATGAAGATAATTAATAGAAGAGAATTCATAGGAAAATTCCAAGTGCCAGCTGAATATAGATCTGTGATATTTTGGTATGTACCCATTGTAAATGATGTTTTAGGTGCCTAGATGAGGGTAGTTAGACCAACAAAGTTGATGCTGAGAACACTTCTGATTGTAATTGAGAGATATTGTCTTAAACTAAATTCTTGCAAATGGGATAGGCTGAATCTTTAGCAAAAATTAGAAACCATGTAGTTTGTTGTGTAATGTGTATGGATGGATTTGCTTAATTTTTACTTTATAATGTATTTAACCAATAATAAAATTGAAAGGGTTGAAGAAAAAATGTACAAATTGTGGGCATTGTAAACATGCACATGTGCATGTGTTTTAAAGAAAAAATATTTCAAAGAAGACTATCTTAAAAGCCCACTGCCCTTAAGCTGTGTGCAGTGGTGTGTGCCTATAGTCCCAGCTGCTTACTCAGCAGGAGGCTGCCTTGAGCCAGCCTGGGCAACAGCCCCACTATTCCAGAGGCCTGCCTTACAGAATGCCTAGCTAAGCTACTTGATTCTGTTCAGTAACTCTTTTGACCGGCTACTCAGTTCGAGTGGTAATGTGTATGTATGGATTTGCTTAATTTTTACTTCGTAATTTATTTAAAACTGGAGAATTCTCTATTTGTTCATTTTCCTTTGTTATCGTCATTACCATGTCCTGCAAAATAGGTGGCGACATTGCTTCACTCTCAGAATCAGCTATATGGCTTTGAGAATGACACACAAACTTCGAAACAAATTTAGAGTCCTAATTTGGGCAAAACTAAAAATACTGCCATATCTCCCTTACGAAGTCATATGAATAATACACCATTATAATATGCCAGTTATATGCCAAATTTCTATATATTTGCATTCAGAGTTTAATAAACAGTATTTGTTGAATAATTCATTTTTATGAATGTCAATAAACCAGGTTATACTATTTTAAAAATTATTTATTTAATCTGAATCATCATACAGTAACAAATTTTCTCCTTTATAGTTTTTTTTTTTCTTTTGAATCAGGGGGTCTTACTCTGTTGTCCAGGCTGGAGTGCAGTGGCAAGATCATAGTGCACTGCAGCCTTAAATTCCTGGGCTCAGGCAATCCTTCCACCTCAGCCTCATCAGTAGCTGGGACAACAGATGTGTATCATCACTCCGGCTACTTTTAAAACATTTTTGTAGAGACAAGGTCTTGCTATATTGCCTAGGCTGGTCTTGAACTTCTGAGCTCAAGCAGTACTTTCCACTTTGGCCTCCCAAAGTGCTGAGATTACAGGCATAAGCCACCACGCCTGGCCCTCCTTTATAGTTTTAATGTAAAGGTAGGTATTTATTTATACTTAATTTCATGTGTGCTGGTCATTCAACAAATATTTATATGTTGACTATGACAAGAACTTCATGAATCACTGCAAAGGTGCAGAGAAAAAAGCAGTTATCTGGATGGGACACTAAAGACAGATAATAATCCAAATCACACAGTATGCATTGAAATTTAAAACATTAAGGCAATATATATTCATATGCATGCTATAGGGTAGAAATTTTCAGTTATCCTAAAATTTACATATTTTAGCTTTAAAGGATGCAGCCTAATTTTAGTATTCAGAATTTATTAAATATCAGTACTCAGCTATACCCTTCTAATATCTTTCCAAAATGAAGATTCATTTAAAGTAGTGGTCCCCAATCTTTTTTGGCATCAGGGACCAGTTTTGTGGAAGACAGTTTTTCCATGGATTGGGTGGGGAGAGGGAGTGCTTTCAGGATGATTCAAGTGCATTACATTTATTGTTCATTTTATTGTTATCACATTGTAACATATAATGAAATAATTATACAATTCACCATAATGTAGAGTCAGTGGGAGCCCTGAGCTTGTTTTCCTGCAACTAGACAGTCCTATCAGGGGATGATGGGATACAGTGAAACCCAAAGTGTGTTGCCTATGTCCAGCCTACTCTGTAATCCTGTTTTGGTTGCTGTCATGGCAGAAAACCCTGCTTCACAAAGATAGGATGTTGAAAACAGAAGCAGGCTTGTCAGCGCTGATCTAACCGGAGGCAGAGCTCAGACAGTAATGCAGGCAATGGGGAGTGGCTATATAAATACAGATGAAGCTTCATTAGCCTGCCAGTCACCTGCTGTGTGGCCCACTTCCTAACAGGTCACAGACCAGTAACATAATTTTATAGCAGATGGAATTATATTTCTGTTTTTGGCTTCTACTAATTGCACAGTCAGGATACTGAGCGTGAACCAAGAACTTTAAGAAACTGACTTCAAATTCTAAGATTCCTTCTTTTTGGGGGGGCATAATTAATGCATAACTTCTAACCCAGAATATATGCATGCAGCTAAAGTTGTTTTTCTCAAATATATTATCTTTCTTACTATAGTTGAAGTTTATTCATTCTAGTCAAGGAAAATTGCCAATTCAAGAAATATTTCAAAGATTTATAGAGACAAGAAACCATGTTTCTTGCAAGAAATATAGGATAGAGGCTGGATTCATCAGATTTTCCACAAGTATATTTATATTTTTAACAAAATATTTTGTAAGTCTTGGCTTCAATATGGAGGCCATAAATTTTGTTTGCCTCCCCAAAAGTCATATGTAATATCAAATAATAGTTTTCTAATGAACCAAATACAATGACTTCACTTTCTTTGTATCGCCTGTACCTGGTTCAGTGGATGTGCAAATGACTATTGATTGAACAAATGCCTCTGAAGTCTTGGTGTCCTGAACCAATTCAATTCCATCCATAGGCAGAGTCTCAGGTGTCCCACTGAACACTCAACGCCCCTGTTGCTACCCTCAAGCCCAAGGAGGAATCTTTCTAGGTACCTACCTCCTGTTTTCTCTTATGAACCTGCTTGTTCTACTCCATGTCTGTGATTCCTGGTTTGTGCTTCATTCCCAGCATCCTCTCTCTGCTGTGCTCCTTCTGATTGAAATGTCAGTTAGCAGCAAATTCAACAATTATTCACACCAGTTCAACCCTTCTGGCCTGTTCCAGCTCTGCTGTCAGATCTGTGCTTCATATCTTCCTGGGCATCAAATTCTGCTACCCTCACACACATTAATCCATTCCTGGCTCACCAAATCCTCACTTATTAAAGGAGGGAAAATCCAAGAAAGGTGTATGAATGAGAGAATGAACAAGCATATCCCAAACAATGAAGAATATTAACAATTTCAGAAGCTGAAGTTTTTGGAGGACTATACATAGAAAAGGGAATCTATAATGATGACATGTGCGATTTAAAAGAAGAATAAGGGAAGAGGAAGTTGTAATCATTACAGGGTCAATATAATAATACAGGAGAGCACATCAGATGTACTTCTTTTCTAAAGATATCAGTGCAATCACTATAGGAAAAGACAAGGGGGAAGAATTTAAAGGAGGATTTGGGGCTTGGGGGCATTTTACTATTTCTGTTTATCACTGTACTAGGATAAACTGCCTAATTCAATTTGTTGAATGATAAATAAATTTACACATGACAGTACTAAGGTGGAAGAACCATAAATAGCAAGTGACATAATTGAACTGCATGGCAAGCAAATGTAGTGGTGGATCTCCTCCACACTTTAAGGTGTTTAAGATTTTTTAAATAGAGAAGATATTTAAAAACACAGAAAACATTTACTTACTTTTCTATAAAGCCATCTTCTATAAGCTGCAGAAATATTTTCCTGGTTCTAATTATGTGGTACCTCAGCAAGACTATCATGACTTGAAAAATCCAGTAAGGTTTCATCAGAGTGATAAACAATACTGGGACCTGCTGTCTGTAAACAGGTCAAATGGTTCAGATTTTCACTTTTTTTTTTTTGGAGACAAGGTCTCACTGTGCCATCACTCAGACTAGAGAACTAGAGTACAGTGGCACAATCATAGCTCTCTGTAGCCTTAAACTCCTGGGCTTAAGTGTTTTTCCTCCTTTAGTCTCCTGAGTAATTGAGACTATAGGTGCATGCCACAACACTCAGCTAACTTTTTTATTTTTATTTTGCATAGATGGGGGGGTCTCACTATGTTCCCCAGGCTGGTCTTGAACTTTTGGCCTCAAGTGATCTTCCTGTCTTGACCTCCCAAAGCACTGGGATTACAGGCATGAGCCACCATGCCCAACCTCTAGGCTCTAACATAAGAAAGACAGATTTTAAGGAATATAATCAGAGTTTATAAATTTTAGCTCATACATATATGGCACTATTTTTCATGACACGGTCACATTTCACTTATCACAACTTAGCAAAAGTTATGCATTATAATCTTCATTTTATTTTGTTAATTTAATTTTTTTTGAGTCAGGGTCTTACTCTGCAGGAGGTGGAGTATGGAGGTGGAGGGATCACCTGAGCCCAGGAACTTGAGGCTGCCATGAACTGTGATCATGCCACTGCACTCCAACCGAGGTGACAGACTTCTCAAAAAAAATTTTAAAAAGGAATGGGCTAAATCTTTTTTTTTTTTTTTTTTTGAGTTGGAGTCTCACTCTGTCGCCCAGACTGGAGTGCAGTGGCCGCTCCTGGCCACCGCAGCCTCGACCTGCTGGGCTCCGGCGATCCTTCCGCCTCAGCCTTCCAAGTAGCTGGAATTACAGGCATGCGCTACCACGCCCGGCTGATTTTTTTTGATTTATTGTAGAGATGAGGTCTCGCTGCCCAGGCGGGTCTCGAACCCGCGGGCTCAGGCAGTCCACTCACCTCAGCCTCCCAAAGGCGCGGGATTACAGGCTGAGCCACCGAGCCCGGCGACTAAATCTTAATGAATTTTATTTCATTCATTCATTTATTTAGAGTCAACATCTCACTTTGTCACCCAGGGTAGAGAACCGTAGCATGACACGGTTCACCTTACCCTTGACCTCCTGGACTCAGGCAATCTCTACTTCAGCATCCTGAGTAGCTGGGACTACTGGCATGCCACCATGCACGGCTAATTTTTAAATTTTTTTGCAGAGATGAGGTCTCGATATGTAACCTGGGCTGGTCTTGACTCCTGGGCTCAAGCAATCTGCCTGCCTTGAATCTTTTTTTTTTTTTGATTTGGAGTCTTACTCTGTCACCTAGACTGGAGTGCAGTGGCCGCTCCCGGCCACAGCAGCTTCAACCTGCTGGGCTCCGGTGATTCCACCTCAGCCTTCCAAGGAGCTGGAACTACAGACGCGCACTACCACACCCAGCTAATTTTTTGGTTTATTGTAGAGATGAGGTATCGCCAAATTGCCAAGGTGGGTCTCGAACCCGCAGGCTCAGGCAATCCACTCACCTCAGCCTCCCAAAGGCGCGGGATTACAGGCTGAGCCACGGAGCCCGGCTTGAATCTTAATGAATTATAAATGAGGGAGATTCCTTCATAGTTTACAAGAGGTACATTTAAGACAGCTAACTTGATAATTAATATGTTATATAGTGAACAATAAACTGAAGGTACTTTTTTTAAAACCCAGGCTAATAGAATCCTGAAAGTTAAGAAATTCCAAAGACTGTTGAGATTAATATGTAGATGACATATACCTTATGGGTTTTTAGGAGAAAATAGAAGACAGTATTCTTCATCAAAGCATCCCCATGGTCTATGTTAAAGCCAAACCCTAGATGTTGAAAACGAATGTCACATGAAATTAAATATATTGCTGTATTCCTCTAAATACCCTGTATGGGAGTCTTAATCCACAACCAAATTACTATTTGGGGACTAATCATTAGTCATAAGGTTAACATCTTCCATATTCCACTTAATCAAGATGAAAACGTTTGCTTCCTAAATTCATTAGCACATTAGCACAATACAGGCCTATCCCTTATTAGAGAAATGGCTAAATGAAACCCTTAGTGTAACAATGCCACACAAACACTCAACAAATGTGTTCTTGCTCCAATTAGAAAATAAAATGTTCATGATCTTTGTGTTCATTAAAGGATCTGGAGGTGGTTTAAACAAAGGCAAATAAAAATATGTCTGTTCTTTAGCTAGTCCCCAAATACCCTTCTTTTTTTAAAGCCTATTTGACTACATCTGATCTAATTGTAGTATACATCAGGGTATGATATTGAGTCAGAACTGAAGAAAGAATAGTTTCTTAAGTACGCCATCATAATCTGTAGTTGACACTTTTTAGTTATGGTGACATTCATGAGGCATTACTGTTTCATAATAACCTTCCAAACAGTACTCAGTCAGCTAAATCAAAGAAGGTTGAGATAACTTTCCAGCTTTTTTAGGCAAAGATTTGCATAACACGCAAGACAATGAAAACAAAAAGTGTTTAGATATTTTTCACAAATTATCTTAATGTTCTTCAGACTTGCAAGGAGAGGGAAACACAGAAGAGACTCTTTAAACTGTTGATTGTTTTAACGATACAGTTGTGTACAAAAGATTTCACATCACTGAAAACAGTGATTTGACTGAAAGACTTTTAAACCATAATTCTACACACATGTATACAAGACCCACAAAAATCATGGCCATGTGTGTGTTTTACCCTTCCCACAACTCAAAGGAAAGTTAAGGAAAGATCTTAGGAGATAACAATTTGCTCAGAAGCAAATGTAATCTGAGAAACAAGGACAGACTCTCGCTGAGTAGAGACAAGGGCAGCACCAAATCATACAGTCATGGAATCATACAAATTAGCAATCTATCTAGTCCAAAGGGAAAGACTACAGAAAGAATTCTGATCAAGAAGTCAATACTCAAAGAGACAAGGACCAGGCTGGCAAACCAGTATGAGACAAGACAGAGCAAGAATGCTGGAGGCTTATTCCTCGGTGATACTGCAGGTTTATACACATAAAGTAAAAGATAGACACTCTGGAAGATATGAACAATATTAAACAGTGTAAAATAAAGTTGCTGATCTCAAGAAATTGTCTCTCTAGTTGGAGAGACATAGCTTAATACCCATGGAAATTTATATAACAACATAGGATGAATTCAAGTGATGCGGCAAGGCAATGTATGATTGATTAAATATCAAGTTATTAGGGAAGGCTTCAAAGTAGAGGGAAGCTTTGAGCTCAGTCTTTGATGAATGAGAAGAGTTCAAAGGAGTAAAACAAATATAGGGATTAACAGAGTTAATAAAAAGGAAGGAGTTAAAAATATAACTTGGTATAAAATGGGAACGTAATTAAACCAAACTGAGGAGTATACTAATCATGTCTTCTATTTTCTATATTTTATGATGGTTTGACATCTTGGAGCCTTGTTGATTCAGGAAGGAACTTCTCCCAGGGTAGCTAATTCCTAGAGATAGCAAACAACTTGCCCCATACCTTTGATATGCAAATCAACTAATCTCAAGTTCACACCCCCACCTCCTCCTATCAGACTCCTGCAGTAGCCCCTGCCCTCAATCACCCCAGAACTGGGTACTAGACAACCGGAGCCCACCCCTATATTCCAAAGCCTGCCAAAATTATTCAAGCCGTCTAATCCTAAACCTGCTTAGCTCCTTACCAAGTCTTGCACATTCCTTCCATGGAAACCTCAATAAAGGCTTTTGTCTATGCCTTCCCCCTTGCTTTTTCTACCTCCTGAGTGACCCTGGTTCTTCCCTATGTGGCCCTGCGTGGTATGAAGTGCCCCCTCCTATTGGGAGCTAATTATCTTTTCAAGTAACATGTCATCTTTTCAATGGCAAGTGTACCCCCAATCTGTTGACCTCACCATCCACGAATAAAAACAAAATCCCAAGTACATTTTAAATCAAGAGGTATAGAAGGCTTGTATAGAACAGTGATTCTTAAAGTTCAGTCTGAGGAACCCTGGGGTGCCTGAGACCCTTAGGGGAGTCTGCAAGATCAGAATCGTGCACAAGCACAAGGTCTTCTTAGAATACAAAGTAGGCAAATGGATTTTAATAGAGTATGAAAAGACTGATCCCTCACGGCAGCTAACCTTTGAGAAACTACTTCTTGTTGAATGCTGGTATTTTATCATAGAAAAATATCTACAGTTAATTCCCTTTCCAACTACATATTCGCAAGAGGCCAAATTTTCTTCATATATATGAGCCAAAATAACATATTGGGATATACTGAATGCAGAAGCAGATATGAGAATGCAGCTATCTTTTATTAAGCCAGATATTAAAGACATTTGCACAAATGTAAGAGTAACACGCTTTTCAATTTAATTTAGAAAATATATTTATTTATATATTTGTTATATATAATATATTTATATATATTTATTATATATAATATATGTTTATTTTAAAATATATTTTTAAAAATATATTATTTTTTATAGAACTGATTCATGATAGCATGTAATATGCTTATTATTTCTGAGTGAGTTAATAAATCTTTTCAATGTTTCTCAGTTTTGATTTGAAATACAGTAATATCAATAGATGAAACCTTTGCAACCGAAAGCTCTTTGGAGGCCTCAGTAATTCTTACACTTGAAGAGAAGTACTGAAGCCAGAGTTATGAGAATAGCTGGTATAAAAGATTAACAACAGATACACTGAAAAGACAGTGAAGAGCCATGCTATGAAATCACTTGAATTGCAGAATAAAAATCGAGATTTTTATCATGGAAGTAATGGAATTTTGAGCAGAGAGGTAATATAAAAATGTTTAGGAAAAGAAGTATGGTATATTTGTGCATAATTATTTAAAAAAATTATGTGTCTGTTTAGTATGTTTTGATGGAAGAGGAAGTGGTGAGAAACTAGAGAAACTAGTCAGGAAGCCAGTGGAAATCAGTAGACACAGGTAATCAGATCTTAATGAAAAGTATAGTAAGGGAATAAAATAGCCAGTATTTGGTAAAATTCATGGAATGCTTACTCCGTGCCAGGCACTGGGCAAAGCACCTGGTGTAGATTATCTCATTATCTTCTCAACAGTCTAATAGTTAACTGTTATAAAGTGCATTTTAAAGATGAGGATACTAAAGCACAAAGAGGCTAGTAAAAGGCAGCAAATAAGAGATGAAAAAAGATTTGAGCCTAGACTGTCTGACTGCAGAACCTAAACAGAAGAGTCAGTGCAGCATAAAGGAAGACTCATTTCTGGCACAGGTTGAATGTGACAGATGCCTTCAGTGTCTTCCCTGGTCCTCTTACTGGGAGGTGCATCTAATGCCAGCCACTGTGAGTATCGGCTGCTACTGGCTCACAGCTGCACCTTTTGAGGGAGTTGGAGGAGAGTGTTGCGCTTGGCTGACAGGAGATGATTAGGAGGCTACTGGTGGTGGTCCATGGCCAGTAAGTCAATGTGTATAATACCCCAGCCCTCTTGCCTCAGGGCAGGAAGACCTCTGTGTGAAGTGCTCTACTTAGTCCATGCTCTGGTGCTCCCTGTGAGGCCAGGCTGAAGCTGAGCCTAGACATCTCCTAAAATTACACATTCGGCATCTTCCTTTTCACTCACTCCATTACATTGTCTCTCTCAATAGAGAAATTGCACACGAATCTCTGTCTCAGGCTCTGCTGAGAACCCATCTGAGACACTGAGGAAATTTGTTTTAAAATACTTTATAGAATTCAATTTTTTTTTTTTTTTTTGCTGAGTCTCAGTCTTCATAACTATCTCTAGAGATGGATCTAAATGTGGTTCCTCATTAAGTTGATTTTTTTGGAATCCAGATATCTTAAGAAACTCATTAACATTAAGACATAAGATGGAGGTTTTCATTCATTCTAAATCATAGCTCTAAGTAGAACTTTTATTACTTTGTGTTTCCTAATCAAGACATTTTGGTCACTCTATTTTTTGCTTAGCAGAACAGAATCAGTTTGAGGCCAGGAAGCTCCATATTTTACTTGTCTTTTTATATCCCCAATACCTAGCATGGTGTTCTGTACTTAAGAGGTGTATAGTATATGTATTCAATAAAAAGAAAATACTCAGAATTTGTTAAATCCTGTTACTATGATTTTTTTTAAAGACCTTATTTTTTTAGAGTAATTTTAGGTTCACAGCAAAATTGAGCAGAAGATACAGAGATTTTCCACATACTCTCTGCCCCACACACACAACCTCCCAACTGTCAATGTTTCCCAGCAGAATGGTACATTTGTTACAATCAATAAACTTACATTGACACATCATTATTACTCAAAGTCCATAGCTCACATTAGGGTGTACTCTTGGTGTTACACATTCTGTGGGTTTGGACAAACATAATGACATGAATCTACCATATACTATACTCTGTGTAGTGCCATGCAGAGTATTTTCACTGTCCTAGAAATCTTCTGTACTCCACTATTCATCCCCTCCTCCACCAGCCGCTGACAACCACTGATCCTTTTGTTGTCTCTACAGTTTTGCCTTCTCCAGAATGCCATATATGGAATCATACAATATGTGGCCTTTTGAGATTGGCTGTTTTCACTTAGTAATAGATATTTAAATAAAAAGCATGTCTTTTTATGGCTTGACAGTTCACTTCTTTATACTGTGATCTCTATACTGAAGAATATCCTTCTGAGAATTGAATTTAATTGTTCTCTTTCATGTTTGTGAGTCTCACCTGGGGGAGCTTGACACAAGTTCAGGTTCAAAGGTCCTGTCTCTTTCATTCTCCCTACTCAGGATCTTTAAATTGTAAGACTAAGGTAGAGTTAGAAATTTGCATTTTTAGGCTGAGCGCAGTGGCTCAGGTCTGTAATCCCAGCAAAGGCAAAGGCAAAAGGATTGCCTGAGCCCAGGGGTTCGAGACCAGCCTGGGCAACTTGGCGAGACCTTGTCTCTAAATACATTTTTTAAAAGTCTGCCAGGTGTGGTGACACACATGCCTGTAGTTCTAGCTACTTAGAAGGCTGAATTGGAAGGATCACTTGAGCCCAACAGGTTGAGGCTGCTGTGAGCATGCCATTTGTACTATAGCCTTGGTGACAAGAGTGGGACTCCAACTCAAAAAAAAAAGAAAAGTTAAAAAAATTAGAAAATATTTGCATTTTTAACAACACCACAGGAGATTTTAATGTAAAATGGGCCACATTTTGAGAAACACTGCTTTAAAATATACTTAAACATGACATAAGGTGCCAGTTTAAAACAACAGTAATGAGATTTGAGATCTAAAAGGCATGACCTTCCCTCACAATCATCAATGTTATCTCTTGCCCATAACTATCATTACCAGAATTATAGGTCAATTTAAGGATCTGAGAACATTTTCAGGCTTGCCAAGTTTTATTGAGATTACTTTTTTAGTAAACATGGAAACAATGAAAAACATACTGTTTCTGACAAGTTGGGCATTTAAATATATGTCCAACATCCAATATGGTCTATCATTAGTCACCTTCTAACATGCTATTAGTACTCCTGGGGCCTTGGTTATCCCACCACACATTAACCACAGTGATTTGTACAACCTTCAGGCAATTCGCTTTTCCATCTTAAAAAAAAATACAGTAATGAATGCTTTAGAAGTGTCCCTGAGGTAAATGACCTCTGCCACCTAGAAAGCACTATTAAAGTGATGTCTGCTCTGGGAAATTGTTGCTGCAACATTGTAAATCCATTAGTGACTGTGGTGACCATGAAAAAGCAAGAGGTTCTGAAGTCTCAGAGGGGCTAGTTCTTCATGCTGAAAATCAGTGATTTACAGGAAACTATGTTGTGGGGACATCTGAAAGGATTATGACAGAATCACCCACAGCTTATTCACAGTCTTTCTGGCCTTTGGGAACAATCCTAAAAAAACTGTTGAGTAGGTTAGCCCAGCTACTATGGCATAGCCACAATAATAGGAGAAAGAAAGTTCTTTCACCGTCTCATCAGTATATATGTAGTGGTGTGCCAGGGCATATTTGATTTATGTCAATTGTCACTAGATTTTAAGCATCTATTCGGCTAATATTTCTTCTTAAAATATGACTTTGAAATCTAAGCTATGGAAAAGTTTCTCTCCCAGCATGAAAGCATAAACTCCTAACAAACTATCAAATGTTAACCAAGGCCCCAGGAGTACTATGTTTTTATCTGAAACTTCCTCAGATAAAAACATAAAAAACCAAAACCAAGTAAGCAAATCTCAGAAAGAACTAAAAGCTTGGAAGATGTGACAGTGTGTTTTTTTGCAGTGTGCCTCCAAGGGTAGACTGCAGATGAAGCATGGTGTGAACATCTAATACTCTGACAGAAAGTCAACCATCGTTCTGGCCTGAGCAACCAGGGGACTGATCCTGGGGTAATAAGGACTTCCAGAGAATGAGACAGAAATCTTAGGGAGGAAAGAGCCTAAGAAGGAAAACCCCAAATTCTGATGTATAAATTCTGCCCAAGGCTGACCTCTGAATAACGCATACATAGGGCATAAAAAGTTCATCTAAAATAAAAGATCTGAACTGAGAGTTGAGCCTCCATCCAGTACAGACAAGAGTTTGCAATTTAAGTCTAACTAGTTAGTATTGAGGGAGGAAGAGGGAGAGAAGAGGGGAGGAGGAAGGAGAAGGAGAAGAGGAAAACAGCGAGAGAGAGCAGAGAGAGAGAGAGAGAGAGAGAGAGAGAGAGAGAGCGAGCAGGCACTCTCAATACACTTCAGATAAATATAAAAGAATACAGAGTCCAGAATCTGTAACTTAACATTTACAACATCCAGGATACAATCCAAATTCCTTAATATTTAATAAATTTTGACATACTCTTAAAAGAAAAAACAACAAACGTCAACCTCAGATGACCCAGATGTTGGAAATACAAAGATTTTAAAGTGGCTATTATAACAATGCTCAGTGAGGTAAAGGAAATTATATTTGTAATGAAAGAATGGATATCACAGCAGAGAAATAGAAACTACCCAAAAGAACAAAACAGATATTCTAGAACGAAAGAATATCTGAAATAAAAATTTCGCTAGATGGACTTAACACCAAAATAGAAATGACAGAAGAAAGAAGATAACTTAAAAATTGACCAATGGAAATTATTTATTCTGAAGAACAGAGAGGAAACGGATTGAAAATAAAAAAGAGGGGTCAGATGTGAGGGCTTACCTGTAATCCCAGCACTTTGAGAAGATAAGGCAGGAGGATCACTTGAGGCCAGGAGTTCAGACCAAGCTGGGCAACATAGTGAGATCTTGTCTCTATTAAAATAATAATAATAATAATAATAATAATAATAATAGGAGGAGGAGGAGGAAGGAAGGGAGGGAGAGAGGGAGGGAGGGAGGGAAGAAGAGAACCACAAGGATCTTTAAACAGTTTCAAGTAATCTAGCACAAAGTAATTCTTAAATAAAAATTGACAAAATTATAGGGAGAAATAAAAATTCCATAATTATACTTAGAGACTTAAACATTCTTCTCTCAAAAATTGATAAAATTAGGGGAAAAAAAACCCAGAAGAGACATAATGATTTGAACCCCACTGTTAACCACATTGATCTAACTGATAGCATTGGATGCTTATATTAGAAAAGAAAGGTCTAAGACAGGCAAGCTAGAAGAAGAGCAAATTAAGTGCAGAATGAAAGAAGAACTTAAAAGGACCATATGAGAAGGAAAATTTACAAGGCAATATTATTCATGAACTGAAATGCAAAACTCTAAACAAACTATTAGCAAATTGAACCCAGTTAACAAAAAGGATGTAGCCTTAAAATTGTTTAACTCCAAGAATATAAGAATTAATTTATAATTTTAACAATTTAAAGGAAAACATCATATGATTATCTCCAAAAATGCAGTAAACACATTTTCTAAAACAACATTTATTTATGATAAAACTCTTAGAAAACTAAGAAGAGGGCTTTCTAAATTTGACAAAGGGTATATAGAAAATAAAACAAAATTTTATTTGTGAAACAATGAAAGTTTACTTTTGAGATCAGGAAAATGGCAAAGATAGTAATAAGACTATTTCTATTCAGCAGTGTACTGGACACCCTAGGCAAGACAGAAAGGCAGAAAGGAAAGGAGTAGAGATGAAAAAGAGGAAACATGCACTTTGGGAGGCTGGGGTGAGTGGATTGCCTGAGCCCGCGGGTTCGAGACCCACCTGGGCAACTTTGCTAGACCTCATCTCTACAATAAATCAAAAAATCAGGGGGGCGTGGTAGCACGTGCCTGTAGTTCCGGCTATTCCGACGGCTGAGGTGGCCGGGAGCAACCACTGCACTCCAGTCTGGGCGAGGGAGTGAGACTCCAACTCGGAAAAAAAAAAATAAAGGAGGAAACAGGAAGTTCATTATTTTGCAGGTGATATGATAGTTCACATAAAAACTCAAAGTAATTATGAATTAATTATTATAATTACTTTTTAAAAATAAAGCTTTCTAGATACATTAACAGTTACACATTGCATTTCTACAAACTATCAACAGATGTTTTAAATTAAAATTTAAGACCAGCCTCAGTGACTCATGCCTGTAATCCCAGCACTTTGGGAGGCCGAGGCAGGAGGATTGCTTAAACCAGGAGTTTGAGACCAGCCTGGGCAACACAGTAAGACATCATCTGTACAAAATAAAAAATACAAAAATTAAGCCGGCCTGTAATCCCGCTTGTTTGGGAGGCTGAGGTGAGTAGATTGCCTGAGCCTGCGGGTTCGAGACCCGCCTGGGCAACTTGGCGAGACCTCATCTCTACAATAAATAAAAAATCAGCCGGGTGTGGTAGCGCGCGCCTGTAGTTCCAGCTACTTGGAAGGTTGAGGCGGAAGGATCGCGGAGCCCAGCAGGTCGAGGCTGCGGTGGCCGGGAGCGGGGTCTGGGTGACAGAGTGAGACTACAACCCAAAAAGGAAAAAATAATACATAAATAAATAAATAAAAAATTAAAAAATTAGCCAGACATGGTGGTGTGTACCTGTAGTCCCAGCTACTTGGGAGGATGAGACAAGAGGATTGCCTGAGCCTAGGAATTTGAGGCTGTGGTGAGCCATGATCACTGCACTCCCACCTGGGTGAAAAAATGAGACCCTGATTCAAAAAAAAAAAAAAAAAGAATATATATATATATATAAATAATTATGAGAGCACCAAAAATATTAAGTACCCAGGAATAAATATAATAGGGTTATGAGAGCTTTATAGTAAAATTTTATTTAAATACATGTATAGAAGACCTAAATTAATGGAGAGATGCCATGTTCATAGTTGAAAGACTCAATATTATAAATATGCCATTTCTCTCAAAATTGTTCCACAGGTTTAGCACAATTCCAATCAATATCCCAGGATACTTATTTTGTTGAAATTGAACAAACTTGAACAAATTCTAAAATTTATATGGAAGAGCAAAGGTCAGTAATAATCAAGACCCTCTTGAAGAAAATGAATAAGGTAGAGCACCTTAACCTACCAGTTATAAAATTATTTTCTAAGGTTATAGTCATAAAAATGGTATGCCATTTCACAGTGACAGACAAAAAGACTAATGGGCAAAATTGAGAGCCCAGAAATGAACCCTTGCAAATATGGATATTTGATACTTAAATGATTTTTTTTTTTTTGGTAAATGAACAAGGAAAGAATAGACTTGTAATAAATGGTAGTGGGACTACTGGATAACCATAGAGAAAAATATGAAATTGCACCCCTCACTTCACACCACACATACAAAAAAGATGGGCTAGTGACCTAACAGAAAAATAATCCAATCTAGTTATCAGCAGACAAAATTGGATATCTTTTTTTTTTTTTTTTTTTTTTTTTTGAGTTGGCATCTCACTCTGTCGCCCAGGCTGGAGTGCAGTGGCACACTCACGGTCACCCCAGCGTCGTTCTGCTGGGCTCCGACGATCCTTGCGTCTCAGCCTTCCAAGTAACTGGAACTACAAGCGCATGCTACCACACCTGGCTAATTTTTGATTTATTGTAGAGACAACATCTCGTCAAGTTGCCGTGGCTGATCTCGAACCCGCGGGCTCAGGCAATCTATTTGCCTCAGCCTCCCAAAGTGCTGGGATTACAGGTTGAGCCACCAAACCCATCCAAAATTGGATATCTTAATAACATTGTTGTGGGGAAAGATTTCTTAAGACAGAGAAGTGGAAAAATAAGGATAAAATAACTAACCAACTATAATTTCAGTTTAGAATTTTTATTCATCAAAGGACACCATGAAAAGAGTAGAAGACCAATCATAAACTGGGAAATGAAGATTGCAGCACACATAACCAATAAAGGATTGGTCAAAATGTATAAAGAATTCCTGTGACCTCAGTTTTAAAAAAATAAAAACACCCCAGTAGAAAGATTACCAAAATAAATGACCAGAAATTTTCCAAGATGAAACAAATGGTCCATAAGCACATAAAAAGATGTTTAAAACAATCAAGGACATTAAAAATAAAACTAGTGTGAAACCATTTCACAAACCATGTTAAAGAACAAAAGAACTACCATAATTTATTTCCTCCCCAGACACATTCCTTGTGATTTGATGGCTTTGGTATTCATTAGAAATCCAACATTGTCTTCAATTCCCCTTCTCATAAGTGAGTGCAAAGAAACTCACTTCATGCAATGCTTCTTGCTATCTTCCCTGTTTTTACCTATTCTTGACTGCTAAGTGTAAAAAGTGTGACCAGTGCACCATGATGACTCCTTTCTATTTTCAATAATTTCTCTGTGCTATATTTATTTCTAGGCTGATGGTATTTTCTTATTTAAGCACTTAACAGCTATATCAACAATAAGCACTTAATGAAGTTAGGTTTATTGCTTAGTTCTGATTCTTTTAATATGCTAGCAGGCTAAGTAATTAACTTTGCTGCAGAACTTATGTGCTAAAACTTTGCTCAAAATATGTTCCCCATGTAAATCTGAAGTCATCTGTAATGTTTTAATGGAGATTATTAAGGAGAGGGAGGGGAGGAGTGCAGATCCTGAGGGAGAGAGTAGCTTTTTCAAAAATATACAGATTCCAAGGAACTCAAACAGGCTGAAAAGAAAAAAACAAACAGCCCCATTACAAAGTGGGCAAAAGATATGAATAGACACTTCTCAAAAGAAGACATATGAGTAGCCAACAGATATATGAAAAAATGTTCAGCCTCACTAGTGATCAAAGAAATGCAAATTAAAACCTCACTGAGATACCACCTAACTCCAGTCAGGATTGTCATCGTCAATAACTCAAGAAACAACAGATGCTGGAGAGGATGCGGGGAAAAGGGAACACTTTTACACTGTTGGTGGGGAGTGTAAACTAGTACAACCTCTATGGGGGAAAAAATTGACCTTCCAAATGACCCTGGAATCCCCCTACTGGGAATGTACCCAGAGAAACTCAAATCAATCTATGAAAAAGATACATGAACACTCATGTTTATTACAGTATTATTCACAATAGGAAAAACATGGAACCAATCGTGCTACCCATCAAAAGAGGACTGGATTAAAAAAAAATGTGGTACATATACAAGATGAAATTTTTGCAGCCATAAAGGGCAAAATTATGAACTCCACAACAACTTGGATGAACTTAGAGTCTATAATACTGAGTGATGTATCGCAGAAACAAAGAACTGAGTATCACACAGTTTCTCACTCATAAGGAACTTGAGCAATTATTGTAATGCTATAAGGAAGGGATTGGCAGTGGTGAGAAACTGCAGGGGGCGAGGGGAAGGGAGGGGACACACCTCATCAACAAGGGTACCTGCGTAATGAACATTTGTATACCTAACCCTGAACTGTACCCCACGTCTTTAAAATTAAAAATTAAAAAAAAAATAGAGTCATAGATAGACAACTTCAGGTCACTGTCATCTTAATGTGAATTCATTTATCAAAGATTCTCTTCCAAAACAGAAAATGTGGCAGCATGGAGTCTAAAACGGATAGGAGGAAAGGGAGATGTAGACGGTAAAAGGAGAGAAAGAGAATCAGGAACAAGAGTGGAAACTACAGAGCACAAACTTCACAATTTGCTTATCCCTACTGTCAAGTCCTCCTTTCTGATGCTGCATTGTCTCTCTTAATAATCTCTATGAAAATATTACAGATGATTCTGTTAAGACATTTAAATGGTAACTTTATTTGGAAAACTGGAGGTGGGTTGCCAGGCTATAAATTCCTCGTTGGGGGGGGGAGGGAAATGCTGGAATCTCCAGGCACTATTGTTTTGTAAACTTGATGTATTTTATGTTTAGTCATGTAGTACACCAGTATTTTCATTCAGAACAATTCCTGGTCTTCATTAGTGAAATTCTCTTCTATGGAGAAACTTCTTCCTGATATTAGATAATGATTGCAGTGGCATATACATTAAGACCTTAAAATAGCATCTTAGTCCCTTAAAAGAGATTATTCCTGGTAGAGTAGCGTGTCCTGATTGTAGACTCCTAAGTCCCTAAGCAACCTGGTCTTCTATTTTGGCTCCTAAAGCAAGTTACTTTCTTCCTTGTATACTTATATTCTCAACATGGTAAGAGTGAATTGGTTTACATTTTGCAACTTCATTTTAAAATATCAAACATACAGCTGGATGCTAAAAATCAGGCCAGGATTGTATATCATAAAAAGTAATCCCAAGGTTCCGTATTTATTTCATCATGTACACCAATGAATCAAAGTTAAACCAGCTATCATTTTCAAAGAAGCATTCACATCCATTTTTATACGGCATTCAAGACCAAAAAAAAAATACAACGTGTATGATTTGACCTATCCACAGCAAGTCATAATATTGAAAACATAAGTTTCAGTATTTTATGCTAACTTTATAACTAGCTTGGAACAAAGTCTGAATGCATTACCAGGAAGATATCTCTCAATGTTCATGTCTATCCAAGCTGGTTCTGATCCTAGACATTAGAGGCATATAACATGGTTCCAAACGTCTGGAAATATTTTATTTTCTGAATTAAGTTTCTCATGATATTGCTCAGAAGCAGATGCTTTAATTTTTTTCACCATTTTATGATACTCAAATTACTGTATAACTCACCAATAATTTTATAGGTTTTTTAAAATTTATTTTAAAGACGTGGGGTACAATTGGGTTAGGTATACAAATATTCATTGTGCAGGTATCCTTGTTGATGAGGTGTGACCCTCCCTCCCCTGGCAGTTTCCCCAAACTGCCATTGCTACCCCCCCCTCTCCTGGCAGTTTTTCACTACTGCCAATCTCTTTCTTATAGTATTATGATAATTGTTCAAGGTCTGCTTATGAGTGAGAACATATGGTACTCTGTTCTTTGTTTCTGTGATAGATCACTGAGTATGATAGACTCTAAATCCATCAAAGTTCCTGCAAAGTCAATATGTTCGTCCTTCATTATGGCTGCATAATATTCTATGGTGTATATGTACCACTTTTTTTTATCCAGTCCAGCTCCGATAGGCAGCATGGTTGGTTCCATGTTTTTGCTATTGTGAATAGAGCTGCAACAAACATGCATGTGTAGGTATCTTTTTGGTAGAATGACTTGAGTTTCTCTGAGTATATTTGCAACAGGGGGATTCCTGAGTCGTATGGAAGGTCAATTTCTAGTTCTTTCAGAAATTGCCACACTGTCTTCCAAAGAGGATGCACTAGTTTGCATTCCCACCAGCAGGGTGGAAGCGTTCATTTGTCTCCACATCCTCGCCAGCATCTCTTGTTGTTTTATTAATGATGGCCATTCTTACTCAGGTTAGGTGGTATCTCAATGTAGTTTTGATTTGCATTTCTCTGATGATTAGTGAGGCTGAGCACTTTTTTCATGTGTCTGTTGGCTGCCCATACACCTTCTTTTGAGAAATGTCTATTCATATCTTTTGCTCACTTTTTTTTAATGGGGCTATTTGTTTTTTTCCTTTTGGCACGTTTGAGTTTCTTGTAGTTCCTAGATGTTAGGCCTTTGTCAGATATACAGTTGGTAAATACTTTTTTTCCCATTCTGTGAGCTGTCTCCCCACTCTCTTGATTTTTTTTTTTTTTTTGCTTTGCAGAAGCTTGTCAGTTTGATGAGGTCCCACTTGTGTATTCTTCTCTCATGGTATGGGCACTTGGGGGTTTGATCAGGAATTGGTTGCCAGTTCCAATTTCTATAAGGGTGTCTACTGTATTTTCCAAGATTCTCATAGTTTGAGGTCTTACATTTAGATCTTTGATTCATTTAGAGTTAATTTTTGTGTATGGTGATAGGTAGGGGTCCTGTTTCAATCTTCTGCATGTGATCAGCCAGTTTTTCCAGCACAATTTACTGAATAGGTTCTCCTCTCCCCAGTGCTTGCTGTGGAGGTTTTGTCAAAAATAAGTTTGTTGAGAAATTGAGGCTTTGCTTCTGGAATCTCTATCTTGTTCCATTGGTCTGTATGCCTGTTCTTGTACCAATACCAGGCTGTTTGGATTATTGTGGCCTTATAATAGACTGTGAAGTCTGGAAGTGTGATACCTCCTGCTTTGTTTCTTTTGCCAAGGATTGTTTTGGCTATCCGTGGTCATTTATGTTTCCAAATGAATTTCTGTATTATCATTTCCAGATCTGAGAATAATGATGTTGGTAGCTTAACGGGTATTGCATTGAATCTGTAGATTATCTTTGGTAGGATGGATATCTTAGCAATGTTGATTCTTCCTATCCATGAGCATGGAATATTTTTCCATTTGTTTGTGTCTTCTTGGATTTATTTGAGCAGTGCTTTGTAGTTCTCATTGTAAAGTTCTTTCACTTCTCTGGTTAGGAAGATGCTGAGGTATTTCATTTTTTTGTGGGTATTGTGAAAGGAATTGTGCTTTTTATTTGGTTTTCCGCCTGCTTGTTATTGGACTATAAGAATGCTGCACATTTATTTTGGACACTGAGACTTTATCAAAGTCCTTTATCAGTGCAAGGAGGTTTGTGACAGATTCTCTTGGATTTTTGAGGTATAGGATCATATTGTCAGCAAAGAGGGATAACTTGACTTCCTCTTTTCCTATTTGGATACCCCTGATTTCCTTCTCTTGTCTAATTGCCCTAGCTAGGACTTCCAATACAATGTTGAACAAGAGGGGTGAGAGTGGGCAGCCTTGTCTTGTTCCAGTTTTTAGGTGAAATGTTTCTAGTTTCTGTCTGTTTAGTAATATGCTAGCTGTGGGTTTATTGTAGATGGCAAGAAGCAGATACTTTAAAAAGTTTAAAAGAATGGCTCTCAGACCAAGTGAGGTGGCTCATACCTATAATTCTAGCACTTGGGGAAACTGAGGTGGGAGAATTGCTTGAGGCCAGGAATTTGAGACCAGACTGGGCAACTTAGTGAGAACCCATGTCTACAAAAAATAAAAGGTTCTCATGATACATTCAGCTAAACTAACTTGTATGTAACAAAATTACCAACCCATACTCATTTTCTATCACTAAGTAAATAGACAATACAGCTAAATTAAACCTCTTTTTTTTTTTAACTGAAATCACATGTATTCCCTTTCCTTAAGCGTAATTCCAAGTAAGTACAGACTCCTTCACTTTTCCCTTCCACAGTTTGCTTTATTTAGGCTAACTTTCAAGACATATTACATTTACAATTATCACATTCTGTACAAAGTTATTGATCTGATAGTGGTATATCCGCATGAAAAAGGCCCACATTTAATTTTATTTTTAAATTTTTTAATTTTGAAGATGTGGGGTACAATTCAGTATTAGGTAAACAGATGTTCATTATGCAGATACCCTTGTTGATGAGGTGTGCCCCTCCTTTCCTGGCAGTTTCCCTCAACTGCCAATCACACCCCCTCCCCTGGCAGTTTCCCACTACTGCCAATCCTTTTCATGTAGTATTATGATAATTGTCCAAGGTTCGCTTATGAGTGAGAACATATGGTACTCTGTTCTTTGTTTCTGTGATAGATTGCTCAGTATCATAGACTCTGCATCCAAGTTGCTGCAAAGTTCATGTTTGTCCTTCTTTATGGCTGTATAATATTCCATCATGTATATGTACCACATTTTTTTAATCCAATCCTCTTTTGATGGGCAGCACTGTTGGTTCCATGTTTTTGCTACTGTGAATAATGCTGCAATAAACATGCATATACAGGTATCTGTTTCATAGAGTGATTTATGTTCCTCCGGGTATATTCCCAGTCGGGGGATTGTAGGGTCATGGAAGATCAATTTTTAGATCGTTTAGGAATCAAAGGCCCACATTTTAACATCGAGATCTTTTGGGGTACAGCTTTAAGATATATTCTCGTACAATCTTCTTATTTTATATGTACAATTCAATAGCACTTAGTATATCACAGACATATGCAACCATCACCACAATCAATTTTAGAATATTTTCATCATCCTAAAAAGGTCCTATACCCTTTACCTTTCACCTCTCAATCTTCCCACCCCTGCTCCCATCACTGGTAATGACTAATCTACTTTCCCTCTCTATAGATTTCCCTATTTAGGACATTTCATATGAATGAAATCATACAGTATTGTCTTTTTGTGACTGGCTTCTTTCACATAGCATATTTTTTTTCAAGGTTCATCCATGTTGTAGCATGCATCAATATTCCTTTTTATGGCCAACTTATATTCAACTGTATGGATATACCATATTTTAAAAATTTATTCATTAGTTGGTGGACATTTGGGAATTTGGGATACAGTTTTCTAGTTTTTGTTTTTAATTTTGTTTTTCAATCAGTGTCTCACTCTTTTGCCTAGCTGGAGTGTAGTGGCATGATCACGGCTCACCACAGACACCAACTCCTGGGCTCAAGTCATTCTCCTGAGTAGCTGTGGCTATAGGTGCACACTACCGCACCCAGCTAATTTTAAAATCTTTTTTTTGTAGAGGTGAGTCTCTCTATGTTGCCCAGGCTGGTCTCTCTTTTATGGGGAAACGTCTTCCTGATATTAGATGATTGTAGTGGCATGTACACTAAGACCTTAAAATAGAACCTTAGTTCAGGTCCCTCAAAAGAGATAATAGAGCAGGGTATCATTTGCCTGGCCTCCAGCAATCCTCCTGGCTCCACCTCCCAAAGTTCTGGGATTACAGGCATGAGCCATTGGGCTAGGCACAGTTTTCTAGTTTTTATTGAGGATTTTCTCACTATATTCATCTTGGGTATTGGCAAATATATTGCATTTTTGTATACTATACACCCAATAATATATTTTATATACACACTTTACATATATACATATAAGCAATTAAATATGTATTTATACATTTACATAGACACATACAAATATGTATCTACAGACATACACATACAATGATACAATTGCTTTTAAATCAGTTTTGAGAGGAAAGAAGAAGAAAAGAACACATGTAATGTTTTGTGAGTTTCCTACTGGGAGTTCAGAAAAATATTCAGATATTAATATGTTTCCATTTAGATTGTTAGGATTTAATTATTTCCACTATTAACTGTAATCTCTTGGGTTCACTTTGGTGTTTCAGCAAAAGTAATGAGCAACTATCCCAGATAATTCACTGACTAGTTCTACCTTTTTTCACTTTTATCATGAAACATTATATGTAAAAAGGCCTGTGTGTCTTCGCCATATTGTTTGTGGTACACATCTTATGTTTTCTTCCTTATTTCCTTTAAGGAACTGTTCCTCCACTTTCTACTAAGATCTTGTGTAACTGCCAATCACTTGACCACCACCAGCACTGGCTGTGGGGATGCACATACATACTCAATGACCAATTACGGTATTTCAATATGTTGTTCCAAGAAATTGGTCCAAGTGATAGTATGGGACCCGAGTAGGGCTAGAACTCTTATTTGGAATTTTTTTTTTTTTTTTACACATACAAATTGTGATGAATGTTATGAAAGAATAATAGATTGACATGACAGAAAATGTTTGATTAAAGGAATTCTCCATAGGAATTGATATTTAAACTGAGACTGAAGGATGTGGTGAATTTATTCACATGGATAGCATTAAAAGAGTAGTTCTGTCAGGAGATAGTCCATGTGTAACCAAGCCTGAGATAGAGAAGAGATTCTTGCAACTCTATAAGGTAAGAAATGGTCCACACCATCTTAGAGATTTTCCAGAGTTGTAGCTTATCAATTTCTGGTGCATACTACTTTACTTTGAATATCTCTGCACCTACAAACATATTCTAATAAATTTGATCTTCCATGAATTCAAATTTATTTTCATGCCCATATACAGATTTTTATGAGATTAACTTTAATTATTCAGGATGTTTGTTTCTATCTCAGGCTGGTTTAAGCTATCACTCTCACTACTGCTTTAAGCATTACTATGCCTATTGGAACACAAAATTTACCAAGTGTTCTTCATGTACAAAACATAGTATTTAGCTCTCTACACGCTATCTTATTTATTGTTCCCAATGGCTCTATACCATTGGGATCATAATTATGTACATCATCATGGGAATTGTATGTCTAAAAGAAGCAAAGTAATTTCACCAGAATCACAGCTACTAAGGACAGAGAGATTATCAAGATTGAGATCTTTTTGACTACAAAGACTAGGATTTCAACCCTTAGAAAATATAATAAGGATATCTGAGAAATGGATGGCTTAGTTAATATAAAAACCCATAGAAACGAAAGGACATAACATGGAGTCAGTATACCCAGTGAGCAGCCATTTTGACATTACCTAGATCTGTCTTTGTCTGGAATTAAATGTATAATTTTTCAGAAAAAAAGTTATCTCAGACATTGCTAACTTGAACAGTATCATTTGTGTTTCCTATAAACTGGTAGTTTGATTGGAGGTTTGATCAGACTCAGGTTCTATATTTGTTAGATAGATTTCTTCGTGGATGGCTTCGTGTACTTTTTACCTAGGGACAACTAATGCCTCATTGATTCTCTTTTTGGAATATAAGCAATCACTGATGCTCAGTATCTAAATCTGTTAGTTCATGATAAATGTAAATAGTGGCATAATAATTTTTTTTAATTTTTAATTTTAAAGATGCAGGGTACAATTCAGGGTTAGGTATACAAAAGTTCATTATGCAGGTACAGTTGTTGATGAGGTGTGCCCCCCCCGCAGTTTCCCTCAACTGCCAATCCCACCCCTCCCCCTTCCCTGGCAGTTTTCCACTACTGCCAATCCCTTCCTTACAGTATTATGATGAATGTCCAGGATCTGCTTATCAGTGACAATATATGGTACTCTGTTCTTTGTTTCTGTGATAGATCATTGAGTATGGTAGACTCGAAATCCATCCAAGTTGCTGTGAAGTTTATATGTTTGTCCATCTTTATGGCTGCATAATATCCCATTGTGTATATGTACAACAATTTTTTGTCATATGTTAACTTGAATATTTTTTAAAGAGAACTTCCCTTCAACTATTGTGGGATAATTAAAATTATTTAAAAATTATATTTAATTGTGTTAGGCCTATAGATTAATCAGAAAGAACTGACACCTTTACAATAAATATTGTCTTAATATTCAGAAATGTTATAATTCCTTCTCTCTTTTTGTTTTTTTTTTTTGAGTTGGAGTCTCATTCTGTCTCCCAGACTGGAGTGCAGTGGCTGCTCCCGGCCACCGCAGCCTCGACCTACTGGGCTCCAGCAATCCTTCCGCCTCAGCCTTCCAAGTAGCTGGAACTACAGGCGCGTGCTACCACGCCCGGCTAAGTTTGATTTATTGTAGAGATGAGGTCTCGCCAAGTTGCCCAGGTGGGTCTCGAACCTGCGGGCTCAGGCAGTCCGCTCACCTCAGCCTCCCAAAGGTGCGGGATTACAGGCTGAGCCACCGAGCCTGGCTCCTTCTCTTTTTGAAGCTTTTTAAAAGTACATTCTTTAAGAAAGGGTTTTTATTTTTTCCTGTGATATGAACCACGTTTTATTTTTATGTGGATTTACATGCAGGTTTTACACATTACATATAATGACATGAAAGCTGGTTCATCAGGAATCAAAAGACTTGTCTCTGAGGTCCTGGGAATTCTGGAACATCAATTGTAGGAAGCAGAAGTGATCCCACAGGTTTCCATTTTCTAGACAAAAATGCTACAGAGGTTTCCCAGGAGGTAGACGGGTTCTTTACTGCTGAGGGTGAGAGGCATTTCATTCAAAGCAGAGGTGCTAAACTGATAGGTTTCAAATGCTTCCAAGTGCCCCAAACCTTGAAAGTTGCCATCCCATAGCTGGATCACCATCTGTTCCTGAGGGATCAGGTCACCATCTGGACAGTTGAAATGAGCCCGATGATTTTAAGTGTAAGATGCCTGAACCACACCATCAGCTTCAAGTTGTTTTCACGTCCACTGAAATGGGTTGGTAAAAATGGCCCAGTAGGCCGAGCATGGTCACACCTATAATCCCAGTATTTTGGGAGGCCAAGTTGAGAGAATTGCCTGAGCTCACCGGTTTGAGACCTGCCTGGGCAACTTGATGAGACCTCATCTCTACAACAAATTAAAAAATTAGCCAGGTGTGGGGGCTCATGCACATAGTTCCAGCTACCGGAAGGCTGAGGCAGAAGGATCGCCGGAGCCCAGCAGTTAGAGACTGCGGTGCTGTGATTGTGTCCCTGCCCTTCATTCTAGACAACAGAGTGAGACTCCAACTCAAAAAAAAAAAAAAAAAGACCCACTTGACACGTGCCTGGGAGTGGGTTTTTCCTTTGCTCTTAGCAGATTCCGAATGACCCCATAATTACTCTTCCTCATACCTCAAAATCCACCTCCACAAATAAGGTGTCAATGATGTTGACATTTCCAGGAAGCCGCATCCGGCGACCCCTGGCAAAGCACTGAAGCTGTGGTGGGATCTGGATGGGGATTTCTCCCAAAGCAGATGGACTGGACTCTGACTGGAGAGAGCAGAGGGACACGTCACAATGGGCGGTGTCTGGGACATCAACCCATCACCAAGCAGCGTAGGAAGCAGGTGGCCCCTGGGATGAGGAGGAGGTCAGTGGTCTGGAACAATGCTGGTGCCAGTGGAGAAGATTCTGAGCTGTGCAGTTTTGTAGGAGATTAAGCCCACCCAAAGTAGGCTAGGAACAGATGCATTAGAGTGTCACCCTGTCGTCCCCACTGCTCATCTGGTCGTGCCCCTTATGATCCTCTCCGAACTCACTCCCTGTGGTGACCTGGTGGCAGGAAGTCAGCGACCAGCAGGACTCTGGTGTGCGAGGAGCACCACCCTGTCCTGCCCACCATGACTGCTCACCGCCTGCAGCTGGCACAGACTGGGATGAAATACTGCAGGCCAGCAACCCACCCACCATGTGCCATTCCTGCACCAGAGTTCAAGAAAGGATTTTTAAAACTCTTTTTATTTTCTCTAACTCTCAGGCAAGTATCCTCCTAAAACTATACATAGATACAAATATTTCCTATTTAAGGGTTGTTTTGTTTTGTTTGTTTTTAGTCAGGGTCTCACTCTGTTGCCCAGGCTGGAGTGCAGTGGCACAATTGTGGCTTACTGCAGCCTCAACTTCCTGGGCTCAGGCGATCCCTTCACCTCAGCCTCCCAAGTAGCTGGGGATACAGGTGTGCACCACCATGCCCAGCTAATTTTTTAAAAATTTTTTGTAGAGAGTGGTCTTGCTATGTTGCCTAGGCTAGCCTCAAATTCCTGTGTTTAAGCAATTCTTTTGCCTTGGCCTACCAAAGGGCTGGGATTATAGGCATGACTAACCATGCCTGGGCTATGTTAGGACTTTTAAAGATGAAGACTGTAAACTTTATAACCAATGTCAATGTTTCTAACCCCTTACTGTACAAAATTTCTACTTTATCTTTAAAGAAAAGCTGTCCTTTAATAACTAAAAATCATTTAGTTGCTAGAAAATTTTCTTAGACCACAACTGCTTACCATTGTCCATAAAAATTGCATTTTGGTTTTATTTTTTCCAAATTATGGTGAACCACTAGTTTCAGAGAAAGCCCTGTGCAAATCAGTAATCAATTTAGGCTTTCATTTTATGACGTGAACGCTGAGGCAAAGTCTGTCCATTGCTAGAAGCGAATTTTAGCCTAAACGATGCCAAACACATAAATAGACATTGCAGAATACTCAGTTTCACAGTAATCATGAAAACTGACATTCTACTTCTACTTTGTTCATTACAGAGCAGAGCCAAAGTCCTTGATTAGTCCTCAATTGGCTTGCATTCTTAGTAATTGGTAGTCTCCAGGGAAATGTGTTAGGAAAGAGATTATTGTTAGCAATCTCCACAACTTCTGTATTACCTTCAGTGAATTGTATCTAAAATGCCTTACTATCAGATCAACCTCTAGCAATTAGGAACCAAGTAATTTGGATCAGTTCTTCTGCTGAGGACAACCTGAAAGCCTAGATTAATGCCAAAATCAAATCAAACCAAACAAAAAAAATTGCTTTAACATCAAAGATAAGGTAAAAAAGACTTTCAGGACACCATCTGAGAGAAGTAGAAAACCCAGAAAGATAAGATTGTGATTTTAAGTGATTTTTTTTTTCCCCTGGAGACAGTTGCCAATTAAAGAAGAGAAACTAAAATCTGGTCAGTACTTTTAATTGCCACATGGAAGTAGGATGGTAAGATATGGAGCCCAAGACCTGCAAGATGGGGAGTAGCCATGGAAAACCACTTCCCATAAATCCCAAAGGGTGAACCCTGAAAATACTGAAAAACAGAACATAGATAACTTTTTCATAGGGACTAGATTTTATGTCATCTCAATTTCAAGAAATTGACTATGTTTGTTCATAATTGCTAATATCACAAAGCTTACCTAAAGGAAAATAAACAAACTACTCCATATAATAATATTAACCAACCATCAAGTTATTTTTATAAATGTTTTGAAGTACAATGTCCAGCACACAACAAAAATAACCAAGTATCCAAACAGACATGATAATACAACTGAGAACTAGGAGAAACAATACACAACAAAAACAGGCCTTCAAGGTCTACTAGAGTTATCAGAAATAGACTTTAAAAAATTATGTTTACTATTATAAGGTAAAAAACAAGGTTGAGAGTTTTTGGAGCTATAGAAAATAAAAGACTTTAAGACTTTACCAAATATAATTCTATAAGTGAAAAACAAGTAGTTGAAATTAAAACTGAGATTAGACACATTAGAATTAAGAAGCACAAAAAGTCAAGAGGATGGAAAATACAGGTGAAATGATAAGAGTTGTAGAGGATAATATAGGTATAGTTGAAATCCTAGAAGAAGAAGGAAACTAAGAAGAGGTGATATCTGAAGACTTAATAGCTGAGAATTGTTCCAAGCTGATGAAATATAATTTTAAAATTCAAGAATCCCTAAAAATCCTAAACAGAATGAACCCCCCCCAAAAAATGGAAACCTAGGCTTATCACAATACAATTTATGAAAATATAAGTAGAAAATATTGAAAATCAGGTGAGGGAAAGGGAAGCAACCAAAAGGGGGGACAGACAAATTATCTTCATAGGAGCAATAATTAGACTAAGAGTGAACAGCTAATCTCTCAACAAAAACAATGAAAGCCAGAAGACAATGGTATGATAACTAAAAGGCACTGGAAAAAAAAAATGACTGAATAGAAATCTATGTGCATTGAAAGTATTCTTCAGCTGGGCTTGGTGGCTCAGCCTGTAATCCCGTGCCTTGGGAGGCTGAGGTGAGTGGATTGCCTGAGCCCGTGGGTTCGAGACCCATCTGGGCAACTTGGTGAGACCTCATCTCTACAATAAATAAAAAAATTAGCTGGGCGTGGTAGCACGCACCTGTAGTTCCAGCTACTTGGAAGGCTGAGGCGGAAGGATCAGCTGTGGTGGCTGGGAGCGGCCACTGCACTCCAGTCTGGGTGACAGAGTGAGACTCCAACTCAAAAAAAAAAAAAAAAAAAAAGAAAGTATTCTTCAATAGTGAAAAGGAAATAAAGACATTTTCAGACAAATAAAAACTGGGAGAACTGGTGCTTGCATCTATATTAAAGGGAATACCACAGGATAGTCTATAATATATAGACTATAAAATACAAGTGATCCCAATTGGAGATGTTGACGGGAATAAAAGTAAACTGAAATTAAAACATTTGGATAAATCTAAATAAATACTGCATACACAATGATAATAAATGACTTTTGGTCTTTAAAATATTTTTTTAAATAGAAAATAGTATATTAGTTAGGAGGCGATATTATTGAATTACTCTAAGAGTCTAACATTCTCTGAAAAGAGGGTAAAAGTACCAATAAACATCAAATTTCAATAAATCACAAATGCATGTTGTAATGAAACCAGTAAAAGTATAATAAAATAGTAAATAATTTCCTAGTTAACCATGGATCAAGAATAGGGAGATTGAGTTCAACTAATAATTGGAAATTTGATTAAGAAAAATTTTAATGAAAAATACATATTGCAGAAGAAATGAACTCATTTTAGGTAATTCAACTCTTGGGAAACTGGCAATTATTTGGCATTCTATCTTTCACATATGATTTTTTTTCACCTTTTCATTATAATTTTTGAGAAGACAATTTTTTCCCAAAGATTTCATTTAAAAATATCTAATTTTATGTATTTTATTCTCAATAAAAAATAAAATGGAATTAAACATGTGTAAAATAACTGAATGCCACGTAACCAGTTATACAGCTACCTCATTTACACTGAATTAGTAATTTGCTCAGTCTGCAATTTATGTTAATTAAGGAAAGATTATCTTATGTTATACATTTATGACATAAACATCTCATTCTCTACTCTGTAAATGTTATTATTATCTTAAGCTTCAGTTCTTTTCCACTATTAACCTCTTAGAGTAATCCATATAATGCCGTCATTTTCATTATACTTCTGCTGGCACTGTACTTGTGAGAATATTCAACTTAAAAGTTAGCTAAGTATTAAAAACACATAGGATTCCTTTGACTTCAACAAGCTGTGTGATACTCTGTATAAAATTATAGTCATTCCTTGGTAGCCATGGGGGATTGATTCCAGGACCTTCCTTGGATACAAAAAATCTGTAGATGGTCAAGTTCCTTAAATAAAATTGTGTAGTATTCACATATAACTTATACACATTCTCCCATATACTTTAAATCAGCTCTAGGATACTTATGGTACCAAATACAATGCAAATGCTATGCAAATACTCATTATACTATATTTTTAGGGAATATTGACAAGAAAGAAAGTCTATACATGGTCAGTACTAACACCATTTTTTTTCTCACACTCTGTTGCCTATGGTAGAGTGCAGTGGCCTGATCATAGCTCACTGCAGCCTTCAACTCCTGGACTCAAGCCATTGATGAGCCTCCTGAGTAGCTGGAACTACAGACGTGTTATATCATGCTCAGTTTATTTATTTTTCCATTTTATGTAGAGATTGGGTCTTACTATGTTGCCTAGGCTGGTCTCAAACTCCTGGCATCATGTGATCCTCCACTTTGGCCTCTTAAAGTGCTGGGATTATAGGCATGAGACACCATGCCCAAACTGAGCACAATATTTTTTTCTAATTTTGGTTGAATCTATACATGCAGAATCCAATGATATGGACAACCAACTGGATATTTAACAAAGATTAGAGGGCCACTATGATCTTTTTATTTTTAAATATAAATTTTTAAATATAAATATGCTCTTATGCCTTATACACTTTTATATCTTTTAATGTAATTATGTTTTCATAAAATCTTTTAAATAAAAATCTTAAGATAAAATATTTATGAAATATGTTGTGTTCTTTTTTCCCTGTATTACAAGAAATATACATTGACTTGTGTATTAGTCAGGGTTCTCCAGAAAACAACTAATAGTGACACAGGAGATAGCCAGAAAAAGACTAGGCAGACAGACAGGAGGGTCCTCTGGTAACAATGTAGCCAATTCCCAGCAGGCCTCTCAGGTTCATCATTGGTAAACAAGCTCCCTGCCAGCCTCTCAAGCTAGAGCTTAAGTACTCACTTATGGGATTGAAAAGCAGCCAATCAGCTCACCATTAGGCCCCTATCTCCTGCCAATTGGTCCTTAATAGTGACCAGTCAGAATAGCTACAGCTCACAGATAGTGCTAGCCAATCGACTTGGACTTGGGGCTATATAAGCACCAGGATTTTTGGCCCCAGATGGGCAACCCCTTCAGGGTTCCCTCCCATGGTGGGAGCTTATCTATTCTCAATAAATCCTGCTTTCTCACTTTCTGGCTGTCCATGTCCCTCATTCTTCCTGGGCATGAGACAAGACCCTTGACCCTGAAGAGCTGCAACCTGAAGAGCTGCAGAAGATAGTTGGAGTCAAAAAGCTATGCACCCCAGAGGCTGGCTTGCCAGCCGACCCAGCCAGCTGAACCAGGAGAGCTGCCTGGAGAAGGTGAGATTCCAAAACTGAGATTCTGGGGGCTAGTCTTGCCAGCCTACCGAACCAGCAACACTCTCAGGGCTTGGCTTGCCAGCCCATTAGAGCTGACACTTCTGGGGCTAGACTTACCAGCCCCTCCAGATTACCCTCTCCGGGGCTTGGCTGACTGACCCATTGACCTGACACTCTCAAAGCCCAGGTTGACCTGAAAAATTCACATCAATAGGATATATAGATAGATATACACATGGGCTATCATTTATCTGAAATGCTTTTGGCCAGAAGTGTTTCAGATTTCAGATTTTTTTGGATTTTGGAACATTTACAAATACACGAGATGTCTCGGAGATGGGACCCAAGTCTAAACACAAAATTCATTTATGTTTTGTAAGTACCTTATACACATAGCCTAAAGGTAATTTCTTTACAGTATTTTAAATACTTTTGAATCTTGAATCAAAGGTTTTTGTTTTTAGAGGTAGGGTCTCATTCTGTCACTCAGGTTGGTGCACAGTGGTCTTGTCATGTCTCACTGCAGCCTCAAGATCCTGGGTTCATGCAATCCTCCTGCCTCAGCCTCCTGAACAGCTGAGACTTATAGGTAAGTGCCACCATGCCTGGCTAATTTTTTATTTTTTATTTTTGTAAAGACAGGAGTCTCACTATGTTGCCCAGGCTGGTCTAGAACTTCTGACATCAAGCAATCCTCCCACCTTGGCCTCCTGAATTGCTGGGATTACAGCTGTGAGCCATTGTACCCAGATGAAACAAAGTTTTGGCTGTTTTGACTGTGACTCCAACCAGTGGCTCAAAAATCTTTGGGTTTGATAGAATTTTGGATTTCATAATTTCAGGTTAGGGATGATCACCCTGTGTAAAAGGAGATTTATTATGGGAATTGGCTCACACAATTATAGAAGCTGAGAAGCCCCACAATCTGCCCTCTGCAAGCTGGAGAACCTGAAAAGTCATTGGTGTAATTAAGTCTGAGTTCAAAAGCTCGAGAACTAGCTGCTCCTGTGTCTGACAGCCAGAGAAGATGATGTCTCAGTTCAGATTTGCTCTTCCTCTGCCTTTGTGTTCCACTCCAGCCCTCAACGATTTGGATGGTTCCTGACAACACTGGGGAGGGCAGGTCTTCTTTATTCAGTCTATTCAACTCTGGAAACACCTTCGCAGACACATGAAGAAATAATGTTTTACCAGCTATCTGGGTATCCCTTTAAATTAACTATTACCACTTGTTTATATGCATTTGTTCTAAATCTGTGTCTAGCCAATTAACTATACATACATAGTTTAAGTCCTCAATCATTAGTCAGGATGATCTGGGGGAAATGGTACTTGGTACTCTACACTTCCTATATTCACCAAATAATTGTCAACTCCCTGAAATAAGTAAAGGCCTACATTCTACTTCCATCTTGGCCACTGATTTCTTTCGTCAACTCAATTTATATCTCCAGGCTTTTCAGTTTTCCTCTTTGCAAGTTGTCCTTATGTATTAGAGTAATTTGATCTCATTAGAAAAAGATTTCTGCAAATTCAAAGTATTTTTATTATTCTACATTAGAATACTCGTATCTAAAGTTTTTGACTCAAAAAGAAACCAAGTGTTTCTCTGAGCATATTAAGGGTCTCCCCACAAATCTAGGCCCCAGTGTAAAGCATGTACAGAGCCCAGCAGGTTCTCTAAATAAGTAAAGTGAGTCTATGATGTTTGTCATCTTATTGTTCATTGTTTCTTGTTCTTATAGACTTGTTATCTAAAAAACTGCTTTTCCAGTGTTTCCCACTAATATTTGTTTCCGCTGTCATGACATCTTTCCATCCAACATTTGTTGTTTATGGTGAGTCAGAAAAGCGTCTGTAATAGAGAACTTAGTTTATCCCACTAGAGACTTCAGACCCAGAGCTGAAGTACCAAGAAAATTTTGGGATGAGCAAAATCTAGACATAAGTAGCTGCTAAGAGACATCAATGTATTCTACTATACCTAAAGACTTAAGTGACTGCTGCCTGAGCAGTGACAGGGTCAGGCTCTGTACAAGTGTTAAACTTTCAGAAATAGGTAGTAAATTGAATGTTAAAATAGATGAATTACAGGTGGTAGCTCATGTTAGTAATCCCAGCAACTAAAAAGATTGAGGCAGGAGGAGCAGTTGCGGCCAGGAATTTTCAAGACCAGCCTGGGCAACATAATGAAACCTCTTCCCTACAAACATTTTTTTGAGTTGGAGTCTCACTCAGTCGCCCAGACTAGAGTGCAGTGGCCGCTCCTGGCCACCGCAGCCTCGCCTGCTGGGCTCCGGCGATCCTTCCGCCTCAGCCTTCCGAGTAGCCGGAATTACAGGCATGCGCTACCACGCCTGGCTGATTTTTTGATTTATTGTAGAGATGAGGTCTGGCTGCCCAGGCGGGTCTCGAACCCGCGGGCTCAGGCAATCCACTCACCTCAGCCTCCCAAAGGTGCGGGATTACAGGCTGAGCCACCGAGCTCGGCTTCTACAAACATTTTTTAGAAAATTAGCCGGGTGTGCTACAGGTGGTATTCACCTGTAGTTCCAGCTACTAGGGAGTCCGAGGTGGGAAGAAAGGTAAGCCCAGGAGTTGGAGGTTGCAGTGAGCCATGATCACACCATTGCACAATAGTCTGGGTGATAGAGTTAAACCTCAACTCTAAAAAAAGATTAATTCAAATAATATCACTAAATTAGAAGTATACTAAAAGTCAAATTTTGCAGGCACTGTCAAGAGAACCTTTAATAGTAAAGATTGTTGAATTTTTCTCAATGAAAAAGAGGATATTAGAGGATGAACTCAACAAAGAAAGACACTGAGACAGCACTATAAATGAAAGAAGTAAAGAAAAAAGCACCATAGGCATAGGCATTAGGTCTAAGAAAAGGTCAGATCTGGTCTATGAGTGTGTAGGGGATGAAAAAAGCAAAGAATTCTGAAAGCGGAACTTCAGCTTTGATTTTGATGTCTAAGGTTAGGAGGAGCCAGGATAAGAAATATTATACATACAGTTAAAGGATGAGGCCCACCAGGTGTGGTGGCTCATGCCTACAATCCCAGCACTTTAGGAGGCTGAGGTGAGAGGATTGCCTGAGCCCAGGGATTCAAGACCAGCCTGGGAAACTTGGCGAGAACTTGTCTCTATAATAAATCAAAAAAATTAGCTGGATGTGGTGGTGTGTGCCTGTAGTCCTAGCTACTTGGAAGACTGAGGTGGAAGGATCATCTGAGTCAGCAGGTCGAGACTGCGGTAGCTGTGAGCATGCCAGCCTGGGCGACAGAGTGAGACTACTACTCAAAATAAATAAATAAATAAAGTATCAGGCCCACGAGTATTCTAATTGTGAGAATGGAGAGGAAAGAAGGGTTTGAGGAAATAGAAAATAGAATCAATTGGTAGTTTATAAAGAAAAAAGGAAGGGCAAAAAGATAATCATACGTAAGTGCACTGATGAGAAATGTGCATTCATTCTGATGATTTTGCAGTGTTTTGACTGCATAGTTTACAAGATGCCTGAACAATTATTAAGTCCTAGAATTTCCCCTTCTGTAATGTCTGTTTATGGAAGAAAGAGTTTGCTAAGTAAGCAGGCAAGGTCTTCTTGGAGCATGCTAACAAAGATATCATGATTTCTCAAAGTTAAAGTCCTTGAAAGATTAAGCCATAGCCCAGAGACACTTCTGCCTGCAAGAAACAAAGATGATGGGCTCCCCTGCTGGGATTACTATCCTAATTATCAGAGAACCATTGTTTGTTTCTGCTCCTGGGCATCAAACATGCTGACCCCCTTAACTTCAAATAACCTCCCACCAATACTGAAAGCATTCTCTGGCTCATGCTCTCCTTCTCCAAAACCAAAGGCTTTTGGCTGTAATCCAGTTCTTAGTATTACAGTCCTTGGCACAATTCCATCAGCACTGAACTTTAAAACACACACACACACACACAATTTAAAAGCTCAGTTTGCTTTTTTTTAGCATTAAAAAAGGGAAGAAATCTTCTAGTATTCCTCTTAATGATGACTTAGAATCCCTTGCCACTAAATTATCTTATAGGAAAAGCCTAATGATGAATTTTTAAAATTAAAGTTCTAAAGTTGTATCTTTACAACTTTGAACTCACCTTCAACCAAACTGTGTTGTTACAGAATTGAGACTATAAGCACTACTGTTAGCCAAATTTCCTCTGAAATAGATCTTTATCTTAAAATTCTATAAAATTTCAAATAACTTTAATAAATACATATGAGGGGTACATTTATTTATTTTCCTTGACTTAAATGGGACCTACCTTCATCTTTCTCCTTTCAAACTAAATAAACTTCTTTATGAAAAAGAGTTATAATTCTAGATATTTGCCTCTTGGGAATAGAATTGCATCCATAGTTGAGATATTTGCATTTTGTACTTTTGATAATTTATTTACCACCCACTTTGTTTTTCCTCCTCTTAGTACAGCTGTGTTCCCTCCACACCCAAATATGGCCTGAGTCCTGAGCCACAAGAGTAAACTAACTTCATTACAGCTGTTGTCTGGCCAACTCTTTCCTCCTCCACCAGGCTCCTCCCTTCTTAGGGACCCCAGGTCATGGCCAAAGAAGTGAGGAATAACAAAAAGTGCTGGAAATCTACAGCCTCAGAATTTAGTCTACTGGTGAGACAACTCGCTGTGTTATCTAATTAAGGCTGGTTATATCTGCGGGCCTCGGCTTTCTCAGCTATAAAATAATGAGGTTAGGTTATTTGTTATTTAACATTTCTTCCTCTTCTAAATTCTATGACTTTAATACTGCTTTCTGGTTTCACTGTTTCTAGATGGGAAGAATAATCCAAAAATCTGAAGATGCCTGAAAGAGACCATATAGCAAGAGGACGCTAGTCTAATTATTCCTTCATTGCTCAACAAATGTTTGTTGAACACATACTGTCCACCTGGCACTATGCTAATTAGGCATTGGGTATTATTTACATTTATTCACGTTCAAAATGTTATTGAGGTAAAGTTTACATCACATAAAACTAGCACTTCAAAGTAAACAAATTGGTGCATTTAGTGTGTTCACAAAGTTGTGCAACCATCACCTCTACCTGGTTCCAAAACATTTCACCACTATAGAAGGAAACCCCATACTTACCAAGCCATTAATTCTCATCCTACTGACTCTAGTAACCACCAATATGCTTTCTGTCTCTGGATTTACCTATTCTTGATGTTTCATGTAGATGGACTCATATAATATGTGACATTTCTTATCTCTCTTCCTTCACTTGGCACATTTTTGAGATTCATCTACATTGTAGCATGTTATCAGTAATTTTTTCATTTTATGGCTGAATAATATTCCATGGTATTTGTATACTATAATCTGTTTATCTACCTTTTGGCTATTGTGAATAGTGCTGCTATGAACATGCATGCACATCAACTGTTTTTAATATCTAGTATAATATGGTTCAAATATAGTTTATGGCCAAGGGTCTTATAAATACTTTTTCAAGCCGTTAACTATCTTCTTGAGTCTGTCATCTAATCTTTGACATCTCTCATTTCTTTGTTCCTGGTTTTACTATTCAATAAATTCAATAAATTAGAGCATATATATCATAATCCTTGTTGTGTTCTTGTAAACATATAAAACTAGAATCTAACAAAAGTCTTTATAGTCAATACAACATTCAGTAATATGAACAAAGAAACATTAACATTAAAAAAGACCATGTTTTACAAAATGTTTCCAACTGATAAGTTACTCACTGGGAAAGAGAGTAGGGTAAAAGTGCCAGGCTATTGCTACTTAGATCAATTAAGGCATCAAATATGTATATATATTTTTCTTCTTTAAATTGTAACTAGTGGGAATCATTTATTTTCTTCACACCTGTAATCCCAACACTTTGGGTGAGACAGGAGCATTGCTAGAGGCCAGGAGTTCAAGGCCAACCTAAGCAACACGGCAAGACCTTGTTTCTACAAAAGAATAAAAAAGTTACCTGAGTATGGTGGTGTGCACCTATAATTTCATCTACTTGGGAGGCTGATGTGGGAGCACAGAAATTGAGGCTGCGATGATCTATAATCATACCACTGCACTCCAGCCTGGATGACAGAGCAAGACCCTGTCTCTAAAAGAAAAAAAAAAAAAGTAAAGTTGACACAATTGTTAGATAAAACTTCATGCCAACTCCTAGTTCTCAATATCTATGACATCTGTGGTCTAAGACATTTGTGGTTTTATTCCACTTTCTCAGCTTACCAGTCCTAAATGATTTGTGTACCATCCTTAGATTCATTGGCTCAATGTAAATTTGTAAGAACTATAGTAGTTGGCAAAAATCAGTTGTCACATTAACACACACACATACACATACACATACATAGATTCATTCTCCCTTTCTTATTGTCTTCATCAACCTAGAGATTTTGACTTCATATGGTTCACCAACTTAGAACTACTTATTTAAAATATCTCTAAGTTCTGGCTTGGGCTAGGTATAGGTTTAAAAATGATACAAATAAATTTTGCAAACTGACAAAGAGTACTGTCTTTGTGAGTCACCAAAAATCTTTCTACTTTTCTAAAATAATAGATTTTATTCATTTTTTTATTTTTAGTTTTTGAGTTGGAATCTCAGTCTGGCACCTAGTCTGGAGAACAGTGGCACAATCATGGCTCACCACAGCCTCAATCACCTGGGCCCAGGTGATCTTTCTGCCTCAGCTTCACATGTAGCTAGGAACTACAGGTGGGTGCTACCATGCTCAACTTTTTTTTTTTTTTTTTTTTTTTTGTGGTAGAGACAAGGTCTCATTATGTTATCTAGGCTGGTATTGAACTCTTGGGCTCAAGCAATCTTCTCACCTTTGCCTCCCAAAGTGCTAGGATTATAGGCATGAGCCACCTCGCCTGGCCAACTTCATTATTTTTAGTACAATTCACTGATCCAGGTAGTGTTAATTCTTCCAGCCTAATCATAAATGTGTACTTACACAAAGTGCTGCAGCTGACACTCATTCACTCGGGGGAAAAATACGGTGAAATCAGCTCTCTGGATTGTAGTATTTGTGCTTGTGAGAAGCCATACACTAAATGTAATTTTAAAATATTGAATCACCTTAAATATATTAGGGGATCTCAATAACTGAAGAAATGCCATCCTGATATATCTTTCAAAGCAAAGAATCATTAAAAGTAAGTTATTTCTTATTTTATCTATTTTGCAAACTTGGATTTTCACATTGAGTCTGTTTCAAAAGTGAAGTACTTCAAACTTTACTACAAGGCTGCAATAATCAAAACCACCTGGTATTGGTACGGAACAGGCATATGGAGCAATGGAACAGGATAGAGATTCCAGAAGCAAAACCTCAATTTCTCAACAACCTCACTTTTTAAAAAATTTATTGTAGAGTTGAAGTCTCACCAAGTTGCCCAGGCTGGTCTTGAACACGCAGGCTCAGGCAATCCACTTGCCTCAGCCTCCCAAAGTTGGGATTACAGACTGAGCCACTGAGCCTGGCCACTCAACCAACTCATGTTTGACAAAGTCTCCAACAACAACCACTGGGGAGAGGAGAACCTATTCAGCAAATGGTGCTGGGAAAACTGACTGACCACATGCAGAAGATTGAAACAGGACCCCGACAAATCACCATACACAAAATCAGCTCTGAATGTATCAAAGACCTAAATGTAAAACTTCAAACTATAAGAAACTTAGAAAATGCAGGAGACACCCTTATGAAAATTGGAACTGGTAACCAATTTCTGATCAAAACCCCTAAGTGCCAATGCCATAAGAGATTAGACAGACAAGTGGGACCTCACCAAACTGAAAGCTTCTGTAAAGCAAAAGAAACCATCAATAGAACGAGGAGATAGCCCACAGAATGGGAAAAAAATATTTGGCAACTGTATATCTGGCAAAGGCCTAACATCTAGGATCTACAAGGAACTCAAATGTGCTGAAAGGGAAAAAACAGACAGCCTCATTAAAAAGTAGGCAAAAGATATGAATAGACACTTCTCAAAAGAAGCTATACAGGCAGCCAACAGACACATGAAAAACTGCTCAACCTCACTAATCATCAGAGAAATGCGAATCAAAACCACATCGAGATACCACCTAACCCCAGTAAGAATGGCCATTTTAATAAAACAAACAACAACAGATGCTGGCGAGGATGCGGAGAAAAGAAACGGTTCTACATTGCTGGTGGGAATGTAAACTAGTGTAACATCTTTGAAAAACAGTGTGGCAATTTCTGAAAGAACTAGAATTGACCTTTCATGTGACCCAGCAATCTCCCTATTGCGAATATACCCAGAGGAACTCAAATCGTTCTACAAAAAAGATACCTTCACGGCAAGTTTATTTCAGCACTATTCACAATAGCAAAAACATGGAATGAACCATGCTGTTCATTGAAACTGGACTGGATTAAAAAAATGTGGTACATATACACAATGGAATATTATGCTGCCTAAAGAAGGACAAACATGGACTTCGCAGCAACTTGGATGGACTTAGAGTCTATAATACTGAGTGATCCATCGCAGAAACAAAGAACTAAGTATCACATGTTCTCACTCATAAGTGGACCTTGAACAATTATCATAAAACTATAAGAAAAGGATTGGCAATAGTAGGAAACTGCCAGGGGACAGGGGTAGGGTTGGCAGTAGTGGGAAATTGCCGGAGGGGGTTGTGGGCATACCTCATCAACAAGGGTACCTGCATAATGAACATTATTTGTACACCTAACGCTGAATTGTACCCCACATCTTCAAAATAACTTTTTTAAGTGAAGTACTAATACCTTAACTAATAAAATTTTCCATTTACTAGTTATTTCCAAACACTTTCTCACTATTATTTTGTTCACACAGTTGCACTGTGTAGTAAGTACAACTAACTGCTGTCATCTGCACATGTGAGTTAGATGGCTTAAGGCCTTGCTGCTCTAAGTGTGGTATGAGGATCAACTTCATCATCAGACAAGCTTTTTAGAAATTCAAACTCTCAGGCCCCACCTAGACCTACTGAATCTGGATCTGCATTAAGAAATATTAAGTGGTTTGTCCTGGGGTTTTTCAGTGTAAATCTAGGATTAGAACTCACATATTCTATGAATCTGCAGCTCAGATGTCTGTCATCTCACTATCTTGAATTATAATAAATAAGTAACATGAGTGTGAGAGAAGGTCCTGGATTTTTCTTCCAGAAGGAGTCAATCTGGCATTTCTACATGTTGTGTTCATGATATAAGTTGCCAATTACATCAAACAATAAAACATGTCAGATCCAGAAAACAAGGCATGGCTACAGACTGAGGTACTTGATGAATCTTTGGAGGATCATCTGTTTTCTTTGTCTGATTTTCAGCATCAATTTTTATTAGTACTGTGAATGGTATAACTGACTTCACTTTCTTTAGCAGATAACTGCCAGTTAGCTAGATAACTAACAGGAATTAAACACTAAGTCAGAATTTTAAAAAGAATAATAAAATGTGCACTAAGTTTATCAGGCAGCTTTCCTTAGCATAGACAACTTACTAGCATTTTCCACAGACATTTAGTGTTTTTTTCAAAGATAATGCTTTCTTTCCACAGTTTCTTACTGCCATGAGTAAAATATTAATGAGACCCACCTTTCTGAACAAAAATCATCTTCTCCTCTGGTTTACCAAGATGCTTTTATGAGATTTTATCTCAAGAAAGTTTATTTTAAAATGAAAGTAGAAAAGAGGGTGACACAGACAATGAGTGATAATTGGGATTTCTAGGGTTTGTTTATCTGACTGGTACAGAACAGGACCTTTGAGAAACTATTCTTGATTTCAGAGATTTATAAATGCACATTAGGTGGTAGTGGAAGTAGGCGTGCAGATAAAAAGGATGGAAAGTTTGGGACAGTAATAAAAAAGACACTGAAGTACTATAATGCCTTACACTTGTTTGTTTCTTATGGTAATAAAATTGTGAGGATATGGGAGACCAACAAAGGTAGAAAGAGCCTCTGAGAGAACAGGTACTTGAGCCTAACCTAGGGAGACACAATGCAAACTTGAAGAAACCCTTCCTTGGGATTCTGTCAGAAGAGCACTTTGGGGTGACTGCTTAGTTTGAGAACAACTGTAAGCCTATGTCTGCATTCACAGAGGAGAGTGCTGTCCCTGAGATGCAGACCTACAAGACTTTGATCTTCATACTCAAGCCAACTCTCTTAATTGACTTAGGACAGTGAAATTCCCTAAGAGAATATCTGTTTTTTCAAAAACAGGGATGAATATTTCTTTTTAGTTCCCTTTTACTGTTTCTTCCTAGGTTACCCTAGAAAAGGGCTTCCTGAGAAAAAGAAATTTTAAATACTGGAATGGGTTACAAAGGAGATTGTGAAATCATCAAACCGGATTTATTTAAGAATAAAATAACATCTAAGACCTTTGAGATGATTAAACAGACACTGTCTAAAACAGAATGAACACTAGACCAAATTTTTTTTTAGTATTTCCACCCAGCAACTCACATAGAAATGCAAAGCCTGTGTTTAAAATTAGCCTTTAGCATTGAGTTCCTAAATATTTCAGAATTTCATAAACGTGTGTTTGAAATTTTGTGCTGGAAATAATAGTTTGACTTGCAAGACTACAGAGTAAGGACACAATAAAACAAGTAGATTCATACATTCAAGATAATTCTTATCAGAAATCAATATTTATTTTGTGTCTTTTTAAAAATCCAGTTACTCTTTGTGTGTATTTCTGTAGTGCTTTATGCTTTATATCTGTAAATTATACTTATATCAGTATGAATATCATATGACAAAGAAGGATGGAATCTTAACAAATTTTACATAAATAAGAAATATTTCACAATTTCTGTGCCCTTAAAGTTTTTTCTTGTTTCCTGTATGTTTCAGGTTATAGATGCTTTAACTATGGAGAGAGACTCAAGTTACTAAATTTTTCAGATTACAAAGTATGGTAAATTTAGCAGACTTTGATCAAGCCTTTTTTTATATTTTTAAAACTTGATCTATTTATGAAGCTAAATGCAACTTATGCAAAATTTGTTTTTAATGTATGCTAAATGCCTTCCTATACTTTTAAGAATATTCTGTACCTCAGCTTGTAATCCCAGCACTTTGGGAGGTCGAGGCATGTGGATTGCCTGAGCCCGCGGGTTCAAGACCAGCCTGGGTAACTTGGCAAGACCTTGTCTCTACAGTCAAAATTAAAAAAAAAAATTAGCCGGGCATGGTAGCATGCGCCTGTAGTTCCAGCTACTTGGAAGGCTGAGGCAGAAGGATTGCTGGAGCCCAGCAGGTCAATGCTGGGGTGGCAGTGAGTTTGCCACTGCATTCCAACCTGGGCGACAGAGTGAGACTCCAACTCAAAAAAAAAAAGAAAGATATTCTGTAATTCATTCAACCTGATTTTTTTTTTTTTTTTTTGAGGTGATGTCATGCTATGTTGCCCAGGCTTGTCTTAAATCCTGGGCTCAGGCTATCCTCCTACCAGCCTCTTTAGTAACTGGGACTACGGAGGTGCACCACAGAGCCTGGCTTCATCCTGATTGTCAAATAATATTAATTAAATAGTAAACAACAATATTCAATTAGTGACATTCCTATTTATTAAAATTAAACTTGGCCACATGCAGTAGCTCAAGCCTATAATACTAGCACTTTGGGAGGCAGAGGTAAGAGGATTGTCTGAGTTCAGGAGTTTGAGAGCAGCCTGGACAACTTGGTAAGACCTCGTCTCTACAACAAATTAAAAAATCAGCCAGGTATGGTGGCGTGTGCATGAGGCTCCAGCTACTTGGAAAGCTGAGGTGGAGGGATCACCAGAGCCCAGCAAGTTGAGGCTGCAGTGGCCTTGAGTGTGCCACTGTATTCCAGCAAGGGAGACAGAATGAGACTCCATCTCAAAAATAAATAAATAAATAAGTAAATAAAATTAAACTTAAGGTCATTAAATGTTAAAATAACTTCTTAAAATATCTTACATATCTACTTAAATTTTATACTTTTTATTTGATAACATATTTGGAAGATGGTATGAAGTTTAGTGACTAAAAATATTTAAATAGATGAGATGATTCCATTTTTGTATGAATAAGCAAATACTGAGAGTTCTGTTTGAGAATAATATACGAATCAATCTGAGAATAATAAACCAATCAATTTGTAATTACATATACAACTATGTAAATATATATGAAGATTTTATTTGTTTATTTATTTATTTTAAAGATGTGGGGTACAATTCAGGTTTAGGTATACAAATGTTCATTATGCAGGCACCCTTGTTGATGAGGTGTGCCCCTCCCTCCCCTGGCAGTTTCCCTCAACTGCCAATCCCACTCCCCCTCCCCTGGCAGTTTCCCACTACTGCCAATCCCTTTCTTAGAGTATTATGATAATTGTTGAAGGTCCGCTTATGAGTGAGAACACATAGTACTCCGTTCTTTGTTTTTGTGATAGATCACTGAGTATGACAGACTCTAAATCCATCCAAGTTGCTGCAAAGTCCATATATTTGTCCTTTTTATGGCTGCATAATATTCCATTGTGTATATGTACCACATTTTTAAAATCCAGTCCAGCTGTGATGGACAGCATGGTTGGTTCCATGTCTTTGCTATTGTGAACAGAGCTGCAATTAACATGTGTGTGCAGGTATCTTTTATGTAGAATGATTTGAGTTCCTATGGGTATATTCCCAATAGGGGGATTGCTGGGTCACATGAAAGGTCAATTTCTAGTTCTTTCAGAAATCACCACACTGTCTTCCAAAGAGGTTGTACTAGTTTGCATTCCCACCAGCAGGGTAGAAGCGTTCCCTTTTCTCCGCATCCTCACCAGAATCTGTTGTTGTTTTATTAATCTTGGCCATTCTTACTGGGGTTAGTTGGTATCTCAATGTGGTTTTGATTTGCATTTCTCTGATGATGAGTGAGGCTGAGCACTTTTTCATGTGTGTTGGCTGCCCATATATTTTCTTTTGAGAAGTGTCTATTCGTGTCTTTTGTCCACTTTTTAATGGGGTTTTCTTTTCCTTTCAGCACGTTTGAATTCCTTGTAGATCCTACATGTTAGGCCTTTGTCAGATATACAGTTGGCAAATATTTTGTCCCATTCTGTGAGCTGTCTCCCTGCTCTCTTGATGGTTTCTTTTGCTTTGGAGAAGCTTGTCAGTTTGATGAGGTCCCACTTGTCTATCTTATTTCTTATGGTATGGGCACTTAGGGTTATATGAAGATTTTTATATGGTCTGCACATGATATTGACATCCTGTGTAGCATCCAATTGGGAATAGTAAACATTATTTGTATAAATATACAAAATGTCAATATATATAATTCATCCTCCCAAAATACACAGACACACACCATATATCTGCCAAAGTAAAAGAAAATTAATAGTCCATGAATCCTGGACTATTTTTCATCAATACTTGCTTTAAAACAGGACTTAAGGCTGGGTGCAGTGGCTCACACCTGTAATACTAGCATTTTTGGAGGCCAAGGCAGGAGGATCATTTGAGCCCAGGATTTGGTGACCAGCCTAGGCAACATACTGAGTCTTTGTCTCCACAAAAAGCAAAAAATTAGCTGGACATGGTGGCACGTATTTATAGTCCTGGCTACTCAAGAGGCTGAAGTGGAAGGATCACCTGTGCCCAGAAGGTTGAGGCTGTGGTGAGCCATGATCATGCCACTGCACTCCAGCCTAGGTGACAGAGTGAAACACAGACTCAAAAAGAAAAAAAAGGGGACTTATTTGTTAATAATAAATAAATAAAACTATTAATCCAAGAAGTGCTCACTGAGCATAGATCTCTGGTGAGTATGTACAAAATATAGGAATTCAAATTAGTTGCAAAAGAACTTTTTATTTTTGAGTTGGAGTCTCACTCTGTCATCCAGGCTGGAGTGCAGTGGCATGGGCTCCAGTGATCTTTTTGCCTCAGCCTTCCAAGTAGCAGGAACCACTGGTGCACACTACCATCCCCAGCTAATTTTTGATTTATTGTAGAGACAAGATCTCACCAAGTTGTCTCAAACCCGCGGGCTCAGGCAATCCACTCGCCTTGGCCCCCCAAAGCGCTGGGATTACAGGCTGAGCCACTGAGCCCGGTCTCAAAAGTACTTATTTAAAAAGGCTACCACTTTGAGTAGGTCAAATATACGACTTAAAAGCATAACATAATTGTTCCAATTTAGGCTCCAATTAGAGAATGCCAGTTGAACGTTCTTGGCCTGCTGTGGCATTATTCATTTGCCTGACATATTTCTGAAAGCAGTTATTTTATATATTCTGCTTTTTTATTTGGTTAGGTTTTTATAAACTATTTTTTTTACACCACAAAGTGAAAGTGAGATTTAACACATGACCAATCTTTGTTTTCTAAATTGAGACACACATAAAGTATCTATAATCTCATCATATACATTTCACTTCCCCTTATCATCCTCCTCCCATCATTCAACAGCATGTTGAAGAACCCACTGTTAAAAATTTGGTGTGTGCAATTTCTGAAAGAACTAGAAATTGACCTTCCATATGACCCAGCAGTCCCCCTAGTGGGAATATACCTGGAGGAATTCAAATCATTCTACAAAAAATATTTCTGCACATGCATGTTTATTGTAGCATTATTCACAATAGCAAAAACACGGAACCAACCATGCTGCCCATCGAAACTGGACTGTATAAAAAAATGTGGTACATATATACAATGGAATATTATGCAGCCATAAAAAAGGACAAACATATGAACTTGGATGTATTTAGAGTACATCATACTCACTGATCTATCACAGAAACAAAGAATACCATATGCCCTCACTCATAAACGAACCCTGAGCAATTACCATAACACTTTAAGAAGGGGATCGGCAGTAGTGGGATATTACTAGGATGGGGGTGGTGGGGGAGGGACACAGCATTAATAAGGGTACCTGATCTCAAACCAGGCAAAGTGGGGACCAAAGGAAGTCCCAAACTTTGCCAGTACAATGACCACTTGCATACCTCATTCTGACGTGTATGCCACATCTTTAAAAAAATGTGATACATGCAAATTATTTTCAGTTTTCTTTGTTTATAGGGCTATATCAATCTATCTATATGTTTTGTTTTTGTTTTTTTTATGAGTCGGAGTCTTACTCTGTCGCCCAGGCTGAAGTGCAGTTGCATGCTCATGCACATACGCTCATGGCTACCATAGCCTCAACCCACTGGGCTCAGGATATCTATCTGCCTCAGTTTTCCAAATAGCTGCCACCACACCTGGCTAATTTTTTAACTTATTTTAGACTAGAGTGGTCTCAACAGGTTGCCCAGGCTGATATTGAACCCCTGGGCTCAGGCAATCCTCTTGCCTCGGCCTCCCAAAGTGCTGGGATTACAGGTATGAACCACTGAGGCCAGTCTATCTATATAGTCTTTACAAAAATGGATCATACTATCCATACTGATCTGTAATGTGCTTTTGCTCCATACTTATATATCTTTGCATATCATCATACATAGATTTCCTCACTCTCAATGACTGCATTACATTCTATTACATGTCCGTATCACAATCTAGGTGGGCACTTCCTATTAGTATTAAAATAGTCTTCAGGTAGATTTTATTTATTTTATGCTACAAAAAACATGGTTTCAGGGAACAACACATAGCTTTATGTGCTGGGTAACATTTATGTAAGATAGAGTTCTCCAGATACCACTTATTGCTAAGGTCACCATCACCAGCATGTTAAAGCCAACAGAACATTTCTTATCCTTAACACACATTTCCTCTCTGTTCCTTGGAAGTCCCTACTTTTCCTCATACATCTTTTGCTTCCCCTTTTCATTCTTTGACCCCAGCCCCCTTCTCAATGCAATCTCTTCAATTTTGGTCCAGGCATTCTTTTCCTTGCATATTATATTTTGTCTCTAGACAACCTCATCAATGCTCAAGCCTTCAGTTACCATATATACCCCAATGGCACCTATATTCCTATCTTCATCCTCGACCACTCCTCTGGATTCCACTGCTGCATAGAGTGCAACACATTTGTTACTGTGTAGATTACTTTTGATTTATTTTTTCTACCCCAGGCCTCTCTTCATGACCCCAGACCCATAAATCCTACTGCTATAAACTCATTAGATCTGATGCCAAACTTGTAATTCCATCAAACCCAGTCCTCCTCAGAATTCTCCCTCTCAGTGAATGGTACTGCCATCCAAACCATTGCACAAGCAGAAATAAATACTCTTATACAATTCATCATGCAGCACAGTTTTACCTTCTATTTCTCCAATCCACCCATTCCCCTGCTACCCATCTAGCTCCTGCTGTTACCACTTTTCACTATTGTAATATATTCCTAATTGAGCTCTGTCACCCACTCTTATTTACTCTAACCAAGTTTCTATCTGTAGCAAGACTGACCTTCCCATCTCACTTTCTGCTTTTCAGTCCTACCAGCCTTCTTCCGATTCCTCCAATGTTCTCCCATGCTCCCTCCATTGGCAGCGTATCTTTGCTTACTTGGAGACTCAAGTTATAGCAATAAAAAGGAAAGCCAGGGTTCTGATTTGAATGGAGCTTACATTTTAGTGAAGTGGGGGAAGACATACAAAAAGCAAACACAAAAACAAGTAAGCAAGATAAATATCAGATAGTGATCATTGTAAATTGCTATGCCGAGAATATATTGAAACTGATATAAAAGAAAATGACTAACTGGGTCCTCCATTTTGTGTTGGCAGAGAGTTGGGATTTCTTTTTATTTGAGATTTATGAAAAGGATGCCAACCATGCAGAGATCATGGGGAAAAGCATTTAGGCAAAGGGAACAGAGATTACATATGGGAATGAGCTTGACTTACTGGACCAGGGTAATGATGGATGTGGTAAGAAATGAACAAAGAAAATGCTTCTATATGCTGTTCTCTCTACCTGGACTGTTTCCCTCCTTTTCACCAAGTTCACTCATCTCTCCTTCCTTTTGCCTAATCTATTCCTACTCACTTTCCCAGGGAGGTCTTTCCCAACCATGCAGACTTGATCAGTTCCCTCATGTGCCATGTGCCATGCATCTTTCCTTCATAACACACACAGTTGTAATTTAGCTTAGTTTAGCAACAGCAATCTCATTGGTGATTTGATTCATTTTTCTATCTCCTTCATGAAAACTTTCTCCATGGGGGTCCAAACCTATCTCTTTGTTCAACATGGTTTTCCTAGTTCTTTTATTTGTTTTGTTTTTTACTATTTTTACTTTAGATTCAGGGAGTATATGTGCTTGTTTGTAACATAGGGCTATTGTATGATGTTAGAGATTGGGCTTCTGGTGTACCCATCACCCAAACATTGAACATTGTATCCAACAGATAGTTTTTCAGGTCTCATGTTCTCCCACCCTACCTTCTTTTGTAGTCCTTGATAACTATTCTTTCTTATTTCTGCCCATCTGTACCCATCATTTAGTTCTCACTTACAAGTGATAACAGGCTATATTTGGTTTTCTGCTTCTGAGTTAGTTCATGTAGGACAATGGCCTTCAATGTTGCTGCAAAGGACATGGCTTCATTCTTTTTTATGCCTGCATAATAGTCTACGTGTATATGCATTACATTTTCTTTATCCATTCATCTGTTGATGGACATGCGGTTTTCCTAGTTCTCTACACAGATAAGACACTTGAAAAATATTTGTTAAGGTGGGATTGTTGGGTCAAAGATATGTGCCTTATAAATTTTGATAACTATTGCCAAATTACTTTCCCCAAATATATACTGCTTTACATTTTCATTAATCATACATGAAAGCTCTCATTTTCCCTCATTCCCACCAGTCTTGTACATTACTATTCTGCTTGATTTCACTACTTTTTAGTAAATGGACATTTGCATTTTTTCTTCTTGAGCACCTAATTTTTAGACAATCCAATTATATTAAGCTCAAGTTCATACTAGACTTTTCAGGCCTAAATTAAATGTGTTTATTTTGGAAATGCTTTTCTTTCATCTAATTCTCCAGTTAGCATGTGACATACGGAATATCTCAGACTCCTTGTTTAGAAATATCTGTGCTGTAAGCAATATGCTACTTTGGCATATTGCTAGTCATACTGCTAGGAGAGATTGGATGCCAATGAAAGACAGGTGGGCTTGGGCCTCTAATGAGAAGAACACAATAAATTTAAAAAAGAATCGAAGAAAGGGATGAATAAGAGTTAGAACTTAGCAGAGTCTGCAAATGGACACAGTGGTTCATGCCTGTAATCCCAGCACCTTGGGAGGGCAAGGATTGCTTGAGACCCGGAGCTCAAAACCAGTCTGGGCAGCATAATGAGATCCTTTCTCTAGAAAAATAAAAAAATTAGGTGTGGTGGTGTGTGCCTAGCTAATTGGGAGGTTGAGATAGGAGGATCACTTGAACCTAGAAGTTCAAGGCTGCAGTGAGCTATGACCACGCTGGGTGACAGAGAAATACCCTGTCAGTAGAAGAAGAAAGAAGGAAGAAGGAAGAAGAGGAAGGGGAAGTGGGGGAGGAGAAGGATGAAGAGAGGAGGAGGAGGGGAAAAACTGAGCAGAGACTGGAGACAAGGTAGGATCTGATGGTGTAAAAGATCTTGGGCAAGGTGTACCTGAGGTCTTAAAAGTATCTTAAGAACTTTATAAAGTCACTATTATTTCAGAGACCAGACGTACTTAGAGCAGATACAAGATGAACTTAGGAAGAGAAGAGACTTGTTGGATAGTAAGACAAAATAGGCACAAATCTGAAAAAGTTTGGATTGAAGAGATTGGACAAGATATCTAAAACCAAGAACCGCTAAGTTCTTGCCATCTGGACAAACTTGGACCTGAATGTTGGTAAATGTACCCCAATGGACTCTTACTCTTGTAGTAATGTGTCACTCTTGTAAACATAACATATTGTCTTTTTAGAAGAACCCTAGAAGATATTGGGGAAAGGGCTCTGTTTTTAGCATCTTGGCCCATGAGCACAAAGTTCCAGGGCCCTCTCAGTAAAAGTAGTTGTCATTGCTGGGGACTTGGGGATAAGGCATGCACAATCGTGGTTGTCCACTTACGGCATAAGAAATAGTGAGCAGAGATCTCAGATGCTGGACAAGGAACCCGTGGGCATAGCTGTAGTCACTGGGTCTCTAGAACCCTAGCCTGATAATGGACTGAATATTAAGTCCCGACAAACTGGGGGCAGGGAAGGAGTTCAGGGCAGGATATTTAAATTTGCCTAAGGACTGAGACAAGACTGAAGCAAATTATGGATCAAGCTATGGAAAACTAGTGAAAGACAGATGAGATGGTGTCTAACCACAGCAAAGCCCAGAGATTCATTATAGGCTGCCTCCTTAGCCTTAATTACATAAATGTTTTCTATCACCTGCAATGTCACTACATACAAAAATGTTACAACTAATTTGTGCAGGCTTTTTGATTTAACAGTTTCCTGTGCTGAACTATGTACAGGAAAAATAATTTCCTTAGGCACATTTGGTCCTAGAATGCTGAAATGGGGAGGAATGGGGCCCTGGAGCACTGAGGGTATATTAAGTTCGGCTAGTCCTTTCATTTCCCTGTTGTCTGGAGGATGATTTCACTGTACAGTTTCTAGTGCCTTGTCCAGGCTGGTTTTCAATGCCTCATTTAACATGGATTTCTTTTTCTTGGCAGAATATGCCTCACTATTAAATAAGTCTTACTGCTAGGAAGTCAGATAGTCTCTCTACATTTTCCCATTTTGTTTCACCTCATTACTTGTAACTCATGATAGTAAATAATTCCTTTCCTAGTATAGCACCTTGAAATAAGCACTGTTATATTTTGACAAAGCTCTGTAAGATTTTCTATTGTGTTTCAGTCCCATATTTTACTTACAATCTCTCCTGGTTCCAATTATTATAAACAATTTGAGTCAGCACAATGCACTCGCACACTCATTGTCTGTTCTACCTAGATGAATGTTTGTAAATGTAGCACCTTTGGAATAGAATAAAAAGTCCTTTGAATATCTTTGAAATTATTGGTGCTGTAAATGAGGAGAAAAATTTGTATTTCCCATGTTTTAAAACACGTTAAGAAATGAGATAGTTCTAATGAATTTTAACTGTTTAAGAAATGCTAGCAGTAATAACGACAATGGCAACAACAATAAATCTATTTTTTAAACATTCTCCCCAGAAAGGTAGGCAACAAATCTTAATAATAATAAATCATCAATGACTTGACTGTCCTGCTTTTGTTAATGAAAACAAATATGACCTTTCTATTATGCCTTCTACTCAAATGAAGCCAGTGTCATTTTCAGGGTATTCTGGTAACAAGAAGAATATTTTACAAATAGCTAATTTTTAAAGAAAAAATTAATAGACAATATTTGCCTCTAGGGAAAAAAAATCATATCCTTAAATATGATAACTCATTGTCAAAGCACAAAAGTTGGCCAATTGCTGAACAAAAGCTCACTACTGTATGGGCAATTTAGTTGGCAGTTCTGTCACTACCCACTGTGCATGTTTGTGTCCAGATGGCCAAAATGCCAAGCAAATCCTTAAATCACAGGTGGTGTTGAGATGCTGATTCTTCATGGGAGATTGTGGGTGGACACCCACCTGCTCCACCAGTTAGGTTTTCTAAGTGAACCCTGCCAAGCCATAGAACCCTTGCCATTCATGTGTGGGTGGTGATTGATGATACCGAGTTAAAGGAGTCCTGGGTATGGAATAATGCAGCTGAGTGAAGGGACAGTTTCCCTTCCCTGATCTGAGATAATTTTTCTTAAGGTGTGGTCCATGGAATTGAGATCCCATAAATTAGGATCATCTGAGTGCCTATTCAAACTGCTAGGTGGGTTTCACTCATGACTTATCAATCAATTTGGAGCTAGAGTTTACTAGCCTGTTTTTTTTTTTTAGATTGGAAATATAGTTTATTTAGAAAGTAAATTAGAGAGAGAGAAGAGAAAGGAGATAGAGAGAGAGAGATTCACCTGCCCTAGGTAGGGATGGAGGTCAAAACTTAGAAAATGTGGTGGCAGCCATAGCTCAAATAGCACATGACCTCACCAGAGTTTAGTAAAGCAATGAACTTTTATTTATTTATTCTTTTAAGAAGATGCATTTTAAAACAAGCTCACTTGAGCACTAAGTTGAAGAACCATTGCTGTGACATTAGTGGGATGATATTTACAAATGCAGACACATCGCTTTATGGAATTTAAAGAAAGCGCAAAGATCTGTCTATTTACTTGCACAGTGAAATACTGGCAGTAACCAGGTGACTAATTACATGTCTTTCTCTGGCCCCTGGTGGACTTTCCCAAGTAGTAAATTCTCTCAGTATTTATTCACATACAAGGCAACCTATGTCAGCCACACAATTGAATTTTTAAAGATAGTTCCAATTTTATGTTATTTCAGTCTTTTCAATAAAAACAGCCCATTTCAATGAAATAATCTGTCACCATTCAGAAAAATATTTTGATATTAAATCATGTATTTGAGAAATCTTACTTACACCTACCCTTTCCATATCATTCAAGTAGTATCAAGAACACTCTGTGTGGACTCTCTCTAGATGGGCTGACACAGAGAGAGCAATTAGTGAAATTTCTAGCTTTCAACTTTTAAGAAGTCTTTAAAAATTCATGACAGAGGCCAGGCGCAGTGGCTCATGCCAGTAATCCCAGCACTTTGGGAGGCAGAGCAAGAGAATTGCCTGAGCCCAGGGTTCGAGACAAGCCTGAGCAATTTGGCAAGACCTCATCTCTACAATAAATAAAATTTTAAAAAGTAGTTGTAGATGGTGGTGTGCATCTATAGTTCCAGCTACTTTAAAGACTACGGTGAAGGATCGCCTGAGCCCAGCAGGTTGAGGCTACATGGCTGTGAGTGTGTCACTGCACTCCAGCCTGGGTGACAGAGTGACATTCTGACTCCAAAAAAAAAAAAGAAAGAAAGAAAAAGAAAAAGAAAGAAAGAAAAAAGAAAAGAAAAATACACTACAGAGGCAGTAGTCTAAAAGCCAAAGCATTTTTGAGTTGCATGAAAGGGAGTCAGAGAAAAAGTGCTATTTTTGTGGATTGTTTTTCATTCTAAAAATTTTATTTTGAATATCAAGCACCAAGCTTAATAAAAACCCTTAGATAAATAGATTAGTATGTTACCCAAGCAAAAATACACAAAACAACCCAAATTGTTAGAGTATAATACAATTACTACCTTATATTAAGAATTTATTATGTTCTAGGCATGGTAATAAGCATTTTGCATCTGTCATTTCATGTAACACTCATTTATGGTTTTATATTTTGGCACGAAGAGTCCCTATTGTCAACTCAGAAAGGGTAAGTTACTAGGCTAACATTATACTGCTGGTAAGCGGCATTGGTAAGATTCAAATTAGATCTGTTATTCCAAAACCTAAGCACTTGAGCTCAGTGTTATGCCCTGCATCTCTCTTTTGCTTGCTTTCTTTCTTTTTTTTTGAGTTGGAGTCTCACTCTATCGCCCAGGCTGGAGTGCAGTGGCACGATCATGGCCACCCCAGCGTTGATCTGCTGGGCTCAGGTGATCTTCCGCCTCAGCCTTCCAAGTAGCTGGAACTACAGGCACGCACTACCATGAGCAGCTATTTTTTTTTTAAATTGTGAGATTAAGTCTCACCAAGTTGCTCAGGCTATTCTTAAACCGAGGGCTCAGGCAATCTGCTCACCTTGGCCTCCGAAAGTGCTGGGATTACAGGCTTGAGTCACTGCGCCCGGCCTTGCTTGCTTTCTATGCCCATGTGATCTGTACTAGGGTATTCTTTACTTATGTCAGAATCTCACTACTTTATGCAGGTCTTTTTAAGATTCCAGGTATTCTTAAAATACCTTCCATAAGTCACTTACCATCCCAGGAATTAACTCTATTTGCCTGTCAGTAATGGAAGCCTCGTGTTTTCTGGCCAACAGCGTCTTCATCCTGACTGTATGGCTGATGGGACTGGTGGTTTTGCTCCTTCTGCAGGGGAAAGTAACCTCATGAATGGAATTTAACCTGAAAGTGGATGCCCCATTGGGCCAAACATGGATGCCACTTTACTGCAATCCCATTTTGAATCTTCCTTTGTGCTATGGTCTGAGTGTTTATGTCTCCCCAGAATTTATTTGTTGAAATCCTAACCCATGAGGTGATGGTATTAGCAGGTATGGGCCCTCATGATTGGTTAGGGACCTTATAAAAGAGACTATGGAGAACCAGCTAGCTCCTTCCACCACATGAGTACACAATGAGAAGTTGCCATCTGTGAGAAAGTGGGTCCTCACTAGAACCTGACCTTGCTGGTACTTAGATCCTGGCCTTCCCAACCTCCAAAACTGTGAGAAATAAAATTATGTTATTTATAAACTGCCTAGTATTTTGTTATAGCAGTCCAAACAGACAAAGACACCTGGCTGTAGCAATCCAGAGATATATATTTTTTTGAGTTGAGGTCTTACTCTGTCACCCAGCCTGGAGTGCAGTGGCATGCTCACAGTTCACTGCAGCCTCAAACTACTGGGCTGAAGCAATCCTTCCCCTTCAGTCTCCTGAAAACTGGAACAACAGGCTTGTGCCACCATACCAGCTGATTTTTTGTAGAGATGAGGTCTCACTATGTTGCCTAGGCTGGTCTTGAGCTCCTGGGCTCAAGCAACCTTCCTGCCTTGACCTCTCAAAGTGTTGTAATTACAGGCATGTGCTGCTGTGCCTAACTCAGGGATATTACTATAAACGGTTTCATATCCCATGTTGAGAAGGCATTTCAATTATCTGCTGCTGTAGATAACTACCTAAACAATCAATGACTTAAAAAGTAATTTATTCTTATCTCTCCAATTCTGGGTGTTTAGGGGGTTCAGAAAGCTGGGTGATTCTAACTTGAGATCTGTTATGCAGTTAAAATTAGATGATGGCTGGGCATGGATTCATCTAAGGACTCAACTGGGTATATAAGAGTTGTTCTTCATTCATGTCTTGTACCTGAGCTGAGATGGCTTGAATAGCTGGGAACTGCTGTCTGGGCATATCTTTATTTTATTTTAAGATGTGGGGTACAGTTCAGGATTAGGTGTACAAGTGATCTTCCTATAGGTAAAGTTTGGGCCTCCCTTTGGTCCCCACTTTGCCTGGTTTGAGATCAGTTACCCTTATTGATGTTGTGTCCCCCCCTTACCCCCACCCCGGCAGTATTCCACTACTGCTAATCCCTTTCTTATAGTTTTACGGTAAATGTTCAGGGTCCGCTATGAGTGAGAATATGTGATACTCTGTTCTTTGTTTCTGTGATAGATCGCTGAGTATGATAGACTCTAAATTCATCCAAGTTGCTGCAAAGTCCATATGTTTTTCTTTCTTTATGGCTGCATAATATTTCAACATGGCCTCTCCTTGTGGCTAGCCTGGGTTTCATCACAGAATGGAAACCTCTGGATAGTCAGAGTTCTGAGTTTTTATGTGATAGTTATCTTTTCTTAGAGTAAACGTTCTAAGAGACCAAGGCAGAAGCTGCAAGGCTTCTTCTGACTCAGCATTGAAACTACACAGATTCACTTTTACTAAATTCTACTGATTATATGAAAACGAACAGAACTCAAGAGGAGGGAATACAAAGGGGCATGAGTACTGGGAGGCATGGTTCACTGGGAGACTGCTATGGTTTGGATGTTCCCACGAAGTTCCTGTGTTGGAAACTTAATCTGCAATGAAGCAGTGTAGAGAAGTGGGAACTTTAGGAGGTGATAGGTCCTGAGGGCTCTGCTCTCCTGACTGGATTAATGTGGTTATCACAAGAGTGGGTTAGTTATTAAACAGAGTGGGTTCCTGATAAAAGGATATGTTTTGCCTAATTTCCACTCTTTTTCTCTCATGCACTTCTGCCTTCCACCTTCTGCCTCCTGTCATGGGATAACCCTTGCCAGATGCCAGTGCTATGCTCTTGTACTTTTCTGCCTCCAGAACTATAAGACAAAGAAACTTCCAGAGTTTATAAATTACCCAGTGTGTGGTATTCTGTTCTAGCAGCAGAAAATGGATTAAGACAGAGACCATTTTTGGAGAATAGCTACCACACAGTCTAAACTTATACTGTTTTTCCTCAGGTCATCCTAGCAGAGGGAAAAAGATAAGGATATGACTAAGACTTCCAATACTAACATAAATAGTTTTTCAAGTTCTCTCCCATCCTTTGGCTGGTTTCCAGAAGATGTTCAAGTTTTTCTGATTCATATGTTAATGCTGTTTTCTGCCACCTGGTAACTTTATCTAGCAACTGCTTCTTCTCTTATCTCAGAATATGACTTTGACATCATTGATGAAGTTTGACATTGCTATTGCTAGGATGTGAATCTTACTGCTTCTCTATGAGGTATAATAGTTATCTGATTTATTTGGGAGAGTCTTTCCATCTGCATCAGTATTACAGATTTTTGAAAGAGCTCCCCAAAAGTGTAGTTTAGCTCCCTCAAAATCTTATGGATCCTTTCATTACTGTATTTTGGTCAAGTTCCAAGTCCAAAGGAATTTGGTGACGTGACTCAGAGAGACACTCAATATTATCTCTCTATTCTTCAGCATGTACCAGTGGCCTTCTGTTTCCTGGGATTCCTCTTTTGGCTCTATGTTCCCTCCACTGCTTAACCCAAGGTCTCTTTGATCAAAGATGCTCTGTATCAAAATTATTGGAGAACAAAGGAGGCAGCAAATGTGCAACTTTATTGATCCTAACTCATCAATCTGCAGTGCTGGGCATTTTAGGAGTCCAAACTAAGATTATTGAGTTTGAACTATGTAAAAATGAAGGCACAGAGATAAGCAGATGAGGATTGAAATGGCAGCTTTATTACTGATTTGCACCTGTAGTTTTAGATTTGTGACTAAAAGATTACAAACAACCTCTCTCCCCCTTTCCCCAATGGTTGAACATCCCCCTGTGGTAACCTGTCTGCTAAGGTTGTTGCATCTTAGAGAATAAACCAGAATGTGAGTCACATGGCCAGGTTGGCTCTTCAAGAGATCCCAGAAGAGGTATGCCAAGCCCAGCCAAACACGTCCTTCTTCCAAACTCACCCAATCATACAAGTCATTTATTTCATGGGGTAGAGTAAATGGGGAGTTGAGGGAGGCTGAAAGTATATTCTTCTACTTGTTTCTCCATGGAAAACACGAGGAGAGGGGAATGTAGTTACTTCTTTATTAAGTACTAGGACATCTTTCCCTCCCTTCCCAGTAACGTTAGAGAGGACACTCAAAGCTCTCTGAAATTCCCAACATTCATACCTGTGGTGGCATGCCAGAGTTCCTGAATTAGGCACATATATAAGTATCCCCACTTACTTCTGAATCTTTTTTATACTGTTTCAAAAGTACTATTGTAATTACCAGACAAAATCAGATCTACATAGATGAGGTGGAAAAGAAGAATAAACACACTTTGGAATTTAAGGATATGCTCCAGAGCCTGACTAGTCCCTTCAGCTATGACCTAGTAATTCCAGATTTTTTTCCCATTGTTTCATTTGAAGAACTATTTGTTATTATAAGCAAATGAAGCAGGAGTATCATATGTATAACATATAGATACATAAATAGGTGTGCACATGAATATGTATGTAAATTGCCTGTTCATGGCAGAATATACCTATGCAAATGTAATGCCTATGCCTTCCTGGCATAAATATTTCATTGGTTTCTGTTATGAGGTTTGAGACTGGAGATTTGGACCCCTGTGTGTTGCCTTTGAGCTACCTCTCACATGTAATTTGCACATTAAACATGTATGCTTGCTTCTTTATAGCTCTATAATTGTCACATCTTACATAATATATGTGCTGAATAGACAAAGAGCTTCTTTTCCTTTTGAATTAAAATTTCAAAAATACTAATCCATCTTTAGAAGCAAAAACACTGATCAAAGGATGCAATAAGATACTCATTAACACCGAGCAGTGAAAACCTGTTGTAATTACAGTGAGCTTAGTAGTTCTTATGGTGTGCGCAGGGAACGAAGCAATGGGCTTTACAAGTCATAACTCTACCTGAGGGCTGTCTGACAGGCAGCCAGACCCTATGCGGGATCTCCTGTAGTTACCCAACAGCCCAGGAATGTTGTGCAAATTAGTTTCCAAGAAACATTTTTCAAAGATCATGAGACTAGACAAGGAGTAAAACATATGGTCTCCACCATCTCATTGAATTTTATGTTTAATAAATACTAACGTAGCACATATTAGGTATCGTTTTCTAGGTACTTGACACAGATGAGCTCATCTAGTCCTCATAAGGACTAATAATATAAATTAGAATATAATGTAAGTTAGAAACTAATATTATTGGCTGAGTGCACTGTAATCTCAGTGCTTTGGGAGACTGAGGTGGGAGGATCACTTGAAACCAGGAGTTCAAGACCAGACAAGTGAGATCCCCATCTCTACCAAGGAAGGAAGGAAGGAAGGAAAGAAGGAAGGAAGGAAAGAAGGAAGGAAGGAAGGAAGGAAGGAAGGAAGGAAGGAAGGAAGGAAGGAAGGAAAGAAGGAAGGAAGGAAGGAAGGAAGGAAGGAAGGAAGGAAGGAAGGAAAGAAGGAAGGGAAAATTGTTCCTTTGTTGGGGGGGAAATTGAGGCATAGAGAAGTCAAGCAAGTTGTCGAAGGTCAGCCAGCTGAGACATGAACATGCTGAAGCCCATGCACACAGTCACTCCACCTCTCTCCCTCCAATCTGAGCCCATGGCATCTGATGGCATCTAGTTCTAGTGATCCTACTGCTCACGTAACCTAAAGCAAATTACTTCACCCTGCTGGAACTTACAGTCTCCCTCTTTTAAAGAGGATAGATCTATAGTTGTTTTTTCACGAAACACATCCTAGTTAGGATGAGAACATACAAAATGGGTTATGAATTTCTCAACTTTTAAAGCCCTGATTCAGTAGAGACTTTTAAATGTCTGCAAGTATTTTTGAGCATCTTAAAGTAAACCTGTTAATTGGTCGAAATTTTACAAATTCTGTCTTTGTTATGCTATTTCAGTTGTTGTAGGTAAGAACTGAGGCAAATTGAATGAGTTGATCGATGTAACATAAAAAAGCTTTGATGGAGAAAGTTTTCAAACTTGAAGCTCTAACCCCCTAATTATTTAGCCTTGTGAATTACTTCTTCCTTGTTCTATCAGATGCCTTCTTGGTAGTCTAGCTCCTGAAATGAATTCATCTTCTTAGTTGTATTTCTGGGTCCAGACCTTAAACTCTGGCCACAATGATTAACACTAATTGGTAGGCTCAGCAGAGAGGCTAAGGGTTGAATAGACACCAAGAACAAAAGTAGGTTCTCTTCTTAGAACTGTGTGAATGAAAAGGGTGGGAAAGGTCAGCTTGCTGCTGCCTGCACTGAATCTACTGTGGAAGAAAGGACTTCAGTTTGGCATACCTCCCAGCAAAGACAATTGAAAAGAAATCCTGCTAGACAAAATTTTCTCTTTGGATTTTGTCAGATTGTATAGATCTTATAAAAAAGCACACACAAAAAGAAACCAATCTGGTGCATACCCTATGGGCCGAAGTCAGATCATGTTTAGACAGTGCTGTTAGGTCCTGAAAATCTTGTCTGAGGAGCCCTGACCTTGTGGCTTTGCTCTGCTGAGAGCATCCTCTATTGCTGGGCCCAGCCAGCAACTGACTCAGGATCCTAGGGAAGTCTGGCGGTCATGGTTCTAGGACATTCTGTGCCCACCGTGCTAAAGAAACAAGGACAGGAAAGTAGAACCGGGACTCTCCAGATTTGAATACACAAAGGGAAGGCTCTCAGTGACTGTGATGGGAAAGCTATCACACACGATCTTTCTACTGAAGTAGCAGTGACATTATAACATGGATAGGCTTTCATCTTAGCATAAAATGGGAGAAATTTCTCTGGGGAATTTTGCTCAGATTTTTGGTCAACAGAAATGCATGATGTGAACTTAGGTGGAAGTAGAAAAGCATTTAAATGCCTAATGGATTCCAAGACTGTGCCTCTAGCTGGTCAGCAGTAGCTTCAAAGCCTGTATAATTGGATTTCTGAACATTTCCAAATGAAAATCGTTAATGGGTTTTCCCTCAATCCAGAAGAGCTCTAAGGGTAAGAAGTTTGAGATGTGTAGCCCACGGCAAAATATTTTAAAACAGGCTGGAATCTTTCATCAAATAATCTGAATAAATGATCATATTGAGTATATGGTCGTCTAATTCAATCGTGATATTCATGTACGCAGAAAACACTAACCTAACACTTCATATCTGGAGACCATCACTAGAGAAACTCTCCAGTTTGTCACTGTTTTCTTTAAATCAAGCATATCAAACCCTTGTGACAGATAAGCATGATTCAAAGGCCCATAAGGTATTGGAGTAAACTTGAATAGGGCCATAAACTAAATGAGCATTTATGAACATTTTATGAAAATAGAAATGGAATTTCCCAGGATTAATGATATAAACATCAAAATAAATGCCAAATCTTTTGAAAATCTAGGCTCCCATTTTCTAAACCTAGATTCTCATTTTCCTTTATAATTTATTTGATTGGTCTCTTTATTTTTTCTTTTCTTTCTTTCTTTCTTTTTTTTTTGAGTTGGATTCTTACTCTGTCACTCAGGCTGAAGTGCAGTGGCATGATCACAGTTCACTGCAGCCTCGACTTATTGAGCTCAGGCGATGCTTTTACCTCAGTCTCCCAAGTAGCTGGGACTACCACCACACCCAGCTAATTTTATTTTTATTTTTATTTTTGGTAGAGACAAAGTCTCACTATGTTGCCCAGGCTGGTCGCGAACTCCTGGGCTCAAACAATCCTCCTGCCTCGGTCTCCCAAAGTGCCGGGATTACAGTTGTGAGCCACCACACCTAGCCTGATTGGTATCTTTCTTTATGCCTAAGTGAGTTTATCAGCCCTTTTCATTCAGATTCTCTCCATCCCTTCAATAATTGAGAAACTCAGGAAAAGAGAGTTGAATCTTTGTTTAATTCTTAATACCCTGGGAGGTTGAATTACTGTTTCTGCTGAACATAAAAAGAATTCAAGCAAACTAAATGACTATTGTGGTTCTTATTTTTTCCTTTATACCATATTATACAGAAATATGATAGTCATACGATTGTAGACATCTTTTAATTGACCCCTATGAATGTCTCTAATGCATGACATATTTAGTAAACCATGGAATGTACTTTAGTTTCTCCTTTAGTTCCTGGATACAAAAGTTTACATAAATATAGCATAAAGGAATTTTCTGAAAATGTTTGCAGTTAAACAGCTAGACCAGTCTTTTTTGCCTTCAAAACTACCTCTTCATATTAGAATCCCATAGCATACCATAGACATCACCAGAACCTTTCAACAAACTGACATTAGAATGCTAATAAATTAAAGAAAAGGGAGACTAACGTTCTAAAAAATTGTTGATGGTAGCAGACGTGCTTCACCTGTCAAAATGATAAAATCTAGAAAGCTTTTACTTCTACCGAACATCACAACAATTTGGCTTTCACGGAGAATGTATTCTCCAAAGGCACAAACATAAATGTTAACTCGGTGAATGCTGGCACATTATTTGAAGTATACCAGCAGTGATTTCCTTTTTTGGAGAAAACAGCCTGAATCCAGCTGGGCATGATGGTTCATGCCTGTAATCTCAGTATTTCAGGAGGCTGAAGTGGGAGGATCACTTGAGCCCAGGGTTTGAGACCAGTCTGGCTGACAGAGTAAGACTTTCTCTCTTTTTAAATAATAATAATAATAATAATAATGTTAATAATTTATTTTTATTAAATTATTTATTAAATAACAAATACATTTTATTTAATAATGATATTAGTATTATTACTATTTTAGAGACCAGGTCTCACTCTGTTGCTCAGGATGGAGTGCAGTGACATGATAATCACTCATCGTAGCCTCGAACTCCTGGGCTCAAACAATCATTCAGTCTCAGCCTCTGGAGTAGCTGGGACTATAGGCACAAGGCCACCAACCTTGGTTGATTTTTTAAAAAATTTGTTTTGTAGAGACAAGGTCTTGCTATGTATCTCAGGCTGGTCTTGAACTCCTGGCCTCAGGTGATCCTCCTGCTTTGGGCTCCTAAAGTGCTGGGATTAACAGGTATGAGCCACTGTACCTGCCCATGAGACCCTGTCAGAAGGAAGGAAGGAGGAAGGAAGGAAGGAAGGAAGGAAGGAAGGAAGGAAGGAAGGAAGGAAGGAAGAAGGAAGGGAGAATCACCCTTCTTGCTTCTATAATCACTGAGGAACTCATGCTCCTGAGGTCCTGCTGTTGCAACTTTTAAATCATTCAAGTCACCTTACCTCACTGTAGTGGTGTTGTCTTGGACAAACCAATCAGACTGATGAGCAAGAGTCCTGGTCATCTGACTACAGTTGTGGAATGGCATTTCTATCAGTCCTACTGATACTTCGTCCTCCTTTTAGATAAACAGCAAGAATCACCACTACAAAGATGACAGATTGCTCCAAGGGCCATTAAGCAAGATTCATTCCACTGAGAAATTCCAGTCTGCTTATCTTGCTCAGGACTCTCTCACTATAAATTCCTCCCTCCACCCACGTTTTCCAGGCAATTGCAGTCAGTAGGTTAAGTAGGAGGCTGTTCAGAGTGAATGGCCCACAGTCCCAGAAAGACATTAAAGGTCTAGATTTGTGCTGTCCAATAGACACGTGAGCCACATACGTACAGTGGTACCCATTATCCACAGTTTCACTTTCCACGGTTTTAGTTACCCATGGTCAACTGTGATCTGAAAATATTAAATGGAAAATTCCAGAAGTAAACAATTCATAAATTTTAAATTGTGTGCTCCTCTGGCAGGATGAAATCTCTTGCCATCCTTCTCAGTCCAGGATATGAATCCTCTCTTTGTTCAACATCTCTAAGCTGTCTACAATCCTCACCCTTTGATCATATCCGCTATCCTGATAGCCAATGCCTGTGTTCAAGAAACCCTTAATTTACTTCATAATGGCTCCAAAGTTCAAGAGTAGAGATGCTGGGAATTCAGATTAACCAAAGAGAAGCCAGAAAGTGCTCCCTTTAATATTTAAATAAAAATGTAAAAGTTCTCCACTTAATTGGGAAAGAAGAAAAATTGTATGCTGAAGTTGCTATGATCTATGGTTAGAGTGAGTCTTCTACCTGTGAAATTGTGAAGAAGGAAAAAGAAATTTGTTCTAGTTTTGCTGTTGTACCTCAAACTGCAAAAGTTATGGCCAAGTGCATGAAAGAGTTTAGTTTAACTTTTTTTAGACGAGAATACAGTTTATGGGCAGGCTAGATGGCTCAGTCTGTAATCCCAGCACTTTGGGAAGCCAAGGCCAGTGGATTGCCTGAGCTGGCCTCAGTGGGTTTGAGACCAACCCAGCCAACTTGGCAAGACCGTGCCTCTACAATAGATTAAAAAATTAGTCGGGCATGGTAGTGCATGCCTGTCGTTCCTGCTACTTGGAAGGCTGAGGTGGAAGGATCGCCTGATCTCAGCAGGTTGAGGTTGCGGTTGCTGTGAACGTGCTACTGCACTCCTGTCTGGGTGACAGAGTGAGACTCCAACTCAAAAAAAAAAAAAGAAAATATAGTTAATTTAGAAGGTAAATTTGAGAGAGAAAGAAAAAGAGGAGATTCTCCTCCCCAAGGTAAGGGAGGGGGCCAAAGCCAGGAGACATGGCCTGGCCATAGCTCAAAGAGCACATGGCCACCGTAGCATAGCAAGGAAATGGCCTCGATGGCCTGGCAATGGCCAAGAGCTTAGTTTAGATGGAGGCCAGGCACAGTAACTCATGCCTCTAGTTCCAGCGCCTTGGGAGGATGAAGCAGGAGGATCCCTTAAGGCAAGGGGCTCAAAACCAGACTGGGCAACAAAGCAAGATCTCCATCTCTACAAAAAAATAGAGAAATTATCCAGGTTTGGTGAGCATACCTGTAGTCCTAGCTACTTGGGAGACTGATTAAATTTGTGTACGGAAGATAAATAGAAATGTTTGATACTGCCTGTGGTTTCAAGTAGCCATTGAGAGTCTTAGAATGTATTCCCTAGAATAAGGAGGGGATACATAATTACAAATTTTTTTAGTAACCTTGTTAAAAGGTAGACAGACAAACAGGTGGAGTTAATTTTACTAGACTTTACTGAACCTAATAGACCCCAAATAATCTATAGACCTTATTCAAATGTCACCAATTGTCCCACCAATTAATTTATCCTGGTCCAAGATCCAATCTAGAATTTCCTTTAGTCTAGATCAGTTTCGCAGTCTTTGATTTTCCTGATGCTGACATTTCTTTAGAGCCCTGCCCAAGTATTTTGTAGATAGCTCTTAATATGGGTTTGTGTGATGTTTTCTCATGATTACTTTGAGATTATATGTTTTAGGCAAAACAACTACAGAAGTGCTGTTGTGTTCTTTTTGGAGCATCAACATCAGAAGCATATGCTGTAAATTTGTTCCATTGTTTTCTAATTTTAGCACCATTGATGATCCTTGCCTGAAAAAATTTTTACTGCAGTGTTTACCAAATGATGATTTTCTATTTTTGTCATTCCCTCTATATTTATTAATAAAATTCTACTGCAAGGGAATTCTTCCTTATTTGTTTATTTTAGTATGAACTCAAATTCTTATTTTATTAAATGAGTTATAATTCATTACTAAGGTTATTTATTTTGTTGCTCAAATTGTCCCAGATTGGACATTTGTAGCCCTTTCATGTTCCTGTGTCCCTTCAAGATGTCCTTATCCAAGAGCACTACCTTAGTTTTTGGTACAACGAATTATTCCAGGCTTATCTTGTGTTCTCCTTGACCAGACCTAGAATCAGCCATTGATAAGGAACACCACTTCCTTTTAGTGGAGAATGATATTTAGAAGACAAATCTGAGCATTAGATGTGCTCATTGCCCTGAGATGTTACTGTTCCCAGACCCTATCCATGAACAGAGTAAGACAATATACATATGAATGTATGTATATGCACACAGGCACTCATATTTACATCTATATGTATTTCTATATGTTTCTATGTAGGTGGAAAAGTGAATTCACAATGCCTCTCATTTCAACCCAACATCACTAGTTTTCTCCTTTTCCAAAAATACAGATGTAAATATGAATGTGTATATGCATGTATATATATATATATTCAAATCTATATCTCTAACAGTGAGAACCTGGCTTTCATTTTTTGTGATACATTACTTCTTTGATTATCCCCCTGAAGGTAGTTACCCTCCCATGGGCCATTACCACCCTCTTTCTTGCATAGATGTCCTGCTCAACACACTTGGGCTGTGACATGCAATCAGTGCTGTTCTGTGAACAGGATGCCCTCCCATCTTGCTTAGGCACTGATACTTTGTGCCTTGCTGCCATTCTTCTCTCTTACCCCTTACCAAAGCTCATAACCACTTGGAGGAGAGGAGATACCCAAACATAGTCAAGGTTCTGATAGCAAGGAAGAAGGGGAAAGTGAATTTTGGATAGATAGAAAAAAGTGACTGCTACAAGCGTCCATTGCCATTTTGGTATCAGTGAATATTGTCTTTTGTGGAACCATGCATCTATTGAAATTTCCTTGTGGTCTGAGTAAAGCTGGACCCATTTTTGTTTTGATTAACTATGTTGCAGGCCCTTGACCACTGTGGTTGGTTCAAAATAGATGTATGACCTAAGTCAGGCCAATGAGAGTCTTGCCTGAAATTGCTAAAAGGATCATATAGATAGAATCTCTTTCTGCTCATATTGCCAGGCTTGGAACTGCTAATTATCATCTTGCCACCACATCTAACAATAAAGCCAATATAAGGGAAAGCAGATCTGTGACTTGAAGAGAATGACAGTATTAGTGTTTAAGTATCTTGATCCAGTCATGCCTGAAGCTGGATGTACTCTTTCGCTTTTGTTATATGAACAAATAATATCTCCTTTTTGCTTAAGCCAATTTGAGATGTGTTTCTGCCTCTCACAGAATAATAACAATAACAACAAGAAGAATAACAACAATAATTGAACTGGAGTCTTACTCTGTCTCCCAGGCTGGAGCACAGTGGCTCACAGCTCATCGCAGCCTCAACCTCCCAGGTTCAGGCATTCCCCCGCCTCAGCCTCCCGAGTAGCTGGGACTACAGTACATGCCACCATGCCTGGCTAATTCAAAAGAATTGTATCTGATACAGCTGGACCTTAGGTGACTTTATATTCTCCCATCAGTTGAGGGAGGCTTAAGTACCGTAATTCTTAGCCAAATCCAGTGGGATAATGCAGAGACAGTAAGTTTGGATTCTGAGAACATCGTGAAAAACATTGAAGAGCCAGCAACAGTTTAAAAAAAAAAAAAATCTGGGTGGACCCTGATATATTTTTAAATTCCATGCCAGGTTTGCTTAACTAGTCTGTTTCCTTTCTACATCTGAAAAATGGTGACAACAATACTGAAATGTTCAAATTATTCCTCCCAAGGATCAGGCAAGGAATTATTAGCATATGCTTTAAAGCAACTTCAGTTCCTCAAGAGATGCAGCTGTGTGTTCTTTATCTTAGTTTCCTATACTATACTTCTAGTCATCCTCCAGCTTGCAGCCAATAAAAAATACTGTTATTAAACACTTGAACATATGGCATATATCGCTTAAAAAATACTCATACAAGAAAGATGCTTTGAAGGCTACATGTGGGCATCTCAAGAAAGTGATTCCAAAAGAAAGTCAGAAGGTATTTCAGTCAAATGGGTGTTTGAACTGAAATAGGTGCTTCAGTCCAAAGACAATGATTTGGTTTTCTGTGTTTGTTTTAGTCATCTGTCTGGCATTGGGACAGAGGTCACTCTTCCAATTGTGCACTGCAGCATCTTGCCTGGGGTTAGGAAAGAAAAGTGAGACAAAGAGAAGCAGAGTAGTCAGCAGGACTCTACTGGCAACTGTGTGTGACCAGAGGAGTGTGACACATAGCAACTTTTCTCACAGTTGTCTCTTTAAACCTAAAACTTGGGATTTTAAGGGTTTTCTTTCTTTTCTTTTTTTGTTTTCCCTTGAAGATGATAGATTTCCTCTTTCCTTTGTCACTTATGGTTTCTGGTTCTTGTGCTGTGATAGCCCTACCCTTGGTTTGGGGCTGTGGTGGTGTGTGTGGAACCACACAGTTGCTACTAAACTGCCACTCACTTCCCAGGGGAAAAGACTTAACAGCTATAAGTCTGTAATTTTTTCTTCAAACAATGACTCCATTTCGCTTGAAGTAGTTAAAATGAATGGCTTTTTTCATCTGGAACGGAACACATATGGATGAATTTTTAATTTAAAAAATCTAACCATAGAGACGGCAAAAATACTCCCTGTTTTGAGGACAAATGTTATTTCATCATATCAAACCCATGTTGAAAAGTTCCAGTCATTTTTATTTCTTCATCCTGCTGAAGCTGCAAAGATAACTGAGCTACGCTCATGCCCCACTCTGATCTGATAAGGAGGGTATTATAGGAGTGGAAATCCAGTTGGGGGTAGTTCTGGCGACATAGTATTTTTTAAGATCTGATCAATAGAAAGTAAAGCTTCAGTATATGGCTAAGGTCACTGGTTATTTATTTTTAATGATCATAAAAAGAATAAATTTAGCCGGGCTCAGTAGTTCAGCCTGTAATCCCGCGCCTTTGGGAGGCTGCGGTGAGTGGATTGCCTGAGCCCGCGGGTTCGAGACCCGTCTGGGCAGCGAGACCTCATCTCTACAATAAATAATAATTTAAAAAAATTAGCCGGGCGTGGTAGCACATGCCTGTAATTCCAGCTACTCTTGGAAGGCTGAGGCGGAAGGATCGCCGGAGCCCAGCAGGTCGAGGCAGCGGTGGCCGGGAGCAGCCACTGCACTCCAGTCTGGGCGACAGAGTGACTCCAATTCAAAAAAAAAAGAATAAATTTAACAAACAAACATAGATTTTTCTTTTAAAGACAGTCTGTCCAAACTTTCTTCTGGAGACTAAAAACTCAACAGCTCAAACCCAGGGAATCTCACCCTACCCTGGATTAAAGAGAATCTTCACACCTCAACTTATTACTTGATTTTCACACGTATAGCATAACCTGTCTAAGGAATAAATTAGCTTTCTACCTTCCAATATGATCTTTAGTCTCTTTAGAAGAAGAAAAGCATCACTTCGTTCCTTTCCTGCATTAGTTCTTATATAATCAGTCACCAAACCTAACGAACTCTGTTTTCTAAACAGTTGCAGTATTTACTTCATCCTCTACCCCTCATTTGTTCAAAATCCTATCATTTATCTCCTGAACGACTGCAAAATCACGTAACTTATTTTATTGCCCCTATCTTCCACCCTGCTATAAGAATTACCTTTCTATTCTGTATAAAATAGCATCCCTCTTTTGTTTAAATGTTATCAATGCCTCCATGTTGCCTCCAGTGCATTGCAGAACACAGTCTTTTCAGTCTGGCCCTGTTAATCTCTCCTGCCTCAACTTTCTCATTGTCCCCATTTGCTGAATTACTTGGGACCTTTCAGTGTCTCCTGTGGGCCTTTCTCTCATTTGAGCCTCTGCAAATGCCAATTTCTCCTCCAGTTACCCACTCTTCCACTTTGTAGCTGGTTAAATAACTGCTCTGGAATTTTGAAACTGAGCTCAGATGCCAGTGCCTCTCAGATGTCTTTCCTGACTTCCCATCTGCTTCCAGGTAAGGAACATTCCTATTTGCCTCCTGTGTTTACCTCTATCATAGCACTAATTTATTATTTTTTACTTGTTTGTCTTACCTACTAGCCTAGGAAGGAATTTGACTTTCATTTTTATATCTCTGTCACCTCCCATGGTTCTCAGCTTATGGTTGGTGCACAAATGTTGAATGAATGAGCAATGTGGAACAAGGAGAATTGATTGTGGTTATATAAAGTTTAAGCATTTGGGGAGGTTTGATTTTTTTAAAATTGACAATGGCAATGACCAACTCTAGGCCACCATGTGAATCTATTCAATCGGACATTTTTAGTTAGGTTTTCAGAAGCTTTGAAATGTATATTGAATATCTGCTCCAGTTAACTGTAGCAGCACTAAATTATTCAACACAGAACATTGTAAGGCAAACACATAAATTCACCATAGGGAGCCAATAAAGGGTGTTAAAAACATGGGAGAGACTTCCTGGTAAAATGTGACAAGGTTTTCAAACAGGAGCAATATTGTCAATTTAAATGCATAGACTTTCACTAGCAAACAAAAGTAAAAGATTACAGCTTGTTTTGGAATATTTGAAAGATGAAATAGTCCTTGAACTCCTTGTACCTGAGTCATAGTTGAGCAACACTTATAACGAGAATTTATGTTCTACCACTAAGAAACCTGAACTTTATGTTCTAGTAAGGCTGATTTCCTTAGTATTTTCTCAATCTATTATTTTTAGTGTGGTTGCCATACCCATACTCATATATGCTTCTACTGAGAATATTCTATATCTGATCTTTTCTTTAATCAACTTTAGGTCTTCAATGTCCTTTATTCTCAGCCTAACTCCTGCCATCTTCAGAGAAACCTCCCCCAGCTACTCTGACCCATATGAACTGTGCCTTTTCTGATTTTCTACCACACTCATGCTTATGCTACTCACATAGCTCCTCTTGTATCCTAACTCCAACAATCCTTCATCCCTGTTGGGATCTACCGTCCATTGACACATTTTCATTGTCCCCATATCGCTGATGTTCCTGGTATATGTGACCTGCATGGTCAATCATTATAATCACTACCTCAAGTATATTTTTAACTCTTACTTACAATACTTGCTTTACAAAATCCAAATCCAGGCAGAGTTCCAACTCTCTGCCTATGGTGCAACTGTACTCACATAGCTGAGCCCGAATGGAAAAAAATATCACCATGCTGACTTGGTCTTATTTTGAGTACGTTATCACTAACCTTGAATGGGTTCTATCTGACAATCTTTTCCTTTTCTCCTATTCCACTCACTCTCCCATTCACCTAGACACCTGTATCATGCTGTCATGTGCTGTATATTGGCTTGTTCTCCACTTATTTCAGAAGCCTTGTTTTTGCAAGACTATATATGACTTGAGAGCAGGAGCCCATTGTCCAATGCCCCTTTTGTATCCTTAATAATGAGCGGTGCCCATGTAAATGGGCCAAGGTCCTTAAATAGATCCCTATTCCACCCTCAGGATATGGGAAAAGAATTCCAGGAGACTAAGAAATTCGGCTAAGTGTAGAAGGCCTGGAATCCATTTGAAATTTCCCCTTACAGAGAATGCTGATAGTGAGGGTGGCAGGATCCTTTATATTCTGTGGTGGTAGCCAATCAAGGAGGCAAAGAATTCATTGTTAGGAGTATCAGCTCTAGAGTCAGACTGCCTGAGTTTTTCAGTTGGTACCACTGGCAGCTGGCTAAAGGGGTAATAAAATTAGTTGAAATGAAATGAATTTTTTAAAAAAGTATAGACAATTGGGCCTATGTTGATAGTGGTGGAAGTTTACAGAATTACTTTCATTTGACATTAAGGCAATTTGTATTACAAACATAATACAACCATGGGGAGGATAGTGATTTCTGCAAGCAGCCAGTCAAAACCTCAGGAAGGTCTTACAGCTGGTGACCTGAGCCAAGAAAGGCTTTGGTATTGTTAGGGTTCGTCATATGACAGTCACTTCTGTTCATCTGTTATGTCCTCTTAACATGTACCAATCTCATGTTGAGTTTTGTGTTAGGCATGAAGGAGGATATAAGCCAAATGTAAGACACTATCTCGTCTTCAAAAAAGCTTATATAGTCTGGCCAGGTAAGAGACTCTCAAATACATGCACTCAAAGTTGGGACCATGAAACAAAGTCAGGTGTTAGGTTGTGTGAGGGAATAAGTTCTCAAAGAAGAAATCAAAGAAAATAGTCAGTAGCCCAGGAACCTGGCCTAGGTTAATTGTTGGGTTCATTCAACTCTCTGTGTTCTTTGAGTGCTGCCAGAGAATCCTGAGTGAATGCATGTGTGTACCTAAGTTTGGGAGGAGACAAGAATATGGGCAGAACCTAGTCTATAACGTTACTTGTGTATATCTTTTGAAGTTTGATTATGAATATCTTCAGAATTTAATCTAGAAATTTGATCTAGGGATCTAATCTTTTAGTATACACAGATAAAAAGTGATAAGGTCACTTTTTGCTTTAAAGAGCTTTTAAGATTTCATCAATCCACCAATATACAAAATTCTCACTATTTTCCTCAATGCCAGGCACACAGACACAAGTTGGACTGTCCCATGTATGGTTCATGAGAAACATATGTTGATAATGTTGGCACACATTTGAGGGTAAACCTTAGCTCTGACTCTACAAGAAAATACGTAGAGAACAGATAGGTAAGACGAGGAAAAAAAAAATGAGCTGGGACCAATGGCATACCCACCAACAGACATTTCCTTTGGCTGCTCTCCATTACTGTGATCCTGATAGTTGGCTTGGATGGGAGTGAATAGGGTTCTTTGAGACTTTGATATGACAAAGTCTCTAAAATCTCTGCCCATGAGGAAAGTGAGAGAATAAATTGTAGCTCAGGAGGTAACCAAATTTAATACTCTATTTCTTTAAATCATTCATTCCTTCTTGTCTTCAGTCACTGATTCTCTAGTCTCTGTAATGTTTAAATGTTATATTTGTTTGGGCAGAGAGGGGAAGGGAAGAGTGACATCAATAATTAAAAATGAACTGTAGGGAGAGGCAGTAATGAGGCATTCTCACAAAAACATGCCTGGGCTGCAGCTTCTGACTGAAGTCACTTATTTCAAAAGGTTTTCCCACCACTGTTAACTCTGCCAGAATCTGATTTAAACCAGTCCACACTAGATTTTATGAGATTTCTTTTAAAAAGTAAAAAAAAAAAGTCTTCTTCTGTTCAATTGAAGCTTTCCTAGACTATCCTACTAAATGAGGAAAACACTAATATCCAATTAGCATTATCATATTTTGGCAAGAATCTGAGATCTGCATCTGGTTTGGAATAGTTTGGGATGGTTAATAATTGTCATTTAACCCTTATTTGTCAAGGTTGAGTCCCAGCAGCTAAGAATAATAATAGCAACTAATGTTTATTGAGCTCTTATCATGTGCCAGCCGCTTGCTGAGCAAACACTCTAATTTGTATTGTTAATGTATGTGCATGGCAGTTGAGCTGGGGCATGAATCAGTTAATCAGAGAGAGTTGATTAAAGTGGAGAATCCCAAGAAAGTGATGCATATGTACCTTAAAATATTTTGTTTTAACTTAAAACATATAAGTGAATAGGTATCTGCCAATTTTTCTTTTGATGTTTAACCAAGGACTTTTCTTTTAATAGAGATCTAATAATGAAGTTCTGCTTTGTTTTTTGTTTTGTTTTGTTTTTGCCTTTTGTGAACCACACCCATAATTCATACTCTACAATTTCCACATTTAGTTTCTTTAAAAAGCAGCTGTAACTTCAATACACTTGGGAAGCATTTTAAGTGCAAAATCCGTCTAGATTTTTAGGATTGTTCCCTCAATTTTTTCCATTCATCTAATTCACACAACAATTATTTTCCAATGAGTTGCCCTTCTTGAGTTTTTATGAAAACATTCACGTTGATTTTTATAAGTTTGCATGCATTTTCATCTCTTGAATTAGTTAATTATAATAATAAGTACAATGGGCATAAACTGTTTTGGGAATAAACACAATGGCTTATTGAATATTACGATTTAAATGGTGAAAGTAGAAGTGTGCATAAATATAAAAGAGTAGATTGCTAGCCTCAATCAATCAGTAATTTTGCAGTTATTTCCAAGAACTTCAAGAAGGCCAGTTATTAACCTTTCTAAGCCTTCATTTATTTATCTTCAAAATGAGGGAAATAAAAAAATAAAAATAAAATGAGGGAAATAATAGTCCCTACCTTCAAGAGATTAAGTGAAATCATTTATGTAACCTATTGGCACAAGGAAGGAGCTCAGTAAACAGCACTTTAGAAAAAATAAGTGCCAATCCATTTGAGCCCTTTGTTCAGTATTGTGAACAGAGCCATTTTTCTTGCCTGAAATGCCTCCCCCCCCATGGTTCAGTTTATTCCTAACTCCTGCCTAATGCTGTATTTGTCCGTGTTACCCAATATTGATTCCTTTCTTCTAATAACTTATAAGCATCTATACCACACTATTAGGAATTCAATTCAATAAACATCAAATTCTTGCCCTATACAAGGCTGTAGTCAAAACTTTAAGAGATATAATGAAGAATATGATACAGATTCCATCTTCAACAAATGCCAGACTAGTTAATGATATAAAAGAAATACACAATTGAACTGCATTAAAATTTAAAATGTCTGTTTTTCAGAAAATGACAGAAGTGTGTAAAAAGCCACAGACTGGTGGAAAAGTTTTTGGTAACAGTTATATCTGATATTTATATCCAGAATATATTAAAAATTTCTACAAACTGAAGAAAAGAAAGATTTCAAAGTGGGGCTCACATCATTAGTCATCAGGAAATGTAAACAGCAGACAATTAGTAACAGAATTGCTACAAACATTTTTTCATTGACCACCTTTCCAAGAGTTGTTGAGGAGCTGGAGCTACTGGAGCTCTTCTCCACTGCTAGTCAGAGTGTGAATTGGTATGACCAGTTTGAAAAATTGTTTGGCAATAGCTACTACATCTAAACAAACACATGCCCTATTACATATCAATTTCACTCCAGATATATACTTTTAAAAAGTGGAAATATATATACCAAAACACATTTACAAGACTGTTCATAGCAACATTATTCATAATATCCCCAAACTAGAAACCACTCAAGTATACAGGAAAATGGCAAATTTTCATATAACAAAATGCTATGCAACAGTAAAAATTAACAAACTATTGCTACACAGAAACATGGATTAATTTCACAAATATAATATTGAGTGAAAGAAACTAGACACAAAAGAATCCAAACTGTATGATTCTGTTATGTAATATGTAAAATTAGTCAAAATAAATCTATGGTGCTATGTCTGAATTATGATTACTTTTGGAAGTAATGACAAAGAGGGAGATTAAAGAAAGTCTCTGGGTGCTGTGTAATTGATCTGCATGATTATAATATAGGTATGTTCAATTTGTTTTAAAAAATCAAGGTATTTACTTACAATCTTCCCACGTTTATTTATTTATTTATTTATTGAGTTGGCATCTCTGTCGCCCAGGCTGGAGTGCAGTGGCATGCTGTTCATGTTCAATCTGCTGGGCTCAAGTGATCCTTCCACCTCAGTCTTCCAAGTAGCTGGAACTACAGGCATGCACCACCATTCCCAGCTAATTTTTTTATTTATTGTAGAGATGAGGTCTTGCCATGTTGCCCAAACTGGTCTTGAACCCATGGACTCTGGCAATCCTCTTGTCTTGGCTTCCCAAAGTGTTGGGATACAGTGATGAGCCATAGCACCCGGCCTTCTTTCTCTCTCTCTCTTTCTTTCTTTCTTTCTTTCTTTCTTTCCTTCTTTCTTTCTTTCTTTCAGAGACAGAGACTTGCTCTGTTGCCAGGGTTGAATTACAGTAATGCAAGTGATGCCGTGATAGCTCACTGTAACTTCAGATTCCTGGGCTCAAGTGATCCTCCTGCCTCAGCCTCCCTAATAGCTGGGGTTACAGGAACATGCCACCATGTCCAGCTAATTTTTTCTTTCTTTTTAGAGATTTTTTTTTCTTTTCAGGATTGTCTCAAACTCCTGGGTTCAAGTGATACTCCTGCCTCAGCCTCCTAAAGTGCTGGGATTACAGGCATGAGCCATCATGCCTGGCCCAATTTGTGCACTTTTCTATATGTATGTTACATATCAATTTAAAAAATCTTTACTAAAAAAGAAAAAGAATTAACTCTTCAGGAAAAATAAAAGATGAACACAGGTGAAATCTTGAAGTCTTGAAGTTTCAATCTTGTTGCCATAAAAAACCTGTATGTTAAAATCCGTAGAATTAGAATATATGAAGATGAAAGACATCATGGAAGGGAGATTTTGTTTTAGTTTGCTTGGAAAGGACAAAGATTAAGTGGGAGAGGGCAAGAGAAGAGCATCCCAAAGGCACATGATTTGAATGGCAAGTAGAAAGATACAGTGCAGAGTCAAAGAATGCCAAATATTCCAGTTTTGCTGGAGTGTCAGATGCAAGATGAGCAACAATGAGAAAAGGCCTGGAAAAATAAGTCATAATTCTATTGTATAAGGCCTTCCTTGAAAATCAGGCTGAGGAATGTACACTCTACTCAATAGAGAATAGAGAGTCATTAATGATTTTTGAGCAGGTTACATCTTCACAAGATCAAACAAGTGGTAGTGGGAGAAAAATTAGAAGCAGAGAAACTAGAAGCTGGACAATCAGTTTGGGAGTCTCAAGTGACTACGAGGAGGGGATCTAAGGACTTGAACTAGGCTGAAGGCGTTACCCATGGAAGGTAGAGGTTGAGTGGTCATGTCAACACAGGAGACTTGATAGAACTTGAAAACCAACTGGATGAGATATGAGAGCCAAGGGAGGCAGAGCCAAAACAGACAACAGACTGTCTAGGAGGATACTGGTGCATTTGCTATGAGAAAACTTTAAGCCATTTCACCTCTTTATTTTCTTAAGTAGTGTCTCAGTTAAACTTTAGATTTTCTAAGAGAAGACTGTATGTCATAACTTCTTGTATCCCCACCTCCTAACCTGATGCTTTGAATATAAAGGTATTTAGAACAATATTTGGTTTTGATTGTTATCTTGACAGGGATAGCCTGTGGCCAAGACCTCCCTTCACTGCTTCAGGTAGGCCAGGAGTTTGACTCTTCTTTCAGTTTCAGCTTTGCCAAATTCAATAATACACTGGCTCCAGAAACAAGTGGAGTAGGAAAGAATTTCCAAAGACTATCAAAGAGTCACAACATGGCAAACATTTCTTATGTTTAATTCCAAGGATATAAGAGTCTAGATATAAGAATCAGAATTGCTTCCCAAAGAAGTTCTTCATTTAACCTACGTGTATTTAACAAATTTCTATGTGTCAGGCACTTTAAGAAATTCAAAGGATTTTGAAAATGCTTTTTAAATGCATGCATGAGGTTTAATTTTAGACACCAACAACAAATATGTGGATGTGTACCCTTAATGACACTTACTGATCAGATTATGCCTAAATAGCCAACTACTCAGAACCCAGGGACAATTTATATTAGTTCCACAATCATCTTGGTTTAGTGTTCTATTAAGTATAATCCCTGGGCTTTTTATTATTTTCTAAAACTATTTTTATTACCTGAGCATTATACGAAGCCAGAAACTAACTTTCTAAACACCCTCTGTAAAGAAGTGTGGGTATTACTTTACAAAACAACCTTAAATTATGCCTTAAATAATTACTGAAAGGTTGTGTTTTTAAATTTCCTGTGGTCTAGACCAGTGCTGCCCCAAAGTACATTTGGCACTGATAGAAATGTTCACTTTGAGTTGTCTATGCAATAACCACTAGCCACTTGTGACTACCAAGCACTTGAAGTGTAGCTAGGGTGACTGAGAAACTAAATTTTATTTAAATTTAATTAATTTGATTTAAAATTTAAATAGCCACTTGTGACTAGTAACTACCATATTGGATAGCATGGTCCGGGGTGTTGATAATTACCTTTACCAAGAGGGCCCAATTCTACCAACAACACAACTTAATGTTGGATGAAAGTTCTCTACAGAGAATGCTGAGCTTTTATGTCTCTTGCTTTGCTGAAGTTTCTCAGGAACTTGGTGGGGATGATAAGTACTCCTGTGTTGTCAGTTCATTTATTTGGATTCCACACATTTTAATTGGCCATTTACTAAGTGCCAAACTCTGTGCCAGTGTTGGGGATACATTCAGGAAAATTGTCTTTGTTTTGGAGACGCCCACAGCCTAGCTCATAGGCAACTAGGTTTCATTTAAGAATTCTCTCTCATTCGTACATTGCTTCAACTAATATTTATTGAGGATTTCTTTTGTGTTTGAGTTCCTGAGAGGAGAAACAATATCTTTCATCTCTTTCTCCTCAAACATGAAATCCAGCATTCAAAGGGTTTTAAATTACATTTGTTGAAAAAAAATGATCTAGTAAATGAAAGAATGCCAGGCAGGTATTAGATATTAAAAATGTGAGTTCAGTATGATAACTGCCATTGACAAGTTCACAGTTTAACGAAAAGATTAAACATTTACTGTCCACTTAATATAACATCGCACTTTCTGGAGTGTGTTCCATGGACTCTAGTCTTGAGGGATAACCTGATGAAATAGAGTGTGTTCAGAGTAGTTTGGCTGTAGACTTGAGGAAATAATCTACGGAAAGATAAGTCTATGGCCAAATAAGTATGTGAAATTTTATGTGTAACATAACCCTTCTCGTATATGTTTGCAATTCACTCCAGGATATTAAAGCCCCCAAGAAGTCCTGAAATCTATTTATCCTACTTTTTGCCAAATTAACTTGATTTGCTCTTTTTACACAATATCCATTACCATGTCACAAAGCTCATGTTCTAAAGAACACACTTTGGGCATTTATAATAAAATGTGATTAAAAACCTTTCTATCATAAATACGTCATAAATATCATCTATTATGAATCATAAATATCATCTATTTATGAATGAAAGGTATGTTTAACAAAATTCAATGTTATTGACCATAATGACAGGCAAAATAAAAACAATATGATCTTTTCAATATGTATTGAACAAGCAATAAATATTGCAGGATATGAGATCAGTACACAAAAATTAATTATATTCTGTATGCTAGCAGTGGAAATCAAAAATTGAAATAAATGAAAACGATATCACTTATAATAGCATAAAAATATAAAATGCATAAGGATAAATTTACAAATTACAGAATGTTGAGAGAAATTAACAAAGACATAAATGGAGAGATATACTATATGCTCATGGATCAAAAAATCAGTATTGTAAAGATATCAGTTCTCCCTAGTTTGATCTATAGATTCAAAGCAGTCCTAGTGAAAATCTAAGCAGCATTTTGCAGCAATTGACACGTTAATTCTAACATTCTAAGGAAAATACAGACCTCAATAACAAACGTGTTGAAGGTGGGGGAGAAGTCAAAGTGTAAAGTTTTTGTATACAATCAAATTTAAGTTGTTGTCATCTTAAATTAAATTATTATAACTATAAGATGGTTTATATAAGCCCAAGGTAACCACCAAAAATATACCTATAGCAGGTGCACAAAAGAAAAAAGAGAAATGAATCAAAGCAATATCAGTATAAAAAAAATCAACAAAACACAAAAGGATGACAGCAAGAGAAGAAAAGAGATAAAAGAACTACAAAATGACCAGGAAGCAATTAACAAAATGGCAATAGTAGATCCTTCTCTAACAATAATTACTTTAAATGTAAATTGATTAAACTCCCCAATCAAAAGACATAGAGTGGTTGAATGGATAAAAAACCAATACTCAACCATGTACTGTCTAAAAGAAACTCACTTCAGATTTAAGGGTGCACATTGGCTGAAGGTAAAGGGATGAAAAATGATATTCCATGCAAATGGTAACAGGAAGGCAGCAGAATTGGCTGTACTTATATCAGACAAAATATGCTTAGTCAAATACTGTCAAAAGAGACAAAGAAGAACATTATATAATAATAAAAGTCAATCCATTTAGTAGATATAAATATTATAAATAAACATACACCCAACATTAGAGCATCTAAATATATAAAGCAAATATTGACAGAATGGAGGAAGAGATAGACAGCAACATAATAATAGCAGAAGACTTTAATAGCTCACTTCTAGTAATGATTATGACATCCGTATGGAAGATCAATAAGGAAACAGAGGACATGAACAACATTATAGACCAAATGTACTGAACAGACATTTACAGGACATTCCATTCAACAACAGTAGAATGCACAGTCTTTTCAAGTACACACATAATTTCCTCCAGAATAGATCATATGTTAGGTCACAAAACAACTCTTAAAAAATTTTCGTTGTAAAGGTCTTTCATGTCTCTGGTTAGAAAGATGCCAAGGTATTTCATTTTTTTTATGCCTATTATAAATGGGAGTGTGCTTTTTATTTGGGTTTCTTTTTGTTTATTGTTGGTGTATAAAAATGAGACTGTCTTTTGCACATTTATTTTATACCCTGAGACTTTGCCAAAGTCCTTTATCAGTGCAAGGAGGTTTTTGACAGATTCTCTTGGGTTTTCGAGGTATAGAATTATGTCGTCTGCAAAGAGGGATAACTTGACTTTCTCTTTTCCTATTGGGATACCCCTAATCTTCTTCTCTTGTCTGATTGCTCTAGGTAGGACTTCCAAAACAATGTTGAAAAGGAGGGTGGGGTGAGAGTGGACATCCTTGTCTTGTTCAGGTTTTCAGGCGAAATGGCTCCAATTTCTGTCTGTCTAGCAGTATGTTGCCTGTAGGTTTCTCATAGATGACTACAAAACACTGTTCAAAGAAATTAAAGATAAAACAAACAAATGGAAAACAATTCCATGCTCATGGATTGGAAGAATCAACATTGTTAAGATATCCATTCTACCCAAGGCAATCTACAGATTTAACACAATACACATTAAATTACCAGCAGCATTCTTTCCAGACCTGGAAATGACTATACAGGATTTCATATGGAAACATAAACAACCACAAGTAGCCAAAACAATTCTCAGCAAAACAAAACAAAACAACAACCAAAAAAAACCCAAAGTGGGAGGTATTACACTTCCAGACTTTAAACGTTATTTATTTATTTATTTATTTATTTATTTATTTATTGAGTTGGAGTCTCATTCCGTCGCTCAGGCTGGAGTGCAGTGGCACACTCACAGCAACCCCAGCATCGACCTGCTGGGTTTCGGCGATCCTTCCACTTCAACCTTCCGAGTAGCCAGAACTACAGGTGTGCACTACCATGCCCGGCTAATTTTCTGATTTATTGTCGCGACATGGTCTTGCTAAGTTGCCAGGGCTGGTCTTGAACCCACGGGCTCAGGCAATCCACTCACCTTGGCCTCCCAAAGTGCTGGGATTACAGACTGAGTGAGCCACTGAGCCCGGCTTTAAACTTTATTATAAAGCTACAATAATCAAAACAGCCTGGTATTGGTACAAGAACAGCCGTATAGACCAATGGAATAGGATAGAGATTCCAGAAGCAAAACCTCAGTTTCTCAACCATCTCATCTTCAACAAAGCCTCCACCACCAACCACTGGGGAGAGGAGACCCTATTCAGTAAATGGTGCTGGGAAAACCGACTGACCACATGCAGAAGAATAAAACAAGACGTCTACCTATCACCATACACAAAAATCAACTCTAAATGGACCAAAGAATTAAATGTTAAACCTCAAACTATAAGAACTTTAGAAAATGCAGGAGACACCCTTATGGAAATTGGAACTGGCAACCAATCAAAACCTCAAATGCCCATGCCGTAAGAGATAAGAAAAACAAGTGGGACCTCATCAAACTGACAAGCTTCTGCAAAGCCAAAGAAACCATCAAGAGAGCAGGAGGACAGCCCATAGTCTGGGAAGAAATATTTGCCAAACATATATCTGACAAAGGCCTAACATCTAGAATCTACAAGGAACTCAAACGAGCTGAAAAGAAAAAAACACACAGTCCCATTATAAAGTGGGCAAAAGATATGAATAGACACTTCTCAAAAATACCAGCAGCCAACAGATACATGAAAAAATACTCAGCCTCATTAGTCAACAAAGAAATGCAAATTAAAGCCACACTGAGATATCACCTAACTGCAGTCAGAATGGCCATCATCAATAACTCAAAAAACAACAGACGCTGGAGAGGATGTGGGGAAAAGGGAACATTTCTACACTGTTGGTGGGAGTGTAAACTAATACAACCTCTGAGGAAAAAAATTTGGCAATTCCTAAAAGATCTAAATATCAACCTTTCATATGACCCTGCAATCCCCCTTCTAGGAATATACCTGGAGGAATTCAAATCACTCTATGAAAAAGACACCTGCACATGCATGTTTATTGCAGCTTTGTTCATAATAGCAAAAACATGGAACCATCCATGCTGCCCATCGAAAAAGAGCTGGATAATAAAATGTGATACATATACATGATGGATTATTACGTAGCCACAAAGAAGGACAAAATTATGAACTTCACAGAAAATTGAATGGACTTGGACTCATAATACTGAGTGGTCTATCACAGAAACAAAGAACTGAGTACCACATGTTCGCACTCATAAGCAGACCTTGAACCTTGAACAGTTATCCTAATACTATAAGAAAAGGATTGGCAGCCGGGTTTGGTGGCTCAGCCTGTAATCCCGCACCTTTGGGAGGCTGAGGTGAGTGGATTGCCTGAGCCTGCGGGTTCGAGACCCGCCTGGGCAGAGAGACCTCATCTCTACAATAAATCAAAAAATCAGCCGGCCGTGGCAGCGCGCGCCTGTAATTCCGGCTACTCAGAAGGCTGAGGCAGAAGGATTGTCAGAGCCCAGCAGGTCGAGGCTGCGGTGGCTGGGAGCGGCCACTGCACTCCAGTCTGGGTGACAGAGTGAGACTCCAAATCAAAAAAAAAAAAATGAAAAGGATTGGCAGCAGTGGGAAACTGTGGGGGGCGGAGGGGTGGGGGGGACTGGCAGTAGTAGGAAACTGCCAGGTGGGGAGCACACCTCGTTAACAAGGGTACCTGCGTAATGAACATTTGTACACCTAACCCTGAATTCTACCCCATATTTTTAAAAGAAAAAATAAAGAAGCTGAAATACCAAGTATCTTTCTAACCACAGTTGTATAACTGCGGTTAGAAAAATTGAAAAATTTACAAATATGGTGGAAATTAAGCAATACACTCTTAAATAATAATTAGATAAAAGAAGAACCTCAAAAGGAAATTAGAAAATATCTAGGCTGGGTGCGGTGACAGCCTGTAATCCCAGCATTTTGGGAGACTGATGCAAGAGGATTGCCTGAGCCCGGGTGCTTGAGACCAGCCTGAGCAACTTGGTGAGACCTCGTCTCTACAATAAATCAGAAAATCTAGCCAGGCGTAGTGGCATGCATCTGCAATTCCAGCTACTTGGAAGGCTGAGGTAGAAGCATCACCTAGGCCCAGCAGGTTGAGGCTGCAGTGGCTGTGAGCATGCCTCTGCACTCCAGCATGGGTGACAAGGGTGAGACTCCAACTCAAAAAAAAAAAAAAAAGAGAGAGAGAAAAGGAAAATATCTTGAGACAAATGGAAACAAAAATGCAATGTACCAAAACATATGAGATATAGCAAAAGCAGTGCTAAGAGGGAAATTTAAATGTGATAAATGACTACTTTAAAATAGAAGAAAAATCTCATATATACAACCTATCATTATACTTCAAGGAGCTAGGGGGAAAAAGTCCAAATAAAGCTCAAATAAAATAATTTATATATGCTAAAAAAAAAACAACCTAAAAACCAAGCCCAAAGTTACCAGAAAGAAAAAATCCCAGCAAAAATTAGGATAGAGTTAAAAAAAATACAGAATAAAAAAGAAGTTTAAAAAAATCAACAAACTAAGAGGTGGATTTTGAAAAGATAAACAAAACTGACCAACCCTTAGCTAGGCCAATTAAGAAAAAAGAAAGAATACTCAAATAGATTTGAAAAGAAAGAAGAGATATTACAATTTAGACCACAAATTTTTTTTAAAAGATCATAAGAGACTATTATGAACAATAAGACACAAACAAACTGAATAACCTGGAGGAAATAGGTAAATTCCTGGAAACATACACCCTAACAAGATTAAATCATGAAGATCATAAAGACATAAAAATGTCTGAACACACATATAACAAGTATGAAAATTGAATGAATAATCAAAAACCTCTCAACCAGGACCAGATGACTGGTAAATTCTACCAAACATTTAAAGACGTATTAATGCCAATCCTTCTTAAATTCCTCCCCAAAAATAGAATGGGGAAAAACACTTTCAAACTTATTTCATGAGGCTAGCATTACCCTGATACCAAAGCCAGACAAAGACACCACAGGAAAACTGTAGGCCAATATCTCTCATAAATAGAGATACAAAAATTCTTAACAAAATACTAGCAAATCAAATCCAGCAGTATTTTTAAAAGATCATACACCATGACCAAGTGGGATTCATTCCTGGGATGAAAGGATAGTTTAACATGCAAAAATCAATTAATGTGATATACCACATGAACAGAGTAAAAATTACATGATTTACCTCAATAAATGCCAAAAGATCATTTGATAAAATTAACACCCTTTCATGATTTTTTTTCATGATTTTTTTTCATGTAAAAAATTTCTTAACAAACTAGTAATAGAAGAAAAGTATCTCAACACACTTAACATAATAACATAATAAAGGCCATATATGAAAAGCTCACAAATAATATCATACTTAATGCTGAAAGCTAAAATCTTTTCCTCTAAAACCAAGAACAAAACAGGGATGCCTGCTTTTACCACTTCTTTTCAACATGGTTCTGGAAGTCTTAGTCATAGAAATTAGACAAGAAAAAAGAAATAAAAGGCATCCAAATTGGAAAGGAAGAAGTAAAATTGTTCCTGCTTGCAGGCAACGTGATCTTATACACAGAAAACCCCAAAGATTCCATAAATACAAATTGTTAGAATTAATAAACTTATTAAGTAAGTTTGCAGAATACAAAATAACGTACAAAAATCAGTTGCGCTTTTATATTCCAGCAGCAAACTATCTGAAATGAAAATTAGAAGAATAATCTCATTTACAATTAGCACCAAAAAGAAAAGAAATACTTATGAATAAATTTACCTAAGGAACTGAAAGACTTGTATAATGAAAATTACAAAACATTGATGAAAGAAATTAAAGAAAACACAAGTAAAATACATCCTGTGTTTATGGTTTGAAAAACTTAATATTGTTAAAATGTCCATATTGTTCAAAGTGATCTACAGATTCAATGAAGTCCTTGTCAAAATCCCAATGGCATTTTTACAAAAATATTTTATAAATTTTATAACTCATATGAAACTACAAAAGACCACAAATAGCCAACTCAGTCTTGAGAAAGATCAAAGGAGGCATCATACTTTCTGATTTAAAAATATATTACAAATCTCCTATAATCAAAATAGTATGGTACTGGCACAAAGACAAACATATAGACCAATGGAACAGAATAGGGAGCCTAGAAATAAGTCTATGTGTAAATAATCAACTGATTTTCTAGAAGAGTGTCAAAGAATACACAATGGGAAAAGAATAGTCTCTTCAATGAACAGAGTTTTGAAAACTGAATGTCCACCTGCAAAAGAATGAAATTGGTTTCTAATCTTACGCCATACACAAAAATCTACTCAGCATAGACTAAGATGTAAATGTGAGACCTAAAACTGTAAAACTACTAGAAAAAAAAATAGGAGAAAAGTTTCATGATATTGGCGTTGGCAATGATTTCGTGGAAATGACAACAAAGCATAGGCAACAAAAGCAAAAATAAACTACTAGAAATACATCAAACTATAGAGTTTGTGCACAACAAAACAAACAACAGAGTGAAAAGGCAACCAATAGATAGAAAGATAATATTTGCAAACCCTATGTCTGTTAGGGGTTTATCTCAAAATATATAAGGAATGCCTATAACTCAATGGCAAAAAATAGAATACTCTTATTTTTAAAATGGGCTAAGGACTTGAATAGAATGCATACAAATGACCAAGAGGTATATGAAAAAATGCTCAAGGTCTCAAGTCATCAGAAAAATGCACATCAAAACCACAATGCGATATCATCTCACACTAGTCAGAATGGCTGTTGAAAGAAAGAAGGAAGGGAGGGAGGGAGGAAGGGAAAGAAGGCCAGATATAGTGTCTCATGCTTGTATTCTCTGCACTTTCAGAGGCCGAGGCAGAAAGATTGCTTGAACCCAAGAGTTCGAGACCAACTGGGCAACAAAGCAAGACCTCTTCTCTACCAAAAAAAAAAAAATTAATCAGATATGGTGGTCTGCACCTGTAGTCCCAGCTACTTAGGAAGCTGAGGTGGAAAGATTGCCTGAGCCCAGCCAAGAAGTTGAGACTGCCATGTGCCATGATGGCACCTCTGCACTCCATTCTGGGCAACAGAGCGAGACACCAAAGACACTGATTCAAAAAAAAAAAAAAAAAAAAAAAAAAATATATATATATATATATATATATATATATGAAATGAAAAAGAAAGAAAGAGGAAAAGGAAACAAGTGCTTGAGAAATTGAAACTCATGCACACTGTTGGTGGGAATGTATGATGCAGCCCCTGTAGAAAACAATATGGAGATTCCTCAAAACATTAAAAAATTAGCCAGGCTCAGTGGCTCAGCCTGTAAGCCCAGAACTTTGGGAGGCCAAGGCAAGTGGACTGTCTGAGCCCACGGGTTCGCGACCAGCCCCAGCAACTTGGGGAGACCTCATCTCTACACTAAATCAAAAACTTAGCCAGGCTTGGCAGCATGCCCCTGTGGTTCTGCTACTTGGAAGACTGAGGTGGAAGGATCTCCGGAACCCAGCAGGTCAACACTGGGGTGGCCATGAGTGTGCCACTGCACTCCAGCCTGGGCAACAGAGTGAGACTCCAACTAAAAAAAAAAAAAAAAAACATTTACAAATTGAAGTATTATATCCAGTAATTCCACTTCTTGAATCTTAAAGGGATATGCTTTATTATAGCCAAACACCAGAGACAAACAGTTCCATATTCACTGCAGCACTATCCACAATAGCTAACATATGGAAATAACCTTAATGTTCACTGACGGATAAATGGATAATGTGTTATATACATAGAATGGTGTGCTCTTCAGCCTTAAAAAAAGAAGGAAATTCTACAACATGTGATAACATCAATGAGCCTTGAAGACATTATGTTAATTGAAATAACTCAGTCACAGAAAGACAAATACTGCATAATTCCACTTATATGAGGTATCTAAAATAGTCAAATTCATAGAATCAAAGAGTGGAATGGTAGTTGTTAGGGGCTGGGAATAGGGAGAAATGGTGCCTTATGAGTCAATAGGCATGCTTCAGTTAAGCAAAATGAATAGGCTCTAGAGATCTGTGGTACAATATTGTATCTACAAACAATAATGTATTGTATGATTTAAAATTTGTTCAGGCTGGGCTCTAACTCTTAGGCTCAAAAGGACGCTGACTTAAATTTTTGTTGTTGTTCAGAGGGTATATCTCATGTTGTATTTTTTTTAACCACAATAAAGTAAAAATTTTTTAAAGGTTTAATCAAACCAAACAAAAAATTTTAAAAGGGAAATGCACAAGACTAATAATAGCCAAAAAAATTTACTTTCTTTCTTTCTTTTTTTTTTTTTATGGTCTTATGAAAGTTGAACCAGCCCTGCATCCCAGGGATGAGGCCTACTTTGTCATGGTGGATAATTTTTGAGATGTGTTGTTGAATCTGATTTGCTAGGATCTTGTTGAGAATTTTAGCATCTATGTTCTTCAAGGATATTGGCCTGTAGTTCTCTTTCTTTGTTGGATCTTTACCTGGTTTGGGTACCAATGTGAAGTTAGCTTCATAAAATGATTTGAGGGGAGTTCCATTTTTCTCAATCACCTGGAATAGTTTCAGTAGGATTGGTATCAGTTCCTCCTTGTATGTTTTGTAGAATTCGCTGGAAAGCCATCTGAACCATGGCTTTTTTTGTAGGTAGTTTTTAAATGACACAGTCATTATTATTGTTATTGATCTATTTAGGGTTTCAATTTCTTCTTGTTTCAACCTGGGGAGGCTGTGTGATGTCAGAAAGTCTAAACAAAGAAATAGAAGCTACAAAGAAGCTGGGCTCGGTGGCTCAGCCTGTAATCCCACGCCTTTGGGAGGCTGAGGTGAGTGAATTGCCTGAGCTCTCGGGTTCGAGACCCACCTGGGCAGTGAGACCTCATCTCTACAATAAATCAAAAAATCAGCCGGGCATGGTAGCGCATGTCTGTAATTCTGGCTACTTGGAAGGCTGAGGTGGAAGGATCGCCGGAGCCCAGCAGGTCGAGGCTGCGGTGGCTGGGAGCGGCCACTGCACTCCAGTCTGGGTGACAGAGTGAGACTCCAACTAAAAAAAAAAAAAAAAAAAGAAGATACAAAGAAAAATTGAAAAGTTTAGAAGTAAAAAATATAATAGCCATAAAAGATAGAATAGAAAAGTGAGACCTCATCAAATGCATAAGCTTCTGCAAAGAAGCTTAGCTGCAAAGAAACCATCAAGAGAGCAGGGAGATAGCCCACAAACTGGGAAAAAATATTTGCCAACTGTATATCTGGCAAGTCCTAACATCTAGGATCTATGAGGAACTTAAACATGCCAAAAAGAAAAAAACAAACAGCCCCATTACAAAGTGGGCAAAAAGAAGACATATGAGCAGGCAGCAGATACATGAAAAAATGCTCAGCCTTAGTAGTCATCAAAGAAATGCAAATTAAAACCACACTGAGGTACCACCTAACTCCAGTCAGGATGGCCATTATCAATAACTCAAAAAACAACAGATGCTGGAGAAAATGCAGGGAAAGGGGAACACTTCTACACTGTTGCTAGGAGTGTAAACTAGGACAACCTCTGTGGAAAACAGTTTGGCAATTCCTAAAAGATATAAAGATCAACCTTCCATACAACCCCGCAATCCCCCTACTGGGAATATACCCTGAGAAACTCAAATCACTCTCTGAAAAAGATACCTGCACACTCATGTTTGTTGTAACATTATTCACAATAGCAAAACCATGGAACCAACTGTGCTGCCCATCAAAAGAGGATGGGATTTTTTTTAAAAAGTGGTACACATATATGATGGAATAATACACAGCCTAAAGAAGGTCAAAATTATGAACTTCGCAGCAACTTGGGTGGACTTAGAGTCTATAATACCGAGTATTATAAACTTGCAGTATCCATAGTCCTACATGAGGTATATAGGACAATAAGATAATTTTGATATACTTCTTTTAAAAATTTTTTTATTTTTTTTTAAGTTGTGGGGTACAAATCAGGATTACATACATAAGTGGTTTAGAAACAGGTGAAGTTTTGGGCCTCCCATCACAGAAACAAATAACTGAATACCAGATGTTCTCACTCATACACAGACCTTGAACAATTACCATAGTACTATAAGAAGGGAATTGGCAGTAGTGGAAAACTGCCAGAAGAGGAGAGGGCAGGATTGGCAGTTGTGGGCAACTGCTGGGGAGGGGGAGGCATATCTCATCCACAAGGGTACCTGCATAATGAACATTTGTATACCTAACACTGAATTGTACCCCACATCTTTAAAATTAAAAATTAAAAAAAGGAAATTATCCAATCTGAACACAGAGATAAAACAGTTAAAAAAAAAAAAAAAAAGAATTTCAAGGATCTGTGGGAACATAACAAAAGTTCTAACACCCATGTCATTGGAGACTCAGAGAAGGCATACAGGCTGAAAAAGTACCCAAAGAAATAGCAGTTGAAACTTCCCAAATGTGGCAAAAAACTTAAACCTACAGAATCAAGAGGCTGAATGAACCCAAACAAGATAAACCCACAAACATCCACACTAAAACATTGTAGAGTCAATCTTCTAAAAACTAGAAAGAAAACAAAAACAAAACTTGCAGTATCTGTAGTCCTACATGAGGTATATAGGACAATAAGATAATTTTGATATACTTTAAAAAATTTTTTTATTTTGTTTTAAGTTGTGGAGTACAAGTCAGGATTGCATACATAAGTGGTTTAGAAGCAGTTGAAGTTTAGGCCACCCATTGGACCTCACTTCACCTGGATTAGGATCAGGCACCCTTATTATGCTATGTGCCATCCTTCTCCCCTGGCAGTGTCCTGCTGCTACCAATTCCTTTTTTGTAGTATTGTGATAGGTGTTCAGGGTCCACTTATTAGTGAGAACATGTGATACTTGCTTATTTGTTTTTGTGATAGATCACTGAGTATGATAGACTCCAAATCCATCCAAGTCGCTGTGAAGTCCATAATCTTGCCCTTCTTTATGACTGTGTAATATTCCATCATATATATATACCATATTTTTAAAATTCAGTCCAGTTTCGATGGGCAGCATGGCTGGTTCCATGTTTTTGCTATTGTAAATAGTGCTGCAATAAATATGCATGCACAGGTACCTTTTTGTAGAATAATCTTAGTTCCTCCAGATATATTCCCAGAAGGGAGATTACTGGGTCATATAGAAGGTCAATTTCTAGTTCTTCTCAAAATCAGCACACTGTTTTCCATAGAGACTGAATTAGTTTGCATTCCCACCAACAGTGTACAAGTGTTCCCTTTTTTCTGAATCCTCACCAGCATCTGTTTTTTTCATATTATTAATGATGGTCATTCTGACTGGAGTTAGGTGAAATCTCAATGTGGTTTTGATTTGCATTTCTCTAATGATTAGTGAGGCTGAGCATTTTTTCATGTGTCTGTTAGCTGCTCATATGTCTTCTTTTGAGAAGTGTCTATTCATGTCTTTTGCCCTTTTTATTTTTTTAAAGATGTGGGGTATAATTCAGGGTTAGGTATACAGATGTTCATTATGCAGGTACCCTTCTTGATGAGATGCGACCCTCCCTCTCCTGGCAGTTTCCCTCAACTGCCAATCCCACCCCTCCCTACCACCCAGCAGTTTCCCACTACTGTCAATCCCTTTCTTAGAGTATTATGATAATTGTTCAAGGTCTGCTTATGAGTGAGAACATGGTACTCTGTTCTTTGTTTCTGTATAGATCACTGAGTATGATAGACTCTAAATCCATCCAAGTTGCTACGAAGTCCATATGTTTGTCCTTCTTTATGGTTGCATAATATTCCACCGTGTATATGTACCACATTTTTTTAATCCAGTCCAGCTTCAGTGGGTAACATGGTTGGTTTCATGTTTTTGCTATTGTGAATAGAGCTGCAACAAACATGCATGTGCAGGTATCTTTTTGGTAGAATGATTTGAGTTCCTCGGGGTATATTTCCAATACTGGGATTGCTGGGTCATATGGAAGGTCAATTTCTAGTTCTTTCAGAAATCACCACACTATCTTCCAAAGAGGCTGCACTAATTTGCATTCCCACCAATAGTGTAGAAGCGTTCCTTTTCCTCCATATCCTCACCAGTATCTGTTGTTTGTTTTATTAATGATGGCCACTCTTACTAGGGTTAGGTGGTATCTCAGTGTGGTTTTGATTTGCATATCTCTGATGATGAGTGAGACTGAACACTTTTTCATGTGTCTGTTGGCTGTTCGTATATCTTCTTTTGAGAAGTGTCTATTCAAGCCTTTTGCTCACTTTTGAATCGGGCTGTTTGTTTTTTCTTTTTGGTGCGTTTGAGCTCTTGTAGATCCTAGATGTTAGGCCTTTGTCACATGTACAGTTGGCAAATATTTTTCCCATTCTTTGAGCTGTCTCCCTGCTCTCTTGATGGTTTATTTTGATTTGCAGAAGCTCGTTAGTTTGGTGAGGTCCCACTTGTCTATCTTATTTCTTATGGTATGGGCACTTAGGGTTTTAATTAGGAATTGGTTGCCAGTTCCAATTTCCATAAGGTTGTCTCCTGCATTTTCTAAGATTCTTATAGTTTGAAGTTTTATGTTTAGGTCTTTGATTCATTTAGAGTTAATTTTTGTGTATGGTGATAGGTAGGGGTCCTGTTTCAATCTTCTTCTTTTGCCCATTTTTTACTGGGGCTGTTTGTTTTTTTCCTTTCTACATTTTTGAGTTCCTTGTAGATCCTGGATGTTAAGCCTTTGTCAGATAAACAGTTGGCAAATATTTTTTCCCATTCTGTGGGCTGTCTCCCCATTCTCTTGTTGGTTTCTTTGCTTTGCAGAAGCTTTTCAGTTTGCTGAGGTCCCACTTGTCTATCTTATCTCTTATGGCATGGGCTTTTAGGTGTTTTGATCAGGAATTGGTTACCTATTCAAATTTTCATAAGGGTGCCTCCTACATTTTCTAAGATTCTTATAGTTTGAGGTTTTACGTTTAGGCCTTTGATCCGTTTTGAGCTGATTTTTGTGTATGGTGATAGGTAGGAGTACTGTTTCATTTTTCTGCGTGTGGTCAGTCAGTTTTTCCACCACCATTCACTGAATAGGTTCTCCTCTCCCCAGTGGTTGGTGGTGGAAACTTTGTTAAAGATGAGTTGGTTGAGAAGTTGAGGTTTTGCTCCTGGAATCTCTCTCCTGTTCCATTGGGCTATATGCCAGTTCTTGTACCAATCCCGGGCCGTTTTGATTATTGTAAACTTACAATAAAGTTTAAAGTCTGGGAGTGTGATACCTCCCACTTTGTTTCTTTTGCTGAGGATTATTTTGGCTATTTGTGGCCATTTTTGTTTTCATATGAATTTCTGCATTGTTGTTTCCAGGTCTGAGCAGAATGCTGCTGGTAATTTAGTGGATATTGTGTTGAATCTGTAGATTGCCTTGGGTACGATGGACATCTTAATGTTGATTTTTCCAATCTGTGAGCATTTTTCCGATTGTTTGTGTCTTCTTGGATTTCTTTGAGCACTGTTTTGTAGTTTTCATTGTAAAGGTCTTTCACTTCTCTGTTTAGGAAGATGCCAAGGTATTTCTTTTTCTTTTTGTTTGTCTTTTTTTGTGTGTGGCTATAGTGAATGGGATTGTACTTTTTATTTAGTTCTCTTCCTGTTTGTTGTTGGTATATAAAAATGCAACTATCTTTCGCATGTTGATTTTATAACCTAAGACTTTGCCAAAGTCCTTTATTAGTGCAAAGAAGTTTTTGACAGATTTTGGTTTTCTAGGTATAGGATCATATTGCCCGCAAAGAAGGATAGCTTAACTTCCTCTTTTCCTATTTGGATACCTTGATATCCTTCTCTTATCTGATGGCTCCAGCTATGACTTCCAACACTTATGGAACAGGAGGGGTGAGAATGGGCAGCCTTGTCTTGTTCCAGTTTTTAGGGGAAATGCTTCCAATTTCTGTCCATTTAGCAATATGTTGGCTGTGGGTTTATCACAGATCTTTTACTATTTTGACGTATGTCCCCTATACCAAAGTGTTCTAGGGTTTTTATCAAGAAAGGAGCTGTTAGGAATCGCCACACTGCTTTCCACAGAGGTTGCACTAGTTTGCACTCCCACCAACAGTGTAGAAGTGTTCCCTTTTCCCCACACCCTCTCAGCAATTGTTATTTTTTGAGTTATTGATAATGGCCATTCTGTCTGGAGTTAGGTGGTATCTCAGTGAGGTTTTGATTTGCATCTCCTTGAAGATTAGTGAGGTTGAATATTTCTTCATGTGTCTGTTGGCTGCTCTGATGTCTTCCTTTGAGAAGTATCTGTTCATATCTTTTGCCCACTTTATAATGGGTTGTTTGTTTTTTTCCTCTCAGCACGTTTGAGTTCTTTGTAGATCCAAGATGTTAAGCCTTTGTCGGATCTGGAGTTGGCAAATACTTTTTCCCAGTCTGTGGACTGTCTCCCTGCTCTCTTGATGGTTTCTTTGGCTTTGCAGAAGGTTGTCAGTTTAATGAGGTCCCACTTGTCTATCTTATCTCTTATGGCCTGTGGGTTTCGGGTTTTGTTCAGGAATTGGATGCCAGTACCAATTTCCATAAGGGTATGTCCTGCATTTCCTAAAAGCTCTAAATATTGACCTCCCATATGACCCTGCAATCTTCCTACTGGGAATATAACCTGAAGAACTCAAATCACTCTATCAAAAAGATACCTGCACACGAATGTTTATCGCAGCATTGTTCACAATAGCAAGAACTTGGAACCAACCATGCTGTCCATCAAAAGAGGACTGGATTTTAAAAATGTGGTACATATACACGATGGAATACTACACAGTCATAAAAAAGAACAAAATCATGAATTTTGCAGCAACCTCGATGGAACTAGAGTCTATAATACTGAGTGATCTCTCACAGAAACAAAGATCTGAGTATTACATGTTCTCACTCATATAGTGGACCTTGAACATCTACCATAATACTATAAAAAAAGGACTGACAGTGGTGGGAAACTATGGAGGGGGTAGGGAGGGGAAGGGAGGTGGGACTAACGGTAGTCAATAACTGTCTGGGGATGGGGAGACACCATTAACAAGGGTGCCTGAACGATGCACATTTGTATACCTAACCTTTAACTGTACCCCACAATTTTATAATAAAAAATATGTTAAAAAAAAAAAGAATGGAGCTGGATTTTGTTGAAAACCTTTTCTGCATCTGATGACATAGTCTTGTGGTTCTTGCTTTTACATCTATTGATGTGTTTAATTACATTTATGATCTTGCGAATGTTGAATCAGCCCTGCATCCCAGGGATGAAGCCTACTTGGTCACGGTAGATAATTTTTTAGATATTTTGTTGGGTCTGATTTGCTAGAATCTTGTTGAGAATTTTTGCAACTCTCTTCATCAGGAACATTGGCCTACAGTTCTCTTTCTTTGTTGGGTCTTTGCCTGATTTAGGTATTATTGTGATGTTAGCTTTATAAAATGATTTGGGGAGAGTTTCGTCTTTCTTGATTGCCTGAAATACTTTCAAAAGGATTGGTATCAGCTCCTCCTTGTATGTGTTGTAGAATTCTGCTGGAAAGCCATCTGGTCCAAGGATTTTTTTTTTTTTTGGTAGGTAGTTTTCTTATGGTAGAGTCAATTTCCTGGCTTGTTATTGGTCTATTTGCGGTATCTATTTCTTCTTGTTTCAACTTTGTGAGGTTATGTGATGTCAGAAAGTCCTCTATTTCACTTAGGTTTTTAATTTGTTTCCATACAAGTATGTATAGTAATCTTTGATAATCTTTGATATATATATATATATATATTTTTTTTTTTTTTTTTTTTTTTTTGAGTTGGAGTCTCACTCTGTCACCCAGACTGGAGTGCAGTGGCTGCTCCCGGCCACCGCAGCCTCAAACTGCTGGGCTCCGGCGATCCTTCCGTCTCAGCCTTCCGAGTAGCCGGAATTACAAGCATGCGCTACCACCCCCAGCTGATTTTTTGATTTATTGTAGAGATGAGGTCTCGCTGCCCAGGTGGGTCTCGAACCCGCAGGCTCAGGCAATCCACTCACCTCAGCCTCCCAAAGGTGCGGGATTACAGGCTGAGCCACCGAGCCCGGCTATTCTTTTATATTTCTTCGGGGTTGGTTGTGACTTGATCTTTTGCATTTTTGATTGTGTTTGTTTGGGCTGTTTGTCTCTTTTTCTTGGCCGGTCTGGCTAGGGGTCCATCAATCTTGTTTATCTTTGCAAGGAACCAGTTTTTTTGTTTCACTGATTTTTTCCTATGATATTTTTGTCTTCCGTATCCTGTATTTGGGCTCTTACTTTGGTAATCTGGATTCTTCTGCTGAAGTTAGGGTTTTGGTGGTCTTGTCTTTCCATCTCCCTTAGGTGATCTGTTAGGCTGTTGACTTGTGAACTTTCTATTTTGTTGATGTGTGTTTATGGAGATATAAGTTCTCCTCTTTACTATTTTCATGGCATCCTAGAGGTTCTGGTAAGATGTACCTTTGTTTGAATTTTGATATACTTCTCACCCAAAAGGGAAAGTATGAAAGCATATGCTTTGGGAACCTTTACATAAATCTCTATATTCTCATTCCAAGCTTCTGATATAATTTCCAGGCATGGAACAGAGACTGAATCACTATCAATCATGACAAGTACAACTGTTCATCATAGCTGAGCATGTTTAAAAGCAGAGCTCTGTCTAGATGGGATAAATGCTCGGTTACTTCTAATAATCTGTACTCAGCAGGGTAGGAATCAAACTATGGAATAGAACTAAACCAATTGTATTGCATAACACAGCACATATGATAACACCTTCTGAAACAGACCTTCTTCCAGATAGCACTAGTTGGCACTGCACTTCAGGCTACAGTTAATTTTTACTATTAAAATATAAGCCAGACTAATTGGAAGGCTGAGGCGGAAGGATCGCCGGAGCCCAGCAGGTCGAGGCTGCGGTGGCCAGGAGCGGCCACTGCACTCCAGTCTGGGTGACAGAGTGAGACTTCAAATCAAAAAAAAAAAAAAAAAAAAAAAAAAAAAATATATATATATATATATACATACCAGAAAGTAGCCTTTTTAACAATAAAGTGGCATCAACATGGAATATATAAAGAAGTCAAAATTACCAACTGTTTAATGCTTATTGTGTAGGTGGGAACTGCTTTAAAGATAGCATTATAAGTACTGATTTTTTAAAATCCAGCTTTTAATATCATTAGCAACAGGCAGATAACTTAACAATCTGAAGAAAAATTCTTGTTCTGTTACCTGTTCTGACTTTACCAATATGAAGATGACTAAGCCTTTTCCCTTTATGTGACTTTGAGCTGGGGTTCCTTCAGCTCTGAGAAGATGCTTAATCATGATCTGTTTCCAAATCCTATCATTAATTCTGTAATTGTGCTGTGAGCAAAGTGGAGTTTCATGGAATTGTCTTGTTTTCTTTCTTTCTTTCTTTCTTTCTTTCTTTCTTTCTTTCTTTCTTTCTTTCTTTCTTACTTTCTTTCTTTCTTTCTTTTTCTTTTTTGCCCTTGACAATGTTTCTAGGTCTTACTTCATTTATCTGTAAAATATGGATCTGTCCATGACCTCTTATGCTTCATAGCTTGTGATGATAAGAGTAATATCATATATTTTCCATACAGCATTTATGCATGATAGTTATTGTCCTTATATCTTTTTAAAGTAGAGATTTTGTAATTTGTTCAAAGTAACACATTAACTCAATGGCAGAGCCAAAATATGAGCTAAGATTTCTTCCATTTCAGTTTTGCTTTCATCACAATGTTAATTTTAAGGACACCCTATGTAGAAACAGTAGAGAAAAATGAGGTAGCTTAGTGAACTTAAGTAACAATGATTTCTAGTGACAAAAAAAATTCTAGTGACAAAGAAATAGAAAGTCCTGCCAACTCTCCAACTTCACCTCATGCCATTCTCACTTCTCGCTTTCTCTACTCCAGCTTCCCTGGTCTCCTTTCTATACCTGAAGTAGATTACACTCTTTCTCACTTCTAGACTTTCACATAAACTTTTCCCTTGACTTGGGCCCCCTGTTTACCTCCTCAGTGCCCTCACCTCATTCTTCAGGTTTTCATTTACATGTTTCTACTTAATCAAAATAAGATCCATGTGTGATTAGGTCAAGTTTCACCCCAAAGCAAAACCCGAGGCAAAAGCTTTTGTGTTGAGTATATAGCAGGAGTGAGAGCAAGGGCTTAAAAGAGGAAGAAAGTTAAGTCAACACTAGGATGCATCTTTGAGTTCACCTCTGCTATGGACAATTAGTTGCTTGATCACCCAGGACCTTCTGGAAATCTTATGAAATGCATCCCAGAGCCTTTTGGCTATTACGCATTTGCTCCTGTAGGGCATTTGGTTGAAAGAGTTTTGTTTGTTAACTCAGTGCTGTATGAGGTTTAAAGTTCTCTAAATAACACTTTTGTTTTTGTTTTGTTTTTATTAATCAATATTTTTTATTTTGGTATTGTGGGGTACAGTTAAGGGCTAAGGTATGCAAATATGTTTCGTTCAGGCACACTTGTTGATAAGGGGTGTCTCCCCGTCTCCAGACAGATATTTACTACCATTAATCCCACCTCCTTTCCCCTCCCCCCCCCCACATAGTTTCCCTCCACTGTCAATCCTTTTCTTATAGTATTACGATAAATGTTAGCTCCACTATATATATATTGCAATCTTGAAGCCAAATGAGGCTGTTGGTCTCTGGGCACTGCATCTCCTTTGAGACCTTGATCCATAACTAAAGCTCTAGAAAATAGGTAGAACCAAGATCTGCAACTACCACAATCTTTACAATTACCATAGCCCCCTGTTGGTCAAACATTACACCCACCACATAATCCAATGCTTCATCTTCCATTTGTATTTTATTCCAGTCACCACAGGTAAGAGTCTTAGTGATCCTATCACATGCCACGGTTTATCAACACCTTACCTATTGCCATATTATTGATAAGTGATCTAGCTCCAAATTCCTAACCTGAGGGTCTGCTTTCTAGAGTGACACATGGTTTTGACACATGGTCTGATCCTGGGTTGACACCAAAGCAGAATATGAAATAAAGTCTTATACAGGCTGGGCTTGGTTGCTCAGCCTGTAATCCTAACACTTTGGGAGGCCAAGGCAAGTGTATTGCCTGAGCCCGCGGGTTCGTGGCCAGTCCAGGCAACTTGGCGAGACCTTGTCTCTACAATAAATAAAAAATTAGCTGGGCGTGGTAGTGCGCACCTGTAGTTCCGGCTACTTGGAAGGCTGAGGCGGAAGGATCGCCAGAGCCCACCAGGTTGACGCTGGGGTGGCAGTGAGCGTGCTACAACACTCCAACCTGGGCGAGGAAGACTCCGACTCAAGAAAAAAAAAAAGATTTATACAAGTAAGGAGCAGTAAAGTAATGATGAATGTTTAACAGTATGTTCTCCAGGAAATATGTATAAATGTATATACATATACAAAAGTTTATTGTAAATTTTACTGACATAAATTATGTATAGTGCACAATTCTCAAATTATAATAAAATGTACAATAAATTCCTTATAGCAAACTGATTTTCACAAAATGTTTTCATTGATTTTTGCTGAAGTCTTATATTTATAGTTAACTATGTTTGTAACTGACAAGAAAATACAATTGCAACATGAATGTTGGTTCATCTCCCTTGACAACTAAGATGAAAGTGAAATTAGGATGATGTGTGTTGACTTCACTCACTCATCAATGATGTGGGTTTGGGTTTTTTTTTTGCTGAATCAGATAATAGTTGAACATGTTATTTTTGTGCTATTCACAGGGTAACTACTACAAACATGATACCCTTCTAAGTTTAACCTATATTATTAACATTTTCTCTATTATTTTCTTAATTCTAGGCAATCAATGAAATAATCAATCAAATCCTAATATGTAGCATTTGCTATTTCTGTGGTGTAAATACTTCCACCATTGCTAATATCAAGCTATTAATGTGTTATGACTGAATGTGGACTTGGGAAGAGGTGTAACAATAGCTTCCTATTAAAAAGTATTTTCACCAAACAGATACAATAAATGTCAATAACCACAGAGAATAGATAATAGTAAAAGGGAATAAAATAATTAGGAAGTGATGAATCTTAAGTATTTATCACCTTTGTTTTTAATATAATTTACTTAATTATATATTAAGTAATTATATTAATTTAAGGTTATATAATACTATTTTAAATGATGCCTGTGTTTAACCACTAAATGGCAAAATTCTTAAAATTTAACAATCTGCCAGACAGATGAACTAGCTCCAGCACACCACTCTGGGGGAAGTGACTCATAAAATGAAGAGGAAACATCATAAGGATACATTATTGACTTGACCCCTGCTATGAATGACAGGGTGCTCAACACCATGGAGCTCTCGAGAAGCGTTTTGAAATGTGTCTCAAACTATTCTGCCAGCAGACTTCAGAAAGCAGGAAGTACTTATGTAGTGTGTTCCTCTTAGGGCGTTAACTCTTGGGTTGCATATATATAAGTGGATTTCCAAAGTCATGCCACAACATAAACTAGAGAAGCTCCAGGTTAGGAGCCTGGGTGCCAGCAGCATGAGGTAAGTCAGATTGCGCTTACCTGAGACTGGTCGAAGCCTGCACTGGATGTGGCTGACATAGCATCCCTGGAATAGGAAGAGAGGCCAAAGGGATTTGAAGTAGCAAGCAGGAATCTGATAAGCCCTCTTATACTGCCCACGGCATTTTTTTCATATTTGCCATAGCATTATCACAGTTTGTAGTTACATATTCTTTTATATCAGCATTTTATTTGTATATTCTTTCTTCTACTGGACTGTGAAATCTGTGCTGTCAGAACTATACCTCTTTCTTTCTGTTCCCAGTGCCTGGCACTTGCACCTTGCACATAAGAGGTAACAAGAGTCAATAACACCATGAATAAGAGATGACAGGCATTCTTCAATCATTCCCTAGTCTCCTCTTCTCTCCCACAACTAGGCTCTATCCTGATAAACAACAATAAAAAAGAAAGCATTTGTATGTGATAAACATTACTAAAATTGAGAGGAATGGGAGGATAGAGCCTTATCTTTTTTTCTCTCTCTATTTTCTGGGGACTCCTTCATCAGGTTTCTCTCATTAAATGGAAAGCAATTAATCTTTCCTCAGTTGGTACCTTTGCCTCTGTTCCACATCTAGAGCCCCTACCGTGTTCTGCCCAATAATAATAGTCAATTTATTTCCTGTCCCTCATTCTAGAAGCACAGAAATGTTCAATCCCCAAAAGGGACTGAAGTCCCCTTCTTTCCATTTTCTTTTCTCTCCCACAAGTCTCTGCGTGTAGCAATGAGTAGATATTATTTTCACACCAACATGAATTATGATGTTCCTCCACAAGGATAAAGCACTGATGGTTAGTTGGGGTTTTAATTGTCAAGTCTTCCCATCCTCATCACAAATACTGAATAAATATGTCAAGAGAACTTGACACATAGCAGAAACCAATAAATACCAATTCAGTTTAATTTTGTCAGTATTTCTCAAACTTCAGCCACTCCCATACAATTTTCATTTTTTTGACATTTATATGCCACCTGAATTATTATTTATTTCAGAGTGTTTTTTTCTTTTCTTGAGTTGGGGTCTCACTCTATTGCCCAGATTGGAGTGCAGTGATAAAATCATGGCTCACTGCAGCCTTGACTTCCTGAGCTCAGGAGCTCCTTCTGTTTCAGCTTCCCTGGTTGCTGGGACTACAGACATGCACCTCCAAGCCCGGCTTGTTTTTTATTTTTTGTAGAGATGAAGTCTTGCTTTGTTGCCTAGGCTGATCTCGAACTCCTGGGCTCAAGCAATTCTCTCTCCTAGGCCTCTCAAAGTGCTGGGATTATAGGTGTGAGGCTCAGTGGTCAGCCAGAGTTTTCTTTAAATTACTTTACTTTTTTACCTAAAAAGATTTATTTAAGTGGTAAAATGTATATTCTTACCACAAATAGAATGTTTTGAATCACCTTTTATACATAGAAAATAGCCATTAAACATATATACAGAACCAAAAACAATTTATTAATTCAATACTAGTTTGATAAATACTTGATAAATGTCTTGAGGGTGATGCCTGCTCTCACTTTGTTGTTGAAAAGTAGCAAGTATTAGAAAGGCTTTTGAAAATATGAACTTTGAAGAGATTTTTCTCCCTAACATAATCAGAAGGATTAAAATAGAATTAAAAAGAAAATGACTTCCTCGCCATGGTTGTCTGTGTCTTTCAAAGTTTTCTCTGTGTACTCCCTTGAACCATCTTTTGTATATCTCCTAGACTCTGGGAAGCACTGGCCTACATTCTTGCTGTCCATAGGGGTGGATATTTGAGAAGATTCTGATCAGTTTGTAAGTTGGTGTTCATTTGCAAGAGAGAATTCCAACTTAAAATTTTAATCTTCTGCTCCTTTTAATGAACTGATTGCTTGATTATCTCAGTTTCAGAGTTGAAGAGATCGAATGGTAAACCACGGGGAGTTCTGGAATAGAAGTGGGCGACGTCTGCATAAATGTAGGCTGCAAACGCTGGGCAGGCTTTCTATCTTCAGTTGTGGCATGATTCATGGGAGGAAAAGAAGTGAAATGACAGATTGAGATGTAGGGATTGGGCCTTACGTGTATTCTGCCCAATCTATGTTAAAGCCTTTAAAATGGCTACACATGGTCGTGGAAAAGTGTCGCAGAAGAACTGCTGGGAATGCAACCAAATTCTTCCCAAACCGTGACAGGCATACTTCTACAAATTGATTGAAGGTGGTAGACACGTACAAACTTATTTTTAATTATAATAGTTCTGCATCTATTTTAATAATTGCCTTTCTAATTATGGAACAGGCAAAATTTCTTTTTAAAATAAATGTATTTAGGTAAAAAGTTAAATCGGTTGAAAGAAAAACACCAAAACGATGAAATAGGCATAATGTACGAATGCCACTGGATCTGAGAGGTAGAACTCAACTGGCTGAAGCTGACAACATTAAATAGCAAATAAAAAACAATGGAAGTCAAAAGAGAGACTACAGAAGAAAGGAAAAACCTTTGTGTTTCGGTGCCTTTAGCATCACAATTTTTCTTCTTTTTGAACAAGGGGTTTTATAAATTATGTAACCTGCCCTATTTGCAGGAATGGGCTATAAACGTGGTCTTGACTAAATATAGAAAGACAGATTGGTTTCTCAAGATATCTTTTGGCCTAAATATTCCCCAGTTTTATATACCATACATAGACCTCATGGTTTCTTACAATATCTGCTAGGCTTGCCTTACTGAATAAAATGTTAGTGGTCTTCTCTGAGCATCTCTGCCTCAAGGTAAAGTTTACCAAGTTTACCACTTTCCCTCTGTGCTACTGCTGTGACCACCATTCAGTTTTACTGTTGTACTTAGCACAACATGTTATAATTAATCTGTTTATAGATATGTCTCCCCTTTTGGACTGTGAACTTCTTGAGGAAAGAGATTTAATTTACTTATGTTTATTACCCCAGAAACCTGGCTCAGTGTAGACATTATGTAAATGTTTGTTAATAAATCATCCAAATTACTTTTTACGTGTATGTAGAATAGATTTAGAAATGCCCCAAGGGTAGATTATTTTCCCCCTGAATTATCTATTCATTTGCTTCAGAAGAGCTCTGGACAGGTATAATACCAAAGGAAGTGTTGGAGTTGGGATGTATGTTCTGGTGTCTTTAGACTTTGGTTTTTCTCACTGTGGTGCTGTTTGCAATCAAAGAACAGAGAAAAAAAGTGGAAGCTTGTGGATCACAATTCTTCCCATTTGTGAGAGTTTTAACTATGACTTAGGGGCCCAAAAGTAAAGAAGAACCCAGTGACCAGAATCTTCATCTGCTTTCAAGATTGTACTGTATAAAAAACAGAGTCACTTAGTGACCCTTAAACCCCATGCAGCATAGAGTTGAGAGCCAAACCTACTTCAACCAAATGCCCTACGTTTGGGATAGATGCTTATTTATCAAAGATTTGTTAGTGACCAGGTGTGGTGGCTCATGCCTATAATCCCAGCATTTTGGGAGGCTGAGGCAGGAGAATTGCTTGAGCTCAGGAGTTCAAGACCAGCCTAGACAACATAGTGAGACCTCGTCTCTACAAAAAAAATAAATAAATTAGCTGGGTGTGGTGGTGTGCACCCGTCATTCCAGCTACTTGAGAGGCTGAGGTGGAAGGATGACCTCAGCCCAGGAGATTGAGGCTGCAGTGAGCCATGATCATGCCACTGCACCCCAGCCTGGGTGACAGAGTGAGACCTTGACTCAAAAAAAAGAAAGAAAGAAAAAAAGAAAGAAAGATTTGTTAGTTGCTAGAAACTTAGGTGAATTGAGTACATAGCATGACATACGTGAGAAATGCAAACAGCAATGAAGAGAAAGCCAACTCAGGGAAAACCCAGGGTCTGTTGAGAGCAGTCATGTGCCCTCATACTTTGAAGAGATTTTAGGACTTTCTGGTTGAGCAGATATTTGTTGAATGTCTTGTCACCATATAGGTGATATGCTTCCTGGATAGCATAAACTCATGGTAGCAGGAATAAGAGCTGATTGAGCTCTCAGTGAGAATGAAAGTGATGGGATGGGATTAGGAAGATAATCAAGTCTGCATCTAAAAGAAAATAAATAAAGTGAAGAGACTGAATTATTATCCAAGTCAGTCAGTTAAAAACTCAAATCAGGCCAGCCATAGTGGCTCACACCTGTAATTCCAGCACTATAGGAGGCTGTTACAATAGGGTTGTTTGAGCTCAGGAGTTTGCATCCAACCTTGGCAACACAGTGAGACCTCATCTCTTAAAAAAAAAAAAGATCGTTAAGCCTAGATTATTTTTTTAGACTTGGCATATAAAAGTTATAAATTCATTCCTCTATCTATGAATAAATGTATAAATCCTAACACTTTTAGAAAGCTCCGTTTGCTTCTTGTGTACCTATTTTCTTGAGGCACAAATTGTAACTTCTTCTTGGAATTCTGTAACCTCTGGAATATAGACAGTGGTTCTTACATCTCTCTCTCTTTCTTTTTCTAGCTCCCTTCTATCTATTTGTACCCTTAGCCTAAATATATTTAGATATATGCAATAAGTGTGTTCATTTTGTGAAATAATTGCATATATTCCTTTAGTAACAAAATATCTGCTTTTTGACCATCATAAAAAGTAACATCAACAGTCTTGATAAATAATAAAACACCCATCTCATCAACAAGAATTTTATTCTCAATGCTTCTTTCAAGGTAACAGCCTTGGGTGTACTAATAGGCTCAAGTCAAATAAAGCCAAGAAAGCTCCATCAATGTTGCAGATAATTATCCCCCTGGCAAAATACCAGGCCCCAAACCAGTATGTTGACTTGGCAGAACAGCCTATATTTTTCAAGTGCTCATTAACTGTAAATCTTTTTAAAAATTGCTTGCTTAGTGCATTTTAGCTCATAACTTGCAGGTATAGGCTTAAGAGCACAGCAAGAGAAATGGTGACCATCAATAAAGATAATACCTGGATCATCTTAATACCTAAGGTCTGTGTGTGTGTGTGTGTGTGTGTGTGTGTGTGTGTGTGTGTGTGTGTGTGTGTGTGAGAGAGAGAGAGAGAGAGAGAGAGAGAGAGAATCAACATTCCTTTGTTCACGAATACACAGCTACCTTCACAGCAGCAATGAGCAAGGAGAAAGAGCACCAGATTGATTCTCAGGAGGCATGGGCTCTTGTTCTACCTCTGCCATAAGATCCTAGTGACCCTATCGAGTCCTGCCAGTTCTCTGGGACACTGTTTAATGTATGTAAGAGCTTGAATAAAATGATGTTTGAGTTTCTGCTAGCACTAATATTCTAGCATCTGATTCTGGATTATATCCTTCTACCTTTCCCTGGTTCATCCTATTCCAAGAGGCGGTTTGACTTTCCATAAGGGAACTTTCTTCATCATTATTCCTCTTGCCTGTCCTTGCTCCCACATTCCAAAATGGATCTTTTAATTTCTTTTATATGCAGATTCTATAAATATTTTTTTTCTGAGTAAAGAAGCAAGTTGCTAAAGGCTTTCTTCTCTAATTCAGCCAGACTTAGTGAGGTATGATATACTCCTTAGGAGCCAGGATGTGGTGCCCTGTTTATTGTTTCATTTTCCTATTATTAAAGTTCTACATAGCCATGAGAGGAAATTCGAAAATTAAAGGAGAAATAGTGATGAAACAGTAAACAATAATCCCACAACCCAGACAACCACCTTCGACTTTTTGGTGACCATTCGTAGTAAATTGTTGCAGCAAGCACCCCCAATTTGTTCATACCTCTGACACCACATCCTCAGGTACTTCTTTCTCCCTTGACTCTAGGCTAGGCAAAGGTCTAAAAAGCAGAGACTTTAAAATGCTTATGATTGTTATTTTCCCCTCTTGCTGCTCTTGAAATATACTGCTACTAGGTACATAAGCCTCTGTCAGCCTACTGCATGAGAGATACATGCCCCAGTTGTCCCATCATGTCGGCCAACACTCGGCAAATCCCCAGAAGCAGAACGTCCGGTTGGGTGGCAGCTGAACACAGACCTGTGAGTGAACCCAGTTGAGACCAGAAGAAACAACAGCTAAGCCCAGCCCTGAGTGCAAACCCACTGAATCCTGAGAAAATAAATGGTATTGTCTAAATTACTAAGCGAAATACATGGTATTATTTAAACCACTAAGCTTTTATGCAGCAAAAGTTAACTGATACAATAATCCTGTTACCTTTTAACATGTAACAAAATTGAAATTATACTCTACATACTGTTCTTTTTTTCACAGTCAATGATTGATCAGTGTGTATACTAGTCTATAACCAGATTTTTTCGCATGAAATTTTCTCAGGTATTTAATATTATTTTTCTCCTCATTTTAAGTTTTACCAGGGTGAAGATTTATATCTATTTTGTTCAATGCTTTATTGACAGCACATAGAACACTATTCAAACCTGGTAAGGACTCAATAAATATATGTTGAGGGAATGATTATTTTTGATGTCTGAATAGTTGTATCATATGGATCTACCATCTCTGTACCAGTCTGAATTCTTGTTTCTCTAATAGATTTGGCATTTCAGCTACTCATTAGGACTAGAACTCAAGTGAGGTCTTCCACCACCTGAAAACTGTCAGGTGGTCCGACATATCAGCTAGGAGATAGAACTTTGCAAAGCAGTCTTCAAATTTTAGTTCAAATACTATCTCCTGTAGGACATATTTGTTTCTCATGACAATTTGTGTATTGAGTTACATAGATCTCTGTCATGGCACATCAAGTCACACAACATTTCATTTACAAGTCTGTCTCCTAAACTTCTGAGGATAAGGGTTCAGTGCCCAGAGTACCTGGGACATAATAAACACTCAACAAATGCCAGTAGGATAAATGAATAAATTGACCCATGCACTGCAAAAAAACCTCCTCTGACAGCAGCACATATATACTCTTTTGTTGTTGTATTTGTTGTTGTTTTAAGGAAAAAATTTTCATTAGAAACAATGCATATAACAGAGATTACAGTAATATTGTGATGAAGCACATTTACATCTAGATGAAAAAATCTTATTTAGGAAATACCACCAACGAGAAAATTTCTTAAATGGTTTCATTCCATTTGGATATTTTTTAAAGATATAAGGAAATAAAGAGAGTAGGAATGTAGGAAACAGAAATGGTATATATAGAGTACACAAGGGGACGCGGGCAAAAAAAAATGATTTTTTGGAGGGCGGGCCCGTTATAGTACAGGCTTTCCTCACCAAGTTAAGTGTTATAGGAACCCATCGGCATCAGTGTACCAGCTAGCGTTGTTGTGAGAGACTGTGTTTGGCTTTAGTGAATTTTCTTTGGAGATCATTTCAATGTGTTTGCCCATTATCAGCAACTCAAAAAATAACAGCTGCTGGAGAGGGTGTGGTGAAAAGGGAACACTTCTACACTGTTGGTGGGAGTGTAAACTAGTGCAACCTCTGTGGAAAGCAGTGTGGCAATTCCTAAAAGCTCTAAAAATTGACATTCCATATGATCCTACAATCCCCCTACTGGGAATATACCCTGAGGAACTCAAATCACTCTATAAAAAAGACACCTGCACACATATGTTTATCGCAGCGTTGTTCACAATAGCAAGAACCTGGAAACAACCATGCTGCCCATCAAAAGAGGACTGGATTTAAAAAATGTGGTACATATACACTATGGAATACTACGCAGCCATAAAAAAGAACAAAATCATGAATTTCGCAGCAACCTGGATGGAACTAGAGTCTATAATACTGAGTGACCTCTCACAGAAACAAAGATCCGAGTATCACACGTTCTCACTCATATAATGGACCTTGAACATCCAATGTAATACTATAAGAAAATGACTGACGGTACTGGGAAACTATGGGGGGGGGATGGGATTAACAGTTGCAAATATCTGTCTGGGGATGGGAAAACACCTCTTATCAACAGGGTGCCTGAATGAAACGTAATTGTACACCTAACCCTTAACTGTACCCCGCAAAACCATAATAAAAAATATTGATTAATTAAAAAAAAAATCAGTGTGTTTGCCCATTTCATGATGGGTAATTTATGAGCATACCTGCCCACAATGCACTGAGTATTGAGTTTTGACCAAAAATGTCATGACCCCTGTACCCCACACTCCCTATTCACCTGGTCTTGCCCCTAGTGACTCTTTTTCGTTTCCCTGGATGAAAAAAGTCCTCAGAGGGAAACATTTTGCTGATGTGGAAAGGGAAACAAACAAACAAACAAAAAACAGCGGAAGCAGTACAAGTCATCAAAATTGATGAGTTTGAAAACTGTTTTGAGCAGTGGAAAAAGTTTCTCAATAGGTGTACTGCACCAAACGTACAGTACTCTGATGGTGACTGAAGTTTAAACCTGTAAGAATAAATACACAATTTTTTATAAATAAATTCAAAATTTTGGGGGTTCCCTTTTGTATAACACTCTAGTTTACAAATTGTGACAGTCTATTATCTGACATGGAGCTGAGAGAGGCAATATCAGTTTACAAGTTGTTTTAAACATAATTAAAACATATAGATTAAAGCCTGAAGTTAAACACACGTCTGCCATTGATTAGAGTTTTGTTTGGGTTTCTCTGTTGAAAGAGAAATGCTATGCCTTTGTGAAAACTGTCATTCTGTAAAAGTACTACTCAAGAATAGGATTCTGCTAAGGAATGTTAAAACTTGCATTATTCATACACACATGCACATTATGTGTATTTATGCACATAATGTGTGTTATTCATACACACATACACATTATGTGTATTGCTATGACAAATTTTAAGTTTGTTATAGTAATCAGAGTAATGTGTAATTTCAACATATTACACTTTGATTGCTATAACAAACTTAAAAGACTTTGGTTTAGACATGCGGCCAGGCTTTGTTATAATAAGGATTTAAGCATAAACTCTAATTAATTAATGCAATGCAGTTCTTTCCTTTAAAGGATATTGGCTTACATCTGACTTCAGCCAAACATAATTCACATATATGAACATTTTAATGTAATCACCATATATAATCGTACTCCCAGCAACAATGCTGGTCATTCTGTAACTACCCAGAGAACGGGCATAACATCCCTTTTAACTCTCTCAGGCAATAGGAGCAGCGTTTATGAAAAGTCAGCTCTGGTAAGCCTTTGTCCCAGCTAGGGGTTTTAACTGTTCTAGAACAGTTTAGGGGAAGTGCTCTACCCACTCTTCATCCTAGATTCAGAAAAGCAGCTCAGATGGCGTCTGATTTATTTGTTTACACTTCCTTATAAGATTTCATTCCAACAAAGATAAAAACAGTTTTCATGTCCCAGCACTATTAAGGGAAAGGCTTTAGATTTAATCCCCTCCAACCTCCAACTCTCACCTGTGGCTACAGGCCCTCGCTGCAAACTGCATCTGGAACTCTGGATGTCCATTTTGCAAACAAGAACCCTTAACTCACAAGAATAAGCAGAGAGAGGGACTGGTTCAGAGCAGGTGGCAGGGAGGCCATGCAAAATCCCTTGTCAGTACTAAGAGTTGAAAAGCACCCCACAACAGGCACACACTGTTAGTTGCCCATCATATATCCAATAAAAACAATAAAGATTACAATTATATTGCCAGAAAACATATTTCTGTCAAAAAATAACCTAACTAGAAAATACCAACAAGGAGGAAAATTCTCCTCTTCTTCCTTGCTAACAAAACTCCTATTTCATTTAGGGTATCATTCTTCCCAGGCCCAGGCAATACAATGATGACTGGTCTATAACAATCATGATAATCCTATTTTCACCATTCTCTGCCTTTTAAAAAATAGATTTTATTTTTTAGAGCAGTTTTAGTTCACAGAAAACTGAGTAGAAGGTACAAAGAGTTCCCATATGCCCCTTGTACTGTACCCCCACACAATCTCCTGCACCATAGTGGCACATTCCTACAATTGATGAACTTACAATGATACATCATTATCACCCAAAGACCACAGCTTACATTAAGGTTCACTTTGATGTTGTAAATGCTAAAGGTTTAGACAAATGTACAGTGACATATATCTACCATTGTAGTATTGCATAGAGTATTTCATTGCCCTAAAAACTTTCTGTGCTCTGGCTATTTATCCCTCCTTCTCTACAACCCCTCACAGTCACTAACCTTTTTACTGTTTCCATTGCTTTGCCTCTTCCAGAATTTCATATAGTTGGTTGCATACAGTATGTGGCCTTTTCACTTAGTAATCTGCATCTAAGTTTTCTTCTTGTCTTTTCATGTCTTCACAGCTCATTTCTTTGTAACTTTGAATAATTCCATTGTCTGGATGTACCAGTTTATTTATCCATTAGCTACCAAAAAACACCTTGGTTGTTTCCAAGTTCTGGCAATTATGAGTAAAGCCACTATAAATATTTTTGTGTCAGTGTTTGTGTGGACAAAAGATTTCAATTTTATTTGGGTAAATACCAAGGAGTGCAATTGCTTGATTGAATGGTTTAGTTTTTTTAAAGAATTGATAAATTGTCTTCCAGAGTTACTATGCCATTTTGCATCCCCATCAGCAGTGAAGAAGAGTTCTTGTTGCTCCACATCCTTACCAGCACTTGGTGTTGTTTTGGATTTTGGCCATTTAAATAGGTCTGTAGAAATATCTCATTGTTTGAACTGCAATTCCCCTAAAAAAAGAAATACACTGTCCTTACCAGCACTTGGTGTTGTTTTGGATTTTGGCCATTTAAATAGGTGTGTAGAAATATCTCATTGTTTGAACTGCAATTCCCTTAATGACATAGGATGTTCATTTCTTCATATGCTTGTCTGCCATCTGTATATCTTCTTTGGTGAGGTGTCTGCTCAGGTCTTTTGCCCATTTAAAAAATCAGATTGTGCTGGGTTCGGTGGCTCAGTCTGTAATCCCTCGCCTTTGGGAGGCTGAGGTGAGTGGATTGCCTGAGCCCGCGGGTTCAAGACCTGCCTGGGCAGCGAGACCTCATCTCTACAATAAATCAAAAAATCAGCTGGGCATGGTAGTGCATGTCTGTAATATCTGGCTACTTGGAAGGCTGAGGTGGAAGGATCGCCAGAGCCCAGCAGGTCGAGGCTGTGGTGGCCGGGAGCAGCCACTGCACTCCAGTCTGGGCGACAGAGTGAGACTCCAACCAAAAAAAAAAAAAATCAGATTGTTCATTTTTATATTACTGAGCTTTAAGAGTTCCTTGTATGTCTTGGATAACATATACAAATTATGTTCCTCCTTTACCAGATACATCTTTTGCAAATATTTTCTCTCAGTCTGTATCTTCTCATTCTCTTGACAGTGTATTTCTTTTTTACTTTATTTTATTATATAGATGTGGGGCACAAGTCAGGATTAAGTGAGAAGTTTTTCATTTTAATGGTGTTCAGCTTATCAATTATTTCTTTCATGAATCATGACTTTACTGTTGCATCTAAAGAGTCATCTTCATACCCAAGGTTGTAGAGATTTTATCCTGTGTTATCTTCTAGGAATTTTCTAGTTTGTGCTATGTATTTAGGTCTGTGAGTTAATTTTTGAGTTAATTTTTGTGAAGGGTTTAAGGTCTGTATCTGGATTTTTTTGTACATAAATGTCCAGTTCCAGCACCATTTGTTGAAATGACTATCTATTCTCTATTGCATTGCCTTCCATACTTGGTCAAAAGCCTTGGCTATATTTATATAGAGCTATGTCTGGGCTTTCTATTTATCTATTTTTCTTTTCTTTCACCAATATCACACTGTCTTGATTGCTATAGCTGGATAGCAAATCTTAAAGTTGGGTAATGTCAGTCCTCTAACTGTTCTTCCTCCCCAATGTTATGTTGGCTATTCTGGGCCTTTTGCTTTTCCATATAAACTTTAGAACAAGTCTGTTAATATCCACAAAATAATTTGCCAGGATTTTGATTAGGAATACCTTCAATTTATAGATCAAGTTGGGAAGAACTGACATCTTAATAATATTAGTGTTGCTATCCATGAACATGAAATATTTCTCCATTTATTTAGTTCTTCTTTGATCTCTTTCATCAGAGTTTTATAATATTCCTCATAATAGATCTTGTACCATATTTTACTGGATTTAAAACGATTTCATTTCTTGTGGTGCTGGTGTAAATTGTGTTTTTAATGTCAAATTCTACTTGTTCGTTCCTGCTATGTAGGAAAGAAATTGACTTTTGTACATTAACTTTGTATTGTGCAACTTTTTAGTTCCAGGAGGTTTTTTGGTTGTTAATTCTCTTAGATTTTCTACATAGGTAGTCATATCATCTGCAAACAAAGACAGCATTAATCAATCCTTCTCTTCTGTATGTATACCTTTCATTTCCTTTCTCAGCTTATATTAACTGAGACCACCAGTACAATGTTGAAAGAGTGGTAAGAAGTTTTATCTTTGTCTTGTTCATGATTTTCACAGGAAAGCTTATAGTTTCTCACCATTAAGTATGGTGTTAGCTGTGGGTATTTTTGGTAGATGATATTCTTTAGCCATTGAAGAATTTCCTCTTCATCCTTAGTTTGCTGAGAGTTATCATGAATGCTCTGGTGCCTAAGCTTGGGTAAGACTGACTGAGGGTGGAAAGGATGATTGTTGAGTGGCAGGGATTCAACAGAGCATCTGGTTATGAGAGAATTTCCGAGTGAAACCAATTCTGATTAGGAAGATCAACACATGACCAAGGGCAAGACCTATATCCCAGAAAGAGGGTAGAAAGATATTCAAGGAGTGTGAAAATAAAGTGATGATGCAACATGATGTAGTACAAAGTAGAAGAGCTTAGGGACCAAAGAAATGGAAAATCAAGTCCCAGCTCTGCCACTTCTTAGCTATATAACTTGGTCCAATTATTCCACAGTAGTGAAATAGCCTCAGTTGCCTCTTTTGTAATATGGGAAGAAAAATTGTCTGTCTCATGAAGTCACTGAAAAGATGAAAACCAATAACATTTAAAACTCACAGTTACATCACATTTGTTCCATTTTTTCTATTCACATGCTCAAAGTCAAAGTAAGTTAGCAAAGAGATCAAGGTAACATTTGTTAGACTTTAACTGGAAAGAAGCTTAGGTGTTAATGAGTTATGCTGACAGAAGTTCTATGAATTATCTTTTAAAAAGTGTCTAACTAGAGTCACTCAACCTTAAATGGGCCAAGGCTAGGGAGCAAAAAAAAAAGATTTGCCAAACTCAATTGAATAAAGAAGCCAAAATATTAATAGTCCCAGGGAGCAATAAGGAATCAATGGTATCTTCTATGTACTATTTACAATCACAAACTGAATGTTCAAATACAGTAAATATTTATTGAATTGACAATATATAAAAGCACTAAGTCTTTATAGCTGTACCTATAACAATATTTATCTGACTTATAAAATCATTTTAGTATTTTTTTTTCTAGTTCCAAGTGGAGGAAACTTTTCTAACTTCTACCCAGGAGAAGATCTCAACTGAATTAAAGAACACCTTGAGAGTTTTGTACCAATTTGATATATTTCATCACAAGCAAAGTAAATTAAAATTACATTATTTTAGGAAGAAGCAAAATCCAAAGGAGATTTAAGCAGTTTAACTCATTAGAGAATGCAGATTATACTAATTGAAGTTGGTATTATGGGCACGCTTAGTGAAAAATTGCAACTATTTCCATCAAGTAGGAAAGATTTCCCATGACTAGATTTCCTTCTAAAGTTAGATTTATTCATTCCTTAATCCAATAAGAAATTAGTGAGACTCTTCCACGTGCCAAGCACAAAATTGAAAGTATCTGGAGTATTAAAAAAACCTACAAAACTACAATACTAGTAGCTATTCTTTCAGTACAGTGGGTTCCACCATGCATAAGACCTAACTGAGTAGCTTGTTAAAAATGCATACTTCCCTTTGGGAGGCTGAGGTGAGTGGATTGCCTGAGCCCGCGAGTTTGAGACCCACCTGGGCAACTTGGTGAGACTTCATCTCTACAATAAAATCAAAATGAGCTGGGCGTGGTAGCACGCACCAGTAGTTCCAGCTACTTGGAAGGCTGAGGTGGAAGGATCGCTACACTCCAGTCTGGGTGACATAGTGAGACTCCAACTCAAAAAAAAAAAATGCATACTTCTTGGGCTTACCATATAAATACTGAGGATGGGGCTAAGAATCAGCATTTTTATGAAACATTTCAGATGCATTTTCATAAAACACTTCAGTGCATTTACATAAAACATCAGATGATTCAAGTGCAGATGGACTGGAAATCACATTGCAAAACACATTATTCTATAGCTAGAACCTATAAACTTAAATTAGATTTAAAAAAAATTACTGCCTCTGAGCCAGGTGTGGTGGTTCATGCCTGTAATCCCAGCACTTTAGGAGGCGGAGGCAAGAGGATTGCCTGAGACCAGGGGTTTGAGACCAGCCTGGGAAACTTGGCAAGACTTTATCTCTACAAGAAATCAAAAAATTAGCTGGGTTTGGTAGTGTGTTCCTGTAGTTCCAGCTACTTGGAAGGCTGAAGCAGGATTGCCTGAGCACAGCAGATGGAGGCTGCTTTAACCGTGATTGTGCCACTGCACTCCAGCCTGGGCAACAGAGTGAGACTATGACACACACACAAAAAGGCATCTGGATAACATAAGCATGCTCAAGGTCACACAATATAATGTATTTGTCTGCTTTGCATTTAGGATGGTTAAGAAGTGACAGCAAGAGATGAGTTTAATCAGGAAAGACTTTGTAGAACAGTCATGTATAAGCTCCAAGATGAGTAGGAGCTGGACACTTGCTAAGAGATTGACAGGAGACAACAACATTTGGGAGGAGGAATTAGATAAGGTGATAAAGAAGGGAGACCAGTTAACATAATCCTGAACCCTGAAGAGTTAAACTCTGATTCCACAGACACCCCAAAAAACAACTGGCATGATTACAATGTGAGCTGAGATTTCTCATCCTACAGCCTCCACTTGGGATGTTCTGAAGTGAGAAGAGAGTCAAAGCAGGGAGCTGTAGCTATAATCCAGACCAAGGCAGGATAGCCTAGTACATGAGAAAACAAGAAAGAAAATTCAAATAAACAACAAAAGAGATATGAGTTAAGCAAAATTCCAAGATATGAACTTCGGTAAATGGGAGAAGAGTGATGCCAGTTGTCATATTAGGGAAGGTCATGGGGGAACTATTGATGTTGGGACCATGAGTGGCAACAGATCAAGAATACAGGACAACAGACCAGGACGAAGGATGCCAAGGCAGCAGCAGGAAATCAGAATATGCTGGTGTGGGGAGCAGATGGATCTGGGGTTTCCTTGGAAACTGTGATCATAGGTATCTAGGACTAGATTAATAAACAATCCCAAAGAGAACACAGACTAATTCCACAAGTAGGGCAAAGTAGTAATTAAGATCAAGCAGAAACCACAGGAACCAAGGGCAGTCAAAGTTTTTTTGCAGATAAAAATACAATTAGAAAGAGATTCTGATTTTGATGGTAATTCTGTCTTATCCTTGTATACTTGCTATTGGGAAAGAAGTAGTCCCAGACTCAAGAGCAGAAGCAGGAAGTGGCAGAGAGAAGAAAGTGGAGGATGAAGTGGGGCCAGGGACATACCCACATTTAGAGAGCAAGATGGAAGAAAGCAGCCTGGGAATGTGAAATAGGCTTCTCTGACCTGAGTTAAATTTCTTTCTTTTTTTTTTTTTTTTTTTGAGTTGGATTCTCACTCTGTCACCCAGGCTGGAGGGCAGTGGCACACTCATGGCCACCGCAGCCTTGATCTAAGGGTTCAGGCAATCCTTCTGCCTCAGCCTTCCAAGTAGCTGGAATCACAGGCATGCACCATCACACCCGGCTAATTTTTCTTGAGTTATTGTAGAGATGAGATCTTGTCAAGTTGCCCAGGCTGGTCTGAAACCCATGGGCACAGGCAATCCTCTCACATTGGCCTCCCAAAGTGCTGTCATTATAGGTGTGAGCCACCGCACCCCGCCAAGTTAAATTTCTTTAGTGTGCTAGTGGCCATGTCACTGACTTAGCAACTAAATGGCAACCAAAGGCAGGGGTGATGATGAAAAGTGAGAGGTAACCACTTCTTTTAAATATACCAGCTTGTCACATCAGAAGCATGGAAACACTGGGCTCTGAGTGGACGTTCTTCTTGAAGGCAGATTTCAACATTATGCATCGGTTTCTTTATCTGCAAAATAGGTATAATAATAACAATAATACCTAACTCATGGTGGTAATAAATGTTGAAGATATCATGTATAAATCATGTAGCTTCCTGCCTGGTCCACAGTTAGCACTCAAGGTAAATTATTTCTTATTATTATCATTATTAATCCTGGCCTGGTGTTTTCGTTAGGACCTAGGCAATCATAGACTACTACTTGAGGTCTTTTTGATATTTTTGTAAAAATTCTAGCCAGCTGTCAATTAAACTTTGAGATTATTTTCAATAAACAATGACAGAAACCAGGTAACATAGAGAGACCCCTGTCTGTACAAAATAATTTTTTTTAATGAGCTGATGTGGTAGAACCTGAATCCCACCTACTCAGGAGGCTGAGGCAGGAAGATCACTTGAGCCCTGTGGTTCAAGGATGTAGTAAGCTATGATAATGCCACTGCACTCCAGCCTAGGCAACAGAGCAAGAGTACCACCTCTAAAAACTACAAAAGTAAAAAAATTAAAAAGAAGACAAAAACAAAATAGTTGCAGAAGTCTTGTCACATCATGTCCTTTGAATGTGGGCCCTGCTCTTGAAGCATACAGTTTCTTAGCCTCTTGCCTAGGGGTGCTTAGTAGCTGACATTTTTATTGAGATCTTTTCATGTGCTGGGTGTACTGTTTAGTGACATATGAATTTTCACAAATATTCCTCACAGAAATCACTTGAGGTAAATATTTGTTGCCCTTGTTTTACAGACAAGGAAACTGAAACTTTTCAAATCTGTGTCCAATGTGCCAGCTCCTGATTCTTGCATAAGTAGGGTTTTCAGGCAGTTTTTTCTTTTCATCTCCTCTCTCTGCATCTAATTTTACATCTGCTTTTCTCTCTACCTATTGGTCACCACTGCCAGCAACTACATTTTAACTTTATAGCATACAGCTTCAGCCACTTGAGAGAATGGAACCTGGTACTTTTAGTTCAAAGCCCAAAATCAGAGTAGGAGAAAGGATCATCACCAAGCCTGAGTTAGAATCCCACCCTTCAATAGGTCAACTGCTGCCAAGAGAGCTTTGGAAATATGGTAGCTCCTTTGTTAATAACAGGATGGAAAGGAGGGAAGGGCAGTTCCTAGAAGAGGTTCTTCCAGGAAGGGGTGCTGGACAAACAAATCAATAGGTGCCCCCTGCAGAATACATTGATCTGGGCCATGCAGTCCGTATAACCCAATTGAACTTGTACTTTTAATCATTGCCAGTGCAATAGAGACTTGAGGGGAAAAAAGAGGTATATAGGATATACATATGTATCTACCAAAGATTCCAAAAAAGTATACAAATTTTAGGAGATGTTATCTATGTATTACTTTTTGAAGTTGAATTTAATTACGGTAGCAGTATGTAGTATAACATTCACTCAAAAGATGGTGTTAATCAAATGAGTGCACGCATCATCATGCAACAGGCAGGACAATCAAAGAAAATGGCAGAAGAACAGTTGTCATTTGCTCAAGACCATTTTGAAGTGCTATTTGAAATTTGAGAACATTGAGGAAGTACAATGGAGACATGAGTATGCAACAGAACCTCCAACACACCTACATTTGCACACATTTGTGGTAAGTCTGAGACACATGGTACTGTGAGTGATGTGCACAAGGGAAGATCTGGGAGGCCTCACACAGCAACAACCGCTGCAGTAGTCCACTGTAATCAGGAGTGTCTGGATGCTGATGGTAATCACTTTGAGCACCTCTTGTAATTGCAGAAGCCAAACATGACTTATATTCATCTTTTGTTATCAGTATCTACTGAGTGTTACAATTTTCATACAGTTTTTTTCCTTTCTTATGATGGTGTTAATCAAATGAATGCTAGCATCACCATGCAACAGGCAGGACAGTCAGAGAAAACGGTGGATGCACTGTTGGGTGAACATCATACTACTCATTGCTACTATAATTTAATTCAACTTTGAAAAGTAATATATAGATAACATCTTTTAAAATGTGTATACTTTTTTTGGCACCCCCGGTATACAGCTTTTGGGGCTTGCTTCTTTCTTATGGATTTCAGTTTAATATTTTAAATGGTTTCATTAAGATTCCTAACAAAGACCTAGTACTCCCTAAAATAGACAGAACAAAGCAACCAGGCAATGAGAACTGGAGCTAGGACAGGCCGGTCTGGCCCCTGTTGTCAGTACTTTTCTAGCACTGTATAGATGGATGAGTTTAGTGGAGTTCAGCTCTCTAGAGATGAGCTCTGCAGGTGTTTGTGACCAATGATTATAAGGAGGGAAAAGGGCTTGATCCTCTGAGGGAGATCTTTTCATTCTACTAATTAGTTGCGCAGTCCTCTCCCCCTTCCTTCCATCAGAGAACTTTTCTTTGATCTTAATTGCGTATGGAATATGATTGGAACCAAAATGATATAACACAATAAACATTTGTTACTAAAATTAATCTGACAGAATAAAAATGGTCTAAGTAACATTCAGTAGCTCTGGAAAATTTCATTTATTCTATGTAGAATGTAATTTTTGACATCTATTCAGTCTATTTTTACATATAAATGTGAGTTGAGGGGGCAGGAAGAAACCTGCATAACCACAATGCCACCTCAAAATTTGGACACCTGACAAAGCTGCCCCCAGTCGGTAATTATGTAACTGGACAAACTTACATAATTGAACCAATTATGCTTTATTCTCCTCCAAAACCTAAAAGGCATGCTAAACACAAATTTTTAAAAACCTTTAAAAAATTGTATAAATACATTTTAAAAGGAACAATCCCTCTGAAATAACAACTAATTCAATTTTTAGAACAGTGTATATACTATAATTATCTGATGGCTTTAAAATAACTTGGCATTGTTCCTTAAGTAGAGACATTATTGCTTAATTGCAGATGAGTCATTTCCCAGTCCCAAGTAATTAATCAGTGTTTCCTAAACTTTCCTGAAATAGGAACCACCTGGGATTTTTGTTAAACACAGATTCCCAGATTCCCAGACTCACCTCAGATGAATTAGGATTTCTAGGGAAGGCATGTGGAAATATGTATATTCAGCAAACATCCAGAGTGGATCTTATTATCAGACAGGTTTGGGAAATAATGTTTGGATTCCTTTGACAGTGGCTACCATACTGAGTGACCAGAATTGAGTTTCATAATTGGAAAAACCAGGATGTTAGGAAGCACACATGGACTACAAACCAATGACAAATACTGTGTGTTTACATATTCTCTCTTTACCCATTCAGGTACTGCAGAAAGTTTTAATCCCTCAATAATAGGCCCAAGATTAAATTTATTACCAGCTCAAAAAAGAACAGACCGAGGAAGATATTTCTTACTGAACATCTAGCGTATGCCAGGCATGATCCTGATGGTTGCTTTACGTAAGTTATTTTCTTTAATCTTCACAATTAACTGCTGGCATTAAGTATTTATTTCCATTTCATAGATGCAGATAATGAGGTTTAAAGAGGATAATAAATTTCCTCAAGGCCACTCACTAAGCAAGAAAGACAGATTTTAAATTCACCAAGTATATGTTCCAAATACTAACCTTCAAAGTTGAAATTGCAAGTTAAGGAATTAAAATTCACTAGACAGAATAATCATGGGTTTGGGAAATTTTCTTCTCTGAAAGCTAAAAAAAAAAAAAAAAAGCCATTTCTCATATGTTTAAGTTGAACAAGAGAGGAAAGAAAGGGCAGGAGAGTTCAGAAAGTTTTATTAACACATATGATGATAAACCTCTTCTTGTGTTGAGAAAGAAATCTATAGTTGTCTCCTAAAAATCAACTCTCCCAAAGAAAAAATGAGAAAGTAAATAAAATTGTTAGGTCAGATATGTAATATGCATAATATATATATATCTCTGTGGAACTGCATTGTATTCCAACTCATTATTTTTCTTATTACCCCTATGTAGTTTATTCTAGTTGAAGTGGTTGCTGCCAGAATCAAAAATGTCCCCTTTGGGCTTTCTTGTTTTAAGAAACCTTTTTCAAAGGGTTTGTTTTCTCACACTTGGAAGCTGTTGAAAGGGGCCAGACGGATAGCTCTGGAAACTGTTAAGTTCTGTGTTTATCTGCAGAGGTCAGGTGTGGATGGGGCATCCTGGGCTTCCCACACAGTCCGGCTTAGGGACTCTTGCCTTCCTGGATGACAGTTTGTTGGGAAATTAAGAGGACTCCTGGAAATAAAAGAAGTTGGGCATAGTGGCTCACACCTGTAATCCCAGCACTTTGGGAGGTGGAGGCGAGAGGATAGCCTGAGTCCAGGGGTTCAAGACCAGCCTGGGCAATGTGGGGAGAAGTCTCTACAATAAATTTAAAAAAATTAGTCAGGCAAGGTGGCACATGCCTGTAGGTCCAGTTATTTGGAAGGTTGAGGCAGAAAGATTGCCTGAACCTTCAGGTCGAGGCTGCTGTGGCCATGAGTGAGTCACTGCACTCCAGCCTGGGTAACAGAGTGAGGCTCCAACTCAAAAAAAATAAAAATAAAAGAAATAAAAGCAGGCTCTATAAACCTGCAGCATATTCCTTTGTTGTTGCCATTATTGTTGATATCATGGGCTATAAGACCTTCCCATTCAACCATTTTTAAGGTAAACTGTTATGGAGGATTTTGCAGGAGGCTATACAGTACATGAATGCAAGATAGAGGGTGAGAATAGGTGATAATATTGTCTGTATTTTGTACTGTCTTTGTGTGTTTTGTTTTGTTTTTGTACAACAGTTGCAACCAGAGCATCACAATGACTTCTAGAAGATAGCTAATCACAGTCTTCACCAAATTTAGCTTTTTTTTTTTTTTTTTTGGATTGGCGTCTCACTCTGTCACCCAGGCTAGAGTGCATGGCACGCTCACGGCCACCCCAGCGACGACTTGCTGGGCTTCGGCAATCCTCCAGCCTGAGCCTTCCAAATAGTCGGAACTATAGGCACGTGCTGCTACATCCGGCTAATTTTTGACTTATTGTAGAGACGAGGTCTTGCCAATTTGCCTGAGCTAGTCTCGAACCTGCGGGCTCAGGCAGTCCACTCACCTTGGCCTCCCAAAGTGCTAGGATTACAGGCTGAGCCACGGATCCCGGCTGTCAGCTACATTTAAACTGACCACTTGATGGAGCAAGGCAGGGGATAGGTATTAATATTTGAGAGTCCATTCAGAAGGGTTCAATTTCTCACTTATTTTACCACTGATGTTGATTGATTGATTGATTGATTGATTTATCCTCACCTTACTGGGCTCAGGTGATCCCTCCACCTCAGCCTTACAATTAATTGGGACTCTGGCATGCTATGATGCCCAGCTATTTTTTTTTTTTTTTTTTAATTTATCGTAGAGAAAGATCTTGTCACGTTTCCCAGGTTGGTCTCGAATTCCTAGGCTCCGGCAATCCTCTTGCCTTGGCTCCCCCAAAGTGCTGGGATTACAGGTGGAAGCCACTGTGCCTGGCTGGTTTATAATTTTTAAAGTGTCTGGATTCCAACAAAGACATGCCTATTTAGTATATTTTAGTAGTTTTTTTAAAAGAAGCTTCTGTATGCTCTTTATATAATATATGTGTATTTACAAATATGTATTAGACTTACATAAATAAAATTAGGTTTCTGTTACTATTCTCATATCACGAAAAAATGACCCAAATGAATTTTTGTCAAATTTGGAAGATACATTTAAGTGACACGGTACACAATGTGGGCCTAAAGAAGATGGAATCGCTGGGCTCGGTGGCTCAGCCTATAATCCTGCGCCTTTGGGAGGCTGAGGTGAATGGATTACCTGAGCCCGCGGGTTTGAGACCCGCCTGGGCAACTTGGCGAGACCTCATCTCTACAATAAATCAAAAATTAGCTGGGTGTGGTAGTGCGTACCTGTAGTTCCAGCTACTTGGAAGGCTGAGGCAGAAGGATCGCCGGAGCCCAGCAGGTCGAGGCTGCAGTGGCCGGCCACCGCACTCCAGTCTGGGTGACAGAGTGCAAAAAAAAAAAAAGAAGATGGAATCTCACAGATACAGGTAAGATAAGAACTGGAATTTTTTTTCTTTTTTCTTTTTTTTTTTTAGTCGACTCCGTTGCCCAGGCTGGAGTGCAGAGTCACGCCCACCCCAACCTCAACCTGCTGGGCTCAGGTGAGCCTTCTGTCTCAGCCTCCCAAATAGCTGTCAATAATTTTTTTGATTTATTGTAGAAATGAGGTCTTTCCAAGTTGCCCTGGCTGTTCTTGAGCCCCTGGACTCAGGCAATCCTCTTGCCTCTGCCGCCCAAAGTGCTGGGATTACAGGCGTGAGTCAACATGCTCGGCCAATATTTTAAAAAGTATTAAGGTGTCATTATTTAGTTAAGATATAGTTAAAGTTATAATGACTTGTAAAGCAAACAAAAAAGAAGCAGATAAAAAGTGTTACCAAGACAGTGAACAGAATATGTCTACCCTTTTCTCTTCCAAAAAATCTCTTGAAAGTATGGCAAAGATGATAGCAAGAAGTATAAACCATAATTACCCTGATCCGAGGGGTTCAAGACCAGCCTGGGCAACTTGGAGAGACCTCATCTCTACAATAAATCAAAAATTTGCTGGGCGTGGTGGCGCACACCTGTAGTTCCAGCTACTTGGAAAGCTGAGGCAGAGGATCACCTGAGCCTAGCAGGTCAAGGCTGCAGTAGCTGTGAACGAGTCACTGCACTCCAGCCTGGGTGATAGAGTGAGTCTCTGGCTCAAAAAAAAAAAAAAAAAAAGAAAAAAAAAAGTATAAACTATAATTAAAGAACAGAGCAGTATGAAAAGGGAACATGGAGGCTTGAAAAAGAATGGGAACTTCTACAGAACTTCTTCAACTAGAACTTTTACCAAAATAGCATAAATAAAATTTACATTTCAGTGAATAAGAAAGATACTAGACGGGACAAGTCTCAAGAGTTTCTCTATTGAAAGGTCTAAATAAACAGATGAGGGGGGAGAAGAAATCAGATAGAATCCAGCAAAGATATAAAGTATGAAAAATATAAAGTACATGAAAAATATGAAATAATAGTTATAAGACTATAGAATAAGGAGTAATGTATGTGTACGTTTCAGAAGGAGGAAAAAAAGAGAATGAGGAAGAGAAATTTTAAAAGACAATAGCTGAGATATTTCCAGAACTGAAAAAAAAAAAAAAAGAGTCTTTAAACTGAGTAAACAAACCAAGTTCTGAGAAGGAAATAAATTCTCAAGACACAGACTCACTGTAGGAAAACTGCAGAAAATCAAAGAAAGATTAAAAAAACTAAATAAAACCAAAAAAAGAAATACCTATAAACAGATGATCCTCAGGTTATGCCCTGGTAAACCCATTATAAGTTGAAAATACCCTAAGCTGAAAATACACTTAATACACGTAACCTATGGAATATTATAGCTGAGGCTAGCCTACCTTAAACATGCTCAGAACACTTGCATGAACCTCCAGTTGGGCAAAATCATCTAACACAAAGTCTGCTGTATAATAGAGGGTTGTGGGTCTCATGTAATTTATTGACGACTGTTCTCAATAGAATGGTCGTACCAGCTGTTTACCCTCATGACTGCACAGCTGACTTGCTGCTCCTGCTCAGCATTGCAAGAGTATTGTATGGCATCTTGCTAACCCAGGAAAAGATCAAAATTCAAAAATTGAAGGATGGTTTTTACTGAACTCGCTATCACTTTTGCAAAATCATAAGGTAAGAAAATTGTAAATTGAACCACTGTAAATCAGGGACCAACTGTACATATAAAAAAAAAAGACAATTGGACTGACAATAAACTTCTCATTACAAACAAGAATCAGGGGAGGAGATAATGGAATAATATCTTCAGAATGGGGAGGGAAAAGAAATTTTAGCCTAGAATTCTACAATCAAATGAGCTATATTTAAGACTGGGGGCAAAAGAAAGATATTGTCATATAATTTGGCCATTTACAGACTCTCATTGAAAGAAACACTAAAGAATATTTCAGGAAAAAAAATCTGGAAAAAAAATAGCATGTAAAAGCAAAGTAATTGGTAAACATTTGGTAAATCTAAATAAGGATCGACCATGTATGATCATATGCGTCCATATTTCTTGGAGAACTATCTATGAATGAAATGGATCAGGCAGTAGGACATATGTTTAAAATTTTAAGAAATATCTGTTTTTCCTAAGTAGTATGGCAGAGTATGAGAGTTCTAGTTACTCTACATCTTGCCAACACTTGTTATTGTTAGTCTTTTTATTTTTTGCTATTCTAAGTAGGTGTGTAGCATCATGGTTTGAATGTGCTCCCCCAAAAGTATGTGTTGGAAACTTAATCCCATTGCAATAGTGTTGGGAGGTGATGTCTAATGAGAGGTAATTAGGTCATGAGGACACAGTAAATGGATTAATGGGAGTGAGTTCCTTACAAAAGTTCAGCCCTCTCTTTCCCTTCTCTCCTCTTCCACCTTGGGATGATACAAACAGAAAGTTCTCATCAGATGCTGATATCTTGATCTTGAACTTCCCAGTCTCTAAAATGGGGAAGAAATAAATTTCTGTTCTTTATTAATTATACACTCTCAGGTATTCTGTTATAACAGCACAATACAGACTAAGATAGTATTGATATCTCATGTGGTCTTGATTTGCATTTCCTTAATGAGGAATTTTGTGGAACATCTTTCATGTGTTTATTAGCTATGAATATATTTCCTTTGCCTAAGGAAATATATCCTTTCCTTTCAAATCTTTTGTCCATTGTCTTCTTATTACATTTTGAGAATTCCTTGTGCATTCTGGGTACAAGTCTTTCATCAGACATATAATTTGTAAATATTTTCTCTGAATCTGCAGTGGGTTTTTTTATTCTGTTAACCATGTGTTTAGAAGAGTAGATGTTTTAAGTTGGATGAAATCCAATTTATCAATTTTTTCTTGTTGCCATACCTAAGAAATCTAACTCAAGGCAACAAAGATTTTTTTCCTATATTTTCTTCTGCATTTTTATGATCCATTTTGAGTTGTTTTGTAAATGGTGTGGGATATGTGTTGAAGTTCATTTTCTGAATGTGGATTTCCAATTTCTAACAACGATTTGCTGAAAGGACCATTTCAACCATTTGCTAAAAAGACTCCATTGAATTGCCATTGCACTTTTGTCAAAAACTCGTTGTTCATATATCCGTGATCCTATTTCTGGATTCTCTATTCTATTCTGTTGATCTCTCTGCCTATTTTGATACCAATATCATACTCTCTTGCTTACTGTAGCTTTATAATAAGTCTTGAAATTAGGTGGAGCTAGCCCTCCTATTTTATTCTTTTTCAAGCTATTTGGCCTATTCTAGGTTCTTGCATTTTTATATGAATTTTAGAGTTATCAATTCTGCAAAAATGTCTTTGTGATTTTGTTTTGAAATATGTGAAATCTATAGATCATTTGGAGGAAACTGACATCTGGAAAATATTAAGTTTTCCAACCTATGGACATGGTTAACTGCAGTTTTCAGTGTTCAGGGGTCTTGCACATCTTTCACCAGATTTATCCCTAAGTATTTCATATTTTTATGTTATTGTAAATGGTATTTTAAAAAAGTTTTTGAAAGTTTATTTCTACTATATAATAATACATTTTAGTTTTATATATTAATCTTGTATCCTGAAACCTTGTTAAACTCACATATTAGTTTCTAGTAACTATTTTATAAATTCCATTGGATTTCTCATATAGAAGGTCGTGTCATCTGTGAATAAAGACAGTTTATTTCTTCATTCCAAACCAGATGCCTTTTACTTTGTTTTCTTGTTTTATTATACTGGTTAGAACCTTCAGGACAATGTTGAGTAAAAATGGCAAGATCTGACATTCTTGCCTTATGCCTGACTTTAGGGAGAAAGCATTTAGTCTTTGCATTATTAGTCAGAGTTCTCCAAAGAAACAGAACCAATAAGATGTGGTTGTGTGCATGTGTGTACATTGACCCTTTGACAACATGGGTTTGAACTTCAAGGGCCCACTTACATGTGGGTTTTTGTCCACTTCTGCTACCCCTGAGACAGCAAGACCAACTTCTGCTCTTCCTCCTCCTCCTCAGCCTAGTCAACATAAAGACAATTAGGATGAAGACCATTATGATGAACTACTTCTAACTTAATAAATAGTAAATACATTGGCTGGGCATAGTGGCTCATGTCTGTAATCCCAGCATTTTGGGAGGCTGAGATGGGAGGATTGTTTGAGACCAGCCTGGGCAGCATAGTGACACCTCGTCTCTACAAACAAAAACAAAAACTAAAACTAAAAAAAAAACTATTGGGGTGTGGCGACACATGCCTGTATTCCTCGCTACTTGTGAGGCTGAGGCAGAAGAATTGCCTGAGCCCAGGAGGTTGAGGCTATGGTGAGTGATGATTGTGTTACTACACTCCAGCCTGGGCGATAGAGTGAGACTCTGTCTCAAAAAAGTAAATATATTTTCGCTACCTTATGATTTTCTTAATAACATTTTCTTTCCTCTGGCTTACTTTATTGTAAGAATACAGTATATAATACATATACCATACAAAATATGTGTTAACAACTGTTAATGTTATTGGTAAGGCTTCTGGTTCACAGTAGGCTATAATAATTAAGCTTTGGGGAGTCAAAAGTTATATGTGAAGTTTTGACTGTGTGGGGGTTCAACACCCCTAACCCCTGTTTTATTCAAGAGTCAATATATATGTATTTGGCTCACATGATTATGGAGGCTAATAAGTCCAAAATCTACAGGGTAGGCCAGGAGGCTGGAGACCCAGGAATAAGCCCGTATTTTGATTCAAGACCATAGGCTGTCTGCTGGCAGAATTCCTTATTGCACAGGAAGGCCAGTCTTTGTTTTACTATGGCCTTCAACTGACTGGATGAGGCCCGCTTATGTTATGGAGAAAAATCTGCTTTACTGAAAGTCCACCAATTTAAATGTTAATGTCATCCACAAAAACACTCTCACAGAAACATCCAGAGTAATGTTTGACCAAATATCAGCTCAGCCCAGCCAAGTTGACATATCAAATTAATCATCATAGTCTTTCACCATTGTATGATATTGGTAGATTTTTTTATAGATACCTTTTTTCAAGTTGAGGAAATTCTCTTCTATTCCTAGTCAACTGAGTATTTTAATCAGGAATAGATGTTGGATTTTGACAAACATTTATTCTCCAACTACTGATATGATCATATGGTTTTTCTTTTTAGTTATTTGTTAAAGTGAATTACAGTGAATTATTTTTTAAATGCTAAACCAATTTTGCCTTCCTGAAATAAACTCCACTTGGCCATGATATATTATTCTTGTTTTATATTATTGGATTATATTTTCTAAAATTTTGTGAAGAATTTTATATTAGATATAGTTTTCTTTCTTGTAATGTCTTTGACTGATTTTGGTATCAAAAATATTATTGGCCTTCATGATAAGTTGTAAAATAGTTACCCATTTTCAATTTTCTGGAAGTGTTTATTTGTGTAGAATTGGTATTCTTTCTCCTTTAAGTGGTTGGTAAAATTCCCAGTGAAGCTATTCAGTGTTCTAGTTGTTTTCTGGCAAGATTTTAAGTAAAGATTCCATTTCTTTAATAGATAAATGGTTTTTCTGGTTATCTGTTTCTTTTGGAATTAGCTTTGGTAGTTTGTGTCTTTCAAGGAATGAATGTGTCCATTTCATTCACATTGTAGAATTTATTGACATAAAGTCATTCAAAACATTCCTTGATTATCCTTTTCAGTATGTTTAGAATTTGGAGTGATGTCAACTCTGTCATTCATGATACCAGTTATTTGTGTCTTTTCTCCTGGTAAATATGACTAGAGGTTTATCAATTTTTATGATCTTCTCAAGGAACTAGTTTTTGGTTTCATCAGTTTTCCTGTTTTCTATTTCATTGATTTTTACTCTTATTTTCATTACTGTTTTCTTCTGCTTAGTTTAATTTTTACCTGCTTCTTTTTTCTAGCTTCTTAAACAATTGAGGGCACTGATTTGAGCCCTTTGTTTTTTTTCTAAGTTAGGCATTTAATGTTCTAAATTTCTAAGTACATCTTAGCTGCATCCCACAGATTTTAATATGTTGTATTTTTACTTTCATTTGGTTTAAAATACATTATATCTTTCCTTTAAAAATTTTAAAATCCATCCATGGTTTTTGAAAGTATGCTATTTAGTTCCCACATTAGTTATTTAGTTTGAAAATTTTCTAGCTTTCTGTTCTTTATTTCTAATTTAATTCCATTGTGGTAAGGGAATATACGTTGTAACACTTGAATCTTTTTAAAATTTATTGAGAGTTGCTTTATAACCCAGAATATATCTATCTTGGTGTAAATGTTCCTTGTGCACTTGAAAAGTAATATATTTTGTTGTTTTGGGGTGAAGTAGTTCATAAATATCAATTAGATCAAGTTGTTGACAGCATTGTTGAAATTTTCTGTACCTTTACTAATTTTCTGTTTACCTATTTTAACAAATATTGAAATCACCAACTATAACTGTGATGCATTTCTCCTGGAAGTTCATATATTTTGAGGCACTGTTATTGAGCGCTAGGTTCTCTTGATGAGTTTACCCTTTTATTAATATAAATTGACCAGCTTTGTTTTTTTTCCCTCATATGCACACACTGATCTGTACTCAGCTGAATGCTGGAATGGTAACCCCTGGAGATCTCTGGAGAGCTCTCTTTTTCGGTACTCTGTCCTAAGATCACTAGATCTTCAGGTTCACTGAAGTCCCAGCTAGTGTCCTCAAGACAGGGATTTCACCAGGCTGACTTCCTCCTCCCTGCACTGTGGCCTAGGAACTTTTGCTAGGCGTAAGCTGGGGTAGTCCTAGGATTCACTTCACTTACTTCCCATCTCTCAGGGATCACTGTTCTTCATTGCCTGCTGCTCATTGTCTTGAGGGCCATGGTTTCACGTATTTTGTTCAGGTTTTTATTAGTTTCAAATGAAAATATAAATCTGGTCCCTATTCCATCCTGATCGAAAGGAGAAGTCTTATTATGCTTTTATGTATAAGAATATATGATAATAATTTCAGAGACCTATTTTTAAAAACGCAGTGTTGGATAATGGTTTGTGAATCAAAATACCTAAGTTCTAATTCTGTCACTGGTATAAACTAGAAAAAATTTACTTAATTTTGTTGTACCTATGATTCCTCACTGTGGTATTGAGAGGATACAATAAGATAAAGTAACAGTGCTTAGTAAAATATAAATATTCAATGTAAAGTATTATTCAAAGATACAAAATATGTGGGGAAGAGGCTAGAAGATATTGTTGTTTACCACTGTTTACCTATGTCTATTCCCTTCTTGCTATCAGAATCTTGATTTTATCTGGGTAAGGAATGTGTCAAGCCCCAGGCTTTGTCTCACTCCATAGTTCTTTCCACAGCCTGGGAAGGGCATGTCATTCAGTTGTAAAAAATGAGAATTTTCTACAGTTTGCAGTTTGCTAGTGGTACTTCAAGCAAACTAGTGATAGAAGTACCAGTAAACATTTGCTTTCCTGTTAAAAGGAACAGCCTTAATTGTTACTACCTCTTTTGCCCTACTCTCTACCTGGAATACAGACAGACTTGATGGATAGCAGTCTGACAATTATTTTGTAAGCATTTGGGAAAACCACACCATCACGTAGATACTGACCCTAGCCTTACTGAGTTGCTGAAGAAACATTGGCAGCTGCCTTTCTCCATAATTTTTGTCATTTGAGAAAAATATATTATTTAAGCCATTATTAGTTGGGTGGCAAAAGCATTCCTAACTAATCCAAGAAGAGAAGGGGAATTAGAAGTTGAGTTATATCTTTGTGTTTGAAAAAGACTGTAAGAAGCAAAAATGAAGAAACCATGTTTAACCTTTGTTTATATATTTTATTTATTTTATTTTATTTTTTTGAGTTAGAGTCTCACTCTGTCACCCAGGCTGGAGGGGAGTGGCATGCTCCCAGCCATTGCAGCCTCGACCTGCTGGGCTCAGGTGAACCTTCCGCCTCAGCCTTCCAAGTAGCTGGAACCACAGGCACGTGCCACCATGCCTGGCTAATTTTGTTTTCTGATTTGCTGTAGAGATGAGGTCTTGCCAAGTTGCCCAGGCTGGTCTAGAACCAGCGGGCTCAGGCAATCCTCTTACCTTGGCCTCCCAAAGTGCTGGGATTATAGGTGTAAGCCACCGCGCCCAGTCTAACCTTTGTTTAAAATCAAGAGCAGGCTGGATGCAGTGGATCACACCTGCAATCCCAGCACTTTGGAAGGTCAAGGTGAAAGGATTGCTTGAGCTCAGAGGTTTGAGACCAGTCTAGGCAACATAGCAAGACCTTGTCTCTACCAATAATAATAATAATAATAATAATAATAATACAAGCAATAAAACAAACTAGCCAGGCATTGTGGTGCTTGCTTGCAGCTCCAGCTACTTGGGAGGCTGAGGAAGGAGGAAAGCATGAGCCCAGTAGTCTGAGGCAATAGTGAGTTGTAATCGTGTCACTACACTCCAGTCTGGGTGGCAAAGCCCCCAACTTAAATAAATAAATAGATAAATAGATAAATAAAATAAGCAATGTCTGGCACATAGTAAGTGCTCAATAAATATTTTTCATGTAAATATAGATGTATATGTGACTCTTGTAGGACTGTTGTAGAACTAAATTGACAAAAAGTAATCCCTCTAAAATCCCAGCTACTAGTACTTCACAATCATTGCCTTTCTAAGATACTAAGTGAACTTAGCTACAGAACAGTTCCTTACATTTAGCACCTGAGGTGGTAGCAATAAAATTCAGCTCTAGTTTCTTAAACAGCTGATCTTGTAGAAGTATTAGTCCAGAATGATGGAAAAGCTTCTTTGAAAGCAATCACATCATTATGGGGGAATCCTGACAAAGACAAAAATGGAAGATAAATGTTCTAACATTTCAGTTTCCATGGAATATGAGTGGATAGTTTTAACAGACAACATTTTGCAACAGATCATATACAATAATAACAATCAGAAAATGGAATATGCATTTAGCAATGATTGCTTGGTTTTAATTTTGAGGGGAGAAAGAGTGCTGCAATTAAAGTAACAGAAATATCTTTTCTTTCCATGCTCTTCCCTGAAAAAAGTGTTCTGGAGATTCTGATAGAAATGCCTACAGAAATTAAATAATCTTATAGAGTGTATATTTCTGTTCTTAATAACAGTCATAAATAATAATCAAATATTAGAGATTGCAAACCTTGAAATGGTAGAAATGTTCTTTCGGTTCATGGATTTACACACTTTGTCCTTGGCTTCCCTCAAAGTGTGAGCTTGTGAGAGAGACTAGATGTGATAAGACTTGAGGGGAGAAAAAGTTCTTGGTTACTGGCACAAATATGGCCATAGGGAGCCATAAATGTAATCAGAAAGGCTTTCCCAACTGCAGAAAAGAATTCCAGCCTTTTCATCCAGATGGGCAACCCTCTGGGTGGGCTGATTTTGTGAGTCAATCAGACCCAAAGTATATGTCTAGAGATGACAAAAAAAATAAATACATTTGTGGGTCAGAAATGTCTCACCTGGTCTGAACTGCTTTTGTTCTTACTCATTTTCATTAGTTAGGGAGGGTGTGTGTGTGTGTGTGTGTGTGTGTGTGTGTGTGTGTGTGTGTGTGTGTATCTAAATCTCCCTATTTTTCTCTTTTAGATCAGCAACATACTTGCTGTTAACTTTGATACAGTGTAACTTTTGAAAGACAAACTGAATTTATTCAGAATTCTAAATTTAACTTATTTATACTCTCTCCCTTCTTTAAGAAGAAGGCTCAGCCTGTAATCTTTAAGAAGAAGGCTCAGCCTGTAAGCACTTTGGGAGGCTGAGGCGCAAGGATTGCCTGAGCCCAGGGATTCGAGAACAGCCTGGGCAACATGGTGATACCTCATCTTTACAATAAATAAAAAAAGTATACTGGCGTGGTAGTGCACACCTGTAGTTCCAGCTATTTGGAAGGCTGAGGTGGAAGAATCATCTAAGCCCAGCTGGTTGAGGCTGCAGTGGCCGTAACCATGTCACTGCACTCCAGTCTGGGTGACAGAGTGAGCCTCCAACTCAAAAAAATAAAAAAATTACAAGTGGTTTATTTAATAGAATGCACAAGATGTATTATTTGTGCCATACACTTTTGGTTAAAGTCACTTGTCAATTCAACAAATAGTCATTGTGGCCAGGCTTGGTGGCTCACACTTGTAATTCCAGCATTTTGGGAGGCCAAAGAGAGAGAATTGCTTGAGCATAGGAGTTTGAGACCAGCCTGGGTGACATGTCAAGAACTTGTCTCTTCAATAAATAAAAAATTAGCTAAGCAAGGTGGCGCATTCCTGTAGTACCAGTACTTGGAAGGCTGTGGTGGAAGGACCACCAGAGCCCAGCAGATCGAGATTGGGATCCCGCCACTGCACTCTAGCATGGGCAATAGAGATACTCTTAAAAAAAAAAAAATCATGGGTGTGCATCTACTATGCTTACAATATCTTGGAGTTCATAAACCTGAATAAAATATGATCCTTGATGATTGAATCTTGGTGTGTTATCTTGTCCAGAAGCACTTGCTTTTTAACAAGAGGATAACAAGCCTAGCTACATATCAGAATCATCTGGGGAGCTCGTTAAAAACACACCTGCCCAGGCCCCAGCTCTCAACTTAGGAGACTCTGACAATAAGCAGAGCCTGAGGTGTGTGCAGTTAAAAAAAAAAACAACTTTCCAAGTGAATCTGATATACAACCAGGATTAAGAGACACTGCTCTAAAGGAAGAAAGGACTAACTACAGAAGTTCACCTACAGGTCAACCAGGTGGATGCCCTTCAAATTTACATGAGCAGCTGACTAAAGTTGCTTATAAAGCTGTTTCTATTTCCCAGGTTTCAGAATGGGTAGTTGTAGTCTGGAACATACCTCAGAGGACCGGGTCAGGGCCAATTTCTCAGTAAAACACCTGGCTCAAGATTGTTATAAAGGAATAAGAGAGCTGCAGTCAAAGATCATCCCCAAAGCCTCTCCAAACTCTCTATTATTATATTCATCTCACACAAAATACGGTTGTGTACATTTTCTCGTTCACTAGATTGGAAAGTATTCCAGAGCAGGGGTAACTATCTTTTTTCCCTCCCATTAAGGATCACAATAATTCATACATAATATGATGGGTTTGATAGGTGTTTGTTTTGAATTGAATCTTATCTAACTTCTAGAGTCTACATATATATATATCCATAAATTATATATTTGTTTATAAAACACTTCAATCACACCCAAGAACATATAACATATAGAGAGAAGAAAGAACGAACTATGAACTAGGATGTTGCCGATACTTCGGAAGTCCCTTATTGAACTAAATCTTTTAAACAGCAAAGATTTTCTGAAATTCAAATCACAATGCATGCATTCAATCTTGGGTTGATTGGATTCATTCATCACTCGTCGGACGTGCCTAATAAATGTCGGATATGAGGTAGACGAAGTAGTTGTTTTTACTGTTGGGGTGAAAGGGGGCAAAAGTGACACAAGTCATCTCCAGATTGTCCTTTCTGCAAACAGTCCTTCCCCGGCCTGGCCCTCCCGAGCGGGCGTGGTTTCGGCGTGCGGACACTTGGGGCAGAAACTACGCGTCCCGGCAGTCCGCGGGGCGGGTGGGCGGAGCCGGGCCGGGGGCGGGGGCCGGGGGCCGGGCGAGAGGGGGCATTGTGTAGGGGAGCGCGGAGCTGCATTTGTCTGCGCGAGGTGCGCGCCGAGCGGGCGCAGCCGTGGCCGGCCAGGGCTGGAAGTGTCAGCGGCGGCCGCGGCCCCGGCAGCAGGCCGAGTAGGAGGGACACGCGCCCGGGGGCCGCGCTCGCTGGCAGGGGGCGGTGTGCCAGCGGCGCAACATGCACTTAGGCGCCCGGCGCCCTGACGACCCCTCCCGAGGAGAAGAGGCCGGGGCCGCGCCGCAGCGGTGGGGAGCATGAGGGAGGCCGAGGGGCGGCTGAGCCTGGAGCGCTGCTAGGGAGCGGTGCGCGCCGCACGGCCGCGGGGGCGCCGCGGAGGGCGGGGAGCCCGGCGGGGAGCCGGGCGGGGAGCCGGGCAGGTCGCGCCTGCGGGCGGGAGCCGACCGCCGGGAGCTGTTCTGATTTCCGACGCCGACGCGAGGGGCCCGGAGCAGCCCCCGGCTCCGGCGCGCCGCCGACATGGGCAACGCGGGGAGCATGGATTCGCAGCAGACCGATTTCAGGGCGCACAGCGTGCCTTTGAAGCTGCCGATGCCCGAGCCAGGTGAACTGGAGGAGCGATTTGCCATCGTGCTGGTGAGTGCGCGGCGTCTGCCGGGCGCGGGGACCCGGGCCCCCCGGCCGGGTGGCGCAGCTGACCCCCGCCCCCTCCCCTTCGCCCCGCGCCGGGAGCGAGCCTCCCGTCCCGAGGGGGAGCCTCCAGGCTTCCCCATTGTGACCCCTCTCGCCTCACTCCTCTCCGCCCCCCTTTCAGTTCCCCGCGCTCAGCCTCTCGGGGTCCCGGGATGGGGCTGGGGGCGCGGGGCGGGTTGCCCAGCCAACCCCGAGCCCATTGTCTGGCGGGAGAGGTACCTCAGCGCGCGTGTGCCCGGGGGGTGCGGCGTGGGCGTGTGAAGGGAAGGTGGTGCGGGCTCGGGAGGAGGGGGCCGCGAGCCACTCAGGCTTTTTGTTTAAAAAAAAAAAAAAAAAATCTCCGCGCCCCTGAGGACCATCCCTCCGGCGCGGCGGTCCCCGACCTGCGAGGTCCTCGGCAGATGGGCGCGTGTGGCCGGCCGCGGGCGCCGCGCTGGGCGGCGAGCGGAGGCGAACTTGGAGGGCGGACGTCGCGGCTCGACGGAGGGGAGCGTCCCCGAAAGGGAAGGAGGAGACCCGCAGCAGAGCGGCGCCCCAGTCCCTACGCCAGGAGGTGGGGGCTTCTGAAATCCAGACTGGAAGAAGCGCCCCAGGCGGGGGAGATCCTCAGCGCGTTCCCTTTAGTCTTAAATCTTAAACCACAAAAATGTGCAGTTTTGCGGGGACATGTTGCGAGCTGTCCTGGCTGCTCGGGCGACCCCTCCCCTCTCCATGTGCACCCAGCCAAGTCCTCTGTTCCCCCCGGCATTTCTGCTTCTCCCTGCCTTCCAGCTCCTCAAATCCAGGACTCCTGAGGCTCCCTTCTTCCTCGCTTTCCCGCTGGGACTAAGTTTCGGGGGCCCCTCCCAGCGAGGGGCTGTCGTGCTGTGAGCTCCAGAGGGTGTGGCGGCTTACCCCAGCGGGGAGCTGCACTGCAGGTGGTTCCCAGACTTCCAGTTTTTAGTGTCCCAGCCTCTTTTAAGGGTTGTTGGGAGCGAAACAGGCAAGATGGGACGCATTCCAACCCCTCTCTTGTACGCTTTTCCTAGCCGCTTACCTCTCAACTCCACAAGACTAGGCAGCCAGGGAAACTTGTGATTGAGACGGCCAACGTTTGTGCCTGCCTGTGAGGTTTTTGGCATGTAACCTTACAACTTTAGGAAAGGACTCGAGAATCGGTTTTGTGAAGGCTGAACACTGACTGCGACGTCTACATTGTCTTTCTTCAGGCCTTGGAAAGGTACTGGTTTGGCATGGGGAGTAATGTTCTGGACAGCAGGTTAGCTTTGTGCTCTTTGGAAGAACTGAGCTTTTTTTCTCCACCTTGAAACTCTGGTGTGGCAGTCAGGGAGAGAGATGAGGTTGCCTGTCTTGCTTTGCATAGCCTGTGATCTCCCACAGCTGCTCCCACCGTTATGCAAGATGGGACACTGAAATGAAACAGCCTAGGCTTAGTTACTTCTCAAGGCTGCCTGGGTGCATACTTGACCTGTCTTTCCAGAGACTAACGTTTTTCTTCAAAATCCTCTTCGTACCAGACATATGGCTCATACCTCCTGGCTCTGGGTTTTTTGTTTTTCCATCCATGCTGGGTGCTCTGTGTGTGAGTGTATCTCTGAATGCTTGTGGTGAAGGAGCCAGTGACACAGGGAAACCAGTGCAGCAGCCATAATAATAACAATAATGCAATTAAGTTCTGCTCAACTGGGATTGCATTTTTTGCATGGGCTTTCAGTTACCCTGCTGATTAATAACACATGGTATGAATTAATCTTTAGAAAAATAATGTCCCATCATTAATATTGTGGAGTTGTGTTCCTATTAAGACTAGCAGTCACAAATTTATGACTGTACATCACAAGCTCCTAGGGGCAGGGGTGTTTGTTGTGGCTACTCTTAACACTACTGTGCGTCACACAGTAACTGGGTTCAGTTCTTTTAAAAATTGTTTACAATGTTCTAAGCCTCTGAAACAAACAAAAACCCAAACCAGAAAATACCAGGATGTCCTTTTATTTTTTGACTTGAAACAAAGCTTTTTCAGCTTGGCGACCCTCTTATTAGGGATGCACTTGGACCGTTGATGTGGTGTTTATTCTCCCAAGTCACCTCCTTTTGCACTTTGAATATCTATGAGAGGGGTAAAAGGGAACCTCCCAAATCATCTCTGTGGACTGATGACGTGAGAAGTGTTGGTGATTTCACTTGTAGTCAATTTTTTTCTGAAGTTGTATGTGTGACACTCAAATTTTCTTCATGAATTGCCTAACTTTCAAACCATTTAATTCTGGATATCAAATTTGAAGGACACATTTTAGGTGATAGATTTTTAAACTATATACGTGGAGGAACTCGCTCCCCTTAGACAACAGAAATTGCATGAACATTACTTAATTTCTTATATAATAAAGACCATATGAGTTTGGGGAGGAGAATAGTAACATTATAAAGAAAAGTATCCAAACACCTCTTTGTAAGTATGACTTATGTCAATAATTAACAAGTCATTTCAGGCTAGGGAAACAATTCCTCCCAACCAGGCTCTAGAATATTTAAGGCCTTGGGGTGGAGTAAATAAAAATTAAAAGGACAAAAGTCCGTCTCATTTCTTGTTAGGAAATCCTTAAGAAAGAACTGACCTACTCAGTGACTATCCCCTGCCTCCCTATCAGTTTATATGGGTTAAATTGTGTGGATCCTCCCTCCCCAAAATTAGTGGGTATGGAATGAAAGGAGAGTAAAAGACTACTGAATTAAAATCAGTGAAGAGGTAAACTTTAAAAATTAGTCCTTTATTAATAGAAAAAAGTAAGTTACTGAACTTGAGTCCAAATTGGATCTATGTCTTAGGAGTTTAATCCTTCTAAGCAGAGTATCACCCTCCCTGAATTTGTCTTCAGCATTATTTTAGTAATACTCATATAGTAAATAGATATCAAACTTATACTTAAGGGAAAAGATCACTGACTTAGTAGAGACATTTGCTTCTTTGTACTCATCTTTCAGGTAATGAGCTAGAAGGTGAATATATACCTTTGTGTGTCTGTATGTGTGCACACATGTAAAAGTTTCTGTTATACTCTGTAACATGTTATGTGGAAGTGTTTCATAAATTATAAAATCAGCCATCTACTTCAATCTTTGATCCTTTAAGGATATGTATTTTATAGGTAAGCTAACCCTATATTTGGGGGGGGCTCCTTTTGAGTCAGAGTCTCTATTGCTCAGGCTGGAGTGCAGTGGCATGCTCACGGCTACCACAGCCTTGTCCTGCTGGGCTCAGGCAATCCTTCCACCTCAGCGTTCCAAGCAGCTGGAACTATAGGCACATGCCACCATGCCTGGATTTTTTGATTTATTGTAGAGATGGAAGTCTTGCCAAGTTGCCCAGGCTGATCTCGAAACCCTGGGTTTAGGCAATCCTCTTACCTTTGCCTCCCAAAGCGCTGGGATTATAGGCGTGAGCCACCATGCCCAGCCGTGTGGCTGTCCAATATATGTATTAACCATTGTCTAATTTTGGGGATCATATGCACACACACATGCGCCTAAATCCTTTACTTTCAAAGGTGATATTGTGAAGGTGATTTTTGGTGGATGTGGTGAGCAACAGTTGGTCTTCATCCAAGAATGCCTCTTTCTTTATTCAACACTCTATAATATTGTTCACTATTTTTTGACTTGCAGTCACTGTTTTCAACTTTAAATGCAAGTCCTTCACTGCCTTTGTTGAAGAGCTTCAGAGGAAAGGAAAATTTAAAGTCCTATGTCTTAGCTGCTGTGTCTGTATGCAATATCAGCTATCAGGCAGCATCGCAAACAAATTAAAAAAGACAGATTAGGAAATAATTGTTAAGGGCAGTATTATCTTATGTTTGATATTGGGAATTGCTTTAGTAGCTGATTAATTTGAGTCAATTTCCTTTTTTTCCCCTTTTGCCCCGAGATTGAACATAGTCATTTTGTCCTAGGAAGGAGTGGGAACATTTTCTGAGTACCTACTATGAATAGACCTTCTGCTTATGTGTTCTCATTTAGTCCTCATGGTAATTTCAGCTATCAGCAGTATTATAGATGCATAAGTAATGATTACCTACATTGCCTGAAGTCATACAGTTATTTAATAATCAGCCTAAGACTTCAGCCCAGATTTGGATCTCTGATCCCCACTCCTCCTGGTCTCCCCATTATATGGGGGCGGGGGCGGGGGGGGGGAAGGGAAGGGAACTGAAACTAGCGGTAAAAAGTTTCTGAATCTGGTAAATGTTAGTTTCAGGCTGTATGACATTGGCAGAAGTTTTTCAGAAGTGATTGAAGTGAGGTGCATTTGAAGTTTCTCTTTAGATGTCAAAGCTTTTTGGGATCTTCATTATGCTTTTCTGTTTTCAAGCTTGGTTTAAAAATTGATTTGGTCCAAAAATGCACTCTTCAGTTTTTCTTAGTGTAATTACCTGTGAAATGGACAAGGAAGGTCAATTTTTAACATTTAAATTTATTTTCCACTGCAAGGTGTTGTTCTCTTTCAACCACTTCCAGGGAGGGCACTTGCCATGAAGGCTGTTGAGCAGATGGATGGGTGGAGTATAGTGAGGCCATCAAATGCTGCTGACTTGTTTTCTCACATCCTTTCTCCTGTTGTGAGGGAGAGTGTGGAAGCGGGGTGGAGTGTTGTCACTTTGATCCATTATGGTTTCACCCTAAGCAGTAACTCCCTGAGCTGTTTTATCCTCCAAAGTGGGAAGATGTGCTTACGGCTGTAAGTATCATTAATCAGCGTGCATTTTCCTCCTAATAATACCAGTACAAACTGAAAATATACTTGGATATCTAGGATAGAATTTGGTTAATTGCAGATATTTGGCTCTAGCAAGAAACTGGGAGCATTGGAAACTGATAAAATTTGGGGAGAAAAGGTATGCATGCCCTTAAATCCCTAAGTGATAAGAATTACTTTTGCTTGTGTCCTCTCATTTAACAAAGAGCATTGGTCTGGGAGGTGGGAGACCTAGTTTGTAGAATCATATCTGTTGCCCCGACTTGGACAAGTTAAATTCTCTTCTCTGGTCTTTGGTTTTCTCCTTTGTGAATTGGAAAAGAATCCCAACAGCACAACTGTTAGGATAGTTGTGAGCTCTTGGAAATCATAGGATTTGAAAACACAGTTTCCAGAATATTGTGATTCACTGACTTAATGTTTTGAAGAGTTTTTGTGTTCTGTGTGGTCTATAGAGTAGAATTCCCCAGGGTCAGTGATTGGAAGTCATGTGAGCATAAGGGAAAATATTCTAACATTTAGAGTTGTCAAGAAATGGATAGTGAACTCTCCATTAGAGTTATTCAGGCAGAGCTGGGTGAAAAATGCCGGTGACTAGACAGCCTTTCCCAGCCCAAGATATAGCAAGTGCTTGAAATGTTTAATATCTTGAAAGGTTTCCTTTGTGAGGTGAGTCTACCACTTGCAGATTCTAGTTATAGAATGATAGCACCTGAAAGTGGGGAAGGATCTCCTTGTAGATCCATCCTGGGCTCAAAGGAGAAAAAATTAAGTATGGGTCCATGTTTGTTGTGGAAATTCATTTGACTTTACAAGTACTGTTGCCTGAAGGACTTGGTCTTCACAAACTTTTTTTCATACATAGGGCTGGGGGAAAAGGAGAAGGTAAAGTGAGCTTCCCAGCCCTCATGTTTAAGCAAGTAATAGATGTCAAGAAAGTGGCTAATACAAGAAGCACTGGTTCCTGATGATTATCTTCCCTTTGCAAGAGGATGTTGGTGCCTGGAATCCTTTTAGGAACACAGCATTTATTTAATGCTTAGGAAATAACAGTCTGGAATTGCTTAGGAGGGAAGATAAGTTCCAAGTTATGCAGCTGCTCGGCAGGTAAAGTGCTCTTTATGGGGTTGTAGAGTGACTGTTTATGGGGTTATCCTACCCCTCAAATGACCAGAAGTGTGCCTGCAGGCTTTTGGTTCATGGTTTCTGTAGAGAGGCTTCATCCATGTTCTTATCACTTACCTATTTGAGAGTAGGGACTGAGATAGCTCATCTCTTGTCTTCCCTTTAGAATTCTGTCTGTTCATACTGCAGAGTGATCTTCCTCTCCTCCCAGTGTTCCCATCTCCTTTCCAGAACATTGTCTTTTCATTATAACACGAAGGATTATGCAGTTTCCAACGGATACGATGTCATTTAGCAGCAATGTCCAGTGAAGAACTGCTTTATAAACTGTGATTCCACTGAGGCCCATAGATGTGGACCAGGATGGCTGAGAATCCTGAGATTAGTAAATGCCAAGTCCCTGTTTAGAGCTATGATGGTATTTAATGTTGACAGATAGAAGTGTTATTTTTTCACACTCTTAAAAAACAAGTAGAAAGACATAATCACCAGCATTCATGGATGGGCACCTTATCACAAACTTGCTATGATTTCTAGATCATGTAGTTTTTAGGACAAAACTTTCTGTAGTTTCTATGATCCCATGATCACATCTCCAGTATTCATGTGTAGCCTGTAACAGACGTTGGTGACTCCTGTTTCACGTTACCTTAGTTCGCTTTTTTCTTTGCTGAAGAAACTCTGTTGCATTTGTAAATCTCTGTATCCATTGCCACAGAAGCTGAAAGCCTTGAGGTGTTTGGAGTCCGCTGTCTCTAGGAGTAATCTCACTTGATGGACTTCTGTGCAGTAGATAGTACCCTTGGCCTGGTTTATTCTAAAAACTTATTGACTTTGGGAATGGTGTCAGATAGTTCACATTTTTGACCATGTGCCTGATGCTGGGACACTAAGGTATGATTGATAATGTCACAAAGTCACAGATCTCACTGGTCTCAGGTTCTGTTCTCTCTTGATCGAGGGTTTTCTCACTGACTTCCTTTTCTTGTTTTTCTTTTTTCCCTGGAAATTTGGCAGAAACCCTTATTTAAGGTAGGATAAAGAAAGGATTGATAAATTAAAGCAGTGCTTCTCAAACTTGGCTGCACATTGACATCAGCTAGAGAGCCTCAGAAATACAAATGCCTGTGTTCCACTCCCAGAAATTCTGGTAAATGTGTTCGGGGCATGACCTGTGCACCAGGATTTTAAAAAGCTCTTTAGGAGGTTTGAATGTGCAGCCAAGGTTGAGAGCCACTGTGCTAGAGGAGTGTTTTTCCCCCTTTTCTTTCCTGCCTCCAAAACCAAGCATAAGAGTTAAAACCAATGGGGGAAAAAAAAAAGATGAGTATAATGGGAAGGGATTGTTTAGGAAATATGAGAAAATTGGGAGAAGTTAGACAAAGTTGAGAAGAGTTAAAAAGAAAAGAAAACCCCTAAAGATATTTGTTTCAACCAAAAGCAGCAAGATGAGAAAATATAGAGGAAATGAATAAAAACCTGTTGAATAGCAGGGAGGCTTACTTAACTACTTAAGAAGTTGCCATCAAATTTTCGTTATGAAAATTTACAGGGAAAGTTCTAAATATTGTGGCTTAAGATTGAGCAGTAACCCGAGTTGTACTTCTGGAGTAGAACAATCAATAAATCAATTGTATTTTTGCTTAGGCCTCTATTCTCAAACCTAATTGTTTGTTGGTTCAATGCAGGCCTTTTGCTTTGATCTCTGATTTTACCACTTACAAAGACTTGATGAGCTTGGCTTCCTGGAGTGAAATTCAAATACACTTGTGAAATGTAAACAACATTCATTTATTAAGAATCCTATAATCAAGGCAAATTGGCATGCTTATATAAGCAATTAGCCTTTAGAATAGAAAGATAAATAGGATGGTAGGTCAAGAATGAGCTGTTTGTTCTCAATGCAAGCCATAGTTAGTTCTTTATTTGCTATAACATAAGCAAATAGACATTCTTCTTACTCATAATTTTTACAGTTTTTGGCTTGGGGTCTGAGGACAGCATATGTGGTTTTTAGGAACCGAGAGGATAAAAGCAATTATTGTCTTATTCTCATTTAGAAACATAAATATATCTTTGAAGGAAATGAAGGTAGTTGATTTATGACCAGATAAAACTTTCTGGTAATTGGGAACAGGACAAGAGAAGGTGTGGATTTGGTTGGGAATATTAAAGGATAATATTGGGGTTTTATTTTTGTGGGGAAGGTAAAGATGACTAGTTTACAATAGCAGAAAGATAAAAAATAATATCATCTGCCCTTATTGAATAAAGTTCTTTTTTATTGGCATAGAAGGAAGCATGAGCGGATAGTAGGAGAAGTTGAATATAATGTTCAGATCCACACCATGGCAACCCTCACTGAGTTAAATATTGTCAAATGTCTTATTTGAGAAAGCTGGGAACCTTAAATGCAAAATTGATAAATCAGGTGAATAGCTTTAAGGTTAGTTCAGTTCTTGCCCTTTCATTTTTCATATGGTGAGCTCTGTGGTTCTTCCAAGGAAACTTTCTTTTTTCAGTGACAGTGGGATATCTTGAACAAATCAGGGTTCTTTATTCCCACAGACTGCTGCCTGATAAACCTAGGAAGCCAGTTCAGAACAAATGTCATAAACTTGGAATATCGTGATGCCGTAAACTTGGAATTGGTGATTCCTTGGGCCTTACCACAAAGTCATCCTACCGCTAGCTATTCAGGCCATCTGGATGCAAACCTGGAGAGATCATTTAGAACCATGTGGCATGGGTTTGTCAACCTTCAGCTTGCCAGTGTTCAACCTCTCCAATGTCCTTTTGTAGTAGAATGTTTGGCTCTCAGGGTCAGCTTTTTGGAAAGCATTTGTTTGGCTTAGAAATCTCCAGATTATCAGTGAATATAGCAGGCTACAGTTCTCATTTAATTAAATAATTCTTTAACTTTAGACACCTATACTTTTGTTATTTTACCAATAATTATCAGAAGTTCCAAGACTTGGAGCTTTTAATTTTTCTATTGATAATTGAGAAATTTAAAAATTCACTTTTTGCTGTTCTTTAGAATATTGTCTAATCATCCTTAAAAATTTTTTTTTCCATAAACACACTGTTGTAACCTACCCCTCAGAACTGGAATCAGAGTCTCACCCTCCTTGTTGTTCTTCAGAGGTGGTGAGACTTGGCTCCTGGCTTCCCCAGTTGTGGTTGCTGCTCACCTGAACTTACTTTCACAGCGGTCACACTTAGACGTGGAAGAAAGTAGGCCACAGGATTGTGCCTTGTGGTCTGATTCTAAATGACTCTAACTGTGAGGTTTATACCACTTCCTTTGAGATATTTCCTCAGTCCAAGTAGGCCTAACTAAGCATTAGGAAATATTGCAGCGTCCTCCTGTTGCATTGATAACCTTAGCGGTATTTTTGTATGTGCGTATAATATCCTTGTTTTTTCATAATTTTGATTTGTGTTCTGAGAGTAACGCATGAACAGGGAGAGATTTCCACAGTGAAAGTGAGCATTTGCAATTTTGGGCATCAGTACTTGGATGCACATGCATATATAAAATTTGTGTACTTTTTTTTAAAGCCTAAGTTCTGGCCTCTAACTCTTATCATCTTTCTTGATGACTCTTGAAAGGTTGAAAGGTATAAGATTGTGAATTTCATCTTCTGGTTCAGTTTTCCCATCACAGCCCTATTATGTTATTCTGATATTAGGAATAATTTGAGGGGATCATGACCATGTTTGTTGTTAGCGATCTCCATTTCTCTCCTCCTGTGTCCCTCAGCCTTCTCATTGAAGCCAGGCACAACTTGGTCAGACCCATCTCCTCTTCTGTTTCTTTACAGGCCCTCCTCTCCAGAATAGACCTGCACTTTCTCTCTTTATATCCTTTCTCACAGTGATTCCACTAGTTGGGCTCCCATGCCTTCAAGGTTCTTCTGAAATCCCACCTTTTCCAAGTGTCCTTACAAGTCCACATCAGCTTGAGGGAGGTAGAAAAACCACTGTCTTTACTTTGATCTTTTTATAGTATGAATTATCTCTTACTCATGAGGCACTTGATTAAATATCACCTTGTGTGACTTGTGATTGTAAAATAAGGAGATGCTTTTATGTATTACTTTGTACTTGCTCATCACAATCTTAGCCATCCATTTATGTCTTTGTTTTATCTGCCAGTTCACACTGTGGGCTCCTGGAAGGCAAGGATTTTCCTTATTCAGCATAGTGCTTGGCCCTGGGAAGAGACTCAGCAGATAATTACTGACTTGGTTAGAGCACAGTATCCACTGAAAGAGGGCTGGGAATTTGAGTAGTTGTTTTGAGAACCTATTTAACTGACTACACTGGGCTGACTACTGATTGCATGTAATTTGCCTCTGTGTTGAAAGGAACTTTGTCATAGTTCTTACCCATCTTGGTATTCCCCATATCACTTGATTATAGTAGGTACCCAAGAATACTAACCATGCAGAGATAACAAGTTGGCATCATGCTTCATTTGACTCCTTATGGGACACTTTTGGGTTAGCAGAAGAGAAAGAAAGCAGTTGGTATTTTCTTTTTTTATTAGGATTGAGCCAAGTTTAAGTGGGCAGCATTACTTTGGCATTTTAGTGCTTTGCTCTTTGCAGAGTGCTCTCAAATGGTCTTCTTAATAAATGAAGCAAACAAGGCATGAGAGTGATGGCTTGAAGTTATGTAAGAAGGTAGTAAGGTTTGTGATCCAATCCTAGGTCTTTGTACTAAAACTCCGGGGAGCATTCCACTATCAACTAAGGTGATGTTTATGAGCACTCATGTTCTGTTAGGTGCTTTGTAAGTGTATCCCTGATGCTCTTGACAACCCTTTCAGGGGGTTATCTTCCTGTTACTAATGAGTCAGCGGGACTCAAGGTGCTAAAGTGGCTACTACTTAATAGTGGAGGCAGGGTTGGAATCCAGGCCCCTCTGGTGACACAATCTGCTTCTTCCTACTATACTGCACTATATATGTTTTTTGAGTTAGCTATTAGATGCCGTTAAATGTATCCTTCTTGTTCATCTTTCATATACCCTCTGGACTAAATTCATACAATAGCTACTTTGTCTGAGACCAGTTTGTATTATATGCAGCACAATCTGACCTTGATCTCACTGGGGCTCTAGATATAGCTGGGAAGACAAACAAAATAACAACTCAGAGAGATTCATAATCAGTATAAGTGGAGATATTCTGAATTCTAAGGGTATGGAGGGAAAGTGCCATTTCTGAATTTTGAGTGTTCAGGAAACATTTCCTTGGAATAGGGAATAGGCTTCTGAGATTCTGACTCAGTCCCGACTGTTGCTGGACTACACACTTTTTATTCTATGTTGTGTGGAATTGCTCCTTTGGTGCTTATACTTTCATCAGACAGTCCAAAAATATTTATTAAGCACATATGTACTAGTCAGTGTTATGGGCACTGGAGGATGCTGTGCTGAACCAGGCCAATGGATTGTCTACCCTCAAGGAATTTACAGCTTGACGGGAGGGAACTGTGTGTGAGTGGGGGGAGCCAGATGGAAAAGTGGTGCACAGATACGTTAAGGAAGCTGTTCGGATGCTGAAAAGTGCAATGAGGAGAATAAAGTGGCATGATGTGCGGTTGTATCATCCTGCTAAGATCTAAGTAGGAGAAGCAGGCAGCCAGTGTGTGAAGATGGGGAAGAGACCCTCAAGCAGGAAGAGTAGTCAGAGTGTGATTTGTTTCTCCCCCTGCTGGCTTAGGAGGGAGTTCCAGAGACCCTGGAGCAAATGAAGGGCACCGCATGGGATGTACTTAGCCCAATTGGCTTCGTACATCCCATGTAGAGGCTCAGAAGTCTATTTCTTCTGATGTGTTATCATAACAGAATGGTTATAAGTGGCTTTGTGCAGTCACAATTCTGCCTTTTGTTAAATTCAGATAATTTTTGAAAGAATGATCATTTCAGGATTGTCATTGTTCTAGATCCACGCGACATATGGTTTGAGAATTGAGTGTTTGATTAGTGTGAGCAGTGCCCCAAATGAAGACACTTTGAAGGCCAGGGCTTAGAGTGGCTTGCTTTGTCTGCTTGAAGCCATAGGTTGACCTGACGTGGGCAAGGTAGAAAGGAATTACTTTATTGCTATAACTTGCTACTAGCTTGTGGCTCAGATTCTTTCCCTCTTTTTTTTTATTTTTCCTTAAAAAATTTGTATTTTTATGGGGCATACAATAATTTTATAAAGAGGTACAATTCTAAAGTTAACGTATGATGAAAGTTATGATTCATTAAAATCTCTAAAATTCCTTCAGTTGACCATAAAAGTGTAGTATACACAATTCTGTAGTGAAGCAACTCTAGAAAGTAATTCCTATGCATGTTAAAGGTGGCAAATCTTTGAGTTAGACTAAAAGAGAAGCCACAAAAGAAAAGTCTGTGCAGATGTCTGGGCATTCCAACCATCTGCACATGGAACTCTCAGACTAGCAGCGACTGGAGAATGAGTGGGAATTCTCATATCTTCTTGCCTATATAGGTTTACACCATTCAGTGTCACAATACGTCTTTAAATACCTATTAGTGGGTTTGTTTCTTGTGAGGATTTTAAGGCGGCCCTCAAGTATATTTACATTTGGATTTGACACAGGTTTAGTAATAATGTTCAGACATAATAAATATAGGTCACTTATTGTGCATTTAAAAAATCCCTTCAGGGCAACCCCTTCGGGTCCCTTCCCACTGTGGGAGCTTTTCTGTCCTCTCAGTAAATCCTGATTTCTAAAAAAATAAAAAATAACTTCAGTAAACATGAAAGGTAGCTCAGGAAACATGACAGGTGGGTATATCCCTGCTTCAAATATGAGAGACTCAGTATTAGAAAAGTTAAAGAACTAGCCTGAGAATAAACATTTCTAGTAGGTGGTAGAACTGAAAACCCAACTTTGTTGACTCAAAAGCTGTGCTCTTAACATACTGTTTTGACCCCCCCCAGTAAAAAAAATATTTTATAAATATAAAAATAATGTTTAAAGGTAAATTGAAAGCCCTGTGATGGCAAATTTAGCATCTTTTAAGTCTGTATTTATTTTGTTGCATATACCCAGAACCAGCAGTAAGATATATCCTTCAACAAATTAAAGATAAAATAAGAACGGGATGAATAAACCACTGTCCACTGTTGAAATAGTAAAGACCAAATAAACTTGTGATCAAATTGTTTTTTTTTCCTAGTAACAGTTGTCCTCTGAAGGCTTTCTGAAGGCTCTCTTTCAGACAACTGTCTCTGAACCTTTGTTTTTTTAAATGTCCCTAGTAAAATGACTGTGTTGTTACAGCTTGAAGACTGTGTTGTAAGCTTTTTGCTCAGTCCTCAGTGATAACCCACAGACTTGGGCTGCCTTGTGAGAAGAACAAACATTATTATATTGTGTTCGTAGGCCTTATGTTTGAGATTGCTTATTTTTAAAACAACAAGTCTCATATGATCTCATTCCTACAGTTAACCAATATTTTGTCTGAGTGTTTGCATCAAACAAGGCCTATTAAGATGCTGGGACACAAAGGTGAATGAAGCATCCTCACTACCTTTAACTGCCTAATGGAAGAGGTACTGTGGGTAAGATTATAGGGTATTTAAAGGCATTTACATCATATATGTGTTATGTCTGTAATGTGCTATAGAAGGACATACTAAGGTTAAAATTTTCTAACATTTTTTAAATGACAAATCTAGGCAATGTAATTAATTTGATTGAAGGTTGTAACACATAAAATATAGACAAAATTAATTATGCTTTGTGCCTGAATACTTAAAGATCTGATGTATCAGTGCAAACAACTTGGAAGACTTTGGTAAAATGTATGGCTGTCAGAGACCTTCCAGGTGGTAGCGCAATCAGCCCCAAAGAATAATAGACTATGAGCCTTACTCCTTTAGGTTGCCAGCATCAGAACCAAGTAAATGTCCTTATACTCACTTTGCTAGAAAGCTTGCAGTCTTTCTTTCTTTCTCTTTCTTTCTTTCTTTCTTTCTTTCTTTCTTTCTTTCTTTCTTTCTTTCTTTCTTTCTTTCTTTCTTTTTCTTTCTCTCTCTCTCTCTCTCTCTCTTTCCTTCCTTCCTTTCCTTCCCTTCCCTTCCCTTCCCTTCCCTTCCCTTCCCTTCCCTCCCCTCCCCTCCCCCCCTCTTCCTTCCTTCCTTCCTTCCTTCCTTCCTTCCTTCCTTCCTTCTCTGTTACCTAGGATGGAGTGCAGTGGCATGAACACAATGATCAGGTGATCTTTCCACCTCAGCATCCCAAGTAGCTGGGACTATAGGTGCATGCTACCATCCCTGCCTACTTTCTTGATTTGTTGAAAGACAAGGTTTTGCTGTTTTGCCCAGTCTGGTCTCAAACTCCTGGGCTTAGGTACTCCTCCCACCTTGGTCTCCCAAAGTGCTGGAATTACAGGTGCGAGCTATTATGCCTGGCCCGCTTGCAGTCTTTTCTACAAAACTTACTTTAAGAAGCATCAGCATTAGATCTCATGTAAGGGCATTAAACCGAGCTATTTAAAACTTTTTTTTTTAAGCTTGTTTATGGACACAAGCTTTGGAATTAGATCTGAGTTTGAATCAGGATTTTACTGCTTACTATATGGATGACCTTTTTTTTTTTTTGAGTTGGAGTCTCACTCTGTTGGCCAGACTGGAGCGCAGTAGCATGCTCATGGCCACTGCAGCCTCGACCTGCTGGGCTCAGGTGATCCTTCCTCTTCAGCCTTCCAAGTAGCTGAAACTACAGGCACCCACCACCTGCCTTGATGCCTGGCTATGGATGGCCTGTCTAAGCCTGAGTTACCACATGAGCTCAAGAACTACCTCTTGGGGTTGTTATGGATATTAAACGATGTTGCTTAGTATAGTTAAGCTGTGGGACTCAGGTAAGCACTTTACAAAAAGTGGCATTTCTGATTATTTTGTAACCTTTTAAAATATGCTTTATTAAAGCATCGACTTTAGGGTCCAGGATATGGACTCTAGCAGGACTCTAGTGTACTTCACAGGCAACTTTAGTTAAATCATCAACTTCAAATGTGAAGAACAACAAAAGAAGCAGGACTCCAGAGTGCCCAGAATGGAACCAGCGTGACTTGTGCTTGCTATTCCTGCCTAAATATTGCACTTACTGACCTTCTCTGATATGAATGTTTTCTAAGTTCTGGCCCACGCATGCAACTTCTTGATCCCTATTTTATCTTGATCCCTGTTTGTCTTGTGCTATCTAGGAAAAAAAGACCCTGATATTTCAGAGCATTAGCTATTCCAGTTCAGAGCTTAATAGAAGTGTTAGTGTTTTCATAATTGGAGCAGATAACTGCCATGCTGCATATGATGCTGTGATCACTGAACAACAACTAGTTCACATGAGAAAATACATTCAATGTCATGACCACCTGAGCCCGGGATAAACTGCTGTTGAAGTTTTGGGATGAGTTGAGTATTTTGAACTTGAACTTCATTCTGAATTCCAGTAGTGGCCAAAAAAAAAAAATTATATTTATATATATATACACACATATATATATATATATGTGTGTGTATATATATATATATGGCCAGGCATGGTGGTATACACCTGTAATCCAGCACTTTGGGAGGCCAAGGCAGAAAGATTGCTTGAGCCCAGTAGTTTGAGACCAGTCTAGGCAACAAAGCAAAATCTCAACTCTAAAAAAAATTAAAAGTTAGCCAGGCGTGGTGGCAGGCGCCTGTGGTCCTGGCTGCTCAGGAAGCTGAGGCAGCAAGATCGCCTGAGCCCGGAGGTTGAGGCTTCGGTGAGCCATGATCGTGCCCCTGCACTCCAGCCTGGGCAACAGAATGAGAAATTGACTTAAAAAAAATTATATAACTTATATATAGATGGTCTTCTGTTTGAGATAAGAGTGTTTTTCAATCAAAGCTACATTATTGTTTCAGATCAAGAATACAATGCCATTTGACATGATCTAGGGAATACAGAAAGAAGACATTGCTGGTTGCATTCCCCAGCAATTGTTTATTGTATTTTTTTCCCAGAAGATTCTGTATTAATCTGTTTGGGTTACATCCTGCACAATCTTGCTGAATCAGACAGAGCTAAGCTTATGAAACAAAAGCCAGTCCTAAATCAAATAAAAACATTATCACCATCCAGAAATGAGAGCCTAGAATTTTCTCAAGATGCATACTTCTTTCTTACTTTCATTATCCAGTGAGGAAAATTGCTCATTTTTCTCTCAGCTGATATATGTCACTTTTGCCCTAAATTTTTAGAGTGGCAATCTACTTTAAGTTAGTAAGATGAAAGAATATTTGATAGCACTGTCATACTAGTGTGAGATACAATTCTCTGTGTTCTCAGACCCTTAAGGGTTCTTAAACTGCGTGGGCTGAAGCTATGTGCGTGTTTTGCTTAGTGCCCTATTTCCATATCAAATAGCCTTAATTTTTGGATTTTAGTAATGAAGGTATGAACCCATTCTGTCAGGCTTCTTATGCCATTTATTGTATCCCTTCGTTAGCTTAGAATAGCATGAAAGGAAGTAATAAGCCAACTCTAAAGAAGGTCCAGATGAAAAGGATTATAATATGGTACAAAAATAATAGCATGCCGGGCCCAGCCGTGTGACTCATTTCTTTGGAGTATCCATTTTGACAGCTTTTTTGAATCACACATCAATCACAGTGCTGGTATTTTTGGCGGGGTGCTAGACTTTAGCCTAATGCTCATGATGGTAACTGCCAAAAGTGAACAAAGAAGAGAATTATAAAGGAAACCTAACAGCATCACAGACATTTGTTTTTTTCTTGAGCAGAAACAAAATTAGGAGTTAGATGATATCTTTTTCATTGCCCCCAGAAAATCACTGCTTATCCCAGTGAAAATAAGACTCTGATTGGGTCATCCCCAGTCTTTGACTATTAGGAACTGTTCTTGTATTCATTTCCATTCAAGAGCTTTCCTTCCCAGACCTTCTCCCCTACTTCAGGAAAAATTCTTTTAGGGTTTTAGGTTTTTCTCATGTCTCAGTGGTTTTGGATCATTCTACTCTGTGCTGCATGTAGTCCTGGGAAGAAACTCCCATGAACTTCAAAGGAGAAGCAGATACACAGGGTGCATCTAGAAATGAAAATTTGACCCTCTGTCACTCTCCTTTTTCTCTCTCTCTCTCTCTTACAGGCTTTCTTTCCTTCTATGCAAACAATTCCTTGTCATCATCATAGTCTATCATGCTGTTAAGTGATCTGCAGCATCGCTCTATTATGTGCTGTAATTTCATGCAGAAATTTCCTGTTGTAGCATTTACTGCTGTAAGTACATGTGTGCTCTGGCACGTGTACTTCACAACTGAGAAATAGCTCTAATGAACATATGCTTAATGAAATAGTCCCAAGGTTACAGAATAGTAGAATAAAATACCCATACCTAAGGAAATAAAATGTTATAGATAATAATATAGATATAATAATAAATATAATAAATGTATTACAAATATATGGATATAATAATAAATAAAATAATATTAATAAAATGCTATAATCCAAGCTTTCCCATCCTCATTTTCTTTTCTCCTCCTTCAGAGAAAAACTCCTCTTGGGTTGGTGTATGTCATTCCTCTGCATTTTTGTCAAAAATAATGTACAGTTTCTGAATTTATAGAAATGGTATCACAATCTGTACTTTTGAATATGAGATGTAGTCATGTTGACACATATGGCTTCAGGTCACTTAACTTTTGAATAATATTTATTGAATGTACCATAAATTGCAGTTGATTCTCATTATTTGTGAATTTGTCTATTTGCTAAAAGCTTATTTTTAATCCCAAAATTAGTCATCTCAATGCTTTTATGGTCATTCATAGACCACAGAGTGATGAAAAATTTGGGTCATCTGATGTAGCATCATTACAAAGCCATTGAGCCCTTTTGGAAGAAGAGGAAAACTTGTGTTCTGTCTGTCCTGGTTTATTTGCTCAAATGAGGGTTTCTTTACGTCTACAGGAGTAAAGAGTGCTTTCACTGTGTGAACACTATATTTCTCAGAACAACCTTATGGTATTTTAATAATTTACTTAGTGAGTAGTTGAGTGGGATTTGTACAAGGCACTGTGACGCCATAGCATGCATTCAACTACTCTGCTCTCCTCTCGTTGAACATAGTGAGGGTGGAGATCCTGGAGTAGATATATCCCTCAATAACAAGCTTGCAGGTTGTAAAACCCAAAGGATGACTTATAGAAATGGAATGTCACTATTGTGTTAATTTCTCATCAGAAAAGATAAATTGTAGCTAAAGCATAATAAAGGGAGTTCTGGAAGCCACAAACAGCATCATTGCTCTTCAGATGCCTCTTGCTTGTTCATAGTAAGGTGAATGGGACTTTTATGAGGTGCTCATAGTAAGACGAAGGAGAACAATTGCTTCCTCATTTTTTAGAATCAGTCACTTTTTTCCTATTAACAAATGATCTGTATGTTATCTTCTAAAAGTAAATACTCCTGGCCTACTCTGAAAGGATTAAGATTGTTTTTTGAATAAGAAAAATCAACTGCAACTGGTGCAAAAATACACTTTACATTTATGGCCCAGTATACCCAAGTTCCATAAATTCAAAGAAAATACAAACTCCACAAATCAATTCTTATCTTTACTACGAGAATGGAACTGCATTTTCCATACTATTCTTTTGAAATAATGTTGATCTTACTTTAGATGGAAAAGATATACCACATGATAATTAAGTTCCAGAATTTGTGTGTAATACTGTTTGAAGCAACCTGATCAGATATCATTTAAACCCATAGCTCACAAAGCTCACCCTGGAGAAATTGTTTACTCTTCAGATTTGTTTGAGACTATTGCTTAGGGCTTTCTTTCTTTCTTTCTTTTTTTTTTTTTTTTGAGTTGGAGTCTCACTCTGTCACCCAGACTGGAGTGCGGTGGCCGCTCCCGGCCACCACAGCCTCGACCTGCTGGGCTCTGGCGATCCTTCTGCCTCAGCCTTCCGAGTAGCCAGAATTACAGGCATGTGCTACCACCCCCGGCTGATTTTTTGATTTATTGTAGAGATGAGGTCTCACTGCCCAGGCGGGTCTCGAACCTGCGGGCTCAGGCAATCCACTCACCTCAGCCTCCCAAAGGCGCGGGATTACAGGCTGAGCCACCGAGCCCGGCTTGGGCTTGCTGTTTTACCAATATCTATTCCTTGTAGTTATGCTAAGATTGGAAACATTTTCTTTACAAAAATTTTTGACTGCTTAGAAGTGGCGAATTAAGACTTGAGAGAGTATAGAGAAGAGGGCTAAACTTAACAGGCATGTTAATGTATCTGAGTCTGTGGTCTCATTCTTTCCCTAGAAAAACATTTATCTGAAAACTACTATACTTGTAAAGGAAGCCTTTTTATGCTTTGATCATTTTTAATGTGTATCTCTTGAGGTTTCCATATGTAGTGAGAATCTGGATAATGATAGTAACAGGTTTTTACAAATTTTTGGTTGAAATTTTGATACCATCAGCTTAATTTTTACTCATTTGAATGCTTCCTTTAGAATAAAAATGAAAGATCAAAAGCATAGGGCAGCTTTTGGGGGTCTGTTCTAAATTGTGAGTGATTTCTGGGGCTATCTTTTTGAGTTGTTTCAATATGCTTTTTACCTTGCTGGAGACTATAATTTGTCCTCATTTATTGTGTCTGTTTCTGCCTACATCCAAAATAGTGTTACAGCAGATGATTTGATATTTTGTTCCTAGGAGCCTAAATTTTATGTGGTAGACCTCACAAAAAAGCACCATTCTCATAAAATCATTCCTCTTCCTGGTTTTATGTTCTAATTTACAGTTTAACTCTGAAGGCTCAAATGACTGAAACCCAGGGAGTTTAATTCCAACTGTGCCAGCCATGTCCTTAGGATTCCCTGCATTTTAACTTCACTCTCTGCAAACCAGATTAGTGATCACTCTTAGCACCTTAGAGTATCGGTATAAGATAAATCTGCCAAAGTACTTTGGCAGAGGGAAATGTTTTATATGTAATAATGTATAATGAGGAATTACACTCAATTTCAGTCTTGTTACTGTAAAGTTATCACATAGAATGTAACAGGTTATACCCAATGTCAATGCTAAACATATTTATAAGTAATTTTTTCCACTAGCACAAATAAATATTCTCATTGTAGAATTTTAGAAAATTCAGTTTAGGGACAGGAGATATGAACATTTCTAATTATACTAAGAGATAAGCACTTTTAATATTTTGGTAGGTAGTCTTCCAGTTTTGTTTGCAGTTTATTCTGGCTTTGTTTTGCTGTGTGCATCCACATCAGGAACGTATTTTCATTAATTAGGGTTTTTGAGTGCTTGCAAAGTGTTATTTTGATAAACATTTCACCATTTAACTAGTTCCTTTTTTGACTCTCAGGATGCTTGCTTGCTAGTCCTTTGCACATACTTGTATCTGAGTCTTGACACACATTCTAAATCATTTCCTTAGGATGATGTTGAATACAGTGTAAAGAGATGGATCAGAGTTGTGAAAATAATAAAATGGGCCTTAGGAGAATTAGATTTGAGTTTTAGCTTTGCCATTAATTGTTGCTGTAACCTTTGGCTCACTTTCTTTCCTGGGCTTCGTTTTCCTTCTTGATAATAGAGGTAAAATGGACTAGCCCCTACAGGAGATTTAATTCTGACTGTAACCACTTGCGATATTTACATACAGGGAAATTAGGACTGAAAAGACTCTAGTGTCTCTTCTTCTAGTAAACTCTGTGCAGAAGACACTCTGTGGTGCTGTAGTGTCATAGTTATAATCATCAATACTCACTAATTATTGGTTAGTATTGTCTGAAGCTGAGTCTATTCTGACTTTGTGAAACCCCTTTATTTACACAGTCCTATTCAGTAACTTATTGACTTTAACTTTGTTTTCTTTAAAAGTCAGTCCCATCAAGCTGATGAATAGATACACCAAATGTAGTATGTTCATACAATGGAATATTTGGTGATAGAAAGGAATTAAGTACTGATATTTGCTACGGTAAGAATGTACCTGGAAAACGTTACATCAACTCAAGCCTGTCACAAAAGACCATGTATTATATGATTTCATTTATATGAAATGTCTGTAATAGGCAAATCTATAGAGACAAAGTGGATGAGTGACTTGTGGGGATTAGAGTGGGTGAGGAGTACAGGGTTTCTGTTTTAGTGATGAAAATGCTCTAAAATTGATGGTGATAGTTGCACAAATCTGAATATACTAAAAACTATTGCTGTGATCATGCCACTGCACTCCAGCCTGGGCAACAGAGTGAGACTCCAACTCAAAAAAAAAAAAAAAAAAAAGAAAAGAAAGACCATTGAATTGTATGCTTTAAATGGTGAATCATATGGTATGTGAACAATATCTCAAAAAGTTATTACCAGAAAAGCAAAAAAAGTCAGATTCTTTTTTTTTAAAACATATTTTTTATTTTAAAATTGTGGGGTACAGTTAAGGGTTAGGTATACAAATATGCATCGTTCAGTCACCCTTGTTGATAAGGGGTATCTCCCCATTCCCAGACAGATATTGACTACCATTAATCCCACCTCTCTTCCCCTCCCTATCCCCCCCATATTTTCCCACCATTGTCAATCCTTTTCTTATAGTATTATGATAGATGTTCAAGGTCCACTATATGAGTGAGAACATGTGATACTCAGATCTTTGTTTCTTGAGAGGTCACTCAGTATTATAGACTCTAGTTCATCCAGGTTGCTGCCAAATTCATGATTTTGTTCTTTTTTATGGCTGCCTAGTATTCCATCGTGTATATGTACCACATTTTTTAAATCCAGTCCTCTTTTGATGGACAGCATGGTTGGTTCCAGGTTTTTGCTATTGTGAACAATGCTGCGATAAACATATGTGTGCAGGTATCTTTTTGATAGCGTGAATTGAGTTCTTCAGGGTATATTCCCAGTAGGGGGATTGTGGGGTCATATGGGAGGTCGATATTCAGAGCTTTTAGGAATCGCCACACTGCTTTCCACAGAAGTTGCACTAGTTTACACTCCCAGCAACAGTGTAGCAGTGTTCCTGTTTCACCACGTCCTCTCCAGCATGTTATTTTTTTAGTTATTGATAATTGCCATTCTGACTGATAACTAGGTGGTATCTCAGTGTAGTTTTAATTTGCATCTCCTTGATGATAAGTGAGGTTGAACATTTCTTCTTGTGTCTGCTGACCGCTTGGATGTCTTCTTTTGAGAAGTGTCTGTTCATATCTTTTGCTCACTTTATAATGGAGTTGTTTGTTTTTTTCTTTTCAGTTCGTTTGAGTTCCTTGTAGATCCAAGATGTTAGGCCTTTGTCAGACCTGGAGTTGGGAAATACTTTTTCCCAGTCTGTGGTCTGTCTCCCTGCTCTCTCGATGGTTTCTTTGGCTTTGCAGAAGCTTGTCAGTTTAATGAGGTCCCACTTGTCTATCTTATCTCTTATGGCCTGTGTGTTTTGGGTTTTGTTCAGGAATTGGATGGCAGTTCCAGTTTCCATAAGGGTGTGTCCTGCATTTTCTTCTTCTTTTTTTTTTTTTTGAGTTGGAGTTTCACTCTGTCACCCAGACTGGAGTGCAGTGGCCGCTCCCGGCCACCGCAGCCTCGACCTGCTGGGCTCCGGCGATCCTTCCGCCTCAGCCTTCCAAGTAGCCAGAATTATAGGCATGCGCTACCATGCCCGGCTGATTTTTTGATTTATTGTAGAGATGAGGTCTCGCTGCCCAGGCGGGTCTCGAACCCGTGGGCTTAGGCAATCCACTCACCTCAGCCTCCCAAAGGCGCAGGATTACAGGCTAAGCCACCGAGCCTGGCTTTCTTCTTTTTTTTTAAACAGTATTTTTATTTTGATATTGTGGGGTACAGTTAAGGGTTAGGTATACAAATATGCTTCATTCGTGTCCTGCATTTTCTAAGGTTCTTATGGTTTGAGGTTTTACATTTAGGTCTCTGATCCAAAATGTCAGATTCTAAAAACTTTTTGTTTTAGGTTTCTAGATGTTTGAATTATAGCTAAATGGAAATTATTATATGAAACCCCATATGTGTTGTTACTTTTCTTTCCTGAAAATCTTAGTTTGAATCGCAATATGAGAGGATGACTGAACTAATAGGCTCTTCTGTTCCCTTTTGGAGTTCCTTTGGGGGCTTTTGCTAAGATACTTGCTAATTGCAGCAGTTTATGATGTGTCTCTTTTGTTTCTGAAGTGCTTTATTGAAAAATCATTCTCGATGCTTTTGAAAAGTCAGTATTTTGATAGCTTCAGTGATGGGCTGAGTTTTTTATTTGGTGTCAGGTACCTGCTACACAATACTGTACATTAATTTATTTTGCAATAGCAGACCCCAAATAGCTTGGAATTAATACGTGATTTCTGTTGTTCTTGCTGTTGTTTATGCTGGCTTTAATGACATTGGATTTGTTTTATTTGCCTGAATCTTTTTATGAGTTACTTATGAGATAGTTGCCTGAGGAACTTCAGATACTACTTCTCTACTGGGACATATCTTCCTTTTAGGTGTATTAATCACAGAGAAATGAGTTCAGCCTGGAAAAGCGGAAGTAGGGGTAAAAGAAGCAAAATTGAATCTCTTGGAAATTCAAATCACATTTAGTCATTTTTTATGAAAATTTCACATCCTGTAAGAATTTCTACTAGATCCATAGACATTAGTGTTAAAATTCAGTAAGCAGATTTTGTTTTATTTATTTATTTATATTTTAAAATTTTATTTTATTATGGTACAAGTGAAGATTAACTACATAAATAGGTGGCATGCAGGTGACATTTGAACTTCTAACTGGCCACCACTCCACCTGATAGTGGACCAAGTACCTCTTAGATTTTGTTTGATATTGTTTATAGAGGCTTATAGGGTATGCATGGAGTAATTAAGCAGTACCTTACCTAAGGGCTGAATGAAAGAAAATGCTGGCAGTTTTGGTTGTCTTTCTTGCCTTTGAACATTGTCATGATATTAGCCAGAGAGCCAGGCTCTTAAACTAAAACATTAGTAAGCCATAAAACATGTCTTGAGACAATCTAATGCAGCAAGAGCAAATTAGGCAGTATTTCTGAAGCAATTCCATAACTAGTATTTCCAATGAATTAATTTATTTAGATATGCTTTGGGTACTTTTCCTGGCAAGATGGTAAACTGTGCAACTAGAGACTAATTCAGATCTTGGAATTAGCTTGTGATTTTGATCTTACATAAATAGGTTTCCTCAATATTTTTGCTTAGTATCTGAAATAAATTCAGCTGTATTCTAGAAAGTTTTAAACTGGACTATTTTCTATGTTGGAACAGAGAGTTCAAAATTGTCTCACATGATGAGTGAAATTTGTTAGTAAACAGGTTCTTGGTAGATTGAGGGGTCTTATCCTCTCATATAGAACATGCCTCCTGCAAGTCCTAAATAATATCTGTTAAGTTGAGGATTCAGAAAATTGATATATAAGAGGAAATAAATTTCTTTTTGATGACTTTTCAATCCACATGTAGTATTGCACACCTGCTTTGTGCTTAGCATATGCTATTTAATTATCTCTTCACTGATGGTTTATCGGGTGACCATGATGTGCCGGACACTAGATTAGAATATACAGAGATGAAAATACAATGCATATAGTTGATGTCGTAATAGAAATATGTATTAAATGGGATTTCACAGGTGGTATATGCTCTTTAGGGGCAGAGACTGACAGGAATTAGAAAAGAAACTGAAGAAGAGTGATTTTTGGAGATTGGAATATGAATGTAATGGCTTAGACTTGGAGAAAGGTGGGAAGTAGTTTTGGGAGAAGTCATTCTAGGGAAAGCCACAGTGGTATGGTATGTTTTGAGGGACTGCGTTTAGTTGGTATGACTAGAAGAACATAGAATCTCTGTGGAAATTACATGAGAAGGTGATCAAACTTATGTTTTAGAAGTGTTGTCTGGGAGCAGTCTTAGGATGGCTTAGATTGAATAGAGCCAGAATGCACAATCCAAATCTGTTGCCATACTCAGGCAGTCAGCCACTATGGAGATAGGCAAGATAAGTGTCTGGAAGAATTAAGACAGGGAGATCTGAGAGTTGGTGCCTAGAAAGAAAGGGTAGGGCTTGGGTTCAAATTGGTTCTGGCTTGGATCTGGTACTCCTTTGAGACTCTTATGAAAGCCATGACCTAGAAATATATATACATGTTAAAATTAGCATGCAGTTTCAGAAACCCATTCAGAGTCTATTAGAGGTCATGAATTCCAAGCTTAGAATACTTGGTCTGTAGAATGGTGGAGAGAAAAGAGTCAGTAGTTGTTTACTAGAGCCTGGGGATTTGGAAGATTACTGGTACAGTCAACATACTAAGCCATTTGCGTCATAGAAGACAAGGTGAATTCAATTTTTGATGTATTGAGTTTTTCTCAAAAGAATAAGAACAGTGCATTTGCCACTGTTTAAGTGTTTATCGAACACCTACTCTGTGTTAGAGATTGCCTGATGCTGGATTAAACATAATAACATGTCTAGGTATATAATGATAAATATTAATCATGGTAGAGCTACTGCTGCAAATGCCATGTGTCTTGATTTAAAATGTTCTTAGCAATGGTTTTACTTTGCTTGTTTAGTGTAGGAGGCTACTCTCTTATTGTGTATTGTCAGTCTCAAGGCATTTAGTAGGTATTTGTATTCTTAATCTTTTTTTTTTGAGCAGGAGTCTCACTCTGTTGCCCAGGCTGGAGTGCAATGGCATGCTCACTGCTACTACAGCCTCGACCTGCTGGGCTCAGGTGATCCTTCTGCCTCAGCCTTCCAAGTAACTGGAACTACAGGCATGTGCCACCATGCTTGGCTAATTTTTTGATTTATTGTAGAGATGAGGTCTCACCAAGTTGCCCGGGCTGGTCTCAAACCCGTGGGCTCAGGCAATCAATCCTCTCACCTCGGCCTCCTAAAGTGCTGGGATTGTAGGCGTGAGCCACTGCGCCTGGTCTGTATTCTTAATCTTTACATGAAAAATGTGAGTAATTGCTGGAGACTATTTAGAATACAGCTGAAAAAAATGTACGAACACATTTAAGAGGGTCTTACTTTTTTACATTAATGCTTTTGCACTGATACTTTTGTACCATATTTTAGTTGACCAAATCTTAAGCAATAATTTCTGCATTGTAGGAGTCACTTAGAGAAGTTCTTGGATCCCCAAGAACACTGGTAATTTAAAAAACAGGTTTGAAAGGGATTGTGCAATCAGAGTCTGTCTTCCAGGTGCGTGAGGTCATCTTGTCTTGCTTCTTCTCTAAGGTTAAAAACATACCTCGGGGCTCCAGGAAGCTGACTATGCACCTGGTTCAAAGAGATTTTTGTATGTTAATATTTTTCTCTGTGTGTGTGATTTTCATTGTTAAACTCATTGTTGAGGATACACTGTCTTTGAGCAAGCTTCCTCAATAATATCAGCCTAGCAGGTAACCCTGTTCAACTAAATTGACAGCCAAAATGAACTGTCATACCACTCTGTGGTCTTGCTCCTTGCAAAGTGAGGTTCTAGGAGTAATAGCATTGGCATTAGCTAGGAACTTGTCAGAAATGCAGATTCCCAGTTCCTGCACTTTACCTACTGAATCAGTCTGCATATTAAGATCTCATATGTATGTAAAAGTCTGAGACTTAGAGGACTAGTTTACTTACTGTATAGGAATGTAGGCTCTCAGAGTCCTTTTGCTGAAGTTCAAGCCTTTTTCCATTTATTTTATACTCAGAGGTGGTGAGGAACATCTGGTCACCATCTTCCATATAGTATACATTTTCATGGAATTAAAGATAATGACTTAGGTGCCTCTTAGCCTTTCCTTTTCAAGCTTAATAATTGAGGTTTCTGTGATCTCTTTCCTTGTAGAGAAGGTGATGTTTTGGCCTTTCTTCCTATAATGCTTCTTGTCTCTATGTTTGTCAGATGATTTTTTAAAAATACAATTTCTGAAATGGGCAAAATACCTTTATCAAGGTCTGGTTGCTACTAAGTAAGCAAACTTCTGACTCATGTATTTAATATTCTTGCTTTTAAGATTTAGGGACATTTAGCTATATTTTTTGTTTTATTTTGAAGCAGTAAAAATATTTTTACTTAAATAAAAAAATTTATTTTTTAAGCAGTAAAAATAACAATTCTTTCTTGAGGGAACTTCAAACCCCCTAAATGCTAACTGTATTCTCTTTTTTTCTGAAGATAGGAACAAGTTGATCAGTGATCTTTGGAATTTTAGGGGGTTGGTACTTAAGGCTTATTTTAAAATAGAAAAGAAAGGATGGAAAGAGAGAAAGAAAGGAAAGAAGGAAGGAAAGGAGGAGGGAGCAGAGGGAACCAGATTAATAATCCAAAGCAGAAGAACTATTGAAAATTAGTCAAGCCGGGCTCGGTGGCTCAGCCTGTAATCCCGCACCTTTGGGACGCTGAGGTGAGTGGATTGCCTGAGCCTGTGGGTTCGAGACCTGCCTGGGCAGCGAAACCTCACTTCTACAATAAATCAAAAATTCAGCTGGGCGTGGTAGCGCATGCCTGTAATTCCGGCTACTTGGAAGGCTGAGGTGGAAGGATCGCTGGAGCCCAGCAGGTCGAGGCTATGGTAGCCGGGAGCGGCTGCTGCACTCCAGTCTGGGCGACAGAGTGAGACTTCAACTCAAAAAAAAAAAAAAAAAGTTAAGTGGGAAGTTAGAAGTTTACTTTTGGTAATTGCTTTATGAATTTTCTGGTTTTTGGATGTGAAGGAGAATTCCTTAAAGAATTAACATCTTTTTCTCCTGAATTTTTGAATGTCATAGCTTTAGCCACCTCTTGGTTATGTAAAAATTTTAATTTTGGTGAATAAATAAAAGCTATACAATTACATCTACTATTGGTTTTGTGGGGTTTTTTGTTTGTTTGTTTTTGTTTTTGAGACATCAGGGTTATATCTAAGTCTTTTCCTTGTGTGTGTGTTTTGTCTGGACATTTTTTAATTGAGTGCAAGTTGTATGTCTAAATGAGATGCTTCTTCATTTTTTGCAATGAAGTATCCACCTGAGAAAGGAACAGTATTCTAGGTGGTATCTTTTAAAGTGATTCTTTAAATCATACTCCCCCCTTTTTTAAAGGAAAAAATTCTATTTGTTTAGTTTCAAAACATTAAAAGAGTTAGGGCAACATTAGCATATTTAACATTTGCTGGATCTTATCACAGGGAGAGGAGACAATAGTGGTTAATTCATTGGCTTTCTTTCACATTTACATGAGGTGGTAGGGTCAGCATTACTTTACTGGGTTATAATTTAATGAACCTGCTAGGTTTCTCTATCTTAAGTCCAGATTAGTATTTATAAGTCATGTGGCTGATTGGCAAATAAGACTTGAGCAAGTACTTGCTATGCAGTTAAATTACAGTCTATTGAACTTAAATATGGCTTTCATTGTATGTAATGTCTATTTGCCTGATGTCCTGCCTTTGATATTTCATTTTATTGAGTTTGTTTTTATCCCTTTTAGTCCTCAAAATTTGTGACTCTAGTAAGGCTAATAGGTGAATGAAGAAGGTAGAGGTTCATTTGTGTAAACACTGTAAGCTGATTGTTTAGGTCACTAACACGTACAAGTTAGCCTCCATGACTGGACATGTATGTAGTTAACATTAAAGCATTTCTCTCTTTTCCAAAGCAGGCACATAGGGTCTGAGTTAATGTGAAAGTGTGTAAGGATGTGGCAATTTGAACCTCAGTGTTGTTCTTACTGTTCTGTGTTCCTCAAAAAACAGTCATTGCCGTATTTTCATTTATTTATTTTTAATATGAGGAAGAAGCTTATTTTCTAGGGATATTATAAAATCAATAAGAAGTACATCAGGATGATATTTATATTGAATGATGGACTATTGTTTGGTTATATGCATATCCTTGAGTCATTTTAAGGGTTGTGTTTGCTTCTTCTTTGCTGTGTATATATATATATATTTGTTTGTTTGGTTTTTTTTTTTTGAGTTGGAGTCTCACTCTGTCACCAAGACTGGAGTGCAGTGGCTGCTCCCGGCCACCATAGCCTCGACCTGCTGGGCTCCGGCGATCCTTCCTCCTCAGCCTTCCAAGTAGCCGGAATTACAGGCATGTGCTACCACGCCCGGCTGATTTTTTGATTTATTGTAGAGATGAGGTCTTGCTGCCCAGGTGGATCTCAAACTTGTGGGCTCAGGCAATCCACTCACCTCAGCCTCCCAAAGGCGCAGGATTACAGGCTGAGCCACCGAGCCCGGCTCTTTGCTGTATATTATGTGTGGGGAACAGAGTATGAAGCCTACAGGGAGGAAGGGTGAATGGAGAAGGATTAGAAGCATAAAAATTTGGCTAATTTTAACAAGGAAAAGTTTTGGTGATAGGAGATTATTTGTGAACACATAGTTATGACCTCATATCCTTGTCTTGGTTCAGGCTGCAAATAACTAATTACCACAGATGAGTGACTTAAACAACTTTTATTTCTCATGGTTCTGGTGGTTAGAAGTTCAAGACAGGATGTTACCCAGTATGGGTGGGTTCTGGTGACGGCTCTTCTGGGTTGCAAACTGCTGACTTCTTGTAGTCTCACATGACAGAGGACTAGAGAACTCTTTGAGATCCCTTTTATATGGGCACTAATCCCATTCATGAGGGCTCTATTCTCATGACCTAATTTCTTCCCAAAGGTTCCACATTTTAATAACTTCACATTGGGGGTTAGAATTTTAACAAATGAATTTGAGGGGAAAGGATACAAATTCAGTTTATTATATCCCTTTAAATTATACAAGCTTTTGTTAGCATTAGTATAGACTGTATTGATATACATGTGGGGAGATTTACTTCAAAGGTGTTTTATTGACATGCTTGGTTTGCTGCTGTTGGCTGTTAATGGGAAGCCCTGATGCCTTTCCATAAAGATATGTCCATAGACTGCCTGCAGTGTTAACACAACATGGCAGCTGGATTTCCCCCGATTGAGCAATCTGAGAGACAGAAAGATGGAAACTACTGTGGTTTTTATCTCTTAGTTTAGAAAATTCTGTGCCATCACTTTGCAATATTCTGTTGGTAACACAAGTCAGCCTTATTCATCACAGGAGGTCACTACACAAGGGCACAAATACCAATAGGCTAGGATCATTGGGGGCTGTCTTGGAGGCTGGCTACCACAAAGGACACCTAATTGGCTTTTTACCTTAGATGCTTTTCTCCCTCTCATGTTAAGTTGGTGCTGTGGTTTGAATATTTGTCCACTCCAAGACTTATGTTGAAATTTAATCTCCAGTTTGGCAGTATTGATTTGCATGTGCCGAACCATCCTTGCATTCTTGAGAGATAAATCCCACCTGATCATGATGTATTATCTTTTTGATGTGCTGTTGAATTCAACTTGCTGGTATTTTGTTGAGGATTTTTGCATCTATGTTCATCAGGGATATTGGCCTGTAGTTTTCTTTTTTGTGTGTGTTCTTTTCCAATGTGGCAATATTGAGAGGTGGAGCCTTTAAGAAGTGATTGTGTCCCGAGGGCTCTGCACTCATAAATGGATTAATCCATTCATGGGTTAATATGTTATCATGAAAATGTGACTGGTGGGTCTATAAGAAGAGAAAGATGCTGCTAGCATGCTTAGCTTTCTTGCCATGTGATGCTTTGTATTGCCAGTAATAAGTCCCTCACCAGATGTGGCCCTTCTACCTTGGGCTTAGCCTCCCTAACTGTAAGAAATAAATTACTTTTATTAATAAATTACCCCATTCCAGGTATTATGTTATAAGTAACAGAAAACAGACTAAGGTGCAGATAATATTAATTCACAGATTCTTTAAGCTCACATTTGAGGTATAGTATATGGGAGTCAAGAGCTTCAATTCACTGAGGAGAAACCATACATACCTTAGGGTAAGGACTTTCCTGTTGCTAATAAAAGTAGTTTAATTAATGCAAATGCAAGTACTAATTGACATGTATTATTAACCTGTTACCTTTGTTGAGCATTAAGAGTACTCTGTAGGGAGATGAGCTATAGTTAGAGGTCCATCAAAGGAAAGTCTAATTTAGCATTTGTGTCAGATTTATTGTTCATAATGTGCTCATTATATGAAATGCTTTTTTGGAAATGTGGTCAGTTAGTTGTCTACCTTTAGATAGTTGACATAAACTGCACGGTATCTGTCATGGGTTGATAGTTATTTTCTATACAGTTAATTGGAGCTTTTAGTTTATTTTTAGATTTCTAGTTTGGCATAGGATCCTAAGGAAGAAAGTTCATTACTACATCAGACAAAGGACACACATTGGTCATGAGTCTCATCTTACCCCATTTATTCTTGGGATGTTTTCTATATGTTAGTGGAGAGTTTTTACTGCATTGTGCTCACCAGCCTTAATAAAGGCTTTGTACTCCTCCTTTGTGCTTTAACCTTGGCAAGGTTTGTATGGCTGACCTTGCACTTTTGAGAACTTCTCTGAGTTTTCTCCGGGCTGCCTGAACGCTGGTCATTTAATACCAATTAAAAGCAAGGGCTGTGCCTTTCAATGGATTGTTATTAATTACAGTCCATGGTCTAGTAATCTGAGACAGAGCAGTTTCCTCTAGTTTCATTGAAGACTATTTTAATTCTCTCTTTTTTGGTTGGCTGATAAAAATGAAGCACGTGCTCATTTGAGGATAGTTAGATAGGGTATTCTGACTTCAAGGAGTAGTGTCCTGGATTTGGAAGCTGTGAGTCTGTTCTTACCTTATTGTGAGTGTCTTTGGGTTAGGTTGGGCATATAAAGAAACATGACCCTGGACCTGTGTTAGGGATTAGGGTTCTAGTTCCAGTCTTAACATTCACAGGTTGTGTAACTTAGAACAAATCATTTCATATCTCTCTCTGTACCAGTTTACTTATCCATAAAGTCAAGAGTTTAAACAAAGTTATCTTGACTGTCCCTTCTGCCTCTAAGATTCTGCTAAAAATTGGCTATTGTCATTATGAGTGATATGAGACATTAAGAGACTAATCAGGACTAATTCTTTAAAGTGAGGTTTTGAGAATCGGTTTTTAAAAAAAGTTCTTTGGGCAGTTAGTGGGAGAAGTCTTGTCCTTGATGACTGGTATAGTCAGTGAGGGATTTTCTCCATGAACAGTTTGGGAGAATTTTCATTTGTGCTAGAATGTGTACAGAAGAATAGAATCGGGTTGGTGTATCTGAAGCACTTTAGTTCAATGAGATTTTGAACTAAAGATCCAGAGTATAGGGATACCAATCCTAGGGAGATTGGTGTTAGGATCTCCTGTGGATACCAAAATTAATTTATGCTCAAGTCCCTGATATACAATGGCATAGTACAAATGGGGGACCCAAAAAGTGCTGAAATTTATTTATAAATAATTGTGTATTTATTCTTACGTGTTTAAACTTCAGTCACCTTCATAGTACTCTCTGATGCAATGCACCTATTAAGATGCTTTTTCCACTGCTCAAAACAGTTTTTGAACTTATCAATGTTGATGCCATTTAGTGCTTCTGCCATTTTTTTTGGGGGGGGGGCTCACCTCTTCTACAACGTTTCCCATTGAGGACTTTTTTGATCAGGGAAACAAAAGTCACCTGGGGTAAGATTGAGTTAGTAGGGAGGGTGGGGCATGGGGGTCATGCTGGTTTTGGTCAAAAACTGCTGAATATCCAGTAGGGTGTGGGCAGGTGCCTTCATCAATCACCCATCATGAAATGAGCAAATACGTTGAAAGAGTCTTCCAAAAAAAAAAAAAAAAAAATTTACTGAAGCTCAACACATCCCCTCACAACAATGCTAGCTAGCACACTGATGCCGATGAGTTCCTAGATCACTTACTTAGTAGGGGAAGCCTGCACTACAAGGGACCCATACTTAAAAACATAATTTTGGTGTTTTGGGGGGTTCCCCCTCATATTTGCATGTAATTCATGCATATTCTCCTGTCTACTACCTAATACGAGGCCTATACATCACTTAATTCTTACAGATTCAACATAATACTTGGCACATAGCACATTCAAGTTTGGTCTTTGAAACTTTGTAGAATTTTTTTTCTCAAGTATATATTTTTTAATGGTGGTGGGTTGAATCCATGGATGCAGATCCCATGGACACAGAACCCACAAATACAAAGTGCCAATTGTACTTTAATTTTCAGAAATCTGGGATATAAGAGTTCAAACCAATTCATGAAGCATAATTTTTTTTTTTTTTGCACTAAAACTCAGAACTTGGTTAGTTGAATGTTTTCTCTGTTTGAGATGTCTAGGAGATGTTTTTTGCGTACAAAATAATGGAATTTACTAGATATTATTATTAGTTATGAAGGCAGTACTAAAGAATATTTGAAACTATAGTTGATCTAGATAATTTTGAGCATATAGAAGCTTTGCTTCCAAAGATACTTTTCCCCTTCAGTCTGTTGTTAAAGGTAGAAAACATCTCAGTTATGTATGTAATAGTCATTAAATGAGTGTTTTCAAATGAGTAAAGAGACTTAGTAACTGGTTTAGAATGAAAAGAAATAGGCTGCAGAAGGAATTCTTTATCCTAAATTCTGAAGACTAATTGGGGGACTAAGTTCACTTTGGGGCTTGAGTAGTATGTTCTCAATTACTACAAGGGAGATGAACTATCCTGCTTGGCATATGACTAAGAGTTGTGGTCATTAGGGCTGGGTAATATTTTTGTTACAAATGTGTGGAAAGATATAGTTTATTGTGGTCTTCAGCATGTAGATGTTCTTGATTAGATCATACTTTGACAATTTCAGAAAAATTAGTCCTGAGTTTGTGTCAGTTGTGAATATGTATTTGAAAGGCAATATTGTATCAATAGATTATTTCAGTCAAGATATTTGAAAAAGAGATAGATAGATATGCGTATCTAATGGAAAATGAGACAGGCAATGGAAAAGTCTTAGTCTTAATGGCTTTTTGAAAAACATCCTGAGTTACACCTGATAAACTAGAGAGAGATCATCAGGGAGGGACTATCAGAACATGCTTTAAAAATGATTTTCTTTGGGAACCCCATCACCACCATTTGGTGAAACTTTCTTTATTTCCCTTACAGTATGCATTTAGATAAGGCCAATTGGCTGCCAGATCATCTTTTAATGGGTTTCTAATCCCACATGTAGATTACTTTTCCTTTGGCCATACAACCATGCTCTACTCTGCTCTCCCTTATATCAGAGGGCCCTTTGGCTCTCACTTTCAGATGAGTTCAGTGAGTGGAAAGCAGAGCAGGAGTGAATTGGTGGTATATGTTTTGTCCCTGCTCACTGCTAGGCTCTCCTGCCTTTAGACCAAAGTGGTCACTGCTTTTCACTGTTTGCTATTGAATTGGAACTATGATTTTTCATTGGTGGATGTGAGATGTTATTACAGCTTTTCACATACATATATATTTAAATTTTTTACATTTATTGTTTCTTCACTGAGTTAGGTAAATCCTTAGAGGACCGAGTTTTATTTCCAGTGCCCAAGAATAGTACTAAGTCTTGTCAGAGAACATTTTTGTGGAGGGAGAATATTGAGATTATGAGTTTGCAGTCAGAGAAGCAGTATCCTTTGGAGCACTGATCATATGTTGGAAGCCAGACCATTCAAATTCTGTCCACCTTTCCCTGCTGATCAACTTCTCTACTGGCAGTAACTCCCCAGAGTGAAGGAATGTGGAGGTGTGGAGTCAGGCCCTGTTAACCCTAAGTGTTCAGGCCTGAAGAAGGTGGTTATGAGGGTTAAGTTATGTAAGATGGTTTGTGTGCTTAGATAGGATTTGACATATAGCAAGTACTGCTTGATGACGCTATGTCTATTCATATCTAGGGCAAAAAAATGATTGCTAGGAATGTGAAGTTTTATTCAGACAGAAAGTAGGTCTTTCTGTGCCTCTTTTTTTGTAATTTATTTTGTGGATCATCGAAAAATCACATGTATAATTATGACTTAATTTCCTTGTCTATAAATAGGAGATGATCTTGACCTTTCTTTGGCTTTTGTGTTTTAAGGTTTCAATGAGAAACAATTTTTGAAAATTTAAAGACCAGGTATGGTGGCTGATGCTTGTAATCCCAGTGCTTTGGGAGACAGAGGCAGGAGAATTGCTTGAGTACATGTGTTCTAGACCGGCCTAGGCAGCACAGCAAGACTTTGTCTCTACAAAAATAACAAAATTTGTTATTTTTTAATAGCAAATAATAAAAAAATTAGCTGGATGTGGTGGCATGCGCCCAGCTACTCAGAATGCTGAGGCAGAAGGATTGCCTGAGCCCAGGAGACTGATGCTGCTGTGAGCCTTGATCGTGCCATTGCACCCCTGTATGGGCAACAGAGACCTTGACTACAAAAAAAAAAAAAAAAAAATCTACAATTAAGTGATTTGTAGTAAATTCTCAAGAATATACCACATTTTGTTTTTCCACTTGTCAGTTGGTGGACATTAAGTTGTTTCTACTTTTTGACCATTATGAATAATGCTGCTGTGTGCATTCTTGTACAGGTTATTGCGTGGACATATGCTTTCTTAGGAGCTGCTCTTGCTTTGTTTCTAACTGAGACTTCCAGGGCTGGGATCCTTTGAACACTGTGTGTACCTCTGATACTGTCAGAGGAGAGGAGGATTCCTCTGAAGTCAGAAAGATCCTCCCTTGGGAATTCTGCAAGGGGTCAGATGGCCTTGTGGGAGCTGAGGAAGAAACTTTGAACCAGGGATGTCTGAGGAATGTGAGAGTTCAGGCACAGCTGTGCAATGTGACCTTGGGCGATCAACCTGCCAGCTGCCTTATCTGCAGGGAAAGAGTGATGTTACTACTGAAAATTGTGACCTCCTCCAGACACTGGTGAGGATTAATTAATAAATGTTGGCTGTGCTAAGCATTTCCTTTGGCTGTTCTCCATCTCAGAGGCAGCCCTGCTTTAGGACTGAAGGTAGTAAGTTCTATAAGCAAAAGCTGGAGAAATCCAACTTATCATTGCTTTTTTGGGGAATAGGGATTATCTTGTGCATGGTTAGGACGTCAATTAATTTCCAGCATTCTAGGTGGAGATTACGAGATGTTGGACATTTTGAGGGCATGTGATCAAGCAATTTAATGAGTCTGGGCAGAGTATAGACTGAGACCTTGAGAAGGGTTCACAGAGGAGACAGTATGGTGGTGTAGAAATAACTGGCTTTCTAGGGCTGCATGGATCTAGGCTAAAATCTTGGTTTTGCCACTCTCTCTAGAGTTACTGTATAGGAAATAGTGTTGGCTACTTGTCAGAATTGTGGTAGGGGTAAATATGACAGCAGTTGTAAAGAACCTGTCACAGTGGCTAACGTATTACAGATTATTTGGGATTAGTTAATTTCCTTTTTCTTCTGGTCCATTGCTGCACTTCTAGGCAAACTGCCATCATGGAGAGAGATTGGGATGGAGGACCAGCCTACCTTGTAACTATTGGTATTTATTTGATCTTGGGCAAGACTCTCTTTCCCTTCACCAGATTTTAAAGATCTGTGTTAATTTTACAGTTCTTAGATAAGCATCTCATCTTATTATTTGACTTGCAGGGGCCAAATTATCTTCTTTTAAAGAATTTTTATTGAAGGTTAATGCATTATTTGTCATCCTCTATAGATGTCTTGTTCATTATGGTCGCCACTTTTGGCCAATTAAATGTAAATGAATTAAATGTAAATAATATTAAAAATTCAGTTTTTCAGTTCTATTGCCATATTCAAGTACACAAGAGCTTTATGTGACTAGTAGCTACCATATTGGACAGTATACAGGTTAGGACACTTCTGTCATCACAGAAAGTTCTATTGCATAGTATGCTCTATGGCATAAGACTCTAACAAGTGGGAACTTCAGTTGAAACTCATTCTTGCATTTGTTTGTATAAATAAATCTTGGCCAGAACTCTGTCATCCCTTCACTTGGGATTGCTAAAATAATTGATACCTGTAGTAATGACCCATAATAGTATCTTTGAGACTCTTGTTTCTCAAATTTTCTTAAAGTTTTTAACTTAAAGGTACAAGATAAATTCAGTCAGTCCCACCAGTTCTCTAGACCTCTGCCGAGTCATAGGGATTGTCTTGGTTTGTGGTAAAAGTTTATATGCAAGCATCTTTTCAAGTGGGACCATTTAGAAAGAATATGTTTGAATTGAGTTTGCTCTAAGTAATGTTTAACACTTTGATATTCTTTTCTGTTTATGGGAAACATCTAAACGAACAGCACTTATACTTTATTGTTAGAATGCCAGTGTTTTTCTTAGCTCTGGAAGGACTTATATCTAGATCCTAATGCAGACTTATAACTCTGTTTAGGTGGTTCCACTTCAATATAAGTGACTAAACATTTGTAATATGTATTTGACTTCATGTTTAACTTACTTCTCTTTCTGTGTGTTTTGTATTCAGAGCACTGAGTTAGCATTTAGAGATCTAATATTTATTCTTTCATTCACCCCAAGTCCCCTTCTTGTTTTATTTTTTAATTAGCATAGTCTATGTGAGTTCCAAGATGCAAAAAGAATCACAGTCTGGTTTTTGCTCAGGAAGGGCTCATGTGTGAAGTAGTCCATGGCCTGTCACCTTACTGCCTTGTTGGTGGATTTAAAGGAAGGTTAAGTGTGAAATGCTGTGCAGACAGCTCACTGTTATACAAACATCATGCATTATTTACATCCTTTTAAACGCGATAGGTGAAAGTGTGAGCTTTGAATGGGATTCTTCATGGGATGAGTTTTCTGGATGATGAGTTTTCCAGGAGTGAGAAGAGATGTGACTTGAAGCAGGTGAGTAGGAGAACGTATTCCAGGTGTTAAGAGGAAAGGACTGAAGGGAGCAACTACCAAAAAAAGAGAGAGAGAGAGAGAAAAAAAAAAAAGGCAGCAGAGGGGTGGAAACCAGCTGTCTGTCCTTCTGCTGTCTGTGTGTTTTCTAATACTCTGACAGTTTGGAGATCAGCAGAGTAATGCTGAACCCTGCCAATAAGAAGGGAGATTTGTTTGGAGACATTCATAATACTTTAACAGTGCAGTGTGTGTATTAGGCAGGAGCCATTTAAGTCAGAAGCTACTCTCCTGCATTAGGATAGGTGCAGGATGTGGAAGCTAGGGACACGAAGTTACAGCACTATGTTGGTTTATGGTTTATTGTCCAACCCCTTGTTAGTGCTTCCATTTTATTAGTGAACGCTGATGTGACTGTTGGGTAGTGTACTTGCAATAGCTGCCTTTAAAACTATGGTGATTTGTGGTAAGGCAAATTTATTTTCAAATTGTATCATAGTCTTATTGCATTTAACTGGTCTCAGGGATCTGGGCCATCTTTGATATAGGTCAGTGCTTAACTAGGTGAAGTTGTGTATTGAAATATGGTTAACTATTTTGTTATTTGTTCGCTAAGCTCTTCATCCTTTAATTTTGTTTTTAAATGTGCAAGTACCTAATACTTTTATGGGTGTTAATATATCATTTTTACTTAGTTTTTCTTTTCTTTTTTATTTTTTAATTTTTTGAGTTGGAGTCTCACTCTGTCGCCCAGACTGGAGGGCAGTGGCTGCTCTCGGCCACCACAACCTCGACCTGCTGGGCTCCGGCGATCCTTCCGCCTCAGCCTTCCAAGTAGCTGAACTACAGGCATGCGCTACCACACCCGGCTAATTTTTTTGATTTATTGTAGAGATGAGGTCTTGCCAAGTTGCCCAGGCAGGTCTCGAACCCGCGGGCTCAGGCAATCCACTCACCTCAGCCTCCCAAGGTGCGGGATTACAGGCTGAGCCACCGAGCCTGGCCGTTTTTCTTTTAAAACCCAAATATTTTAACAAGTTGCTAAACATGGAATAGTGCTAGAAGGGAATGCTTTGCATCAGAGTTATAAAATAATACTCTGTTCCCAGGACAGGTGGGTGTATGTCAATAGCTTTACTACAGCAAATTGAATTCTGGGAAAAGTTATTGGAAACTGAAGTTTCAAGTACTTGGGAGGATTACTGTGCATTCTGACTTGACAATTTGGGTTGATTTTCTTAAATAGATAATAGAATACCTGTATTTGGGGAATGATATAGAAATAATTTAAAGGCATTTGTTTGAAGGATTGTCTTTTTTCTGATCCAGTTGATTATTTCTCTTGGATGCTGTAGTCATAGAAAATATCAGTGACATCTGTAGAAATGGAGAGATGGGTGAGAATTTACATCTTTATAAAGTTGCCTACAAAAATGTACACTAGAAATAGCTTCAGCCATATCAAAGATAGGCCTAGATGTGGACAAAATGGTGAACTGAAAAAATGTTTCTGCTGCTCTTTCACATGGACCTACCTAGTTAATTGACACCTGTCATTCTCTAGTTGCTGTTTTTATAGCACTCATCAGATTTTAATTTTTGTGGCTGTCTCATTCTGGCTTTGAGCAGCAGCTAAGAATAAGGCTAGTTTATCATTGTATTCCTTGCATCTCGCACAGTGCCTGGAACACAGAAAGTATTCAATAAATACTGTACTGATTGAATGAATGCCCCATTTTGTATACATGTATTTGAACCAAAGGCAGTCCATTGTTAACCTTGGCAAGCACTTGGAAAACCTTTTGCTTGTGTTGTGATCTGGCAACTAAAATCTTGGAAAAAGTGAAAATACCTTCAAATGACTTATCCCTTTCTGATCCTTATTAAGACAGCAATGTTGTACTCACACTTTCCTGACTGTGTAGTATCTTCTTACAAGTTCTAAGGAACTGTACTTAGAACCTTAAAATGTTTCACAATTCTGGCATTGAGAGTCCGAGTGAAGGTATTATTCATTGTTCCACACACCCTGAGCTCTTCCATCTCTGCATCTTTTGCTCAAGTCTTCCCCTTTACCTGGAATGCCCTTCCTCTCCCTCCTTCCCTCTGGCTGTCTCGTAATAGATTACTCTTGAGGTTATACCCACCCTTTTAGTCTGAGCTCATATCTGACATGTAATCTAACATTTGATTCAGTGGAGAAAAACTTCTGTGTTCCTGCCCCATGCACCCAGTGTAGTTGTTTCATGTGGTATCTGTTGAGCTAGAGCTGCTTTGCAGTGTTCATAATAACATGCTAGTTTAAGATCATGAAGGGTGGCAAGGAGAGAGAATACTGGCTTTATCAGTTACTAACTGTGCAGTTCAAGACAGGTCACTTAAACTGAGCCTTACTTTTCTCATAAGCAAAATGGGAACTTAGCATGACTAAGAAGGAAGATCTACATAATGTCAAGGAGTGGCTCTTAATAGGTTCCTAATAAGTAGTTTCCATCCCTTCTCTTTGTTTCCAGTAGTATAAAAGAAGCCTTGTTCTGGAACCAAGAGTTGCTAATCTTACCAGGTATCATCAAAGGGTATTGATTGCAACATATTTGCCGTCACAGTTTGATAACACCTGACTTATTTTCTGCATTGCTTTAGGCTTTATTTAAGCATGTGAGATTGATATTACCTAAGGTTTTAATTTACGAAACATGGATAGCCTGAGAAGTAGAAATTTTCATGAGAGTAAGAGAGTTTGAAAATTTCTGCCGTGGCATTTTTCATTCATTTCAGCTTGGTGTCCAGGGTTTCCCTGAGCAGAGGAGTTCATGATATATGAGCTTATAAATATCCTTGCCTATGCCCTCTTCCAGAAGGGAAAGCCAGGTCTCCAGGGACGCTCACTGTTGGAGAGAAGCCAAGCGGAGCTTCGTGTTTGATTATCTTTGTTCACAGCAGAAATCTTATTTGAAGATGTTCTTTTTAGCAAAAAGAGCAGAATGTAAAATGGTTTAATATTCCTGGCATTGGGGTTCCCACTCTGTGTCGGGTCATGAGAGTCACAGTCTTTATTCTGGATTCTGAAATGACAGTTCGTTTTATTTCAAAAAGTGCATCTCACAATTTGGGGAAATCGAGAACTGTTCCTGTGAACGTCCTGGCTGCTGTTCTCAATTCAGTTGCTGTGGCAGTTTTTAAAAAAGAAATTAAAATGCAGCAATGCTTTAAATGTACCACTTTAAGAAAGCGGATAACTCCTGATTAGTTAGCATAACAAATAGCAAAACAAAATATTTACATACCAGTTTTAAATATGTTGTTTCACTTTTTGAAGCACTTAGTAGATGGTGAATACATATGGAAACACACATTGATAGTATCCAAAGAATTGACTCACCTAAATTGTGCTCCACTTTTGTATGGAAGTTTTTTGCCAGCCAGGTGCATTTACTTCTGTGGTAGACTTGCCTTAATCAGGATGAAAGGAGAGGTTTCATTAAGGAAAGTGCACGTGCCTTTTGCTTCCCCTAGGGGTTCTGGTATGAATGAGCCTGAATTCTCCAGTAGGAGATTTGGAGAAGCTTATTTTAATACAGTGGGAGATAATTTCTGATCCTCTTCTGTGTTTCCAAGGCCCTGGTGAGAAAAGCAGAATGCAAGAAAGGCCAGGAGGGAGTCCACCCATCTCCACAAAGAGCCTGATGCCAACAGAGGCTCAAGAGTCACTTTAGGCTTTTAACTGCATTATCAGGGTTCTTAATGTATTATATACTTGGAATTTGCAAAGAGAGTAGATCTCAAGTGTTCTCATCACACGTGCACCCACATCCCAAATTAGGTAACTATGGGAGGCGATGGATATGCTAATTATCTTGATTGTAATACTCATTTCACAATATATACTTATATCAACACATCACCTTGTTTACCCTAAATATACATAATTTTTGTCAGTCATACCTCAATAAAGCTGGAAGAAAATAGGAGTGTGGTGAGGGAGGATTAATAGGGCAGAGAGGGAAGTAATAGTGGTCTTAATTTCTGGGAGGAGAGATGCTGATGTTAAATTGACCTTCCTTAGGAACTCTGGAAGGTGCTAAAGCAAACAGGCTGTGGAAATCTAGAAGAAGCTTTTTAGGTGTAGACACTTGAGAGTTAATCCTTTTTTTTTTTTTTTTTTAATAGAAGAGTGGGGCCAGGCTCTGTGGCTCAGCCTGTAATCCCGCACTTTGGGAGGCCGAGGTGAGTGGATTGCCTGAGCCCGCAGGTTTGAGACCCGCCTGGGCAACTTGGCAAGGCCTTATCTCTACAATAAATCAAAAATGAGCTGGGTGTGGTAGCGTGCGCCTGTAGTTCCAGCTACTTGGAAGGCTGAGGTGGAAGGATCGCTGGAGCCCAGCAGGTCGAGGCTGCGGTGGCTGGGAGTGGCCACTGCACTACAGTCTGGGCGACAGAGTGAGACTCCAACTCAAAAAAAAAAAAAAAAAAAGAAGAGGGGGTAATGCTATATTGGGCTCTAAATCTGGGTCTTGTGATTTCCTTTTATAAGATAAATTTAATTTTCTCTTTTGAAGTTGGAGTGTTTCTTGTAGTGATAAAAATTTACTTTTCATGTAGGATGCTATACCTTAAAATATTCCATAAGAGTAGTCAGGCTTAGTGGTGTACCTCTATAGTCCCAGCTACTTGGGAGCCTGAGGTGGGAGGATGACTTGAGACCAGGAGTTTGAGATCAGCCTTGGCAGCATAGCGAAATCCCATCTCAAAAAAAAAAACCCAAAAACAAAAAACAAGCAAAAATATTCCATAAGTGATAGCTGCTATTAATAAAATGATTGTTATAATAATGTCTTACTATTAGTATATTTCCAGAATGATTATTGCAAACTTGGTGCTCTTTTTCCTTTTGAAAATTACCATAACAATTAACTTTGAAAATCTAATTAGGTCACTGAGGAAATTCTAGCCATCCCTGAACTTAGAATAAATTAGAACATTTATTTCATCTTCAAGGTCTTGATTATTCTTGGTGAAGAAAAGAACAGAAGTCATACACAGTTGATCATTAGCGTCTGTTTTAGAGAATTTTGACATCATAAACTTGCAATTTGTGAAACTCTGTGTGTGTGTGTATGTGTGTGTGTGTGTGTGTGTGTGTGTGTGTGTGTGTGTGTGAGTGTGAGTGTGAGTGTATGTGTGTGTGTGTGTTTTCTGCATCAGGATACCTACCATGTGTTATATAAATCTCATCCTTTACATTTCTAGAGTTCTAAGAACTGTGTGGTAAAAATCTCACTCTTGACTTCCAAGCGTTTGGGATTTCTCTTTGGAATAATAAATAAATAGAGTGTTAATTACAATTTTTGGGCTGCTTTGTGTGTACTTACATTTTAAAATTTTCATATCAGCTCTATAAAGTAGGCATTTTATTTTACAGATGAGGAAACTGATTCTGAGGAGTAAAATACTCTGCTCAAATTTTGTGGCAGATTAAGTAGCAGTACCTGGGTTGAAACCAAGGATTGGCTGGCTCCAAAGTCTTTTTCTTCTTTATTACTTAAAGGTTGAACTTTCACATTTTCCCATATTTATTTTTATCAGGCCTTGTTCTCACTCCCGAGTCTGGGTTACCAGTCTCTGGTCCAGTGGAAGTTGGGGATGTTGATAGGGCTTGGACATTGGGGTGTAGGCATCAATATTGCTGGCTAGGGTAGGAGCTAGTTCATAGAATGATGGTGGGAAGAATTCAGCTAGTGGGGAGGTATGATCTGTGCATTGGCTGACATTAACAAGAGGGCAGGAGAGTTTTCTTGACCAGTGACTGGTTGCTTGCCCAAGACAAGAGCAGAGCTTTCCCCCAGGCTTCATGAGTAGTAGAGCATCCTTTTAAGTATCACATTGAAAGATGGGCTCTCCTCCTCTTGCCTCAGTGGAACAGCCTTACTGGGTCCCTCAAGTGCTCTTTTATCCTGGAGCATCTCAGTTTTCAGGATGCTTTAGAATTTTGGAAAGTAAGGGCTTCTGGTTTGGACCATGATATTTTCAGCTAAGGTTAACCTTCTTTGGTCCAGAGACTGCCCACTTCTCTGAAATCTCTCTTTCAAACTCCCTACTGCCCTCATTAAAGAAAGAAAAACTTAACTGCACTCTAGGTTTTTTTATTTCTTCGATGACACTCTGTCTCCTTGTCCTAACAGTAATTAACAACCTAATAAACGAATCCATTTTAATATTGCTGATACAAGTGTGTTAGAGGAAGAATGACTTTTTTTTTAAACAGGGAACTCCGAGGCCATGTTCCCTTTCTTTGTCTTACTCCTTAGTGAGCTTAACAATGAGAATTTTAATCCAGAGGCTCCAGGGTGACACCCTCCCCACAAAGTGTGGGATTGCTCCTGGACTCTGCTAATGCCTATTGGTTGAAAGAATTAACAGTGACTCTTAAACAGTGAGGCAACTGTTTTTGGTGCTAAAAGCACACAAGTGCCCAAGAAGCAACATCGAAACTGGGGATGAAGTGATTTTCTTTTGGCATTAGTTGGCAGGTATATTCTCTTTCAGAGAGTAAAGATGAAATTAGAATCCCATTCATAGAAGGCAGTTTGCAGGGAGGGATGCTGGGGTGGCAAAAGGAGCTCAGGCTGAGGGGCCTTTTGCTTCTCTTAGTGTTCTCACAAATATGCTTCCAATAAAAACAATTTGAAAGGCAAAATATAAAATTCTTCTACTTAGGAGCTCTTTGCTGAGATAGATGGTACTTGTTTAAACTGTGCTGTGATTAGCACCATGCCCTGTGTAATATATTGTCAGATCAGATGGTCATATAATGTTCACTGTCCTGGTGAGTTTGAATCGAGGAAGGGAGGAATCCTTGACTGGGAAAAGTAGGGTAAGGCAAAAGCATATATTTGAGGGGCAAAGTTGCATTCAACTGATTTGGTCTCTGTTGAAGTTTACCATAGAGCCTGTCAGTATTTATTGCTTTTTACTATTAACTGAGTTTTTAGTCACATGCTTTGTGGTTTTTCTCGTGTAGTTTTTATTTAAGTGACTTATGAGAACTATCAGAATGTTTGCTCTGAAGGCCGAAATTATGTTCTTATGCTGTGGATTTTTTTCAAATGATCAATTTAACCATACGAGAATGCTTCAGCAGGTTGACTGCCAAATTGTAATGAAAGATTGTCAGCAGTGTGTTGATTTATCTTTCTTTCATCCCTCCTGGTTGCGCTGTCTGTTCCCTAAGTCCAAGTGGCATATCTTCAGTCCTGCAGGCAACATCTGTGCTTTTTTTTTTTTTTTTTTTTTTTTTTGAGTCAGAGTCTTGCTCTGTTGCCCAGACTGGAGTACAGTGGCACACTCATGGCCACTGCGGCCCCAACCTGCTGGACTCAGGTGATCCGTCTGCTTCAGCCTTTCAAGTAGCTGGAACCACAGGCATGCATCACTGCACCCAGCTAATTTTTTGGTTTATTGTAGGGACGGAGTCTTGCCATGTTGCCTAGACAAGTCTCAAACCCGTGGGCTTCAGGCAGTCCTCTCGCCTTGGCCTCCCAAAGTTCTGGGATTACAGGTGTGAGTCACCACGCCCAGCCACATCTGTGCTTTCGTTTCTCAAAAGGAGAAGTTATCAGGTCCCCAGCTTCCCTGGGGAGGTTTAGAAATAAGCATATCTGGAAAAGTTCAATGGTTGGTGACAATAGAAGGCAGGACAGTTTTGGGGAAACAAGGAAATGAGATGAACCTTTCTCCTAGCATCCCTTGCTGAAGTTTATTGCCAGCACCATCATGGGTGGCCATCATGGAATGCATTCTTAACTCAGTGAAAGAGGAGAAATAATATGCAGAGTCCATACTCCTACACTAATCCTGAATGCATCTTGGATCCTTGATCTGTAAATGGGAGTGTGGTACGGACCCCATTCAGTGCAAAGCTCTGACAACCCTGAATGTGATCTGCCTAGAACCTCTTAGCTCACTTTGGTGATGCTTTCTTTTAAGGTATCTCTGCTATTGCTATGTTTGTCTTCATCTTCTCCTTGAGGGTGTTACACCTTAAGTTATGTAATTTTAAAAATATACCTCTTCATTTGGTAGGATCAGTGCATGTGTTAAGCAGTTTGGCTATTTATTCATTAACTCATTTTACTAACTTTAGGCTTTAAGTTATCACTTTTTTATTAGAAGTTTCTTTTGCTAGTTATATTACTTTTCATGCTATTGACCTTATATATGTATATGTCTGTCCTTTTTCTCTTTAAGACTTCCATGACCCTTATTTTTCAGCAGTACATTGTCTGATTTAATATTATTGCTTTGAAGCCTGGAGATTTTTTTACACAGAGATGTGTTTTATTGACCTGGAGAAACTCAAACAAGTTACCTTAAAATCACAACCTTTGGCACCTCCTTCCCCATTTCTGTATTAATTATTCACCATAGTCCAATTGAATACATTAAGTAGTAATACAGAAAGAAGCAGTTTCTTGTTTCAGTGTGTATTGAATTTTTCTCAGCAATAGGACAGAAAAACTTTGTTGCTTTAGGAGGCTAAGGGACTCTCCTGGGCAAAGTTTGCTGAGTTATCTTCCCTTTTCAACATCTCTCCAAGAAACTTAAGGTACAATAAATAATAAAAAAAAAAAAGATCATGAGGGATGACTGGCTCATAGCTATTTTATGAAAAAGTGTGACTCATCTTGGGGTTAAGCCATTATTGGAAGACAGGAATGAGCTCTTCATTACTTTGTAGGTGACCACAATATGTAAGTGCCACAGACCATCCAGGTTAAAAACCAAACCAAACCAAAAACCGGTATAAAAGCCAAAGCTGTTATCTTTAAAGTCTATGCCATTCCTAAACTCCCAGTAGGGTTTTAGTTTAACAGACCATATTGTGGTTAGTAATGGTAATTTTGTGTTAGCCTATTGGATGAATGGCTAACTAATTTTTACCCTTGGCAGATACTTTTCTAAATGACAGGCACCAGCCCAAGGCCTTGCTTTGTAATAGACCTTTGATAAATGTAATTACTTGCTGACTTGTTGCACACTGCAGTGTGATTAAAGTAAGCCTAATATGTTGTAATTAAGAACTACCATTCAGTCACCAAACAGAACATTTTAAAATTTCTTAAAATTTTTCCTAAATAAAGTATAAAACAAAGTTATAAAGTTATAAGATAAGCCTAATAGAAGAAGGCTTATCAAGGGGAAACTTGGTATCTTGTTTAGACTGCATTCCATAGCTGAGGTTTAGTTCATTTCTATGTTTCAGTTTGAGGACCATGCCTAGTTTTTTTTTCCAGTTTTTAAAATTGAGAATATCAAGTGGATGTGCAATTAACAGAGCACCATATTAAGCATACTTTCTTGAATACAATGCACAGAAATTATAATGTTGAGGAATGCTTTGGAATACTCTGTTGGCCATTCCCTTTTCTCAGGGAAACAAGTAGTAACAGTTATTTGAAAGCAGTGGCGCTCATGAGCCAACATCTGGTGTTGGGCCCGTGGAAAGCCCAGCTGTCTTCTGATGATCACATTCTCCTGAGCACTCCTGCTGTTCTGTGTGGAGAGTGCTGTTTGTGACGTTGTGTTAACCATATATTCTAGGTGGGACATGAACTGATTCCGATAATTGCCCAATGCGATTAAAACAGTTCAGTTCTAAACACATATGAATGTTGTATCTAAGAGATCCCTCCTGAATAGTACTCCATATCCTCAAAATAAAAAAAAGGGGATCCCTAAGTGCTTTCATTTATGTTTATTTTGTTTGGTCTCTACACCTGCCCTATGAGCATGGCATTGTTGCTACCTTACTGGCAAACCTAGAGATTCATAATTTCCATGAAAAACTTTATAAATAATGACTATCTGTAGGTGCCAGAGACCTTTACTTTACACCTTTCTGAAGACACTCAAGGTAATGATCTCTCCATTCTTAAATTGTTTGAGATAGACACTCCTGACCTTCTGATCAAAGTCATTCCTGGTGGTTGCCATCAAGGAGTTCTTCCTTTCTCCCTTGAATGCTCTGCAATTTTGCACATTTTCTTTACAAATTTCTTCTGCTCTCTTATATTGAAATCTTCATTGTCCTGCTGATAATTAGGCTGATATAAGAAAAATTAGGAAGACTACTCTATCATCTTTTCTAAGATGTGAAGTTTCTTAAAGATTCCAGCAGCATTTATTTTGCATTTCCTGGTAATGCATTTAGAGTTGAAAAGATGTGATTGAGGTTAGCTTTCACAGAGGAGGAAGATGCTTGTGAATCGGTTTAAATGACTTAAGATACGTGATCAAAGAAGTGTTATCTTTACCTGTATTCTGCGTGAATTCAAAGGCTATCTCTAATCATAGCTTAATTATTCAAGTGCCTAATGTCACTACAAGTTCTTCTTTTAATTGTTGATTTTTCTAATGCCATCATAGGACCTTCTGATTGATAGTTTGTGCACAAGTCTACAAGGGAAGTTAGTGTCACTTTTTAAGAGAGATTCATTAATCTCTACATGCTGTTAGAATCAGTGTGCCAGACACTGCAAATGACTGAGGTTGTTGCATTTGTGGATGTCTGTGATATCTCCTTTCTCATGACTATTTTTTAAAAAGTGAATTAAATAAATGAGTAATTAAAAATCACCTCAGTCCTACTAAAAACAATAATTGTTAAAATTACCAAATTTAAGATGGCAAACCATTAGAGGTAATAAATACTAAGGAAACTGAGTCATGAGCAAAATACAAGTGTTAATGTTCATGGGCTTTATTGGTTAGAGTCTAAATGCTGTTTTTTTTTTTTCAATTCAGACTTAACTAGGAGAGTGGTGCAAATGAACAGAGCAGATTTTTTTCCTACAAAAACTCGCACAGTTTGGGGATGTCTTAGTGTGTTTGAGCTGCTATTCAGTAACAGAATACCTAAACTAGGTAGTTTGTAAACACCAGAAATTTGTTTCTCACGGTTCTGAAGACTGGTCCCAGATCAAGTCACCAACAGATTCAATGTCTGGTGAGGACCTTCTTTCTGGTTCAGAGACAGCCATCTTTTTGCTGTATCCTTACGTGACAGGAGGGATAAGGAACTCTCTGGAGGCCTTTTTTTTTTTTTTAATAAGGGCATTAATCCCATTCATGAAGGCTCCTTTCTCATGATCTATTTACCTTCCAAAGGCCCCATCTTCTAAAACCATTACATTGACTGTTAGATTTTAACCTGTACTTTTTAGAGGGAATAAAAACTTTGTTTTAAGGTACTTAAGTACCTGAATTTTTAAATATCTTTTAGGAATCAGGACTGTTTTACTTCCTTATTTGTGATGCCAAATTATGATGAAGATAATTGTTCTGCAAAGGTATGAAAATATATGACTTCTAAGAGACAAAAGCAGATGGGTTATCAACAACTTTCACATCCTGGTTTGAAAGGTTGTTACTGTCCTTTCTTGGCTAAGTTGAGGCATGAATAAATACCATAGCACTGGAAACCGCAACTTGTTGTATTTTATTTCTTCCATCACTACCTTTTCTTGCAGCTTTAGTTAAAGCAAGATTCCCAAACTTCCACCTTGAATCACAGCACTATGTCTGGTGAATTGACCCTAGAGGTAGAAGTCAGTGTCTAAATATGATTTAACCATTTGTGCCTTTTGTGTGACTTCAGAGAATGACTTAGAGAAAACCAAATAAGCACCCTGGAAATTGGTAATAACCTTTTTTTGAGGTTCTGATAGATTGAGGGTTCACAATAAGCAAGCAGAAAACAATTTTTCAGAAAGCAATTATGAAGGAACCAAGTAAATCCAAAATAACTGTGAAGGCAGTAGAGGTAGTTGGGTACAAATGCATAGAGAGCTGGGAGGAGTGAAGGTTACCAGAGAATGTTTCCTGGGTATGTGGTTAGGAGGCATAACTGGGATGGAGAAAGGAAGGAGCAGCACATAGAAAGGAATGTGTGGTCGGAGTGGAGCTGTGTGCTGTGTGCTAGGGAGACAAGTTAATGCTCCTGGTAGGTACCAAGAGTTTCTCTTAGAGTAGTTAGACACAGAATTCATCCTGAATGGGAGATACCTGCTTTCCCATATTTCTCAATAGGGGTTTTGGATGTAGTGGCTTAAAGCAAGGACGATTATCACAACAATGGTGTCAGATCTCTGAGGGTCACATTATTTATTAAATAATAAATGTGCTGTTTGATTCCTTAAAATTGGTCTTTTAAAAATAGAATATAAGTCTCTTCATGTTCATAACAAGATAACTTTTGGTAGAGCACTAGCCCAAAATCTGATCGTATATCATGAACTTAAAAGATATAGAAGGTTGGGAGCTCGAAATGAATTTTTTTTCAACCTGCTACTGTTTGGAAAACATCTACTTTAGGATCTACTTACACCCTTAATTTTGCTAATTCCTCGGCTTATTTGCAAGATTACCAACCTACCTGGTATTTAAAATTCATTCATTAACTTCAGATTTCCGGGATGTTTTCATATAGTTTATTTGAGGTTCTCTATCTAACCAAAATGACAGTGTTTTTGCCTAATGTTTTAATTGTTCCTAAACATTGTGAAAAAATGGTTTCTTTGATAACCTTGCCTAGTTAAAGTTTGCCTATTCAAATCCCTGTTTTCTTATCTTCTTTTGTCAGTGTTCTGTTCGAAGTGACCAGAACCACTTAGGTCTTGATTTGTGGTGAAATTGCTTAAGATTATGAGATTTACTTCCCCCTCCCACCACTCATCACAGTGGGAAAGCATTTTTCATCTTCTTTGTTGGGTGATTGGGAGAATGAATGAAATAGTTGTTCCTTTTTTACTCCTGTCTTAATCTGTTTTGTGATGCAGTAACAGAATAACCGAGACTGGGTTATAAAGATCAGAATTTTATTTCTCATAGTTCTACAGGCTGGAAAGTCCAAAGTACCAGCATTTTGTCTGGTAAGGGTCTTCTTGTTGCATCCTTGTATGGCAGAAGACACAAGGGCAATCTGGCCAAATGGCTGAATGAAGTCTCTTTTATAAGGACCTTAATCCCATGGAGAGGGAGTAGTCATCATAGCCTAATCATCTCTCTCTCTTTTTTTTTTTTTTTTGAGTTGGAGTCTCACTCTGTTGCCCAGGCTGGAGTGCGTGGCATACTCACAGCCACTCCAGCATCAAACTGCCTCAGCCTTCCAAGTAGCTGGAAGTACGGTCATGCACTACCACACCCAGCTAATTTTTGATTTATTGTAGAGATGAGGTCTTGCCATGTTGCCTGGGCTGGCCTGGAACCCACAGGCTCAGGCAATCCACTTGCCTCGACCTCCCGAAGTGCTGGGATTACAGGCTGAGCCACTGAACACAGCCCCTAATCATCTCTTAAAGGCTCTGCCTCTTAATTACATCACATTGGTAACACCTGAATTTTGGAGGAAACACATTTAAATCATAGTACTTCCTACTGCTTATTCTCTGCTTCCTTTGGGAGTGGGCAGTGGTGCTGACAGATGAATCCTCCAGGCTTTCTTGCCCTCTGGCTTCCAATTGGATTGGCCAAGGAGGAAACTTTGTGTCTTTTTGGTGCCCTTCATCCTTAGAAAGATGAGGAAAGAGTGATGAGCACCAGCAAGACACATTCAGGCAGAAAGACCAGAAGCAACAAGGAGAGAAAAGCAAGCTGCCAGAGCCCTACGACAGAGGACTCACCAGGCAGAGTGGTTTCTTGGTGGGACATGGCCACTGACAGGAGTAATAAGCAATTCTTCAACCAAGTCTCTTCTTTGGAACTACATGAGTTGCTTCTGGGTTATGCATGTAAGACACTATTGATTAAAAGGTGTGCCACTGTTTTAATATCAGAAAATAGTGTATTAAATGTAGATGATTAAAAAATGTACATGATTATAAGATACATCTTGATTTCAGGTGTACTAAAACTTGAAAAAGAAAACCTCTTAGACTGGAGGAAAATCTTTTAAGTTTTTCCTAGTTTTGTTGTGTTAGTGATACCATAATAAATATCTTTGTATACGAACTTGCCATATTCCAGGCTATATCTTTAGGACTGTCAGATGAAAAGTGAGATATGGACATTTTTTAAGCTTTGCTTCTTTTTGCCACATTCCCCCGAATTTGTGGTTGTTTTGCCATAATTTTGAAAGTTAGAATATCTTTACTAACGACTGGGTAAAAAAATACATGACTTAATTTTAGTATTAGAGACCTGTTCTTTAAAGAATTAACTTTTTTTTATTCATGTGGAATTTATTTTGGTGTGTAGTATGATCTGGAGGTCTAAATTTAATTCTTTTTTCCAACTAGTGAACCAATTGTGAATTGTTTTTCATTACTCCTAGTGGTATTGGGTATATCCAGTACAAGGTTTACCCACCTGTGCTTTAGGTACCTTTGACCTCAGCCTTGCACCATGATAATTTCTCTACTTTTCATTCATGTGCAAGCAGTATGGCACCAACCTGTGACATGAGTTTCAGTTAGTTCTTCTTGGTCAACCTGTTTCCATTCGAGCTGGCATTTACAGAATAGTCAGTTGAAATCCCTGTAGGTGTAATAGATACATGTGGGAATAGTTGTTCTCTTAAAAAAGTTTATGTAGATACATTTTAAAAAATGAAGAATGACATCCTGATCTCTCACAGTAAGAAAGAAATATGTAGCTAATAGTTTATATTTACAACAATAATTGCTGGTTTTTTGCTTTGGATAATATTCAACTTTGTAATTAAAATAACTTATTTATCACTGTTTACCCTGTAATGTTGGGCAAGAATTAGCTTTTATTTCATCTTAAAGGTATGCTTAAGCAACTTAAATATAATTTGAGGATAAGTTTTTTTGCTAACTGAAAATTACCAAACAAGATTTGTAGGAATGACTTTCTTACTCCAGAGACTTAAAAATTTGCTCCCAAGTCAGTTGACTATAAAGAATAGATTGAGTACTTTTATTGTCTAACAGCACCAAGTTATTCCTGCTGAACCAAAATGTTGTTAGAATGTCAAGGATAGATTTACCTTAACTTATTTTCCCACAAAGCTATAATTTAAAAAAATCTAATTCTTTGGTTCACAGTAGAAAGTCCTGCTGAAGAAGCCCTCCTCTGGCCAGCCTGTGTTTGCGGCGTACATGGTCTTTCAGACTCAGGAATGTCTGTATGTTCAACTGGGTTACCATGGTGCCATGGGACACACGGTGGCAAACCCCACACAAGAATTACAGAGATGAGTAATGCTTGGGATACAGATTACAGAAAGTACCACTTGCCAACAAGTTCTAGGTAAGAGGTAGAATTAAATGTCTTAATCCATTCTGAGGGTCCTTGCTTGGATTTAAATGAGATTCACTGCTTGATTATGTCCCAGATGGACTGTTAGCTTTCTTAGAAAACTTGCTCCCATTTTATGTTTCTACAATGGTCCCCAACTACCATCTGGACTGATCCCTTAAAAATAAAAGTTAGATTGGATGTGATGTTTTGATTTGAAATTCAAAACCTGTGTTTTTGTTTAGCTAGACTACAATGATATACTTAGAATTTTTGTTCTACTTCCGCACCCAGTATGAATTTGGAAAAAATAGGAACAAGTAAAAAATCAACAGACTCACATGAAATGAGAGGACAGTGTGGAAATCTCCTTGAATTCCTTTTGTAAGCCAAATTTATTTTTATAAGCTTTTAACGAAAGACAGTTTGTTCTTCTTTAAATAATTGGCCAAGGCTTTGTCCTCGTCTTTCAAATGTGCTTCAACCAAAGACCCAACTGTGAGATTAATAGAATAGATGAAATTGGGAAGTAAGGGGAAAAGATTTTTTTCTCTTAATATGAAAGCAAAGCAGTCATGTGGAATCTTTTGCTTTGTTTTAAAATAATTCTTAAGAGCTGTCTTTCGACAGAGTCAGAAAGTCCTTGTTTAAATGTTTGTCACTCTAGATAGTGAATGGGATTCTGAAGTCTTTAATGTGGTTCTGTAAATATAAGCCTTGCTGTTTAATCACGGCATTTCTGCAAAAATGAACTTCTGTGCCCACATCTCTCCCCTTCTCTCCCTTCTTTTTGTGTCTTAGATCTAGACTAAGCATTCGAACAGCCATCACTAAGTGTTTCCACATTGGAAAACTAGAAGAACTTGGCTGGGTAAAATTCTAATTTCATGGGAGGGAATTATTTTTCCCTTTTCTACTTTAGAAGTCATATAGCATACTTGCTGTTTGGGCTGAACTGACTTGAAAAGTCAAACAGGAATGAGTCTAGCTACTAAATTTAGAGAACTGATTCATGATTTCCTGATCTAATACAGTGGGCAGTGTTGTCATTGACCAGTTCATTATTTCAATGTTTGCCAAGCCTAGAGTGAAATCCAAGGCAGTTGCCTAGCCCTCTGTGACTCCGGCAATTCGTTTATACTCATCCTGCTCATTTCTGAAGATAATGTATATGCAGAGGGCCTGTAGGTCATGCATAAATGATCCTGCATAGTAGAGCACATTTTCATGCCTTGGAAGTGTTTCGGAATTTAGACATTGTCTTATTTCTTTTTCTTTTCCAATTAACAAGTATGTTTTTATTTAACTCAGGCTTTAACTTTCGTGTCTCACTGACATTTTCTAGGCCCCACTTCAAAGGAGATTTAAAATAACTGGGAAATTACTTTTTCTGTAAATGTTCTTTTGTCTTAAGTTCATGCTCATGTGACATTTTCACTCACCGGTTGGAGTAACAATTATTCAAAGAGCATTGCCTAAATTGCATCATTAAAAAAAAATAAAAAAAAAAAACTTGTGCTCACTCCTCCCACATAAACTTCCTTACCCCCCCATCATTATTTTTGAAGTACTCTCAAAATGCCTGTCTTGCTTAAGGAATCATAAGACTATGGAGGTAGAATGTACTTGGCATGTTGTTCACTATTCCATGAATTTGTAGACTAAATATAATATTCTGTGGCTCATCCAGAAGATGTTGTCATCCTTTAAAATTGCAATTAGCATTATTGTGCTAATGCTGATGGAAAGTGATACATTAAGGTTATATGTATTTTGGATTTAATGTTGTTTTTTGTAAGGATGTTAATGTTGACCATGCCCTGCATTACCTGGCATATGCTGGAAGAAAAATTGGGAATAAATCTTTTCTTTTTTGTTAATACATGGAGGAACTTTGAAGAATTTTTAAAAGTCACAAGCACAGATGATACACATAGGTAATTTTCAAGGAAACCAGATGGGCAAAATGAGGGGGAGGGGGAGAACTTAGGAAAATTATCTGGATAATTCAGCTCCTTTCTCTTTAATTATCTGAACCATTTAGAAAAAATGGGATTTTTGGATGTCAGTACATGCTGCAATTTTCATGCACTTTCCAGAAAAAAGCATTGAAAGGAAGAAATTGAGTTTTCTAGTATGATTTAAGAAAATAAAATGTGACAAGCTGGGGAATGTGATAGAGCACTTTTAGGTTTTGAACCTCAGGTAATTTCCTTGTCAAGACACGTCGCTTATCGTTTCCTTTTCTTTCTTCTCCACCTCTTTTCCCTTTACTTTTCTCCCTCTCTTCTTGGTCCTTCTCTCCATCAGGGTTGGTTCTTTCAAAAAGATTGGACACCATACCACTAAATCTATAAACTTCTTGATTTCTATGTCATTCTTCCCTGTGAGCCAGAATTGGCATTGGTTTAAAACAAAACAAACCAAAGCAAAACAACAACAACAACAACAAAAACCTCAGCATATTGTCTTCTGGGGTGTGAACTTGCTAAGGGGGAGCCTGGTATTTATTTACTGTTGTATGCCCCAGGCTACGTGATGTCTAGCCTGTGAATAAGGAAAACTACTTTACCATTCCGCAATGGGTGGAATGGAAAGAATGGGGGATTTGTTTTATGACTAACTATATGACTTGAGGCTCAATACTTAATTTCTCTGATTTTCCTCTGTAAAAAATGGAATAATATCTATTGCAAAGAAATGCGAGAATGATAAATTCTCCTTTTTAAAGTGCTTTAAACATTGCTTCGTACACTTGGTAGGTCCTCAAGAAATGCTGGATTCTTTCCTGCTAGTCCTCTAGTAGTTATAATTTCGGATGACTAAGTTGACATTCAACTGATTTTTTTTTTTTTTTTTTTTTTTAGCAATTAATATGGACGACTTTTCTAAGTCTGGAGGGGGATAAAAGTGAATGATAGGTAGCATTCATGTGCGCAGGTACTATTTTAAACCACATGCTTGTTTTATCTGGTTTAATCTCTACACAGCTAGGAGATATGCATCATTATTATCCCCGGTTTATAGATGAAGAAACAGTATAGAGGACTAGTTTATCTGAGCTTGCATAGCTAGGAAGTGGTCGAGTTGGATGAGGCAAAAGAGAGATAAACTGATGAATGTAATATAAGGCACAGTATGGTACCTTCTTTTTTTTTTTTTAAAGGGTGAACATGACCAGGTGATTTAGAAGAGAAGGCAGTCATGGTTGGCTTGGGTGGGAAAATGAGGACAGGCTTCAAGGAGAAGTTGTCATTTAAGCTGGGCATAGAAGGAATGGGTGTGCTATGGAGAGTACAGATGAGAGCCAGTGAGAGAAAGATATGATGGATGTGGAGATAGGAAAGTTTGGATGCTGCTCAGGAGCAGCAGACAGTGTAGCTGGCTTTATGAAGAACACTGGGTGTGTGATAACCAACTCCAGGAGTAGCCCCCTGGACCTTGAGTTGGTGCTGAGATTCCTGACCTAAGGTGGAGTTTGGGGGCCAGGCTTCCCCTGCCCAAGTCTGCCCATCGCTGGCAGTGGTAGAGTTGGAACATTGACACAGAGATGTGAAATCAGAAGCTAGGTGACTACTCCAAAGAAAAGTTGTAGATCCAATGGGTAGAAGAGTAGAAGGTAGCAACATAGGACATGAATGAGAGTGTTTAAAATGGTGGTTGAAAGAGGAGCCCGTAGAAGTCTCTGAACCATGGATGGTCTCCACTGTGTTTTTTTTAATAGATGCTGGTCATTGGACGTGGACAGGGAGCAGTTTTTAAAAAAAATTAATTTATTTAAATTTATTGTAGAGATGAGGTCTTACTATGTTGCCTGGGCTGGTCCCAGATTTCTGGGCAAAGGCAATCCTCCCACCTTGGCCTCTAAAAGTGCTGGAATTGCAGGCATGAGCCATTGTGCCTGGCTGGGAGCAGTTTATTACATGTTCTCTTTGTGGTATTGAAAAGAAGTAGGAGACAAAAGCCTGAACGGGTAATTTGAGGAGGGGGTGTTGGACACATGGAACCTACCTGCCAGTGTCAAGTTTGTACTGGAAGAATTTAATAGAATGTTGAAAGTTTATTTGGGTAGGTGGACCTTGTGAAGTAGTGGCATAATGGGGATTATGCTCGAGGAAGATTGATGTGTGGGTATAGATTAGGTTATTTAGACTTTTTAGGGAGGGCTTTATACCTGGAGGTGGAGTTCATGAGGCTTTGCAATTGATTTGATTGGGAGGATGGAAAATGAGGAATGAGTTTTAAAATGTCCTTAATGTATTTTTTCATTAGAATATTTGCATGAGTTCTATGTGGCAGGCAAAGTGCTAGGTACTGGATATAGAGTTCTGAGCAAAACTGTGTGTGTGAGTGGATAGGTGGGGAGGAGCGGAGTGAGAATGACTCTCAGAGGTTTTGCACCTGGGTCATGGGGAAAGTGGTGTAGTGGCTCAGTCTGTAATCCCAGCACTTTGGGAGGCCGAAGTGAGAGGACTGCCTGAGCTCGGGGATTTGAGACCATGTTTTGACAAGTTGAGTTTGAGGTTGACCATGGCAAGTAATCAATTATAAATTTAGACACTTGGATAGAGGTTGGAAATGGAAAGCGGATCTGAAAACAAATGGTCTTGTCGGGATACAGGGGGATAAGATGAGGATGGGACCTTGTGTACAAAGCTTAAATTTCCGGGGGCTAAGGAAACTGCTGCAAAAAGGGTGGAGGAGGAATCAGTACAACTTATATTTTTTACTTACTTTTCTTACACAATTTTAAAGTTTCCTTTATGATTTTAGAACAAGGTTTTTTTAACCTTAGCACTATTTTGGCACTTTGAGCCAGATAATTGATATGTTGTAGGGAGCTGTCCTATGCATGTAGGATGCTGAGCAGCACCCTTGGTCTTTGATCACTGGATGCTAGTGGGTAGCATTGGGTAGCACTTCCTGCTCCCAGTTGTGACAACCAGAAATATATGTAGACATTACTGAATGTGCCCTGGGGGGCAAAATTGCCCATATAGTTGAGAACCACTGCTTTAGGGAGTATGCTTTTGTCATATTTATTTGTTTATTTATTTAATTATTTCCATGTATATCCTGCCCAAACCACTGCCAGGGAAGAATTATGAGGTAGACAGTGTCAGCAAAAGGGTTGAACCTGTATTTGGCTGCAAGCATTTTGTGACTCAGTTTGCAATAAAGTTACACATAGGAAGATGCTGGGAATTATACTGTGAAACAGTTTCTGTACTAGGGGAAGCATGAACTTGCAAGACTATTTCATTTTAGCTCTCAACGGGCCTGGACCTGTGATGTGACTGTATTTATGGGCATTAGTATGGGGAATGAAGAGTGGGGGAAACTTCAACTCTGAAAATTTCAGTGGATTGGGGGAAACTTCAGCTCTGGAAGTTTGGGGAAGTTTTCAGTTTCAAAAGGTGTTATTTTACAGAAGTCCCTATGTAGTTCTTCAGTACTTTTAGGAGAAATGATTATCTTAAATGTGTCATATTAAAGAAAATATGTCCTAATAAAGTTCCATAAAAGTTCCCATTGAACATCTCACACCTCCAAACAAAGTGACTTTAGAGGCAAACACAGTTCTAGTGGTTTCTCTATGCACACTACCTTTCACCTAGTAGATGTTCATGAGTTGTTTGAGTCGAATTGAAATCCTGGATGTCATTTATGCTTGACGAATTCTTCCTTTTTGATCTTGAAAGGGGAAGAAGGAGAAGTACTTGGAGGCAAAAAAGCTTTAGCTTAAACCTGTGTAAGATATCAAAGAACAAGTTTATGACTGTGTCAGCAGTGTTCACGGTTTCATTTGAAATCTTTCAGATTGGCCATGGGCTTGGGTGTGCTTATTAGGTCAGTGGAAGGGAGGATGTTGATTCAGGTTGAGGCTTTTCTTCTCTCTTCCTTAGTGTTCTCCAGGTGCTCTTCTCTTGCCTTTGAGCCTGAAGTTCATTTCTGACAGGTGCTTGGTGAAATGGTTATTGTACTCAGTTTGGCCTAATACACTATTCATAAGGCTTGAAAAATTGACCAAAAAGAGAGGCAAAGGAAAAATTGAACTATTTCTAAGTAGTTTCAGATGTTGTGTTTAATCTTTTATAAGCCCATAAATTCTAAGAGTTGTTCTCATTTATAAGTAGTGGTGAAAAAAAATAAAGAGATAAGAACAGGTGTGCTCTAAGTCAGAGGGTGGGATGGAAGTGAGCCCACATGAACCATTTTTCTTTAGCAGATCAGGCAGATTCCTTTAATTCTCGATGGAGTTTTGGGGGAGCAAGCTCTAGGACACTTTCTCTCTTTGAAAAGAGCAGAAAGTATCTATTGATCTCTGGTCATTGTATAAAACTGGACCATTCTTTGAGTGTGATTCACAGGAGCAAATTAAGACCCTCCTGCCCCAATTCTGCCTTCAAGACCTTGGATGACATTAGTCCACAAAAATAGGATAGTGAGGAGTAAGGTGTAAAGGGGTGAGGACAGACAGTTGCTGCCAAAGTGAATTGGCCAGGCCCATTCATCTGTTGTTCTTTGCCCACAGCTCTCTTATTCCCTCCTCTTTGTGTGTTTTTTTCCTTTTTTTTCTAAAAAAAAAACCAAACTTTTTATTTTAAAATGGTTTTAGATTTATTGAACAATTGAGAAGATAATGCAGACACATACCCTGCATCCAGTTTCCCCTGCTATTAACATCCTGCATTAGAATGCTACGTTTGTCACAATGAGCCATACCAATACATTATTAACAACTATAGTTTGTGCTTTATTCACATTTCCTCAGTTTATACTGAATGTCCCTCTACTGTTCTGGGATCCCATCCAGAATGTCACGTTATATTTAGTTGTCACGTATCTGGAGACTGTTTTTGGTTGTGACAATTTCTTAGACTTTTCTTATTTTTGATGACCTTGACAGTTTTGAGGAGTACTGGTCAGGTAATTTGTAGGAACCCCCACAACTGAGATTTGTCTTTTGTTTTTTTGGATGATTAGATGGGGGTTATGGGTTTTGAGGGGAAGACCACAGAGATAAAGTGCCATTTTCATCACATTGTATTAAGAGTATATATGATCAATATGACTTATCACTTGATGTTGACCTTGGCCACCTGGCTGAGGTAGCGTTTGCCAGGTTTCTCCACTGTAAACTGTAAAAAAAAACAAACCCAAAAAACAAGTAAACAAACTGTAAAAACAACAACAATTACCAAAAAAACCCAAAACAGTCCTCTCCCCTTTGCATACTGTCCTGTTGGATGAAAATCTGTATGCAACCTACGCTTAAGGAGTGGGAGTGATGCTCTACCTCCTCAAAAAGTGGAGGATCTACATACATTATTTGGAATTCTTCTGCACAGGAGATCTGTCTCTTCTTCCCCATGTATTTATCAGTATGGACTCACAGACATTTATTGTATATTCTCGATCGTAATATAATGCTACTATATTTTGTTCAAATTGTTCCAGCTTTGGCCGCTGGGAGCTCTTCACTTGGCTTCTGCATCCCCTTATTGGTGCACCCTCATTGTTTTGTTTTTTTGTTTTTTTAAAGGCACTCCTTACTTTCTGGCACTACAAAATAGTATTTTCTTTTGACTTTTTATGTGCCTTTCTAAGCTTTCTTCCCACTGCAGAGTAGTGACCGTTCACATACTTGATGACCTGAAAGCTAAGGTTTTGGTTTCAGCTAAGCTCACTAATTCACCTCACCTTTGTGACCTTGTCTCTAAGATGAACAATCTTTAGCTAACAGAGTTGTATGAATCACGTAAATGTAAAAGGGCTTTGTACATATTATCAATTCCCTCCCCCCCTTCTCTTTTTTTTTTGGACACTGAAGCACATCTTCAGACTTTCATCTCTGGGTCTTCCTATGATCCCAGTATATGTTTATTGAATGAATTAATGCATGCTCATTGAATGCAGCTCTTACTACTGCATATCAACAGTTATTTGCTATATTTAAAGTATATCACAAGCTTTCCCTTTCCTACATAAACCTTTTGTTTTTTGGTTATCTTTTCTCTCTTATATCCCATAGCATAGCACTGACTCACAGGTACTTAACATCTGCTAACTGAGAAACCAATAATAGAGAAAGGGGTTGCCAAACTGAATTTAAATAGAAAAATAATAAGGACTAGAAATAAGCTTTGGGGATGGTGTCATTTTCTCTTTCTTCCTACTACCTCAAGTCTTAAAATTACTTGTGATGGAGTGCTTGTATCATGTAATTGCCAGTGATGGATGAATAATTGAGTGAATACCTGTTTGGAACGACATGGGCTCTGACTTAGGTAAGGGATTCAGAGGGATTATCAAGAGAGTAATTTGTCTATACAGAGTTCCCCAGCAGCATCCTAAATGAAAATGTGGTGGAAGTGGCATTCAACACAACAAAGGCAGAATGGAGCCTTCCTTACATCGTGTAATCCAGTGGGGGTAGGAAAGAAGGGCTAGGGTGCTGTCAGCTACTGTCCTAGAGCAGGAATGAAATGTATATATTTGTTTTTGAGAAGAGGAGGACGAGGTAGTCATATGTGATGTTTTCCAACATATGTTCTTAAACATATGTTGGAGATGGAGAGCATTGCTCGTTGATGTTTCTCTAAGAGTTGAGTTTTGGCGTGACAGGATAAGCAGGGCCTTCCATATGACAGGCCAAGTACTGAGTGCTGTGGGGTGTTGCTCCTCTTCTTCGTTCTTTAGTTAAAAAACCAAGGGTTCTTACTGGTCTCTGTTACTTCCTGCTTCTGAAAAGAATGGTCAGTAAAAGCATGTTTATATTCTGACTTGTTGGGGGAGAAAGTATATGTTCTTTGGGAATAGATATTGAGTCAGTAAATTGTTGGTGGTTTTACTACTGTTAGGAAGCTGTTTTATCCACAGCATCTAGCTATGGGTATGGAGTCTGGGCTCTTTTTCTAAAAATGAGGCTGGGCCTTAAATGGAAGGCTGGATTAGGAAGGGCTTGAGAAGCAAGGGTCCTTCTGATATTCAATGCATCTTCCTTTCTGGTCTTTTTTGTAGCAAATTTTTCTTCTGTGCTCTCTAGGAAGCTGATGTGGTTCCTGTCCTCTAGCTGACTAGTACCTGGAATGTCAACAGAATGACTCATGTCCCCAACATCCTGTCCTTGTTCTAGAGAAAGGGAACTGTTTGCCTTTGGAAAACACAGCTTACCTCTGTGGAAAAACCCCATAGCAAGCATTGCTTCAACACAGAGTTTTCCTTAATGATGTCTTGTGTTTTTTTTTGTTTTTTTTTGGAGTCAGGGTTTCACTTTGCTGCCCAGACTAGAGTGACATGATCACAATGATCACAGCTCATGGCAGCCTTGACCTCCTGAGTTCAGATGATCCTTCTACCTCAGCATCCTGTGTAGCTGGATCTTCAGGTGTGTGCTACCATGCTTGGCTAATTTTTTTTATTTTTTGTGGAGACAAAATTTTGCTATGTTACCCAGGATGGCTTCGAACTCTTTGGCTCAAGCAATCCTCCTGCCTTGGCCTCCCAAATTTCTGAGATTACTGACATAAGCCACCATGCCCAACCTTCTTGTGACTTTTTATAATGAAAGTGCTGGTTTTCCTGTGTCTTCTATGAGTGCCAGGTGATTGAGAATTAGAGAGCTGTTGATTGGAAAGGGCCTTGGAGACCAACAAGTCCAACCCCTTTTTATGGTTTTAGAAACAATGTTGAAATAGAGTGACTTGAGATCAGAAACGGGTCAATGATAATCAGGACAAATTAGTACCTGGATCTCCTGTTATTCCTGGTTCTGTGTCTTTGATTTATGTTTTGGAGTTGGGTTTTTAACATTTCATTTGGCTGCCTAATTAGAAATTCTGTCTATGTATAATGGCATTGATTTGGGTGGATGTTGAAAACTGCATAGCAAAATCTTTGAGAATACATGATATACACTGAGCCATTATTTAGAAGCTAAGGGGATGTAGAAGAGTGAGAATTCTCCTGATTTTCGGCGTATTCCATCACACTGACCCGTAAGACAGATTTTGGCAAGTCCTATCTCTTGGGACTTTGTGAGAAGGGGGCTGGATTAGACTAGTTTTTGTTTTTTTTTTTTTGCAACTGAGTCTCTGTCTCCCAGACTAGAGTGCAGTGGCACCATCACAGCTCACTGCAGCCACCATCTCCTGGGCTCAGGCGATCCTTTCGCTTCAGCCTCTTGAGTAAACTAGGACTTCCACCACACCTGGCTAATTTTTTGATTTTTTTTCTTTGGGGTCTTACTATGATGTCCAGGCTGGTTTTGAATAGCTGGCTCAAGCAATCCTCCTGCCTTAGCCTCACAAAGTGCTGGGATTATAGGTATGAGCCACTGCACCTGGCCTAGAGTAGTATTTTTTGATGTTTCAAGGTCTAAAATTTTGATTCTCTGTTTCTTTTTTTTTTGAGTTGGAGTCTCACTCTGTCGCCCAGACTGGAGTTCAGTGGCCGCTCCCGGCCACCGCAGCCTCGACCTGCTGGGCTCCGGCGATCCTTCCGCCTCAGCCTTCTGAGTAGCCAGAATTACAGGCGCGCGCTACCACGCCCGGCTGTTTTTTTTTTAATTTATTTTAGAGATGAGGTCTCGCCTGCCCAGGCGGGTCTCGAACCCGCAGGCTCAGGCAATCCACTCACCTCAGCCTCCCAAAGGCGCGGGATTACAGGCTGAGCCACCGAGCCCGGCTCCCTGTTTCTTTTTTAAAAAAATTTTTTTTATTACCTATTTTTATGAATGTATGCTGCACATTTTTCCTGCAGTGATACAGAATGTCTGCAACGTAGATACATCTGTCTTCTTTAATTCCAGTATTATAGAACATGATTTTCATATTTCCATTGATGTTGTTTTTCCTGTCAAAGAACTAGTTCAGTTCCCAAAGTTATCTATCTGTTCAGTAGTATTCTGAGTAAGGAGAGGAGTAGAGAGTAAGCTTGCTCTTTGTCTGTAAACATTGTCAACTCTTTGTTAGGTTAGATTTGGTGTTAATGGCAGGGAAAAGAACCATAGGAAGAGGACAAAAGAAGTTGGTGTGTGGGAGCTATGGCCCATCATTTTATTGTGTGTTTCCCCTTTTAGGTATTTTTTTTTTTTTTTTTTTGAGTTGGAATCTCATTCTCTTGCTCAGTCTGGAGTGTGGTGTCATGCTCACAGCCACTGTAGCCTCGACTTGCTGGGATCATGCAATCCTTCTGCCTTAGCCTTCCAAGTAGCTGGAACTACAGGCATGTGTTAGGTGTTTTAAGTGCTGTGAGTGAAGATATATCATGGTTCCTTCTACAGCCTACACTTTCTCCTCTTAGATTCGGATTGTTATGGTAGTATAATTTTTGACAAATGGTGTTTGTTTGTGTGAAAGTATAATTTTTATCTGAATTGAGTAATTTCTTTTGCCATTATTCCCTTCATTTTACAGATGAGAAAATTTAGCCTTAGCGAGCTTAGGGTACTTGCTCCAAATCTTATAGCTGGTATAGGATCTCAAATCCAAGTCTTTCTGACTTCATAGTTGGTACTCTTAGCTATGTGACTTTCCAGGCACTGCAGACCACTCCACTTTAAGTATGAGATGTTTCTTTTTTTTTTTTTTTTTTTTGAGTTGGAGTCTCACTCTGTCTCCCAGACTGGAGTGCAGTGGCCGCTCCCAGCCACCGCAGCCTCGACCTGCTGGGCTCCGGCGATCCTTCTGCCTCAGCCTTCCGAGTAGCCGGAATTACAGGCATGCGCTACCACGCCCGGCTGATTTTTTGATTTATTGTAGAGATGAGGTCTTGCTGCCCAGGTGGGTCTTGAACCCGTGGGCTCAGGCAATCCACTCACCTCAGCCTCCCAAAGGCGCGGGATTACAGGCTGAGCCACCGAGCCCGGCTTGAGATGTTTCTTTTACCTTTTGTTCATACTGATTTGGAAGCTTATTGTTTTCTTTTTTTCCACACATTGCTCCCTGGTGCCTAGCGTAAGACTGTAATAGAAACATTTTTGTAAATGATTTAAAGGTAGTGAATGTGATGAACTGAAAAAGAGAAAAAAAGAAGCTTATGAGTCACTCAGATCTAGTCACCCCAATTCTGTCACTTTGTAACCTTGGGGTGAAAAATTAACTTCATTAAGCCTCAGTTTCCTCACCCGAAAGCATCAGGAAAATATTTTCCGTACTGGGCTGTTAAGACAATTGAAATAGAATACCTTAAAACTTTTTGCCCAGTGCTTAAACACATTAAATGTAAGTATTGAGCGGTTGCCATTATATTTAGGTTGATGAACTGACATCAGAAAGAAAATCTAAAATGTTTCTTTCACTTTCTGTTTTTCTCCCCCAAAGAGTATGTCATTTCTCCTAAATGCCTGTCGCCCTCAGGGAGTTCTCAGTAATAGGGCGAACATAACAGTGACAGAATGAGGATTTACTATTATTAGATGCCAATTTTGTCTTCCTTTTCTTTTTTCCTTTGGTCCTTCAGGAGAAACTCATGCAGCCCTGGCTGCTGTGGGATGTCAGCTTTTCCCTTCTGCTGACTCCTGGCAGCACCTCCCTTCAGGGAGTTGGTGGGGCTCACAAGGCAATCAGTTGCTTCTTCATGCTTGCCTTCTCCGGCTCACATTTCTCAGTTCACTGGAAAAGTCCCCATATCTTTTTGTCTGCTGAATTGTGGCCCAGGAGCCTAAGTGGCTTGTGCATTAGATGGGGAGGAACTTACACTTCTTCCCTTGCTTTTCAGCATTTTGGCGTTTGAATTTTTATCTGCCTCATTGAGCTTATTGGCTCTGGGGCTGGGGTAGGTCTGTTTGTTTAATCTTAATTAGAAACAAGCCTCTTTATCCTCCTCCTTCTTCATCTTCCTGGGAGAAATGTGTTTTCTATGCAGAGTAGATTTATCACAGTGGTGTCTAATAAAAAAAAAAAAAAATCAGTACTGGGCACATAATAGGTGATCAGTAGATGAAAGAAACAGTTCTTGTAGCTCTACCAAGGTATCCAGGAGGGGGGTGGGAGGATCTGTTTGAAAGGGATGAGAATTGGTTTTTTGGCTTAAGTAACTTGAGTTGGAAAATGACTCTGCCATTTCCCTGAGTGACACATAGAGGCTGGAGGGTGACAGGGAATAGGGTTGGAGAGGTTCTCTGGTAGGTGAACTGATGTCATTCTCAATTTAGAATAAGGTACGTGTTTGAAAATTACTTAACCCAGTGCCTTGGATTCGGCCTGTAGACTAATTGACAGATACTGAATAGTTGTGATAAGAAATAATATTAGCACTTAGGCCTTTTTATCTTCAAAGAACTTTTAAACTTTTATTTTTGCTTAAACATTTTTTAAAATTATGTTTAATATAGAGATGTGGGGTACAAGTGAGGATTAACTACATAAGTAAGCTACATGGAGGTGAAGTTTGGGCTTCTAATTGGCCCTTTCAGAGAACTTTTTTTTTTTTTTTTTTTTTTGAGTTGTAGTCTCACTCTGTTGCCCAGACTGGAGTGCAGTGGCTGCTCCCGGCCACTGCAGCCTTGACCTGCTGGACTCTGGCGACCCTTCCACCTCGGCCTTCCAAGTAGCTGGAACTACAGGTGCATGCTACCACACCCGGCTAATTTATTTATTTATTTATTGTAGAGATGAGGTCTCGCCAAGTTGCCCAGGCGGGTCTCGAACCCGTGGGCTCAGGCAATCCACTCACCTCGGCCTCCCAAAGCGCGGGATTACGGCTGAGCCACCGAGCCCGGCCTCAAAGAACTTTTTAAAAACACTTTTAAACGGTGATTTTACCTTGTATATTTATCATAGCATAATGATTGCTTCTGTGTCTTTGTTGTATTATGTTTCTTAGGATGAGTAAGTAAGCTTTTTCAGTCGATTAATAAAACATTTATGGATTTAAAGCCTTTGGGGAGTGAGAATTGAAATGATAACATCTGAAGCTTCACATTTGCTGGCAAACTGCTGGCTTAGCATTTTGTTTGTTTTTCACAAGCTTTGGACTCTAGCAATCAGAGATTAAATGAAATTCAGGAATTGTATGTGAGCTGTTTTGTTTTTTTTCCCCCTTTAATACAGATGCTCTTTGGCTTATGATAGCATTATGTCCTGATAAGCCCATTGTAAGTTGAAAATATCCTTAGTCAGAAATGTATTTAATACACTGAACCTACTGAACATCAAAGCCTAGCCTAAGTTAAACATACTTAGAACAGTTACATTAGCATGGAGTTGGGCAAAGTCATCTAACACAAAGTCTGTTTTACGATGAAGTGTTGAATATCTCATGTAATTTATTGAATACTAAAAATGTAAGATAAAATGGTTGTATAGGTACTGGAAGTATGGTTTCTACTGCATACGTGTAGTTTTTGCATCATTGTAAATTTGAAAGATAGTAAGTCAGGGACCATCTGTAATTAGTTCTGTCAGATATGGGTGAGGTGCTCCTTGTGTGTTGATTTCTAAAGTCAATCTATAGCAGATACTTAAAAATATCAACAAACAATTAGAAGTTTACTGGTTAAGAGGGAGGAAGGGTTGCAGTTGGCTTCGTATGCTTCTTCTCAAGCTTTTAAGATCATGAGTCAAGAACCTTCAATGGTTACTCTTAGACCCATGCTTTCCTTCCTCACCTCTTCACTTATATAACAAGATACTAAGGTGATCCAAGGGAATGAAGGTATTATGATTCCAGATGATTAGCTGGGTTCTGCTCAAATCTAACTGCTATGTGCAAGGCTTTACAAAAATTGGATCTCTGGAGGATTAGGAAAATGATAGCTGGCAAAACTGCCTTTAGTATAGAAAAGATACCACTTATTCATTAATTCTTTATATTGAGCAGTGCTTTTGGGGATACAGAAAGGCAATAAAGTCATGGTTCCTGCCCTGGGTTAAACTATAGTTTGAGAACCTTTATATTTTTGATTTTTTAAAAAGCAGTTTAAAAAGAGTTCAAGGGCAGGGACGTAAGTTTCCCTGACTGTGGAAGATAAGAAAAGGAGTGTGATTAAGGTAATGGGGAAGGCAATCGGTGGAGTGTTTGCAGTCTGTTGGGTAAATTTCCTGTTTTATGTGGGATGTAATTGAGAGTTGTATGAAATGAACTTGTCATCAACACGGCTGCTAATGGTGAGTCAGAGGACATGGCATATTAGTCCAGTCCTGCAACAATCGTACCTGATCAATGGTGATAATGATATTGATGCTTTATAGAGGATTTTGTTTTTCCCCCAATTAATCCTCACAATGATCATTTTCAGATGGTAGCTTAGAGGAGTAGATGGTTTTCCCAGTCTCATATTGCTTAGGGGTAGAGCTAGGATTTGAAGCCATGATGCTATACTGTACCTGGTAGATGATGGCAGGCTTCTCAAAATGAAGATGAATGGACCCAGAGATGTATTTTAGAGGCAGAAGCCACAGTAGCTTAGTAATAGACTAGGTGTGTGACAAAATGAGTGGGAAAAATATGATTTTAAAATGACTGTTCTGGAGAAGAAGCAAGTAGGGTAACAAGAATAAACAATAAAGCTCTGTCTTGGGCATGTTTATGGACTCTTCCTCCTAGAGAACAGCCAATAGCCTTTAATCAGTGTTGATTTCATCTTTTGGCCTTCATAAAACAGCTGTTACTCCAAGTGCTTGCTGTTGATATGGAGCACAGGTTGTGAACACAATGCTTGTATGTTGAATTTCATACACACATATGGATGTTGACTTTAGCCAGGAGACCAGTACCCTTTCCCAGTGGATCTTAAAGTCACACATCACACTTACATGGTGTGTCTTTTCATTTAGTCCGTGAAATAATTGGCATCTCATTGCAGCAGTACTGTGAGTCACTGATTGACAAGATCCTCCTTGAGAAGGACTATGTTTATTCTGATTTCTTCAGATCAGATCTTCAGAATTGGAAGAAGTCAGCTCATGATCAGAGATCATGCTGAGTGGATGTAGCATTCTGAAAGTGACTGTGCCCCAGGATTCTCAGACCTGGCTGAGCAACAGGTAGCCCATCAGATTTCTTGCTGAGGAATGCCAGTTAAATCTTGAATGAATTTGGTACTATGACTTTAGTAGTGGATCAGACAAAGGTTCCATGCCTGATTGACCACTATCCCCTGCTCACCTCTCTCCCAGTGTTTGTCTTTGGTTGGCTTTTCAGGTTCATGGTGTATGGTTAAATATTTTTATTCTCTTTATGTAAGATTTTTATTTTCCTGGGTGAAAAAAGTGAGTCCTTCCCCCATGAAGGATTTACTTGATTAAAATATGACTCCTCTTGGGTGAGAGTGTAAATGTGAGTAGTGTGGCCTTATAACAGCTTGCTGACTGTCCAGAGGGGTAGCTTTAGGAGGGGAACCCTACTAGGTCCCTTTGCCCCAAGTTATTTTTCTTCACCTGCTTGCAACAGGATCACTAAATGTACTAGTAGCTAGCTGTTAATAACTTCTAGTTAAAGAAGAGCATGCTACCTGGTCTTTGAGTTACTTGGAGCAGTACTCATTTTAAAATAAACATTCTCCTTTCCCTCTCTCTTTGCCCCTTAGCAAAATATTTCCTATTAGAAAAAACATGAAGCCATTGGTTAGTTTTTAGTCCCTTCCCTAAGGCAAAGTCAACCAAATATGGGGTCCTGAGAGAATTTGATAGAAGTAGATAAGATTTTTGATAAGAGTTGAAGGAAGAGAAAATCTGAGAAGGGAAAGTGAAATTATATTCCCAAATATAAGCATGAACAAATAGTAGGCATAGTTGGTTGTGTATTTGTGGGTGTGCATGTCTGTGAATTGGTGAGTATTCCACATACCACACTTGCAGGAAAAAAAAAGAGAGAGAGAGAGAGAGAGAAATAGATGCTTGCTGGAGACAAATGCACTATGTCCCTTAGAAATCTGCCCATACGCCAGCTTTGCTCATGTTTTCTATGTATTTCATTAACAGTAACTCAGAAAGTTCCACTTTCACCCCCATTTCTCTCCTATGAAGTCTCAACAAATTCTTAGCCACTCTGAACAGTGTATTTTACTTGAATGATTCCTGTGTCGCCAGACTTCTGGGGAGTTGAGCACATGGTACTCTTTTATTTGATGTCATAAGAAAACCTTGGTACTCTTTGGACATTCGCTTTCAATGGAGGTCAGAGCTAATTCTCTGATGAACATTTTAAGTGGTATGTTAGCCCTAGTGCATGACTTTTGAAGTCTGGGGATGTGACCCTATTATAGTGTTCCCATCCAAGATTATAAAAGCATCCCAAATGTTATTTGGAAGTCAAATGATAGGTCGCTTACTCATTTGGGGTTAATCTTCCTCTTACTAAGGTTTTGTACTCAGTATTTCATCAGCTTAAGTGCTAACTATAAACTTTTATTTCCTTTACTGTGTTATTAAAGTAAAGTCTTTTCTGTTTGACCTCTATAAATGAGACGAGTTCTTGCTTTTGTAGTACTATTTTTGAGCTCCTGGCAGGTAGCATTTGGAGCCCAGTGAAGGCTGTCCTTATATATTGTTTTCATAAGCTAAGTAAGGCTCAGGAAGAATAGGAAAAGATAGATGTTCTCCCCAGGTTAGAAAGAAAAGGGAGGATCAAAACTTTGCAGTTTACATATGAATCTTGTTGGAGTGCCTTTTAGAGGAAAATATTTTCTGATTCTGTCTCCTCTGCAATAGGCTTTTTTTCATACATGTTATATACTTATATCAATTTAAAAAAATTAGGAACAGAATTTATGTCAACCTTCTAGTTAGTTGATTTTAATTTTAACTTTTTTTCTGGATTAGCTTGTTTTTAGAGCCCCTGTTAATAAGAAACATGTTTTCTAATGACAATAGAATTAATATGGATGGGGGAAAGAAGGAAATTATTTTCATTTCTAGTCTGATATGTATTCTGTAGCTACATGGTTGGGCATTAAAAGGCATTTGATACTATATCAAGAAGCAGCAATTTTGTATGTAATAGGCATTTCTGGCACAATTAGTATCAGCAATTTTCAAAAGAATAGGATGTTGCTTTATAGAAAATTAAGCCTGTCCATTTCCTCCTGTCTTCCTCCATGTTCATATCTTTTATGTCTTCTTTCCTCTTCATTTATGTAGCTTTTCCACACGAACTCAAGTATTGATTGTCTCTAGTCTCCTTTCTGTGCAGAAGTCAAGATGGCCCTTGACTGGTCTTGTAAATGATATTGAAGTTATTACCTTCAGTGAAGAGATGGGGAATAATCTTTCTGCTGTTTCTTTATCTAGTGGTTAGGGAATGCCTTTGTATCTTCTATAAACAACAAAACAAAACAAAAACCCCCGTCACCAACAAAAATTGAAGGAAATCTTTTAGCAGAGAAAAATGGAAAAAATTTGGAATGACTAAAACATAAAGTTACCAGAATGCTTCTCTAGCTAGTAGCCGCATTAAAGAAAAACTCATTTTTCTTAAAGTGAAGAAATTTATCTCTTAAGAAATCACAGAGTTAAACTGAAATGGAAACTTAGTTTCATATCCTTTTTTGAGTTTTTCTAGGTTGGACTATATGAACTTGCCGCTGTTATAGGTTAAAAATGGTTGCTTGGTGGCAATCTCATGGCTCAACCCATTGAACTTTATGAGGAAATTGAGACCCAGGAGGATAACCCCTTCCTATCCTTGAACTCAGTAGACAGAAAACTGAGACAAAACTATTTTATTTGACTATACTTTCCTTACTTCCTCACTCCCTCATCTTCAGGAGTTAATAGATATAAAGAAATAAAGGATATTTTTGTAGGAGATTGGTAAATCAAGGTGACTATCTTGGGAGTTGAGCAGGCAGCAACAGAAACACTACCCCTCAACACTTAGACAATTACACCCAAATTGTAAAGCAAGGTTACCGTAGAGCCAACCTCTGTCGAAATGAATATTTTTTTAAAAAATTATTTTATTTTTAGGATGTGGGGTCCAATTCAGAGTTAGGTGTGCAAATGTTCATTATGCAGCTATCCTTACGGATGAGGTGTGTCCCCCTTCCCCAGGCAGATTCCCACTACTGCCAATCCCACTTCCCTGCCCCCCTCCCAGCAGTTTCCCACTACTGCCAATCATTTTCTTAAAGTATTACGATAATTGTTCAAGGTCTGCTTATGAAGAAATGAGTATTTTTATTCACCAGTCATTGTGTTTAATTGAGCTGCATCGTGTTGTCCTTGGGGAACACGGATTGTACTATTTTTCATTAAATTCCCGACATGCTTAAAAAAAAAAAAAAAGTGACTGCCATCTACTGTATGTAACTGACTGATGCCAGCAAAATTTGCTGCACCTAACAATAGTCCTTCTCCATGAATCACTCTATTGATACTTTTAAAACTCATTACTGCTAACCAAACAGTAGTGGTTTTATTACTGTACTAACAGAGCCTGGTACTTGGCGGCTGGGGCAAGGGGGAAGGGGGGAAGGTGGGGCAAAGAATGTGGGCAGGACAAGTGGATCTCTTTCCATGATTAATGGTGTCCCCTAGAAAACTAGTTAGGCAGTTTCCAATAAAACAATGTGATAGTCTAGATACAATGCAGGGTCTAATGTGCATATGCAAGGATGCACTAAATGAATCATCCCTAGCAGGGAAGGACAAGGACTTTCTCAATGAAGAGTCAACAAGACAGCAGAGTTTTCTGTGGTCTTTTCCAAGAAAGTGATTTGCTTTCCTAGCAGTGCATAGAGATGAACAAATGAGTTGCGAAAGATATGGATGCTGTTGGACACAGGACTATGATAGGCTTGGCAGGCTCCTCATTGCAGGCAAGACAGACCAATGTCATGGCTTTTATCCTCTTGTATGGCTTTTGTAATGTACTTGGGTTGTTCCTTTCTTCTCTCCCTTCCTCCCTTCCTCTGTTATTTGTTAAGAACTAAGTTTACCACCTAGCTCTGCTGCTTTTTTGAGTACCCATGGGTAAACTACCTCACTTCCTTCAGCCTTTTTGTAGACTGCTCACAATTCTTAATGAACCTCACTGAAATGGCTTTATTCTTATATCCTACCCCAGTTCAGTGGCAGTGATTACACTCAACTTAGTTCATAGGTTTATTACAGAGATAAAGTTATGTATTATTTCCTAAATGTGTTTTTGAAAACTGTAAGTCAGTCTACATATGATTTGTGTATTCTGTTTTCTTCTGTCTAATATTTTCCATTTTAGCAACTTAGAATAAAGGCATACCTCACATAGAGTTTGCTGACATTTATTTATTTTTGAGGTGGGTAAGACTAATACTGAGTTCAAGATAATCTTTTCCCCCTTTATTAATTATGCTAGGTGTCTACTCCAAGGATATTAAATTTGTTCCAAATGAACCAGTTTTGGGTTCCATGTTTTTGTAGCAGAAGTCAGAGAAGAGATAGTGCTACTTTTAAGCATTGTAGATGTTCAGAGAGGAGTTTTCTTAAGACAAACTAGCAAGAAGTTGTTTCTTCAATGGAAGCATGTGGTTGATGTAAATTGACTCTCTAGACAAATATTTACCACAGCCTCTTCTGCCAGAGTGAATGTGGTCACCAGAGGCAGCAGTAGCAGCTATCTTTATCTGAGTAAGTGCAAGGCTGAATTCAGATGCCCCTTCCTGGGGCCGCCAACTTGTGTGACATTTGGCATGCAGGAAATGGATGTTCAGTGTTGGCCTCACTGGGTATTGGAAAAACCCCATTTATTGGAGGATCTGCCAAGCATGTATGGATGAGGATTCTTCAGGATTGCAAAACTAGCAAGTGGGAGGGGATAGCTTAATAGATGTCTGGAAAGACTGGCAAGTGGGAGGGGATGGCTTAATAGATGTCTTGCTTAGTCCCCAGAAGCACTATTGAAACTTGCTTTGGTAACCATAGGGAAGAGGTAGAAGTCTTATCTACCAGGATACCCATGGACACCTCCTGGGATAAAGCAAGGGTTTTGACGTAATTTCATTTCTGGAATTAACTCGAGAAGTTATGTTCACTTTTATCAAAGCAAGATTGGCAGATAATGGCAGTAACTAGTGACTAGTTTTTTGTTTTCAACTTCTATGAAGAATGAACCCATTTTCTAATTTCTACAAGAGAAACTGCATCAGAGTTTAGCCTTCACTGGAGAGGGCTATCTAGATGGTTGGCAAAGCTTACATGAACTCTCACAGTTTGTCTAACATTTGAAATAAAAGACCAAACCTAGAATTAAATACGTTGAGTATGTACTTCTTCCCATTGCTCAGCTGCAGCTTTTGCAATTGCATGGCAGTTGAAAGTGCCTGAATCTAAAGTTACCCATGTTGACTTCTAGCCAAGCCAACCCAGTGGAACTTTCAGGATTTGGAGGAGACTTTTAGTGAAATTAGATTGTAGCTGCTATATTTAACTTTTAATAATACCCATTTGGGATAAATTTTAATTTCCCAAGTGTCAAAGCCAAAGCATGGAAATATGGGTCAAGTAGGCTAATGCGATAAAAAAATACAACAACATAACAAACACTAACATCTACCAGTTGTGTCTCAAGTAATTAATTAGAGCAATGTATAGTCACTAACTTGTGTGGATGTTTCACTGGTTCAGAAAAATAGCCCCAGTGTCTCCCAGATGAGCAGACTGCTTCCAATGGGTACTTGAGAAATAATGAGATTCGACTTGGATTTGTATATCTGGGTAGTCAAACCTTAATGATTCAGTTATAGGTTGTCCTCTGGGTATCTGTTGTGAATTGCAATCCTGTGTTGACCTCTACACTGCTACATATCTCAGTCTTTATTAGGGAATGTAGAGGTGCTTGGACAAACTTAAGATAGTGTAGATACACAAATCTGACATATGCAAGGTTCCTTAAGCTACTTAGACAATACATGAGTTTGTGTGTGAATGGATGATTTGTGCCCTTCTTTTCCTTCAGGACCCGTGATTGAGAGGTTTGTGTTGAACTTGTGCTTAAAGTCTCTAGATACAAAACTTCAAGATCTTGGCTTAATCAGAAGAGTTTACAAGTTCATTGAATGACATTGATGTGCACAGGAAATTCTGTGGCTTTCTGTCAGCTGAATCTGCTGACTGGTAAGACTTTTTGGGGAGGGAACTAGCCTTGGTGTGGGTCATTGTAGTGTGTTGACAGTGGGACCGAGAGGAAGTTAGGAAATAGTCCAGGACATTGGAGCTGTTGGATATGCATCTACTGAGATATTCCCGTGATCTGTGTCCATGCACCCAAGGTAATCAGAGCCTTGAGACTTAAGACTGAGGGGCAGCTTTTCAAGGCAAAAGATAGAAGGCAGAAAACATGCCAGCATGTGATGTATCTTCTCTTTTGCTCTGCTCCCATCTGCACTTACTGCCTGCTGCTCTGACATGTGAAGCACCTTCTATATACTTCATATTGTTAGTGCTAAAATCCCACTGAAGCCAAACTGTTACTTTGACCTGCCCTGATGGTTCCTTTGTGCACCGGTGAGTATGTGAGTAAATGCATTAAAAAAAAATTATAGCAGTTCTTTTGGAATGGTTGGAACCTAGAAAAGTCACCAATTTGTTCATTGCCTTTTGCATGATTATTTCCTTTTCTTCTTCATTTTTTGACACATTTTAAAAAAACATTTTTTGCTATGGTGAAATGTAAGATAAGATTTACTGTTTTAACCATTTTTAAGTACACAGTTCAGTGATGTTAAGTACATTTATACTGTTGTGCAACCATCACCACCATTCATGTCCAGAGCCTTTTCATCTTCCTAAACAGAAACCCTATACCCATTAAACAATCACTTCCCATTTCTCCGTCTTCCAGTCCCTGGTAACCATTGTTCTACCTTTTAGTCTCTATGAATCTGCCTTTCAAAGTAACTCGTAAGTGGGATCCTGCAATTTTTACTCTTTTGTGTCTGGTTTATTCATCCATGTTGCAGCATGTGTCAGAATCTCACTCCTTTTCATCGTCTGGATATACCACATTTTACGTGTCCAGTCAGCATTCATTCATCATTTGAATCATTTCCACCTTTTGGCTAATTATTATTATTATTATTATTTTTGAGTTGGAGTCCCACTTTGTCACCCAGGTGACAAAGTGCAGTGGAATGCTCACAGCCACCCCAGTGTCGACCTGCTGGGCTCCAGCAATCCTTCCGCCTCAGCCTTCCAAGTAACCTGAACTACAGGTGCACACTACCACCCGGCTAATTTTTTTGATTTATTGTAGAGACGAGGTCACACCATGCTGCCCAGGCTGGTCGCGAATCTGTGGGCTCAGGCAATCCTCTCGCCTTGGCCTCCCAAGTGCTGGGATTACAGGCTTGAACCACTGTGCCCTGCCGGTAATTTAAAAAAAAAAAAATCAGAGACTTACTCTGTCTCCCAGGCTGGAGTGCAGTGGCACGCTCACTGCCATCCCAGCATCAACCTGCTGGGCTCCAGTGATCTTTCCTCCTCAGCCTTCCAAGTAGCCAGAACTATAGGCTTGCGCTACCATGCCTGGCTAATTTTTCAATTTACTGTAGAGCTGAGGTCTCGCCAATTTGCCCAGGATGTTCTTGAACCTGTGGGCTCAGGTAATCCCCTCACCTTGGCTTCCCAAAGTTGGGATTACAGGCTTGAGCTACCCTGCCCAGCCCTGGCCGGTAATTCTCTGTTTAGCATTTTTTTTTTCTTTTGAGTCAAGGTCTCACTCTGTTGCCCAGGCTGGAGGGCAGTGGCACAATCACAGTTCATCACAGTCTCAACTTCCTGTCTCACCCTCCTTTGTAACTGGGTCTACAGGTGTGTGCTACCATGCCTGGCTACTTTTTAAGTTTTTTGTAGAGATGAGGTCTTACTATGTTGTTCAGGCTGGTCCCAAACTCATGGGCTCAAGTGTTCCTCCTTCCTTGGCTTCCCAAAGTGCTGGGATTACTGGCGTGATTAGAGGCGCCCAGCCTCTGTTTAACTTTTTGAAGAAACGTCATACTATTTTCCACGGTAACTGCTACATCATCTTACATTCCCACTAGGAATGCATGGGGGCTCCAATTCTTCTACATCCTTGCAAACACTTGTTTTGTTTTTAATTGGTAATAACCATTCAGTGGGCGTGAATTAGCATCTCATTGTTTTAGTTTGCATTTATGTATATAATTATTTTTAGAACTATGTTTAAACATGATATTTTTCTTCCCTGATCAGTTAATATTTTGTCAACTTTTTGCCTTTCAAATGACTGCTCTTTGTTTATTGAGAAATTATAGTATAAATATTTATGGAAGTACAAAGTGATGTTATGATTTTTTAATACAACATGGAGTGATAAAGTCAAGCTGATTAACTTAACCATTACCTCAAATATTTGACACTTTTGTGATAACATTTGAAATTTACTCTCTGTGATATTAAATGTACACAACTCTATTATTGTATTCACCATGCTGTGCAATAGATCTCAAAAAAGAAAGAAATTCTGTCATTTGTGAAAACATGAATAGAATTGGAAAACATTATGCTAAGTGAAATAAGCCCAAACAGAAAGACAAACACCACATGTTCTCACTTTTAGATGGAATCTAAAACACTTGAGCTGATAGAAGCAGAGAGGAGAATGGTGGTTACTGGAGTCTGGGGTTGGGAAGAATCAAGAGAGGATGGTCAAATGTACAAACCTCAGATGGGAGAAATAGTTTTAATTCACTTTTGAGATCTTAAATGACTATATTTGATTGCTTCTTTCTGAGCTCTCTTAAAGTTACCAGTCCACTGAAGAATTAGACTTTGATCCAAGAATGCAAATGTGATCTTCACTACAGAAAGGAAAAGAACAGAGTAAAACCATGTGTAGGTGCCCCGGAGACCCCAGGAGGACTGTAAGGCTTCCTGTGACCTGCTGTGGGCCTCTGAGTCACTTTGCTAGGGGACATACTTGCTGGATGTTGGAGAACATGGGATTCTGGTTTTAAGAGACAAGTTTCTAATGGGACAAAAATGGATTAAACCAAGACTTATGCCAGGCATCAGAGACAGAGTGAAATTATCCAATTTATCATCCTTCCCTCAAGGCTGAGAGGTTTTTAAGCAGTTTGTAAAAACTTTGAAAGGGATAGGGAAAGCTTGAGAATAATTTAAAAACTTGTCCCCTGCAGGCCAGTTTGTTAAAAGCCCAGTTTTACCAAAAGGCGAAGGCAGTAATTAAGCAAAAAACCTTTGAAAAAGAATCTTGATCCACACATGGTTTTACTCTGTTCTTTTTACCCTATTAACAGAGATTACAGGGTATGGTTAGTAAACAGAGTATTTAAAACAAAAATGAGTGCTTTGTGAAAAGACTAATTTGGTTACCAAAAATGATAGAAACTTCCAGAAAATATAGAATAAAATATGCTTGGAAGCAAATGGAACTCTTTGTAGAACTGGGTTAAAAAATGTTTGCTATGGAGCTTTATTTGTAAACATAATTTCTGAGACTGAAGCTGAGTATTACTTGAAATACCAATAGTAAAACACTCATACCCCTTTCCTAGTAACTACTTTTTGAACTGAAGTTTTTGGAAAGAAGCATTTCTTTCTGAGTATGATCTGAAAGAACCAGCTCTTAATACAGTCTCTGAGAATTGTTCTTGTCTTACAAGGCAGAAGTGACAAAGGCAGTACTCTGCACTGGGGCATTGTATATCAATGGTGAGCTCATGTGTGTTTTAGGAAGGGACTGACCATCTACATATGAGTCTAAAAATTTCCAGACAGACACAGCTCTGGGCTGCCCGGTCTTCCTAACTGATTACGTGGAGATGTGCAGATTAGAGGAAAGGGAAAAGTGAATTGAATGGATCTGAGGGACTATATCCAGTCTGTGAACTTAAACTCCACAGTGGGGTTGCAGAGAATGACTTCTGTGACTTCTGTAAAGTTGATTAGAAACCTACTGGTGGAAATATCTTGACCAGGTTCTATTCTGAATCTCAGTTGTAGAGGCAACATGAAATTGAACACAAGACTAGTAAGATCTGGGTTCTGGACTCAGATTTGCCTGTTATTAGCATGAGATGTCTAATATTGGTTGCTTAATCTTTCTGCAAGATTTGGAGTGTACTGTCAGATGTGTCTTGTCTGTGGGAACATTCTGGAAACTCATGATACTGTAAGTATTTTTATTAGTAGGTCAAATAGTAAAACTGAAATGAAAGAATAACTGCCCTGCCCAGTCTCCCCTCCTCCAACTCATTTCCTCTTTTGGCGTTACTTAGTATTTTCTTGTCAGCGGGTACAAAGCTTCCATCTGTATCATTGCCTCTGAGGAAGTAAGTTGAGTGAATGACTTCAAGGTTTGAAAAATAAATTACTGGCTTATTTTGATGGACCTTTTAGCGATTTGCCTTGTCCCAAAGTCAGTAATGTGAGGTGCTTTAACCAACCACCAGTTAATTCTCCTACTAAATCTGCAACAATGTTAGGATTATAGGTACAACCTAAGTTCCACTGCCTTATTATTCTGTTTCTTGACAATTAATAATGTGCAGCCACGTTGGGACAACACATCAGTGCTAACCTGTCTGGGGAAAACTAAGGTGCAATTCTGAAATGTAAATGCCTACCCACAGGCCCCGCAAAGGGGGAATGCCATGAAATGTAAAACATGACTAAGAGTAGATAGTTGGTACTTTCAGACTCCCTCTTCCTCATGTGGCTTTCTCTAGTTGTTTCTTAAAAGACACTGAATTCGAGCCGGGCTCGGTGGCTCAGTCTGTAATCCTGCGCCTTTGGGAGGCTGAGGTGAGTGGATTGCCTGAGCCCGCGGGTTCGAAACCCGCCTGGGCAGCGAGACCTCATCTCTACAATAAATCAAAAAATCAGCTGGGCGTGGTAGCGCATGCCTGTAATTCCGGCTACTTGGAAGGCTGAGGCGGAAGGATCGCCGGAGCCCAGCAGGTCGAGGCTGCGGTGGCCGGGAGCGGCCACTGCACTCCAGTCTGGGTGACAGAGTGAGACTCCAACTCAAAAAAAAAAAAAAAAAAAAAGACACCAAATTCACCTAGGAACTTCTGGGAATGTGAGGTGATTTGGTTGTACTGTCAGCATGCCCTCCTGTTACTGAGTCTCTCTCACCTTGGAGCTCATTTCCTTTTGTACTGAGTCAAGAGGTACACAGAGAGGTAGTTATTGATGTTATAGGAATAGTGTAAGTGTAGAGAAATCAAAAGGTTTGGTTGCCTTATTTGGTATGATGATCTCTTAGTGTGCATTTTACTATGTTTACATGTAATTATAAAGTAATTGCTATTGCTACACTACTGTGTTTGATGCCTACGATGTGCCAAACACTGGGTGCTTAATGTTTATTTTCTCCAACCCTTAGTAACATTTCACGAGGTAGGTAGTTTTATTGACGAGGAAACTGGCTTGGATAGGTTGAAGTAAACTGCTGTAGGCCATGCAGCCTGGATTTGAAATCCCTATTGCAAATCTCACAAGGCCTGAGCCCTCTCGGTGGTACTCTGCTACCTCCCATGTTTAGGGGAATGGGCTTAAGAAATTCAGGGAAAGTAGTTACCTGTTGAGGCATGTTTTCTTAGTTACAAAGTGCTTAAATTATTTTGTGGGTGTGTGAAACATTCTTTCCAGGAGCTTTCTGGGACTTCCTTGTTCCTATGTTTTGCCTGTTATTTAAGCGGTGGATGCCTGTTGTGAGATCACTTATTTTCATGATGCCCTGTGAACATCACTGCCATGCTGTCATTTGAAGAGGCACCAGGAGTAGGGATTGACTTCCTGGATTTTATGACAGAATGGTTTATTTATTTGATAAGTAGTGGTCTCAATTCTTTTTTTAAAAACTGCTTTTTTGATGTATACTTTATATGCCATAAAATTGTCTCATTTTAAGGTACAAACTTGAATGATTTTTAGTAGATTTACTGAGTTGTGCCACCATTTCCATAGGCTTATTTTAACACATTTCCATTGCCCCAAAAAGGAACTTTGTAGCAGTTATTTCAATATTTTAACTTTTCTTTTGTGGTACCCTTCTCAGATTTGCTATCAGGTTCTCTGACTATATAGAGGAACAAATCATTTTTTAAAATTATTATTTAACTTTAATTGATATAACATTCCCTACATGTCAGAAACTGTTCTAAGTTCTTTGTGAAGATTAACTCATTGAATTATTTTTACTTGTATTTTACAGATGGGGAAACAAAAGTACAGGAACGTTAAATTGCTTGGTCCATGTCTCAAAACTAGTAATGGCCAGGAATCAAAACTAGTAACTAGTCAGGTATCAACATGTGTTATTCTAAGCATTCTAAAGCACCTGATGAGACCAGAAAAATGGGACAAGCAATATGTTAACCAGAGAGGTGGAAGTCATCAAGAAGAGTAAGTCAGTACTTTTCAGGAAAGAGTCAAAGTCTTCAGGGGCCCTGGTCCTAGATGCCTGAGTACAGAGTCAAGTAAGGTCTGATAAATTCATCCTGGTAGTCTGCAAAGCTAGTAATTGTTGGTCATCTATGATTCATTTCTCAGTGCATCTTCCCTTTGCCTGGGCATCATAGGGAGCAAAATATGTTTTGATGGACTTTTGCTTTCTATGTTGGACACCAAAGAGCTAGAATTTTGTTAGAGGTCTCTTACCTGACAGGGTATATATATTAGGTGGAGTGGTAGACTTGTATTCCGGTCAAAAGGTTCTTGGTAAGAGTCTGAGAAGCATGGTCTGGAATGATCCGTGGGAGGAACTGGGTCTGCTGCCTTGTGTCCTGGCCTTAGCCCACCTCCTTCTTTTGCAAATTGTTGTATTATATTGGTGGGTATACCCATTGACCTTGTTTACTTTGAAGCCTGGGACCATTTCTCTGTTTAGGGGGATTACATTTTGATTTCCTAGGGTGCTAGGATTCTGTGGGAGTAAGCTCATAAGGATGGTATAGTGGTTGAGTTCAACTGTGCGCTAAAAATTTCTTGGGGAGTAGGGATTTGGAAGATGGCAACCATGATAATAATTCCCTCTTAACCTCAAAGATAAGATGACCACTCTTGGTTTTTGTTTGGCATTCTCCTTTCCTTAGGGCACAAAAAAGTTGTAAAATATTGAGTGGTACAAATGAGGAGATCCCACATTGGGTGTGTATCCACATTTATTTTTAGTAAATATTAATGGATTAGTGCATTCTGGTGGGAAGAACATTTGACTCTTCACATTTAATCTGTAATATACTTGGGAGACATTAATTGATATATTTACTTCTTGTTTATTGGTGGTCCTACCATCTTTTTATTCTGCCAAGTTATGACCCTTATTTTGCTTCTGGCATATTTTCATTCAGGTCAAGGCCTCTTAATTTACCAAAAGCCACAAGAAGATGTCCAAGAGGGAATCAGAGAGTGAGTATGTGGAATCAGGGTAACTGTCAGAACTGTTAGACTATATTAAAAATTGAAAAATGGCTAAGCTTGAAACCCCACTGCTTTATTTCTTCCTTGTTCCAGTTTGTATGAGTTTGTTTAGGACTATAAGATGAAGCAAAATTTGGACATAAGATTCTATGTGACTGAGACTCAAATGAAAAAGTGTTTCTTAAATATTTATATCAATTAGTTTTATAAATTCAACAGCAACAGCATTTGGGCACTTCAGAATGCTAGGTGCTGAGAATATCTGAAATGTGATAAAGCCTTTTCTAATGAATGTGTTGTCTAGCTTCTCTGTTTTGGGTTAATCTGCTTCTTTCTGTCAAACTCCCTTATTAGACATCAAGTATAGCTGCATTTTATTTGAAGACCTTAGGAAACATTGATGATGATGTGACTTAGTGGAGAGGTCCTTCCTCTTATTTCTGCAGTTATCTGTGTTCTGATAGCCGAGGACTCCGTGGGTTTGGCTTAGTGGCAGTGTGACTTTGAAGTCAAGATCGTCAACCTCTCTAAGCTTCCTTATCTAAAAAAAGCAGATACTTGGTTGTGAGATCACCTTGTAGCTCTTAAAACCACAATGGGTCATGAAAGACACCATTTTTTTCATGGGATGATGTGGACTGGGTAATGGGAAGCATTGTGGAGACTCAGGGCTGAGGCTCCAGATTTAACTTTTTGAGTTTACACGTGAATGAAACAGTCCCTTGAGTTTTTGTGCCTCATTTATCTGGGGACATTTTTTGGCAAATAAAATGGGTCAAATGTCCAGGTTAAGAGATTTTCTTGGCATTTATCCTCACTCACATATGCAGCTTTACTAGTACAAAAAGCTAATGTCTAGTATTAAGTTCAACTTGTACTCCTTTGGGTGGGCTTTTCTTTTTTATTATTTTATTTTGAGGTACAATTCAGGGTTAGGTACGTACAGGTAAAGTTTGGGTACCCTTATTGTCATCATACAGGTAAAGTTTGGGTACCCTTATTGATGTTATGTGTGCCCCCCCCACAGTGTCCCACTACTGCCAATCTCTTTCTTATAGTCTTATGATCAGTGTTCAGGGTTCGCTTATGAATGAATATATATAGTACTCATATCTTTGTTTCTGTGATAAGTCACTGAGTATTATAGAATCTAATTCCATCCAAGTTGCTGTGAATTCCACAATTTTGTTTTTATTTACAACTGCATAATACTCCATCATGTAAATATACCACATTATCTATATCCAGTCCACTATCAATGGGCAGCATGGTTGGTTTCGTGTTCTTGCTATTGCGAATATTGCTTTTCTTACCAGCTCTGTGAGCAGACTTGATCGTATTTAATGTGTAGAGCTGTAATGCTCTTACTTGTACAGTGGCACTAGCCACCTCATAGATTACTGTGCAGTTTAAATTAGATAGTACTAAAGCACTGGTTATAGTTTCTGGTATTTGACAGTTACAAAAATATTTCCTTCTGCCAAATCCTCACCCCATACTATTCACTGACCTTTCTGTTTCTTGATTCTCACTGACCTTTCTTTGACCTATACATTTCATTATGTCACATAGTCTCATATGGCCTTGTTCTGTAACTTAATTGCTTCATATATATGCATGTAAATTTTACATTTATAAAGTACATTCTCAAGTTTGTGGAGGTCAGGAATCTGGCCATTTCTTTCCTTCTCCCACACCATTTGGTATAAAATATTAGGCAGTCATAGAAATATTGATCAAACAACAGTATTGGAAGGAGTTCCTGAGTTTGTGTTGTTTATTCACTTTTAACCTTTCAGGTGTCATTTTTCTTCTTGTTGTAAACTGGAAGAAATTTTTGGAACTTTAGCAAACCTTCAAAATCAATCAGGTCATTTTACATATGTGGTCATTGAAACCTAAAATGTTCAAGTCAGTTTTCCAAAGACCTGTAAGAAGTTAGAAGAAATAGACAGTCCAGTTGTCTGGATTAATTTTCTGGTGCTTTTTCATTCTGAAAATCCAATATGAGAACTTATTATAAAGCTGAAGACATAGGTCTGTGAGCTCTTACTTTCTAGGTAAGATTGCCATGTACTACTTCAGTAATGGGATTGGAGACAGAGCTACTTGAGATCAAGTAATTGCCAAGTAGTCTTATAATTTCCCTCCATTCTGTGCTGGTGGTTAATGCTACAGGCTTCAGGATTCTCAGTGCAATGTGATGAAAATGTTGGTAAAATCTCTGTAAGTGAAAGTTATAGAAAAGTTTTATTTATTACATAATATTTTCCTGACAATTCTGTTCTTAAATTTCTCAGCTTAATTTCCAAACAGAAATGAAAAATAAAAATAAATAATTGGTAGTCCTCCTTATACTTGTATTAATTACACTGTTTTTAAAAAGATAATAATAATAAAAGTAACAACAGGGTCATATCTTATTGTGTCAGAACCACTTAGAGTTTAACAGTCATCTTTATATCAGGTATTTTATTGTGAGACATAAATGCCCCAATCACATCTGGAATAGAATTCTGGGTGTGTTGTGTCCGTAACATGGGAAAGAGATATAAATCCTCCTCTGGCTAATGTGAGTCAAAGTGTAATGCCTTTGTGGTTTTATATGTTTCCAATCAGTAGTTCTTAGCAATTTCCAAATGACTTCTCTCTGTGCCATCTCTCTTGTATGAACACTTCAAGAAACAAACTGTACTAACTTTGACCAGAATACACAGAGAGAGTTGCAGGGCCTTTTAGCTATGTTTTGTGGAGGATTTTCAGTTCTGGCAGGTTGGACATATCCTCTGTTAGCGTTTGAGTATTCACTGTGGCAGATTTATGGGAGGGGCATATCATTTCCAGGATGATGAAGTTATTTTTTCATCTTTCTCATTGCCATCATGAAAAAGTACTTAAGTGTAATGGCATCTGAGTAAAAGCATATGGGAAACAGGGAGAAAGGGTGTGAGGAAGAGACATTCAGGTTTCTTTAGGCCATAATAGTTCTAGAGCTGTGAGTCATTGGTTATTTATTTTTGTAGGTGTCTGTGGTTGAAATGCCCTTCAGAATAGCTGTAGGAATAGCAGCTGTTATGAAGAATAACAGTCTGGCAGGGTACTTGTGTATTTAGAAGATCTTTTAAGCACTGGTAGCAGCTTAGACAAGCAGCCAGTAGAAAGAGATGTAAGACATTGGTTTCCTCAGATGTGGTTGCCATGGCTCTTAGTACGTTGTATCACTGGTTTACAGTTGAGTTCCAATGGCAGAAGCCATGTGTGTTCAAGCTTGAACATTTCAGTGTTCAAGCATTGTTTGTGTGTTTAATTCTTGAAAATTCATCTCTCTTTGTCAAGTTACAGGATGAATACATACTTAACCTTGATGTGAAAAGCTTTCTTTTGCTCATCAGTGAAGACACAGTGGTTTTGATTTCATTGGTCAGAGGTGGGGCCCAGATATTAGTGCTTTTTAAAAACTCCCCAGATGAATGATGGACAGCTGAAATTCAGAGATATATATATATATATATATATATATTTTTTTTTTTTTTTTTTTTTTTTTTTTTTTGAGTTGGAGTCTCACTCTGTCGCCCAGACTGGAGTGCAGTGGCCACTCCCGGCCACCGCAGCCTCGACCTGCTGGGCTCCTCAGCCTTCCAAGTAGCTGGAACTACAGGTGTGCGTGGCCATGCCCGGCTAATTTTTGATTTTTATTGTAGAGTTGAGATCTCACCTAGCTGCCCAGGTGGGTCTCGAACCTGCGGGCTCAGGCAGTCCACTCACCTCAGCCTCCCAAAGCGCGGGATTTCAGGCTGAGCCACCAAAAAAAAACCAAAAAAAACCACCAAAATCCGAGCTCAGTGGCTCAGCCTATAATCCCATGCCTTTGAGAGGCTGAAGTGAGTGGATTATCTGAGCCTGCGGGTTCAAGACCCGCCTGGGCAGGCGAGACCTCATCTCTACAATAAATCAAAAAATTAGCTGGGCATGGTAGCGCGCGCCTGTAGTTCCAGCTACTTGGAAGGCTGAGGCGGAAGGATCACCGGAGCCCAGTAGGTCGAGGCTGTGGTGGCCGGGAGCGGCCACTGCACTCCAGTCTGGGTGACAGAGTGAGACTCCAACTCAAAAAACAAAAACAAACAAAAAAACCAGATATATTTTTAAACAAAACACAAAGAGGCATATAAAGCAAGTCTATTTTGCATATATGAAGCATTTGGTACTTTTAGAAAAGCTGCTTATAGCCTATTCCTGTTGTTGATTTGAACTACCATAAGGAAATATACTTTTAGATCAAGTTCATCACCTTTTTGCATTAGGTGATGGTTTCTATCTTTCTTTCTTTCTTTCTTTCTTTCTTTCTTTCTTTCTTTCTTTCTTTCTTTCTTTCTTTCTTTCTGTCTTTCTTTCTTTCTGTCTTTCTTTCTTTCTGTCTTTCTTTCTTTCTGTCTTTCTGTCTGTCTGTCTGTCTTTCTTTCTGTCTGTCTTTCTTTCTTTCTTTTTTTTTTGAGTTGGAGTCTCACTAGTCTCCCACACTGGAGTGCAGTGGCTGCTCCCGGCCATCACAGCCTCGACTTGTTGGGCTCCGGCGATCCTTCCGCCTCAGCCTTCTGATTAGCTGGAATTATAGTCACGTGCTACCATGCTCGGCTGATTTTTTATTTATTGTAGAGATGAGGTCTCGCCAAGTTGCCAGGCGGGTCTCGAACCCGCGGGCTCAGGCAATCCACTCACCTCAGCCTCCCAAAGTGCGGGATTACAGGCTGAGCCACCGAGCCCGGCTAGGTGATGGTTTCTAAGAAATTAACAGGTATTTGTAAGAAAAGTACATTGTAAGTACAACTGATCCATCTGAGAAATAAGTAAAAATCAAGCATTCATGGCACACACTTCCTTCCCTACCTCTTGGTCTTTACCTCACTGGATCAGGTGGCATGTAATAGCAGATCAGTGTTTTGTGTTACAGAATCGTCTTCTTACTCTGGTAGGGGAGGATTGTGTCAACCGGCTTTGTTTCTCCTACTCTGATGGAAGGACAGTTGTAAGGAGAAAATGATTCAGATTAGGCCCCAAACAAGCATAAAAAGAAAACCAATATATATATATATAAAAAACTTTTAATTTGCTTTTTTTCAAAGATGTGGGGTTCAATTCAGGATTAGGTATACAAATGCTCATTATGCAGGTGCCCTTGTTGATGAGGTGTGTCTGCCCTTCCCCAGACAGACTCCCACTCCCAATCCTGCTTCCTTGCCCCCCCCCCCCCAGTTTCCAATCATTCTCTTACGGTATTACAATAATTGTTCAAGGTCTCCTTATGAGTAAAAACATGTGATATTCAGTTCTTTGTTTCTGTGAAAGATCATTCAGTCTTATAGAGTCTAAGTTCATCCAGGTTGCTTTGAAGTTCATGATTTTATTCTTCTTTATGGCTGTATAATATTCCATCGTGTATATGTACCACATTGAAAACAAATCCAGTCCTCTTTTGATGGGCAGCATGGTTGGTTCCATGTTCTTGCTACTGTGAACAATGTGTGATAAACATATGTGTGCAAGTATCTTTTTTATGGAGTGATTTGGGTTCTTCCGGGTATATTCCCAGTAGGGGGATTGTGGGGTCATATGGAAGATGGATTTTTAGATCTTCATACTGTTTTCCACAGAGGCTGTACTACTTTACACTCCCACCAACAGTGTAGAAGTGTTCCCTTTTCCCCTACATCGTCTCCAGCATCTGTTGTTTTTTGAGTTATTGATGATGGCCATCCGACTGGAGTTAGGTGGTATCTCAGTGTAGTTTTAATTTGCGTTTCTTTGATGACTAGTGAGGCTGAGCATTTTTTCATGTATCTGTTGGCTGTTCTTGTCTTCTTTTGAGAACTGTCCATTCATATCTTTTGCCCACTTTGTGATGGGACTGTTTTTTTTCTTTTCAGTACGTTTGAGTTCCTTGTAGATCCTAGATGTTAGGTTTTTGTCAGATATACAGTTGGCAAATATTTTTTCCCAGTCTGTGGGCTGTCTTCTTGCTCTCTTGATGAAAAACCAGTATTCTAACTACTGGCTCCTAAAAGATACTTATGGGAAAGACGGAAATCAGATGAGAAGAAAATCAGAGAAAAGTTATGCTTTAAAATAATTTTTTGTAATTCTACTTTCCATAATTGCCTTTTTTTAATGCAGCATAATATCTCTCTTAAAAATGAGACTAAAACTTTCAAGGTAACATGTAAAGTAAAAATACTTCAAAAGGATGGTAGATAGGGAGATAAGACTTCCTCCTCATGCCAGTTCTATTCTCCAGTATTATGGTAATAACCTCTGTGAAGCATCTTACAAATCCTTCCAGAATTGTGTATGTATTCAAGCAGGGCCCGCGGGATTGGATGTGGATTGTATTTAGATTACGGTAATAATGCTTCCCCCTGGTACACACCGCAGCCGTACATGGTCACTCTATATGCAGAGTATACACTGCCTTTAAAACAAAACAAAATAGAATTATACTCAATGTACTGTGCTATATCTTGGTTTGTTTTGTTTTGTTTTTTTTCATTTAACAGTATGTAATGGAAACTTTGAAACTTTGCCGTTGTTTTTAAAGAATATTGCCACACTTCCAAATTGTCACATTCCCTCTTTATAAAAGATAGCACTGATTTACTAGTGGCGTATGAGAGTACCTGTTTCTCCCCGTTCTTGCCAACTTTGAATTTCATCAAATTTGAAAAATATTTGCTGATTGTTTGGTGAAGTATTCATTCCAGAAATGTTTTAAGTGTTTTTATGTGCTAGACTTCATGTTCTGTGCTGGAGAACAACCATGAATCAGAGTCAAAGTTCCTGCTTTTATAGAAGTTTATGGTCTACTGGCAGGGAGGGACAAAAAACAAGTAAGCAGCTCACAACTTGTGATTATTTTATGTATAAATTTATCATGAAAACAAAGGGCTGGCTGTATTAGTCCATTGTGGTTTAATTTAAAGTTTAAAAGGCCACAGAAATATGCCTTATTGCTTCTTAAGTTGCTGCAATGTTTTTCTTCTCATTTGTAGCATATTTTCCATTTAATTTTTTCTTATGTCTCCTAGGTAAGCTTGTTTGAATAATTCAAGAGCGTTTTCCTTTTGGTGCATCAAATACAGAGGGTGCCAAAAAGAAGTAAACATATTTTAAGAAAGGAAAAAACTGTATTGCAATTGCAATACTCACTATACACCAATAACAAAAGATGAATACAAATCAGGTTTGACTTCTGCAGTTATAAGGTGCTCAAAATGGTTACCATCTGTGCCCAGACTCTTCTGATTATGGTAAACTAAAAGTAATACATAGATAACATTGCTTAAAATGTGCATACATTTTTTTGGCATCCCTGGTATATGACAGATACCAGCTCTTTACGGATCCTCTTTTCAAAATTTTCCTGAGATTACATACCATTTTATTCTTTTTCGGGGGCTACTATACAGTGCATTAAGAGACTGAGAAATTTCTAGTACTTTGAAGCAAGAGTTTATAGACTAAACTTCAATTTATAATACTGTGATGTGGCTGTTGGTCTTAAGTTATTAGTGACTTTGGATACAGATAGTTCAGATTGTGGGATAGAAAGTGTTTCTGATGATCATATGTCACATTCATCTAGGTCTAGTCTAATGTCTGGTGCTATTATTTTGGCCTGTCTAGAAATTTACCCAACAGCTGCATGAAAATGGTTAAAGCTGAAGACAGCATACAGTGTCCGTCCAAATGTGTTCTTGTGGAGTTGTCCCCTTCTGGACCAGCGCTCTTGCTTATATTATATTTGAAGTCTTGATCCTTTACTTTAGAGTCTGGTTAAGGGCCTAGCTGTGGGAACTGGAGCATGAACTGGTAATAACTTCCTGTCCCTAGCAACTCATTTTTCTTTTCAACACTGGTTCAGAGATAGAGGCTTTATTGAAATTTAAAGAGAGAAAGACCAAAAGCTTAGTATTTCAGTGTGCAAGCTATTGAGAACATGCAGTAAAGATCTGTTGCCAAATGAATAAGTTTGATATTTATTGACAGATCCCTTAGTTTCATTCCTTTCTGGGATGTTCTGTGGCACCTATTTCCAACCTGTCTTCAGTTTTGGGGGAATTTTTTCATTTTTAAGTTATTAGAAGTTAATGCCCTCAGATTTGTGTCTGAATTGACATAGATGATCAGTATCTATCATCATCTGATTTTTCCCCGGGGCCATCATGAATGTTTCAATAAGCAGTTTGAACTTTCTATGCGGTGTTGGACTACTTGATCTCTGATTCTTTTTCATTCAGCCCAACAATTCTGTGCATATATTGTGTTTACATGTTTGTCTTTGAATCTTTAAAATAATGTAGCAGCAGGATATATACTCTGAGCAGTTGGTTATGTTGAGTTTTTTTATTATGGTTTTATCAAACAATGATTAATTATCCTTTCACTTGCAAAGTAAAGTGGTTTTCATTTTCTGTGTGGAAGTCAGGAGATTGTAAAGTGTTTGAGTTCATATTAGTTCATTTTAGAACTTGGAACTAAGGGATTCTTTACCTATTCTTTGGCAAACAGCACTTCATCACTAGCATACACTTGTGTGCACCCTCACCTTTTTACTTCTCGTTGTTGGCATGCTATTCATAAGCAAAATGAACACTGTGTTGAGTGTGTCTACTCAAATCATTTAGTTGGGGTGAAAATGAAATATCATTTTCTAATGGCTTTCTGGATGGTTTACAGACTAGGTCTGTGGGGTATGTTGAAGGAACCAGCATTGTATGGCAAGCTAATGTCCATATATTAATATATACCTACTTTCACTTGCATTCTTCTCTTTCAAAATTTGATTCCGGATTTATTTCAAAATTGTGTGTGGTGCCTTATGCTCTGTAATCCCAGAAATTTGGGAAGCTGAGGTGGGAGGATTGCTTGAATCCAAGAGCTAGAGACCAGCCTAGGCAACATAGCAAGACCTTGTTTCTACAAAAAATAAAAAAACGCACGCATAGCGGCGTGTGTTTGCAGTCCCAGTTACTTGGTAGGCTGAGGTGGAAGGAACGCCTGAGCCCAGGAGGTTGAGGCTGTGGAGATCCCTGATCCTGCCACTGCACTCACTCTGTCGTGGGTGAGAGAGTGAAACTTTGACTCAAAAAACAAAACAAAAAATTTATTTTAGCAAATCCTGGAATTACAAACTACTCCCGCCTTTTGCTGATTGATGAATGGTGAAAAACAGACCTTAAAAAAATTCAGTTCCCAGATTGCCTTGCATCTGTTTTGAATGATTGTGTTTTGCTTTACAAAGGGCAAAATGACTTTTGGGCCCAAATGCTCAACTGACTTTTTTTTTGTTTGCTGCTTTCTTCAGGGATCTGGAGAATAATGGTCCTCTTGAGGTCAATTGTTATTTTCTTTACCATAGGAAGAAAAGAGAGATCACCTTTAGGAACCACTGCTTTAAATATTCTTCCTTGAATATTAATTCTCTATTGCTTTCTCTAGAAATGGAGAAAATAATCCCTACCCTCATAGGCTCATTATAAGGTTCAATTGAGATAATGATGTGAAAACTTTGAAAATTAAACTTCAGAGAGACTGACTTAATGTAGGATTACTTATCAATGTCTCAGTAACCAAAAGTTTAAAATGTGTTTTTCTATCAACTTGTTGCATGTGTAGTTGATCCAAAAGGCTCAGCTTTTCAGCAAATGGAGAAAGAGTAACTTCTTTATGGATCATATTATGGGATGAAACATATTTTACTCTAGCCGCCACAGTAAATAGCAACATGTTTTTGAAACCATCGTGATTTTGAATTATAGTCATTAAACCTCCCATACACCATTTTTAGGTTAAAGTCTCCTAATTTGTGTTACTATGTAAAATCTAGAGAACCGTGGCTAAATAGGTGAAATTAATGTGCTGTGTGTTTGTTATAAAGATTAAATCTTTACAATTTAAATATGGAAAGTGTTCTGAATATTTTTGAGAAAACATTTTCTCTCTCTCTGTGTATCTTGATATATATATATGTATATGTATATATATGTTACATATATGTGAAATTTTATGTAAGATGGTTTATGCGATTGCTGTCAGTATTTGGCTGATGTCTATGCTAAAACAGGGCCTTCACATGTTGAATGTAGTTTCTAAGTGGAGACTGGTGGTTGCATTTTTTTGAGTCTCAGTTGATTTAGTCTTCATCTCCTCTTTACTCTCCTTCTGGCATTGTGTGTGCATTGAGCATGTGAAAGCTTGAATCATAATTCAGTCACTCTCTGATTTTGTAATAATACAAAGTAGAGCGGAAGTATCATGAGAGAATCATGCCAGTTTTCTTAAGGTCTGACACACCCATCCTAATTTACAGTATTCTAAAGAAGCACCAGGAAATATCACCACACACACACACACACACACACACACACACACACACACACACACACACACACACACCAGTGAGACATCTGAAGGGATTTGGCTGCCTCCTGTTCCTTTCCTGTCTCCTCTCTTTGTTTCCAGATGCATCAGCAGATGGCTGTCCAAAACTCTAAATTTGTACCTTGTGTGACCTTTGGCCTGGAGAAAGACAAATCTTTTCTGAGGGTAGACTTCCCGGCCTTTGCAAGTAGACCTTTTGTCAGTTGTTATAAATAAATTCAAGTCTTTGAATGTACCTTCTGGGGTTTAAATGGCACACAGGGCTGTTAACTAAACTGTATTCTTTCTTGGAACTACAACAAATTTTAAAGATGAGTAAGGCAACCTTGGAGGTGCTCCATGATAGTTCCTCAGTCCTGCAGTGTAAGATAATACAGGTGAAGCTACAGGATACTTCTTCTGAGAACTGACTTTAAGAGCAGTTTGCAGGCTGCATAGCAGACAAGGGCATGGGCTTTGGAGAGAGGCAGACCTGGGTTTGGGTTCTGCCTCTGCTATGTACTAGCAGAGCTTACCTCATAGATCTGTTAGTGTTAAATGAGGAAATATCTTTCTCTCTCCCAAAACTGATTCCAGATCTAATAGGCACTTAGTAAGTGGTAGGCTGCTTAATTCTTTTTTTTTTTTTTTTTTGAGTTGGAGTCTCACTCAGTTGCCCAGACTGGAGTGCAGTGGCCGCTCCCGGCCACCTCAGCCTCGACCTGCTGGGCGCCGGCGATCCTTCTTCTTCAGCCTTCTGAGTAGCCGGAATTATAGGCGCGCGCTACCATGCCCGGCTAATTTTTGATTTTATTGTAGAGATGAGGTCTTGCCTACCCAGGCGGGTCTCGAACCCGCGGGCTCAGGCAATCCACTCACCTCAGCCTCCCAAAGGCGCGGGATTACAGGCTGAGCCACCGAGCCCGGCTAGGCTGCTTAATTCTATATAATTAGAGCTCATTCTTAAATCTCTATATCCAAGGACAGGAAGTCCTGGAACTAACTGATGAAGGAAAGGGAAGTTGTGTACCACCAAGCAAAGAATCAGAAAAAGAACACGACAGTAATTTTATTAACACCTTTATCATCTACTGTATAATTTATTGCCTTATGTGCTTTCAACTTTTGCAGTATAACAATACAGAGAGCGTTGGTTGTCTTAAAAAAAATGGTGTGCTCTTGCTTGTGGCAACTCATTTTAGGAGGGAAGTCATATAGTTGACCATATATTCATACACCCAAAGAATTAAAGGTGGATGAAGGAACTTGATGTAGTCATTCTGGAGGAGAGAAAATAAACATACCCTCTTTTCCTTTCCCACCACCAGGCTCAGATGAGCTTGAGAATGGGAAGTCTAGTCTTTTGTCTTGAGAGTCAACTCTTAGTGTACAGAGGGTATCAGGGTTGATCCAACTGCAAAGTTGAATGTTCCTGGGCATGATGCTTGGTTGAGAGATGGCAGAGGAAAAGTTGGAGAAAGTAAATGTGGTGGTGAGGAGAATACTTGCCTGGGGATCCTTGAGGAGACTTGTTACCCCTGTAGTTAGACTAGTTACTGAACTGAGCTGTGATCAGAGGGTGAGAGCATTTTCTTTCTTTTCATTACTGCTTTCTTCTAGTTGCCTCACAATTGGCCTGAACCTACTAAAATAAATAAATAAATAAATAGAACACTGTAGACCGCAGTGAGAGAAAATCAGTCTGATGTAGTCTGGAGAAAATTTGTGTCCCGCCCTACTTTCCCTTAGCTTTGAAAATCTCAAATGCAAGGCCAAACAATGAATTATTACTAACATGATAGAGGAAGCTGGTACTATTAATGTCATGTAAGGAGAAAGCCCATTTTGAGTAGAAACAGAAGAACATTTATGAGGGAAGAGTTGGCTGGCTGTGGCAAAACTATATTAGGGAATTTAACTATATTTATTCCATTCAGTTGTTTAGAAGGACCTTTCAAACTGGAAGTTGATTAGTAGTTAGCATAGTAGCCATTTACAAAATACACTCTGACTGAGAGCAGCAAGGACAGGAAAGAGTCAGAGAGATAAATTTTGTGCAGACTGTCTTATGTAGTAGGAAAGTATGCACAGTGAATTTTCACGTGAGGTCAGGGTCATCTAAAATTTACAAATGTAAGGGGAGCATGGGGGGTGAAGGCATTAGGGTTGTATGTGACCTGGTGGCTCTTTGAAAACTCTTTGGGTTTCATGTTTCTAGTTGCAGCTAAATCTGAATTTGAGATTTTAATCCTTTTGAACCAAACTAGAGATATTATAAAAATTAGACAGTTGACCTCACATATCTTATCCAGTACACAGAAACTCTAGTGTTTCCTCGGCTTCGATGTAATCTGGATCTCAGTTGACCTTGGATTTTAGTTTATGTGAAGTGATTAAGTGGGTGGAGAGGAGAGGGTGCTGTAGTGGAAGGGTCTTGCCCCCACACTGAAGGCCCCCTTCAGAGCACAGTGGTGGGTTTATTAACCAGCCTGCCTCTTGCTTGCCCTAGTGGGGAGTTGGTTTTTAGGCGGGCGATTTGTTAGTTATTGGCTGTAATTAGGCAGGTAGGCTTAGCTCCTTTAATTATTCATGCCACTTCGGGGAAGCATAAGCTGCTTATTCAGAGTTCCTGGGCCTGGGCTTGGTGGGAATTCTTTGGCTGGATCAGCTGCAGGATTAGCATTAATGTGATACTAATCCCTGGGACGGCCCCTCAGAGCGCTGTACACAAATGTTTGTTTTTTGCATCCAGGATCCACAGATATGTACTCAGTAGTATCCAACAGACTCTAGCACTCAGCATCCAGATTGCATGGTTTATGGGGAAAGAGCTTTGGAACATCTGTCAAAGTCTTGAGCAGAGATCAGAGACACAGTCTAGAAGTTCTTATATTTAAACTCTGTGGAGGCGTTGAAATCATGTGGCCTAGATTTGTTTACTCAGACACTTATGCATACATGTACACCTCTCTCCTCACACACTTAAGGGCAAATGGGATGAGTTATGTAAAAATCATTTAGGATTTAATTTCAGTTTTGTGTACAGCAAAAGTAATCATATTTAGATATCCCATATTGGTTGTCATACCTGGACATGTTTCTCTTCCATCACTTGTGCTTAGGATCTGTCATCACATATGATAAATGCCATTACTGAAGAGCTGGTTTTTCACACAGTGAGTGGGATGTACACTGATATTAGGGAGACTCTCAGAGAGATCAAGTGAAAAAAATCCCTCACAAGTGATGGTGTATTATCTAATGGAAAAAGAGATGAGGAGGTTTCTAGAGCATCTCTCTTAAATATTGAGATTCCAGCATTTTTATTTTGTTCAAGGTGGGTCCAAGAGATATAGCTAGTTGAAACATTTAGGAGTGGGAGAGAAAAGTAGTTTAACAAACTAAATTGGTAATTATATCCTCACCAAGTGCTATAACATTCTAGCATTTTATTGTGTAATATTTTATTGGAGTTAGAGTGACCCTGGTTATCTTTTTCTGGAAATGTGTGAGTGTACAGAGACTTGAAGAGGTGGCTGCCACCACAGTCTTTCTTGACTCAGTCAGGCCTGCTGTTTAGAGCCTCAAAGATTGCTCCCTTCACATATGTTTCCTCTATTCTTTCAATATCTGTCATTAAGTACTATAGCATGTGTACATGAAATGTTCCTACCAACGGAGGACCTATGTGGTTTTTTTCTCTCATCTTGTTCACTGAAGATACCTCAAATACAAAACACCATGCAGTATTACAATCCCCTGCTTGATAAATTCAAGCCTTTTCCCATTTCTTCATTCTGCAAATTTGAATGTAAACGGTAAGAACTAAATGGTATCTGCTATAACAAATCTTGGCCTGTTGTGTCTCACTCACCTAACAACTCATCATAGATGTTTTTGATATGTGGGTGAGTTACCATGTTTCTCTTTGAGTCTTACTATCCTCTGGAGCTTCGGAGTTCTCTGATTCTAGTTAGCATATGGAAAGAAAATACTCCACTTTGCCGCCTTTGCCCAGAAGTGATGTATGTTACTTGTTTCTGGTAGAGAGAAAGAGTCCCAATATCCCACCTAGATTCAAAGGACTTGGGGAATGTAGTCCTTGGTGGGAAGCTGCTTCCCAGTGAAAAGTTCACAGTATGAAGGGGGAGTAGGAATCTTGATGGACAAGTAGCCCCCACTCTGCCCACAATATTCCAAGAATCTAGTTTGGCAGTGTCTTAGTCACTTCAGGCTGCCATAACAAAATTACCATAGACTGGGTGGTTTATACAACACATTTATTTTTCACAGTTTTGGATGCTGGGAATCCCAAGGTAAGGGCACTGGTGGATCCCGTGTCTAATGAAGGTCCCTCCCTCCTGGTTTGCGAATAGCCTTCTTCTCAATGTCTCCTCACATGGTGGAGGGAGAGAGCTCTGGTCTCTTCATCCATTTATAATGGCACTCATTTCATTCATGAGGGCTCCACTCACATAACTGAATCAGCACGCAAAGGCTTCACCTCAAAATACCATCCCATTGGAGATTTAAGCATCACCATATGAATTTTGGGGGTAGGGGATACACAGACATTCAGTCCATAGCTGATGGTATTTGGATACTGTGGGTCTAGACATTAGATTTGTTACTATGTACCTGACCTGGAACAAGTTTCAAACTTCTTGGGGGTATATTTCTGCACCTGCTATACCGGTTTGCATAGGTTATTGTCAAGGTCAAATGGGAGACAATGCCCAATAGTATATTGAGAAGAGAAACTTACTGCAGCTGCAAAAGCAGTGGTGGAATAATGATAATGATGCCCTCTCTGCTGTGAAAAAGATGCTCTAGCCCAGCAATAATGGTATTGACTTCATAAACTGTTCCTGACCTACAGCAGATTGCTGGATTGATTTAGTGCTGCCTTTTTGAAAACAAACCTTGATTATGCCTTTCTACAGTCTATCAGTTTGTGTGAAACTGACTATATTTGTAACCCTGGTGACTCTCACGGCTAGGATACCGTGGTTGCTTGATAAGAATTCCAGATTCAAACAACAGAAACAAAAGTGATGCAGTAGTTCCCTCCTGGACAGTCTTCAAGCACATCTTATAAGAATTATACAGTTGGACCTTGAGTAGCACTGCCTTTTACTGTTTCTTTGATTTATCTACTAAAAGAGGCCAGTTTGAGGCCATTTACTCAGTTATGTATCACTCACATCTGTTATAAAAGACATTAGAATAAGTGGAGGAGGGAAAAAATAGAGCCTTTATGAAATTGTGTACTTGAAACGAGAAATGTTTGCCTTAAATTTGGACATGATAAATAAGAAATTTACCCGGAAACTTTGGAAGCTGTTTTTAGAGAAATTTACCCTTAAGGGGGCTATCCTCTCTCCTCTTAATGCCAAGGTGAGAAGGCAGAATGCCCAAATGCTAGCATTTGACATGTTAAGAAAAGGAAAATATGGATAAAAAGTGGGGGATGTATTTAAATAACACCTACATAGGCATTAGAGAAAATAAGGCTCATTCAACATTGGATTTAAATAGACAGTAAATAGAAAATGGTGTCATACATTATTTACTCATTTTTCTTCTAGGGAAAGCCATTTCAGAATCAAAATCAGTTGGTCAGCTTTCCCTTATAGCTAGAAGTAAAGGCATGGCAAACTTAGATGCCCCTAGGGTCATGCAGATAACCTTAAATGGGTGATACAGGTTCTAAATTAGAGTGGCAAATGGATGGCTCTAGTCCCTGGAGGAATAGGGAGGGTGTAAATATTGAAACTTCATACAGAACTGCATGACTGGTGGTGTTAGAGCTTCAGGGTGTTTTTAGGGAAACCGTAAGGGTTTTCTTTTGGAGACCAGTGATCTTTAATGTTAGCTCAAGTCTTTCAAAATACCATGTGGGTCAGAGAAAATTTGTCTGCTGGTCATAGTTTTCCTCAAAGCCACATGTCACTGGCCTCCATTTTAGCGGCAAAGGAAGGCATATTTGATTATGGGCATAGAATAGACCGAGAGGAATCTGACTTAGCAGCATATTTTCTGGGTAAACATTTGGGTTAAAGTTTTGCAGTCATAGCTTCAGAGGGCTGATGCCATTTTGAGTCCCTTACAAGACTGTAGTCGCTATATGGACAACCTACTTTTATTTGATAATCTTTCATAAACTGAAATTTTATTTACTTGATAAAATACCTAAGTCATCGATTGCCCACACTTATGTTTATAGTACTTGAGATTAGGAAATCAACAAAGATGATTTATTTGGGATTGGAAGCATAACTGATTTGTACTCTCTACAGTTATTTAAAAAGAAAATATGATAAAAGGATAAAAGCATTCAAACTCTTGGCTGGCCTATGAAATGGAAGGAATTTCTCTCTCTCTCTCTCCTTATCTTTCTTTGTGTGTGTGTGTGTGTGTGTGTGTGTGTGTGTGTGTGTGTTTGTGTGTGTGTGTGTGTTTGCCATAGCTCATAGCTAATTTAAGGATAGGTTTAACGTCTCTACATTTTTAGGAGGTTTGGCTTTTAGGGAAAAAGTTCTTTGTTGTAGAAGAAAATTATGTAATATATGAAAACAGACAAAGGTGAATTGTAATCAGAAGGAAAGACTGTGTTAGTAGTTTTGCAAGTCTTAAAAAACTGTCAGTTTGAAAATCTAACAAACATAAACTTGGAAAACTTTAGTTAGGGACTGAATGCTATGGAAGGTTCAAGATGTATTTTTCTCAAGGGAAGTTGTCTTGTTGGGGTGTGTGTGTGTGTGTGTGTGTGTGTGTGTGTGTGTGTGTGTGTGTGTGTGTGTGTGTTTGTGTGTGTGTGTGTGTGTTTGTGTGTGTGTGTGTGTGTGTGTGTGTTTGTGTGTGTGTGTGTGTGTGTGTGTGTGTGTGTGTGTGTGTGTGTTTTAAATCAAGCCAAACTTCCTTTTCTTACTTTTGCTTAATGGGTATGTGGTATTTAAATAAGAAAGCAGCTTAAAACAAAACAAAACAAACAACATTTTTACCTTGCAAGGTGTTTTGTTGCAACCTTAAAATGACCTTTGTAAGTCACTCTCTTTTCTTCTTAAATTGGGAGCAGTTTCCACTGTCTTGCAGATTGTTACTAAATTAGTGTTAAATGAATATCTGTATAATGTGCCTGTTGCAGTACTTGGCACATAACAGGAACTTATTCCTTTCTTGATGTGTGTGGGATTAAAGGTATCAATCAGGAAATTGACTCCTAAAGAGGCTACCATACTGATCCTAGATGGGGAAAGAATATGGCTTAGGCTACTTTTGTTTTGGAGTCGTATTTGAGTTTGCTCTAGTGTACTGTGACTATGGTTCTTATGCAGCATTGACCTCTTTTCAAAAATCTTTGTAAATTATAGGCATATAGCAGTGCTTAAAGTAGTTATACCATTAATAAACTTTTAAATCATATTTGTAGAATTGGACAGAAACATCAGTACCTTAATCACTAGTAGAAAGCAGGTAATGAGCTTGCATGTTCTGCCAAGTGGACTTCTCTACTGAGAACCTCTAAGGATAAACCACAACATGAGACGTGGACTTGCAACCCCTTTGGAGCAGCCTGCCTTCACCAAGTAGAAGAGATGGGGCTTTACTGCATATTAACTTGGCATCTCAGTAGCTAACTCAGCTGGGAAGTTGCTTGTTTGTGGAGAAGACATGAAAAAGAGAAAAGTTTGATAAATGTGCATGCTGTGACTTTATGCTTTCAAAAAACCCAAATATTAAGATTGTCAGTCTGGCCGCAAATAATAACGTGTCCTCCTGCTTCTTAACAAACACATTGCTGATAAGGACAAAGGAAACAGCATGCTTGACTGTGTTTAGGGTCAGGAATTCTGCCCTTTGCCTTGGAATGAAAATAGTGTTTTCTTGGAACATGAAGTTGAAACTGTCTTCACAGGATTCAATTCCTGTGACATCAGTTTCGGAAGCCTTGCTTGATATGACTAACTTTGTGGTGAAAAAACAAAGAAGAATAAGTTGCTACAGATACAGCTATATGGAGAATATATTCATATTAGTGTTGTAAGTCCTTATCCAGAAAGACTGCATACAGAAAACAGATGTGAATTTTCATTCTTTTTTTTTGAAGCATTTTCTTTAATCCTTTCACATCAGAATGAGGGAACACTTTTATGGGAATGATAAGAACACTGTTTATGAAAGATTGTTAAAGTCTTATTTATTGAAGTATGACAAAATCTTTCCAGCCTGTATGATGTGGTTTAAATATGAACCTCTACAAAATGATGAAGAATCAACGAAAAACTGCCTTCACCTTGTCTTTTTCACAGAAAGAGATTAGAGAAGGCAATATCCTCTTTATGACATTTTGGAAGTATGATTTCTGGAGTTTTAACATTTATAGACTGTATAATATATGCAGAGGACTGAGATAATAGATAATGAAATTTTAGACTTGGAAATGATCATAGCTGTCAATTGCTTCAATCTACTTATTTTTAAAATGAAGCAATTGAGAAGAGGAAGTTTGGCTCTTAAGGAAGTTAAACCATTGAGTAGAGATATGTGTGTTTATAAATATTCTTGAATTTTGTGATGTAGCAAGTGATTGGTACTTACACAAACATATAACACTTTTAAATATGAAGGCTTTATAGAAAGATGAGAATTTGCTAGATGGTAATAATATATTATCTAGGAGGAGGTGGGATTTGAGTCCTAAATGGGGAGAGTCTTGGAGCAGTAGAGTTAAAGTAGATGATATCTGCATTAGGAAATGAATAATTGGTGTGTAATAATTTGGACGATCATATATTGAGAGTGTTAGTTTTCTTGTTTGTTTGTTTTTGAGTTGGCGTCTCACTCTGTTGCTTAGGCTGGAGTGCAGTGGCATACTCATGGCCACCCCAACGTTGACCTGCTGGGCTCTGGCAGTCCTTCCTCTTCAGCCTTCCAAGTAGCTGGAATTACAGGTGTGTGCTACTGTGCCCAGCTGATTTTTGATTTATTGTAGAGATGAGGTCTCACCAATTTACCTGGCCTGGTCTCGAACCCTTAGGCTCAGGCTTCCCAAAGTGCTGGGATTAAAGGCCAAGTCACTGAGCCCAGCTGAGAGTGTAAGTTCTTATCACTTACTTTTTTTTTTTTCCAACAGAAAATGGTAGCTAGGGAGTTTGGTGGGGGGGCGGGTTTGGTTGGTGAAGGATGATAGGATGACCAGATAAGGAACAGATCAAATTTCAACACCCAAGAAAGGGAGAGAAGAAACTTACCAACATATTTTTAGGTAAATTGCCTTTTCAGCCTCCTCTGCTAGTCATTGTGAATGTTATCTGTTCCCTCACTGAGCCATACTTCTTACTTCTGTCCTTTTCATATGCTATTCCATTTACCAAGAATACCTTTCCTGTATCCCCACCCGTAGGCTGACCCACACTGTTCATTTGTGTGTTTAGACCTTATTAATCCTCCTTTTTAGGGTTTTCATTTTTGGACAGTTGTTTCTATAATAAGTAAATGATATTTTAAAATTTGATCTTTATTGTAGAAACAATGACAAACCACTGAAGGCTTTCTGATCAGGAGGGCAGTGTGAGCTGATATATATATATATATATATATTTTTTTTTTTTGAGTTGGAGTCTCACTCTGTCACCCAGACTGGAGTGCAGTGGCCGCTCCCGGCCACCGCAGCCTCGACCTGCTGGGCTCCAGCGATCCTTCCGCCTCAGCCTTCCAAGTAGCGGGAACTACAGGGACGCGCTACCACGCCTGGCTGATTTTTTGATTTATTGTAGAGATGAGGTCTCGCTGCCCAGGCGGGTCTCGAACCTGCGGGCTCAGGCAATCCACTCACCTCAGCCTCCCAAAGGCACGGGATTACAGGGTGAGCCACCGAGCCCGGTGAGCTGATATATTTTAAAGAAGTGGCGCTCAAGCTTTTTTGCACACTACAATCATCTGGAGGGCTTATTAAAACAAAGTACTGGGCCACACTGTCAGAGTTGTGATTTAGTAGGTCTGAGCTTGAGAATGTGCATTTCTAACAAGTCCCCAGGTGCTGCTGCTACTGGTCTGAGGATCAAACTCATTTAGAGAGATCACTCAGGCTGCAGTGGGAATGAATGGGCAGAATAGGAGGCAGGGCAAATGACCTGGGAATTATATCACTATTTTAGGTGGGGAATAATGATACGGGAATGGAGAGAAATGAGTTTGTCGAGAGATACTTACCAGTGGTGGTTGATTAGATGTGAGACATAAAGGAAAGAAGTGAAGCCCAGGCTTTTTGCATGGGTAATCAGGTGGATGGTGGTGCCACTCACTGAAATAGGGAGCATACAATGACCAGGTTTTTGTGAGAGGTCAAGGAGCAAGTTAATGATGAGATTGTGTGCCTTTGGGACGTCTAAGGCAGTTGTTGGTACCTTGGCCTTAAGCTCATGCATGGGAGAGGCAGCTGCTATGACTTTGGTAATCATCAGTATGGGGTTGAGAGTTGACCCATGGGAGTAGATGAGATTAGCTAGGAAAATGAATAGAGATGGAGCACTGAGGGTTACATTAGTTAAGGGAAGACAGAGAAAGAGAAGGAACAGCTAGAGAGGTGAATGCCAGGAGTGTGCAGTGCTATTCTGGAGTTCAGGAGGAGGATGTGTTTCAGAAGGGAGGGGAGTAAAAACAGCATCAAATGCTGCTGAGAATACCTGAAAATTAAGTAGTGAGGAAGGTTCACTTGCATTCACAACATGGAAGTTCACTGTGTGTTCACACGATGTTGACTCATCCTGGTTTGGGCCCGGCTGTGAGCTGGACACTGAGGGCTCAACCATGACTGAAATTTTTTTCAATAGCTTGGAAGAATCAGAAGCCAAGTTTCGGAGGATCAGGACAGAAAGCAGTAAGTTCCAAAAGATTGGCTGGTTATGGAAAGAGAGAGGGCAGTAGGTAGAGCAGAGAGGAGTAGGTAGCATGGAGGGAGCTAGGGATTCTAAAAATTATGATGATGAAGGAAGAGACTTGAGAGTGTTAAATGTAATAGGAAGACTCAAAGAAAGAGGTTGAAGAGTTAGAAGGGAGAGAAAAATTGGAGAGAAGAATGCCCGTGAGAATATGGAATGGGAAGGATAGCCCAAACCCTGCATGGGTGGTCTGCAAGCCTATTCCATAGGAACAACCTTTAAATTTAGGCCAAGGGGACACTGTGATTTAAGGGTGCTGAAAGGCCTCCTCTAGGTTTTTCTTACTTATGTGCCATATAGCTTTAATTTCTTTTTTATTGGGAAATATAGTTTATTTAGAAAGTAAATGGGAGAGAGAGAGGAGATCCACCTCCTCAAAGTAGGGGAGGGGGCCAAAGCTTAGGAAAACATGGTGGTTATAGCTCAAAGAGCCATATGGCCAGACCAGAGCTTAGCGAAGCATTGGCCAATAGCCTTAATTTCCAGCATTAAAGATTTATTCCTTTGAACTGCTTTCCTTGAGAGCTATGGAAGATATTCTGGGGACAGGCAGTTGGAGGATAATACATTTCAGAAATAGACTATAACAAGCGAGTATTAGCTCCCCTTTTATCCTAATGGGAGGTAGGATGCTTGAAAGAAAGAGATGGAATCTTCAAGAATCTTTCTTAGCCTGCCTAGTTTAACTTCGGGCTCAGTGGAGACAAATGGCCCTGTATAATATTAACAGATTTTGTAGTCATATCCTTGAAATGAGTTCAGTGATAGCCAATTATATGTTCAATAACCATATGGGTAGCTCAGTGTTCCCTGCTTCAGCACCATGTGTGAGAGTACCAATGAGGTTATGTGATCATTAATATAAGAATGTTGCCCACTCCTTGCACCTGCCTAGGTGGTCAGCAGGATCTCAGTCCTCTTCATGACCTCTCTTGGTTCTCTCTGAGGGCATCATATGGTTCACAAACAGTTATGTCGTTCTCCTCTGGGAAAGCCACTTTAAGGAGGTGTGTTACTGCTGTTGCTGTGACCTTCCATGAGGATGGAATCATCTGCCTAGGAGTTTTGTTGAATTCCCAAGCTGAAAAATGTTCAAAGAACCAGGCTGTACTGATACCATTAGTCTTGGCTACATCAGAATCTCATCTCTTTCTTTAGAGAAATAAAGCGCTTTATTTTTACTCCAGTCTGTGTTTCACCAAGTTCCTGGTGACAGTAGCTTGAGCAGCTGCCTGCAGCCTCATCTGTTTTCCGGGGACCCAGACCTGAGCTGTGTGGCCAAGTTGGGTAACTAGCACCATGCCTTCCATTTCCCCACTCATTCCCAATTCTGTGGTGCATTCTTCTATGGTAATTGAGTCACGTGGTGGACACACCTGAGGGCTACAGGCTTTTGAGTCCTTGCCAAAGCCAGAATCCCACTTTTGGGTCCCCAGAATTAGAAAAGCCTTGTATTCTGTAAATTAAAGTTCACTTTAAATGTTCTAGATCACTGCTGTCCAGTGGAACTTACTATTATCTGTGCTGGCCAACATGGTAGCTACTCATTGTTGAATTAGTGAACACTAAAATACAAGTAGTGCCAGTGGAAAACAGGATTTTATATTTCATTTAATTACTTTAAATCTAAAGTTCAGTAGTTGCACGTGTTAGTAGTTAGACAGTGTAGCTTTAGACTGGCAGTTCTGAAATTTTAAGGTGCATCAGAATCATCTGAAGGGCTTGTTAAAGCATAGATTGCTGGGCCCCACTCCCAATTTTTGATTCAGTAGGTCTGGGTTAGGGCTTGAAAATGTGTAATTCTAACAAGCTTTCTGGTGATGGTACTGGTCTGGAAGAGACTTACACTTTGTGAATCAACACTGTAGATCTTGTTCTAGCACTTAACTAACATGCTAGTTAGCACAGAGAGAAATGCCATGTACAGAGCTGGTTAATGAGCTGCCTAGTACCTCCCCTCTTCTCCTATCCCCAAACCACACTGGGTCCTTTTTTCCAAAAACATTACAGCTTGTTTTTAAAGCTGCTTCTTGATACTTTCTGAGCTGCCACCGTCATTGAAACGGTGGGCTACTGGGGAAATTCCAGTCTTGAACAGACTTTGGTTTTCATTCCAGCTTCATTAATTTGTTCTCTAACTTTATAAGAAATTAGACCATGTGTGGTGCATGTAGACTGTGAGTAATTTTATCTTTGCCAAACTCATTCTTGGCAGTATATCCAAGGATGTCTGTGTTTGATGCTGGCTAATCTTGGTTCAGATGGACTGTCTCTAAAATCATTTTTTAACCAGTAGCCTTTTAAGCAAATGAAGTCACTTTTTTTTTTTTTTTTTGAGTTGGAGTCTCACTCTGTTGCCCAGACTGGAGTGTAGTTGGCACACTCCTGGCCACCGCAACCTCGACCTGCTGGGCTCTGGCAATCCTTCCGCCTCAGCCTTCCAAGTAGCTGGAACTACAGGCGCACACTACCACTCCCGGCTAATTTTTGCATTATTGTGGAGATGAGGTCTCGCCAAGTTGCCCAGGCGGGTCTTGAACTGCAAGCTCAGGCAATTCACTCACCTCAGCCTCCCAAAGCGTGGGATTACAGGCTGAGCCACCGAGCCCGGCTTGAAGTCACTTTTAATACTCAGAAACAACATCTAAGAAAAAGTTTCTAGAATAATAAAGTGTTATTTTGGATAATAATTAAAAAGTCTTCCTCAGAAGTGTACTTAAGTGTTTACAGATGAAATAGCGTGCTGAGATTTCTCTTTAAAGGACTGGGCGGGTAAGGGTAGATGAAACAAGATTGCAAAATGTTTATGACTATTGAAGATACATGGAGGTACTCTCTTTACTTTTGTGATTGTTAGAAATTTTACATAATAGAGGTTTTAAGAAGGCATGCTCTTAGAGAAACTAAACACCACATCTTTGTTAAGTACCTGGTGGATAGTTGAAGCCAAAAATAAAAAGTAGTCTGTTGGTTTTATTTCAGGAAATTTAACTGGACAAAATTTTTAATTTAAAGAATGATCTAAAGTAAATGGAGGCCAGGTGTGGTGGCTCACGCTAGTAATCTCAGCACTTTGGGAAGCTGAGATGGGAGGATTACTTGAGACCAGCCTGGGCAACATGGTGAGACCTCGTCTCTATTAACAAACAAACAAACAGTAGACAAAAAATAAAGTAAATGGAAGAGAACATCCCTTCTTTAAATTTGATGGGTTACAGAGCATTGTTAAGGAAGATCTGCAGATAGGCAATTTGCTCATATGGGTGTATGATATTTAAGTAGGGGAAATACACCCTTACTGATTTTTCTGTATACTGTTATAGATGTGTCTTCCTACAATTCTCAATATACATTCCCAGCACAGCAGGTGCTCAAGTTGATGTGTCAGTTTTTCTTGATTTGGATGAAGGCAAAGTTTTAAAAAGTTTTATTAAAAAGTCAGAAAGGAGGGAAGGTGGCGGCAGGTTATACCACAAGTGTTCATGGACAGCTAAGTTGGACGGCTGAATTTAGATTTTTATGGTATAGGGATGATATTCACCCTGAAGGAGAAGAATTAAAAAAAGGCTTTTGTCAGTCTTCTAAAAGCTGTGTGAAAAAAACCCATTTTTTGATTTAGGAAGAAATCTCAGATTTCATTCAGTTAGATAATAGAAGTAGAGGAATTAAAATTTCCTTGAGTATTGTGGGAAGACCAAGAAGTGGTTTTATTAAATAGTAAGCTTCACGCCAACTTACAGTATATAATCTAGGTCCACTTTTTCTTTTTCGTACAGTTTATTGCCCATCTTTTCCACTTGGAAATGTTTCCTTAAATGCGTTTTCACCATGTTTCCATCCCATATCACCTTCAGCCTGTAGTTCAATCCTTACTGCCTTCTGCCTAGGTTACTGCAATAAATAAATTCCTTTGCTGGACAGCCTGCCCTTTAAGTAGTGTCCTTTCTCCCTCCCTTCCCTCCAGTGGCTTTGCTTTTTTTTAATGTCTCCTCTCCTTAGACTACAAGATTTAGCTTTAATTTGTTCTTCCATATGTGCTGCTTTTGTTTGCCTATTACATGAAGAGTGTCCATGTGTATTATTGTGCAATATTTTTTACAGTATCTAACACTGCTGCTATTCAGCTGAAACTGTTTGTGAAGGCCGGGTATGATCGCTCATGTCTTTAATCCCAGCACTTTGGGAGGTCAAGGCAGGAGGATCACTTGAGCCTGGAAGTTTGAGTCCATCTTGGGCAACATAGTAAGACCTTGTCTTTACAAAAAAATCAAATCAAAATTAAGCAGGCCTGGTGGCATGCTTCTATAGTCCCAGCTACTCAGGAGGCCGAGGCAGAAGGATCAACTGAGCCCAGGAGGTCAAGGCTGCAGTGAACCATGATCGTGCCACTACATTTCAGCCTTGGTGGTAGAGTGAGACCCTGACCAAGAAAGAAAAAAGAAAAAAAATTTTGTGAAATGTAGTAAGATCATTAGTGTCTTTAGCTTTTATTACTTTCCTGTAATTGGATACAGAATAAATTTTTCACAAGTGTCATCTTCAACAAACAGTATAAGACATTACTCCCAAGCCCGGAGGTTGTACTCCTGTATGCAGATGTGTTTCGAGTCCTTTTCTTCTACACCCATTGAATTCATTGAAACATTTTTGATGGCATCTATAAAGGAATTGCTTAAATGAATACTTTTGGCAGCATAAGTTTTTGCACCTAGTATTTGGGGTTTGGGAAATAGCACACAGAATGACAGAAGGCTGTTTTGTGCTTGATGTTTGTTTCAGAAGTCCTTAGTATTTAAGTATTTATTTACTGCTTGATTTCAAATTTTTGGATAATAGTATTGGTGTATGGCCCCCCTTTATGGAGTTGTTTCTAAGTGTGTGTGCAAAGCTGATGTGTGTGTTTAAAGGACATGGTGTCTTTGTATTGATGGAGTTTTAATAATGGTCACACAGGAGTAACATAAAAGAATCTTGCAGTGATTCAAAATGCTGATTGTTGGGATAAGTGTAGACTGTCCCCTCAGTTCAAACCAACAGACTAAGGAGTTTGCTCATAAAACCCTCTTCTTTGACTTGGAAGACAGGCTAAACATGGAGTAAAACTCTTAGGGGTTTTCTCTTTTTTGTTTTGTCAGTGTGGTATAAAAGGAAACCTTTTATAACTTGAGAATACTATCTGAACTCAGATGCACTCATAAAAGCATTTGCTGAGCACCTATGCATTAGGTTCTGCAATTCTCTTGAAGCCCTGCACCATTTTTCAGTAATGAATTTAAAAGTAGGTCAGTGACCACGTTGAGGAAAGAAATTTTTTTTTGAAAAAAGAAACTCCTTGGAGAGTGCTGCTTTGATAAGACTTGTAGGTGTTCCCCCAGGTAGCTGATTAAATACATGCATCTGGATTTCCTACATCTCTCATGCTCTTGTCCCTTGAAGAGTCTCTGAAATACAATACAGAACTGTTCTGGGCATTTAAGCCATGCACTTTGTGTTTATGGAGAAAAAACTGAAAGATCTTTGCTGGGCAAAGGCATATTGAAGCCTTTAATGTCTTTGGAGTCAAGACCCTCAACACTGAACCTACCAAACAAGGGTGCCAGAGGGGATGCTAAATGTTTCTCTTTTTGTAAATGCTTTTGTGCATTTAATTGCTAGAAAGGATTAGACGATGTACATTTTATAGACACATTTCTTCCCTTTTTTCTCTCCCCTCCTTCTCTTCCCCCTTTCTTTCTCCCCCTCCCCCTTTCTTTTTCTCTCCTTTCCTCCCCCCACCCCCAGTTTCTCTTTTTGGAACTGTGGGACTTTTATTGCATGATAGCCCTTTAACTGTGTGATCTTCATGTTCAATCTGCAGTTATATTCAGAGGATAAATTCTGGGACTATTTTTTTTCCTTTTATTCTCTGCTTACAGGTCTTGGGATTGAAACACTTTTCAGAGTTTTTTTTTTTTAACATTATGACGGACTTATGCACTATTAATTAACAGTGTAAGGTTTCTCGATCTTTTTCCTTGATCTCTTCCCCCCAAATAATCTGTAATTTTATGGCAGGACTGTGGGGCTCCTACCCCTGCAGGGAAGCACCAATCAAGGTTTTCATGGTAAATGAATTTTGGAGAGATTTAAAATGACCTGCTATTAGCTTCTAAAGCAGAGGGGAAACTCCCTTTAGGTCTGTATCATTTGAGAGGAACTCTTAGGTTGAACAGACTAAATGTTCCTGCTTAAAGTCTTGTTTTCATTGCTTGGTTACCTAGTGCAAACAGATTTATGAAGGGTTGTGGCTTTTTAGAGTAAAGACAGTCATTTTAAAAATTCAAAGGATTTAAAAATGAAATTTGCTTAGGGGAGAAGCTTCTCTGATATGGTGTCAAACAAATTTGCTAAAGCATTAATGTGGTCATGTATTTGACAGACCACATAAACTTCCTATGTTTTACTGTAGTGGTTTAATGAATTATCATTGCTTTTATACATTCTACCTCAGTTATAAACCTTTCCTCATTCAAACAGATCTCAAGAAAAACAACCATACCCTATTCCAAATCTACTCATTGCCCCTTCTTTTCTCTTTCTCTGGAACTATGGCTCTTTCTCAGTTACTCACATAGAAGTAATCTAATTTTTGAAAAGTGCCTGAGGAGGAGTTTCAGTCGCTGAGTGCTTGAGGAATAAAAACTAAATTTAATATTTGCATTAGCAAATCAAGTAGACAAATAAACTGCAGAAAGTCATAGTACATTTCTAAACCAAATATATAAAACCTGTATTAATTAGAACTTGCAGTCAAGGTATATTCTTTCTTTGCTCTATATTAGTAAGAGATAAGACACAAGGAAAGCTGAAGTAAAGGATTTAACAAATCAACACCAGCCTCCCTTTTGAGTAATTTAATAAGGTGAGGACACAGCTTAGTTTTTTTCTTTCTGTAGTATTCTATGGCGAATATTGAGGTACCAGTACTCACCATACGATACTTGTACTATAGCTTGTCATATATTATAATTACAATAGCTAAACCCTTTAGTAATACATTTTGTGTTATATGTCAGGATTAAAAACAAAAATCTTTTCTGCTTTCAACTAGATTGATCATCCAAAAAACATTCCTCTAAAATGTTTCTGTTAAAAAATTACTGGCCGGTCCTCATTATCCATAGCACCCTATATATACCACGCACATACAGGAGTTGCTATAGAGGAGCCAGGAGCAGGGTCATCCCCTCCTCCTCACACTCCTCCCTTCTCTTTAACTCCAGGCCCATGTTGTGTCTCCTCTTGCTGCCTGACTTCCCGTCTCATTCTCACCTGCCTGACTTCACTGTCTCTTGCCCAAGCTTTCACAAAATCTCAAAGCCAACCTCTCAGCACCTGTCTCCTCCATCATTCAAAATCATTGACTGTTGTCATCTTTACAACAGGTCAGGCTCCTGAGATCATGACCTTATGCTGTGTGTCCATAGATTGTGGCAGTGATCTCTGAAGGTGCTATTGAGATGTGGTAGGTCCTTGGGTCCCCAAGTTGCCCTTTCCCCATCGTCACACAGCTTTCACTGGAGCTGCTCTGGTTTTGCTCTGCCTTGCAAGCTTAGAATAAGATTTTGTTGAACAAAATGTTCCAGGGCTTAGAAAAATTTGAAAGCCAGGAGAGCAGATAACTGCTAAAATGCTATGTCTTTCCTCATGTTTTGTTGGAAGTACTAACTTGGAACTTTTGGCCTTCTACTGCTTTTTTTTTTTTTAAAGAAGTTTTTACACTATTCCAAAATATATTGGGTGCATGTTTATGTTCAAATCTTTCTCGGTTCTCCAGTTGGTGGGCCCATGCTTTTTTTTTGAGTCAGAGTTTCACTGTATCACCCAGGCTGGAGTGCAGTGGCGCACTCACGGATACCCCAGTGTCCACCTGCTAGGCTCAGGTGATCCTTCTGCCTCAGCCTTCCAAGTAGCCGAAAGTACAGATGCGTGCTACCATGCCTGGCTAATTTTTAAAAAATGTATTGTAGAGACGAGATCTCATCAAGTTGCCCAGGCTGGTCTCGAACTCCTGGGCTCAGGCAATCCTCTCTCCTCAGCGGGCCCATGCTTATTGAGTGCTTATTGTGACCAGCATTTTTATGCATATGAATTTGTTTAATCTGTACCTGATTGATGTAGGTACTAATATTAACACCATTTTGTGGATGAGAAGGCTGAGGCACGAGGTTAACCACCTTGCCCAAGGTTATATTGTAAGTGACTGAGCCAGGATTCTAGAGGTCAGGTTAAAGGTCAGCCAGCTTGCGTGAGTCTACGCTCTGAAACACTAGACTCTTGGAATAAACTTGATGCATTAATAAAAAGAGGTAGCTTTTAAAGATGTTTGAATGATGGAAACACAGCCATGTGATACTTCTTTCTACAGACTGAGCGTTCAATTTTGGGCAGAATGTGCTCTCACATTATTGATAAACCCAGGCTTGTGTGGGGTAAGTTTGGAGTGGGATAGAGGGAGAAAAACTGGAGCAGGAGAAAGTAGACCACAAAGTAGAGGAAGAGAGGAAAAGCAAAAGAACCCTGGCCAGTGGGCTGCCTGGCCTTGCTCTTAAGTCTCAGAGCCATTCATTTGTATGCCCATTTCATTTCTGATGCCAGGACAGTACCCACAGTCACCCTGACCTAATTGTAATTTCCCCCTCTTCCCTTCACTCTTTTCACTCCAAAGTGAATAAATTTGTTGCTTTGGTGACTCAAGGTATTAGAATCTTTTTCCTCTCCCCATCCCCGAAAGATAATTGGAGGACTTGTGGGATAAATTCTGAAGAAAAATCTCTGAATCATTTAAATTAGATTTTCAGGAGTATGACTTATTTAACTCTGAGAAGCTGGACAGAAGGCAGCCTCCACTCCTATCGCCCCCCCCCCCGCCTTTGGTAGCATTTCAAAACAACAAAAACTTGCCTGCGACTTTTCTCACACACATCTTGTCCCTGGGAGTCACCATGAGGAGGCTGGTCAGGGCTGCCACCTTACTGTTGTGGGCAGAAACTGCTGCACGGTAGGTTGAAGGAGCACCAACTTCGCAAAGGCAAATAAATGTGGGGTGGTAGGAATTTGCCACAAGAAAAAAGCGGTCTTTTTAAAAACACTTTTGTGATGGGATAAATGCAACTGTTCAAATGGTTCCCACAAGGGCCTTTTGGAGTATATTCATATTTTCTCTCTCTTTCTCTGGGAGGTAAGGGAGGGCAGTTTAAGTGTGGGGGAAGTGATTAAGCAACTCCTTTACTGGTGAGGAGGGTATGCCATGGGCCCAGGACTTCCTTTGCAATGAATTCCTTTGTCCATGGCCAGACGAGGAGTGCTGTCATGCCAGGTGAGATATAATTAGCCGTGGAAGCAGCAGGGTTTGGTACTTCAGCTTCTCAGTCCAAGTGTAAGCAGCAGGGTTTGGTTCTTCAGCTTCTCAGTCCAAGTGTAAACCAGGGTTAAGCCTCTGTGTGGTACTGGATTAGAAAGAAAATATGGCTGCATGAAAGGTCAGGAGTGGATTCTGGGACTTGGCTGACCCTGTGTGATTAACAGACTTCTTCAGCAGAAGCAGTCTGCTGAGAAATGCCCTTCACAGATACATTTAAAGGAGCTTTCTGCATCATGCTTGAACTGTGAATTATTGGTAATTATTAATACTTGGTGGGGAGGGTAAGGAATAAAGAATTCTCAGCCCTTGGTCTTAGAGGAGGGGACGATCCAGTTTGGTTTGCCAGGATGCTCGTTTTGTTCTTTTCCTCCCCTGCTGCCCAGCCTTCTGGCTATATTACTGCTTATTCGCCTCTTTGTTAGAGGAAGAAACAAAAGAAGTCCAACTTCCACTCTTGGTTTTGCTTCTGGTTTAGCAGCTTTCTTTGAAGATTAGCTGAGTGAGTTAGGAGTGGGAAAGGTAAAAGACCTAAATTATTTCTGTTTGAATTATTGACTGATTTAGATTGTATCCCATTCTGTCCCTTGCACATTGTCTCTGCGAGGGCAGAGCCATTATGAGCAGAAAGTGAAAAGGGAGATTCTGTGTAACAGAAAGACAAGGCATTAGAGCCTGACTGGAAACAATACATGCCTAAATCTGCTTTCATGTAGTAGCCAAGAACATGGTTTCAAAAACCTGAAAAATGAGGATAATGAAATGAAAAGCACTCTAGAAAGCTTAAATAGCTCAGGTACTGTATTGAGAGGAAATGAAAAAGTTAGTATTAGATTTGGGGGTTTTTTTGCAATTGGGAAAAGGATATGCAATAAAGTGATAAAGATGGCTAGTTTGCATTATTTTTCTTCTCTTTTATTAAATTTAAGACTGTAGATTTCCCATTAGTTCTTGGAGGCAACTATGTGAAAATCCTCACACATCAAGTTGAAAATATCTCTCTTTGAGTGGGTGTAATGTTTCACTTGAGAAAGAACTGTTAAAAATCCTGCTGGATCACAAGTAACAAATAGGGTGCAAAAGGCACAGAAAAAGCTCATCTTTGATTGAAGGAGTTTTTTGAGCCTATGTCAGCTTACAAACTTGGGCTTATTCCTGCCACCATCCCAGAATATTTGCTCCATTGCTGGCTTGCTGTGAAAGAATGTGGGCAGAAAGGGATCCTGGGAGCTCTTCATTAAACTCAGGCACCACATCTTCAAGGGCCACTGAATGATTGGACAGTTAGTTCATCGACAAGCACGAAGGGTGGCTGTTAATGCCATTAAATTAGTTGGTCAGAGAAAAGGCCAAAAAAAGGGGAGTGACTCCAGAGGCAAGTTCTCAGCACCTGTAGCTGTCCCTACTCTGATGCCAAGGACAAGAGTTCCACCTCCTGAGTAGAAACTGGCATCAGTGCTGCCTCAGGGCAGGGAAACACTATTCAGATATCTACCTTTGAAGTAGAGATATGATTGAGAGGATCCCTAGACTTTTGTGGGGAGTCCCTGGATGGAGGAAGATGCATTCCTCAAAGAAGGCCTGGTCATGTTCAAAGCCTTCCTCAGAGGTTTTCTCTTCAGATGAGGATCCCTGGAGCTGAGAGGCTGCTCACCTCTTTTTACAGAAGGCTGGGAAGGAGGTCAGGAAGGGAGGGTGAGGGGGAAACCCTGCACCAGAAGGTAGACAGAAAAGAAGAAAATGAAGCAAACAGAAAGTGCACTTAAAAGGGGTGGGATGGAGTTGGATACTTAAAAGGAAAGAAGAACAAGGCCTCAGGGAGAAGGAGGAAATAGGATCAAATCAGATATAGTCTTTTTAAGAAAAGGATGGTGTCAACAAAACAAAGAACAGAGAATGAGGGAAAATACCGGTGAAACCACCAGAAGAAACTTCCAACAATTACACAGGAGGGAGGGAAGTTCATGTTTGAAAAGGAAGCTGATGCTCTAAAGGAGTGTTCAAGAGTGGGAGCAACATTGAGATATGAGAGCCACAAAAGCCCCTATTTATTTATTGAGCATCTACTAGACTGGGCATTGTGCTAAGTCTAGCAAAATAAAGATGAATACAACAGTTCTTTGTGGAGCTCACAACAGGGTGACAAATGCAGGCAGATAGTTTGTGGGGTTTTTTTTCTTCTTTTTTTATTTTGTTTTTTAAAAATATTTATTTATTACAAAGATGTGGGATATATAATTCAGGGTTAGGTATATAAACACCAATCATGCAGGTACCCTTGTTAATGAGGTATGCCCCTCCCTCCCCTAGCAGTTTCCCTCAACTGCCAGTCCCACCCCACCTTCCCTGACAGTTTTCCACTATTGCCAATTGCTTTCTTATAGCATTATAATTGTTCAAGGTCAGTTTATGAGTGAGACCATATGGAACTCAGTTCTTTGTTTCTGTGATATACTGGGTCATACTGGGTATGATCAACTCCAAATCCATCCAAATTTGCTGCAAACTCCATATATTTGTCCTTCTTTATGGCTGCATAATATTCCATTGTGTATATGTACCACATTTTAAAAATCCAGTCCAGCTTCGATGGGCAACAAGGTTGATTCCATGTTTTTACTGTTGTGAATAAAGCTGCAGCAAACATATGTGTGCAGGTATCTTTTTCGTAGAATAATTTGAGTTCTTCCAGTATATTCCCAATAGGGGAATTTCTGGGTCATATGAAAGGTCAATTTCTAGTTTTTTTCAGAAATCGCCACACTGTCTTCCAAAGAGGTTGTACTAGTCTGCATTCCCACCAGCAGTGTAGAAGCGTTCCTTTTTCTCCACATCCTCGCCAGCATTTCTTGTTGTTTGTTTTATTAATGATGGCCATTCTTAAAGGGGTTAGGTGGTATCTCAGTGTGGTTTTGATTTGCATTTCTCTGATGATGAGTGAGACTGAGCACTTTTTCATGTATCTGTAGGCTGCCTGTATACCTTATTTTCAGAGGTGTCTGTTCATGTCTTTTGCCCACTGTTTGTTTTTTTCCTTTCGGTTCGTTTGAGTTCCCTGTAGATCCTAGATGTTAGGCCTTTGTACAGTTGGCAAATATTTTTTCCCATTCTGTGGGCTGTCTCCCTGCTCTCTTGATAGTTTCTTTTGCTTTGCAGAAGCTTGTTAATTTGATGAGGTCCCACTTGTCTATCTAATATGATCCTATACCTTGAAAATCCAAGCGAATGTGTCAAAAACCTGCTTACACTGATAAAAGACTTTGGGAAAGTCTCAGCGTACAAAATAAATGTGCAAAATACAGTTGCATTCCTGTACACTAACAACTAGCAGGCAGAGACCCAAATAAAAAGCACAATCCCATTCACAATAGCCACCAAAAAAACGAAATACCTTGGCATCTTCCTAACCAGAGAAGTGAAAGACCTTTACAAAGAGAACTAAAAAACACTGCTCAAATAAATCCAAGAAGACACAAACAAATGGAAAAATATTCCATGCTCATGGATAGGAAGAATCAACATTGTTAAGATGTCCATCCCACCAAAGGCAATCTGTAGATTCAATGCAACACCCATTAAGTTACCAACATAATTCTTCTCAAACCTGGAAATGACAATACAGAAATTCATATGGAAACATAAACGACCACGAATAGCCAAAACAATCCTTAGCAAAAGAAACAAAGCAGGAGGTATCACACTTCCAGACTTCAAACTTTACTATAAGTCTACAGCAATTAAAACAACCTGGTATTGGTACAATAACAGGCACATAGACCAATGGAACAGGATAGAGATTCCGGAAGCAAAGTCTCAATTCCTCAAACAGCTCATCTTTGACAAAGCCTCCAACAAAAACCACTGGAGAGAGGAGAACCTATTCAGTAAATGGTGCTGGGAAAACTGGCTAACCACATGCAGAAGATAGAAACAGGACCCCTACCTATCACCATACACAAAAGTTAACTCTAAATGGATCAAAGACCTGAATGTAAAACCTCAAACTATAAGAATCTTAGAAGGCGCAGGAGACACCCTTATGGAATTTGGAACTGGGAACCAATGCCTATTCAGAACCCTAAAGGCCAATACCTTAGGAAAGCAGATAGCTTTTAAATGTTATCATGAGTGTAGTGATATGGAAAAGTATTTTGTGTCCTTTCTCTCTTCAGTGAGTGATACCCACAAAGGTCAGTGCAGCATTTATTGATTAATAATTCATTTAAATGTAAAGGCAAAACATTAAGTAAATGCAAGAGGGGAAGGTTGAGTCAGAATTTTTGTCCTTCCCTGCCTAAGCTCCCTGAAGATGTAGAATTATTTGGCAAACTATTATTTTAATCAACTTTCTTTCCAACTATCCTGTGAATAGTAAGAGGAAGACTTTCTTAAGCTAATTTGTTAGAATCATAGATTTGGTGAATGTGGTTTGAAAAGGTCACATAAATGAGTGCCCCGATCTCTTAACTTACCTGTTTTTTTGGGTTTTTTTTTTTGGAGTTGGAGTCTCACTCTGTCGCCCAGACTGGAGTGCAGTGGCACGCTCCCGGCCACCACAGCCTCAACCTCCTGGGCTCTGGCGATCCTTCCGCCTCAGCCTTCCAAGTAGCTGGAACTACAGGCGCGCGCTACCATGCCTGGCTAATTTTTTTGCATTATTGTGGAGATGAGGTCTCGCCAAGTTGCCCAGGCAAGTCTTGAACCCGCGGGCTCAGGCAATCCACTCACCTCAGCCTCCCAAAGTGCGGGATTACAGGCTGAGCCACCGAGTTCGACTAATTTATCTGTTAATACATTGTCTGCAAGCTAGATAAGTGACTTCTTGCTTCTGAAGAATGTGATATGTGACTTGATTCAAGATCCATTTTTAGGGTGCCCTTCAGTTTACTCTTCACTGTTACAATTTAATGGAAAATGGTGTATTTAGAAAGTATTTGCTAGCAGGGAATACTATTTGATGGGGTTACTTATTTATTTAATTTTTTTTAAAGAGATGGGACCTTACTCTGTTGCCCAGGTTTGAGTGGAGTGGCACAATTGTAGCTCACTATAACCTTGACCTCCTGGGCTCAAGTGATCCTTCTACCTCGGCCTTCTGAGTAGCTAGGACTACAGGCGTGCACCACCATGCCAGGCTAACTTTTTCTTAAAAAAAATTTTTTTTTTGTAGAGATAGGGATCTTATTATGTTGCCCAGGTTGATCTCGAACTCCTGACCCTAAGTGATTCTCCCACCTCTGCCTCTCAAAGCTCTGGGAATACAGGCATGAACTAACTTGCTTAGCCTCTTATTAAAATATTGTTGAGTTTTGGTTATGATAGTGTGTAGTTTTTAGTGCCTGAAGAATGGAGTTGACTATTAAACACAGTCTGGTAAATACTGGAAATAAATTAGAGTCATGGGCAAGAAGTAAAGAAAGTACAAGAATTGGATTGGGTATTTGAAGAACTTAGAGGGAGTTGGCAAGAAACTTTGAGAAATTAAAACCTGTTTGTCCTTTGTTTATTGAGCATCTACTATAGACTGGGAGTTGTGCTAGTATCTAGCAAAATAAAGGGGAATATAACACAGTTTTTCATGGAACTCATAATGGGGTGACAAACATGAATAGATAGCTTTTAAATATTACCATAACTGAAGTGATACATATTTGCTCTGACTTCTCCGTTGTTTTTGGAGATTATCGAGGCTGGGGTAAAAGTCTGTGAAACTGACATTAAATGATGATGCACTAACTAAACTGGTGCCTAACTGTCCCTTCTTCACACCCATGACTTTAAGTCTCTAAAGCAAGTGACACCACACAGAACTGCAGGTTTGCATTCACCTCTAGAGATGTTTCTGTTAGTTCTTTGTAGTGAGTGGATGCAAGTCTGAGAGCATGGTATACAGTGGAGAAGGCTTGGATGAGAAAAAATGATCAAGAGATGTGTTAGTTTTCTTTTGCTACTGTAATCACAAATGTAGTGATATAAAATAACAAATTTATCATCTTACAGTTCTGGTGGTTAGAAGAATAACATAGGTGTCACTGGGCTGTTGGTAGGGCTGTGTTCCTTCTGGAGGCTCTGGGGGAAAATCTGTTTTCTTTTCCAGTGTCTAAAAACCACCCACATTCCTTGGCTCATGGTCCCTTCCTCCATATTCAAATGAAGTGATATCAGGCCAGGTCCTTCTAATGCTTCCATCTCTCCGGTTCTCTGACCCCAACCTCAGAAGATTCTCCTGCTATGATGATTCATGTGGTTATATTGGACCCATACAGATAACCCAGGATAATCTTGTTTCTCAAAGTCCTTACCTTTAATCATATCTGCAAAGTTCTCTTTTACATGTAAAGTAACATATTCCCAAATTCTGGGGATTAGCATGTGGACATCTCTGGGAACCATTATTCTGCCTGCCAGAAAAGGAGAGTTTGATCCTTTCTGCTGTGCCTGTGGCTCCCTACCCAAGTGAAGATTTTTATACCACTGCCATAATTACTGTGCAGCCCCATTTGATGTTATTCCTTGACTCAAAAATATGCCTTGACCAGGCACTCAGGTAACTCCATAGGGGAGACCTTAGTCACCCCTTCTTTTTTGTCTTATTTTTTTAAGATATGGTGTCTCTGTTGCCTAGGCTGGAGTGTAATGGTTCGATCATAACTCATTGTAATCTCGAACTCCTGGGCTCAAGTGATCTAATTTTTTATTTTTTAGAGATGAAGGCCTTACTATATTTCTCAGGCTGGTCTCTAACTCCTGGATTCAAACCATCCTCCCAAGTTGCTGGGATTAATGTGAGCCATCTCACCTGGCTCCTACCCCTTCTTATCTTAGTACTGAACAAGAACTCTGTGTTCTGGTGGAAAGCGTTTACTCGCCATTGCACTTCATTCCCTGTTCCTTTGATTGCACATTTCTACCTCTGTGACTTTGCCTGAGTGTTTCCTTCCAAACCCAAATGCCCCCTTCCCCTATTTCCACCCATCCTTTCTGTGAAATCCTGTGACATTGATCATGCTCACTTCACATTTGGAGTTCATAAATAATTATCTAGCACTGTCATTTCACTTTCACATGAATGCATTTGCTTTTCTCATCTACAATAGCTTAAATACTTGTTAGAAAGTCTTGGGATTCGCCCTCGCAGACACTGATTGCATGGTCTGGGCTGGGGCCTAGAAGTATGGCATGAAACGATCTCTATGGGTGATGCTGGTCTAGGTGGCCCCAACACAACACTGTGCTAGAAACTTCTTAAGGGAGAATATTCATCTGTTGGCTCAGTGATAGGCATCATGCTTTGCATGCTGATAGAGATTATTATGTTTTTGAGAAATGATATCAGTTTTCTGAAGGCAAGTTTTAATCTAGAAAGAGAGTGTCTTGTGGGAAGAGTGTAATAGCATTACAGACACCAAAATGTGTACCGTCTCTTTGGAGCCAACTGTTGAGGTGTAAAGTTCAAAGATGAACAGAGAGCCAGTCTGTGTTTTTGAGTGGATGTGGAAAAACAAACAGTACAATTGAGATTTGGGGATAACCCTTACAGTGGTAAAATCACCACGTCTTGAGATTTACTTTTTTGGTTTACCTTTTCTGTGTTTCAGGGACTTAATGTGAAATATCAAAAAGCAGAGGTTTTATTGTGGAAAAGAGTTGAATAAGAGGATATGGCCAATTCTTGGGAACATGCAGAGAGAACTCTCTGCTTTAGTGCTCATTCTGATAACTAGTTCTTCTTGATGACTGGAATGCAAAGAATACTAAAAAATCTGAGTTCCCACTGAACCAAGCATTTTTGGAATGAGGCTCTCATGAATATGCCATGATTTTTATTTCTGCTTTTGTTAGGATTGCAATGGAGTCTTTGTTATTTTATATTATTTTCTAGATTCCTTAAAGAATTTAAGTCCAAATGATAGGATTTATTTTACAAAGTTGATTTTTTTTTTCAAATTTCAGGGATTTTATAGCATAAAATAAAACTTTATTAATAGACTTATTAAGCAAAATGCTTTTTGTTTCAGTTTTGTACTTTTTATTTACTTTTCCTATTGACTTGATGGCAGAAAGAGAAGGCATCTATTTGTTTTGAGAGTAGCTCTTTGAATAACTAGCTATTTTATAATTCCTCTTATAATAGGAGTCTACCTGTTGTAAATAAAGGAATTTAATCTGGGTTGGAAGAGGAGATATTTAAAATAACAGATGTTAACTTTTTGAATGTACTAAAAACTTTTGAAATGTATACTTTAAATGGGTGTATTGCATGGTATGTGAAATATATCTCAGTAAAGCTGCTGAAAAAAAGTAGAAGAAAAACGTCCTAAATGTTTCTGTGAGCTGGAAGCTATGACAGTAGTAATACACTTTTATTGGAAATCAAAATTTCCATTTGATTCCCTAGTTGCTAAACAAACACGGGAATATTTTTTTTCATATTATTAACTTTTGTTGAAAGAAAAGCTGTTATGAGATGAATTTTGCTAGGCACTTTAACAGCATTCTTTGATTCAATTTAAACCACTTCTCTATGTGCCTGTTAAATATAAATATTCTATAAATCAAGTAAACTGTGAAAATTCATGTTCTTTTTCCAGTGGGTTCATTTGTCTACCTAGTGGATATATTATTTTCAACTGGTGGTAAGGTTCTATGATGACATCTGATTAAAATAACACAAATGGGATCAATAAGGGCAAAGAATAGCATGTTCTATGCATGCAGAGCTAAATTGAAATATAGATAATTAATGAACATATTTGGCTTCAAATGTTTGAATGTTTTTTTAGCAACCATTATGTGGTACAATGTCCTGCCAAATAAAATAAAATGAAAGACTGAAAGAAGTTACCGTCCAAGTTCTTACTGTACACCTTATTTCTTTTGGATGGAAAACTGGTTTGTCACAAAGCTCACAATTAAAATTCACAGTAAAACAATACTTGGGAGTAATCAAGGAATTTTGGTCTAGTATTGAATTAAGTTGAGCCAATATTTGTTTAATATCTTTCTTGCCCACAACTACCCTCTCTTTAGAAGATAAAAGAAGAGAAAGATGAACCTATCCTTCAGAGAACTGATAATTTGGAACAGAGCTGTACAATGGAACTATTATACGAACCACATAACTAACTTTAAATTTCCCAGTAGCCACATTAAAAGATTAAAAAAAGAAATAGATTTTGAAATTTTATTTTTAATAATATATTTAATCCAACCCAATATATCAAAAATACCTTTTCAACAGGTAATCAGTATAAAGATTACTAATGAGATACTTTACATTTTTTTCATACAAAGTCTTCAAAATCTGATGTATGATTTACTCCTATTGCATGTCTCAAGTTGATGCAAAATTTTCATAGGAAATATTTGATCTGTTTTTAGATTATAAGATGTAGCGTGAAAAAAATAGATTTACATACCTAATTAGTTCCAATCATACTTAATGATTTCCTTCCTTCCTTCCTTCCTTCCTTCCTTCCTTCCTTCCTTCCTTCCTTCCTTCCCTCCCTCCCTCCCTCCCTCCCTCCCTCCCTCCCTCCCTCCCTTCTTTCTCACTCTGCTGTCACCCAGGCGGGAATGCGGTGATAGGTTCACAGCCATCGCAGCCTTGACCTGCTGGACTCAGGCTAGTCTTTCGCCTCAGCTTTCCAAGTAGCTGGAACTACAGGCGTGTGCTACCATGCCTGACTAATTTTTTGATGTATTATAGAGATGAAGTCTCGCCAAATTGTCCAGGCTGGTCTTGAACCCCTGGGCTCAGGCAGTCATCTTGCCTTGGGCCTCCTGAAGTGCTGGGATTACAGGCTAGAGTCACTGTGCACGGCACTTAAAGGATTTTCAATAACTGAATCAAACATCTGTTTTAAAATTTGAATTAAAAACTAATGAAAATTAATAATGTTAAAAATTCAATTCCCCTATCCCTCTAACCATATTTCAAGTGTCAATAGCTCTGTGTGGCTGGAGGCTACTGTATTGAATGGCACAGATTTGGATGCTGAGACAGAAACACCAGAAGGGAGGCACTGTGTCCAAGAAGCCAAAGAAATGACCTGAAGACACTGGGCGAGATATGTTCTTTATTTGGGAACTTACAGGGAAGGTAGTCCAGGAGCAAATGACTGGATGGTAAAACCACTCCCGATTCTAAAAGGCACATGGATTATGTAGCATTTTCCATAGGGAGGAGTGCAAGGTTAAGCGTGAAAAGGGAAGGGTTTCTAGTGTGCAAGCGTAGTGTGAGAATGCACTTATACATACGTTGCATTCACATGTGTATAAAAAGTGGCTGTGAATTCTCTCTGGAGGTGAGATTTTTAGTATTATAATGAACTAAAAGTGAACTAAAATTAACTGAAGGTTATGAACCTTGATCCAGGTGTGCTGAATCTAGTCTGAACCAGCCCAGGGAGCCTCAAGGAAGGGTGCTTGAGAGCATTCTCTTTGCGTAGCTGCAGGATGGGATCAGCAGGCACAGAGGACACTTTGCCCATGGCCTAAGCATTGACCTACCTGCCCAGGCATGGAGCCTGAGAGGATATCCCAGTTTGGCCATGCATAGGACCTCTTCTCAGGCTCCAACCCCCACTTGGAGCCATATTCAGGATGTGCTTATGTTGTCACTGAGTGTTTATCACCCTTCAGTCTCTTAAATACTTAATTCAATGGTATGGAATTATGAGATCAATTTCTGTGCTTTTGTATAGGATAATAATTAAGATGTATGGGCTAGTGTATTGCTCTCTGATAGAGCCTTCTGTGATGAAAATGCTGTGTTGGCACAGTTTGGTAAGGTAGACACTAGTCCCTTGTAGCTTTTGATCACTTTAATGTGGTAAGTGCAATTAAAGACTGAATTTTACTTTTGTTTAATTCAAATTTAAATAGTCACATAGAGCTAGTGGCTATTGTGTTAGACTAGAGTCTCAGGAAGGAACCACAGCTTGAATTATTACAGGCAATGAAAAAAGGATAAGACATTATTATTGAATAGGGAATAGCATAGACCCAGTGGTCTCCGAACATTATTGCACATTGGAATTACAGGAGAATTAAAAAAAAACACAAACAAAAAAAACACCCTATGCTTGGCTGTCACTCCCACACATTCTGATTTAATTGGTGGAGATGACCTACTCATTAGGATTTTACAAAGCTTTCATAGTGATTCTGATGTATAGCAAATTTGGAAACAGATCTGAATTTGTATTATAAATTCTCCACAAATCTATTTCCTTGCTACTTATATCATATATAAGTTTGCTAGGTGCAAGCATAATTAAAGAACCACGCCTGTACCTTGTGTTTTCTACGTTCCTAAGACTATTAAATACATGCTCTTTTTTTAATCATATCCTGTGCATTAGATGGAACAGAAGTAATCCCACTTGGTTATAAAAAGACAAAGATTCAAAGGTTGGTTGACTTGCTGGAGGTCACATAGTTGGGGAGGGGTGGAGGGAGGGAAATGGAGTCTTGTCTTAAACCTGGATCTCGTGTTTCTGCCACCACATAAACAGAGAAATATAGAGTATCCAGCTTCCTCCAATTCATGGCTTGTTTTCTCTCTCTTCATAATAGAGCCCTTGTGCTTGGATTTATAAAGAATGTTTCTCTTGATATTTAGGGAAAAAAATCTCATTAACAATTGAATGTTTGTAGTCCAACGGAATCATGATCTTCTAGAGTACAGTGTTGGGTGTTAGGAGTTCTCTGCTCTCTTCCTGGTACATCATATGATCTTGGTGACCTTGAGTTAGCCAATTAGCACATCAGATTTCTAGTTGTTAGAATGGGAATTATTAAACCTGCTTGTTCTATAACTTAAAGAATTGTTGTGAAAAAAATGTCATTGCCCTGAAATGGAGACCAATATTTATATTTCTGGGAATTGTATTTGTCCCTGAAATACTTATGATGATAAACTTTTTTTCCTGTCCCTCTTATAAATAATAATGATTTTAAAATTGAGTGTTTTTCATATGCCAGACATGAGTTAACTCAACCTTCACAACAACCCTGGGAGATAGGATTACTACCCCTGTCTTACTGGAGGAAGAAATCAAGGTTCAGTGAGTTGCTGGAGGTCACATATCTTATTAGAGACAGAGCTGGGATTAGAACCAAGGTGGTTTTGCTTCAAAGCCTATAGTAATATTTGCTTCAGAGAACTAAATCATACCCTTACGGCCTGAGTGCAATTTGCTTTTAATAGGGTGTTTACCGTGTTCAACGTTATTGGTAACAAGAGGAGGCAAGATTTCAATATTGTCTTTGAAGTTTCCACTTAGACTTATAATAGATGGTGGATATGTCCTCAGTCTTAGATAAAATAAAAGCATCGCCAGAAAATATTGCTATTCACATGGCTCATATTCAAAAGCAGTGCACTTGCTATACTGAGGCAGACTTCAGACCACCCTTCCCTGACCCTTACTTTTTCTCATAGGGATCCTAGAGAGACCAGTACTATTCAGCCAGAATTTAATTGGAAATGAATTAGTTAATAACCAATTGAGTGTTGCTTTTTATTCTCCCTAGTTCCTCCTCCTTGGAGAAAACTGTTTTAAACCTAGAATAGGTATGTGCTGTTTGGTGGTTAATTTTCAAATATGTGTCCTCCCCCTTTGCTTTTCTGTGCATGCCAACAAATAGGTTGTTAACTCCTTTGGCTAGCTTTAAACGTGTTCTCTTTTTAGTCTTATTTTCCTAAAAGCTCAGTGCAGGCGTTTCTTGTTTGGCTCCCCTTCTCTAGGGTATGATAACTTCAAGGTCTCTGTAGCTCCTTGGGGATGCATCCCCTTGATGGACTGAACTTTGTCCACTCCAGTGAAATTGTTTGGGGGGAAAGGGAGCAGAATACACTTTCAAAAAGGTTTCAGCTGGCATTCGTCTGTTGATGAGCTTTTGTAATTTCTATTTCACTGTCCTTGCCCAAGAGGATAACCTTGGATCTTAGTGTAGACTAGATTGAGTGTAAAATGAGTTAGCACAAATGAAGTGGAAACAGATCAGTACATGAGGAGGAGGCTCAGACGCTAAATCCTTTAGTTCGCTAAGGTTGAAAGTGTTTTTCTCAGAGCCTCTCTGGGAACGCTTGTCCTATTTCTCAGAGAAATAAGCCACTGTGTGCATGCTGTTGCTGTTTATGCCTTTGACATTTGTGCTCAGCAAAGTTGAGGGTTTTGTGGGTGATACCAAAAATTGCCCTCATCTCTGGCTTCAGGAAGCTTATGGAGAAAGAGAGATGACCTTATTTGCTAGACATTCATTTAGCTCTGCTCTACTAGGCACAAGGTATACAAAGTTTTAAAAGAGCAATGAGTGCTACCTTCCTGGCTTAGAGCTCAGGTATGATTTGTAATACAGTGTGATCAGTACTACCATGAAGTATGAACAATGTGAGTTCACACAGCTCAGAGAGTGATGAACACTACCCACGAAGTCAGGGAAGTTTCACAGAGAAGTGGAGTTGAGCAGAGTTTTGAAAAGGTTTCCCCTCAGACTTGTGAGAAAGGGCATCTTTGCAGGCAAGAACACCCAGTGCAAAGCCACTGAGGTGTGAAACAGCCAGATATATTGGAAAATGTGCCATAAGAACAGCGTGAGACCTAAATTCAATGCTATTTTGTGTGTTGTAGGCAGTAGGTTCAAAGAAGTCCAAGATCAGAAAGGCTGAACTTGCCAGGCTTGGAAGTACTCCACTAGGATGTTCCCAGTCAGTAGGCTACTTGGGCAGAGTGTTTAAAGTGGGACAAGGGAAGGAGTCCATTGAGAGGGGAGAGATGACCCCTTTAACACCCTGAATGAGACTTCTAAATGTGAGTCCCAGTGCAGTGCTATATTTTGATTGTTTTTGCTTCTGTTCCTTTAAGGATATATTTCATTTAAGCCCCAGTAATCCAGATTGTGACAGTGGATCTACCTTTCCCTTGCTCAAGCTAAGCAGTTGGCATGAGCAGGGAGCTGAAGACTCAGAATTGCCAACTGGAAGTACTTGCTTTTCTTTTCTTTTGAGTTGGAGTCTCACTCTGCCGCCCAGGCTGGAGTGCAGTGGCATACTTAGGCCACCCCAGCGTCGATCTGCTGGGCTCCCACGATCCTTCTGTGTCAGCCTTCCAAGTAGCTGGAACTATAGGTGTGCACTATCATGCCCAGCTAATTTTTGACATATTTTAGAGACGAGGTCTCATCAAGTTGCCCAGGCTGGTTGTGAACCCATAGGCTCAGGTAATCCACTACCTCTGCCTCCCAAAGTACTGGGATTATAGGCTGAACCATCAAGCCCAGCCAGTACTTGCTTTTCTTTAGAGAGATCAAATTTCTTCCATGGGAGAATGATGTAAACACACTTATCTTAGAGCCCTGCCTCCAGGACACCTGTGGCCTTGAAAATCAGAGCAAAGAAAAGGAGTTCCCTAAAATGTCTGATTTGGGAACATACAGATATGGTAGTAAGAATATTCTTGATAAGGCCACCAGTTTTTGGTGGAGGTGAGAGTTTGGGACCCAAAACAATTGCTGGAAAGGTTGCAAAGTAGAGAATTATGATTGGCTATTTTCAAGAAGCAACTCAGTGTTGTAGAAAAAAGCACTGGAGTAGGATTTGGGAAACTTGGGACCTAATCCTGGTTTGACCCTAATAAGATGACCTTGATCTTTCTGAGCCATAGTTTCCTAATAGGCAAATTAGGAGAATAATGTTGAGAGACTCAAAAGAGCACATACCTGGGCCTGTAAACCATGCAGCACTTTGCAGCATGAGGACTGTTTGAACCTTGTCATTTGATACTGCCATCTGGACACTGTGTGTGTCTTCCTACCTGCCACAAGGGAGGAGACATTCTCCATGGGTCTGGGCTGCACCTGCCTCTAGGTGACTCATTGGAATTCTGCAAACCACCTTATCTTTGAAGAAAATGCTTTTTACTACTAGTAAAACTTACTTTTTGAAGTTTATTTTTGGCCGGGCTCGGTGGCTCAGCCTGCAATCCTGCTCTTTGGGAGGCCAAGGTGACTGAATTGCCTGAGCCTGTGGTTTCGAGACCCACCTGGGCAACTTGGCGAGATCTCATCTCTTCAATAAATCAAAAATTATCTGAGTGTGGTAGTGCGCGCCTGTAGTTCCAGCTACTTGGAAGACTGAGGCAGAAGGATTGCCGGAGTCCAGCAGGTCGAGGCTGCGGTGGCCAGGAGCGTGCCACTGCCCTCCAGCCTGGGCGACAGAGTGAGACTCCAACTCAAAAAAAATAAATAAATAAAATAAGATATAAATAAATAAATAAAGTTTATTTTTTGTTTAAGGTTTTCCTGAATGGAGATGATTTCAAAGAAGTGTCTGGAATTTTCTTCTTCCTTTCTTAACCCCTTTTAGCCCTCCTGTCCCCAGTCACCATTGAGATATCTCTAATTGAGGGTGGATATGAGGTGGGCCACTATAAATCTGAGTAATCAAAATGAGAGTCTGGTTAGTAATTGGGTTTAAGAAGAGTCAAGATGAAGTCAGTCATCTTATGCAACGAAAATGGGAAAGGCCATTTTGTTAACACTGGGCTTCCTTTGCCCTCGTTCGTAAGCCTGCTCAGGTTTTCCTCAGCATTAAGGGGTGGGGGAGAAGCTGGTGGTGTAGACAGCCCTGAACTTATCTCCCTTTACACTATAGAGAGCAAGTCTTCTTCCTCTTTCACCTAGACCCATAGAAACATGGTAGCCTTTGCAGACTCCTAAAAAGCTGTAAGTAGGATGCCAGCAATAATATCTGCGTCTTTCTGTGAATTCTGGTTGGAGCTCTGAGGTTGCTGCTTCTCTTCCTGAGTAACAAGGCTGCACAGATTGTGTCCCTGAAGTTTGGATGCTTTGGGGATTATTCCCTCTTTATTTCTCCTGCTTCCTCCCACCTGAAAAGCCTCACTTATCACCAGGTCTGAGTGAGGAAGGGCTACTCCTAAAATAAGGCAAGGTTTAGCATTCTTGGTTTGCTTCACTCTGTTGCTTCCCTGGACTGACACTTCCTTACCTTAACCCTTGAGTAGTAAGCCCAGAGTCTGGGCAGAATCTCAGTTCTCCTTTCTTTCTGATCATTTGGGTCTTTTTTCCTTCAAGAGCTGGAATCATGGACCTTGTTTGTTTACTGTCCTCTCCACCACCTCATTCCTTTTTCCTGGAAGTGCCAACATGTTCTTCTACGTGCTGAATGTGTTTATCAGTAATTCTTGTTGGATTGTCATACCTTTGGCAAACTGAAATGAAACACAAAAATCTCAAAATAGATGTAACCAGATGCCTCAAACTTAATAAATACCATATGTGCTCACACTAGGAATTTCATTTGTCCCATTTGGTTACTGATACTTCTCTCCACTCCCCTGCTTCTTCCCTCAGTCTCTGTTTCCTGCAAATGGAAGACTGACAGAGCTTGTCCTGTATGAATGCTGCTGACTTTACTGGTGGCCAGTGCCTAGGTAGTTATGCTGCATCTTTTTGAATGCCATGCATCCTGTTTTGATAGCATATTCTGTTTAAAGACCTGTCTGTCCCTGTATTGCTTTGTGGTCAATGTTAATGGTATAGCGTTAATTCTGCTCAGCATTGTCACAGTGAGCTAGCTGTGAATTTTATCAGTATGTGCACTGCATATGCATGTGTGCACACAATGGGTTTTGCCACACAGCGCTTCTTTCTGAGAGTGGGCCCGGTCAACTGTTGATGCAAGCCAACAGCATTTGTTTATTGAGCTCTTAATATTTGCCAGGCACTGTGCTAAGGTCATTTAATCATCAAAATAACTTAGGTAGGTACTATGATCATCTTCACTCTGTTTAACCATTGCAGACCTGAGGCAACAGAGTGGTTAAGCCACTTGCTAGTGATCAGAGGATCTGGATTTTCAAGCCAGGCAGTCGGGTTCCAGATCTTATGGTCTTATCCGTTTCAAAATGACAGCTGCTAAATTATTAAGCCAAATTATTATCCCAGGAATTGATTTAGCCCCTGGACGAGAAAGCATAGAGTAGTCACGGCTTCAGTTTAATGGTGATACCTTTAATTGAGGGATTCTGATGAATTCTGACTTTATTATAGTCCTTAAAGCCTTTGCTTAAGAATCAAATTTATCTGAGACATGATGAGATTCCTGAAGTTAGTATGAGGGGAACTAGGGCTACACTGCCAGTACAACAACCACTAGCCTGGGCAGCTATGGAGCACTGGCGATATGGCAAGTGTAACTTAGCAGCAAATGTTTTATTTCATTTTTATAAATTTAAATTTAGAATCAGATACTCAGTTCAGTTATTGGAATGCTTTTTTTGTGTGTTTAAAACAACTTGGGTGTGTGAACCTATTTTTTTAATTGTATATTTTATGAAATCTAAACATAAATTAAGTATGTCTGAAAATTTAGGATGTGAATTAGAATGTGCTATGAATATAATATACACAGGATTCCAAAAACTAATTTTGCATTTTTTTCTGCTATCTCATTAATAATTTTGTGTTGATCACATGTTGGAATATACCTTATTTAAGCCAATATATCTAAAATATTAAGTCAGTTTAACTTTTTTTAAATGCCACTGCTAGAAAATTTAATTCCAAATGTGACTGTCATTATAATTCCTTTAAACAGTGCTGTTCTGGAGCATAGAGGTGAATACTCTTCCATACAATAATACCCTACTAAAGCAAGTGTCAAAAGATAATTATTGACTAGGTGATTTGGGGGTGGGAGCTGGTTAGAAGAACTGATTCAGTGGGGAGAGCTAATGGAACCTGATTACTTTTGTTGCGATTGGCACTTATTTTAGGATACAAATGAAGTAATAATGATACATAATAGACTCCACATAACATACACAATGCTTTATAACCTTTCTCAGTAAATGACTGCTTTGAATCTCGTGATCAAGTGAAGTGGAGGAAATTAACATGAGCCAATTACTCTCTTGTTCAGGATGCGTTGTTTGTTTCTGCTGTGAGCTGGACGACATTGACGCTCTCAATTCGTTTTTCTTCTCTTTGGTGGTATCTTGCAATTAAGTGTATGAAACCCTCTGGGACCAGACTCCTCCCGGCCTCTTTTTCCTCCTGGCCTCTGCTCACCAGTTCTCTCCTGATCTGAAAACCCTATGTGTACATGCTGTTTCAGGTCTCCGTGCCATCATTTGTGATACCTAAGAGGCAGGCATGGGCACTCGAATCAGAATTAAGTGTCTGTGTTGTCTTGGGACTCCACATGCCCTGAGAAGTGATGCACAGACATTATCACCACCTCTCATTATCTGCCTACCTCTAGAGACTCTCCTGTAGCCTCCTTGGCTAGTATATCTTTTTCCATGTGTTCCCTAAATGTTTGTATGGCCCCAGAATGGCACCTTTTTTCCTTATGTCATTTGTCATTCTGCATCTTTCTGAGCCTTTCCCAATCTCCCTCTTGCCTGGGGTGCCCAGCGGTTGTTAAATTGGGGTGGAAATGCTGAATGCTGTGTGTCTTTACACTCCCCTTGAAGGAGCCAACAACTTAAAATTCTACACTTAAGTGATCAAGCAATTAAGAGTCAGGAAATACATGTCCTAATTTTTTTTTTCTGCCTATACATTTTTTTTAAGGCCCAGTCCTTTAGTTTCCCCCTTGTAGAATGGGAGCAGTATTTACATCCTCAGGAGGTCTTAAAGAAGCATTATGCCATCAGAGAGAAGCATAATAAATCTATGGTGTACCATATTTGACTGTGTACTGCATTTCAGATTGTTACCTGCTGTGTGATTCTGAATTTGAAGTAGTACATTAAAATGAAACATGGATTTACTAATGAGGGGAATTTGTTACTATTAAAATTTTTGAAAATGAGTGTCCTATTTAAGTGTCTATTTCTTTCCTCTTCTCTACCCTCACCCTTCCAGCACTGTGTCTGCATTATTGTTTGAAAGTTTCAAACAGGACGGGCATGATGGCTCACGCCTGTAGTCCCAGCACTTTGGGAGGCGGAGGTGAGAAGTTTGCCTTAAGCCCAGGGGTTCAAGTCCAGCCTGGGCAACTTGGCAAGACCTCATCTCTACAATAAATAAAACAAATTAGCCAGCCATGGTGTTGCATGTCTGTGGTTCCAGCTACTTGAAAGGCTGAGGTGGAAGGGTCGTCTGAGCCTAGCAGGTTGGGGCTACAGTGACTGGGAGCACGCCACTGCACTCTCCAGCCTGGGCAACAGAGTGAAACACTGACTCCAAAAAAAAAAAAAAAAAAGTTCAAACAGATTTGAATAACTCTTAGCTTGAAAGCCAATGTTTTCCCCTGTCCCTGTTATAGAGGACAAAGGTGGCTATTTTAGAGGTAGGTGATATTTGAGGCAGAATAATGCAACGTTTAGGGCATATGATTAGGCAGTGGAAAGACATGGGTTTGAGTTCTTTTTCTACCTGTTCAGTCGTTGTGTGAACTGAGCAAGTTCCTTACTCTCAGACGTTATATATTTTCCTTAACACAGGGCCTGTTATGTAGTAATTGCTCAATACATATTAACCATTATTATTGCCTGTCTTCTCAGAGTATCACTTGAAGATTTAAATGAAAGTATTTGGAAGGTTGCTGTCTGTGAGTTGTCACTAATCGTTGACAACCAAACATGGCTTTTAGATTTTTGGAAAGTAGAGAAGGAACTGATAAAGATGAAAGTCTCATCTATAGAAGGATATGGAACATTTATTCTTCTAGATTACAAAATGACTGTAGATAATGTATTCTATAAGGAAAAAAACCTTACTTAATCAGCCCATTTCCCCCTTATGGCCAGAATTAGTACATAGTGTTCTCATTGTGCCACTTCCATTTGTTGGCTTAATTCCAGATCATATGCAGGATTTAAATTGTATTATGGAATTGAAGTGATTGTCATGGTGACGATTTACAGTTCCAGGAAGGAACGAATCATATGTTCTCTTTTCACATGAATAGGAGTCCCAAGAGTTCAATTAGCTAATTTAATATCCAGTCAGAGAAGCTGTGACTAAGGGGTAAGTAGTACAGTTCTCATTTGACGGTGGGAGCAAAGCAGGAACTTTATAGTTGTGTGATCTTTTAATAAAGACTATTTCTTTAATTTTTTATTTCTTAAACAAGAAGACATGGCCTCCTACCAACATTTAACTGTTCTTGCTCTTCATTTCTCTTGATATGACCAAGCCCTATTCTGTGGAAGTGTTAGAGAATGCTTGACTTCACATAAGAGACCTCCCTTTCATGTCTAAAGAGACAAGGAATATAATTTCAGGTTGCTTGAAAGATCCAATTTTCAAAGCTGTGCCATTAAAAAAAAAAGCAGAAAAGTCCTGTAGGCTGTCATTTTCTTAGTTTTATCTGCATTGGCCTTACATTTGACCCTTTGCACTGTTTGAACAGCCAAGGAATATTAGTTTAACTCCCTTGGCAATTTGGGACCACATTTTGTCTTTTGGAAAGAGCAGTTACAAATCAGTTTTTTACAAAACAAAGTGAGGCTTTTCAGCCCTTCATTTTAATCCTCTGAGGAGCAAAAGGCTGTTTAGATTGAGCAAGTAAGATATATTTGTTCTTCTTGACAAAGAGAGTCAAATTATTTACCAGAAAGCCCTTTAGTTTCCTGTACCTACCACTTGACTGCAGGGTGTCTTAAAAAAACAAGGGACCAAAAATAAGCAAAAGAAAGAGCTCTCTCAGTATACTTCATGTGAGGTGGGGGTGGGGGTGGGCTTGGGCTCCTGGTTCCTTAGCATCCCATTCCAGAGCTGGAGCTGACATTTGTTTTCTCATGTTCAGGTTTGGAAACTTTTAACCCTGCCTTCTCATACTCCTTGAACTTTATAAATAGGAATCTTTTCATGTACCAGATCACTTGGACTCCCGTTACGAGTTCGTTTGACGTTCTGGATGATGAGGATGATGTTTAGGAAATAGTGTTCTTTGCTTACAGCATTGCCAGGACTTTCCTTTGAAAAAGAGAATCAGCCGGGCTCGGTGGCTCAGCCTGTAATCCCACGCCTTTGGGAGGCTGAGGTGAGTGGATTGCCTGAGCCCACGGGTTTGAGACCCACCCGGGCAACTTGGTGAGACTTCATCTCTACAATAAATCAAAAAATTAGCCAGGCGTGGCAGCATGCTCCTGTAGTTTCAGCTACTTGGAAGGCTGAGGCGGGAGGATCGCTGGAACACAGCAGGTTGAGGCTGCGGTGGTCGGGAGCAGCCACTGCACTCCAGTCTGGGCAACAGAGTGAGACTCCAACTCAAAAAAAAGAAAAAGAGAGTCCACCTTTATGTGTATTTTAACCCAGTATTTTTCAGACTCATCAGGATGCACTCCATACTGACTGACTCACTATCTCAGGAGTGGGTGAGACCCAGGTAGCAGTACTTCTTAAAGTCCCTCAGCAGATTCCAGTATTCTGGCCACACTGGCAATGGGTGATCAAATCTGCTCTAATTGGAGACTGATTGTGCACTAGCCACAAGAGGAGGAAAAGATAAGAAGTTTCCTTTCAAATGCAAAATGGCAGTATAATAGGAATATTCTTATTATGATATTATGATCAAGCAGAGTGATTTCATTGCTCCCATTAGTCTAGTCTTTCTACGTTATAGTAGTGGACGCTTTATGAACCAGGCATATCATAATTTTCCTTTTTGAACTAGAAACCTCCCAGTGGTGTCCTGAAGCATCATCTTTAGGTATCTTGAGGTAGTACCTTCTAATTCTGTTACTAAAATATCAATAGGTTCTAGATGTCCAATTAGTGGTCATGAAACCACTTTGGTCATTTATGTCACAATTTATGCTTTTTTGTGCAAGCCCACAGCCCTATAGTAGTATTTCTGATTGAAAAGCTTCAAGCAATCATTTTTCTTTTAAAATAACGAATTTGGTTACAGAGCCTGGCCAAACCTGACCTCACCTGGCAATCAACCTGACTTCAACCAAAAAACTACTTACAGTCTTTATCCCATTTAATGTGAACATGGGTTTTGCTACAGAAATTCTAGTGTTTTGGCTAAAAGATGCTATCCCAGACACCACTGTGTTAAAAGAGGATGTGGCATAAGCACTATGTTTATTACATTTGCAAATTCAAGAAGAATTATTAATTCTGAAAGACATCTGGCTCCAAGTTCAGACAAGGGATTGTGGACCTGTGTCATCATGCCAGTTCTGGGGTCCCATTTGCAGTCACACAACTTGTCTTCACATTCCAGCTTTCTGCCACTGTGTAACCTTGGGCAAGTTACTTGACCTCTCTGAGCCTGTTTCTCATCTGTAAAGTGGTACAAATGATGGTATCTGCCTTAGGGGCTATTGTTAGGATTGAGAGAAATAATGCACATAGAGTGTTTTAAAAATAGAAGTTTTAAGGAAGTTGTGAATACCACATGCTCTTCCTTTGGGATCTGTAATGGCACATGGTAAACCCTAAAATATAGGTTCCTATTAATAGGTGAGGGTATAGTATGTATTACAGTGATACACAATAAAGTATTATTTTTCAAACTGCATGTCAAGGTTGGGTTTTGGAATCTATTTAGTAGATTGTGACCTTGTGACTACTTTAGATAGAAAAGAATACAGTAAAGAAAAAAAAAAGGAAAAATACAGTAATAGAATAAAAAGCATTTGTACATTGCATCAAGTAAAGGTGATTTTTGTGTAAACTGAAAAAAAAATAGCTTCATATTTGTGTGTGTGTGTGTGTGTATATTTATTTTTGAGTTGGGGTTTTGCTCTGTTGCCCAGGCTGGAGTGCAGTGGTGTAATCATGGCTCACTGCAGCCTTGAACTCCTGGGCTTAAGTGATCTCTTGCCCAGGCCTCCCAGCTTGCTAGGATAACAGACATGAACTATTGCACTTGCCTTGTATGTATATATTCTGAGTCACGATCCTTGCGTGGTGGGAATGGCAAACACAAAGAAGATTGAGATTTTTATTAATGGAAAATGCTTCTGTTCACTCCTTCCAGGGAGCATAGTCCCCAAACTGTTTTTAGTGGTCTACTTATTTTTAGTGTGCTGAGACGGTCTAATATACATATAGTATTCACATGATGATTCAAATATTTTAGAAAATTATGAGGCATATGTGAGTCAAAAGTTCCTTTTGCTGTATACTATCCAAAAATTCAAGGCTAAAGATTTTCTACTAATTCAAACAATCTGAATAGTTGTCTTCACTCTTTATTTCATAGTGCATGTGGCAGACCCAATATTGGAAAGTGTTCATAGAAAATATTGACAATACCCTCTGTTAAGAAACTTATTATAAGAAAGGTATATACTGAATTTCTTGGACCATTGGATGTTAGTGTAGTTTATCACATTTGGGATTTTCTGCCCCTCTAGGGTTTGTTTAACCATAGGTCAGATTTATTTAAAACCAAACTGAGAAAATGATACTTTAATTTACTCTTGCCCCTTCTTGCTTGCCCGCTTAGAGTGTTACCAGTGATTTTGTTCCTGTGCCACTTTGACATTAGGAAGGCCACTAGCTCTGTGATTCACAGTCGCTTTTTGTTTGAATGTTGACTGAAGAGAAGTTTTACCTTTAAATGTAAAGCTTTTTAATTGAATGGAAAAAACAGCTTCAGTAACTTTGTGTAATTAAGATTCAGTCAGCACTTATTCATATACATGTTTAGACTGAACTTAGTTGCTGGTGACTGATAAACATTAGTTGGGTCTGAGTGTATCTATGGATCCATGAAGCTTTTATTGAATAATTTTTGATCTGATGGCTAGAAAACAGAGGAAAACAAAGTCACAGAGTCATTTAAAGGGATTTTGTCTTTTTGGGTGCTATATAACATAGTGAGTGGAATAAAGCCTTGGAGTTTCACCCCTGTAGCTTACTCTGCAAGTTCTAAATGACCATGGGCAAGCCATTTAATATTTTGAAGCCTGTTTGCTAATCTATATACAATGGGGAACATGCACATTCAGAACTCATCTTGAAGAATTATGCAAAAATGAGTGAAATATGTGTGAACCCATCATCAAAAACTGATAACTGCTATTCAAATGTAAAAATGCATGCTGATAGAATACTGGAAAATTTCTGAATATAGGATCTGTACCTAATTCATCTCGAATCCATAAGGTACAACTAACATGCTGTGTAGCAGCAGTTCAGTAAATTCTAGAAGTTAGTTTGCCCATGAATGACTGAAAGCTATTAGTTTTATCTCCCTTTTTGATATTTATTGAGAAGATGGAGATAGATGTTCAGTCTCTTAGACTGAGTTCTTGACACAGAAAATTAGACTCACAACAGTTAATAATAATATAGTGTGTATTTCAAAATTGCTAAAAGAGTAGATTCTTAACATTTTCACCACAAAAGAAAGGTAGGCTGGTAAGGTGATGTAAATGTTAATTAACTTGATTTACTCTTTCTATAATATATCCGTAGGCCAGAACATCCCATTATACCCCATAAATATGCACAATTAGTATTTATCAACCAAATAAATAATAAAAAAAATAGAAAATGGGACTCAGTCAGATTTAGTACATTAAGTGATTGTATATGTCTAGTGATGCCAGCTATCCCTGAGCAGGGCACCTAGGGTGCCATAGTTAGATGTGGGGTTGGTCCCTTGATGCATTCTACCTTGTCCTTTATTTATGGATGCAGTCACAGTTCATTTCAAAATTTCTGTCTCAGTTGGCATCCGGAGGAGTCTGCGAGTGATCTCAATTGTGTGGCCTCCTTTCAAATACTCTGGTGGCAACTAGTCAAAGTGCTTCATGATTGCAGCATTCTAGGAATGACTCTACTAAAAACGCTAGCTATGTTTACCATTTGATGATACACTTTAGTTAGCTATTTATATTTGCTTTCTATGTATTGTTCCATAAAAGAAAGAAATAATACCAACATTTTGTGGGTGAGAGGGTTTACTTGCCAGGCATAAGGTCATACAGCTTCTAGATAGCAGGTCTGACAGGAACCCTCCACAGTAGGCTGAACACCCTCTATGAATTTGGTATCTGACAAATGTTTCCAGGGCTTAAAAATAATTATTATTATCCTGATAGTGAGATCCTTCCCTCTGAGAAATAGGAGCTCATTGAAGGAGTTATAGGCTGAAAGGTGAGTCCATTGTCTGATTAATTTGGGGGCAGAAATTCCTACCTGGGAATTTACAACGATCATTTGTGTTCTTCTCAGGCTTCCAAATAGGGTTATAAACACTTGGCTCCAAAGGCATGAAAATGCCCCAAGTATGAGAGTGTTTATCTTTTCTGACAAGATAGAGTAAGTTCTTAAAACCTTTCTATTTAGGAAACTTACCAAAGTGATCTACCACATCCAAGAACACACTTAATTTCCATGAAGATTACCAGGAATTATAGTGCAGTAAACCATGACAGATAGCTAGCTTCTTAAATCCGTAAAAACTTACTGGAGAAGAGCCTACTTATCATTAGCCTTTATTTTTGGAGCTCAAATTTTGGGGGTATCTCTTAACTTCTTGGATGCTCAGTTTCTTCCTCTGTAAAAGGAGTGGGTAGGGATTAGATGATCTTTGAAAAATCTTTCTACAAAAAATACATGGTGTCCAAGTTCTGATGGTGTACTATCCTCTTTCCCAAACTTGTTTCTTTCTTCTTTGATTCCTTTCTGCTTTGCTTGCTGTAGATCCTAGATCATGACAGATTGGATCATGACAGCAAACAAGACAGGTGTCACAAGTAGGCTGTCTGTTGAAGATTTATTATTTAGGTTTTTGGTTTAATTGGAGCCTCTCAGCTCCTGACCAGTCCAAGTAGGTGAGGTTCTTATATAATTTTATATAATTGCAAATTAAAGCAAAACAAACAACAGAGGGAAGCAGAAGATGGACATTGAGTATAGGTTGGACAATAATGATATAAAAATGGTTTGGATACTTTATAATTATGGTCTGACATGGTTCCAGTAAAGGTGTCCTTGGTTAAATGAGGTAATACTTGGTGTGTATATATACACACAAACTATATACATATAAACATAGCAGCTGCTATATTTAATGCCTCACTGTTACTTCATACCACATATAGTTTTTAATGAGTCAGCACAGTCTGCTAAACCAAGCTTCAGGAGGTGAGAGTCTTTTTAAACTCACCTAAACAACAACACAACAAAAATTTAAATAGCGGAACCTGTGTTGCTCAAACAAAAACTTACACAGAACCACAATAGATAAAAGCTAAACAGTTCTATTTTCTTGGGCTTCCTTGGGGTGTCCAGGGAATTTGGGGGACTTCAGTTACCTTGAAAAATTCTGATTGAAAAATCATGTAGCTATCATTATAAAAAGGTAAAATATAACAAAATTATAAAACACCATTCAAGTATTATGGTGATCTATTCTTGTTTTTAATTGCAGTAGGATCTAATTCTCAGTGTTGAAAATTATTTGTGTTTAATGTTGAGTGGTCTGAAAAAAATGTTTGTTATAACTGAAAAAAAAAGTATTATGAAGACAAAGATGAGTTTCACTAAAAAGTTTCTATGGATTAATTAGAATAAAGATAAAAATTTGTGGCCTGATGACTTTCAAAGAAACATATTAGAAACTAGAGTATATACTTGATTATGAGGCAACCCCCAAATAAGGCAATATCCCATATTTTCAAGAATATCCAAAAATAAGTTTTGAATGTATAAACTTCTTGAACACAGATGAAATAATTGAAAGTATGCTAGTATTTAGTTACACATATATAAAATAACAGTGAAACACAGTTATTTGAAAAGATCTGCATTTTCCCATTTAGTTTTCATGAAGCAGTTTTATATAAACTTTTTACATGAGTTTCAACATTAACTTATTTGTCACCAGAACCACTGTTTGGCTTCTCCTACAATTCCAAAGTATCTTTACTTCCATCTGAGTTTATTATTTTTTAAAAATATGGTACCTTTAGAGTCTGTATGATATCAATTTTGCACTAACTCTTCAACTTTGATGTTTTTACATTTTAAATTGTCTACATGGTGTCAAAAATAATTCCTTGGAAAGAAGGAAAAGCATAAGTACTTTCACTTTTAAAAAATGTATAACTGGCAGATTGATGGATTCATGGATGTTGTAGATTAGATTTTGGTTTCTGTATCTGCAGGCTCTCCTTTGGCCATGTGACTCATGTTGCATAAGAGTATTTCCTTTTCCACTAATGTTGGGTGGGCCTACAACCTGTTTGGCCAAATAATATACATTAATGTGATACAAGCAGATGCCTTAAATGGAGTGCCCTAAATGTGATTGTGCTTTTGTGCTCTTGAGATTATTATGAGGCAAATATAGCTCCAAATAGCTTATACCTCCTCAGCCTGGACCCCAGAACAAGTAGGGTGGAGTAGCAGATCCGAAGCTTACCCTTAGCAAGCAGATTGCTGATCTTTAAGATGCATCAAGCAACTACCTGTTGGCCTAGCAGAACTAATTTGACTGCTACAACTCACAAGTCTAATAATGTTCTTGTTATTTTAATTTGTATGAATTAGCAACTAGAAGTTGCATTCAAGGTAATTTAGATAATTTCTTAAGATTAAAAATAACTTTGGGGATAATGACTTTATGAAGGGCTGTGCTATAACCTAGGATTCTTGACAGTAGGCATTTCCAGAATACAGTATACATGAAAACCAGATGCATGTAGTAAAAAATGTATCACCAGCCTTCAGTGCACCGTTCATTTTTCCAGTGAGACCTCCAAAGGGCCTGTGAAATGAAGCCTGGTGTTTTTCTCTTCAGTAGCTCATTTTTGAGTTCAAAATTTTGGCCGTTGTTAGAGGTAGTTTCAAAGTCTCTCTATACACATTTATTGGGTTTTTAAGATACATGCATATATAGGTTATATATCTTAGTCTATCTATATAGAATATATGTCTTAGTTCTATCTTAGTCTGCAGATTTTAAGTGTATGCATAATCAGTCTGCCTCTGTGTGTGTGTGTGTGTGTGTGTGTGTGTGTGTGTGTGTGTGTGTGTTTAAATTTATTGCACAGCTGGGCATGGTGGCTCATGCCTATAATCTCAGCACTTTTGAAGGTGGAGGTGAGAGGATTGCTTGAACCCAGGAGTTGGAGACCAACCTGGGCAACTTGGTGAGACCTCATCTCTACAATAAATCAAAATATTAGCTGGGCGTGGTGACATGCGCCTGTGGTTCCAGCTATTTGGGAGACTGAGGCAGAAGGATCACCTAAGCCCAGCAGGTCAAGGTTGTGGTGGCCGTGAGTGTGCCACTGCACTCCAGCCTGGGTGACAGAAGGAAACTCAGACTCAAGATAAATAAATAAAAGTAAATTTATTGCACGAACTGTCTTTTATGATCCTCTAAAGAAAACACTAACTGTACAAAATGTTTGGATATATATTTTACAATTTTTCTTCTAAGCAGAAGAGTGTAAGATAAATGCAGGTATAACTAGGTATATCTATTGCTTACCTAGTTTAAAATGAGATTTAGATCTCCAAAGTACATCATTTAATTGGAGCTATCCAGTTTGTGCAATGTCTTTCTAAAATACTTTTAATTGGTTGAATTTCAACCCACTCCCCTTTTTTTTATCATCCATTCCCTTTCAAATGATTACCTTGATCATGCCTTTGACTGATATAGCACTTTCAACAGCCTCAAAACCAAATCTTTGGCCTTTTGAGTACTTCTCTACCCTGGTTTCACAGGAGACTCACATGGGGAGCTTTAAAAATAGTGATGCCCAGGCTTCTTCCCTGAAATTGGTCTGGGGTGGAGGTCCAGGCGTTAGAATTTTTTTAAAGCTTCTCAGGTGACTCTAACTTGTAATAAGAGTTGATAACCACTTAAAGCTACAGGATTTCTGCTAACTGTATTATTGAAACTAAGCGATCCAGGTTAAAAATTTGTTTGATTTGTAGGGTTGTCCAGTTAGGTCATCTCCAGTGTTCAGATCATCCTGTAAATGTCAGATCTTCTAGGAAATGGTTGTCATATTTGCAGACTTATCTTCTATTTTCATTCTGTTTTTGGACCATTCTTGGTAGACAGTTGGGGAAAATTAGCTGCATAAATAAAACCTTAATGCTAGCCTGGGGATACTACTTTCCTTTATGACTCTTGCCATTTAGATAGTGCTCAAAGTTGCCTCTTAAATCACACTGCCTTTGCCAGCTTTTTGGAAACTAATTTAAATAGTAGTGAACTTTCCTCTACCACGGAGAGGAGCCCAATGGATTTGCCCAGATGACTTCAGTCATGCTGAACACAGAAGAGCCTTGTTGAGGACCCAGGAGGCAGCAGTGTTACCTTTCTCTGCCAGATGCCTATGTAAATAGTCAATGACAGGTCGCTATTAAAGTTTCAAATACCTAAATGAACACTAAGTTTTTGAAGGACAAAATTCAAAGCCTTAGCATGTGTACTTCAACAAAATACTGAAGTCTACAAAACTGGGACTTTGTATTTTTTCTACCACATGAAACTTTTTTTATAAGAGGAGGGGATTTTCTTTCTCCCCCAGTCACTAAATATTTATCTTTTAGATAAAATATTTATCTTTTAGATACATTGCCCAACTGTACATGCTGCATTGATTCTTTTCCAATCATATATGAAGCAGCATACTTTGTTCTACTTGCCAGTACGATTCATACTAGTATATTGCTCATAATGGGATACGTTGAATTTTTTAAAAAAATTTTTGCTCTTCTAGAATCCTCATCAGCTTGTAGGGGAGTTTATAATCATATTCTTAAGACTGGCTTTGGTGGATTTTGAGTGTGAGACAGTGTACTAAAAAGTAGGAGGTTCTGCACTCAGACTTTTTGGATTCTGGCTTTTCTATATAATAGCTGAGTGACTTAGGCAGGGTTTTTTTTTTTTTAAACTCCTCTAAACCCTATTTTCTACATCTACGAAATGAGAATAATAATTGTTACTTATCTCAAAGGACAGAAGTGAGGATTAAATGAGATCTTTTAAGCCTTAACACAGTTTCTGGTATTCTGTAAATATTGGCTGCCACTGCTACCCACCACTCTTATTACTTGTGTAACTACCACTGCTTCTCCTGGTACTGTCTCAGTTATGACTCTTTGATAGTTTTATAAAAGATCAAGTTAACTAGTTCACTGGCGAATTATTAAGAAAAAGATCAACTTTCTTTCCCTAGGGCCTAGGCCTCCTTTTATTCGTTCTCTCCCTGGGGTCTTTTGTTTCATAAGTCAGAGGCTTAACTCTCTGTGGTTACAGGCTCACTGAGGGCAGGAATCTCTTTTATTCTACCTAAATAAATAAATAATAAATACAAAAATAAAATTCCATCCCTCCATGCAGAATTATTCTGTATGTGTCAGTTGTATTGAATAGATGAGGCTTTTATAGTATAGACCGATTTCCAAAGGATTTTTTTTTTTCCTGAGCTGGAATCTCTCTCTGTTGCTCAGGCTGGAGTGCGGTGTCACAATCATGTGTACTGCAGCCTCCATCTGCTAGGCTCCGGCTATCCTTCTGCCTCAGCCTTCCAAGTAACTGGGACTACAGGTGCGCACAACCACATCTGGCTAATTTTTAAAATTTATTGTAGAGATGAGGTCTTGCCATGTTTCCCAGGCTGGTCTTGATTTCCTGGGCTCAAACAATCCTTTTGCCTCAGACTCCCAAAGTGCTGGGATTACAGTCGTGATTCCCCGCACTTGGCCGTTCCATAGGAATTCTGTAAATATTGGACATTGTTTTCTCATGAAACTTTGGCTCTTACAACAACAACAACCACAACAAAAACAAAACAAAAATTAACATTATGGAGTGGCTGAAAACTGGGCACTTACATTTCCAAATTCATGTCTGTGTCACTGTAGTTCCAGAATGGAAAGTCATCATTTCCTTTAACCAGGGGAATGTGCTGAAACAGTAGTAGGTGTTGGTTAAAATTAGAATCAACCATTTCCATAACCAGAGCTACAGAAATGTTTTTAAAAAGTTGCAGAATTCTAGTTTTTTCTTGTGTGTTCAAAGGTTTTGCAATCCAGTTCTGCTAATTACAATTGGGTTCTATCCCTGGACGTGGCGCATTGATGTGCATGGTAGACTTTCTAAGCCTGGTGATATAAATTCAACACTTCCCCAGGAATGGGTCTTAAAAAATGTTATCAGGATCTGAACAGCAAAAGGCAAGGTGGTAGTGCTGTCTTCTTGTGTTATCTCCTTTGTGCCCATCCTCCCAGCTGTTGAACCCCAGGAAAAGATTCAGTGTTGATGTTTTTGCAGTTAAGAGCTCATTACTGTGTCCACGTTCTCCAACACTCCTTTACTGCAGTGATCCTGCCAAGGCTCCAGCACTGTAACTGTACACATGTTTCTAGACTACTATAGGAATTGCTCATCTCTTGAAGCTATTTATTTGTAGCTAATAGCTAGCATTTGATGCCTCTTGAGAACCAAAGAAATATATACGCAGACAGTTTCCATGGAGAGGGGGAAAAACCCAAACAACCCATGATCCAGGATCCTGTTTTTGTCTAAAGAAGATGCAGTTTGTTTGAGCAAAACTCTTAAGATGTATTTGTACAGGATGCAGGTGTTAGTTGCTAGTGTTCAATGTGTTTATAGAGATGGAAGCAGATAATGGTTGCTCTAGACTTGTCAGTTGTATATTGAATCAAACTATAGCTAGAAGTTCCTGAGTAAGTAGTTTCCAATGGTAGTGGCCCTGATCACTTCATATGTGGTTTATTTGGGCCTTTTCCTCCCTCACATGCTAAATAGTGCCATTGGTCTGCACTTTTAGAGCTTCTGAGTTTTTCTGTCGGATATCTAATGTTTACAAATGACTTTATTTTTTATTTTTTCTTTTTGAGTTGGAGTCTCACTCTGTCCCCCAGACTGGAGTGCAGTGGCTGCTCCCGGTCACCACAGCCTTGACCTGCTGGGCTCTGGCGATCCTTCCGCCTCAGCCTTCCAGGGAGCTGGAACTACAGGCACACGCTACCACACCTGGCTAATTTTTTTTATTTATTTATTGTAGAGATGAGGTCTCGCCAAGTTGCCTGAACCCGCAGGCTCAGGCAATTCACTCACCTCAGCCTCCCAAAGCGCGGGATTACAGGCTGAGCCACAGAGCCCGGCTTACAAAATGACTTTAAATATTTGCCTCAGTCCAAGGTCTTGGCACTCAGCACCTTTTTTTCTTGCTTATATAATTTTAAAAGTCTATATTGCCATTTTCTCAATGAACAAGGCTAGCTAAAAACAGATCAATGACTTTAGGATTTAGGCTGTAAACAGTGATGTAGAAGAGGTTTACTTTACTGAAGGGGGGAAAAAGGTGCTCTTGGGGAGATGGGAGTGTCTGGTGCATTAATACTTCCTGTCTCAACAAAAAACTGGACATAGCAATGTCCTGGGCTGTTCATAGTAGCTCTTGTATGTGAGACATGGTCATTTTCAAGGTTGTTCACCGGTGGTAGAAGAATAGGTGGTATTTGATTTGTTATTTATATTTTTACCTTTTAAAGTAAATTTATTCTAGAATTTAAAAATAATATGGACAATTTTCAGCCTATAAATGGTTGTATGTGTGTTTTGAAAACTTATCTGTTGGTTTTGAAAACTGAAAATGTGTACTCTTTACCAGTAACGTTATACATTTAAAAAATCAACTGTATTTAATACAAGTATGCTAAGAGTATTCCAAGAAGGTGAAAGCCAGTAACTGTCTTTAAATAAGGATATTCTCTGCTAGGGGGACCTCCATTTCACCTAGGAATTGTAGAAGAATATGAGAGACCACGTCTCCTCTCTTCCTATAGGCAAAGAATAGTTTGAGAGAAAGCTTAGTGAATTCACTGCTATGAGAAAACTTTTTTTTTGAGTTGGAGTCTCACTCTGTCTTCCAGGCTGGAGTGTAGTGACATGCTTGTGGCCACCACAGCCTCAACATGCTGTGCTCAGGTGATCCTTCTACCTTAGCCTTCCAAGTAGCTGGAACTATGGCATGCACCACCATGCCCGGCTAATTTTTGGATTTATTGTAGAGATGAGGTCTCACCAAGTTGCCCAGGCTGGTCTCAAACCTGTGGGCTCAGGCAGTACTCTTGCCTTTATTTGTTTATTAAACCACACCACAAGGATATGGGAGGGCATGCAATTTTTGAAGAAGAATATTTAAAGGTAGGATTTTGTTGTTTAATTGACAAACTTGTCAACTCTGGGAATAATTGCTTGATTATCATGGAAAGGACCAGAATTTGGATACTTTAAGGCCTAAGATAAATAGATAGCAATGGTCATGCTGGTCCCTATGGTTACTGGGAGCTAAGCTCAAGTGGATTGTTATCCTGAACAAGCATGTGTCAGGATATTCTTGTTACCTTTTGGTTCTTTGGTATTTGCTCTCTTTCTTGAATCAGCAAAAGAAATCACTGGAAAATTAATATAACTTACAGGTTATTCCCCTGCTACACTGCATGCTTATGTGTCACAAGACTCAAACTTCCCGCCACCTTTTATTAAAGGAGAACTTTTTAATGTTCTTAACAGTATTTGATTCTTTCATGAGCTATTTACATAGCTGGGTCTTGTTAATGGAGAGCTGGGAAGTGTTTGGGAGCTACGTAAACTACCCTATATAATGAAACCTCAATTAGCTAGAATTACTTGGAAAAAGAACAGTTTCTGGTTAATTGAATTTTCTTTTGAATTGAGGCCTAAACACTTTTACCTTTTCTAACCCTTATTATTAACTTTCTTTTTGTGGTTTTTGGAATTCAGATATTAGAATTTTGAAAATAAGTTTTTTTTGTTTGTTTTGTTTTTAAGCTAGTCTGTAATAGTGCATTGGAACTTTTTTTTTTCCCTGTGGGAGTTTAAGAAGGTCAAGCTTGGCTGCTGAAGTTTCTAAGTTGATTTTTGGGGGGAATAATAAATCTCTTCTTGTGTAATTTTGTTTTCTTGCATCTTTCTCAGATTCAGAATGGAAAAGTTATCTTACCATAATAGGCCTAGTTATTTAAATAATTCTGCTATTTGGGGGTTTACAAATGCTCTAGCAAAATATAACAGAAATGAGCCATTAGTGAAATGCTTAACTTAATATATTGGATTTTTTTTTCAGTGTGTGTTAAAGTCAAGCTATATTTAGTTTAATAGGTGGTTGGGTTGACTCTTTTGCATAATCTAGACAATAATTGCATCCTACAAATATTTGTTGAGTGTATACTCTATGCTTTTTATATATTACATTAGTCTCTTTTAGTATCAGTAATGATGTCACAACATAAATGTATCAGCATCTGATAATATTTGCTGAAATTTTATTTTCTAAAGCAATGGAAATTTATCCCTAAGGGACTTTGTGGTCATAACAGTTCTGATTTCCTTATTGGAAATTTTTGTAAGCTTTTCAACTTTTTTCTTTTGCACTCAGTACTTAAAAATAAAGAAATTTAATTCCAGAAGTTAAAATACTGTCTGTCATTTTTATTAGTCACAAATTAAGGATACCAAAATTCAGAATTTTTTCCTGAATATAGGTAGGGAACTTAGGTGAAAGAATTGGTTTAATATCATCTAAAAGTTAATTTATAATACTGACTTTAAAATATGTCAGTAAGAGTTAGTGTCTTCAAGTAAAGGTAAAACTTACATTATTATCTATCAGTGATAACAGAGCTAAAAATATTAGGAAGTAAGGTAAGTTAATAGTTTGTCTTTTAACAAAAATGAGGCCAATTTCCAATGGTCTCTCACCTTACTTCTTAATTTAGCCATACCATGAGTACAAAAAAAAAAAGTATGTTAAAATACTTGAAGAAAATGTGGCAAAGGTGAAGATTTGATAAGAAGTGGATCTGAGTTCATGGGGAATTTCACTATAGCTATGTGTGTTTGAAACATAGTAAAACACTTTTAGATGAATTGTTTCTTTTGAAAATTTGGTTTCTACATATCTGCAAAAGTTTCATTTTAGTACTGTGAAATGAATGGAGCCTATGATCTTGTTGGGGTTTGTGACTTATTGATGTTAAAGTAAATTTCACACTTTCAAAATGAAGCAATCTACTTCTATATCAGGTCTTTATAAAAAGCTTGTCTATGGGTGGTAGCGGCAAGTGTCATCTTATTATTTGATAATTGAGGGCAAGAGAGAGGCCAGGCTACTGATGGAACCCTTAGAGCTGGCAGGTCAACTCATAAGCTTTTTAGTTGCGTAAGTCTAGGTGTTTAACTGGCATTGGAATGTTGGTCACACCAGTAATACTTAATCAAAAGTGCTATTTTTCAGGCAACCTCCTCGGGTCCCTTCACATTCTGGGAGCTTTTCTATCCTTTCAATAAATCCTGCTTTCTAAGAAAACAAAACAAAACTATTTTTCTTTCTTTTTTTTTTTTTTTTTTTTGAGTTGTAGTCTCACTCTGTTGCTCAGACTGGAGTGCAGTGGCTGCTCCCGGCCACTGCAGCCTCGACCTGCTGGACTCCGGCGATCATTCTGCCTCAGTCTTCCAAGTAGCTGGAACTATGGGTGCATGCTACCATGCCCGGCTAATTTTTTGATTTATTGTAGAGATGAGATCTTGCCAAGTTGCCCAGGCGGATCTCGAACCCATGGACTCAGGCAATCCACTCACCTCAGCCTCCCAAATCACGGGATTACAGGCTGAGCCACAGAGCCTGGCTTATTTTTCTGAGACATAGTGGTCACGCAAGAAAAACTAATAATACTGAGATGACAAATAATTTACTCATTGTGTATATCCACTTTAGATCCAGTTTGCATCTCTCTCTCTCTCTAAACACACATAACATATTCACATATATATACACACACCTGTCTGCATATCTACCTATCTATATATACATATACACATACATATATACATACCTGCATGCATATATATCTATATGTCTATGTCTATATATGGGGTGCCAAAAAATGTATATACATTTCAAGCGGGTTATCTATGTATTATTTTTAGTTTGCCATAATCAGGAGTGTCTAGATGTTGATGGTAACTACTATGTGCATCTTTTGTAATTTTAGAAGTCAAACGTGACTTGTATTCATCTTTTGTTATTGGTATATATTGAATATTACACTTGTAATAGTTTTTTCCTTTCTTAAAATGTGTTACTTTTTTTGACTTTCTCTCTCTCTCTATATATATGTATTACGTATGTAAAAAATATATATGTAAAATCACAGTACCTAATTTGCCTCCAGAACTAATAGCCATATTAATGCCTACGAGTTAAGTTAGATTGACTTGAAACAATCTGCAAATTCCTGGTAAATGGTTTTGGTGTCAATTGGGACACTAGATGAAGGAAGTGTGGACATTGTAGCACTAGGTACAGGGCAAGTGTATTTACAATGCACACATTTATGTAGGGTTAACTCTCTTCCTTTCCATTGAATGACAGATAAAGAATAACTCTGTTAGAAATAGGAAAGGTATCTTTAATGAGCAAGAAGTACTGAGGAATTTCTGGAAAATAAATGGTAGCTGGGGCCACAGGAACACTCTCATGATATTCTTTCCCATAAAGAAAAGGTGAAACCGCCAAAGAAATGTGAGGTAGCTTCTAGGTGGAGCCCCTATAGTGCTCGTAAGGGCAAAGCAAAAGGCTTGGAGAGGACTCTGGGCTACCTGAGGTTAACAGTATTTTCCTTTGGGGAAGGGTGGTGATGTGGATAGTTAAATGTAAACTTCCTATCCTGTATTTTGATGTTATTTCATTGATCATAGTGAACATTTTAAACTGAAACAAGTTTAAGAAAAATGTTTGGTTTGCATATTAAGCTTAGGAGATGGCATTATGAAGATAACCTACCAAAGATTTCATGTCAAAAACAGTTTGCATGACTGATAATTATAATAAAAAAAAGTCAGCAAAAATATGTGGAGAGTTTCTTAGTCATATTTAACTGATCTGAAGGTGTTGCCCCTAGGTGATATAAAAGCTCAAAAGATATAAAAGGCCTATATTTTAGTGATTAAACTACAAATAATAGAATGGGTTTTTAATTAGCATCATGTGGCTACTTATATATTAGCAAAGAAAATGTGTAACAGACCTTTTCAGTTCTCTGTAATTTAGAAAAACAGATGCTGCATCTCTAGTTTCCCTGTTACTTGGGGGAGATTTACAAATTGTACTAAAAACGTCTGAAGATGTTAATTTTGCCATGGAAGAGGTGATGAGGAAACTTGCAAAAAAGGGAAGGAGAAGGGAATTGAGTGCAGCACAGTTTCTTCAGGTTTTTAATGTAATGTACATTTTAAAGCTTTTTTTGTTTGTTTTTGTACTCAATAGTATGGCGTATGGCTGGAACCAGAACTAAGGCAAGAAACCATTGAAAATTAACAGGAAGCTAGCAGCTGGGAATGAGCTTACAATGAGGAGTGAGATGGGGGGAGGCAGTTAGGGCCTGAGATAATGGCAAAGAAAATACAGGGATATGCTATTTGTGTTCATTGCATCTTTGAAAACCAAAATGGACAGCATCGTGCTCAGGTAATTTCTATGGGATTTGAGTTCACTTGACACAGTTTATGATCTACCTGAACTTAAACTTTTTTGGAAGTCTTTGGTCTCTGAGCTGACTTTTTGTCTGTTGTGTGTGAGCCAGGAATTTAACAGCTCTGTTGCATGCACAGACTGCAGATGCTTCTCTTCAGCTTTTGCTATCGTGTGTGTGTGTGTGTGTGTGTGTGTGTGTGTGTGTGTGTGTGTGTGTGTGTGTATGTACATGTGAGAGAGAGAGAGAGAGAGAAAGAAGGAAAATTAAAAAACCTGCTGCTTTTGTGCAATGGCCCAAACTTGGAAGTCACATTCAGCCTTACCTTATTAATACTCTATTTTCCAGAAACAGTTTATGGAGTTAAAAAAATAAGCAAAAGGAAAATTATCAGACTCTAAATAAGTTATCTATGGATCAGTGTGTGAATAGTGCATCTGACTGAAAAAAAGAAAAAATTACAAATGGGTGGGGATGGACTGGCAAATGTGTTATGTAGCTGGCCAAGTAATATCTGACTGTGTCAAAAAAAAAAAAAAGGAAAAACATCTTCTTCAGTATATTACATTATTTGTATTCCTTCCATCTTGTTCAAAGAATGCTATTGTTTATCAAGCCTGTTGTGCTACTCCCTTGTCTGCTCTGCCCTCTCCATTGTGTTGTTTGTGGGGACACAACCGAGGTGCCTTAGCGATGCCTGTGTTTTTGTCCCGTCCTCTTTTGGTGTTGCTATTTGAAAATTACTGGTATAGTGAGTGTGTTCTTCTCCCCTCTCTCCAACCACCCACTGTTATATGAAAAAAAGCCAGTAAAAATGAACATCTGGCACAGAAACTGTCTCGAACTAAGGAGGAAGTTTGCTGGATTTATGATCTCCTTTTTCTACTCAAGTATAAATTGGAGCCTAGCTGAGTAGAGAAGTCTTGTTGCACAGTTATTCTGGGTCAAGGGGCGGGTGGGATAAGTAAGGGTGCTGGGGTTGCTGCCTAGGCCAGAAAAACACTGTGCATCAGCTGAGCAGCTGCTGGCCTGCCAGGATGCTGTTGTTTTCTATCCTGATTTAATTTTGTGAAAGAACAGTGGGTGTGAATCGTTGGCTGGAAACTCTTGTCCTCCTGATCACTAACCAGAAATCAGTTAAGCTGAATTGACTTAAGAAATTTCCGTCTCTTAAACTCCACCTGTCAATCCCCCAAATGGTGCCTTAATTATCCCCTTTCCTTGAAGTTACTTTAGCATTGTATGATATATTTTACTTTATCTTCATGGTTTTAAAAATGAACTATACACCACAATACAATGAAACTGAGCTAAAGTATATATTTTCACTTAGTCACTTTTGCAATGTGAAAACCAATAAATTGCTTTTTAAAAAAGAAATTGCTAATGGGAATATAACATGGTTCCTGTTGAAGGAGTTTGTGGGTCACAGAAGTCTGGTAAGTCCTGGTCTAGGTGTGGTCATGGTCATTGTATAATGACATCTCTTCATTCCATCCCCCAACCCCAACTCCCAGAACATTTTCATTGCTTCGCGTAATTTCTTGTTAGCATTATCTCTACTTCCAAAAGCGACTGGATTAGATTAAGTCAAAGCTCATGGACATCCTTTAAAAACAGGAACTTTATTTCAGGGAAGATTTTTGTAAGGTAGTTTTCTAAAATTGTGTAGTACAGAAATATTTCAGTAATGCTTTTTGGCAAGGATATTAGTTCAATATTTTTGACTTAGTCATCTCAGTTCACAACAACAGATATTCTCTGTTGTCATTACAGTTTTGGCTTCTATTAGCTGAAGAACGGTTTTATGTTAAGTGCTTTGAAATTGTTAATCTTTTTCTTATATTTGTATCTAATGCTTTGTAAGTGGGATGGTTGAGTGCAGTGTACAACCAGGAGACTCCTCTTCTCCTTTATCTGTCATCATTTTCCATATTTGTGTTGGATTAATTAGCTTTGATTCAAATAAGAAGCTAGATTTTAGAAGATCTGGTGTTTCAATATATATTTTTTGCTTAATCATCCTTTGTTTCTTTGACACTAAGTTTTTCTCAGGACCTGAACAGATGAGATATTGTTCCTTTACTTTGCTTTATTGCATTTCCTAACTGAAATTTGTTTTAACCAAGAAGCAGTTTTTATGGTTTGGTGATATAAAGAAAATATCTGACGTATTACTGATTCTGTTTTTTTCTTTCATGTCACCTTATTGTGTGAGATTATTTTATTACCTTTCTAATAATTTTCTTGAAAACAGTTAATAAGAATTTTCTGCCTGCTATGCCCAATACAATGCCGGCCATAATTGTGACTAGAAATGGCTGAAGCCTATTTCCTAGTCTTAAAGGATGTATACTCTAGTTAGATCCCAAAAGGTATGTTGTGAAGAAATGAATGATTAGAATTGGCACTGTAAGTATAAGTTCTAGATGGTATGGTGCAGCCTGTAAGAGCTATAGGAACTTATAGCAAGAGATCGTTATGCAATTATTAAAAATGTTCTTGAAGAGGAGGAACTTGAGAGTTCAAACTACTTCCTCACCAAACCTTTTCTCATTTTAGATTCAGCATTTAGTAGGCTTCCAATTTCCTGTCTTTTTTCCCTTTGCAAAATGAACTTCAGAATTCTGAAAAGAAAGTTATTGAGTCTTTTAAAACTCAGCTGTCCTGACTTTCCAGAAGAATGTAGTACTATGGCCAGGCTTGGTGGCTCAGCCTGTAATCTCAGCACTTTGGGAGGCCGAGGTGAGTGAATTGCCTGAGCCTGCAGGTTCGCGACCCACCTGGGCAACTTGGCGAGACCTCATCTCTACAATAAGTCAAAAATTAGCTGGGCTTGGTAGCGCACACCTGTAGTTCTGGCTACTTGGAAGGCTGAGGCGGAAAGATCGCTAGAGCCCAGCAGGTCGAGGCTGTGGTGGCCAGGAGCGTGCCACTGCACTCCAGTCAGGGCAACAGAGTGAGACTCCAACTCAAAAAAAAAAAGAATATAGTACTATGGAAAGGAGCAAACCAAGGTGCTGATAAATGTATGGTGCTATGGTTTGGATGTTTGACTCTCCAAACCTCATGTTGAAATTTCATCCCCAGTGTTGGAGGTGGGGCCTAGCTGGAGGTGTTTGAGTGAGTTCTCTGGCTCTATGAGTTCCTGCAGAGCTGGTGATTTAAAAAAGAGCCTGGCACCTCCCCCTATCCTCTCTTGCTTCTTCTCTTGCTCTGGCATCTCTGCACACACCAGCTCCCCTTTGCCCTCTGTCATGAGTGGAGGCAGTCTGAGGCCTTCACCGGGAGCAGATGCTGGTGCCATGCTTCTTGTATAGCCTGCAGAACCATGAGCCAGCTAAGTCTCTTTTGTTTATAGATTACCCTACCTCAGGTATTCCTTCAGGACAACACTAACGGACCAGGATTGCCAGTGTTTAGGATCCTATAATTTTTCTTATAAAACCAGAAATGCTCATTTCAGATATTACCAAGCCATTTGGTTTACATGTCTTATTTGCTTGGTGAGTTCACAGGCTTGATTATAAACAAAAGAAAATTCATGTTGTTTATAAGAAAAAAAAAAAGCCAGCAGCATTTTCTGGTGGATTCCTTTAACCGTCTACCCTGGGAATGTGTGCAGCCCTGGATAAGGCAGATTGAGGCCGTTCCTCTGGAAGATGGCATGATAAATGAGGGTCATCCAAGTGTGAGGCAGGAGGAAGGAGACCATCTTCAGGAAACTGCGAGCTTTTCCTTTTGTGTGGTGAATGTTTTGTTGGACTAAAATTATAAAAGGCCTTTGACCTCTGTGTTATTGTATTTCATAATTCGCCCTCAGGATCTGACCCAAAACAAGAAGTATCTTTTCAGTAACTAGAGACAAAGCTGCAAAAAACAATCAAATTCAGAAGAAGCCTGATTGCAATAGAAGGATTATAAACTGCACAAAGTGAGATGGGAGCAAAATTTGTAGGGAAACTGCTACCATAATAATAATACTGCAGTGTTTTCAGAACAGATATGTAATTTGTATTTTTCATGTTTCAGTAGTATCTACATTTGGCCTAAGAAATACAAGTATGAAATCAAAATTTCTTAAATTGCTAGTAGTTTCTATCCAGAGAAAAACAATATTAATTTGATCTGATAATTGTTGTTTTGGTTTAATGAACAGTTGCTTAAAAGATGTCAAAATCATTGTAGTGAATTGGTGTTTATCAAAAACAATTGCATGATAATTTCAGGTTACTCTTTAAATTTGATTCAAAATGAAAAGTTTTATGTAGTGGCCCTTTCCCGTGTACCCACATCCCTTGACTATTGTAAAATAAAATAAAATAAAATAAAATAAAATAAAATACACCAGGTTATCAACCTATTAGAAAAGTGACCTGGGCTCTTGGCTTTGAAAACACAACATTAGGCCCCGTGAAGATTTTATTCATTTGACAGAAACATATTGTTAGCCTATTATGTGCCAGGCCCTGTTGTGTAGAGGAGGGCACTTAGCATCCACATAGAAGAAAATGGGACCCTTTACACAATAGTCACCCCTACAAAGTTAGTTCTTTTGTTTTAGTTCAGTCCAATAAGGGGAAAAATTGCTCTCAAGAATACATAAAGCACCTGGAAATTCTGCACTGAAACACCGTTTGCTTATGCTGTCTGCTTACTTCTTCTATTATTCTATACTTTACAAAACCTGAATATGTAAAGAGGAGTTCAGAGGTCTTCAAGGAAGAATTTTTATGAAAAATGATACTGAGAGGAAACAAAGTATTTAGAAGTTGTAAGAACTCTCTGAGTTCCACTCACATTTTAAGTAATACTTTTGAAGTAATAGGCACATATCATCAGTAAGTTTTCTTATATTCCTATTCTGTGTAGATCACATTGCTAGACTTAGGAAATGTAAAGATAGATTAGATATTCATGCCATAAAAGCTTTTACCTCCTAGTTGTGGTGACAGCGCGCGTGCACACACACACACCCCTACTTATCTACCCTACAGGAAGCGTATATAAAATACTGGATGACTAGGATACCTTGTTTAGTGTTATAAAGCAGGATTGACAGGCAACCCCTTTGGGTCCCCTCTCACTGTGGGAGCTTCTCTGTCCTCTTAATAAATCCTGTTTTAAAAAATAATAAAAATAAAATAAAAATAAAGTAGGATTGACATGGATAGCTGTTTTGAACATACGTTAGTATTGCTTAGCCTCTTTCTTACCCTCACCATTTCATCATTAAACTGGTAATAGTAGTTATTTCTATTTACCCCAACATTAAGCTTGTGGCTTAACTATGTGGCCAAACCCTTTATGTGTATCTCTCATCAGCCCATATCTTGTAGGTGGCAAGATTAATAATTTCAGACTTAGAGTTGCAAATTGGTACAAGGAATTACTGATACTTCACCCACCATCCCCAAATGTTCATGTCTTATGTAACCATAGTGCAATGATAAAAACTAGGAAATTAACTGGGTGATACAGTACTTTTAATAATTGTTCCACTAATGTCCTTTTCCTGCTTCAGGATCCAATTCAGAGCCCCATACTGCATTAGCTGTCATGTCTCCTCAGTTTTTTCTAATCTGGGACAGTTCCTCAGTTTGTCTTTATTTTTCATGACTTTGATCATTTTGGAGATTAACGGCTAGTTTCTTCATAGAATGTTCTTCAATTTGGGTATGCATGGATTTGATTCAGGCGGTACTTTTTTGGCAAGAATACCACAGAAGTGATAGTGTTTATATATTAGTACATTTTCTCAGCATGCATGTGATATCTGTACGTCCCATCACTTTGCTAACTGAATCACTTGGTTCAGGCGATGCTTGCCAGGTTTCTCCACAGTACATCTACAACTTTTGCTAGTAATTAATAAATGTCTTATGGGGAGATACTTTGCAACTCTATAAATATCCTGCTTCTCATTTACTTGTGCTCATTAGTTTTAGCATCTGTTGATTTCCTGCCTGAATCAGTTATTGCTGTGGTGTTAGCCAAATAGTGATTTTTCTATTTTCATCATCCCTTTACTTACTAGTTGGAATTCTACTGTGAAGAAGAGTTGTGCCTTCTCCCCTCATTATTGATTCACTTATATCTGTATGGACTCACAGATACTTATTCTGTGGTTTATAATCTCTTATTATGATTATTTATTGTATTGCTAAATTGTTCCAGATTTGGCCATTGGGAGTACCTTAAGATAGGCTTCTAAGATCCTTTTGACATTTCTTGGTATCATAAGATGTTCTAGGCTTATCTTGAACTTTTCCTGCTCCAGCCCTGGAATTAGCCATTTTTTTAAGAAAGAAAATTGTATGGAAACCAAAATCTGATGTTAGGTGTGCTTATTGCTACTAGGATGCCATTACTTCCAGCCACTCTGGAAATATATAGTTATGAACACATATGCTAATATCTCTGTCTACAAATTAAAAACCACAGGGTTCATTCTAGTTTTCCTCCTTATTTGTAACTCTCTTCTCTGAAAATAAGAAACCTGGCTCTTATATGCTTACTTATTTGTGAATTCCAAGATATACATAAAGTAGTTTCAGAATGCTGACACATATAGGAAATATATTTACTAACTAGCATACAGCATTTATATACAACTCTTTTGTGTTTAGCATTAGAATATCTAATCAGAGTACTGTTCTCTAAAGTTATTTAGGTTTTTCTGTGCCTACTTTGCTTTTGTTACTTATTTGTAATACAGGTACGTTCATTTATTACTGTCTTATTTCATTTTGATTCCTGTCACATCCTGGTTTAGTTTAATTATTGATTTATTTTTAGGTGATGTGAAAGTTGTCATAGTTCCAAAAGTTGTAAATATGTGAAATACTTAGAAGACATCATTTTTTCCTCATCCCTTCTACCTCATTCTCTTTCCCCCATTCTTTCCACCTCATTCCATCCTCTCTCTGTAGGTAAATAATCTCTTTACTTCTTGGTTTATCTTTCTTGTATATTTCTTTTGCACAAATCAGCAGACACATACTATATGTGTTATCTTATCTCCTTTTTTTTTTAATACTTGAAAAGTAGTGTTAGTTTTCACTGCTGCTCAAAAATTAGCACACACTTAGTGGCTGAAAACAACACATTTATTATCTCATGGCTTCTGTGGGTCAGAAGTTTGGGCAAGGGTTGGTTAGATTCTCTGCTTAGAGTCTCACCAGGCTGACATCCCAGTGTTGGCCAGGGCTGCAATGTCATCTGAAGCTTGAATGTCCTTTTGTGAGCTAACTGGTTGTTGGCAGAATTCCATTCCTTGTGCTGATAAGACCGAAGCTCTCATCTCCTGGAAGCTGCCTGCCCTTCCCTGCCACGTGCCCTCTCCACAGTCTGCCTCTTCAGTGTCTCTTCTGCTTTGAGTTTTTCTCTCTTTTCTCTGACTGTCTTTAAAGAGCTTACTCGTTTAGGGCCGACCCACCCAGTTTTATCTCCCTTCACCTTTGCCATATAATGTAACCTAATTATGAGAGTGAAATCTTAATATTTATAACTTGCCCATGGAGGAGATGACTATATAGGACTTGTACACCAGAGAGCAAGAATCTTTGAGGCTGTCTTAGAATTCTGTTTTTATAAGGTAGCATATTATAGATATTCTTTTGCACTTTATGCATTATAATAAAGTCTTATGAAAAAAGTATTGCTATATCTATTATGCTTCTCCATGGGATATATAATCCTTGTTCTTTAATTTATCAAAAAATATTTTTGGCAGTTAGGAAGGTTTGAATTTCTGTTTCAGTAGTTTACTTTTTTAAAAAAATGACTTCAGTCACTGGTTTCTGATTTAACTTTATATAACCTGAACTGTTGGATTTTAATGACATTGTTTAACTCAGCCTTCTTTTTGTATATTAATCCATAAACGTAGTCTACTTTCTTGTTTCACTATCCCTTTTCCATCTTATTAGTTGTATTATTTTTGTGTTGTTACAACATCTAACATTATTACATCAGTAGTTCAGATTTGCATTTTAGTCTTTGTTTTCAGATTTTACTGAGGGTATGGTTTTTGTGTAAAATATTGCTTTGTTATAGCAGGAGTGTACTTCTTCCCCTCCCCTTAAACCTTGAAAATAATGAGTTTTGGAGATCATCAAAGAAAATAAAATTGAAGAAAAACAGATAGACTTACCTGAATGTTCAAAGACCTTACTGTAATATGCATTATACGTGGCAAATGGTCCCTAGTTGAGAAACAGAAGGAATTAGTCCTTCTTTAACTTAATTCGTGAAGACATTTGGCATCTTTGTAAATATAAAGGATCTTGTATGATTTGTGTCTTTCTGTAAGCCAATTAGCATAAAGAGCAAAGAGACCCTTAGTTATCTCTAGTTTGAGGATAGTGGGAAGAGACAACGACTTTGTAAAATAGGAGAACTGAGTGCTAATAAAGAACTTTTCTTCTCCAAGAACTTGGTAAGCTATGTTTCCCTGTTTAAGCCTGATTGAGGGTGAAGTCTGCCCACTGGTAAAGCATTGATGAGATTGCAGTTCCTAGAGGATTCAGTCTCTTTGTGGCTCATTGGACTTCACAACTAAAAAGCTGTAGAAACTCCAGAAGAGGAAAAGGCACAAATGAATGAATGGATTAGTTAGATTTTTCATGAATATGATTTTCCTAATGATGGTTAGGAGTCCCGAGAGCTCCATTCCTGAAGTCTGGCTTTCCTTACTCTGGAGGCCTTTGGCTTGTTGCCTTTGGAGGAAGTTGAGTGTTTTGGTTGTTGTGGTTCCTGATATTAAGCACTTTGTGTAAGATAGTCCTCAAACTTCTCATAGCTAATAACCAAGGTCACCTAAAATCTAAATTAAAGAAATGACTAAAAAGGGGAGAAATAAGAAAAGGACCTATTTGTGAAAGAATTTCCTGACTTTATTATAGATCGCTCAAGGCCTACTATAAACTTTTTTTCAAGGTGTGTGTCTTTTAAAACCTAATAAGTTCTAAACTGTATGAGAAAGCTTATAGGTAAATAGGTTTCTGCTGGCAGATGGTTGGCAGACTTGACCATCAGCCTTCCAGGCTTATGATTCTAACAAGATTCTATTCTGAAGCACAAACATGTAATAAGTGTGATCCACATAAATACGCATTTTTATGAATATATTAGCTAGCAGTGTACCATGTGCATGTTTTTGTAATTTTGATACTCTGGTACTTTTGACTTTCCTATTATTGGTTTCTGGAGAATTAAGGTGCACTGTGTAGGCTAAAACCCAGCTCTGGATGCTCTAAAGAATTCACTGTGTTTCACACTCATGTTCCTCTAGCCTGGAGGAAGTCTGTCTGCTTTCTCTTTTTCACAGTCACAGAATGTTGATCTCTGAAGCAATGTTGGGTTTACTTTATTAGAGCTCACCCATTGTAAATGAAAGCAGAACAGTGAATTAGACAGTGCTGACATCAGAGCAGGACAACTTGAGTGAGGGAATCTCTGAATAGAACATGTTGTGATAGGCAACACCCAGAGGAAAACTGAAAACCACGATAAGAATTGTTTGCTCATTGGATGTTTCTGGCCCACCAAGAGAGCAAGAGGGTGAGAACAAAGTTGTCCTCTCAAATACACTTAGATTAAGAAATCAGTCTGATTCTTATTCTGCAACATAACTTTCATCAAAAAGAAAAACAGGCAAAATGTATTGGTGGGTAAAATATATTGTTCTTCTGTTCCCCTCTGGCTTTCTGCTGAACTCCCCAGCACCTGGTTAATTAAAACCTCCCATGTACCCTCTCTAAACCTTTTCTCACAAACCACCTGAGATTTGTTCAACCGAAGAATCAACAACTGTTAACTGCTGCAAATGTATCCCCTACCCTTTACCATGCCCCAGGATTCTTAACAATGCCTTAAAATGGGAATAAAGACTCAAGATGTATACAGGAATAAATTTGGTCCCTTAAATTAGTAAAAGCTGCCTGGATTTGACACAAGGGCTTGTTGGGCCCTTGGCAAGCCACAGAGTAAAGGCCCTGACTGAGGCAGGTGCCTTTCAGCTTTAGTTCATACTGGCAAGGCAGGCCAGTGCTGTGAGACCTTTCAGATTCTCATGAGAAGAAGAAATTTAAATTCTTATATGAAATCGTCCACATTTTTCATGATAGTTTTAAAAGTTTTATGGGCAATAAAAACATCTCCTTGTACCCTTGGTGCTCTGTAATCAAACCATGTAGGCCAGTAATTCCCAAAGAGAGATCCTTGACATGATATGCTTTTCTTAAAGCTAAATTTCTTCCAGGATTATATTTTATTCTGAGATTTTTGCCCTTACTATATTGTTAATGTAAGAATGTAAATTGCTTTTATGAAATGACTTGGAGGTGAGGTTAGCTTTTTTTTTTTTTTTAACCTGCATCCAGTAGAAACTTGAAGGATAACCTACCCAAAGGGTAACTCAGAAAATATCTCTCTGACTTTCTAAAAGACATGTAACTAAAAGCATAATTCTTTATGAGGTGATATCAAGAGCTCCAGATGAGTTAATGGAAATGGTAACCAAGGCCCTGTTCATTTAAAAAAAATTATCTTGAATGAGCAGCCAGTACAGAGGCTTTAACCTGAGTCCTGATGCCTGAGAAGCAAAATCCCCCAGGCTGTACAGGGTTTTGAGAGAGGGTCTTAGGAGTATTTGCACAGAAAGGGGCAGAGAGCCTGATTGTTTTCCTGGCTTTAGCAAGTAGGATATTCTGTTTTCCTCTTATAAATTTGTCTAGCTTTTTTCTTCTTTTTTTGAGAAATTAGTTGCCAAGACTCCATATAGCAGGAAGATTGACTGTATGAGTCTTGTTAATGTGCATACTGTACTGTTTCTCTAATGGAGTCCTATGTGCACACTCTCCCGTAATTTTGATATTGGCAGCAAGGTATGGTGTACACTTTGTATGTGATCCAAATGTTCTAGTCCAATTAAATTTCATGAGTTATAGTTTCCTGAAGGAGTAACTGGTAACTAACTATCGTAGCAAGTATGGAAAGGAACCTTGTTTTCACTGTTCTGTCCATCATCTAACAGTCGTTTTGAATAGTTTTAAAATCAAAGACAAGAAAATATTGATGTTTTAACTTTTTAACCCCTTGTTCTTCATACTTATCTGTGGGGTAAGCTTTTTTTATGTGTGTGGAGATAAATACTTGAATTATACTTAAATTATTTTCCAAGTTTGGGCGGAACTGGTAGCAGTGAGAATTTTGTTTGAGGATATGCTTATCAGATTCTCTCTCTCTACTCAAATTTAGGGCTGATTGTTTCATCCTTGGAATGCCCACTGGACAACTCTGTTGCAGATCTTTTTTTTTTTTTTTGAGTTGGAGTTTCATTCTGTTGCCCAGGCTAGAGTACAGTGGCATACTCGTGGCCACCGCAGCCTCAACCTGTTGGGCTTAGGTGATCCTTCCGCCTTAGCTTTCCAAGTAGCTAGAACTACAGACATAAGCCACCACACTTGACTAATTTTTTTTTTTTTTTTGATTTATTGTAGTGACGAGGTTTCACCAAATTGCCCAGACTGGTCTCGAATCCTTGGGCTCAGGCAATCCACTTGCCTCGGCCTCCCACAGTGCTGGGATTACAGGCTGAGCCACCGCACCCAGTCTGTTGCAGATCTCAATAGTGAAAACAGAAACACAAATTCTAACATTTTTCACAATGGCCTTAAGAGTAGAAGAATACAAGAAGGATGGTGCGAGGAGAGTGGGAGAAGAGGATACAGAGGTGTGGATGGTTTGTAAATTCCATAGCAGGATGTGGAGAGGGTTCTTGGTGTGAGGTGGTTTATTTCCTTCATGAGGTACCGGGGTTGAGGCTGTGTTGAGAAAGAGGGTGTAAGGAGAGGGGATTGGGGTTGGAGGTTTGAAAAGATTATAAAAGTTGAGCAGAAGGTAGATGTTTTCTGGGTGGTGTTGAGGACGTTTGCAAGTGTTGCTCTGTGATGGACTGCGCTACCTATTCCATGGTACTCTGCAGCATTCGGATGCTTCTGTATTATATGATGGACAGAGACAGTAGCAAAGGGAAATTATTCATGGTGCTTGTTCAAGATGGTAAGGCAGACTTTATTCAGGATAGATGTATGGCCACTGCAATGGGATTTTGCAGTCGGGGAGAGAGATTAGACTCAATTCTGAACATAGCACGGGCAAGTAGGAATTGTCAGATGGCTGTGCTGAAAAGACAGCTGGTGAAGCGAGAAACTTTAGTGCATTGTCAAGAATGTTATTTATCTGGACTGTGGCTTCTAAGCTGGATAAGGAGGGAACTGCAGAAAAGAGTGAGCTGATGGGAGTTCTCTACTGAGGATCAAACAAATTTGGGGAAGATAATGCATTAGGGAAAGAAAAATAATTAAAACAAGAGCTAGGATATTCACTTGTAAGATATGCATAAAACTTAGTAAGATGCAAAGCCTAACTCATCAGCTGCAGATTCACTGTCCATCCCTGGTGATTTCATGGTCATAGGACTGCAGGTTAGAAAGAAGATATCAGTAGTCATCTTGTGCCAGCCTTGTTTTTGAGTGTCTGATTTGAATTATTTAAAAATGGAAATCCAGTATTACACTTTTCATTCTTGCTTACCACAAACAGACATTTATACTTTGGTTTCTTTGGCATGTAATTGACTTGTAAACCAGGGTGGCCATATAATTAATCTTCCGAGTTTCTACCCTCACTTTTTTTTGTTTTTTTAAGTCAGAGTCTTACTTTCGCCCGACTGGAGTGCAGTGCCACACTCAACGGCCACCCCAGCATCGTCGACCTGCTGGGCTCAGGCCATCCTACTACCTCAGCCTTCCAGATAGCCAGAGCTACAGGCGTAAACCGTTTGCACACTCCACAATGTCTAGTCTGTCTCTCCAATAGCTGTTTTTCATTTTGTATGCGTGTTAAGCTCAAAGTTGTGAGAAATGGATACATGAGTTCTTGAGTTCTTCACTGAATATAACGTTCTGTTTCTTATGTGCCAAGATACCCTTTAATCAGTAGTAGTTTCATATATTATGTATATAAGGCTCTCACCCCAGAGACTTGTAAGAGATGTAGATTTCTGGACTCAGACCTAAGGGTCTCCATCAGTATTACCAGGTTGGGGCCTAGGAATGTGCATACCTGCATTTTACTACCCTGAAGACACTTAGAGAAATGCCTTAAATGTAGAAATTATTGAAGTGTAGGGAAAAAGCAAGAGTGAAGCCAGTGAATTAATTTTGTCTTGAAATACCATCACATTTAAAGTACTCTTCTTCAGAAGTTGAGTCAGAGGGATATTGCTTGATATTATCCTCTATTTACCTCCTGAAGTTATTTGTAGTATTTCTGTCCTGTGGATGTTATGGAAAGTCCAACTTGACTATGCTCATTCTTTGGGAGTCTATATTTTACTAAGCCAGAGGATTTCTTTTTCTTTTTTCCTTTAACCCTGAAATATGAGAGGTTTTATGAGAAAAAAACCTTTGCATCTTTCATTTTTAGAGAAAGGAACAGTAATGTGAAAACTAGGCAGCCACTGGGTTTCTTGGGAAGAAAGCAAAATGTAGTGTTAGTGAATAAGAAGTGTCGTTTTGTATGAAGACTATTAGAATTTATCTTAGAGCAGATTGGGAGTGTTACAAAAAATTGATAGTATTAGTGAATATATGCAATTGTGGGTATTTGAAGATGAACTGTGAAAGGCCTATGAACAAATGAGTATTTAGAATTTATGAATTTTCTTATGATAGTTCCTTCCTTTAAGTAAAGCCAAAGTATTACTTAGCTTATTACAAGTTATTAACAACTTAGTAAGATATGCATAAAATCTGTAAGATGCAAAGTCTAACTCATCAGCTGCAGATTCACTGTCCATCCCTGGTGATTTCATGGTCATAGGACTGCAGGTTAGAAAGAAGATATCAGGAGTCATCTTGTGCCAGCCTTGTTTTTGAGTGTCTGATTTGAGTTATTTAAAAATGGAAATCCAGTATTACACTTTTCATTCTTGCTTACCACAAACAGACATTTATACCTTGGTTTCTTTGGCATGTAATTGACTTGTAAACCAGGGTGGCCATATAATTAATCTTCTAGATTTTAGAGTAGTTTTGAGAGTAAAAGGAGCATTGTTAATAATTATACCATAACAGGACAACAGGCAATTCAGAGTGATACTCTTTCTTTCTTTTTTTTTTTTGAGTTGGAGTCACACTCTGTTGCCCGAACTGGAGGGCAGTGGCCGCTCCCGGCCACCGCAGCCTCGATCTGCTGGGCTCCGGCGATCCTTCCACCTTAGCCTTCCAAGTAACTGGAACTACAGGCACACGCTACCACACCCGGCTAATTTTTTTTGATTTATTGTAGAGATGAGGTCTCACCAAATTGCCCAGGCGGGTCTTGAACCCACAGGCTCAGGCAGTCCACTCACCTCAGCCTCCCAAGGCGTGGGATTACAGACTGAGCCACTGAGCCCGGCTCGATACTCTTTTATAAAACTAAGCTCTATCAAATCGTTTTGAAACAGTGTTTAGTATTTTTGTTTTTGAGTCAGAGTCTCTGTCACCCAGGGTGGAGTACAGTGGCATTCTCACAGTCACCGCAGCCTCAACTTGCTGGGTCCAGGTGATCCTTTCGCCCTAGCCTTCCAAAGAGCTGGAACCACAGGCATATACCACCACACCTGGCCAATTTTTTGATTTATTGTAGAGACGAGATCTCACCATGTTGCTCAGGCTGGTTTTGAACCCCTGAGGTCAGGCAGTCCTTTCACCTCTGCCTCCCAAAGTGCTGAGATTATAGGTGTGAGCCACCACTCCAGGACTGAAATGTTTTTTTAGAAGTTACATGTGAGAAAGTACTTATCTAGATTGAAGTTTATTTATCAAGGCAACTAGGATGCTAGGTATTATATGATACCCTGTTTACACGCATCCCCTAGGTTTAGTTAGCTAAAGTGTATTAAATACTGTGTCAGGCACTCAACTCCATGAAACATGTTACATGTATTCATTCGATTTTTGATTTTCATAATGACCATACTGTATAAAGCCTCTTCTATCAGGCCACTCTGGAAATTCCTTTGGAGTAGATAGTGTTCTTATTTTACATAATTTTATCAAAACATAATATATAATTTTATCAAATTTTAATACAATTTTATTTATGTATTTGGAAACTAAGTACATTTATTTTTCTCAACTCTGCCTTGTTCAACTCTTTTGTTTTGGATTTTTTTTTTGAGTTGGAGTCTCACTCTGTCACCCAGACTGGAGTGCAGTGGCCGCTCCCGGCCACCGCAGCCTCGCCTGCTGGGCTCCGGCGATCCTTCCACCTCAGCCTTCCAAGTAGCTGGAATTACAGGCATGCGCTACCACGCCCGGCTGATTTTTTGATTTATTGTAGAGATGAGGTCTCGCTGCCCAGGCGGGGCTCGAACCCGCGGGCTCAGGCAATCCACTCACCTCAGCCTCCCAAAGGCGCGGGATTACAGGCTGAGCCACCGAGCCCGGCTTGTTCAACTCTTTTAACAGTTTCTCATGAATAGCTTAAGATTAAAGTTTAAAATTCTTTATAGAGGTTATTTTATTTTAGAATATGATAATTCCTCAGTATCCCTGGGGATTGTTCCAGGAACCCCTGTAGATACCAAATTCACAAATGCCCAAGTCCGTTACATAAAATTTTGCTGTATTTGCATATAAACTATGCACATCCTCCAATTACTTTAAGTAATCGCAGATTATTTATAATGCCTAATACAGTGTAATGTTATGTAAGTAGTTGACAATACTATATTCTTTAGGGAATAATGACAAAGGAAAAAGTCTGTACATGTTTAATACAGATGCAATTTGTTCTCAAATATTTTTGATCCATGGTTGGTTGAACTTGCAGATGTGGAGCCATGGATACTGAGGGTTAGCTATACTACCAGAAAGCAGTAATGCCAGGTGTGTTGGAGGAGAAGAGTGGCTATAATTTAGATTAGAGGTTTCCAGGCTTTTCTAGTTCCAAGCACCTTACATTCCAGTTTTCAAACAGATATTCATACCTTTACTTCTTTGGCATGTATTTAGCTTGTAAATCAGGGTGGACAGTACACAGATTCTCAAAACTTGAATTAGATTGTACACAATCACTCTCATTTCTCGTTTGATTTTGATTTTCTCCTTTTACTTGCTTTTTATCATAGCAACTGCTAAAAAGCCAACTTTGCAAAGATAAGACCTTATGGAAAAGAACATAGCATGATTCAGTGTAGAAACTGTGACTAACCTTAGGCAAGTAGTTTTTACAGTGTCAGATTTTGGGTTTTATTGCTTCCTTCTGAAATAATCCCATGGTTTCCTCCGAGTTCGCTGTAGTGTTTTGGAGTACCTTGGCACTGGGAACCATAGTTCTAGCCATTTCTATTTTCATCATTTGACTATTAGCTAGACATGTGTATTTATAGCACCAGAAATTCTTACATTATGCATGTGAGAAGCTCTCAAAGGCATTGTGTTAACGAAGTGAAGATGCTCCAGTACTTTACTCCTACCTTTTTTGAGTTTTGTTGTATTGTATTCTGGTACTCAGTCACTGAAGTTTATTAAACACCATATCATGCACTCAACTCCATGAAACATTTTACTCATTTGACTTTGGACTTTCATAAAGACCAGACTGTATAAAACCTCTTTATCAGGCTCCTGTGGAAATCCCCTTGGAGTAGATAGTGTCCTCATTTTACAGATGAGGCAACTAAAGTTCACATAAGTGACTTGCCTGTGAGCATACAGCAAGTAGTTTCAGTTCTAGGATATAAACTAAAGTTTTTTGTTTGTTTTTAAAAAATTTTTACTTGGAGACTGAAATCTTTGTCTCTAGCCATAGCCTCTCTGTGGATACCACACAGCTGTGTGTTTCCTTCTGTGAGATGTACTTCCATGTTTCATGGTCATCCTAACAGAGATAATTTTTCATTTTCAGATGAAAAAAACCGAGCCTCAGAGAAATTTAGTTACTTGCCAAAATGAACTGTGAGTAATTGGAATTTGAACCGAGGCCTGAGTAATTCCAATGCTTTTAATTTATCTTGATGACCACAAGACATTCTAAAATTCTGGCGTTTTGTCAGAGTTTAACTAAAGATTAAGTTATGATACTATGGCTTTTGTGTTAGTATATTTTGATAAATTGTGTTGATGTAGAAAATCATGAATGATATGTATGGCACCTCCCTTTTATACAGTGTGCCTCTTGCCCAACCAGGTGCAATAACAGAGAATATATTGGGCTTACCATTTATAAGTATATGTGTAGATGAAAGAGAGAGAGAATGAATGGGCTTGTTTGTCAGTGGCCAGCTTACTAGGATGGAACACTGCAACAACGCTGAGCCAACAGGCCCCTTCTCGAGATAGGACAGTGTGTGGAGGATCAGGCTTTTAAGGCTTGTTAAGAAAGGAGGGTAAAGTACTAGGTAGCTTTTCAAGTCACACATTGGAAGTCTCTTGATCTTATCACTTCTGTTTAAAGCGTAATATCGAACAGTTATTCATTTGCACTTGGAGTTGCATTTCTCTCTGGGAGAAGATAGATCTGAACTGGAGGCACACTTCAAGAGGCCATGAGGTATAGTTTGCAGTAGAATAGATTGGCTAACATGAGTTAAGTATGGTTCATCTCTTGAGTAAAGAGAGTAGAGTTGTTATAGAATGTAAGAATGAAAAGATTAAATGGCCAAGGTAGTATTTTGGCATTCCTCCAAATACTCGTAGCTCTCTTGGAGAAGCATAACATTGCTGTGTAGGAAACGGCATTTTTATCCAGAGCATATTGAGTGGGTGTAACGAGTTCAACAGCCAGGGTTGTGTCCTCCAGGCCTACTGTTGTGGTTTACCCAGCTGAGAAGCACAGGGAATAAATACAGTCAGATTCTACCCCTACACCATTCACCCCCAACTTTTTCATTTCTGCCTTGCCTGCATTCTTTCTTGTTCTTTTTTCTGTATGCAGCCAAGTCTAGCACTTAAAATGGAGTAGTGCGTACCCTGGGGCCTGCTTCCCAGAAGTTCTTTATCTATAAGTGTAGGTGTGCGCCCACCCTAGAAGGCAATTTTTTTTTCTTATTGTTTTGCTTGGGGCATACGGTGCAAATGTGACTGTATTTCCTTACTTTAGGCTGAGACCAGACCATATGCGTGGGTAGCACTTTATGCCTAGAATGTACCACTGTAGTGGGAGAATATAAAGCCATGAATAACTTAAAAAAACATGGATTTTATTTCACATGAACCTTTCTGTCCTCTAGATCTAGAAACAACAAAGGTTGAAAACCTTATACCCCAAACAAGAGATACCTCTTACTGAGGTATCTAAGGGGTACCTGTTTGTAATCTGTAATTTAGCTCAGCTGTTTACTAAACAATCTATTATTTAATGTCATAGTTGTTTTGCATTGCATGTTTAACTTCTAAATGTTCATGTATCATACATCAGAATTGGCTTTTCTGGTTGGTGTTGTGGGCATTTTTACTTTACACATAACTATTAAATGTGTATTGTGTGTCTGTCTATGTTCTGAGTATTGTAGAAGGTATCAAAGTATACCAGAGAACTTTCTCACGGATGAAAAGCATATACAAGTGAAATGGTAGAATAGCAAACAGGATCATGTTCGGACCCCCAAAAAGAGATTATAAAAAGAACAAGTGGCTCTGTGCATGGTGTACAGAAGACCCAGGACTTGGGTTGAGATAATGATTTGATGGACGAGAAGATGGAGATGGGCTATAGGAGAAGCAGCTCTGATAAGGCTGGAGTATGAGAGGAGAAGTTCTATCTGGATTTATTGAATAGATATATTTTTAGCTTTACAGGATTGAAATAGACACTGTTAGTATTTGTATAGTAGTTAACAACTTACAAATATATTATGACTAAATTTGACACGCCTTTCCTGGTCCTAATCATTTGTTTTTCTAAAAGAAGATAAAAAGATTTTGAGGGGAAGCTCGTAGCTTATCAAAATACAGCTTGTGTGGCTGAGTAGAATCCATTACCCAATTGTTATGCACCACCTGAGTGCTAGATGCTTTACTGGTGCTATGAAGAGGACTAAAAAATTCTTCCCTCCAGGACCTGGAGTCTTGAAAGGACAGAAAGAGAACTCAGAAAAATGGAATGTGATTGGTGGTCCCTTCAATAAGATTTTGAAGTTGCTGAATTGTTCTGTCTTAATGTCAGTAGTTTGGGGAATTTTTCTGTTTTTATGACATCTTGAGGAGTTCAACAGTTTAAAAAATTAAATATAAAAATACTCCCTTAGACATCATGTGTAAATTAACTTATTGGTGGTTGGTGTCGACCATGAAAGTACTTACACCGTTAAAATAGAATACCAACATTTTATACACCGGGGTGTCTAACCTTTTGGCTTCCCAGGCCTACATTAAGTAACCTTTTGACTTCCCTGTACATTGTGTAAAAAGGAATTGTCTTTGACTGCACATAAATTATATAATATAGTTAGTGTATATACATAAAAGACTTACTTTTGCATTTTTATTATAAAGTTTAGAAAAATGTGACAACATATAAAACTAGTGGGAACTTTGACCTTGTTTCTGTAAAACTAATCTATCAATCTATTAATGGCTGATTTGATGGAAGTGGTTGTGATTCTTAATGATTTCCTAGGGTGCTCATCAGAAATGTTTGTTCAGATTTTGCTCTTCATGTGTTTCATAATTGAAAAGAGCTGCTCACAAATGTTTGTGCTGCCAAAAAGCGATGTCATGAATAAGGTGTGATTGTCAACTTCAAAAATGGAACTACGCATGGGGTCACAAAGAAAATAAACGTTAAAAGACACAATGATGTTAAAAGATTTTGTGGGGCCATGTTGCTAGCTGTTTGACTGGGGGGGTTGGATATGCCTGTTGTACACATACTTACAAAAGTCTACTTGATGGTCTTTTCCACCACCAATAGCCAAAAGCTAAGTATCAGGCTAAAGGAGGAGAAAATGAAGGCAGAAAAATTAACGAATTTGTTATGTCAGAAGGTCTACCATGCAAGACTTTCCAGTTTTTCTGCCTGTCTTGGCTGGACTTGTCTATGGAGACACTGGAGGTTTCTGGAAACAGTCCATCAAGACTGATAAACATGTCTCAGTGTTATTGTATGTATTTATATAGTATAGAGTTTTATTTCAAAATTGTCATCTTCATGAGTTGATAGTCTTATTTTTAGGTTTTTCAGTAATTTAATCTTAGTATATCATCTAGTCTCCCAAGGTGTTCCATTTCCTACTATAATTACATTAAGTATTGGCTTTTATCAATTTGAATCTACAGTATATACAATGGAAACCAGGCTCTGATGATTGGCAGTGAGAAGTAGAAATAAAAATTCTGGAATTTGGGATTGTGGAAAGAGGGAAGCCATGCATTGGAGGAACCAAAATATCATCATCAGGAGTATTACATTTTTATTGCTTCTGTACCAAATTACTACAGACTTAGTGGTTTAAAACAACTCAGTGTTATTGTCTTACAGTTCTGTAGGTTAGAAGTCTGATGGGTCTCACTGAAAAAATCACGGTCTCAGCTGGGCTCTATTTCTGGAAGCCTTAGAATCATTATTTGTCTATCTCAGTTCTAGAGGCTGCCCACATGCCTTGACTTGTAGTCCCTTTCTTCATTCTTAAAAAAGCTACCATTTGACTGGTCAAGTCCTTCTTACATCGAAATACTCTGATTTCTGTTTTTTTAAACTACTTTTTTTATTGTGGTAAAATATCCATAACATGAAAATTATCATTTTAGCTATATCTACATATACAATTCAATAACATTAAATACATTAACAATGTCATGCAACCATCTCCCGCCACTCAGTTTCAAAATTTTCATCACCCCAAACAGAAACTCTGTACTCATTAAATAGTAATCCCCATTCCCACTATCCCTCAGCCATTAGCAGTTGCTAATCTATTTTTTGTCTAATTTGTCCTATTCTAGATATTTCATGTAAGTGGAATCGTACAATATTTGTCCTTTTGTGACTGGCTTCTTTCACTTAGCATGTTTTCACAGTTCATGCTGCAACATGTGTTAGAACTTCATTACTTTTTATGGCTGCACAATATTCCATTGTATGTATATACCACCTTTTGTTTATCCCTTCCTCATTTGATGGACACTTGGGTTGTTTCCACCTTTTGACTATTGTTAATAATGCTGCTAAAATATTTGTGTACAGGTGTGTTCCTGCCTCCCTTTATGATTATTCTTCCACTTTTAAAGACCCTTATATGAATCTTGTCCTACCAAGGTAATTCGGGATAATCTTAACTTAATTATCCCGATTCTTAACTTAGTCACATCTGCAAATTACACCTTAATATGTAAGGAATATTCACAGGTTTCTGGGGGTAAGGATGAGGAAATCTTTAGGGACTATTAGTCTGCCTATCACAGTAATTTTGCTTCTGAAGTTGCCGCTGGTTGCAGATGAGGAGTCATACATTTGAGGCTATCTATAACTTTTCTTCATGATTGTGGCAGAAATACTCATCTTGAATACAAAAGTATAATCTTTCTCGTGTTGTCTCAGAAGATGTGACCTTACTTGAATATAAACTTGAACTGTTTTCTTCCTTTGGTGATTTTCATCATGAGATTGAAGAGCGTGAGGCAGCAAGTTGGGCCATCCTTAAGTATGGAACTCAGGTTCAGTAGCAATTTCCAGAAACTGCTGTGAAAGAGGGGCGGCTGACTAGTGATGATCCTAATGACCTATAAACAGAAATGGGGGTTGTGTTGCTGGGAAAGGGTTGAGGGAGAATGCAAACCAGGGTTTCAGGACAGTTTGTGCCACCAAGCCTAGTACTTGAATATATAGCCTTATGTTGTCTAATGGTTGTTCACGAAGGGGCTTTCTAGCATTTTATGTCTGGCCTTTTGTGTAGCTCCTTTATCCCATTATGGGTGAGAGGATATACTGCTTCAGATCAGTGGGTGATAGGAATCATATTCTTATGGCTTGATTGTGGTTGAAACTGGCTATCTACTATGTCACAATTAGTTTGAGTTTGGTATCTTTTTTGAAATATTTTTGCTTTGCAGATCATATGGCATAGAAAGTTGACATTTATCAGTAGAATAAGAACACTTTATCTGGATTTTGACTCATTTTGGTTTGTACCAACAAGCCTAGTACTTGACTGTGTGACCTTATGTTGTCTAATGGTTGTCCATGAAGGACTTTTCTAACATTTCAAGTCTGGCCTCTTGTGTAACTCCTTCATGCCATTACTCAAATGTATACATGCAGTTATAGTGCTTGGCACAGCAGTTGGCAGACAGTAGGAAAGAGTTGTTTAAAATCCAGAGCATGTCAAGGAATCAGACATGAGGCCTCTAATGAAAATCAGATATGAGGCCTCTAATGCAAATCAGATATGAGGTTTGAAAGAAATTGATTGAACGATTCTTTCCATTACTCTTTGTGTTTAAACACAATCAGAATCTGTATTTCAGGGGTTGGCATGATGGCCTGTGGAGGGATGTGTGGTTTTGACATTCTGTTGGGTGTTGACTCATTTAAGCCAGTGATACAGGGAGAAGTAGAAAGATGGGCTGTAGGAAAGCTCATCTTTGGCTGCTGTAGCTGTGCCCTTCTGTTCTGAGGATAAGAGTGATTCCCACCTAGCATCATCCATATCGATGATAATCTGGCCTTGCAATTAGATATAAAGTATATATATCTTTATATGTAACCAACTCTTGTTCATGCCCATTTATAAAGGATAGCAATAGTGACTAATTTAAAACAGTAGACAATTTACATGAGACTTGAGGAATTCTTTTTTTTTTCTGGTTAGCTTATGTTTACTGATAAAATGGATGTATAATTATCTAGACCTTTACAACTTAACAAAATGAGTTGTTTTACGAAGATGAGCCCCAAATCAAGGAGAAATGATGAAGACATTGGCAAGTTCTGGCACTTCTTATGGTGTATGAAAACAGTTTATTCAGGAAAAGATGGAAGTTTTATTAAAGAAGAAGATCATAATAATAATTCATATATTTTATATGCCTTAAAATGTGAATAATTAGAGTAACAATGCCTAAATGTATTGAGTGCTTATTGTGTGTGAGACTTTGTGCCACTCTTGTTCATACTCTTGTTCATACCCATTTGTAAAGGATAGCAATAGTGATTAATTTAAAACAGTAGATAATTTACATGAGACTTGAGGAATTATCTGATTTGGTTTTCTCAAATATATGTGTGTTCACTGACATCCACACACACACACCTCACCTGTCCTATTAAACTGTATAACTTGATGTTTTGCTATACAGTCATGCATTGCTTTATGATGGGGATAGTTCTGAGAAAGGCATCATTAGGTGATTCTGTCATTGTGTGAATATTATAGAATGATATGTAAGCCTGCATGGTCTGGCTTACACACCTGGGCTATGTGGTATAGCCTATTGTTCTTAGGTTACAAATGTGTATAGCATGTTACTCTACTGTATATGCAGTTGTATAGTAAAAGTATGGTGTGAAAGCTAGGAAATGGTACATCTGTATAGGGCACGTACCATGAATGGAGCTTACAGGACTGGAAGTTGCTGTGAGTGAGACAGTGAGAGTCTGGTGAGTGAATGTGAAAGCCTAGAATGTTGCTGTATACTACTGTAGACTTTATAAGCATTGAACACTTAGGCTACACTACATTTCTAATTTATTTATTTAATAATAAATTGACATTAGCTTATGGTAACTTTTTTACTTTGTAAACTTAAAAAAATGTTTAACTTATTGACTTTTTTGTAATAATACTTAAAACACAAGCATATTGAACAGGTGAACAACAATATTTTCTTTCTTAAGATTCTTGTTCTATAAATTATTTTCTATTTTTAGTTTAAAAACAATTTAATTGTTTTTATTAAAAACTCAGGCATAAATGCGCACATTAGGCCTCCAGAGGGTCAGGATCATCAATACCACTGTCTCTCACCTCCACATCTTGTTCCACTGAAAGGTCTTTAGGGACAATAACACACATGGAACTGTCAACTCCTGTGATAACAATGCCTTCTTCTGGAATACTTCCTGAAGGACCTTCCTGAGGCTGTTTGACCATTAACTTTTTTGTTTTAGAAGTAGAATAAAAGTCAGGCTCGGTGGCTCAGCCTGTAATCCTGTGCTTTGGAAGGCTGAGGTGAGTAGATTGCCTGAGCCCGTGGGTTCGAGACCCACCAGAACAACTTGGTGAGACCTCATCTCTACAATAAATCAAAAAATTAGCCAGGTGTGGTAGCGCATGCCTGTAGTTCCAGCTACTTGGAAGGCTGAGGTGGAAGGATTGCCAGAGCCCAGAAGGTTGAGGCTGTGGTGGCCGGAAGCGTGCCACTGCACTCCAGTCTGGGTGACAGAGTGAGACTCCAACTCAACAACAACAACAAAAAAAGAAGTAGAATAAAATAATGATAAAAAGTGTAGTAAATATATAAACCAGTAACATAGTCATTTATTGTCATTATCAAGTGTTGTGTACTGTGTATAATTGTATGTGCTATGCTTTTATACAACTGGAAGTGCCTGACTATATGTATACGTTGTAAAATGATCATAATCAGGTTAATTTGCATATCTGTTACCTCTCATAGTTACCATCTTCTCCTTTTTCCCCTGTGGTGAGAACATGTAAGACCTTAGCAATCTTAGCAAATTCCAAGTGTCCAATATAGTATTATTAATTAGAGTCACCATGGTGTACATTAGATCTCTAGATCTTATTCATCCTGCCTAACTGAAACTTTGTACCCTTTGACCGACATCTCTTCACTTCTCCCAGGCCTGAATTCTTTGCTGTATCACTGGTGAGCAAAGAACTCACCAGTTCTTTGAACTTGGACAAATGCCTTCACCTTTTTGAGTCTGTTTGGTCACCTACAAAAGACAGAATAGGACTAACATATCACAAGCTTCTTTTCCAGCTCCAGTAACATATTGAGTACTTCCAGCTCTGAAAGAGGAGTCATTTGTATTTAATTCAGTACTTCAAGAAAGGATGCCTTCTAAGAAAATAGCCTGTTCTTAAGATTGTGAATGAGAGATGAGAGGCATCTGCCTCCCACAGGCTCCCCAGAAAAAGGACAGCTTTCCAGTGATTTTATTTTCAAGATGTAACTAGATTATGGAGAGACTCATTTCTCCCTTTGCGGGCTTCACTGACTACAGTGGTGATATTAATACTCTCAATGATTAAATAAAAATAACAGTGACAATGAAAAATGACTATGGTGATTCACTTTGGGAAACTGTTTGGCTGCTGCTCGAGTCCTATGCCAGGAAAGAGGCTGAATGTATTTCAGCAGCATCCTCCAGGCTAGGAAGTTTTTGAAATTTTGGATGTCAGGTAGTTGCTTGGACCATCAATATAGGTCATGGAAGGAAATGGCTTTTAGGTGAGTGGAATGGAAGGGCAGGCCATGTGCTGAATTTTTAACCACCGTCTTGTTGCCCCTCAATGGCTGCAATTTTAAAGTGAACTCGGGGAAAAATGGTACATTATTCAGTACCAAGTGACTTGACATGATGTCCCGAAATGGTATTAAGGAAAAATGGCCATGTGGAAAGAGCTAACAGAGCACAAATTGTTTACCTGGTTTGGTTTGAGTACTTCTGTAAGCTTACTTTTCCTAGACATTTCCTTGGCTGAAGACTTCTCACTGTTTTTAGAGTAAGACCGAAATTCTCTGGTCTGGTATGTGTACTAACTGTCTCACACTACCTACCCCTTACCTTCTGGTTTAATCTTGTGGCTCACAGCCCTCTGCCTTCTCTTTTACTCATGCCTTTGTTCACACCTTTCCCTTTACCTCAAATAATGAGAATAACATGAATAGTAGTATCTAATATTTTGAGTACTTGCCATGTGCTTACTTTTGTACTATTTCACAGTAGTTCTCCCATGTATGTGGGGGATACATTCCAAGGCCCCTGGTGAATGCTTGACATCTTGGATAGTTGGGAGCCCTATATATATTATGTTTTTTCCTATATACACCTATGATGAAATTTAATTTATAAATTGGGTACAATAAGAGATGAACAATAATAACTAAAACTAGACTCTTGATAATATACTGTAATAAAAGTTTATGTGAATATAGTGTCTCTCTCTTTCAAAATATCTGATTGTACTGTAATAACCTATTTGGGGACCAAGATTGACCCCAGGGAACTGAAGTCATGAAAAGTGAAACTACAGAAAATGAAACCACAGTAAAGGGGAGAAACCACTGTATATCATTATTCAATTTAATCTTTCTCAAACTCTATGACACAGGTAGTTATCATTACTACCATCCTTATCGCCATCATTACTCATCACAATCATTTCCATTTCTCAAGTGAGGACACAGATTTATTTTATTTATTTATTTATTTTTCGATTGGAATATGTAGTTTATTTAGAAAGCAAATTAGAAGCCAGGCTCTAATGTGGCTCACACCTGTAATCCCAACACTTTGGGAGGTGGAAACAAGAGGATTGCCTGAGCCCAGAGTTTCAAGACCAACCTGGGCAATTTGGCAAAACCTCATTTCTACAATACATCAAGAAATTAGCTGGGCGTGTGGCACAAACCTGTGGTTCTAGCTTCTTGGAAGGCTGAGGCAGAAGGATCACCTGAACCCAGCAGGTTGAGGCTGTGGCGGCCGTGAGCATGCCACACTCCAGCCTGGGTGACAGAGTGAGACTCCAACTTGAAAGAAAGAAGAAATAAGGAAGGAGGGAAGGAAGGAAGAAAGGAAAGAAGGAAGGAAGGAAGGAAGGAAAGAAGGAAATAAGGAGAAAGAAAGAGAGAGAGAGGACTGAGAGGAGATTCACCTCCTCAAGGTAGAGGTGGGGGTCAAAGCTAGGACATCTGGAGACCATTGCTCAAGGAGCCACAGAGCTTAGCAAGGCAATGGCCCAGATTTAGTTTAAATAATTTATCCAAGATTACACTGTAAATGAGCAGTAGACTCACAATTGCAGCCCAGAGGGCCCATCTCCATAGATCAAATATTAAAAATCATACTGTGCCCTTTAATGCCATTCTTCACCATCCTCCTCACACATCCAGGCCCAATCCATAGCATTTCCTGCTCCCTCTCTCTCTCTCTCTCAGTCTCTCTCAATCTGTCCTATTACTTAACATTCTCTGTTTTATATTTGTGTACTCATCTTCTCTGTATTTCATTGAGGCTTTACTGAGACCTGAGTTTACAGCATATTAGTAAATCTACCTTGATTTGTTTTTTGTTGGGGTTTAGTAGGTTGATTTTACTTAACAATAGTACCTTGCACCCTGGATTCAGACCAGTCTCTCTTCTTTTGTTTTAGCTTATATTTTTTGAGATCATAGAATACTTCTGTTAAAGTGCCAATATTTTATCTGAAAATTTTAATAGCCTAAACAATATCATGCATGTTTACCTTTACATGCTAATGACTTTAAGTAGTAATTTAAGTAGAATTGTCAGGTTGCTTAGTTCAGAAAAGTCATAATTTAGAAATGCTGGCTTAAGTGTCATAGAAGGAAGGTGATCATACAGACTTCTCTTTTGCATACTGGCTTTGCAACCATCTCATGTATGGAAGTTACTTAACCTCCTTGTCCTTCCATTTTCTTCTATGTCAAATGCAGAGGATAATACCTACTTGTCAGGATGATAGGTCTGATAAAATTGGATAATGCATGCAAAGAGCCTAAGTGCCTGAGACATATTAGACCATCAATAAATGGTACATCTTGTTTTTGACCCTTAACTTTGATTCTGACCTTTGATTTTGAATTACAGTTACCAACTTTTTCAACTCTGGACTGTTTGTTCATTTAGTTTGCTTTAGGATTTAAATCATTTGGTTAAGATTACCAATAATAAGTGGCAGAGCCAAAACTGGAATCTAGCTAGTCTAATTCCAGAGGCCAACTAGAGAAGACTAGAGAACTAGTAAGTCTTTGCTCCATATTGCCTCATTAAATTCATTTATTGCCCAACCATCCGGTTACAATCTCATTTCCTTTTTGTGGCAACAAGTAATGGCTCTGGGGAGGGGGATCTGGGGAGTTTTTCAATGGGTATAGAGTTTCAATTTTTCAAGATGAGAAAGTTCTAGAGATCTGTTGTGCAACAATATGAATATAGTTATTAACACTACTGAATTATAAACCTAAAAGTGGTTAAGAGGGTAGATTCTATATTATGTTTTCTACCACAATTAAAAAAAAATTTTTTTTTAATGTATTGGCTGCTTTTTTGAGTTCCTAAGAAACTTTTTATGTCTGTTAAGGGCTCTAAAAGATTAAGCCATTTCTCTTGTGACATACTTTCCCCTGGTTTCAAAACCAGTATTACTTGTGAAGTCCATGCTCTTTTTTTAAGCAAGTGGTTATGTAGTAGATGAATTTCTGTTAAAAAATCTAGTGGCTTAATACTTATGAGTTTTAACTTACAGTTTACAAAGACAAAGGTATATATTATATAATGTGTATCTGATCCTAGTCACTTTCACTATTGTATGTGAGCATATACTGTGGGTTTCTAAGTATAAGCCTTGAGGGCATCATGGTAAAAGAAGGATGTTTTACAAGTTTGCATTATTACCATGAACCCAGGACAAGAGCTGATATCAAGCTCCGTATTCCTAGAACATGGATTTATTTAGTTCTGAATGATGCAGATACCTTCACTCTTCTCTGTTGCATATGATAATTAATCTCCAAATATAACTTCAGTTGTGTAGGCTGTCTTAACCTCTTTTAAACTAATTTCTTTATAAAGTACTCAGAAATTTGGATATTCTGTTGTTATTTATTTAGTTATACGCTCTATTCGAAAGGTTCTGAGATGGAAAACACATTTAAAAACACTAAAATAGTGCAGCTAAGGATAAAACCAAAATAGAGGCCATAAAAGTAACTACCACTTGGAATAGATTATTATAGTTGATACCAATTTGAATTTTTTACTGGCAACAAAACAAATATGTGGTAGAAGAATGACTGAAATCTCATTTTTCTTTTGTCGTTTTCCTGAAAACGTTGCTAGAATTCAGCTTGAAGATTTTTTTCCCCATGGATTCTTTCATGTTTGGGAGATAATAAGTAATAGACATTACTGACTGATGTTTTACAAGAAATAGAGATGCTCTTTAGTGTACAGACTTTGCTATTTTGTCCTTCAGTTATTAAACAGCTTACTTAATGCCATATTGTGCCAGACATTGGTGATTAACAAAACAAACATTATCCTTGAAGTACTTCATCTAGTGGGAAATTTAGGCAGGCAACAATATTAGGGTACACTGTGCATGTCTTCAGTGGACCTTTGGCAGGCAGGTACTTGCAGGCAACAACTTCATGATTCAGTTTTCTTAGATGCCTACAGTGTGGATATTTAGGTATATGGTCAAAGACCAGGAAATGTTGAGTGGATCGATGGATGAAAGGAAAGATATCTGTGTCACAGATATCACTAAGTGTGAGAGAGAGAGAGTTGTCACAGTGTTAGGAAAACTTGGAAATTGGTTCATATTTTCAGCCAAATAGAAGAGCAATCCATTTTTTTTTTTTTTGAGTTGGAGTCTCACTCTGTCGCCCAGACTGGAGTGCAGTGGCCGCTCCCGGCCACCGCAGCCTCACCTGCTGGGCTCCAGCGATCCTTCCGCCTTAGCCTTCCGAGTAACTGAGCAATCCATTTTTATAAAGGTAGCAAAGGGACCTGGAGATAGAGCCAGTATATTCTTCAGAAAATAACCTGGACTTTTATGAATTACCTGCACAAACATTTAGCTAGGACTCCAGAGTCTTGCCCTGTACAGCACAAGAGGAATGAGTTAACTCTAAAGAAGTTTAAAAGCAGTTATTAGCAGCTAATCGCAGCATCCCTGAACTTTAGCCAGGCCTCTGTGGAACATCTGCTTTTAAATAGAACTGCTTCCTCATAGTCCCTGTAGAAATATTAAGCTGTACAACGTATGCCTGAGCAACTTAGAGACTTGGCCCTTGAAAGAAGTTATTTTAGATGCTCGGTGAATGATTACCAGTACAGTTTTAGTCTTGATGTATTGATGTTGAGCTACTTTTCTGACAATAACTAGTCATCAGGCTCAAATAGATGTTTTAAGACTCTTCTTGTTCAGAGATACAGACCTTTCTTGTTACCTCCAGAATAATGTACTTACCTACCTGTTTGCCTGTTCTCTTTGTTTTCTCATAGCTATCGCAGACCGAAACAGGGTCATTTAGAAATCTTATTTTTCACCACATCTTCCAGATTTATGCACCTTTTGTTCTATGCCCTCTTATTAAGTGTACCACCATTCACCTAGTGACTCAAATTAGAAACAAGGTACTCACTTTTGACACTCCCCAGCCCTTAGGTTTATCGGCTTCACTTAATATTCCTGAAATGTATCCACCTTTCTTTGTTTGATGTGCCATTAGCCTCTGCTAAGCCACCATCATTCACTTGACTGGCTGCCCTGGCCTCCTACCTCCTACCTGGCCTCCCTGCTTTTGTTTTTGCTGTTTCTAATCAGTTCTCCACATGGCACCTACCGTTATCTTTATAAAACAACTTGTTTTATTTTCTTTCTTAAATACTTCTAGTGGTTTTCCATATCACTTCAGGTAAAATAACAGCATGGACCCTGGCCTGTATGTCTGGGCATGATATAACTTTGACTCCCATTTCCAACTTCATCTTTACCTTATTCCTTCTCTTTTACTTTCTTTCTGTCCATGCTGTTTCTTTTCAGCTCTTTGAATGCACAGAACTCTTTCCTGCCTTAGAGTCTTCTTGTTTACTGTGCCCAGCATGCTTTCCTCCACACTTTACCTGACTGACTCCTCTTTTTTATTTTTTCCTGAGAAGTCTTTCTAGATTGTCTACTCTTGAACTACCCTTTGATAACCTCCCTCATGACTTACCAGAGTTTTAAAATCTTTGTTTCATGTCTCATTACCATAATATAATACTTCTTGGGGACCATGTCTGTTTTGTTTCCCACCATTGCCAATCAGAATGTTACACAGTGCTTGTGCAAGGGTGACACTTGATAAACATTTGTTGAATGAAAGACTGTTTAATCAAGAGTTGGTCTAGAGGGAGCATTTTGCTTTTCTCTTTGCAGGAACAACTGAGGCCTGCTTGAAGTTCAGGGATGTTATGATTAGCTGGTACTTTGTGTCAAATTCCTGTAGTAATGTTTGCTGAATGCTTCCACAGGAGTATTTAGTAGAGTACTCCTAGGAGGTCGTAAGTTATTTGCCATTTTACTGCAAAACAAACAAAAAAACAAAAAAGAAAAACCCCCAAAACTAAGCTTGGTCACACCTCCAGAATTTATCCTTGGGAATCTAGTAGACTAAGTTTGGGTCCTGTTTGTGTTCCTATAAAGCTGTGTAACCTTCAGCAAGTTAACCAAGTTCTCCCAGGTCTGTTTCTTCATATATTAAATGGGGAAAATTACATCTATACCATATGCTTATTAGGTAGATTAAGTGAGATTATATATACAAAGTGCCTAATACAGTGCTTGGCACCTTTGTGAGAGTTCAGTCATTCTTTTTCTTATTCCCTTTGTATCTCAAGGTTAATGAAGACTGGGGGGGGGCTCATTTACTTATTCTCCATCGCTGATGTGAATGCACATTGTTCCAGATTCTGTTCCTGGTTGCTGCTGATGTGATTTTACGTCTGCAGATTCTGTTTCTGAGTGCTGCAACGTTGTCCTATGTATGTGTTATTATATTTTGCTTGAAAATGAATAGTAAGGCAAGGATAGAGAAAGGTAATTGTGAGATATTATCTGATATCAACTGTGCAACGTTGTTATTGATTTATGTAGTTGGTAAAAATTGCAAATTGGTCATTATATTGTTGCGATTAGTGTTGTGTACTTGTATTTTGATACTTCAGGGCTTTCGTACTTCATTAAAAGTACTTTACCATAATTATGGAAAATGGAGAAATAATATGCTGATGAGAATTTCAAGCTCGAAGGTGAATCCAGTGAACTTATTAGTGATAGTGAGACAGATAGTGATGTAATGATGCGGTGTAAATGAAGAAATATAGGCAGATAATCTATGACAGTGAATCTAGTACTGGTGAGAACAAATCAGATATTGAGCGGACAAAGTATGATCCAAAAAGAAACTTAGACGTGTTTATTGGTAATTCAGGTGTCAAGGTATTTCCAAATGATTCTCAAAGTGTAAGTGAAGTGTCAGACTGTTTATTGAGGATGATTTTATAGAAATGATTGCAACTGAAACTAACAGGTATTAATAATCAGATGCACCATAGCTATAAATGTCCAAAGGAATAAAAAGAGTGGAGCAATACTACAGTGTCCAAGTTGAAAAAAATTTCTAGCATTAAATATTTTGTGGGGACAAGTGAAGAATACCACAATACATGATTATTGGTCAACACTGCTGTCAATTGTGGCACCTTTCTTTTCAAAAATAACGACATAAAATAGATTCCTACAAATTTTGCAGTTTTTGCATTTTTCCAATAATGCAGAAATGCAGCATAATCCAAGCAGATTATGAAAAATTGAACCTGCAATAAATTATGTTTTAAATAAATTCAACACTGTGTACAAGCCTGAACAAGAACTTTTCTTGGATGAATCCATGACACCTTATCATGGAAGACTGTCTTTTTGGGTTTATAATCTGAATAAAAGTACAAAGTACGGCATGCTAGTCAGAGTGGTGTCTGAGGCAAATGCTGATATGGCTGCAACTTTCAGCTGTATTGTGAAAAAGCTGACAATTTAGAAAAGACCATTTCACTTGTGTTTAACTATAGACATTTGTGGCAACCAGCTTCAGATTTTTTTTTTTTTTTTTTTTTTAAATTTTCACCCTCTTTCAGTATTAGGAAAGTGAAAAATTTGCCAGTGGTGAAAGTGTTAACTTCTAATCTTACTGTTCTTACTTAATGTATAATCATACCCAGGGGGACTAGCATGAAGGTCAAAACCAGTTTAAGAGGAAAAACTCCATCTCTAGAGTGCAAATAAGCAATGACAGACTGGTGTTTAACAGTAAATCATGTGAGGCTTCCTCAGAAAGATACACATGGAATTTTCCTTGGCTTTATCCAGGGTTATTGTTTATTATTGCTAAATTGTAATAACTAATAATTACAAATAGATATTTTCCATTTTGGTTCAAGTAGCTATTCCATAGAGGTAGGCCATATGAAGACATTTTTCCATTTTTAGGTTTTTCCATAGCTAAGATTAGGCAGTGCCGTTGAAAATTCTGGAGTTAAAAGTTAATTGTCAGCTTTGGGGATAATTAAAAAATTAAGTATTCTGAAGCTAAGTTATTCTAAAATCTGATCAGTTAGACTCAAAATAGGTGGTAGATATACTTAAGGCTTAACAATTTGGATGTTAGACTAAGTTCAAGGGAAAATGCTTGGGTTAAATCCTTTAAAATCATCTAAGGTTGATTCCATGTCATTAAGTCAGGATAGCTCACTCACCCTTGCCTATATTAAATTTCTTTTACCCTATGACATGAGACAGTAACCACAACAAAGGGAATTGTTTCCCTCTAAGCCAAGTCCTTCAGAGAGCTGGGGGCTTGAGCATTAAGAGTTCAAGACCTTTGCATATGTCTACTTCAACATTGACCCAGACAAGGAACTGCATTGTTTATTTAGTGATAGACATGATTTAGAGTGTTGATGCCAGGGGATAGGCAGGATGATTAATAGACAAAAGTGGATTAATTGACTACTTATCTCAGTTGATTAGAACATGGGAACTCTGGGGAAGCCAAAGGAACAGATCTGAATACTAGTACTTTCTGGGGCTCCCTTACTCAGCCATGTTTTGTCACCAAAGATCTCAACTCAGACCCAAACCAAAGTATTTTGAAAATGTGTATGATTGGTCATTTGGTATATTAGACATAGCACATGAGCGTACCTGGGTAAAATCCATGACCAATATTACAGAAAGTGTGCTGAGTTAATGAGGCTTTATATGAGTGCTAATGTCTAGACATCTCATTTAGCTCCTGGTCAATTTCTCACTGCAAACCCAACTTCATAAACCAGTATGGCCAAATGGAGAATTGTGGTTAATATTATTAACATATGTCCTGAAGAAATGCTGTCATCTCTCAGAGGAGACAGAAAACATTGCATTATAGTCATGTTTTTGTTTGTCTTTATTTGTTCTTTTTTTGTGGTTGTGTATCAAAGTGAGTAAAAGTTGAATCTATCAGTGGTTCTGGTCAATGAGTTTTCTTTTGACATTTTCTGTTCTGTGTCTTTTTGGGGTATAGTGCTTTAAAAAGAAATTGAGGTGATGCCTTATGAAACAACCACTCTGACTTTTTTGTGGAATAGAAAGGGAGCCTACTGTTAAATGGAGAAACAAGGCATCATCTTTGCTGAAATGCAACTCTGCAGCCCCATCTTGACATGTCTCAACATAGAATTTCAGAGTTTTCTTCCTTTTATTCTATCAATTTGATGTTTAAATGACTTCTGTGGGGGGACTTTAGGCTTAATCAGATTGTAGGAATGGAAAGGGAGTCATGAAAGAACCACAGTAGTATTCTTTGGTTTGTCTGTGAGTTACCCATTAGTATTTCTGTGGAATGTGACATCTCTCTGTCTCTCTCTTTTTTAACAGAATGCTATGAACCTACCTCCTGACAAAGCCAGGTTACTGCGGCAGTATGACAATGAAAAAAAGTGGGAACTGATTTGTGATCAGGTAAGAAATAGTGATGCTTTTATCAAGAAAATGATGAAAGAAGAGAGCCAAATTTCTCCCCTAAATATGTTGGACTTTATACAGGAGATGCATGGAGTTCTGTTTTGTGACACTGCCTTCATGTTGCTTATCACCAAAGGGAAAGCTAGAAAATGTCTTATTTTATTACTTTAATTCTTTCCTTTATTTTCAAACATTTTGTGGTTAGATTATCTGGGAAATCTGGTCAAGAGGGTGAACCAAATTTAGATAATCTTTTTCTCTATTTACCTTACATAGCAATGCTGCTACTTGAATTATGCAGGTCCTCTATTTTAATTGGCTTTCCTATTCATGTAAATCAGTTTGTATGCATGCAGAAAGGTGAATTGTTTATGAATAAATATTGATAAAATTATTTCAGATTTTAGCAGTTTTCCAGCTGTTCTTATTTTATCATTGACTCATAACAAATTCAGACTCTTCAGACGAATATAAAATAAAAAGTGAAATTCTCTTTTTTCTTTCTCTTCACCCTCCAAATTTTACACCTTAGGGGTCCACTGGGAAGACTTTGAAGTATCTCCTTCCAGCTTTTTTTTTTCTGTTTCTGTTTTTAAAAAACAAATTGAAACAAAATGATTACACACACATGCACATACTCTTCTGCATCTTAATATATTTGCCTGCATGTGTACCTCTACCGCATTCTTTTCAATGGTACTCAGTATTCCATTGTAATTCGTACTAATTTTTGGCACTTTGCTGCAGGGCTAGGTACAGGTTAATCGTAATCCTTGGAGGGATTACTTTCTAAAGTAGGGAATAGTCTCTGCATATTAACTCTTTTATTTTGTGCCATGTTCTTCATGGTGGTTGTGTACCCACACCCCCTCCCATTCTAAACATTTCTGGGAGGTGTTATAATTCCTTCTAACACAGGTTCCTTGGGTCTCTTCTGTGGGGATAAATTGTGTCAGGGGAGCAGAGGGTTTTTTGCCTCCTATAGGTGAAATGTTCATGTTCCCTAAGAAATAGATGCCCACAGCTTACGTGAAGCTTTGGAAATACGTCTTGTATGTTGTTTTACCTTAGTTCCTAAACTAAAACAGCAATAGAATGGTGGCATATCTACCCTCTTTTTTCCATACTGTGTGTGATCACCGAGAGTAGGTAGAAACTGAAGAGGAAACTTACTACTTATGTGACTGTGGTGCAAAAGAAAACAAAAATTTGCTGACCCTTATCTTTTCTTGAGACTCAATTTCTTTTTTAAAAAATTTTTATTTAAAAGATGTGGGGTACAATTCAGGGTTAGGTATACAAATGGTCATTGCACATGTAAAGTTTGGGCGAGACTTAATTTTTAATGAGTGTTATCTAAACCTATTATTGCAAGGAAGAATGATTTTATAATGTCAGTGAAAAAATATAATAGGAATAATTAGTATAAAGGAAAAGTAATCATACAAACGAGGGAAGAATAAGAGGGGTGAAACATTTGAAAATTTAACAAGTTATATGAGAGAAAGAGAACAGAGATAAAAAGAAAAGACTGGCTACCTCTAGGTGGTCATTTGTTAGCATAATGCGGGGGCTAACTTTCCTTCCCTCCGCAGACTGGCAGGATTCACTGGCAACCCTGCTCCTTCCTGGCTTTACTGTATTATTAACTTTTGTATCTTAAATATGCCAGAAAGAGAAGACTGCTGTTGATGGAAGATTTCTAACAGCTGCATTCTCTCTCAGAAAAAATTGATATCGTGGTTTAGGGGATCTTGAGGCTGAGAAAGGAGCAAATTAATTATCTAATTATGTTTCTGATTTTCAAGTCCTTAAAATTAAAGTTATTATTGTCCTTACTGTCAATATGCCAGGATATTTAGCTACTTGATTTGTTACTTTCTGGCAATCACTTCTGCACATCCTAGAAGGTGTCCTGGGGGATTTGTTAACAGTAGTCAAAGAGTATGAATACTATTGCCAATAGCCAGCGTACTTAGTAAGCAGATTATTTAAAGAGCTTTGTGTCTAATCTTGAAAGCAGCCATATTTATTAGTATCTCCATTTGACATAAGGGTAAAAGTGAGACTTGGACATTAAATCATTTGGGTCACATAGCTGTTAAGTGGTGAAGTGGCCTGTGTAGTCTGATTCTAGAGAGTGTGGAGATTCTGGTATCTCTTAACCACTCCTCTCTGCTGCCTTCCTCATAAGGTGTCAATGTGTGAGTGACATGCTAAAAATAAATTAAAATAAGGGCTATCTTTGTTTCAGACTTGCATCCTAGCATGTTTTCCTAGAAGGAAGAGAAAGCGGGGAGTTGAATTGCAATTTCAATTCTGAGACTAACCTATTTGTATTACCACTATGATGAACCACCACTGTGGGTTAACCATTAATTGTTGTGAAAATTGTGGCCTGCAGAAAACGAAACTTTTTGTCACACATGAGTAATCCATGGGTGTGTCATATGTGTAAATATCATCTGTCCTATATATATCTGTAAGGGAAAAGATAACCATGAGCTGGATACATTCATAATGTGCCATTCATATGATAGTTACATAATGCATTGATGTTTATTGATTGACTGTTTATCTTAATCTACTTGACACATGGACCATTCTGTATATGTCTTTGGTACGTAGCCTAAATCTGTCTGCAGTATCTAACCTGATTTATAGTCAAAATATGCTTACTTTTATGATTTTATTGAAATGAAATATTCAGGATAGGAAAATTTATAGAGACAGAAACTAGATTAGTAGTTACCAAGGACTGGGAAGGGGGCATGAGGAGCATCTGCTGATAGGTACAGGGGTTTCTTTTTGGGGTGGTGAAAATGTCCTGGAATTACATAGTGATGATAGTTGCACAGCCTTGTGAATATACTAAAATTGTACATATTACAAGTGAATTTTACTTCATTTGAAAAATAAGATACCTGCTTTTGCAACAAAGAGAAAAAGAGAGGAGGAGAACTTAAGTAATGATTTGTTCGTGTGACTCTTCTTTGGATTCCAATTTGAACAAAGTAATTATAAAAATATTTCTTGAGAAAATTGGAGCTGTTTGATTAGTGACTAGATTACTCCAAGAAATTATTGTTGATGTTATTGGGTTTTATTTGTGATTATATAAGAATCTGTCTTCATTTTTAAAGAAATGTATATTGATGTAGGGATGATCTGATATGACTGGGGTTTGCTTTAAAGTACTTCATCAAAGGAAAACAAAAGAAAAAGGAGAAATATAGGAAATCTGGAAAAATCTTGATAGTTGTTAAATCTTAGTTTTAAGATGTGTTAAGGATTACTACAGTATGCTCTCAACTTTTGTGTATGTTTGAAAATTCATTATGGAAAAATTAAAAAATAAAGATATTTGCTGTTTAATGATCTTTATTTTCCCTCATCTACAGAATGTAGTTAATATTAACATCCTTAAATTATTTTGAGGATTGCATTCTTTAAGAATATAGAATAATACTTGACATATACCAGATATTTAAAAAATTGTGTGACTTGTCTCTTCTGCTGGAGAGCCCAGATAGTAAATATTGCTATCATTATTATTTTTACTTTCAACTTGTCCTTAAAAGATTCAGGGGAATTTATTCTGTCAGATGTTTTTATCTGTATTTATTGTGTTAAATTATCATCTGTCAGCCAAATATACTTTATGTTTTGAATACATATTTTATGATGCCATAAAAAAAGCCTCAGGTATCTATTTTTCAGTCTGGGAAAATATGAAGGAAAATCTCTTATTAGTGATTTCCTGCCCTTGATGCTTTGAACATAAACAGTGTATTGGTTACAAATGTTAGCTATATTTGTTTTTAAGCAAATAATACAGATATTTTATTTGTTATCTAGGACGCATATTACAGGCAAGGTTAAAAAGTGATAGGTAATACTAAATAAATTTATATACTAAATACATTTATTTACAAAAAGAAGTATGTAAATGTATGTGTTGGAGAACCTATGGAGAAATTATTTCAGATTTTGGTTCCATGAAAAATTATCAAATGGACAATATGAATTGTGGAACTGGTCATGGTTCTTTTTTTTCTTGGTTGCTAGAGTGCTCAGAGCCAAATTTGTGGCCTGCCCTCACCAACTATGCAGTATCTTAAAGACATTTTTTATTGAACAGCCTCATCCATGGCTTTGTCTAATTTTTCCTGCCCACTTTTTCCCTCCACACTGCTTTCTTTCTTCACTAAAAAAAAAAAAAAAAAAAAAGTATATGAAGTTGTAAGCTTATGTAACTCATCTTTTTGAACAAGATGAATATAAAATAATATTTTGGCATTACTAAGAACAAAGATTGTACTTGCAATGATAACTAAACTGAAATGTTCTCTATGTTGTAGGCATTCTGCAAATCAGTGCATTGAATATGCTCCACTTTTCTCTAAGGAAGCAAATATGGAGTGTCAAAATAAATATTTTATCATGATTTGTCTTAGGATAGTCAATCGACTTGACTACAATTCATCATTTAATTTGGTCACCAAGTTTTTAATACTTTTATAGGGTACCATTAATCTGTCGCTTTGTTTTGTAAGTATGTATGTTTCCCTCAAAAGGGAGTTCCTTTAGAGTTTAGGCCATGTGTTATTTGTGTTTCTCCAACAACTTGCTTAGTGCCTGAAACAAAAGAAGTGCTTATTGAAAATATGTTGAATGAAAGAAATAATGGCTAAATGGTATATATATTTGGGACACAATGTGAAGGAAGCTTACATTATTGGCAGAGAAGATAGAAGGGAGAGGAAGGTAGGTGGCCTGGGAGACTAAGCAGGTATAGTTTGCTTGTGGTAAGTGAAACTAAACTTTATTGCTCAATTCTTGAAATTACTTTAAAGAGAGAAGGAAATCTAGTGTAGCCATGAAGGTGTCTATGTGGACATTTCTGCAAGGCTCCATCTCGGCTACGTCGGCTGTGTGGAACAGTAGTGACTTCAGTTCTTGGGCTAATTCCAGGAGCAGGATCAATGTGTGTGATGTATATGTGTTTAAAATTGTAGTAAATATACATAACATAGAATTGACCATCTTAACCATTTTTAGGTATATAATTCAGTGGTGTGAAGTGCATTCATTTTGAAGATAAATATTTTAAAAAATGAGTGATGTTGATTGGACATAGATTCCATGAGCTACTTCCCAAATTTAATTAAATTAATTAAACCCCAGAGAGCTTTCTGTAGTAACAAAAATACCCCTTGGTCCTTTCCTAGATTCTTGCATAAATATGAAGATGATCTGAGCTTCTAGAGGGTCTCAAAGGTTAAAGTAATGTGGGAGAACTTTCTGAGTCTGGAGGGAGTGGGGTTCTGGAAGCCACAGAAGAGAGATTTTGCTGGATTTTGGGTGGTGTGAGGTGTATCCCAGCGTAACTATTTCTGTGTTATAGTAATGAGCAGAATTCCCATGAGGACATTCATCCAAGGACTCTGTGGGGACACTGAGGCAAATTTTGTAGTGTGAGATGACAATGCGAGAGTAGAAAGCTAGAAATGTTCAGTTCCTTTGATAACTGCAAGTAAAGCTCCTCAAACTGCGTAGCTATAAGAGCTGGTATTTATACTTATGGAAAGAGAGAAAGCCCCTTGCTCTCACTCATGTGTCAGTTTTTGGTGCAAATCCTGTCTTATGCTGTACCTTTTGGCTTGGGACCTTGGTCATTTCCCACAAGTGTAGAGCTCTTAGCACAGTAGATACTATGGATAATTGCTGGGTTTAGGGAACTTTAGTGATCCCTAATGTACTTAGACTTTCAGATCATCATGTCTGGAAGGGTTGTTAGAGGCCATTTATTCTAAGCCACTCTTTATTTATTTATTTTTTTATTGGAAAAGTTAACGCATGCTTGTCAAGAGGAGCCTACCAAGTAAGGTGAAAGTCCTGTTGCCTTTCCTGCTCTCCAAATTTCTCACTTTATAGACAGAGAAACTGAGGTTCACAGAGCATAAATGACTAGGTCAATGCCAAAAATGAAAGAAGAACATCTACGAGGTGTGACAATTAAGTTTGTGAACTTATCCTAGGAAAATTGCTACATACCTCATTACGAAGTATCACTGCAGTCACCCTTGAAGTACTCTCCTTGGGAATCTATATGCTGATGCTAGTGCCTTGTCCACCCATCAAAACAATGTTGGAACTCTTTTTCTGGAATGGTCAGCAGAGCTGTCATTGTATTACACTTGATGTCCTCAATGTCATCAAAATGTCTTTATCTTTAGGTAAAGAAAAAGTCATTGGGGGCCAGACCAGGTGAGTAGTGAGGGTGTTCCAATACCGTTATTTATTAACTTGCTAAAAACTCCCTCATGGATAATGCTGTGTGAGTTGGTCTATTGTCGTGATATAAGAGCTCTCGGGACCACTTTTGCACATACCTTTCTCATGCCAAGATTTTCATTTACGATTTTCCTGTTTCTTTCTCAGCATTTATTTGGTCTACTATGTTTCCCACAGTCGGCCGACAATTTTGTTGCACAATTCAATGAATTTTTGCAATGTTTTCATCAATTCTGCTTGTTACTGGCCGTCCTGACTTTCCTTCATCAGTGATGCTTTCTCTCCCCTCAGAAAAATCCATTTAATCCATTTGTACACTGCCATTTTCTCTATTTTCTTCATGGCATTATCCCCATTAACTTGGACTAGCATGTCCCTGATTTCACTTTCACTCTTGCAAGTTTAACAAGAAATTTAATGTTTGTTCTTTGCTTTAATTCAAGCTCCAAAAAAATCAGAGATATATTTTCAATAATATCAATTGGAATCTATTTTCTTAAAAAATTAAAGAGCAAATATATCTCTGATTTTTTTTTTGTGACAGCACACAAAAACATGCAACAACAATAGTGAATGCCACTCAACAAGACACCACCACACATTGACACTAACACAGCTGTGAGACACTGATATATCAAGGTTATGAAACCTTACCAAGTTGTTTGTACATTGCTGCCAACAGAAGGCACAGTGGCAAGTTTGTGAACTTGATTGTCAGGCCTTGTATTGCCAAATTCCTGCCAGAAGTTTTTCCAGTTGTTGCCCGCTAAACTAGGGACTTGGAAACAAACTGCTGAAGCAAAAATTATAGTAGGTAAGGGGCTGTCACCAAGGTTTTGCACTGTGGCTTCTCAACTGATTTTGGGGAGATGCCTATAGACCTTACAGGTGGTGAGAGCTTGGTTCATAGCTGGATGATCAAATGGAAGTGGTTAGTCAAAGAATTCAGACATTTTCAATGTACTGATGCTGATGGGTGTAGATTCTATGAACCTATAATCCAATCCAGAAGGTGTTAGAGGTGCTACACCTAAGCTAGGTTAGAAAACTTTCTTCTGGATGTGTTGGTGCTGATTGCCTGGATGGTTATTTTCTGGAGTCATTTGGCATGGCTGGACCTTGCCTCCTGATGGCTGGCCATTGCTTTACATAGTAGCCTTGTGAAAGGGACTGGGGGAGAGTGGAGATGGAAGTCTCTCCTTTCTTTACTTGTTCAAAGTGATAGGGGAGAAGGGAATTTTAAAAAACAACAATGAAAGATGAAAGTGTAAAGGTGACAGGAAATTATACTTACTTAGACTCAGCTGCCTGTCTTAAGCACTTCAGGGAGGTCAGATTGCAGCCTTCAAGGCTTGGCATGGGTCCTGATCCAGAAAAGGGAAAGCCCTCTGCTGCCACTCAGCCAGAGCTGTCAGGCCAGTGCCACTAAGGCACTCCATTACACTAAGACACTCCATTGCCCTATGATACTTCATTATTCTTAAAGTGAGAGTTGCTCTCTTGTTGTTTTCAATACAGCTGACTTATACCAACCACTTAAATATATTCAGTTATTAAGAATATAATCATAGTCGGGCTCGGTGGATCAGCCTGTAATCCCGTGCCTTTGGGCGGCTGAGGTGAGTGGATTGCCTGAGCCCGCGGGTTTGAGACCCACCTGGGCAGGCGAGACCTTATCTCTACAATAAATCAAAAAATTAGCCGTGTGTAGTAGTGTGTGCCTGTAATTCTGGCTACTCGGAAGGCTGAGGCAGAAGGATCGCTGGAGCCCAGCAGGTCGAGGCTGCAGTGGCCAGGAGTGGCTACTGCACTCCAGTCTGGGTGACAGAGTGAGACTCCAACTCAAAAAAAAAAAAGAAAAGCAAGTTTCTTATTGAATAACTTGCATCAATAGTTAAGCCTATTTGCCACTGGAATCAATTTTCTTAAAAAGTTAAAGAACAAATATAATCTCTGATTTTTTTTAATGTTCATATATATATATATATTTTTGTTTGTTTTTTGTGAGCAGTAAGAGCTCTTCCTTGCCAAATAAGCAAATATTACTGGATACTGATGAATTATTTCCTGTTATATTCTAGGTAATGGAGGCTTGTCCTGTGAGCGTCAGGGGTAATAAACAAGTAGTGACAATGATGGGGTTTTTATAGCCTACTTCAGTGTTGGTGGCTGCTATGTTAGAGTCATTTGAACAAGCATATAGAGTAGAGACTGTGGGGAAGTTGAAGGAAAAGATAATAATAAACTTCCCCTTCCCCTTACTCTCAGATTTGAGACTTAATCTGCCTTTAGATGTCCCCAAGTTCCTGGCTTTGATTGTGCATTTAGCTACACTCACTCTGTTCTTGTTTCTTACTCCCAGCTGTTGGGAGAGCAGCCAGCCATCTCCCCCTCCCTATCTTCTTTTCTCCTCCTATCCTCTAGTTAGCTGGCATTTTTACTATACTTAGTATTGTTTGATGTTAACTGTTTACATTTTTACTGTGTTTCTCTAATTCTGTGGTTTATTGAAAGGCTGTTCATTTTTAAGACTATTCATTTGAAGCTTTTGTAACTTGCTTAATTCTTTTCAGCTAGTATTTTTTGACCATTAGTAGTTTTCTCTTAATATTTTGATATCTGATCTTCCCCCTCTGTGTAATTCTTCTTTTGTCTATGCATTAGTCAGATTTTTTGTTTGGTATTTGTTTTCTAGTTTACTTTTTAAAGAAATGGTCTATACCTTATAAAAATGTTTCTCTTGTATCCAAATAAGGTTATCACAATTAAAATGAATAATTCCCTAATAGCTTCTATTGCCCAGTTATAGTTCCTAATTTTCCTTAAGATGTTTTTTCTACTTGGTTTGCTCAAATAAGACTCTAGTACAGGATCAGTCACATATTGTATCTGACTGTTTTGTTCCTTAAGTCTTCTACCTGGAACAGACTTTTGCTTGTGATGCTCATGTAGTAAAGATGCCAGACAAGTTCTCTCATAGAGAGTTTTGCTTTCTTCATACCTGTTTCCCAGTGATGTCTTAGCTTTTGAACTTTCAGTTAACTAGAAGTTAGATTTAAAGTCCTGACAGATGTTGAACATCTTTGTCAAGATTATTATAGGAGACAAATGATGTCTGATTGTCCCACCATTAGGTAAGACTGGCCAGTGGATCAGGTGACAACCTGATCTTTCCTTTGTATAACTGTGGTTTTGTTTGTGCTAGAAAGGAGTCTGTATAGTGTTACTTTGGCATCAAGCATATATGGGTACCTATCAAACTTGTGCTTAATGCTCTAAAACCAATAGATCATCTTTTGCCCAATCAGTTTTATTAGGAATTAGAAAAATATGATTTTCTAATTTCCTTTCCCTTTATTAATCTAGCGACTGGAACTTTCAACCAGGTCTTGGCTTACCCTAGAATATAATTATTCCTGGAATTCTTACCCTCAATTGCCATTTTTCAAAGTAAGGATTTATTTCGATAGATATCTCAAAAGGTAACTAGTGAGTTTCCTCTTCCTTTTTTGAGTATCATTTTGAACTCATCGATCTTCATATATTCACTGTGTTTTAGTCAATATGGTGTTATTTTGGGGGCTTATATTATTACTTTTTTGGCCTATGGGAAACCTTTCATGCTGGCTCCTGTGTCCTTTTCACATGACCCTATTAATTCTCAAGAGCTTGTTTTATGGTATAAAAGTGATCTCTTAGTTTTGTTCCTTCCTTGCTCCAGGCCTAAAATGAGCCATTTCTCCAAAGAATCCTATTCTTTTTAGTGGAGTGTGGTATTAGAGATGAGAATGTGAATGTGACAGGTTATCACAGTTGCCCAACCAATTTGATTCTCAGTCTAAGCTTCTAGACCTTGGAAATGCCTGTCTAAAAATTATGAGTTCATTTCCAAATTGGTATTTCCAAATCAGTTTTTATTTTATAAATCTCATACATCTCCTTGATTTTATAATTATTTTCTTTCTTTTACATGAAATATTTGATTCCTAACATTAATAGAATTGTCTTATCCTATAATATAAAACTTTCAAAATAATAATAGTTGTATCATTACTACCTAAAATATTACTAACTAAAATTACTGAATGAAGTATAAAAATATTTTGTAGTTTTGTGTGCTCCAAATGATAGGATAACAGATAGATGATGTATTAGTTTCCTAAGGCTGCCATAACAAATCACCAAATTTGGTGACTTAAAGCAACAGAAATATATTCTCTCATTGTATTAAAGACCCCAAAACAGAAGTCCAAAATCAAAGTGTTGGCTGGACCCTCTTCCCCAAAGGCCTTCTAAGAATCCTTCCTTGCCACTTCCAGCTTCTGGTGGCTCTAGGCATTCCTTGGCTTGTAACTGCATAAGTCCAATCTCTGCCTCCATCCTTACGTGACCTTCTCCTCTTCTCTGTCTGGCTTCTTTTCTCTTTATAAGAACAGTTACTGTATTTAGAGCATAACCCGGGATGTGTAATCTAGGATGCTGTCATCCTGAGATACTTCATTACATATACAAAGATTCCTTCTTCACATATGGTCACATTCACATGTTTGGGGTGAATAGAGATATCTTTGGGGGGCTACTGTTTAACCTACTGCAGACACTAAGATGTGTTATGATTCACATAGCAAGGTTTTCATTTACATAAGAATCTAGGGTGGATATTGTTGGCCACTGAGGGTCAAATTCCACACAATCAGGGACCCAAATGAGGCTGATTTTAAGCACATAGCTTCAGTCAACTTGGGGATGAAGCTCTTTCCAATGAAAGGGAGGAAGAACATGCAGGTGCACACCTGAGAAGTCATCTGGGCCAGGTCTGGAAGTGGCACACATTATCTGCACTCTTATTTTATTGACCAGGACCTGCAAAGGGGGAGGAGAAATGTAGATTATCTGAGTGCCAAGGAAGGAAAAGAAAATGTTTACTGAATAGCTATTGCTAGTCTCTACCAGGATTATTAATTTTGATAGTCTGATGGTTCATTTTTTTTCGGTTGAAGCAAGTATTAAAACTTGCTCTTATTTATGTATTCATTTATTTATTCATTGACTAAGCCTTTAGTTGTGTAGGTGAGGAAAAGCAGAATGAGGTGGGAGAGGGTGTGAATCTGAGTTTTCCCCAAAATAGGTACCTCATATAGTAATTTGAGTCAGGAAAAGACTTCAAATGGTTGCTAGTACCAATTTGTTTGCACTGAGTTCCAGCAATGTGCCAGACAAGACTTGGCTATGGGACATGGTTATTTTTGCTACACTTAACAGGAGGGGAGCATTTTTGTCTCTTGGCTATTTTTTGCTTGAGATTCTGAAGGGGCTCTCATTTTCTTGAAGTCTGCAAACCTGAGCAAAGGTACTGAGTTCATTGCTGTTGAAAAGAAGAAAAGTTTCCATTTCCTTCCTGAAAGCAGTTTTCCTTTCATTAAGACTCATTCCAGGTCTCTGATTTTTTTATTCTAAAACACTGGAGAAGCAATGGAAGGAGCAGATGCCAACTCTGTATGTTGAACTTCTTGGAGTTTAATATCTCTAGAGTTTGGAAAGTTGGTTTACATCTTTCCTCTGGAAGAGTTTTTCTTTGTCCTATAGCTATTGTGTATGGAAACAAGATGCTAGCCTTCCCCAAAGAGATTGGGGTTGGGAGAGATAAAAAGAGGGAAAGATAGTCTAAAGAGAAGGGGGAACAATTCGTCCTTTTATAGCTATTCCTTTTGATGGTTGCTATAAATGCTTTGCCAGAAGTGCCATTCAGCATCCATTGCCAAACTAGATGATGGGGGCTCAGCCTATTTGAAGCTTCTAGGCTGTATTTTACCAAAATGCATGTCATATTGCTTGCCTTCCTGCTTGGTAATACAAATGAAATTATAGATTCCCCCATCCCACCCCACCTTGTTAAAACAATTTTATTGCCTGAGCTGGCTTAGACTACTTGGTTGTGTTGTTTGAAGTAAACTTTATCATACAAGTGTCTTTTATAAACTCGGGGGCACCATCACAGGAAATGGAAAATCATAGCAATTTAATGCACATGATTTAAACAGTTGATCTTTGACACTGTCTTTTAGAAAATATTTGCTTAGCAAATTTAAGTAGTTTATTAAGGCATGTTAGCTAAGAATTTCGATCAAATAATACAAATACTTTTTTATGTTCTTATAACACTTGGGTCTTTAATTCATTTGCTGTAGAAGGCTGTTTTTGTTCACCTTTCATGGAAGGAAGGGAGGGAGGGAGGGAGGGAACGAAGGAAGGAAGGAAGGAAGGAAGGAAGGAAGGAAGGAAGGAAGGAAGGAAGGAAGGAAGGAAGCTAGGAGAAAGAAGGAAGGAAGGAAAGCTAGAAGGCCAAATGGTTTTCTGGAAGTTGTACAGCAAGCACTTGAGCCAAAACTAAAACTGAGATTATAACAATGCCTGATTCTGAAAATTTTATGTTCAAAAAGCTTTTTGAAAAAATTGCTAGCCGGTGACCTAAACCATCTCTGATTGTGGCTTCTTCATCAATCAATTAAATAGTTTATTAAGTTCACATTGTAAATAGTGATGTGCAAGATGCTATGACTGTCATGCTTCAGGAAATACTTTGCTGAGTCTTTCAAAACAAGATTGAAAAAAGAGTAAGGCCTACTCCTAAGAGTAAACTATAAAATGACTAAATATATAATGGAGAGTGTTCAGCCCAATCCTGATTACCTATGGAATGCTTGATGAAATTTCAAGGACAGAAAGTGTTTTAAAAGAACTAATTTCTAGCTGGGCTTGGTGGCCCAGCCTGTAATCCCACGCTTTGGGAGGCCGAGGTGAGTGGATTGCCTGAGCCCATGAGTTCGAGATCTGCCTGGGCAACTTGGTGAGACCTCATCTCTACAATAAATCAAAAAATTTGTCGGGCGTGGTGGCACGTGCCTGTAGTTCCAGCTACTCGGAAGGCTGAGGCGGAAGGATCACTGGAGCCTAGCAGGTCGAGGCTGGGAGCGGCCACTGCACTCCACCTGGGCGACAGAGTGAGATTCCAACTCAAAAAAAAAAACTCATTTCTGAAGTCATTGAGGAGATTGAGGTGTCTGTGTTCCTTATCCCAGCTGCAATAGTACAACAACATTTTGATTTTACTGAAACAGAAAAAATATAAGATAAATTGGTTTGATTTCTAATGATACCGTAGATGTTGGGAGTGCAGAGAGGTAGAAGGAAAATGAACTAGAAATATGGTTTAGATTTTGTAAGACATGGACAAGCTATATTTAGAGACAGAGACTGTATATGAGGGGAGACCCCCCCAAAACCTAAAGTTATCTTTTGGAAGGCAGGCCTCTTGTAAGAGGTACAGGCTTTCCCCATCAGGAAAAAGTGTTCTAGGAACCCATCGGTTTTTATGTGGAAGTTTTTATCTGGAAGTTTTGAGAAGGTTCCATCATGATTTGTGGAAGAAATGTCACGAGTTGTGGCAAACCAGTGATTAGTTCTTCCATTATGACAGTGCACTTGCCCATACCACGCCGAGTGTTCAGCTGTTTTTGACTTAAAACAGCATGACCTCCATACTCCACCCTCCCTATTCACCCAGTCTCACCCTAAGTGATTTTTTTTGTTTTTGTTTCCTTGGGTAAAAAAAGTTCCCCAAGGGAAACCTCTGCCAATGTGGAAGAGATGAAACAAAAAACAGTAGAAACACTTAAGAGAGATCAAAATGAACAGATTTAAAAACTGTTTTGAGCAGTGAGAAAAGTGTCTTGATAAGTGTATTGTATCAAATGGAGAGTACTTTAAAGGTGACTCCATATTTGGGGGTCTCACTGTATATTCTGCATGGTGGATACTACCTGTAAATGAGCCCAAGACTTACAGCAGCATCTTCAGGTACTAGAGATTTCATCATTACACAGTTGTCTCTTACTTTTAAAGCTACTATTAATTCTCTTCACAATAACTTTGACACAACCAATCAGCTATTGATATATGTAAATGACATTTTCAAGTAGAATATAACTTCCCAGGTCCATCTAAAACTCTATAAAGTAGACACTCCTAATAGATTGAATGTGTTCTTATATATCTCTGCCATAGCCTGCAAATGTCCTCAGCAATGACTCATTTAGAAGGGTCTTCTTCCTGCAACCCTTCTCTGCCTATTTTCAGGAATTCTCTCAAAGTTTGGCTTGATGACTAATTTTGACCTTGTGGGTCACCCATTGAAACTATTGATTACTTAATCTTGTGATCCGAAGTTACAAAGAAAGATATGAGGCTGATTAGAAAGTAAGTGTGTGTTTATTATACTAAATGTGAAAATATGATGTAAGAACTAAGAGGAAAGCACATAATAGCTTACTTGAATCTGGATATAAGACTTAAGTCTTCAGGTTGTTAGCATATATTGCTTTCGTTTTTATGTTTTGTTTTGTTTTGTTTTTTTGAGTTGGAGTCTCACTCTGTCATCCAGGCTGGAGTCCAGTGTTTTAGTCTATGACCTATTTTGAGTTAATTTTGGTACATGGGATGAGATAAGGATGAGAGAGAGACTTTTCCCCTCCATATGTATATCTAGCTGTTTCAGCACCATTTGTTGAACAGACTTCTTTTTTTCATGAACTACTTTGGTATCTTTGGATACATATTTATGGGTCTGTTTGTGCTCTCTATTATGGACTATTCTTTATTTTTATTCTTTTTTTAGATTAGGAAATGTAGTTTATTTAGAAAGTAAATGTGTGAGAGAGAGAGGGTGGGGGGAGGACATTCACCTTACCAAGGTAGGGAAGGGGGCCAAAGTCAAGAAACATGGTGACAGCAATCGCTCAAAGAGCACATGGTCACACTAGAGTCTAATAAGGGAATGGCAGCTTATTTTTATCCTTATATCAGTATGTCACTGACTTGATTACTACTGTCTTGAAATTAGGTAGTATTAATTCTCCAACTTTATTATTTTGCTGAATTATTTTGGTTATTCTATTTCTTTTGTATTTTCATATAAACTTTACATTTAACTTGTCAGTTCCTAAGAAAAAACTCCCAGAATTTTGGCAGGAGTTCCATTGACTCTGTAGATCAGTTTCTTTTCTTATTTATTTATTTATTTGTTGGGGTTTTACTCTGTCACCCAGGCTTGAGTACAGGGAGCAATCATGGCTCACTGCAACCTGGACCACCTGGGCTTAGGTAATCCTTCTGCCTCAGCCTCCCAAGTAGCTGGGACTACAGGCACACACCACCACATTCAGCTAATTTTTTATTTTTGTAGGGATGAAGTCTTGCTATATTGTCTAGGCTGGTCTATAACTCCTGGGCTCAAACAATCCTCTTGCCTCTGCTTCCCAAAGTGCTGGGATGACAGGCATGAGCCTCTTTGCCCGACTGTTGATCAATTTCAAGAGAACCGGCATCTTAACAGTACTGACACTTAATCATGTACATGGTATCTTTATTTATTTAGGTTTTCTTTAATATTGTGAAGGAATATTTTGATGTTTAGGTTTGATATAGTTTGGATGGTTGTCCCCTCCAAATCTCATGTTGAAATGTGATTTTTGGTGTTGGAGGTGAGGTCTAATGGGAGGTGATTGGGTCATGGGACAAATCCCTCATAAATGGCTTGGTGCCATTCTGGTAATGAGTGAGATCCTGCTCTATTAGTTCATGCAAGAGCTGGTTGTTTGAAAGAGACTGGCATCTCTTTCTCTCTTGCTTCTGCTATTGTTATGTGATACACCTGCCCTCTCTCTACCTTCGGCATGATTTTAAGCTTCCTGAAACCTCTGCAAATGTCAGCACCATGCAGAACGCTAAGCCAAAATAAACTTCTTTCCTGTATACATTACTCAGCCTCAAATATTTCTTTTTCTTTCTTTCTTCTTCTTCTTCTTCTTTTTTTTTTTCAGGAAGCAGGATTTATTAAGAGGACAGAAAAGCTCCCACAGTGGGAGAGGACCCGAAGGGGTTGGCCAAATATTTCTTTAGAGCAATGCAAAATGGGCTAATACAAGGTCTTACACAGACTTCATTACATTTATCTCTAATTATTAAATAAGTTTAGGTGCTACTTTAAGTGATATATTTAAAAAATAAGTTTTCAATTGTTTGTTCCTAGAGGAATATTGCTTTTGTACAACCTACTACCACTTCATTTATCTGTTTGTAGAGAGAGGTGATTTGTTATATCATAGTACTTATCAAAACCCACTTCTACAGTTGAACACTATTTTATGGCTTCTGTACTATAAACAACAGCCATGGATAGATGTTGAAGTTTAGTATTCTGAGCTTGGTTCTTATGTTTAAATCTCTGCCTAAATCAAATAAAAGCAAATGGTAAGAGCATGAAAAAGATCCGATGAGTTCCTCCTACTCTCTATTGTTCTTTTCACAAGGATACTTTCTTTGCATGTTGTATACACTTACTGATTTTAGTGGAAGGAAGCTTTCTTCTCTACCTCCTCCCATGCTACCTGCTCTAAAGTTTGACTAACATAAGTTATGTCCTTAATAAATATTCTAGTTCATTTCAATTCAGCAAGCACCTATTGAAATTCTGAGAATTGTGCCCACAGTATGAACTCAGTTTGAATTGGGACCAGTGAAGTTTCAGAGAAACCAGTTAGTATTACTCTAGTCAAGAAAGCATTTTTTTTCCTGATTAGATTGTGAACTCTTTTCTCCCCCTAACTCCCAATGTTTTATTTGTATAATACATGATTATTTCTGGAGATTGAAAGATCTTCAGTACTTGATTCTTGTTGGAAGGCATCCATAAGTAAGAACGGGACTAAAGAAACTCACTCAATATTATATGTTAGAAAATGAGTTGTAGGATGTTTTGATCAGGAAAGACCCATCAAACCAGAAGAAATTCTCGCTAGTCTAAATAAAGGAAAACACTTGGAAAAGTGTCATCATAAGTTATTTTCAGTCTGAGAGCTGTAATAGAACACTTGGAAAGTTGTTCTATCCTTCCCAACTAAGAAGATGATTTCATATTCAGAGCTGAAAAATGTTTCGAGGCCCTCCAAGAAACTATGGCTATGGAATGAAACTGATGTTCTGATTTTTCAAATGGCCAACTTTTAAAATTGGAATGGAGAAAAAGGAGTTATGCAGTATCAATGGTGTGTTTTTTCACTATTCAAAACTCCTGATTGACTCCCTGTTGTCTATGCCTGTTATTTGACATCGGCCGTTGTTCATTCCAACTTCCCATTTAGATCCTTTGTGCTATTGCTTTTCATAGACTAGATTACTGGGACTCAGCTAAACCCCTTCAAGTTACTAGCTCATGCCTCATGCTTCTCTGCCTTTGTTCCCACATTCCCCATCTGGAAAATTCCTATGTCTCCAACCTCTCACACCAGCCCAGGATATCTACATGCTGCCTGTCCTCCAAAATTCAACTCAAAAGCCACTTTCTCCAGGGAAGTTCCTTTGATCATCTCAGTTGGAAAGAGCCTCACCTTTCTTTGAACTTGGAGAGGATCACATATGGCTCTTATCATATTCTACTTTGTATTACAGCTATGCCTGTAGTATCTCTAGATGAGATTTAATGCTTTGGAATTGAATGTATTTCTCTTTGTGCTTTTTACACAGTGTCTTATAGAATGTGTTCTGGATGAGTGAAAGAATAAAAGGACCCAAAAGTTTTTTTAAAAAAAATTTTAAATTTGTTATTTTTCATGTTAGTGCCTGGAAACAGGGGCCCTAAACATGATAGGAAGATTTAAAATATTAAAAGGCAGCGGCTTCTAAAGCAAAAATTTTCAACCAATAGATCAATAGGTGGAGTGCTAATTCTTTTCCATCATTTTCTCTCAATTGTCCTCTACTTTTTTCCCATCCCCCATGCACTCATACATGTACTTTCTATAGATACAGACAATTTGATGACTACTTGGAAATTTCAGAATTTTGAAATCTTTTTCGGAAGCAAAGAATATGCATTCTTTTGGGCACTTTGTTTCACTGAATTCCTTGGGGGAATCTAGGTCTATTTGTATAAATTGTTTATTTGTATAAATTTCTAGCCCTGTGAGGGCTGAGATGCTATGGCTTATCTCAGCCCCTTCTGACTGGCTTTGGCACACCCCAAACCTTTTCATGAAGGTGTACTGTTCCTGGCTTCTTTTCTATTATATAAATCATGTCTGTCTTTATACATTATTAATGCAGTATTTTATCCTTGTTTTTCTTCTCCTTATCTGCTTGAGTCAGCATCATCCATCCTGAGAATATGGATTATTCCTGTTCACTTAACTCTGAAGAGCACTTAGCACCAAGCTAGATCTTGCAAATGAGTACTCACTAATGGCAGTAATGATGATTGTAATATTGGTTCCTTTAGAGACTGCAGTTTGCCTACTCAGTCTTTGGAGGGGTGCCCAACTACTTCTAGGTTCTAGGAGAGAAAACATTCATGTGTGGGGAGCTTATGTGAACAAAAGCAATTACCTCTAAATTTTCACTTTTTTTTTTTTTGAGTTGGAGTCTCACTCCATTGCCGAGGCTGGAGTGCAGTGGCATGCTTACAGCCACCCCAGCGTCGACTTGCTGGGCTCCTACGATCCTTCTGCCTCAGCCTTCCAAGTAGCTGGAACTACAGGCATGTGCTACCACACCTGGCTAATTTTTAAATTTATTGTCACTAGGTCTCAAAGTGCTGGGATTGCAGGCAGAGCCACTGAGCCCAGCCCAAGTTTCACTCTTTAAAGTGAATTATTATTATTATTTTTTTGAGTTGGAGTCTCACTCTGTCGCCCAGACTGGAGTGCGGTGGCTGGGACCTCGACCTGCTGGGCTCTGGCGATCCTTCTGCCTCAGCCTTCCAAGTAGCTGGAACTACAGGCGCGCACTACCATGCCTGGCTAATTTTTGATTTATTGTAGAGATGCAGTTTCTCCAAGTTGCCCAGGTGGGTCTCGAACCCGCGGGCTCAGGCAATTCATTCACCTCAGCCTCTCAAAGTCGTGGGATTACAGGCTGAGCCACCGGCTTAAAGTGATTTATTATAGGATCAGAATAATAAAGCATTGACATTGTATAATGATAGTGACATCTAATTCATCCCTAAGGATGTATAAGTAGTTTATGTGACCAAATAAAGCCAGTGACTGTGTGGCTGTCCCAAGCAGGGAACTCAACAGTGCATGTGTGCCCCCAAAGTCATTCACTTCTTCAGACTACTTCTATTTTCAGATGTCATGCTATAATTTTTTTCCTTAAGCCTCAGAATATTAAGATATAAGATAAACTTGAATGGAATTCTGTTTGATTTTTGGAGCTGTGTATCCAAACATGATTCGTTGAGTGGAAATGCTTATAACAATCATATTATATGATTTATGGAGTAGAAATGCTTATACCATGCTTGTTATAAGTCCAGCTCACACCAAATTTGCCTCAATTAATTTCTAATGTAAATATATACATGGATAGAGAGGATGTAAAAGATAAGAAAAGTGGGCTGGGCATGGTGGCTCACACCTATAATTCTAGCATTTTGGGAGGCCAAGGTTGGAGGATTGCTTGAGCCCAGGAGTTTGAGATCAGACTAGACAACATAAAAAATTGCTGGATATAGTGATATACATCTGTAGTTCCAGCTCCTTGGGAGGCTGAGGTGGGAGGATTGCCTGAGCCCTGGAGTTCAAGGCAACAGTAAGCCATGATCACAACATTGCACTTCAGTCTGGGTGACATAGCCAGATCTTTTTTTTTCTTTTTTAAAAGATCAGAAATGCTTTGCTAGATGAGTGGTATATATAATTACAAACCTTTAAGCAGAAAGACTTTCAATGACAAAGTTTTTTTAGATTTGAATGGAGAAAGAGGAGACAAACACACAGTGAGAGGAGGTCCCAATGAAACAGTTCTGGTTAGAAAAAGTGTAGAGCTGCCTGCCTGTGTCTGACAGAAAGGGACATGTAGCACAGCAATGAGTTCTGTTTACTGTGACTTACCTAATTAACTTGGTATACTCTGTCACAGCCTTTTCATTTAGTTCTTTTCAGAATGGTCTGGTACTCCAATTTGATTCTGTAGACTTAGTCATTAAGTAGAGTCCAATAACTGCTTTATCTTTTCCTTATCTGCAGTGCAAATCTTTGTGTGGGTACCAAACGTTTCTGGTGACCAGTAGGGAAAAGGGAGGTTAGTATCAGCCTGAATAGTTTGGGTTAAGGAGAAATGTATTATTATGAAAAGCATTAGACCGTATCAGCTCCGTGAGAGACATAGTACAGACTAATCAGCAAACAACATTATGCTCGGACATGAGTTTTGCTGACTTAGGTCTAGCATTGAGCTTGCTGATTGTCTTTCCTGGACAGGGTGTTTACAATCTTTGTGTACTTTTGAACTTTAAAAACTTTAATTTGTGTGAGAAGAGACTTGCATATGACAATTTAAAAAGTTTAATTATTTGAATATTGTTGAGAACTGACTGTGTGCCAAGTATTCTTCTATGTACTGGGCTCATTGAAGAATAGGACACATTTTCACCCTTTTAAAAACTTATAGGCTGGGCATGATGGCTCATACCTGTAATCCCAGCTCTTTGTGGTGTTCAAGACCAGCCTAGGCAACAGAGTGAGACTCTATCTCTACAAAAAGAAAAGAAAAAAAAATAGCTGAGTGTGGTGGTGTGTACCTGTAGTCCCAACTACTCAGGAGGCTGAAGCAGAAGGATTATTTGAGCCCAGGAATTGGAGGCTATGGTGAACCATGATCATGCCACTGCACTCCAGCTTGGGCAACAGAGTAAGACTCTGACTCTAAAAATAAAAATAAATAAACTTGTACACAATTAAGTTTAAAGGTGAGCATGCTTGTTACGGTGTAGTGAAAAGAAGAAGGATCAAAGAGCCAGAAAACCTGTGTTTGAATCTTTAATCCAACACATGCACACACGTATATATAAAATATATGATTTTAGATAAGTCATTTAATCTTTGAGCCTCAGTTCCCTCATCTGTGGAATGGAGTTAATGTCTACTTGCCAGAAATGGAGGCTAGAGTAAGCTAAGAGGTCTAAAGAATATGGTAAACTGTAAAGTATCATTGAAAGATAAGTTAATAATCTTTGAGAAGCAAAAAGTGCTGTCCCACATGAAAAGGTCATTGTGTTTCTGGGCTTGCGTAAATGAAACGAGAGGACGCTTTTAGTAGTGAGAATAATTTTTCCGATCATTACCAGAGAGATGTAATGAATAAGAATAGAATTTCTAACAGACAAATTTATTAAATAAAAATATGTGCAATTGACACAGGAACTTAGTGAAGATTCTGTGATCCTAAGGTTTGCTCTCTCACTGTCTTTCCTACTAAACCTCTTTCAATGCAGTTGGTTGGCCTAGGGTACTTGAATATTAATAAATGACTGTTTTTTAAAAATTTGACTTGTTTTATGGGGAATGATGAAGACCCTCATAACAACTGACATTTACCATCCCAAAATATTTCATGGAGAAAGTTTGATCACACAGAAATAAATGGCAGGAGCTCAGGATGGTAGTGATGCTGTGTGGTTAAACGTTCTGAAGGAAATTTATGTTTTATAATCTCTTTCAGATGGCTTATCAATTCATATTACTAACTCACTATGACTGCAGTGTATTTTTTGTTCCTATGAATAACATTTCTATACAGTGTAACTCCAGTTGAAGACTTAATTAAGGCACTCATTCAAGCAGGTAACTAGTGACTGGAAATAGCAGGTGGGATCTGAAAGCTGTTCTGAAAGGGTGGGTGATGCAGAACTGCCAACCAAGGTGGTTTTGACTTTTAATGCAAAATCAAAAATGCTAAAATTTAGAGAAAAAATATATGAAATAAATGTGATGCCTATCATCCATCTGAAGTTCTTCAAAATAAATGTGTTTTGGCAAGGTGCTGCGATTCTCCAGTTTTTACCCAGATGTTTCCATTGTCCAAACTGGCTACATTGAGACAGAGAGAAAAGGCTTGGTGAGTCAGGCGGTGAATGTGTAACTCAAACAGTGGTCCCTTTAGATATTAGAAAAACAATTCCAAGTTTTACCAAAACAACTGGGACTTTGTATTCTTTCTTCATAACAGTTTTATTTGATTCCCTGAATGTAGCCTGCGTTTTCTTGTAAGTAGATATATTGTGGCCCAACTGTGTTTTAAAGCATTAGGCTTCTTTATTCTATCTTTCTTGGAAATGCAGCTTTAAGTTGCTCAAACAAGTGAAAAATGGGCCTAGTAATACAATAGTAGATGCTAAGCACATTTTTTAAAGTATGAGTTTATTGCATTTAGACATTGTTCCTAATTTCAAGTCTTAGGGAAATGTAATCAAGTCAACAGGACCAGTAAATGTATATATTTGAGAAAGCCCTTCTAAGTTCCACAGTCTCAAGTAGGAAATGAATAAGGCCACATTTACTGTCAAAACTGGATTTACTAATTGAGTGAATGCCAATGTGTCGTATGTGCTACTCAAACAAAATTTGTTGTTTAAAAAAAGTAAAAATGGTTTCTCTGTTATGAGGATATAGAACAAAAAGTAGAAATTTCTTAACTATTGTCAACAGGTTCAAATTTTTGGTCCTTAAAGCAAGTACTACATTGGCCAGAGTGATACTTTTTTGAATTTCGTGCATTAGGTACCCTATATTTAGAGATAGGTGGTGTTTGCTGTAACAGAAGGAGTACTGTTTGAGTTATCATTGGTCATAGGATATTTAAGAATTTAAGTAATTTGAATTGTATTATTAAAAAGCATATTTTTAATTTATATCCTAATATCTCTCTGACATCAGCTGTTGTCCTACACAAGGTTAGAAATAATAACTGGCTCATCTTTCAGAGTTTTTGTGCTTATTTTAGCCCTCAGCTGGACCGTTGCTAAATCCCCATAGCAGTAGGATCCCTCTGATTCCTCAGTGAGGTGACAGTGGTTTCAAAAAAAACACAAACACAGTGATGGCACTAGAGACATCAATTACTTGTGAGTTATTATTTAGAAATTGCTCTTAGCATAGAAACTTGGAGAAATAATTAGAATCAGTATGCTGATTTTTTTAAAGCAGTTTTACTGAGCTATAATTTATATATTTCAAAATTCACCCCTGATTATTTTTAAATAAGGGGGAAATATTAATAGATGTTTCACTAGTCCCCTATTTTATAATATTAAATAATTATAAGTATTTTCAATAAGATTTTTTTCAATAATAGTAAGATGATCTTTAGCACTTTTAAATCTATAATTAAGCAAGCTTTCAATGGACCAGGAAGAATGTTGTGGTTCCCTGTGTGGGAGAAATACAAGTTTACATGGGATAAAGAAATGCTTATGCATGCTGGCCAACTGTCAGTGTTATGAAATACCAAAAAATTCCATTGTGGAGTAAGCAGTAATCAGATTACAAAGAATTTAAAAGTAAGACAATTTTGGATTGTAGGTAGAAAACAACATGATAAGAGTTGTCCTCGTTTCTTGATAAGTCTTTGTTTTTTCTTTGAGAGCTGATTTCTTGGAATTCTTTTGCATGTGAAATATAGTGTGTATATATTAAGATATATATATATATATATCTACAGGAAAAGCTGCGAAACCTATGAACTGGCATAATAAGTAGTGTAAAGCCAACATTTTTGTGACTACTACTCAGGTCAAGAAATAGAATTTTGCTGGCTTTTCAGGAGTGTTCTGCATTTCCCTTTCTGGTTACAGGCCTTCTCCCATCTTATCCTGCAACCATGACTTTTAGGTTAATCATCTCTAAATACATGGACACAAACACACACACACACACACACACACACACACTATAGAACTATATATATATATATATATACCACTTGAGTATGTTCTCTCTAACCATTAAAGTTTAATCTTGCCCATATTGTAACTCCATATAAATGAAATCACATGTTCTCTTTGGCTCAACATCAGTTTTGTGAGATCTATGCATAGGAGCATGCAGTGCATTGTTTTTGTTGTAATTGAGTATACCATTGTATGAATGTAATACCAGTACTTACTTTGTAGTTTGTAGACACTTAGTTTTTACCCAGGTTTTTTGTTTTACTCTGACTCAAAAAAACTCACCCAGGCTGGAGTACAGTGGCTTGCTCACAGCCACCCCAGTGCTCGACCTGCTGGTCTCTGGCGATCCTTCTATCTTAGCCTTCCAAGTAGCTGGAACTACAGACGCATGCCACCACATCCGGCTAATTTTTGGTTTATTGTAGAGATGAGGTCTCGCCAAGTTGCCCGGGCTGGTCTCAAACCCGTGGGTTCAGGCAATCTACTTGTCTCAGCCTCCCAAAGGGCTGGGATTACAGGCTGAGCCACTGAGCCCAGCCTACCCAGGTTTTACTACTGCCTGTTCTGCTTTGGAGATTGTGGTCTAGAAAACCTGATAAACATGTGCATGAGTTTCTCAAAGTGTGGTCCCTCTATTGGTAGACCTTGTTAGAAACGCAGGATCTTGGGCCCCGCCTCAGACTAACATTCAGATATCACCTTGGAATATATGCTATGTGTATTTATGTTTATTCTATTGACTGTGCTTTTGCTCAACATATTGGTGTCACGGACTTAGTAGCCCATTAAGACAATACACATATACGTATGCACAGACACATACTCCCACTCTCCAGTTGTTCAGCAGTTGATTCGTTATTTATTTTTGAAACAAATTAGCTTTATCTGTTTGAGTCAAGTCCTTGGCTGTTTTCAAAGATAAAATAAATGTCCCAGAGGGAAAGATTTGCTAACATTGAAGATATTCAAAAGACTACGCGATAGATTGAAGGCCTGCTGAAAGAGAACCTGCAGCAGGCTCAGCAAAGCGTCATTCCTAGAATGAGAGCTGCAGGGCCCTATGGAGAAAGCAGTACTTACTCTGGAATTGGACAGACATAGGTTTGAATCCACTTTGTCCACTGACTAGCTGTGTCATCAAAGGGAAGTACTGCATCTCTCTGAGCTTCAGTCTCACTCCTGTGCAAAGAGAGGATCACATAATTTGTTACCAAGTTCAAAATGGTTAGCACATAATGATTGTTTGCAAGACCACATTCATACTTTGGATGCATTGTGGTTACAGATCAGTACCATTGATCTGTTTTATGTGGCTAGCTATGTCATGCCTTCACACCTTTCATGCCTTTTACTTTATTTTTGTGCTTTGTACAGGAAAGATTCCAGGTGAAGAATCCTCCCCATACATACATTCAAAAACTCAAAGGCTATCTGGATCCAGCTGTAACCAGGAAGGTAAGATGGGTTTGTTTCCACTCTTTGTTGTTGCTTCCTCATTACCTCCTGCATTGGAAGAGACCTTCCTTCCTCTGCATTAGTACCTCCGCCAAAGCCTCTAAGAAAACAAGCTTTGGAGACCAACAGCATGAGAAGACAAAGAAAAAACTATTCTTCTCACTTGAGGATGTGTTTAGAATAGAGGTACTTTCCTGTGATGGGAGTCACGTACCTCTGATGGTTATTGAGTCACTGCTATTTCCAGTTACACAGGACAGTGAGTCTAGTCCAGAGGTGTTTAGGCGCCTAGAAAAGCAGGCTTTGCAAAGGAATACTTGTCTTTCTTTCATGCTTTGGTGCGTTTCCAGAGACCTTGAAAAATCACTGTGGCTTTGTCATCCCAGCTGTGCACTCACATCCTGTGTTGATGCTTTTTGCAGCTTCCCTGCCCCAACCCCTGTCCCTGCCCCAAGAAGGTGAGGAGAGAATAGCTGATTCCATTCTCAGTGGACTCTCTCCTTTTACAAACAAACCCTGCTTTGTGCAGCCACACAATTGGTTTAAACTGAGGCCTCGCAGTAAAGCATGTAGCCTGGCACAACCCTGGGGGCCTAGATCAGTCCTGGGATGTCGCAGGGCAGAGCTGTCCTTGATTAAGATGGGTGAAGGGCTCTTCACCAGATAGCACTTGTTTTTCCATTGACCTTCCATAACTCTTGCTTTCAAGGCTCCAGCGAAAATATCTCAAGCTGAATTCCCTCTGTTGTTTTGGTGTGTGACTCATGAAAAAAGAAAAGCACACTTTTCCTCATTAACCACTGTTTCCAGGGCTCTTGACTTTTGCATTTTTGAAAAATTTCCTTTTGTTTCTTCATTTTCTTCTCATTTAACCCTTCCTATCTTCACTGCTCCCCCCTGCAAAAAAAAAAGCCCATTAAAGGAGAACAGCTATTATTTTCTTTTGGAAGTCTCCTGGGCCTTTTGCCCCATGATTGGCATACAGAAAATAAAACCTAGGAGTGATGGTAAAAATGGAGTACAGACTGTCACTGTCAGCTATGTATCACACACAATTTGAATGTGACTCAGCTTTGTCCCCAAGAATGCACTGGTCAAAGTGTCAATACTTCACTCAAATTTGGCGCACACATTTTTTTCCTTTTTTTTTTTTGAGTTGGAGTCTCACTGTCGCCCAGACTGGAGTGCAGTGGCCGCTCCCAGCCACCGCAGCCTCGACCTGCTGGGCTCTGGCGATCCTTCCACCTCAGCCTTCCAAGGAGCCGGAACTACAAGCGCGTGCTACCACGCCCGGCTAATTTTTTTGATTTATTGTAGAGATGAGGTCTCGCCTGCCCAGGCGGGTCTCGAACCCACGGGCTCAGGCAATCCACTCACCTTAGCCTTCCAAAGGTGCAGGATTACAGGCTGAGCCACCGAGCCTGGCTACGTTTTTTTTTTTTTTTTAAAGGCGTGTGGTCAGGTCCCCCAGATGAGACTGCTGCTTAATTCTTGTTAGTTTCTGTGTTGTTTATCTCCTTCCTTAAGAATGTAGCAGCTTTAATTTCATCTAGTTAGAGAAGACATGGCTATCCACACAAAATACACTCCTTCTTCCTCCAAACAGGTGCCTTTCTGCTCTCTTTCTTTGCATAGGGGCAGCAAATTCTATTTTACAATAGATTTCTAAATGTTTTCTGAAACCTTAAACTTTTGTAAGCTTTAGGCTGCATGGCTCAGACCCCAGTGTTGGGCACTAATGCCCACCCTGAGCTGAGTATGACAGAAATGCCAGTGTTTGTACACAAGACTGAGACCTCTCCTTACAAAGAGTTTATTTTTTCCATTCCAACCCAATTATCTCCATGTTTTTCAAGTGCTAAAAAGAAAGGAAAAATATGTAAACTCCTAGAGAATGCTTCTTAGACTGCTAGCCCCAAACCTCATAAGGAGGAAGGTGCTTACAAGGAAGAGGTGGGCTTCCTCCTGGCACAATGTTATTCTCCTTTAGATGAATTATTTTTGGATAAGGCAAAGAAAACAAAGCAAAACCAAAAACAAATAAAAAATAAACTTCTGAGAAAGTGTTTTGCTCCCTCACAAATAACTTAATAAAGAGGAACAGGACAAAAGATGTCTACCTGGACCTTCATTCCTGACATTTCTTCCCTGGCCCATGTGTGCTCATCTGAGTGGCCATGTTTTATGCCTCATCTTTCAGGATCAGTCATTCAGCTGACTAAAAAAATAAAATGGATGATGGATTAACCATCTCTGTTTTAGTAAGATTCCGTCAGGAGCTGGCAGTAGGAAATGATCTGTTCCACACAACATAATTGTTTTGCTTAAAGCCTGGAAAAAAGGAGATTTGTTTGGAATAAGGCATGGCTTGCAGTTAAAATGAGATTAAAATTCTCAGCTGTATTATGGTAGGGGGAAAAATATTTCAAATCAGGGCTTTAAATTTTAGCCAGACAGTCTAGGCTAGACAGCCTTCCTTGAACTGTATCTGGAGTCCTCGAATACTTGATTCATTAACCTTTTGTTCACATTGAATACAAGATACCTAATTTTCTCTCTTTAAAAAAATGTCTTAAGCATATTCTATTTAGAGTTTCTTCTAAATAGCTTTAAATGAAATCCTTTAGGGCAGGGAAGGAAGAGTCCAAATTAGATATCTCTGTGACCAGAACTCTCCAAATTGACCTCCTTATTTAATACTAGGTGGTTATTACTCTATGCTTTGGAGGCAATGTACTTATGTCTGGAATGAAGAAAGGAGTCTGGGCCTTTGCTGGTGCTGCAGTTGTGGGATGACACCCATTGTATGCCTCATCCCAGGCTCAATTGCCTCTGTGGACTCAACCCAGTCCGCTCTTTGACAGAGAGGGAAAGGAAAATAGTGCCGACTGCTAATGAATCTACCTGGCTCCCTTTTGCATATTCCCACTGGCATATGATTTTTTTCTGAAGTATTTAAAAGCATTCTGGGTACATTGTAGAAGTGCAAAGTGTTAGCACTGATTATATATATAGTGTTAGAAAACTGGATGCCAAGACTTCTCTGTGGTCCAAAATTAAGCCATTCCCAAGATAATATAATACAGGAGCAAAGTCAGTTTAGTTTACCTCTGTTATCAGGCAGTTACACAAGTGTGGTGCCTAGCATAGTCAGTGCCTAATAAATGTTAACTGCTGCTGTTATTACTATTACCTCATAGTGTTTTGATTTAGTTACCTGGTTTGTTTCTTAGCCCATTAGCTGATCCTCTTTTATATTCTATTCTGTTCTCAGTGCTACACGAAGGCCCTTGTGCCAGATAGTATATATAAGGGATGACCTTGCCCTTAAGAAGTATAATGCGGAGTTGGGGGACTAGTAGAAGAAGCAAAGTCTGCAGGGAGCGAGTCAGAAGTGTGCACAACATATAGCTTGGAATGCTGAGTTATTTTCTAACAGTCACCTGTGCAAGCAGCACAAGTCTTAGGACTCTGACATCAGAGTAGCCACCTTGGAATAGCTAGCATACCTGGAAATGGTTGCCTCAGCTGTGTGACCACAGACCTTAGAATTTTTTTTGTCTCCTTTTGCTTCCCTTCTGCATCCAAGCTGCTGAACTGCCTGCCCTCATCCATTGACTCCTTTCTGTTTCATTCCTAATTTTCCTCTCCAAGGAAAGAGTTTAAAGAGAGAGAGAACCTTTGGCCAGCCACCCTACACTCCTCCCATTTCTCGCCAAATACTGTGCTGAGCTTCCTCATTGCTGGAAGTGGTCCAGGAGCTCTGGGCTTAGATGCCCTCCAAACTGTCAAAGATCCCACCATTTCTTAGGCCTTTTTTGACAGAAGAAGGGAGTGCCTCTCTTTTAAAGAATCACATCAGAGATATTTGCCTTTCCTATATCCCATTATACCTGGTTTCTGAAAGTCTGACACAGTCTTTTGGGTATCGTGGGAATAGCAGTTACAGAAGAACTGTGAGACTATCTGCTTACTTGGGACCCTGGTAAGAATCAGCTGGTAGGGAAGCCAGGGGCTTTCAGAAGAGGAGGAGGAGGTGGCAGGAGCCTGTGGTGCTAAACAGTGCTCCAGGTCTTCATGGACCATCAGATGCCAGGCCTGGGCCTGGCTCTCAACCCCACTTTCTAGAATCCTCACTTCTACTTTCTTTCCTTCTTGTCCTTAGATGCCTTCCTCCCAATCCACAAGAGCCATTATCAGAGTTGGAGCTGAAGGATTCTGTGTCTGCCACAGTTTTGGCAGTGGAGGAGAGGGGTCTTTTATATCCTAAGCCAGAATTCTCAAAGCTTTTTCTTGTAAACAGTATAGTATAAAAGTGTCTCGGGTTTGTATCACAGGTAGCCTGGAACTCTACTTAGAAGGTGTTGACATCAAATTTCCTTCTTCCAGGGTGACCTGAGACCGTAGTTACTTTAAATAAATATTTCTGTAGGAAAATATGTTCCAAAGAACTGATGTGCAATGCAGACCATTGGTACCTGGGAAACTACTTACAGTCAAGAGGATAGAGAGATGTATACATTTACTATCAAAGGTGGGTTCACTGAAGAAAGAAGACCTAAGGGAGTCGTGGAAGGATAAGTGGGATTTTAATAGGCAAGGGGATGAGGAAGGGAATTTCATGTCAAGAAGAGGGTGTGTGCCACAGGAGGAACCTTCCAAGTGAGGAATAAGGGGCAGAGGTAGCTCTGAATGTTTATTTTTGGAAGATGTTAAGTTGTGCAGAAAAAAATTAACATAGCAGGCCTGAGACTGCTATCCTTAGAAAAGCCTACTTGAAAGGCTGGCCCTTGGCTGGCATCTGGGAACTTGTATTTTGGGAGAGTTCCTACCATTCCCTGATGAAATGTCTCACTGCACCTACAGTGTTTATGAAAACAACATGGTTTGTGTCAAATGCCTCTTTTCCTTGTGGGAATTTGGAATGTCTGTATGTACTAGGCAGAGCATGCCTATGAGATCAGCCCCCAGTAAAAATCCTGGACACCAAGTTTCTAGTGAGCTTCATGCAGGTTGTCATTTGTGATACCTCAGGGAATATGATTCTTCTTGGGAGCTTGCACCTGGTTTTCTTCATATTTTACCTCATGCACCTTTTTTCTTTGCTGATTGTGCTTTGTGTTCTTTTGCTGTAATATATCATAGCCTTGAGTATAACTATATACCTAGTCCTATGAGTCCTCCAAATGAATCATTGAAACTGGAGGTGATCTTGGGATTCCTGACCCATATTGGTGAATATTTTTTGTGTATGTGGTTAGGGAATATAATCTACTATTCAAGAATACTTTATTACATAGAATAATTTTTCTAGTCTTTTTCTCATAAGCTAGCTTTCATGGTAAGAAAAACTTTTGTGCTTTGCAAAAAAATTGTGAAAGAAGTCAACTTTACTATTTTTTATGTTGTATTATATTTATTATAAGTAAGCTTAAGTCATAGTAGTTGCTAAAATGTTTTGTGAGAATATGTGTTCTTGAATTATAGAAATTCAGACGGCGTGTTCAAGAATCTACACAAGTGCTAAGAGAACTGGAAATTTCTCTAAGGACCAACCACATTGGGTAAGTATGTCCCTTTAACATCTTAGCTCTACCACTTTTGGACACTTTATAGAGTAACTGAATCAAACTTCCTTATTGTTCATTGTAAATTAAAAAGACTGAAGTTTTGATAGGTGGGAACTTTGTTGGGACTCAAATTGCTTACTGAATAAGAATCTGTGGAAGCAGGACATACAGTCCTCAATTTGGGATTTATAACAAGTCTAAATTTCTTTGCTTGAATGCAGTAAATATGGACACTTGTTTTCATGCATGCATAAGAATTCTCTGGCAAATCAAGAACCCTCAGTTGTAGAGGTAGAGTGAGATCCTGGAAAATCCCTAAGCTTTTATGTTAGTTATCCAAGCTTGTTAGTTGAAGCTGCTTTATTTCCCTTTTCTCAATTCTCTGGAGTTTCTGGCCAGAAGGGGACAGAAACTGGAGAATGTCACCTCACTCTCTGCATTGCACTCAGACATATTCTGAGTCTTCTTTTCATACATCTCAAAATCTCAGGACCATGAAGTGGAAATCCACTCTGGAAAAATAAAAGTTGAGAGAATCTCTGCACTAAGCATTACTGAGATTTCTTTCAGGCAGCAACATGGTTGCTTTGCCTTAGGCAAGTACAACTTTATTACATTCTCCATCCTCTTCACTCCAACCCCCGATGTCATAATTGTACATTACCTTAAAATAAGATGACTTTTCTCCAAGGCAGAATGGAATCAGGTGTCCTGTTTTATAACCTTACTTCTGCCCAATGTACTTGCTTAATATTGGGCAAATTTATTTAACTCCTTGGTTTTCATTCTTTAAGCCTTACGATGAGAGGTGTATAGACTTTTAGATCTTTTCCACTGTGGCATTCTTTGCAGGTGTGTTGGAAATGAATTTTTAAATGTAGCATAAATGCACTTTAGTTGTACAGAGTATTCTGCAAAATACACTAAGTCCTCAATATTGTTGATAGTTTCTTAGAAACTATGACATTAAGCAAAATGACAGTTCAAAACCATTTTTTTTCCCCTCATCAACATTGCAACAAAATGAAACAGTGCTGTTCCAGGACCTGCACTTACAGTTGCAGTTTCCAAGAACCTATGAAAGATGTTAAGTGATGACTTCCTGTAGATTTTATTACATTAATAACAGTTTACTTCTACTTCAGGTTATGGTTGGTATAGGCTATTCAAATGGTTAATTTGCATAGTTACTTCAGAATAAACTCTTTTAAATTGTGGAAATGCTGGTATGATTTATAGGTGATAGAGCTTCGGTGAGAATGTTTATTTCCTAAAGGATAGCCTGGCATATATGAGAAAGAAATATTCAGAAAATGGAGTGGTTCTATCTTTATCCCTGAAAATGAGCTTTAGAATCATAGAATTATGATTTTAGAACTGGAAGAGAAATTAAGGATTGCCTGAACCCTCACTTTACAGATTAAAAGAACGACCAGAGAAGGTGAGTAAGTTGCACTAAGTCTCCAGCTGAAGGGCCAGGTGCTTTGGCTCACAATGCACTGTTGTGTGCCCCTTCCCCCCCCCAGTTGCTTATACTGGCAGCTCTTTCTCTGAAAGGAAATAAGATAATCAGGGCTCTGGGATCAAAGCAATGTGGCTTGTCTATTGAGGGTGAAGGCGGTGGTAGTTTAATACAGTTGGGCAGCCAGACTTGGGAAATTCAAATACTTTCCAGTATTTTTGGATCAGAAACTAGATTCTATCTGATATGGTCCAAACTTACACCTTTGGCACTTTTTAACTAAAAATGGTAGAAAGAGCTGCAGCCAGGATTTCTACAAATTGTCAAGAAGCATTTCTTTAAGCATTGCTGAAATAATGTGAAATTGACCATCAAATACCAAAGGAAGATGATCATTTCCAATACAAAATTGGCTGAGTAGAAGAGCCCTGGTTGGGCTGAAGCCAGTGAAATCTGCAAACAGTTGGAGTGGTTTGTAGTTTAGGATACTATAGGCATATTGAAAGATTCTTAGATTTACTTCATCTTTACCAGCTGAAGTTTTCCCTCTCTTACTGCCTATGTAGCCATTCTGAAAGCTTCTGCTTTAGCAGCAGAAAAATTCATGGAGATGCATTGTTTGAGTGTATGTAGCCAATTACTGGCATTAACTTATATGAGATAAAACTACACACCAAGATTTTGACCTATCTTGCTTGTCCTGAAAACCCAAACCTGAAGCAGACTCTTCGTTATGTAAACTGACTGGCTTGACCTCATTTGATTGGGAAATCTTCTAAAGAATTACTCAATAATGATGAAAATTATCAGTTACTACAGTGAGGAATTCTTGGAATGCAAGGTGCTATGTAAGGGATCTCCATATATTTGTTGTATTCTTTAAGCTACCATCTTAGAAAGATAATTCACTGTCCATTTGCCTTATAAAAAGAGATATTTTGATTCAAATTTTACTGTGCTCTTTTTTAGTTATTTGACCTTAGATAAATTAAGTAAGCCCTTTGCACTATGTGACCTTTGTGAACTTCTCATCTATAAAATGAGGGTAATAATACTTAACTTGTAGGAATGTAGTAAGGATTAAATGAGATAATTTTATAAAAGACCTAATATTGGATCTGATATGTATAGTTACTCAATATATGATAGCTGTTGCTTGTTATGCTTGGTACAAATAATACCTGCTAATAATTGATTATAATATAATTTATCTCTAAGGAATTTCCTAAGGCAGAGAGTGTTACCATATTTATCTAAAATGACCCTGATGCCTGGGTGATTGTGATTCCCAGAAATTAAAAGGAGAAATTACATTTGCAATCTTATTGTCCTAAAAAAATTATTCTTGGCACAAGCTTGCATTTCAAGGTTAAAGTCTTGGGCTTTACTGAGATAACATTCTAAGCTGTAGCTTTGTCAAGCAAAGGGCTTGTTCTGAGTTTTGATATAAGCCTAAAACCCTGTAAATGGAGCAATCTTCTGAGAAAGAAAATTAATTTTCTTTGAGCCAAATTGAAATAAGAATTGGACTAGAAATAATCCCATTCACTTATTCTTAGGAACTATAATAATAGAGAAGAATTGGATTATAACTTATCCAAGCTTTTGAAATTACTTGAAATACCCTTGAAATGAACCACATACCATTAGAATACACTGTATGTACAGTGTGAGGAGGCAAAGTCGTGATGCCTGGGATGTCAGAGTGATAGGATTCAAGTGGTGGTGAGGGTGAACTGGCTAGAACTACCAGCTTTATTCTGTGGAACTGAAGTGTAGTCTGTCTCTCCTTGCAGGTAGTTTGTTGTAGTAAAACTGCCTATAATGATGGAAAATTACTTTTCATCCTGAGTGCAAGGTTGCAGAAGTTCTGAGACATGCTCATTTCACTTTATCTCATAGGGGAGTCGAGAGAACAGGCAAGAGATTGCAGGAGGAATATAGCAGGTTGGCAAGGGGGAGGAAGTTTGTAGACAAGAGAAGGCACTGAGTAACTGCTTAGCGAGTATTTTCTCTCCTGGGCTGCCAGGCGTCCTTATGAATCGGTGCTGGCTGGGCCAGGTCAAATGAAGAAAGACAGGAGAATGACTAAGGCTGTTTTTAAGATGTGTACAGCATGTATGGGTGTGTATGAGTGTGTGGGGGGTGTATATCAAGCCACCTTATGATGGATTCATTCCTAGATATGGTACTTTTTTTTGGAAATCATCAAGATCATAATCATTTTGTTATTAAGCAGCATGCTAGGCATTTTAAATGTGTTACTTGGTTTATTTTTTACAAAAATCTTTTTATTATTGCCCTTTACTACTGAACACCTGTTTTACAGATAAGAGTACTGAGAGCCAATTATTAAGTATCTTGCTCAAGTCCACACAACTTAGACGCACTGAGATTTGAACATAGATATCTCAAAACTAAAGCCTGTTATCTAAACCAGCAGTTACCATATTTTTGATTTCAGGGGTCCTTTACACTCTCAAATTTATTTTTGAAACTTAATAAGCTTTTGTTTATGTGGGCTGAATATGTTAGTGTTTATTTATCATAAGAAGTTAAAACGAATGCATTTTAAATGCATTTATTTAATAAAATTAATATTTAGTAAAATTTAAATATATAAATATAAAATGTTATCTATTACTATAAATATTAATAGATCTAAAGCCTTTTCCCAGCATCCTCTCTAGCATTTGTTGTTTTTGAGTTATTGATGATGGCCATCCTGACTGGAGTTAGGTGGTATCTCAGTATGGTTTTAATTTGCATTTCTTTGATGACTAGTGAGGCTGAGCATTTTTCATGTATCTGTTGGCTGCTTGCATGTCTTCTTTTGAGAGGTGTCTGTTCATATATAGCACTTTTCATAAAACTGTTGCGTTACTTTCCAAAGCAAACTGTTTTCCAAAGCAAAAAAAAAAAAAAAAAATTAGTGACAAGAATAGCATTGTTTTACATTTTTTGCGAATCTCTTCAGTGTCTTGTTAACAAAAGGCAGCTGGATTCTATCTGAGCTTATATTCAATGTGTTGTGATCTGTTTTGTTCATGTAGATGAAGAAAATCTAGCCTTACACATATATACACTTAGAGAAAGGAGGGCCTTTTGTATTGTTTTTAAAAATATTTTATTTTGAAGATGCGGGGTACGATTCAGGGTTAGGTATACAAATGCTCGTTATGTAGGTACCCATGTTGATGAGTTGTGCCCCCCAACCCTGGCGGTTTCCAACTACTGCCAATCCCTTTCTTATAGTATTATGATAATTGTTCAAGATCTGCTTATGAGTGAGAACATGTGGTACTCAGTTCTTTGTTTCTGTGATAGATCTCTCGGTATTATAAACTCTAAGCCCACCCAAGTTGCTGTGAAGTTCCTAATTTTGTCCTTCTTTGTGGCTGCGTAATATTCCATCATGTATATGTACCATATTTTATTATCCAGTTCTTTTTTGATGGGCAGCGCGGTTGGTTTCATGTTTCTGCTATTATGAACAATGCATGTGCAGGTATCTTTTTTCTTGGAGTGATTTGAGTTCCTCCAGGTATATTCCCAGGAGGGAGATTGCAGGGTCATATGGGAGGTTGATCTTTTTTAGATCTTTTAGGAATCACCACACTGTTTTCCACAGAGGCTATAGTAGTTTACACTCCCACCAGCAGTGTAGATGTGATCCCTTTTCCCAGCATCCTCTCTAGCATTTGTTGTTTTTGAGTTATTGATGATGGCCATCCTGACTGGAGTTAGGTGGTATCTCAGTATGGTTTTAATTTGCATTTCTTTGATGACTAGTGAGGCTGAGCATTTTTCATGTATCTGTTGGCTGCTTGCATGTCTTCTTTTGAGAGGTGTCTGTTCATATCTTTGGCCCACTTTGTAATGGGGCCGTTTGTTTTTTTCTTTTTGACACATTTGAGTTCCACACAGAGCCTAGATGTTAGGTTTTTGTCAGACATACAGTTGGCAAATATTTTTTCCCAATCTGTGGGCTGTCTCCCTGCTCTCTTGATGGTTTCTTTGGCTTTGCAGAAGCTGGTCAGTTTGATGAGGTCCCACTTATCTATCTTATCTCTTATGTCATGGGCACTTGGGGCTTTGATCAGGGATTGGTTGCCAGTTCCAATTTCCATAGGGGTGTCTCCTGCATTTTCTAAGGTTCTTATAGTTTGGGGTTTTATTTTTAGGTCATTGATCCATTTAGTGTTGATTTTTGTGTATGGGGATAGGTAGGGATCTTGTTTAAATCTTCTGCATGTGGTCAGCCAGTTTTCCCAGCACCATTTACTGAATAGATTCTCCTTTCCCCAGCAGTTGATGGTGGAGGCTTTGTCGAAGATGAGTTGGATGGTAAATTGAGATTTTGCTTCTGGAATCTCTATCCTGTTCCATTGGTTTATATGCCTGTTCTTGTACCAATACCAGGCTGTTTTGAATCTTGTAGCTTTATTTTTTTTTAATTTTTTAAAATTTATTTATTTATTTATTTATTTTTGAGTTGGAGTCTCACTCTGTCGCCCAGACTGGAGTGCAGTGGCCGCTCCCGGCCACCGCAGCCTCGACCTGCTGGGCTCCAGTGATCCTTCCGCCTCAGCTTTCCAAGTAGCCGGAATTACAGGCATGCGCTACCACGCCCGGCTGATTTTTTGATTTATTGTAGAGATGAAGTCTCGCTGCCCAGGCGGGTCTCGAACCCGCGGGCTCAGGCAATCCACTCACCTCAGCCTCCCAAAGGTGCAGGATTACAGGCTGAGCCACCGAGCCCGGCTTTGAATCTTGTAGCTTTATAATAAAGTTTAAAGCCTGTGAGTGTGATACCTCTCACTTTATTTATTTTTGCTGAGGATTGTTTTGGCTATTCGTGGTCATTTGTGTTCACATATGAATTCCTATATTGTCGTTTCTAGGTCTGAGAAGAGTACTGCTGGTAATTTAATGGGCATTGCCTTAAATCTGTGGATTGCCTTGGGTAGGATGGACATCTTAACAATGTTGATTCTTCCAGTGCATGAGCGTGGAATATTTTTGCATTTGTTTGTGTCATCTTTGATTTCTTTGAGGAGTGTTTTATAGTTTTCATTGTAAAGGTCTTTGACTTCTCTGGTTAGGAAGATGCCAGGGTATTTCATTTATTTTGTGGCTATTGCGAATGGGATTATGCTTTTTTGGGGATCTGTTTGTTTATTGTTGGAGTATAGGAATGCAACTTTCTTTATTTATTTTATACTCTAAGACTTTGCCAAAGTCCTTTATTAGTGCAAGGAGGTTTTTGACAGATACTTTTGGGTTCTCGAGGTATAGAATCATGTCATCTGCAAAGAGGGATAACTTCCTCTTTTCCTATTTGGATAAGGAGGACTTTTTAAAATGGTCTTTTCAAATAATTGTGGATATTCTCTTTTGGTACTATGCCAAATTTCAATAGGTGGTAATTAATTTTTAAAGGTAGTTGTAATGTAGTATCTGGCATTGCATCAACGAGCTCTTTGTGTTCTATGTGCTGTCTTGCATTTTTATTGGGTCCTTTTACCCATGCATGGTTGTGAGGCATGATTTCTTAACATCATGCATTGGCTACTTGGAAGATCAGAATAACTGGATGAAACGGTGTTTTCCAAATGTTGAAGCTTGTCATTCTGCAATTTTTTTTAAAAAAATTGCATTTATTAATAATTTGCTTTATTCTCTGATTAGAATATGTTTTAAGCATTGGGAAGGTGTCAAAAAGTGATAAATTACAGGTTTGCCAAAATTCTAATTTTTGTTTGAAAGCTCAAAATTTGTCATTGGACAACAAATATTGTCTATTGTTATCCCAGAGATGACAGGCTTACTTCATTCCTTTTGAGCAAATGTCTGCCAAATATACCAAACTGAATCATCATAGTTTGTCAGTCAATACTACAAGTAAATTGATATCCCATGAAAAAAAAATGGCTGGTTCACCTCACAACTCCAACAATTGTACAAGTGCTTTTTTTTCTTGAGACAGCCATGGTAACTGGGTGGGCAGCAGAAGCACTTTATGTGAGCTTCCCATTTTGTCACACTGAAAATTAAAAAGATGTGTTCTCAAAGAGCAAGCTTTAATAAAACCAATAATTTTTACTGCTTAACTAAGGGCATTCGTAACTGAAATTGGCTTTTATCCCCATCCCTTGAATGCATGAGGTGAAGAATACGATGAATAGGCATATTCTTTGGTGGCAGCAGTTTTATATGCTTTTTTTTTTTTTTTTTGCATGCCATGAGCGTCAGTGTCAACAGATTGAAAATGACTAACCTAATCTTTTTATATAGTTTTACCCTCGCAGATACCTATACTTTGAGAAACTGTTTGCAGCACTGCCTAATGGAATAGATCTGGCAGTCAGTATTGAATCTGAGTGATGCTTCTTCTTCTTGCTTTTCATGATTTTTCAGCAGCTTCAGTTCCTACAATATGCCTATAGGACTGCTCGCTAAAAGAGACTGGCAAAGAGAGTGAACTGTCTGTCCATTTCTCTTGTGCATCTTTGAGATGCTTTGGGTGAGCTTAGAAATTGAAAGCTGAAAGGTTCCTTAAGACTTTATGTATGTATATATGTATGTATGTATGTATGTATGTATGTATGTATGTATGTATGTATGTATGTATTGGGTTGGAGTCTCACTCTGTCACCCAGACTGGAGTGCAGTGGCCGCTCCCAGCCACTGCAGCCTCGACCTGTTGGGCTCCAGCGATTCTTCCGCCTCAGCCTTCCAAGTAGCTGGAACTACAGGCACGCGCTGCCATGCTCAGCTAATTTTTTGATTTATTGTAGAGATGAGGTCTTGCCAAGTTGCCCAGGCAGGTCTCGAACTCTTGGACTCAGGTAATCCACTCACCTCAGCCTCCCAAAGCGCAGGATGACAGGCTGAGCCACTGAGCCCTGCTAAGACTTACTTTTTTATATGAGAACAAATAAGGTTCTAAGATTTGGGAAGACAGAACAAAGATTTATAATAAAGGTATGAGGTATGACCAGTCTACACTAAAACAGCAACTGTTGGCATTTGCACTTACAACCCTTACTTGAATTCAGTTTTTTTCTGCAGCTATTTTTCATTATTCCTGTCTTTTCCAGTCCTATGCATCTGATTCAGAATTTGCTTAAATTCAGATTTACATATGATAATTACTCTGATTCTGTGAGGCACTCAAAAAGTTGTACATGCAGAGTTGGAAATAATTCTAATTTCCAAAACCTATAATCACTCAATTTGAAACTATTTGCCTATTGGCAACATAAAAGGAAGTGTGTGTAGCATGCATAGAGGTGAAAATGGAAATAATTTACTATGGGAGCCTTAAAGATATGATACGGTCATGACATGATCATTTACACAAATCTGCAAAGTGAGGCATCCATATTCTTTGAGTGCCTTTAGATTCAAGATACTGCTTTGAAAACTATCCTTTTCCATCTTTACCTATTTTCTTTTCTTGCTCTTTAATTTCCATGGAAGTTCAGTTTTTCTTTTTCAATAGCTTTAAGGTGTACAATAGTTTTTGGTTACATGTTTGCATTATATAGTGGTGAAGTAGTCTGGAATTTAAGTGTACCCACCACTCCCACTTGTGCACATTGTACCTGATAGGTATTTTTGTCCCTCCACCTTTCCCACCCTCCCCCCCGAGTCTCCAATTTTCATGATATCACTCTAAAAAATACGGGATGCTTTACGAATTTGCATGTCATCTTTGCACAGGGGCCATGCTAATCTTCTTTGTCGTTGCAATTTTAGTATGAGTACTGCTGAAGTGAGCACAGAAATTTCCTTTCAACCCTTTCTCTCCCATACAGAATATCCCTAGTGGAAAAGTATGAGACCAAGATGACAGCAGAAAGAATGAAGGCTCTTTGTTTCTTATAAACCATACCCTTATTGCTGAAATGCCTTTGCTAACCTGATATAATTTGATAAATGGGGTAAGGTAGCCAACCCTGATGGATTTATCTCCTTCTTTCCTAAATCAGCTAAGGGTGTCAGTTTAGATCCAATCCCAGGGAGGGTCTTGTAGTTTAGGAAAAGATGTTAATTGCATGAAATTAAACCAGAGGCAGGACATGTTACAGTCTAGCTAACTTTTTAGGAGTTAAGTAGAAAGCTCTTGCCTTTCACTTTGAAAATTGTCTTTAAGGCACTTTCACTCAAGGTCAGCACATGGAGGAAGGAGCATTGATAAGAATGTTGAAGTGAAGTAAGAGAAACTAATTAATAGTCTTTATTCCTACATCAAAATATATGCATATTAGCATGTTAAGAGAACTCTAATTCTGGCTATACTTGGCTATTTCCTACTTTAGGAAATTTTATTTTTCATCCATGAGTCACTTGCCTCTTGTCCAAATTGGTGGCTAAACTTTCTAGGTGAGATGGAGGTTCCAGTGGTTGACACAGAGTGGCACTGAGTGCATTCTGGATGGTCAAGTACTCTTAAATCAAAATAATACAAATACATGTAAAGTAAAAAGGAAAAGTCTCTTGTTTATCTCTTCCTCTAGGGCCACTATGTCTGGAAAATCAACAGAAGGAACTGCAATGGCACTTTTTCTCATCTCTTAAATTAGTGTGCTTTTATGAGCCACTGAGACAGAACATGTGAAACTGATACTGCATATTATTTTTTAATTTTTTCTATTAAAAGGACACCTTCCACCAAGGGCCAGTTTAAACTGTATAATCAGAGCCCATAGACCTGGCCAGTGGAAAAGACTAAGAGATGCTAAGGAACTTGAATTTAAAGAGTAGCTAGTCATCAGATTTTGATAGTGAGTTTCAGCCTTTCTTAAGTCTCCAGCCAGTTATATAAAAGGTAAAAAAAAAAATCATTTTAGTATTTCTAAGCTTCTACTCAGCAGCTTTTAAAAATGATCCATGTCTCCTAGAACCTAGCAGCATACAAAATAATAAATAAATAAAATAAAAATAAGATCTAGAAGTGGATGCTGTGAAATCATGTATGTGGCTGTTTTGAAATCAGCCTCAATTATTAGCCAGCCCTGTTAGTTTTGTTTAGCTCTCATAACAAAGCTACTTTGTGAGACACACTGTTGTGGGAAACAGAGAGACTGTGACACTCAGCGGGCTAATGCTCCAAGGCTGAGCAACCCAGAGAAAGAGGGGAGGGGTTTTATATGTTAGTTTAGGCAAGGGAGGGGGTTGGGTTGTATGGCTATACATTTTTCTTTGGAATTTGCAAGGTCGTATTTAGTAAAACCAGATTTTCAAAGAAAAATTGTCTCCAGGGTATACATGACAAGCAGGGATTGTAAACCAATAACTTCACAGAGAGAGGATTTGGGGATAAGGTTGTGAATCTATTACTATCTTGCATTTCCAGGAAAGTGGCCTGTGGCTATTTTGTTTTCTCATGTTCCATGTCTAGCAGGTTTGGAGCTTGCAGGTTGATTTTTTTTTAAAGGAATAATTTTAACTGTTTTTAGCCTCTCTCTGCCACATTCCCCCTTTGATGCTCTACCTTTCATGGGTTAAAGAGTATCATCTTCAATTTGATACATTAACATTATGTGGCCTGCAGTTTTTCGCTCAACAGCTATTTCCACAAACTTAGAGAAGGAGTTCATAATTACTGGGGCTATGCAAGGGAGGATAAGACAGGATCCCCACAATAGCATTACAGATTCAATATTGTACTTAAATCCTCCCAGACCTGAGAACATGTTTTCAAACCAATTTTTATGCCAAGCCACTTTTGTACTGGGACATGGCAAGCTTTTTAATATAAGAAATAACAGAAATGCTAGTGAGAACTTTTTCCAACATGTCCACTTTGTAGGGGTCGACTCTGCCAGTCCTATAGCAAATAAAGTCAGTCTTATAGCAAATAAAATAACAAACAGTTTAACAATTGGCAAATACAAAGGCTGACAAAGCGAAACAATGGTTTATTAGTAAGGTGTTGATTCCGTTGAGTCCTCAAGCTTCTGTTGTACATAGATCAGCCAGTTTCCAGTGTGTGGTGTGTGGCTGAAGCAAGGCCGATGGATCTTATCAGTATGGTGTTGATTCTGTTGAGTCCTCAAACTTCTGCCATGCATAGATCATCCCGTGTCTGGTGTGTGGCTGGAGCAAGGCCGATGGGTCCTCAAACTTCAGCTGTGCATAGACTAGCCAGCCCCAGAGTGGCTAGAGCAGGGCTTGGGGAATTCGTTTTGGGTTTTCCGTTGGCCTCGGTAGCATTCCCGAGGGTCACCTTAAGGGGAGTCGATGGATTTGTGGTGTACTGCCAGTCCTGGGAGGCAGGCTTAACTCTGCTGTCATTGATCCAGGGAACTATTTTGGCTACTTTGACTGCAGCTGGGGTAGACAAAAGTACAGTAAATGGGCCCCTCCAGAGGGGTTTTAGGGGCTGTCCATTCCATTATTTTGCCTATACCATATCACCTGGTTTAAAAGAATGGGCATTGGTAGTTAAACTAATTGGTAGCCATTCTTTGACTTGATAATGGATGGCATTTGAGGCTGAATCTAAGGCTTGCGTTTGTTGTTTTAGAGTAAGATTTCCTAACTTCTTTAAGTTTCCCTGTGTGACCTTCACAAGAGGGGGTGGCCACCAATAAAGGATTTCAAAAGGCAAGAAACCTGTTTTGTGGGGCTAGACCTTACCCTTTGAAGGACTATTAGCGGAAGCTGGTCCTAGCCTAAATGAGTTTCTCGGGCTGTTTAATTTGTTTAAAGGCCTGTTGCTGAGCTTTTTCCCATAGCAGAGGCTCCTATTCACTCTCTTTTGTGCCTTCATAGAGGAGTTTTGCCATGATGGAGAAGTTAGGTATCCAAATTCTTTTTTTTTTTTTTTTTGAGTTGGAGTCTCACTCTGTTGCCCAGACTGGAGTGCGGTGGCCGGGAGCGGGAGGTCAGGAGTAGCCTCGACCTGCTGGGCTCTGGCAATCCTTCCACCTCAGCCTTCCTAGTAGCTGGAACTACAGGCATGTGCTACCATGCCCGGCTAATTTTGATTTATTGTAGAGATGAAGTCTCGCCAGGTTGCCCAGGCGGGTCTCAAATCCGCAGTCTCAGGCAATCCACTCACCTCAGCCTCTCAAAGCGCGGGATTACAGGCTGAGCCACCAAGCCTGGCTCTCCAAATTCTACAGAATCCCACAGCCCCTCAAAACTCCTGGATTTGACACCAGGTAGTTAGGACTGATATTGAACACACTGCCTGTTTCCTTTCAGGGTCAAGTTGGTGCTGGCCTTGGGACAAACGAAAATCTATCTAATTTTTTCTTGACATATTTGGGTTTTTTTCTTTGAGACCTTGTAACCTGCCTTCTACAGGAGGGTGAGCAGTTGTTGAGTCCCTTGCATACAGTTATCCAGGTTGGTGCTGCCAACAGTAAGTCATCTACATACTGTAGCAAGGTACAGCCACACTGGTGTGTTGGAAAGGCTTTTTAAATTTGAGGCTAGTGCCCTACCAAAGATGGTTGGAGAATTTCTGAATCCTTGGTGCAGCTGGGTCCAAGTTAACTGTCCCTTGGTGCTGTTTGTTGGGTCCTCTCATTGGAAAGTGAAGATCAGCTGGCTTCTTGGAGCCAGGAGGATGCAGAAGAAAGTGTCCTTACAGTCCAAGCAGGTGAAGAAAGCAGTCTCAGCAGGGATGAGACCCAGCAGTGTATACGGGTTTGGGATGACAGGGTGTAGAGTGACCGTGACCTGGTTTACAGCTTGCAAGTTTTGAACTGGCCGGTAGTCATCTGTGTCTCGCTTGTGCACCGGCAATAGAGGCGTATTCCAAGCTGACTGACAAACCCGGAGGATTCTATAATGCAAGAACCTCTCCAGGTGCTTGTGGATTCCTATTTGTGTTGTGCGTGGGATGAAGTACTGCCTCTGATGGACTAACTCACCCCTGGCTTTAGTTCCACAATCACGGGGGATATATTTCTTGCCAGTCATGGAGGATTGTCCTCTGCCCACATTCTTGGTACTCAAAATGGCAGCTCTGGAGATTTTTGTGAGGCCTCTGTTAGGCTGTAGAGCTACCATTCCTCTTCCCAGGGGACAGTTAGGGTCATGATTTTAGCCTCTGGGCCTCTTAATCTCAGAGTTATGTAATCAGGAGAATCAAAGGTTATCTGTGCTCGAAGCTTTCCCAGGTGGTCTCATCCCATTAAGGCTGCGGGGCAATCTGGGAGATACAGGAACTCTTGTATGACCTCATGGCCACCAACTGTGCAGTGTTGTGGCACCGTGAAGGGATATCTGGCTTGACATCCAGTGACTCCCATAACATTAGCCTGTTTTTGGGAGAAGGGACCTGCAGGCTGGGTGACCATGGGGTGTTCGGCTCTGTGTCCACCATGAAGTTCATACGTTGGTCCCCTACTGTCATGCTGACTGTAGGCTCCTGGGGACCTAAAGATAGTAGGGAGCCTGGTCTGGCCTATTCTTGTTGCAGTCCTTCCATAGAGGCCAGGCCCATAAAGCCATTAGGAGCTGGTGGATCCTGTTGATATGTGGAACCTTGTGAGCTATTTTTCTGTTGGGCTTCCTCATCAGCTATTCATTGGGGGCATTCATCTTTCCAGTAGCCTTCTTGGTAACAATAGGCACACTGGTTTCTCCCTGACTTCATAGGGGGTTGTGATGTCCCTTGTGTAGGCTGCTAGATGGAGTTCAGGGGTCCCTGGGCAGGCTGAGGCGGTCTGGGCCTCGCTCTGGGAAACTGCCGACCTGGCTGTCTTCTTCCCTGACCTCTGCCTTTGTTTTCTCCCAGTGGGCCCATTATCTAGTACCCCACAATGGCAGCAGCAAGCATAGCCATTTTCTTTTTCTGCTTTCAGCCTGCCTCTTGTTGGGCCTCCTTATCTCGGTTAATGTACACTTTAGTGGCAACTTCTAGCAGCTGGCTAACATTCATTCCAGCAAAACCCTCTAGTTTTTGTAGCTTACATTGGATATCCCCCTTCGGTTGCCTCTGGATCAAAGGGGGTGTATAGCTGAAAGGTTTCACAGAGTCTCTCACAGAATTAGCTTGGGCTCTCGTCAGCTCCTTGAAACACCTCAGAAACCTTGCTCATATTTATGGCCTTTTCCCCTTCTTCTCTCATACCTCTTAGGAGGGCCTCCTGATACCATTCAAGCATTTGCAGCCCCTGGTTACTGTTGGGGTCCCATTGGGGGTCCTCCTCTGGGAACTGATTTTCGGCATATGCCAGGGCATTGAGTGCTCCAGTTGGGGTGTGTTCCTCTAGTCATTTAATAGCCTCCTGTGTAATTCTCCAACGCGCCTCAGTATTGAATAGGGTCAGGAGGAGTTGGTGGCCGTCTGCCCAGGTTGGCCTCTGGGTCTGGATAGTAGACTGGGTTAAATCAATCATAGCCTGAGGCTTTTCTGTGAAAGATGGTGTATGATTTTTCCAATTCAGGAGATCTATGGTGGTGAAAGACTGGTACACAAATGTGTGTTGCCCACCTTGGATCTGGCCTTTCTTGGTCATAATAAATAGGTCCCCTAGTCTCCCTCAGTGGCATCTGGAAGGCACCACAACATTCCCCAGATGTAAAGTCAGACATGCATTCTGGCAGCTGCTTTCTGGGTTTGGTGTGGGGAGTCAGATCAGGTGGTTCTGGTGTGGCCTCTGATTGTTTAAGAGATGTACTAGGTTTAGGGGTACATTCCAATTGTGAGCCTCTAATAGTGGTTGATGCCATTGGAGCAGGTGGCAATGGTGGGTAGACTGGACAATAGGGTGATAGGATTTCTGGTTCATCAGCCAGCTCATCAGACTCTGATGAGCATTTGGACTGGACTGTTTTGAGGGCTACCATAATTTTACAATTGTCTTTCCAGCAAGCTTTTAGTCAAGAGGGCCATGCAAGGACCACATCCTGCCAACAGTCAATGTAAGGATATTGGTCTGGGTGACCTGGCTCTCCTATTATAATTCTATATACTCTCCTAATGGTTTTTCTATCTAAGGATCCCTCTGGTAGGAGGGCCAGTCTATTTCACAGAATGTGTGGAGCTTTCTCCAAGACAGTTTGACACCATAACAGTCTCCACAGAAACATTTGTCAAAGTTCTTAAGCATATAATCAAGGGAGGTATTCTTACTTTGGTTTCCACTCATTTCCTCCCCCTAACAGATGACAGACACACACAAATAAGGGAACGAGGGGTATGGGAAACAGTTGCTTCGTCCTCTTCCAGCCGTACTCCTCACAGAGATATTTCAGACACCTCTTAGCAATTTACAGGTTGGTGTAAACCCCCAACCCGGACCAACCTCGCAACAGGGTTGGGGCTGCCCTCAGCTGTATGAGGTGATCATCGACTTAGATCAGGACCCAGCACTTACTTCGGCCCTTTGATCAGGTCAGAACCCTTCCACTGTTCATCTCATTCACAAGTAATCATACAGCCCATTCTCCAACTCTCCACCCTAATCCCGGGGGTCAATGGGTTCATCTCAAGACAGTTTCCTTCCACTGCCTTTCAGTCTTTTCCTTCAGACTGGAGACTAACTATTAGTGTTCTCCAGGAGGTGATCAAGCTCCCTTTCTGCCATCTGCTGGCAGGTCTATGCAAAGGCCCTTGTTCCTACCCTTTCCGCTGTGTGGTATTCCTCACACCGGTTTCTGTGCCTCTTTTTGGGTCCCTGTTGTGCTCTCGAGGTCCGAGCCTTGGTGCTGGGATCAAAAGGTCTACTGCGTGCCAGGCGAGCTTGCCTCTCCCATTGCCCTAGGGGTCGTACCCCGATGACAAAGGAGGTGGAGCACACCATCTCCAAACTCTCCCTTTCCTGGCCCATGCACCAAGAAATGTTGTGGGAAAATAGAGAAACCATGACACCGAGGCTATCTTAGGAAGTAGCATTTTATTAGCACCAGTGTGACTCAGTGGGCTAATGCTCCAAGGCTGAGCAACCCGGAGAAAGAGGGGAGGAATTTTATATGTAAGTTTAGGTAAGGGAGGGGTGTTGGGTTGTATGGCTATTCATTTTTCTTTGGAATTTGCAAGGTTGTATTTAGCAAAACCAGATTTTCAAAGAACAAATTGTCTTCAGGGTATACATGACAAGCAGGGGTTGTAAACCAGTAACTTCATAAAGAGAGAATTGGCAGGGGTAAGATTGTGAATCAATTACTATCTTGCATTTCCAGGAAAGTGGCCTGTGGCTATTTTGTTTTCTCATGTTTCATGTCTAGCAGGTTTGGAGCTTGCTGGTTGATTTTTTAAAAGAAATAATTTTAACTGTTTTTAGCCCCTCTCTGTCACACTACTGGGTTTTTTCTTTGCCAATGTTGTCACTCCAGGTCTCTTTTAAATTAAATGTTATATGCTTACATGCAGCTTTGTCAAGTGCCTATGGCTTGTAGTCACCTACCTGAGGCACTGTGGGGGAAAATACAAGTCAGGCTTTCTATTTTTCCCACTTTACTGCCTTCTGGAACTACCTGCAGACCCAAGTTTACATCATGAAATAGAAGAAAGAAAATCAAACAAAAACAAAATCAAACAAAAAGGAAGGAAGAAAGCGAAAGGAAAGGGAAGGGGAAGGGGAGAAGGAGAAAAGAAAGGAACTCCCCAAGACATAATTTAAAAAGCAGGCATCCATTCTGAGCTTACAGGAATTTTTTTTTTCCTTTAAGACAGACACTTTAAGGGACACATGGTAGGATTGTCCGAGTGTCTCCCCCCCATTGTTTTAATAGCTAGCAAAACTGGCTTCATACTCACTATCAACCTTTTGGCTTGGTGTTCATGGTGGGAAGCAACCACTGAGGAATGCAGTTGGCATTCAACCTCAAGTGTCATTTCAGCCATAGGAACAGACCTTTGTACTTCGTATTTTTGTAGTTTCACACTTAGTGAAGGTTTAATCGGGTATCACATGTTCTTTAAAGATGAGTGCACTGGAGAAAACTTATAAAATGGGGTAACAGGTATTTAACCTTTTACCTAAGGATTCTGTTTGACTACCCTGTCTATCAGAGTTATTACGAAGAACAAATAAAAATGTATAAACATTCTTAGTGAACTGTTGAGTGTGATTCAAATACAAGGTAAAATTATTTTAAAATGAATTTTAAAAAACAAGGTATTTGTCATGTGTTGGCCTTGATATACAGTGCCTGCGGCATTTTGAAAGGTTTTAACATTCATGGAAAAAATTAAGCAAATCATTATTCCTATTGAGTTTCTAAAAGCCCATAAACACTGGTCTCTCACTGGCTAATTCAGTGGTTTCTGTAGCTTAGTGTGCCAAGGAGTTGACCATGGATTTGGAATCCTGCCTGGATTTCAGTGGTTATGTTCTCATGTCCCCAGTCTGCTCAGTCTCCGTGCAGTCTTGCCCCTTCAACAAACAGGCTATAGGCCAGTTGTGCTGGGGAAAGTACATTTAGCAAGTACCTTCCTTAAAGAAAGGTTCTTATAGGTTATCTTAGGTCTCCTAAGCAGTGAAATGCAAAGATGGTACACATGCCCCTTGTAGTCCTTATTCTTGCACATTGAAACGTTGTGGTTTTCTTAGTTACTCTGTCTGAAAAGCTCCTAACTCATGTGAGGTAGACTAGGCCTTCCTCTGTACTTCCTTTCAGGCAATGCAAGTTTCTGGTGGAAAAACAAAATTTTCCACTGTGTTCTTTACACAGCAGGTTATATGATCAATCTCTTCAATGACTTTTTTCTCCCCCCCCCAACAGATGGGTCAGAGAGTTTCTGAATGAAGAAAACAAAGGTCTTGATGTTCTAGTGGAATATCTGTCATTTGCACAGTATGCAGTAACGTAAGTAAAACTTGGCTTGTTTGCATGTGAATTGTATGTGGTCACAGAAGATGCAACTTCGTGGTAAAATTTTATACTACATGGAGGGAGAAACCTAGAAGCAGATGTATTAGGGCTTAAGGAGATTTGTTTCTGTTTGGGTAACTAAAAACAAATCACATGATCAGTGTTAGAGATGCCTTTAAGGTAGAAATAAAACAGATGAGTAAAAATCACCCTTAAAGGAGCTCTTATTTTTAAAGGAAGCATTTTTTTTTTAGGGTGTAAGTTACATATATCTGTATGTTCAAATACTCTAGGCTGTTGAAAGAGGTATACGGTATATTGTTGGTGATGCAGAAGAATGACTCCCTTTCTATTTTAAAAATAATGTCTATATGTATATTTGTATATGTTAGTACATACACAGAAAATGATTGCAGAAGGAGTAACCAAACATAGTGGCACTGAAGGAAGAAGTAAACAGGAGACTTTTCCTTTCGACTTTATATGTGCTTGTATTGTTTTAATTTTTGCCCACAAGCTGAAGGGGACAATAACTGGGCAGAGCAGGAAAAAAGTCAACTTATAAAAAAATCTGCCTTGTAATTCTTCCATTTTCTTGGCTTCTGGAATGATTTGCAATACAACTGGAAAGTGAACATTTGAACGAGACAGTCTCTTCTCCATATTTTCTTCTTTAATCAATTAGCACTTCAGTATTCACTGATATACTCTTATATATACAGATTGAGGCAATAATACAGGTTTTTGTTTTGTTTTGGTGTTTGTTTTGAGATAGGATCTTGCTCTGTCGCCCTGGCTGGAGTACAGTTGTGCGGTTATAGCTCATTGCAGCCTCAACCTCTTGGGCTCAGGCGAGCCTCCTGCCTGGCCCTCTTGAGTAGCTGGGACTATAGGTGCATGCCATCACACCCTGATAACCGGCTAACTTTTTTTTTTTCTTTTTAAAAAGATGAGGTCTCACTATGTTGCCCAGGGTGGTCTTGAATTACTGGGCTTAAGCAATTCTTTCTCACCTTGGCCTGCCAAAGTGCTGAGACTGCAGGCGTGAGTCACTGTGCCCAGCTAGTATTTTTAATTTGACTGGAAGATCTTTCAGCCTAGGTGGTGTATTCCTCTTCCACTCTTGATTCAAGAGCAGTTAGTTGTTTTTTATATTGCCTCACTCCAAAAGAGTACTAAGACTTAACCAGATGTTATCTTATAATCCTCATCACTTCCCTGAGAACTTGTCAGGAGAAAGCTATAATTATGCCTACCTTACAGATGCAGAAACTAAACTTTTTTTTTTTTTTTTTTTGAGTTGGCGTCTCCCTCTGTCGCCCAGACTGGAGTGCAGTGGTTGCTCCCGGCCACCGCAGTCTTGACCTACTGGGTTCCGGTGAACCTTCCGCCTCAGCCTTCCAAGTAGCTGGAACTACAGGCGTGCACTACCACACCCGGCTGATTTTTTGATTTATTGTAGAGATGAGGGCTCACCAAGTTGCCCAGATGGGCCTTGAACCCGCGGACTCAGGCAATCCACTCACCTCAGCCTCCCAAAGCACGGGATTACAGGCTGAGCCACCGAGCCCGACTGAAACTAAACTATTAACTGAAATTAGCTGGATAGGCTTCAGTTTTGATACCTTTTGTATATTAGATGGAACAGACTACTGGGAAAAAAAAACAATAAAGTCCTTCCTTGTATAGCATACATTTCAAAGGATCTTTCATATCTATCTCTATCACATAGAAAATTACTACTAATCTGCCTCATGCTTCATATTATGTGATAAGACAGAATATATTACCCTGTTGCATATTTTAAAATCTAGAGTAATATTTATGGAATTAAGAGAGGACTAAGAAGTACCAGGAATAACATAAGAATAGCATGCTGCATTTTGTTTGCCCTAATGAATTCTTTACCTACATGACAGTAGAGCTTGTCAACCAGTTCTCCTAAATGTACCTCCACATAGGACCTATGGGGCAAGGTTGTGCTGCTGTGAGGAAATTCTGCAGCGTAATACAGTAGCACACAGAAGATGAGAATTCAAAACTCTTGTTTCCTGATTTATATCTTGTGGGGTTTTCTGCATTAGCTTTATAATCTTTGCATATTGGTTTAGTTTTGCTTTGCTTTAATTAGATAATAAATTACATGTAGATACATAATTTGTCTCCTTTCTTGAAGCTAATGGGCTGAAAATTTTTTTACTATTCCTTGGGTTGTGACAATTTCCTAGCCCATGACATGTGAGACAACAGACAAATATCCCATCCCTAAAACAGAAGCATTTACGTTTACGTGTGTTTCCTTTTTCTGTTGTGTGAAGTTGGGCAATGAGCTGAGAGGAACACATGAGTGCTGACCTTCTCAGTGGCATGGGGGTTGCAGAGTGGCCTGGTGGGGGTGTTCCTGCATGCCATGAGTGATTTGGGAATGCTCCCTCACCTTGCCTTTTCCCTTCTCAATTATGGCTTTCTATTTTTAGTAGTGGAAGTTTTATTAGATTACCCCAATCTATCTCTTTTCTGTTCGGCATTGCTTCCTGCACCCAAAGACATGACAAAATTGTCTGTGATCAAACGCCTACACTGACTTTGTGTATCAGCCTCTGCTGTCTGTTTAATCGTTGATAGGCAGAGAGCGCCACCAATTTTCAGAAGAACATTCTTACCAAGTATTTTATTTTGACAGTCATACTTTTATAATAAAAGTCATACTTTTCTTCTCAATATGTGTTTTTTTAATTCTTCTGCCATATCTTCTAAAATCTTCCAGGGAATATTAAGTGTTGCTGCCTTCTGTTCTACTGTCTGTCTGATCTGGTGTTGCTTGGTGGAACTATGGGTAGAAACAATTAATAGAATGTTTTTTGAGAAAGCAGAGTTACTGACTTTGGGGGGGGGGGAAATGCATGAACACAAAGCCCCGTCTGTTTAAAAACTTTGCTCCTAAAACTGTATAAGAATGAGCAACTTAACTTGCCGTTTATTCTAACATGGTTAACATGAGTAATAACCTCAAAAAATGTCAGAGGAACAACAGTCTTACTTTAAAGAGTACCACGTTGGGAGGAGATTTCAAAATCAAAGCAAATCCATAACTTTGCTAGTAATGTATTACATATGGTTGGAAAAGTATACTTGCCAACACACTAGGAGAAAATGCTCAGTGAAAATTGATGGGTAAGAATAAATTAGTATAAGCCTAACATATTGACTTGTTAAAGCAAAATGAAGACAGCTGTACGATCTTTTCTCCCCTTTCCATCAGAGCAATGTAGCAATTGGTAAGTTAGCAAGCCTTATAAAATAAAGTAAAATGCAAGTATACATTGCTTTTTAACTTTTGCTGTACATTGTTCTGTTACTCTTTTGCCAGACCCAATATTTGTCATTCTGTATTTTTGAAGACACTGAGTCCATAGAAATTATTTGTATTTTCTTTTCAGTATTCTTTGTCTGTAAAGACTTCCCACACTGAGGTGCAGATGTAGGAAGAGCAAGTTAAAACGCATCTGTGTATGCTTGTGAATGTGAATTTTTAAGTCTTCAGTGGCATTTTCTTTTGTTTTAGTTTTGATTTTGAAAGCGTGGAAAGTACTGTGGAGAGTTCTGTGGACAAATCAAAGCCCTGGAGCAGGTCCATCGAAGACCTGCACAGAGGAAGCAACCTGCCCTCACCTGTGGGCAACAGTGTCTCCCGCTCTGGAAGACATTCTGCACTGCGGTAAGTTCCTTTAATCGAGAGGCAACTTTGGTAGGGTGATTGGGACAGCAAAGTCTCTCACTTCTTTTACTGATCCTCGGCAGGTGAACAACGTGTCTTGCCACAGCTCCTCCATTTCCAATGACTCTAAGTGAAATTTTCTTTAGGAGTTCATGAGATCTTCCCTTGAGCACTACTCGATAGCTTTAAATAGCTTCCTGGAAATACAGTACCTTGGTTCAGCTCATGAAGTGAGAGCATTCTGCTGCCTAATGATACCACAGGATAGATTCATAGGCAGATAAGGTTTTGAAACTGGGGGAGTGCTGACATCCTGACGTAGGTGCTGTTTCCAGGGTAAAGGCAGCCCTTTGAGATCTGAGGATCTAAAGAGCCCCTTGTTGCTCTTCCTGCCCTTCCAGTTCCTTCCTTTCTTCCAGTGGTGGCTCAGGGGTATGTTCTGTGGGGAGTTTTCTTAGTCTCAGGTGCAGAATGCTATAGTGATTTTTATTAACAAAATGCCTTCAAGCAGTGTTCCTTTGGCTAGGTGTGCTTCAGTTGTCAACTTCCTAAAGTTTCCCTCTCTGATCATTCCTGGCTGAAATACCATGCTAAGGGAGAATTGGTGCTGAGCTTCTATACCAGTAATGGGTTTGACATTGCTGAAGTTGTTCATTCTCTCATAACTACATCATTCATTCATTGAAAAATATGCTTTAGCTTCTATAATTTGCCAGGCACTGTACTCAAAGTTTATTGTATGTTACTGGCTTAATCAAAACTCCTGCCTGTCAAAGATAGCAATATCATCTAGACCAAGTTTATAAAGATTTCTGTAGTCCATGAGCCTAATACAAAATTTCATTAGTAAGACCCTCATTTCAAAATTTTGCTAACACTTTGTAGCTTGAAAAATTTATCTCATTTATTTCAGGCATGATCCGGCAAGGGGACTTTACTTCTCTAAGTGTTTAAGATCACCATGGACATTGATCATTGTATTAGAGCCCAAGTGTCAGATTGCATTCAGTGAATTTGTGGCTCTCAAGCTTTTTGTATTTGGTTGTCTTTTAACGACCTTTGACTTGGTCTGATCATGGAAAGTTAAACAGTTCTCTATAATGAAGTTTAGTTCTGCTGAAGGATTTGATGTTTGAATATGATACCTCCAATAAACTATTCAGATTTTTCTTATTTAGAAATGCCAAAAATGTTCATTGGTTTAGAATGAATTGATTCAGTAATAATAGAGTGTGTGATGTTTCAAAATACTTCATGGTATTTGCAATAGGCCAATGGTTATATAACCTGCTAATCTGCACCAACTTCATATGTGAGCAGGGGAATACACGAACTGATTTGGAAGTTAAAGACCAGTTGTGCCTAAGGAATTCCCAGGTCACCTTAGTACTAGAATGGAAATTCTCACCACTAGTTTAACTGTTCTTATCTGTAAGGAATTTAATTTACAAGGTATAATTTAATTTGGTTTTTCATCATTAGATACTTAGAAAGTATCATATATTGGCCAGCTCCCACCTTAACAAGGATTCATTTTTCTGGTTAATAATTCATGATGCCTTTTTTTTTTTTTTTTAAAGTACTGAAGACTGTTCATTGAGTGCATGCTGTTTCTAGTAGAATGTAAGAATCCGGAGAATCTGGGAAACTTCCTAGGTCAAGGAGGGATGTAACCCTGGATACAGGAAGGCGGGTACAGCCTGATCTTCTGTACAGTTGACTCAAGGTGGACCTGGCTAGGATTAATTTCCAATTGGAAATACAGACCAAAAACATGGAGGCAGACATTGAAAATGCTATATGGAGAAACACAGAAACAACATGGTATTTTTGATTGGCTGGTATGCTTGAAGATGACCAGCTAAGAAACCAACGTCATATTTTTCTTTTTTGTGTTTAAACAGTTTCAAGGTCACTAACGGAACATTCGACTTCCCTTTGACTCTGCTTTATAGTTTCTAGGAACTCAAGAAAGCCAAGATGGCAGTTATTTTCATGCCACTTACTGACCTGAAGCTTAGGTTTTTTTTTTTTTTTTTTATGCAGTGTAAATCAATGATAGTTTAGCTCTTGTGGCTCATGATTTGTGCCTGGATTCTAACTCTGTATTTGATCATTGGATAGCATCTGTTGCTTATAAAAACAGCAATCAGAAGTACAGGCATATGGTACATACATGTTGCTTTTCATATACCCAAAAATTGTTTACATTTTTTTTCTCTTCCTCCTCCTCTACCCTTTGTTTCTCTGCTCCTCACACTGCCTTTGCTTTTGGCTTTCTTTATGTTGTCTTCTTTTTTATTCCACCATCTCATTTCTGATCGTCTTCTCCTCTACTTTGTCCTTTCTTGTCCTGCTCTCTCCTCTTCCTCTGGTTCCATTCACTTCTCACACCACCACCAGATTGGTTTCTGTGCCTGAGCATCTTCAGTTCAAATGCCACCAGAGCTACTTCTCCCCCTGTTGCCTCTGGAGCAGCTTCAGTTTACACACTGATGATGAGGCTTCAAACCGGAAAATCTCGTAAGTCACGGGTGAAAATGACACCCAAGAGAGCTCACAGGGCATGGTGGCAGGGCGTTACGACTGCTTTCCATGTTATAATATGATAACCTCATGGCATAGCTCCAACACACTGTACTGGAATAAAGCCCATTGCCGTTTCAACGTTGATATACGCTGTTATCATATTATGATTCCTCATTTTAAGAATTTGAAATTTTATGGTGTATTGATTTTTATTGATATTAAAATATCAATATCAATATCTTTTTGAAAGAGATAATATTCATTTTCTATAGAGATAATTCTGGTAGCTTTGTTTAATTGGTATATGTGTCTTCTATGTCCAAATGCAGTTTTTTTGTTTCCATTTCCTAATTTCCAGATATAACATACAGCAATCTTATCTACTATCACTTTGCAAAAGGATTGATTAGACTTGGAAGAAAAAAATGAGATTTTAGGAAATTTAAGACACTTTGGGGCTTGATTTAAAAAAATTGGAAAAGCACTTCTAAAATACAAGATTTTTGAACAAAATTTTAATGTTGACATGTATTCTTCTCCTTGTATTCGGACTTTACTTTTTAACTTTAAAAAAAACTTATTTTAAAGATGTGGGGTACAATTCAGGATTAGGTATACTAGTGATCATCATACAGGTAAAGTTTGGGCCTCCCTTTGGTCCCCACTTTGCCTGGTTTGCGATCAGGTAGCCTTACTGATGTTGTATCCTCCTCCCTCCCCCGCCACCTGCAGTGTCCTGCTATTGCTAATCCCTTTCTTAAAGTATTATGGTAAATGTTCAGGGTCCACTTATGAGTGAGACTATGTGGTACTTTGTTCTCTGTTTCTGTGATAGATCCCTGAGTATGATAGACTTTAAATCCGTGCAAGTTGCTGTGAAGTCCATATTTCAATATTTCAGTGTGGTTTTGATTTGCATTTCTCTGATGACTAGTGAGGCTAAGCATTTTTTCATGTTTCTGTTGGCTGTCCATATATCTTCATTTGAGTAGTGTCTATTCATGTCTTTTGCCCACTTTTTTTGTTATAAAGATGTGGGGTATAATTCAGGGTTAGGTATACATACATTGATTATGCAGGTACCCTTGTTGATGAGGTATGCCCTTCCCTCCCCTAGCAGTTTCCCTCAACTGGTCTTCTTGGATTTCTTTAAGCAGTGTTTTGTAGTTTTCTTTGTAAAGGTCTTTCACTTCTCTGGTTAGGAAGATGCCGAGGTTTTTCTTTTTCTTTTTCTTTTTTTTGGCTATTGTGAAAGGGATTGTGTTTTTTATTTGGTTCTTTGTCTGCTTGTTGTTGATGTGTAAGAATGCAACTGTCTTTTGCACATTTATTTTGTACCCTGAGATTTGTCAAAGTCCTTTATCAGTGAAGGTAGGTTTTTGACAGATTCTCTTGAGTTTTTGAGGTATAGGATCATATCATCAGCAAAGAGTAATAACTTCCTCTTTTCCTATTTAGATACCTCTGATTTCCTTCTCTCATTTAATTACTCTAGCTAGGACTTCCAACACAATATTGAACAAGATGGGTGAGAGTGGGCAGCCTTGTCTTGTTCCGGTTTTCTGGGGAAATGTTTCCAGTTTCTGGCCATTTAGCAATATGCTAGTTGTAGGTTTATTATAGACAGCACTTAATATTTTGAAGTATGTTTCTTCTATACCTAGGTATTTGAGAGTTTGTACCAAGAAGGGATGCTGAATTTTATCAAAAGCTTTTTCTGCATCTAATGATATAATCATGTGATTCTTGTTTTTACACCTGTTGATGTATTTAATTACATTTATGGTCTTGTGGATGTTAAGCCAACCCTGCATTCCAGGGATGAAGCCTGTTTGGTCATGGTGGGTGATTTTTGAAATGTGATGTTTGATCTGATTTGATAGAATCTTGTTGAGAACTTTTACATCTATGTTCATTAGGGATATTGGCCTGTAGTTCTGTTTTTTGTTGTTGTTGTTGTTGTTGTTGGATCTTTACCTGGTTTGGGTATCAGTGTGATGTTAGCTTCATAAAATGATTTGGGGAGAATTCTATCTTTCTCAGTTGCCTGGAATACTTTCAGTAGGCTTGGTATCAGCTCCTCATTGTATGTTTTGTAGATTTCTGCTGGAAAGCCATCCGGTTCAGGGCTTTTTTTTTGTAGGTAATTTTCTTATGATGAAGTCAATTTCCTGGGTTTTTATTGGTCTGTTTAATAGTGTCTTCTTGTTTCAACCTGGGGAGGTTGTGTGATGTCAGAAAGTCCTCCATTTCATTTAGGTTATTAAGTTTGTTTCCATACATGTGTGCATAGTAATCTCTGATAATGCTTTGTATTTCTTCGAGATCAGTTGTGATTTGATCTTTTGCCTTTGTGATTGTGTTTGTTTGGGCTTTTTTTTCTCTTTTTCTTGGTCATTCTGGCTAGGGGTCATCAGTCTTATTTATTCTTTCAAAGAATCTGCTTTTTGTTTTATTGATTTTTTTCTATGATATTTTTGTCTTCTATGTCTTGTATTTGGACTCTTACTTTGGTGATCTGGATTCTTCTGCTAAAGTTAGAGTTTTGGTGGTCTTGTTTTTCCAGCTCCCTTAGGTGATTTGTTAAGCTGTTAACTTGTGATCTTTCCATTTTCTTGATGTCTCTTTTAGAACTGTTTTCATGGTATCCCACAGGTTTTGGTAGGATGCTTCTTTTTTTTTTATTTGTTTTCAGAAATCTTTTAATTTCTGTTTTGATTTCTGTGTTGACCCAGTCGTCATTCAGCATCATGCTGTTTAGTGTCCATGTCTTTGTGGGTTTGGGGAGAATTTTGTTGGTGTTGATTATTTACTTTTATTCCACTGTGATCTGAGAATGTGCATGACAGTATTTCAATCTTTGAAATTTGTTTATGCTGATTTATGGCCAAGGATGTGGTTAATCTTGGAGTATGTTCCATGTGGTAGTGAGTGAAATGTATATTCTGTGGTTGTTGGGTGGAATATTCTGTGGGGATCTATTAAGTCCATTTGGTTGCATGTCAAGTTTAGGTAATGGATCTCTTTGTTCATTTTTTGCCTTGATGATCTATTTAGGGTTGTTAGTGGGATATTTTTAAGTCCCTGGCTATAATAGTGTTAGAGTCAATACCTTTTTTTAGTTTACTTAGTAGTTGCTTTATAAATGCTGGTGCTCCTGTGTTAGTTGCATATATGTTTAGGATGGATATTTCTTGTTGATGTATTAAATCTTTTATCATTATGTAATGCTCTTTCATATCTTTTTAATTTTGGATATCTTAAAGGTTGTTTTGTCTGATATTAAGATAGTGACTCCTGCCTTCTTTTGTGATCAATTTGCCTGGAAACTCTTTTTTCAGACTCAAGATCTGAGTCTGTGCGTGTCCTTTGTGGTGAGATGAGTTTCCTAGATGCATCAAATAATGGGTCATGGTGTTTTTTATCCAGTTAGCCATTTTGTGTCTTTTCAGTGGTACATTTAATCTATTCACATTCAGGCTGATTATTGAAATGTGATTGTTTATCCGTGTCATGGGTTCTTATAAAGTTTTTCTTTCTTTGTTTTCTTTTAGCTTTTGGGTTGATGTGTGTGTATGTTTTCAAGTTTCCTGTTGCAATGTATTCTCTGTTGATTCTGTGTTCTGCTATTCTTTTGGAAAGTACATGGTCATTCTTTTTTTTTTCTTTCTTCTGTGCTTAATATCATTTTAAGCATCTTCTCTAGAGCTGTTCTGAAAACTGCATAATATTTTAGGAATTGGATGACTAGGAAGGGTTTTAATTCTCCATTGCTGATGAAACTGAACTTGACTGGATAGGAGATTATTGGTTGAAATTGTTTATATTTGAGGACTTTGAATATTAGTTCCAGTCCCTTGTAGCTTGTAGTGTTCCTGCCAATAGGTATGTTGCTATTCTGTTTGGTTTTCCCCAGTAGGTAATCTGACTTTTCTCTCTTGTTGCCTTTTGCTCTTTTCTTTTGTGCCAACTTTGTGTACGTGAATTACTATGTATCTAGAGATTGGTCTTCTCACTTGATATCTTATGGGAATTCTCTGTATCTCTTATGTATGGATGGTCACATCTCTGTGAGATGAGGAGAGTTTTCTTGGATAACTTCCTGGAATACTTGCTCCAAGGTGGTCTCTATTTCCCTTTCTTCTGGGATACCAATCAGGCATAGTTTTGGCCTCTTGATATAATTGTACATCTCTCTGACTTTGTTCTTTCTTTCTGCATTTTCTTTCTCTGTTTTTTGCAGATTGGGTTAATTCCATGTTTTGGTTTTCATGTTCTGAGATTCTTCTGCTTGAATAATTCTGCTTTCCATGCCTGTCATCCTGGATAAAATTTTTTATGGCCCAAATCTCTGTTACAAGTTCTTTCAGTGTTGCATCTGTCTTTTTTCAGTCTTATTCACGCTTTCCATCCATTCCCTAATCCCAGTTGTATTCTGGGGCCAGTTGTTGGTGATTTCTATTGTTTGGGCGCTGAGATCTTATTTTTCAGACATTTTCTCTTTGTTACACTGGAACTTACCTGTGGTCTTCTGTTGATTTTTGCTCATTTGTGACAGGTCTCTTTTTTCTCTTTAGTTCCGTTACTCAGCGGCAGTGGAAGAGGTTTTCACTTCTGATGTTTGCTCAACCCTCTACTCTTCCCTGATCAGGGCTCTGAGTTTGTTCTGTTTTGAAACAGGGCTGTGGATGGAAAACTGTGCTGTCTCTTGTAGTTTTGAGAACTGAATAAAGTGGAGAATGGGGAACTAGGATTCAGAAACGACTTGCAAATCACAATGTTCACTGATTGTGGTATGAGCTCCCTGAGACCCACTCCCCACCACCACCTTATCTGATGATGCCTGGGTATGTGTATGTACCCCCTGAGTCCAAGATACAGTAACTGCAATGAGGAGAACAGAGAAAAGTAAAATGAAATAAGACCGACAAAAATTTTAAAAAATGAAAAATAAAACACAGAGCAACAAGAGCAGAAACCATAGGAAAAAACAATTCAACACAAACACACACGCAGACACACACACACACACGCACGCACTCAGCAAAACAAACTGGAATAACAACAAAGCAAAACAAAACAGAAACAAAACACACACACACACACACACACACACACACACACACACACCCCTAACCCAAAATGAAAGGAGAAGAAGAAGAAGAAGAAAAAGAAGAGAAACAAAAAAAGGAATTCAAATCAAACCTTCACATATGCATACACACATTAAACTAAAATTAGAGAACAAAAAAGCAAAAACAAACAAAAATTGAAAGATGCGCACTCAGTCCCTCACATACACACATAAACAGAGAAAAAAAAATGAAAGAAGAAAGAAAGTGAAAAAAGGGGGGGTGAGGGTAATGCGGATTGACCCCTTGTATACACATTCATTCACAAAGGAAAATTATTGAAAAATTAAAAAAAAAAAACCTACCCTCTTGTGACAGTCCTTTAGCTGTTCCCCTCAGCTGCTCCTCTACTGTTCCTGCAGAGCTTTGGCCTCGTTCACAATCTCCCCAGTGTCTGGCCCAGAGAAGGAAGAGAGGGCTGTGGGGGTGGGAGGGGCTTCAGGACTTCCACCTCTCTCTGGCATGGTAGGGGGATCCCCTCTGGTGGAGAGGTATGGGATTGTCTTATCCTGGAATGGAGTCCTCCTATTGCAGCTGATGTACAGGCTCTGCCTTGGTTTGTCCTTCTCAGTCATGCTCCAGCCGTGTGGGTTGCTGTTCAGAGGATTGCTGAGGAGGTGGGGCTTGGGCTAGCCCCAGACTCACCACTGATCTCTTTGGAGGGCTTCCTTATCTTTTTCTGGCCACACTCTTTGTCTCATGACTGAATCAGAGTAAGGGGATGGGGTACCTGAACCTGAGACTCAGCACTTGTCCAATCTTTCTGGAGTTTGTACTTTTTAGGTATTCCCTCTGGGTCATGATCAGCTCCTGAATAGTTAATCAACCAGTCACAGATATCAAGTTGGGTTTGTTGCTCTGTGGTGAGCAAGCCAGAACATTTCCCTGCCTAGTTTTCAAGATGGTGGTAGGGTGCCTCTTTCATCTTCTCCAGTGTGGCTCTGCCTCTGGGCTCCCTCACTGTGCTCCCTCTGCAGCCCTTGCTGCCAGCATCTGACTAGGCAGTATTTAAACCTCGGTCACCTTCAAAGTGCTTTCTGTTTGATGCAATATACCTATCCAGAAGCTTTGTGTACTGCTCAAAACAGTTTTTGAATTCTTCAGTTTTAGAGTGCTAATTGCTTCTGCTGGTTTTGGTTTTACCTCTTCCACATTTGCAAAATATTTCGCTTTCAGGATTTTTTTGTAAGTTGTAGAATCTGAGAAGTCTCAGGGTAAGGGGCTGCATCTGGAGAGAGCCTTCTTGCTGGTAGGGATTCTCTACAGAGTCCTGAGGCAGTGTGAGTTGTCATATGAAGAAGAAGCTGAATGTATTCACCCAGACTTTATTTTTTAACTATTTAAAATTAATTATTCAGCATTTTATAATATGACACACACCTTGAGTTATATTAGCTATTGGATTCTGTGTTTACCATACATTTATTAGCTTGACCAGAGGGAAAAATGTTGATATCGATGCAGTTAAAACCAGGTTTGTATTGTCTCCTAAACTGAAAGCCTGGCATACCTTCAGATAAGATAGGTTTCAGTTAACATGGCTACATGTCTAGTTAAATGTAATGATGCTTTCAAATACATTGTTGTGCACATTAGATCTGTAAGGGCAGAGGCTGTATTGCACATGTAAGAGAAAGTAATTTTTAAGAAAACCAAGGTTAATACTATTGCACTTGAATTAAAAAAATGACATAGACAATAAGTACATGCTGTGCACTTTTAGAGAAAGGGGATAGAGTACTAACTTAGGGCCTGGAAGAAGGGACAAATTTAAACTGAACTTGGGGTGGTAATCAGAGTGTCCTCAGGTGAGGGAAGGCTGCTGCAGGTGGAGGTGAAGTGAAAGAATGTGAGATGAGCACAGCCTTACATAAAGAGCAGACATTTTGGGGAAAGGGGAGAATTTGTCATTTCAGGGACAGAGACTTTGTGACAGAGGTGGAGAGCTGGCCAATGGAAAGAGAGGGTCATAGACATACAAAGCTGGAAAGGGCTTGGAGGTCATTCCATCTGACCCCTCCCACTGTGGAGAAGAAACTAAAATCCACATTGCCTTTAATTTATTAACTACTATTAATATTTCTTCTTAAACTCCCTCATGAAAAGAGTTTCATTGGTTTTCCTAAGATTATTATTTTAATGGAGTGATATTTCACAAATAGTCCTCATCTGAATATTTGCTACCTGTAAGTTTGTAGATTTACATGGTGAGATAAAGAGTTCAGATTTAGATATTTGTTTATACGTCTTAACACAGTAATTCTACTCCAAGCAATATTTTTCATGGAAGCAATTTTTAAAAAGAATCTTAGAGACAGAGTGTTGATATAATTCTTACTGGGAAGAAAGACTTTTGTGGAATGCTCACTGTATGTCAAGTACTGTGTGCAAAGGGTCTTCTGTGATCTTGCTCACAGTTTGCTGCCTCTATGACATAGCAACTATGATTATCCCTATGGGGAAACTGGGGCCTGTAGTTGTTAAACAACTTGCCTGGAATCAAACAGTATGTGAAGGAGGCAGGATTTGAAATAAGGTAACCTTCTACTGTAAAGGATTTATGAAATCACTGAAAAGGGCACAGCTAGATCCTTTAGCTGTGTACCTATCTGGGCAAGATTCATTATGGACTTGGTAGGTGAAGGGTACCTTGCCAAGTGCTAAGGATTCAGAAAGATATATTAAATAATATATTTGTATATGATTCATGGATGCATGTTTGTATGTGCACTCATGCATGTGTACACTAGCATACATGTTAAATGTCATGTGAGTATAGCCCAAACTAATGATATAGAAATCTAGAGGCTGGAGTGAACAACAGAACCTAGGGGGAGATTCATGAGACTCTGTGGATGTGAAACATGAGTAAGATTCAGAAGAATGACTGGGAAAAAGGAAAAACTGGGGGAATGGTCTGAGCAGTGGTTAGGTGGTAAGACTGCATGCTTCCTTTAGGAAACAATGAATAGATGAATCAGTATATGTACTGTTTTGAAGGCCAGGCTATGAAATTTTCATTGCAGCTCACTGGCAATGATTTATTGTAGGTTTATGAAAAGAGAGAATAATTTGGAATGAACATAGAAATAGTTTTATTTAAATGTGGCTAGAATGAGATGATTTCCTTGGACACTGTTCACACACAGATCTATTCTGTTTAAGTAGCTACCCAATAGCAAATGCCTTTGACAAAGGGATATCATGAAAAATCAGAAAATTCAGACTAACAATGGCTCTCCATTCATATGATGGATTAGCAGCCTATTTTTTCACTTGTTTTATTCAAAAAGGCATGTATTGAGACCTTTTGATTAGAGGCTCTGTTCTTGCTCTCATCTGGTCCTCTAAGGGGAAATACAGATAAACAGACAATTTTAATACCTGATTTAAAAGTTCGTTAGGAATTGTATTCACTTCTCCCTCCCTCCCTCTTTCTCTCTCCTGCCCTCCCTCCCTCCCTCTCTCTCACCTCCTCCCCTCTCTCTCACCTCCTCCCCTCATCCCTCTATCCTTCTACCTCTGCTTTGAACTATCTGGATCAACTGTTTCAGCTCTATTTCTTTTGGCTGTAGAGACAGTCAGAAAAATGCTTGACTAATTTTTTTAGCATTATATATTTTATGAGTTTAATTGATAGAAAAAATATGCCCAAGTGATGTCATGTCTGAAGGGTAAGAGAGAGGAAACCTAAACCCCAAGTCTTGGTTAAAGTTCTGTTAGTCCAGACCTTGGAACCATAAAAGACGGGTACAATTCTGCCAAATTATGTGACATACACTGTTGGCATTGCATTCCGGTTGCGTTGAAACTGTTACATCAGCTTCCAAGGGTGTTCTAATTACTATTCTTTATTTATAGGTAGATATTAGCTTGAGATCTGGAAAGTGTGATAGACTGTTTAAAAATAGCTTTTTTAAGAGAAAATAAAACTTTCCTTTTTCTTATTGCCATTAGAACCTAGATATTACAAGTCTTACAAATGTTGGCATGGAACCTTCATGAATGGCTTTTGAGAAATGTTTCTGCCAGATTCTGGGAAGTCCTGGTTAAGTCAATTCAGGAAACACTCATTGAAGGTTCTGTGGCATTATGTAGTCTGTGGTTGGCAGAAACTCAGGGAGAGACAGACATGTACTCAACCCACATACTAGAACATATCTGAATGTCTAGAAATGTGTGCGAGTTGTTGAGACAATAGATGGGTGGTCTGACTTACATCAAGGCATCACTTGGTGAACAATGGTGTCCATTGCAGTGTTTACTAAGAGCTTGGTGCTTTACAGATATAAATCTCTGAGCAAGTCCAGTGTTTAATCTCATCTGACTTTTGCTCTTGAGTAGAGGTCTTTCTCCTATACTCTCAGAATTATCATAAACACACCACTTAGTGCTTATTTTTATGTTTCTCATCCATTGTGTTTATTTTTAAAAATGTACTGCTTTATATTCCTAAACCTGAGGGACTAGCTTAAAATTTTTATAACTCCTGTTTTTGTTGTTGTTGTTGTTGTTTGTTTAGTATTTTTTAATTCCCTTGTGATGGGTAGTTTATGGACAGCAAAATATTATTCTAAACAGAACTCTAGCATGCATTATATATGTAATTCAGGCTATGAACATGGACCTGGCAAGAAATCCCTGTGTATCTAATCTGTAGTTCAGCAGATGCAAGAGAGCCACTTCTCTGGATTTCTTTGCTGGCCTCACCCCCTTTCTGCCTTCTTAAGTAAAAAATTCAGGTTTTTCTTGCCTGGTTGGGACTCATAAGCCATCATCCTGAAGGGCTTTCAAAACAGAAATACCATCTTTCCCTATGGCATCTGCTGCCAATGCTGTGCAGGTTGAGGTGGTCACTATGTGCTCCTTGACAGACTCATTGTCAAGCATGAAGTAGGTGGCTCAGAGGGCAATTTTCACCACAGTACCTACCAGGAAATGTTCTGTATATCTTTCTTGGTTTTTTAGACCTACCTCTCATATTAACATTGACATAACTTCATTATTATTTTACATACATAGAACTACTGGTACCTACTGAGGTATGCATGAAACTAATACAAATGGTTAGAGTAGTTTCTGTTTGGTTTTGATCTTCAGTTAATTTTGTTACCTGTAATCTGTTTCTTTCCATATTCAGAGGTTTGTGATTTCTTTCTTTAATTTTTAATTTTAAAGATGTGGTGTACAATTCAGGGTTAGATGTACAAATGTTCATCATGCAGGTACCCTTGTTGATGAAGTGTGCCTCTCCCTCCCCTGGCAGTTTCTCTCAACTGCCAATCCCACCTTCCCTCCCCTGGCAATTTCCCACTTCTGCCAATCCCTTTCTTATAGTATTATGATAATTGTTAAAGGTCTGCTTATGAGTGAGAACAAGTAATACATCACTGAGTATGATATACTCTAAATCCTTCCAAGTTGCTGCAAAGTTCATATATTTGCCCTTCTCTATGACTGTATACTATTCTATTGTGTACATGTACCACATTTTTAAGAAAAATCCAGTCCAACTTTGATGGGCAGCATGGTTGGTTCCATGTTTTTGCTATTGTGAATAGAGCTGCAACAAACATGCTTGTGCAGGTATCTTTTTGGTAGAATGAATTGAGTTCCTCTGGGTATATTCCCAAATGACAATTGCTGGGTCATATGGAAGGTCAATTTCTAGTTCTTTCAGAAATTGCCACACCTTCTTCCAAAGAGGTTGCACTGGTTTGCATTCCCACCAGCAGGGTAGAAGCGTACCTTTTTCTCCACATCCTCGCCAGCATCTGTTGTTGTTTGTTTTATTAATGATGGCCATTCTTACTAGGGTTAGGTAGTATCTCAATGTGGTTTTGATTTGCATTTCTCTGATGATGAATGAAACTGGGCACTTTTTCATGTGTCGGTTGGCTGCCTGTATATCTTCTTTTGAGAAGTGTCTATTCATGTCTTTTGCTCACTTTTTAATGGGGCTGTTTTTATTCCTTTCAGGGCATTTGAGTTCCTTGTAGATCCTGGATGTTAGGCCTTTGTCAGATATACAGTTGGCAAATTTTTTTTCCCTATTCTGTGGGCTGTTTCCCCGCTCTCTTGATGGTTTCTTTTGCTTTGCAGAAGTTTTCAGTTTGATGAGGTCCTACTTGTCTATCTTGTCTCTTATGGTACTGGCACTTGGGGCTTTGATCAGGAATTGGTTGCCAGTTCCAATTTCCATAAGGATGTCTCCTGCATTTTCTAAGATTCTTATATAGTTTGAGGTTTTACGTTAGGTCTTTGACCCATTTAATTTTTGTGTATGGTGATAGGTAAGGGTCCTGTTTTAATCTTCTGCATGTGATCAGCCAGTTTTCCCAGCACCATTTACTGAATAGGTTCTCCTCTTCCCAGTGGTTGCTGTTGGAGGTTTGTCAAAGATGACTTGGTTGAGAAATTGAGGCTTTGCTTCTGGAATCTCTATCTTGTTCCATTGATCTGTATGCCTGTTCTTGTACCAATACCAGACTGTTTTGATTATTGTGGCCTTATAATAAAGTTTGAAGTCTGGAAGTGTGATATCTCCTGCTTTGTTTCTTTTGCTAAGGATTGTTTTGGCTATCCGTGGTCATTTATGTTTCCATATGAATTTCTGTATTGTCATTTCCAGGTCTGAGAAGAATTATGTTGGCAATCTAATGGGTATTGCGTTGAATCTGTAGATTTCCTTTGGTAGGATGGACATCTTAAAAATATTGATTCTTCTTATCCATGAGTATGGAATATTTTTCCATTTGTTTGTGTCATCTTGGATTTCTCTGAGCAGTGTTTTGTAGTTCTTGTTGTAAAGGTCTTTCACTTCTCTGGTTAGGAAGATAATGAGGTATTTCATTTTTTTGTGGCTATTGTGAATGGAATTGTGCTTTTTATTTGATTCTCTGCCTGCTTATTGCTAGTGTTTAAGAATGCAACTGTTTTTGCACATTTATTTTGTACCCCAAGACTTTGCCAAAGACCTTTATCAGTGCAAACAGGTTTTCGACAGATTCTCTTGGGTTTTCGAGGTATAGGATCATGTCGTCAGCAAAGGGGGTTGACTTAACTTCTTCTTTTCCTGTTTGGGTACCCCTGGTTTCCTTCTCTTGTCTAATTGCTCTAGGTAGGTCTTCCAACACAGTGTTGAACTAGAGGGGTGAGAGTGGGCAGCCTTGTCTTGTTCTGGTTTTCAGGGGAAATGTTTCCAGTTTCTGTCCATTTATCAATATATTAACTGTGGGTTTCTTATAGTTGGTGCTTACTATTTTGAGGTATGTTCATTCTATAACTAGGTGTTTATGAGAAGGGATGCTGGATTTATTTTTTCTGCATCTAATGATATAATCATGTGGTTTCTGTATTTACATCTGTTGATGTATTTAATTACACTTATGGTCTTGTGGATGTTGAAACAGCCCTGCATCCTGGGGATGAATTCTACTTGGTTGTGGTGGATGATTTTTGAGTTGTGTTTTTGGATCTGATTTACTAGAATCTTGTTGAGGATTTTTACATCTATGTTCATAAGGGATATTGGCCTGTAGTTCTCTTTTTTTGTTGGATCTTTACCTGGGTTGGTAATCAGTGTGATGTTAGTTTCATAAAATGATTTGGGGAAAATTTCATCTTTCTCAGTTGCCTGGAATGTTTTCTATAGGATTGGTATCAACTCCTCCTTGTACGTTTTGTAGAATTCTGCTGGAAAGCTATCTCATCTAGGGCCTTTTTTTGTAGATAGTTTGTAATGACAGAGTCAATTTCATGGGTTGTTATTGGTCTACTTAGTGTCTCAGTGTCTTCTTGTTTCAACCTGGGGAGTTGTGTGATGTCGGAAAGTCCTCCATTTCATTTAGGTGATCAGGTTTGTGATTTCTAATAGGCAGCTCTTCCAAGATAGGATCTCATCTGTGAATTCTGGGTATTAATTAGAGTTTTAGTTCAGTGCTTGAAAAACAGTGGGCAATTCTTGAAGAAGATATAGAAGAGGGCCTAAAAAATTTGATGCTGTTTGTTTCCCTACAAAACCTACCCTAGATACCCCTTTCCAATATTTTTTTCTACAAATTGTAGGAACTCCAAAAATTAGACTTAGGGCCATTCTCTGCCTCTGGAAAGCCCCTCTCTTTTGTTTACAGTCATCTTTGTGTACAACCCCAAAAGTCTACTTGCCAGCCTGGAAGAAGAAAGGCTATCAGGATGACTTATAGGCAATGAGTCCTAGCGATCCAGGAATTGAGTCACAGTCTCTCCATAAGTATCTCATTCCCTGTTTTTTCTTTGTAATCTGTGGGCGTTTTCTCTGATCCTCACATCTCAGGGCTTCTGCCCCAAGACACCAGAGAGACCTGGTGGTTATAACACCTCTTTAGAACTGTTCCTTATAAACTTGAAAGAATTGCTATACTTCAGAATGAATAACTTGGGCAGAGAATGATCTCTAAATGTCTGTTATGGGGTGCCAGCGAAAATGGTTGAGTTAGGCCCTCTGAAAATGATTTCATTCAAAAAAAGTGACAAGAAGGCTGGGTGTAATAAGTCACACCAGTTATCCCAGCACTTTGGGAGGCTAAGGCGGGAGGGTTGCTTGAGCCGAGGACCTTGAGAACAGCCTAGGCAACATAGTGAGACCTCATCTCTACAAAAAAATAATAAAATTACCCTGCAGTCACAGCTACTCAGGAGTCTGAGGCGAAAGGATCACCTGAGCCCAGGAGGTCAAGGCTGCAGTGAGCCATGATCATGCCACTGCACTCCAGCTGGAGTGACAGAGTGAGACCCCCAACTAAAACAACAACAACAACAACAAAGATACAAAAACTGGCCAAAGTTACTAGAATTAACTTCTTTAGAACTCTAGAAATTAAAATCTTGCTGCAACCCAGAAAGCATCTATTCCGGTAAAATGACTGAATCTCAGTAAGAACAGGCAAGAATTGTGGTATTTTAACTTGTTACTATTCCCATCCCTCCTCCCTCTCCAGTTCCACAGTACCCTTGAAATCCAATATCTGAAATCACAGTGAAAACCAGCAGTCTGTCTGTCTGCCTTTGGAGGGAGCAGAAAGGAGCTGAAGCTTCAAGCAGATTCTCCCTTTCCTCTCCCTTTTCCTACATAGTACCCTCCCCCTACTATGCTGTTCAGTGAGATTTGAGAACTGGTGAGGAGAAGGAAGACCGAGGGGAGTGCATTGTCGCTGAAGCCGATTTCAAATCTCAGTTAAGAGAATATTATGCACCATAGCTGTTGACAGAGGCTAGGATCGTGCCAGACATACTACATGGGACAGGACTAAGTAAAGCTCATTTGCCTCAATTATCCATGGGAGACCATGGAGAAACTGATGTTGCCTCTCATTGCAGCTTATAAAATATACCACAGCGAATTGGAGTGATACTCTCCAGTTTGGCTCTGCTCAAATAATCTCTGTTTTATATGAAGTTTTGTAACAGCTTCAGGAAGAGACTATTATAGTAACCGGTTTCACTTGATTTAATTCTGTAACAAAACACATGCCAAGGGTGTTAGTTTACCACAGAAGCACTCATACCTCCTACTGAGTAACTGACTTAATTCCTGTAAAGCTCAGGTCTTTATGGAAAGTTTATTCAAATAGGTAAACTAAGATGATCAATGTTTGAGAAAGTGAAGATATTTAGCCTAAAGGGCTGTAGCAAAGAACCAGTTGAGGGTGCCTTATCTACCCCTTTAAAAATAGTATATTAAATCAAATACCTTGTACATACATTATTTGGTTGTTATAACTAGTTTCATTTGAACTGTTTGAATTTTAACTTGTGACGGATTATTACTGTGATTTTTTTTTCTAGCCCTACCTAAGTGAATCAGTGTGACTCATACATTTGGTGGAGTTTTATGGCATTAGTAAGTTAGCCTCATCCTTTTTCTGTGGAAACTATTAACTACTATGTTCAGTCTTACTGACATTTAGGTGAACACATGTGATACCAGAGAATAAGATTTCCAAAACTGAGTTTTTCTGGTGATACTTGGTTCTTTTGTCATATGTTTTGTGGTGGTGTTTGACATCTTCATAGAAATCTGCACATTTGCTTTTTCAGGGTAGATCACGACCAGTCTCCAACTAAGACTCCTAAGAGACATCCTGTATGGTATTTGAAGCCAGAAGAGCATGATGATCATGTTACCTAGCTAGCTCTCTATCTTAAGGTGTATCTAAATCTAGACCATCTGAAAGAGTTTGCTTTTTATATACCTTTTTTTCTTTATTGGTAAAGAAATATGCATCCATTCTATAAAAAAAATTTTTTTTTTTGAGTTGGAGTCTCACTCTGTGGCCCAGGCTGGAGTGCAGTGGCACACTCATGGCCACCCCAGCGTTGACCTGCTGGGCTCTGGCGATCCTTCCATTTCAGCTTTCCAAGTAGCTAGAACTGCAGGCATGCGCTACCATGTTCAGCTAATTTTTGATTTATTGTAGAGATGCGGTCTCGCCAAGCTGCCCAGACTGGTCTTGAACCTGCGGGCTTAGGCAATCCACTCGCCTCGGTCTTCCAAAGTGCTGAGATTATAGGCTGAGTCACTGGGCCCGGCCATTCTGTAAAATTTAAAAAATATAGACAAAAATTATGAATGGAAGTATCTTGTAATCTCACCATTCAAAGACCAGGGATATGGATATTTTATTTAAGTCTGCATTAATAATATTTCATGTTTAATTGTGTTCATTCTGATACTTCATCATTATACTTGTCCCATAATTTGTTCATTCCTTTTATATTTAGTTCAGTAGCTAGAGATCCATTTAAAAACAACTATTATATACTTAAAGAAAGTTGCTAACTATATTAACTCAGTCAAATCTGGCTTGATTGAGAGACAGTTAATTATATGGAGATTTTAAGTATTCCCTGTTTTGTAAAAAGTGTTTCCTTTGAGAAGCTGTGACTACCATCACTCCACCATATTTTGCTGCATGGGTGTGTCTATAAAGTCTGCTATTGAATTCATTTTACACATTATAATGTGCATCACTTTGTAAATGCAATGGGTAGGCTGGGGCTGGAATGTGACCAGAGCACATCTTAGTATAGGGGCAGGCTGCATTCTTATCTATTGCTTCCTAAACTCAATGGTATGCCCTCCAGAGCAGAAACAACATCTTTATCTTTCATTTTCCCTTAGCATTTAGCAGAGTTTGGCGTAAACAATAGATGCTTAATAAAACTACCTTTGGGGCTTAAACAAGAGATTTGGTTTGATTTCCTGTGGCTGGTGGGGAACATTAAGGCAATTTCCTGTAGATTGTTCACCTTACCTTGGTGTCCTTCTTGTAGTCAAGTGGCCAGTAAATGCTTAGTCCTAAGTGTTGCTATTTTAGGATGGATTTGGGGAATCTATTAAAACCACCTCCACAGGGATGTGTTTATTAGATAGTATCAACATCACACATTGGAACTGAATTTAAAACCTGTCCTCTCCAAAAGGTATACTCATTTACTAAGATGGTAAATAAAGCAAGTAAACCAAATATCTAATTACAAAGATTGTCAGATTCCATTTAATGTGCATGCCAAATAAATTAATATACATGGTAACCCATGGTGCAGTCCCTGAAATCTAGTCTTGTAGACTTAAGGTGATCTTAAATTGAGTCCTTTGAAAATATTTTGTATTTTCAGAGGAAAAGAATTATGACATTTCTCAGGGTGAATTTATTTAATGGGAGGAAATACTTTTAGAATGAGAATTCCAAAATTTCCTATTAAGTTAGAAAACATTCTCAATTTCCTGATAAGTGATATACAGGATAATGATTTAAAAACAAAACCTTGCTTACCAAGTGGGCCAGGCACCATGTTCTGTAGGAGATGTCTGTATCCTGCTGTTTTCAGCAAACTAAGCCTTAATTCTTCATTGTGAAATAATTATTCAGGGAGGGAAATGACTCCTGTATAGGACCTAAGCAGAAAATGCCAGCAGGATGACAGGATACAAACATTTGATAAGGAACTAGCTGCACAAATAGCTATAGATGGTCTCTTTTTTGCATGGTAACCCAACAGACTGCCGATGAGAAGCAACTTGTAGAAAGTGGTTGTCCTGAGCTGCAGGGAGGAGACTTGTGGTTTGGCTGCTGTCTTCCCTTATTTGCCATATGGATGGAAACTGTTTCTTTGACAATACTTCATTGGGCTTCCGTTTTCTTATCTGTATCAAGAAAGGGTTGGAGTAAATGATACCATAGGTCTCCTTCATCTGTTAGTGCTATGGTGTTTTTGTTATTATTATCTGTGGTGGTAGTTTTTGAAAAACGTTTTTTAATGTTATTTTATTTATAATGTTTATTTTAAGCACCCAAGTTTAAATGTTGCTGTATATTATTTACTTGATTTTTGCATAAACTAGAAATTGAAGAAAATAATTTTTAAAACAAATACCATAGCTTTTATTAAAAAGATTAGCTCTGTTGTTTTTGAACACAAAGTATAATTAATAAATAAAATTCTTTTTGTTTTTATTGACATTTTGTGTACTGTTTATTTTCTAAACTCTTTAAATATTCGATCTGCATGTGATAGATCATGTTAATTATACTTTAGATGTTGATCCAGAAAAATTAATTTGAGTCTAGCCATCTACTACAACAAATAGAAGCCTTTTGGTAAGCAGAATATTGTTCTTATTAATTTTGTTGAATTCTGCATTAAAAAAATAATGACAGAAACATTTTTTTCTTCTTAGAAAGAGACTTATTACAATATAGGCCAAGAACTGATCAATCAATAAAAGGAAAGAATGTACTCTGTTATTTTACACCTCTTAGGAGATACAATTAAATATGTAAAGTTGGTCTACTTACTGAAATAATTAAAATGTATCTGCAGAAATATGGCATTGTGTGGAATAACCTCCCCCATTTTCCTTAGAGAGTAGTTTTCATTGGTCATTATACCTTTTACAGTTATCTCTGTATATAATTATATTTTAGCCAATATATAAATATATTTATATTTCATTGAAATTGCTTTTTCTTCTTTCTTAAACCTAAATGACTTTTAAAAATCCTAGTAGCCGTTGCTTTCAATTAAAAACGAAAACCATTCCTCTAATAATGTGCTATCATGTACTTAATAAGTGATTCCTTTAAAGAAATACAAGACAGCTTAAAATAAGCTAAGAATGGCAGAGGGAGGGTAATAACTTCAGACATAGACAAAGAAGGTCACACATGCTTAGGTCAGACTGGCTGTGTGTTTACTGTTTGAAGTGGCACCAGTCTCTGAGACCTTCAAGTGTGTTAGTGAGTATGCTCAGGCTGGACTTACGGCAAAGTGACACACTTTAAAGTCATCGTTTCGACATTGAAAGTGGACTTACTAATACCAAAATCTAAACTTGTTTCCTCAAACTCAACTTGTTTGTTTTTGTATTCAGAACTGAATGAGGCCAACTTTTATTGCTGAAATTGTGTTTCCAAGTGTGAATAAAACAGGAAGTCCTTGAACAAAGCTGCCTTCTTATGGCTAGTGTTAGCAAACTAAGTTTTACACATTCAGGTTTATTGAGGCAAGTGACTTGTTGAAGTACCTTTCAAAAATTGATTTGGCTCCCTAGCAGACTTATGTGAAAGAATCATTTTTCTTCTGTTTGATATTTTTTGAGCAGAAAAATAAATTTAAAAGGGCTGCTTAGCTGAACAATTTTAGACAGACTCATCAAATCAGTTTTCAACTTCTGTCCTGCACCTTTGGGACTTTTGAAAGCTGCCAAATATTAATCATAACACCTTTAAATGTTTTAATTAGTTCAATTCAAGAGGAAGAAAGGCCATAACTTATTTTGTGGACCATTTCTGTCATTGACCCTCTCTGTGAGCCTGTAGCTGATGACTTGAAATTAGCTTTTATTTCAAGACTTGGAGTTGCGGAGAAGACGTATCTATGTTTCTGCTCTGAGGCAATAATTTAAAGCTCTAATCGAAGCTCTCAGTGTTGTCATCTTTCTTACATGTACCTTGTTACATTGCCATTTATTTATTACTTCCAAACTGTAATAAATCTTCAGAAAGGAGAATGAAGGCTTAGCAATGCCTATATAATAATCTTATACAATGAATCCTAACACTGAAATTTTGAAATATCAGTTTATTCCCCTCTAAGTTTCTGCTACCCTACCAGGCATTAGGTGAGGAATCAGGTTATGGATTCATTTGCATGCTATTAAGGTTCAGGGGTTAACATCACAGGCTGAAGCTAATGTTGCTAATGTATGACCTTGCCTAGGTTTAAATGCCGGAGCAGGGACTCCTCAGAGCAGTAATCAGAAGGTGCAGTAATGGGAAGGTGCAATTAAAGTCAGATCAAATGATTGGAGATCTGTATGTAAGCCAAGTTGCACCTCTCACTTGGTTGCAGATGCATCTGCAGTCTGCACACATGTTGCCTCCAGTCACCTCTGCAAGTCTAGCTTGGCCCAGTTAGGAACCTGGGATGGGTGCTAACGTTCATGTACAGTCTGATTTGTTATATGCTGTGATTGGGGTTGAGTTTCATTATCTATGAGTATCTTACCTAAAGAGATGATGACCACTACATAGAATTGTGCGAGGCTCGCAGTGTGTGGAAATAGTTTTGTGGCGATGGATTTATTGGTGGTGGTTTTAACTTGTAGAACTTATTTAAGTGCAGGTAAAGAATAATGTCCATTTTTAAGTGCATATGGCTTTGCTAAGAAAGTAACCTGTCATTTTATGGAAGTTTTCCTTGTTATTTGTAGATATAATACTTTGCCAAGCAGAAGAACTCTGAAAAATTCAAGATTAGTGAGTAAAAAAGATGACGTACATGTCTGTATCATGTGTTTACGTGCCATCATGAATTATCAGGTATGTTGGTGCTTCTGTTTTTTTGTTTTTTTTTAAGTTGAGTTAATCAGATTCAGCTCTTGCTTTCTTTGATTTATTTATATTTGTAGTAAATATCAGTAAATTGAAAAGAAAGGCATGGTTCATTCTAATGCTCCAGATTTAATTTGTTGCCCTCATATTTTAATTAATATATGTAATGTATAATATATTCAAATGAAAGACTTTTTTCTCCTGCAGTGATAAACTTGCCTAGATTGCTTGGTGAGTGTTTGTGATCATTAAAGACAGAGTAAGTTGCTGGTTGTGGGCAATAATGAGACAACTTTAGAACACTAGGAATGGGTAGACTGACCCAGTGGTTCTCCAAGTTACATGGTGAACAGGCAAGAAGCTGCATTCATTGGCTGTTAGATTCACTGGTTCCTAATCTTTATAAGAAACACCTGGAGGATCCTTGCAAGTGCTGATTCCTCCTTCAGGTGATTATGATGCTGGCTGATCCCCCTCTGGGAAACACTGGGAGGAATGGTGCAGCATGTGGGCTGGGTTAATCCTAACAAAAAAGTGGAAATTAGAGTCAGGGGCATCTCGTATGAGCTGGCAGTGTCATAAGTATAGTTAGATAAACAAACCAGTGTTACAGGGATGGGGTTCTGTTTAGAAAAATGGATTTTGAATATAATAGTAGAATTTGGTTTCTATTGATATGGATGCTACAGATGGGTCCCAGAAGAATTGGAAAATATGTACATAGCTAAAGGGCTCAAACCCAATGTAAGGTGCTGCATTTAATTTAATTTAGCTTTGCCAGGCAGTCCCTGTTCTAGACCTTGAGAATATAGCATTGAATAAAGAGGTGTCCCAGGGAACATACTTTCCAGGGAGAGGAGACAGATGACAGTCAAGTAAATTGGCAAAATATACAGTGTTTCTTCCACATAAAGATGATGAAATTAAATAAAAGCTAACACATGGTATATTTTACAAGTCTAGTACTTAAAAGTAATGTAAACCTCATGATAGCGCTATGCGGTAATTAATAACACTCTCCCCATTTTACTGATGAGGAAACTGAGACACTGAGAAGTTCAGTAATTTGCCTAAAATCACATAGCTAGTAAGTGGTGGAGTCAAAATTTGACCACAGAGAACCAATACTAAGTACTGCAGAAAAAATAATTGGGAAATAGGAAGTGCTGAAAATGTGTGTGTGGTTTTAAATAGGCCAGCTAGGGAAGTTTCACGGTGAAGACAGCATTTAGTAGCAACTTGAATGAGGAACAAAGGAAGGGATATTAGGGAAAAGATCCTAGGCAGAGAGAAGGGCAAGTACAAAGTCCCCGAGGAATAAGTCTGATTTGCCCAAGGCACAGATAGGAGTCCAGGTTGGCTGGATCAGAATGAGTCAGAGAGAGAGAGGCATAGAAGATGAAGTCAGAAGTAATAGGAGTCCTGATTATGTAGAACTTTATAGGCCAGTGAAAGAACATTGACTTTACTATGAGTGGAAAGCTATTGAATGATTCCAAGGACATGATCTAACACTTGAATTTAGCATGATCACTCTGGCTCCTGTGTTTAGGATTGCCCCTGGGCTTGGAGGGGAGGCAAAGACAAGAGGAGGTAGACCGTGTAGGAGGCTATTGGCAGTAATTTAGGTGAGTGTTAATGGTCGAATCGACCAGGATTATAGGAGTAGAGATAATGAGAAGTGGTCAGTTTCTAGGTTTATTTTGATGGTAAAGGCAACAGCATTCTGTATGAGAGAGAGGTTGAGGAATGGCAGATGATGCCAAGGTTTTTGTGCTAGGTACCCATAAGATAGAATAGCCATCTATGAGGTTGGCGAAGACTGCAGGATGTACAGATCTGAAGGAGATGATTAAGAGTTCCACTGAGGATTTTTTGACTTTGAGATGTCTATTAGATACACAAATAGTGATCTTAAGTGGGTGGTTGAATATGCTAGTCTTGATTTCAAGGCAGAGTTCTGGATTGGACATAAACATTTGGGAGTAATTAGTATACAGATGGCAGAGAAAGCCAGGAGGGTGAATGAGATCAACAGGGGTAGACAGAAAAGTAAACAGGTCCAAGATACAAGCCCCAGGGCACTCAGTTTAATGTCAGAGAGATAATGAAAAGCTAGCTAGAGAGCTTGAGAAGGAGCTCAGGAGGTAGGAGTCAAGTGAATGAAATGCTTCGAGGAGAGGAGAATGCTGTCCACTCCTGCTGGTAAGTCATGTCAGATGAGGAGTGAGGATTGGCTGTTGGCTTTAGCAAAGTACAGGTCATTGGTGATCTTGGCAAGGACAGTCTCACTGGAGTGGTGGGGGTGAAATGCCTGATTGGAGTGGTTTTAAGAGTGAACAGGAGGAGAAATGCAGAGACCATGAGGTCTGGAGGAGTTTTGCTGTAAAGGATAGCAGAGTCAGTAGCTGGACACAGATTGTGGTGTCGAGAAGCTGTTCTTGTTGTTGCTACCTAATATAAGACCATTTGCAGCATGTTTTATGCTAATAGCAATGAATTCATAGAGAGGGGAAAATGGGAGATGAAGGAATTTCTGTGAACAAATGATGTTCTTGAGGAGGTGAGAGGATTGTGAGCAAGGACTCAAGTGAAGGGGTTAGTCTTAGATTGGAGCATGGAAGAGTTCACCTTTAGGAAGAGGTAAGGATTTAATTTGCAGATCTATGTGGGTGAATTGATGTGGTAGTGAGAGCTTCTGGAAGATTTTTTTCTGATTGCTTGTATTTTCTCAATATAAGAGGAAATGTGGTCATGAGCTGTGAGTGAGTTTGGAGGAGAAAGAATAGAGTTGACCCTTGAACATGGCAGGGGTTAGAGGAACCGACCTCTGGCTAAGTTAAAAAAAAAAAAAAATCTGTGTATGACTTGATAGCCTACTGTTGACCAGAAGCCTTACTGAAAATATAAACCATCAATTAACACATTTATTTATTTTTTGTTTGCATCAGAGTCTCACTCTTGTTGCTCAGGTTGGAGTGCTATAGCATGATCCTGGCTCGTTGCAACCTCAATGCTCAGGTGATCCTTCCACCTCAGCCTCCTGAGTAGCTGGGACTATAGGTGTGCACTACCATGCCTACCTAATTTGTTTTTTTGTTTTGTTTTTTTTGTTGTTGTAGAGACGAGGTCTCACTATGTTTCCTAGGCTGGTCTTGAACTCCTGGGCTCAAGCAATCCTCCTGTCTTGGCCCTTCAAAGCGCTGAGATTTCAGGCATGAGCCACCGTGCCCAACCACTTGTTAACACATTTTGTATGTTATATGTATTATGTCCTGTAATCTCACAATAAAGTAAGGTAAAGAGAAGAAAATGTTATTAAGACAATCATAAGGAAGAGAAGAGAAAGGAAGGAAGAGAAAAGCTATTTACAATTTAATGCTGTCTACTATTTATTAAGTAAAGTGGATCATCTAAAGTGGGCTTTATTCTCATCTTCACATTGAGTAAGCTGAGGGGGAGGAGAAAAAGAAGGGGTTGGTTGTGCTGTCTCTGGGATGGCAGAGGCAGAAGAAAATCTTCATATAAGTGGACCTGTAAAGTTCAAATCTGTATTACTCAAGGGTCAGTTGTACCTCCTCAACTAAACAGAATTAAGAATAAGTCCTGAGCCTGTTATTGAACTTACGTCATTGAATAGAAGGGTTAGGTAACATGCCTCAGAGCAAGTTAGATTTTCCTCGGCTTGGTTCTGATAGCCATTGCACAGGGAAAGAACTAGATGCTGTGGTTATCAACTCTGTAAGCTTAAAAAAATTCAGATGCCAGATCCTCATCATTGAAATTTAGAATAAATCTACCTGGTTTGGGTCTTGGAGAATCAGTGATTTGTTTTGTTTAGTCTTTCAGGTGATTTTAATGAGCAACCAGGGTTGAATATCACTGTGTTAGAGCCTTTTTTTTTTTTTTAAAGAGAAATAAGTCTAGGTGCAGTGACTCATGCCTGTAATCCCAGCATTTTGGGAGACCAAGGCAGAAGGATCTCTTGAGGCCAGGAGTTCAAGTCAGCTTGGGCAACCATCTCTACAAATAAAATAAAATTTAAAAATTAGATGGGTGCAATGGCATGCACCTGTATTCCCAGCTACTCCAGAGACTGAGGCAAGAGGGCTGCTTGAGCAGAAGAGTTTGAGGCTATAGTAAGCTATGATCTTGCCACTGTTCTCCAGTCTGGTTGACAGAGCAAGACCCTATCTTGAATAAATGGATAAATAAATAAATTAAATACAGAGAAACATGTAGGTCATTCATAAAGAATAAAAAGACGATGCCTTAATAATAGCATTGTTCTTGATTTATTTTTTAAGAGATGAAGTCTTGCTATATTGCCCAGGCTGGACACAAACTTCTAGGCTCAAGCAGTCTTCCTACCATAGTCCTCTGAATAGCTGGAATCACAGGAACAAGCCACTGTGCCTCGTGTTCTTGCAATTTTTGATAGAGAACTATGTTCTGACACTGATGTACTAAAAGCAAAAGTATATTTATGGTGGTATAAGTGTCATTAGGTGGAAACTTCAGATTATTATTTTAATCAACATTAATAATCCCCTAACTAGTCTCCTAATGCTTTGATTTTCTTCCATATTAATTTCAGTATGGTTTCAACATGGTCATGTCTCATCCACATGCTGTCAATGAGATTGCACTAAGCTTGAACAACAAGAATCCCAGGTAAGCTTTCTTTGTGTAGTGTACAAGTCTAAATCTTATCTAGGGAAAGCAGAGAGCTAATTAATACTTAACAAAGTTTGACTTTGGAAACTTTCAAGTGTGAGTTTCTGAAATAAGATGGACTAAAATTGTCTGGCCATGATGGCTCATGCCTGCAATTCCAGCACTTTGGGAGGCCAAGGTGAGAGGATTGCTTGGGACCAATAGTTTGAGACCAGCATGGGAAACAAAGTGAGACCACCACCTCTACCAAAAATACAAAGAAATACAAAATAAAGAGCCCGATGTGGTGGTACACACCTGTAGTTCCAGCCATTTGGGAGGCTGAGGCAGGAGTGTTGCTTGAGCCCAGGAGTTTAAGACTGCAGTGACCCATGATTATGCCACTGCACTCCATGGGTGACAGAGTGAAATCCTGTCTCTCACATACATAGATTGGCTATAAACTCCTTGATGCTATAATTTTCTCTTTGAGCCAAGTTACATTCTTACATGGAACAGAATTGACAACTGGTGACAACCCTAGTCCTTCACTATTCCCCTCAAGCTTTTGTTCTTGGAGGCCTGGTTCTCAGCATCCTCACTGCTAAATTTGGTGAGAAGGATCAAGTTGCCAGGACTCAGGGACCGGCAGTCTTAATAAAGATTTAGCTACACCACTTATTGCTGAAAGCTAACTAAAATACCATCCTTCATCCATGCTTCACTTGGTACCTTTACATATATAGCTTTAATTAGAAAATAATAATAATAGTTGTATTTGTGGATTTCCTTTCATATTCACATTTTATAAGGGCTAACACCATGTATTATTCATATCACAGATTACCATTGGCAGGCTGTCTTCATCAGTTGTAGTTATTTTAATATGTTTTCCATTCTGGTGAGGTATTCTGCATTTCAAATGTGTAATTTTCCCTCATCAGATACCTCTCTGTGGACTGAATATCTGAAAACTATTAATTCACCTCAAAAATCTGATTATAAATTAGGCCTTTCTGATTTGGAAAGTGAAATACAAATTGTAAAGTCTTATTTAAGTAAAATATTGACTATTACTTTTTCAAACTTCCACTGCGTAAACCTTTTGCAGCTTTGTGATTGCTTCCTTAGTTTCATGAATGTTGTTTTCATTAGGGTTGATGCTAGAATCCTAAGTAGTCGTGCGTCTATGTCCCTGCCTTCCACTGCAGGAAAGTCATTATTCATTTTCTTAAGACAATTGGCATTGTGGGGTATCAGAACAGTCTTTGTTTAGAGGTTGGCAGTAGATTTTATTCCAGAATAAAGATGAAATACTAAAGTTGTCTTCTGATGAAGAAATAATGCCTTTTCTTTCTTAACATTGTTTTTGAAGACTTAGAATGTGTTTCTAAGTTCTCCTTCCAAAAATATTTCTAATGGAGTTTTCTTGAGTCGAGAAAATATTTTTGTGTTAGTAAAGCTGTAATCCAGCTCCTTTCAGATCTCCTGCATAGGAAGAAGGAATGATAGCAACTTGCATTTTCATATGAGATGTTTATGGACCCATCCCCAAATGAGCAGATTTGAAATATAGAATATTAATTTCAATTAATTTTGAACTATTTCTGCAAATGTTATATCTCTGTCTCTAAGACCAAAGAAAAATACTTAACCAAGGATTTGTTTTTCAGCATATTCCCCAGGTTTTTCCTGTTGTTTTTAGCTCACCAGTAAGCATTATTCACCTGTTTTGTACTGAGTCACCTGATGATAGGGCTGGGAGACTGTTCTTCCCAGAATTAGTTTTGATTAGTGAGTGATTTGTAGTACTGGGAGTGGGAAATATGCCTCCCAAATTTGCTGTCTTAGACAAATCACATATTTAGAAGTCAGTAAAGATTTTAAAAAGTACTTTAATATAACTGTACCTTAGTAAAGGTTTAAAAGCTATGAAGGCAAATATTTTATTCTCATTATCTTACAAGGAACAGTGACTCATCATGTTATTTTCACTGATTTGTGTTTTTCTTTTTTTCTTCTTATCTTGACAGAACAAAAGCCCTTGTCTTAGAACTGTTGGCTGCCGTTTGTCTTGTCAGAGGCGGGCATGAAATTATTTTATCAGCATTTGATAACTTTAAGGAGGTAGGCTGTGCTATAGTTTTAATAAGAATGCTTACATAAACATCTAATAGTTGGACATTTTTGAAGAGAATGATTTACCTTTTCATTTATTTTAGGGCTTGAGGAATATAGTAGTTAATTTTCTAAGATGTCACTGAGAGAAGTAATAAACTTAGTCTAAATTTGATGTTTTATTTCCAGGATAAATTAAAAATATTTGCAGTACTCATTTTCTTTTGGAGAACATGGAATAGCCAGTTGGAAAACAGGTTTTGTTGCATGTATATGGTTTTCATTAGGGTTAATACTTGATCATCCACCAGGTAAATTTTATAAACTCTTTTATTATAGTTCCTTTCCTCCAATCATATTTACTATCACTGTTTTGCTATGAGATGTCAATGCTATGAAAAACCTGTCAAATACAAACACTGGTTTTAGGTGTCTAATCTTAACTAAGTGGTCTTGTCACAGAGAGACAATGAAACAATGGACATGCATGGTTGAAAATGGAAACTGACTATAAAAGAAGGAATGATTACCCATAGATATTAGGACACCAAGGTTTCTGCCCCATAGTAACAGAACATCACAGCCGAGATAGTAGCCGATTTCCCTTAGGGTAGTGGACAGTGTTATAGGGCCAAGAATAGTGCTTGTTTGTTCCCCTAGTATGTGGACCTATTTGAGGACTAACATCTGAGGCTACTTTAAGGTGGGAAATTGCAAAACAGTTCTTGGAGAACACTGAAGGCACTTGGAACTCCAAGTTACAGTAGAACCCTCAGCCAAGTTGTGCAGTATTCTGGCAGTCTCATTTAATTCCAGATGCTTCTGGATTAAGACCCAAACTGGATTAAAATCCAGATCTCAGAGGGACTTCCAAGCTCTCTTCTCTTTCCTGAAAGCCTCTGGAGTAGATCTCAGATAATATTTGTTGAGCATCTACTGTATGCTAGTGGTGTGCCAGCTACACACTTGGAATCATTTGGTACTACAATAACATCTTTGGCACAAGTACTAACATCTCAGTTTTAGAGAAGACTAAACTAAAATTCAAATACATGGTTTACCCATGGTCGCATAGCTGGATAAGTGGCAGAGACAATCAGGATTTTATGCTGCTGGTCCTGAACTTCCATGAGACTATGAAGTTTGAGCTCAGTTGTGTGTGCATTTCCTGAGGGAAATAAGGGAACTCTGAACTAGACAGGACTTCAGAGCCATTTACCTTCCCCCAGTCAATGCTTTAAGATTTGGACATTACCGTTTTGTTAATGCCAACTATGGAGAGAACCACATTTTATCTTTTTTTCTTTTTTTTTTTCTATTCAGGCCCAGAGATAGGGAAAAAAATGTCCAGGTTCTAAGAGAATGATGAAGAATAATAGTGAATCTTTACATTCATGTTCTGCCTTCCAAAACAAATAGACTTTAGAGACAAGAGTGTATGAATGCTTGTCTGTGAATGTTTATAGGTCATGTATAAATATGTACATTTTACATTTATGAATAAGGAAGTGGATGGGTTTAATTTGAAAAGAGAAACAGCTGTTAATATAACTCCCAACTCTTTACCATTGGATCATATTTGAAAATACTGCATGCCATGTCCTTTCCACACTGGAAGCATTTATCATGGCCTTTATTATGATGTGGATCATTATAAGAAGCATCTGGTTATACTGCAGGTCAAATTGTGTCCTAAAGATATAATTGTGTAGAATTAGAATTAAAGCCAAGAATTCATGAGATGAATGTTAATTTTGTTGTCTCCTGGGTAAGATAGAGACTCTTTCTTATGTATGGTTAGGCCCACAAATACTCACAGAATTGAGTTTTAACTCTCTGGTGTCAGATTGTATATGGTTTATCCATTTAGGGCATCTGGTACCACACTGCAGCCCTATGCTTGACTGTGCTCTAACAATAATCAAAGCCCAAAGGATCTGGCTACCCTAAAGCACATTACTTTATTTGCAAAAAATGGATGTTGAACTTTTCTACTCCACCCCTTAATCCTGCCAATGAAAACAAAGGTAATTCCTTCATCCTTTTTAGGGAGATGAACAAAATCCCAATTTACCAAGAAGGATGAAAAGTTGAAGAAAAAAGTAATCCTAAATCTAATAGCTCGCTAGTAGTAATGAGAATGAAATTAATTTTTACTTTGACTTTTTAGAGCTTTATCCAAAACTGGCCTTATTTTTGTAATTACTTATGAGTGATGGTGGGTGTTTAGGCTCTGTTTCTCTGGCATAGGCATTTGCATCGGAGGGAAACCAGGTAGACAAACCAAGCAAAGGGATTATCCTAATAGCCCTGTGAATGTGGACAAAGCAGGAACATGCTCCTGAGAAACTTTGTTCTTATGGATAGGTTCAAAGAGCTACTCTTGTGGTGGAAAAGTGCTACTTTGTGTAGACTTTATTTTTTTTGAGTGTAATGCCACTCACAGCTCAGTCTTTTAAATCCTTTCCTCTTCTCTCCTTCTCCCATCCTGTTGTGAGTGGATTCTTCTTTTCTTATACATCATAATGAAGGGTGTATTCTGTAATCTTTTTAGCCAAAATTTCATTGGACTTTTCTGGTTTTTAGGGAGGCTTGGAGCCATTTTTTAGGAAAAGTCCACTTATATTCTGGCATGCCTGTGCAGATAGGGTTTTGGTCAGTTACTAATATCTATTGAGCTACCCATGGAGGAGAGAGTACCATACTAGGGACCAGAATACCAGGGAGTAGGACCAAAGAGGAGTCTTTGCTTTCAGGAAGATTGTTTTTAAAGCTTTTCATCCTTTTTGGCAAATTGGGATTTTATTCATCTCCCTAAGAAGGATGAAGGAATTACCTTTGTTTTCATTGGCAGGATTAAGGGGTGGAGTAGAAGAGTTCAACATCCATTTTTTGCAAATAAAGTAATGTGCTTTAGGGTAGCCAGATCCTTTGGGTTTTGATTATTGTTAGAGCACAGTCAAGCATAGGGCTGCAGTGTGGTACCAGAGGCTAAAAGGAAATTTAAAGACCACGTATCTTAAGTAGTAAATGTAGCAGGATTTTTTCCCCTTTACCCGCTGAGCCAACAAATCCATTCTGTCTAATTTGACCACCACTCATTAATTAATTCAAGTATACATTAAAGGAAAGTATCTTTAGGTTCTTAAAGATTTTTTAAATCTATGATTACATAATTTCTCCTGTTTCAGTTAATATTTAGAATTCCAACAAGTTGGGGTTTTTATTTTTTTATTTTCAAATAACCTTGATACAAATCTTGTAATATCTGAAGTTTATGTTTTAGGAAAAGAGGAAGCACCTTCAATTCAATAGCAGGTGATGGTGGTTGGAATATTAACCCAAGGCTTTGATTATGGTGGAATTGGGGGTTGGGGCCCAAGCCTGATGTCACTGAACAAGCACATACATCTCCTCAATGTATATGATGATAAATGTGTTTTAATTACATAAATTCAGATAGTAAACTTACACCACGCATGTTCTATGACATGCCTAAAAACATGAGTGCATCGAACAGATGACTAAATTGTTAACAGTCAACCATTATGCTCCTTGAATATTTTCTTTTAAAAGATTTTTTTTTTTAAACGAAGGGAATTAGCACATCTGGTTTTGGTGTTGAAAGATCTCCTCATGAAAATTTATGGTCCTGAAATGAGGATCAGGGTGAGAACAAGGAGTCATCTGTTTTTCTTTATTGGCTAATTTAGCTGCATCGAAGGACATATGACCATCTTCCCTAAATTGATTCTTTCTTAATTGCGTGGCAATATATATTCTTGAACATTGGGTCTTCTAGACAGAAAAAAATACATTTGGAAGTAAAGACCACCTTTTTTGTTATTTGTGTTAGCTCAGGGTCTTGCTGACTCTAACATACAGAGGAAAGGGGTAATTGAAAGGGTATCAGGAAACACACAAATTTGAAAAGGAGCCTGAAGAACCAGGCTTAGAAAATGGTCAGTCATTTCTAAAATGTGGCTGAATTCTGGCTGTGTCCTTGAAGCTGAGGCATCATAAACACTATTCGGGGTTCTGGTCATGTTTTTTCTTCTTTGCCAAATGACATGGGCCATAACTAGCAATCTACTGGTTCATTAAACTACACCTTCTGGCTAAGGATCTCAACCAGTTCCCCCTTCAGATTTATAAACTCTATTTAATCTAATTTTTCATTGGTACCTTAGGTCTTCAACCTAGACCTTGCTCTTCTCAACCTTTTCTTAGTCTTCCTACTTTTTTCCATTATGTTCTTTGATATATTTGAGAAATTGCTTTACTTTTTCTTTTTCTTTTTTTTAAAGAAAGCAGGATTTATTGAGAGGACAGAGAAGTTCCCACAGTGGGAGGAGACCCGAAGGGGTTGCCTAGTTGCCTTACTTTTAGAAAGTGTCTCTAAAAGTTTGGCAAAAAAAATGCTTTGAAAATCAAAGAGGAGACGTATTGAGGCCCCATAGACTCTGGAGTGGAGCAGCCTACTATGATATGAATAATAAAACCCTCTGAGGGCTTTGAGCCACCAGGCTACTGGGAGGTACACCTGGAATTCATCAGGTCTTCAGATCAATTATAACTGTGTTCTCATCTGCTTCTATAATGACAGCATCTGGCTTTGGGGAAAAAGCCCAAGTTTGGTTATTAAAGGCTCAACTCCTTCCCACTTTTGACCTTCCAGTACAGATAGATAGAGCCTTGTGAAATGAGTCACTCAAGGCCCCCAGCTCTCTCATACACAGCACTCTTGGCAGTAGCTGTTCTTTTTTCCGCCTGTTGCTAGAAGGCTTCCCAAGAAAGCTGATGTGTGGTTTAGCTACTGGGCATCTGAAAGCACTTGTGCTACACATTATTAAGTTGATTTAAGAAAGCCTGTCAAGTTTTATTTATAGTGGACCAAATTGGGCAGGAAGGAGAGCAGACATTTTGGTGTGCTTCCAGCCTCCCTCTGAGTTTAATCCCATATAATCTAACCTCTCCAATATTTGAGGGTATAGGATTATAAATCTAGCACAAGACCATCTAGATAACTCCCTAAGCAGTAAAATTTTCAACATGGAGGGGAAGAGTCCTTACTTTTTTCAGTCTCATTGAATTATAGGCAGTGAATTCTCTCAATTCTCAAACTAAGGGAGTCATAATGTAGAGTGTGTATATATTTCACTGTGTCAGGCCAGAATTAGATTGATCTAATTTACCTAGACTCTTCTCTGTCTGGTCCATGGATCGGAAAGCAAAGTAACAGTATTAACACTGCTAGGTAAGTGTTTTTGGTCTGTTGACTAACTATTTCAGTTATTTCCTATGGATAATACAACTTAGTTTTATTAGACTTATGGATTCTGTGGGTCAGGAAGGGATTATCTTTTCTTTATTGTGTCTAGAGCCTCACCAGGGAAGATCCGATTGGGGATGAGGGTTCATCTGAGACTTCTTCACTTATATATATCTGGTATTTATGCTGTAATACCTTTCAAAGGCTGAGCTCAGCTGGCACTATCAAACAGAGAGCCTCATGTAGAACTCCATATGCCTTGGACTTCTCACAGTGTGGCATCTGAGAGAGAGCACCCAAGAAGGAGCTTCCGAAGAGCAAGCATTAAGCGAGACAGAGGTCACAATGTGTCATCTGAGGTAGTCTTAGAAATCATACAGTGTCCCTTCTGTTGTGTTCAGTTAGTTACTGATGAGGCCCCGAGGTCAACCCAGATATAAGGAAAAAGCAATGGCTTCACTTGCTGATTATTGATGTGTGAGGGTCACTGTGCAGAAGAGCATGTGGGATGGGAGAGACAGCTGTGGCCATCTTTGGAAAATACATTTCACCTCAGTAACTGTTTGAAAATTACCAAAATAGTTATACAGTTGTTATCCTCTTCTATTTTCTCCCTCTTTTATATTCAACCCAATACTTGGTTTTTCCTTAAGAGTAAAAGCTTTGAAAACTTTCTGACTGGCGAGAAAAAGGATAGTTACTACTTCTTTTAAGCAAACATACTGTGGGCAAATGATATTGTAAGAGCCTTCCTATAGAAGAAAGGAGCCATTTACATAGGTTTTCCAAATTGATTTCCTGATAATGAACTACTTATTTTTTAACATCAGCTTCTTATCATCTAGTAAGGAAGTAAAGGCTGGTATCTTGCTGATCATTAAGGGGTGAGTCATATTAACTTACTGGAGAAACTGGGGCAGAAATATTAATAAACGGTGGAAATAAGAAAATTAGTAAGACATATGCTCTTAAAAGGACACATACCCTTTAAAAGGGAGCCTCCCAGGCTAGTTGAGGAAGGAGGTAAATATTTTGACAGTTAATACTAAGCTCTGTAAAGATAGATGCCAGGTAAAGGTAGATGCTTTGCCAAGAGGAGGAACAGCTAACCAAGACAAGGCGGGGAGGAGGCAAATGGGGTAAGAGCTCTCAGGGGAGGCTCCCGTAGGAAAGTGTGCCTGAGCTGAGTTTAGGATGAACAAGTCTTAACTAGATATATTCATTTCTTATTGCTGCTGGAACAAATGACTACAAACTTTGTGACTGAAAACAACACAAATTTATTATCTTATAGTTCTGCAGATCACAAGTGTAAAATGAGTCTATAGGGTGATGTTCTTCTGGGAGTTCCAAGAGAGAATCCACATTCTTGCCCTTTTTAGCTTCTAGAGGCCATTTACATTCCATGGTTCCTGACCTCTTCCTCCAACTTCAGAGCCAGCATCTTGTTATCTCTGTGCTTCTGTTGCCAGATGGCCTTTTCTCTCTCTGACTCTGATTCTCTGGCCTCCCTACTTTAAGGACCCTTGATTACGTTACCCTAGATTACATTGTCTATCCAGATAATCCAAGATAATCTCCCCACCTGAAGTTCCTTAATTAAGTCATATCTGCAAAGTCCTCTTTATCATGTAAGGTAACATTATCACAGGTACTAGGAATCAGGATGTGGACATCCTGGGATGAGAAGTAACATATTGTTCGGCCTACCAGCCCAGGTAAAGAGAGTGAGGATGGCATTTAATTTTATTTACTATTTATTTTTAATTTATTGAGTTGGAGTCTCACTCTGTTGTCCAAGCTGGAGTGCAGTAGCACAATCATAGCTCACTGTAGCCTCAAACTCCTGGGCTCAGGCAATCCTTCCATCTCAGCCTCCCAAGTAGGTAGGACTACAGGTGCATGTCACCATGCTCAGCAAATTGTTTCAATGTTTTTGTAGAGATGGGATCTTGCTATGTTGCCCAGGCTAGTCTTGAACTCCTAGACTCAAGCAATCCTTGGCCTCCCAAAGTGCTGGAATTATGGATGTGTGGCACTGTGCTTGGCCAAGGATGGCATTTTATACCAAGAGGTTGGTGAACACCAATAAAGTTTCAAGGACTTGAGTTGGCCCTGAATTTCCAATTTTAAAGGTAGCAGGACATGGGAAGAGAAAAGTTGGTGTAGGAAGTTAAGGGCAGATCACAAAAGGCCTCATTGCTTATCCCAGAGTCTTCATACTGCTGCATCGCCTGAAGGCAGCAAGGAGCAGCAGAGGAAGTGTGTTCCCCAATTTCTGGCTGGCTGGATTGACTCTGTTAGCAAAGAAACTGCTCATGTGTTTTGTTCCAGCAGTCAGTTAAAGGTGGGCTCAACATGCTGTCAGTTTGACAGAGCAGGATGTGGTTGGTGTCTGAGATTCGTTTCAGAAATTTTGCCATCCACATTTCTCATTCCTTGGGCTTCTTGCTCCACAGATGGTCATCTACTCCCTCAGCTACTGAATTCATTTACTTCTGACGTCTTCAGTTCTTCCCTTTTCTTGTGATCCTGGGAGAGTTAAAAAAAAAAAAAAAAAAAAAAGAAGAGGAGGTACAAGAGGATAACTGTACTCAGGGACAGACCAGATTAGTGTGTTATCTGGTACACAGTTGTAGAGCTGCTTTCTTTGCACCCTCGCTTTTATTACAGGCATCGCCTCCACACACAAGCCTGAGTACAATTTTATACAGGAGGGAGCCTCCGCCTCTATTTTAAATGTAGCAGCCACTTTTTTTTTTTAGAACAGGGTGTTGCTTCCTTGTTATTTTTATTCATATAAAAATGCCACTTCTAAAGCCTTTGCCAACTGTAAAAATTAGCATATGTGCCCTTATTTGTATTCTTGGAAGACAACAAGAAGGAACCTGAGAGAAAGCAGTGAGAGCTGTTGGTTATTTTAAGACCCCATAGGACCTGAGACTGGTCCTCAAATATGGAGTTGTCACTTGGGAAGTGCTTCTTTGCCCTTTAGGTGTTGTGTGGTTACAAGGTACATAAGGAAGGTAGGAAATACTTTGATGTGAGCTGATTAGAAAATTGGAGTCAGCCGGGCAAGGTGGCTTATGCCTATAATCCCAGCACTTTGGGAGACTGAGGTGAGAGGATTGCCTGAGTCCACAGGTTCGAGACCTGGGCAACTTGGCGAGACCTCATCTCTACAATAAATTTAAAAATTAGCCGGGCATGGTGGCACATTCCTGTAATTCCACCTACTTGGAAGGCTGAGGCAGAAGGGTCACCTGAGCCCAGCAGGTCGAGGCTGCAGTGACTGTGAACGTGTCATTGCACTCCAGCCTGGGCAACAGAGTGAGATTCCAACTCAAAAAAAAAAAAAAAAAAAATGGAGTCAAAGCCATTACAGCTTTGGCAATATTATCTCAATTCTAAAAAAAATTAGAATGGAAGTTTTCAGTCTCTGGGCAGGATTGGTTGCCATTGTGGCATTTATTTCTGCAGAGTAATGCGAAAGGTCTACTTTAGGGTCACCATGGTTTCTTTCTGTGTGAAGGAGCTTCCTTCCCTTTGTTTTCTCCCTCACTCCACCCTGACTTGCATAGTCAGAATCCTTTAGAAAAAAAGAATCTATATCTTATAACTCCAATGTTCCATATTTCTTCTAGCTGCTTTTTAAAGTAGTTTTTATATGAAGTGAAAACAGAAATAATTGTTTTTAAATGTCAAAGAATCCTGGATTATAGCATATTTTAGTAGTCATTAAGTTGCGTGCTAAGCCCTGGACACAGGGCTATGTTAACCATCTAATTAAATGAGCATTGAGGTTCAAATATAGCAGTTAAAATAGTTACAAAGTGCTAGATATTATATAAGATAAATCATATATAATTAATAGACGTGTGTCTATGTGCATATCCTTACATGTCTGTGTATATTTGTGTATATATATATTATGGGCAACTGCATGAAGATATATGTATGCATAGTAATAACTCCTAAAAGGAAACAAACAAAAGGATTAGGAGTGGTGGTGGGGCTACTATTTTTGTGTGTGTTTATTTCTGTTGCTTGGAATGTCTGAGAAGTAATAATTCCTCACATGCTAGAGTGTCCTTAATGTGCAGGGTTAGATTTTCCCTCTAGTAACATTTTATATGACTAGTTTTCTCCTGTCTTTCCCAATAATGCTCAATTATCTTTTGTGTAACTTCTCCCTAAAACCAAGGTGTTAATCACGACTGACTTTTTTTTTGAACTATGAAATAGGCCAGGCACAGTCACTCACACCTATAATCCCCTCACTTTGGGAGGCGGAAGTGAGAGGATTGCCCAAGTCTGTGGGTTTGAGACCAGCCTGGGCAACTTGGCGAGACCTCATCTCCACAATAAAAAAATTAACTGGACATAGTGGTGCTTACCTGTAGTTCTAGCTACTTTTTGGAAGGCTGAGGCAGAAGGATTGCCTGAGCCCAGTGGACTGAGGCTGAGGTGGCCATGAGTGTGCCACTGCACTCCAGCCTGGGGGTAACAGAGTGAGACTCCTACTCAAAAAAACAAAAACAAAAAACTATGAAATAAAATCAAAATCCTTTGAAACTTCTTGGAAGTTATTGAGCAAGTGTATTTTTAAAAATGAAAAGCACTGTCATAGAGTCGGGAATTTATAGAAAATAAAAGGCACGATTTCTGTGCTACAGAAGTTTCTATTACCTTGAGAAAAACAGGAATGACTTTAATAAGTATTTAGTTGAGGACCAAATGCATACAAGGTCAACAATAAGAGAATCGTAACTTAAAACTTTAAAAATTGTGCTTATATTTGTACTTTTATTCCTGATTATAATTTAAACCACAGTTTTGTGTTACTGCCAATGAATGGGCTTATTGAGCTCAACCCCCTATGTGAATCAGACTCAACTTTCATTTGAAATTTAAACACGTGTAAAACATAAGCCCATTTTTTATTTATGTGAAGTCCACAGTCCATACATAAGGGTTTTGTTTGGTTGGTTTCTTTCAAATCAGCAGTTGTCTTCAGAAAGAAAACGCGAGCAGAGTTCATGAATCAATTCTATTTTCTTTCATATTGTAACCAATAGTAAATTTGTTATACCACGTATGTAAAAAAGGCATATACACGTGAAGAAATAGTAAGGCTACTATTAGTTAATTTTTTATTTAATAAGAAATTTATTGTTTGGTGCCAACAGCCTAGTATGTACATTCATTGTTTACTTAGTGCTGGCAGGCTCATATGTGTTATTTTGTTCTCAGAGATGAAGTAGGATTAAGGAGGGAGAGGCTCAGAGTAAATGGGCCTAACTTACATACGCTGGTAAATGGCAACTCTGAGATTTTTACCCAGATCCATGTAACTCAGAGTTCATGTACCCACCTTACATAAGATGTCATCACATTCCAAGCACTTTCTATACATGTTTGTACGTTTTCCTTAATTTTCCTCCAAAAAACAAACCTACTGGGAATGGCTATAGATTGGGTAGATTATTGGAGTGTTTGAAGTTACTGGTAAAATTCAGGGCAGACTGGGCTGTTTGTGTGGGACCTAAAGGGAAAAGGGGCAGGTCCTGAGCAAGATGAGTAAGGAGGGAGAAACTTGATTTGGTGGAGAGGATTCTGGGAACAGAAAGATTGTGATGACACTTCTGTCTCGTGGGCAGTATAAGTCAGGATATATGTGCTGGTTAACCAGGCCCATGTTACAGAAGCATGACAAGAGACAGGCGTGAATGAGGTTCTGAGGGGAAACGGCAGGGAGATTTGAAAACTGTGACTTAAAAAAAGAAAAAATCTCAACTGGAAGATAGATAAAAGTAGGGAGAAAAGGAAAGAGGTTGAAATGAACAGTTATATAGCACAGTCTATAAAATGCCTTATGTATTCCATTTCATTTTTTGGAAATCTGAGGAAGGCATTTGATGTAATTCAGGTAAATCTTTAGTAGTATTTTGGCTCTGTATAGAATACATGAGAGGGGGAGATTCTGGAGTCTGGAAGATAGATAGTTCAGTTGTTAAATGCCTGAGCCCTGGACCAAGTTTGTGGCCATGGCAATGGTTAACAAGCCAAAAAATGGAAAAAAGTCAGCAAGAGATAGGGTGAGCCACTGCACATAAGGACAGACATGAAAGAAGAATAAGAATCTCTTTAATAGTATACATTTAATTGACAAAGTAACCCAACCGCAGTGAACAAATTTGATCCTGGGATTTTTGTTTTCAAGTAAAGAAAATAAATTTCATTTTTATTAAATTCATTTTTTTCTAGTGATGCTAAAATGCCTAAGGTCAGATTCTTACTTGTGGACTGTAGATAATGAAGGGGAGAACAGACTTAAACTGAGGTGACTGGGGAGTATGTGTGTACACATGTGTGTGTTTGTCCAAATAAAGAAGAAGATTGTAACTAAGGAGGTGAACTCCTCCACATAGATCCTAGCCTAGAAAGAGAAGAGTAAGGATACAAGGCAAGAATGGGCTAAAAGGATACTCAGAAAAGACCGGCACACAGTACAAAGGGATGGTCAAGAGAAAGAGGGTCCTGGTGCATCTGGTCTCTTGCAGTGCAAGTTCTTGCTTTGGGTGAGAAATTAGTCAAATCCTCTCTATACCCCTTCCAGTTCTACAGTTTCATGATTCTCTGTAAAATTTTGTCCACACACGCCTATGTGTATAATATATATTTGTACACATATTCAAACAGTTCTGAGAAAGTTTAAGTGCTTCTTTGACTACAGATATAAAAAGGTACCCAGATAATAAAATGACAGTTGCCTTCATTCTCAAACAAGAACAAAGACGGACATGTCCTAGGCCACTTGGCAGGATAGTAGCAAACCTAATATAGATAACTATGACTTTAGACTGTATCATGATTTTAGTCTCAAGTTCCCTTTTTGACCACCTGGAAAGTGGCTATATCAGTCCTTTAACTCTAATCTCATTTTTAAGATTGACAGCATGTCTAAGGATCTTGCAACCTCTTAGCCCGAGAGTTAGCTGGGTGTGTTAGCTGTGCTTTTAGTACTGCTGTGTGAGGTATTAGTGAGGGCCCATCTGCAGAAGCATCCCTGGCTTGTGTAGCTTTTGAAAGACTGAGCTTTTGAGTCATTATTTAAGCTTTTCATTTCCCGGCTCCCCTGTTCTACCCAAAACTCTTTTCTGCCCACTGTGGTTCAACAGCCATTTTTTATTCCTTTCAACACAGTGGTGCATGTGGCTCCTGCCCAACTCTTTAATTCTATATATCAATCTGCCAAAGATATATAGTCATAGTTAGTTTTCATTCACAATTGACTGAAACACACCTAGAAAAAAAGTGGCCCAGAGGATCCTGATTGTGGTCCAACAATCACTGTCAGTCACCCTTTACCGTGCAGTTGAGCACTCTGACAGGATTTTCCCCCTCAGCTCTGCGTCACAGGGGAGTGGAAATGGCCAGTTACAGTAACATGAGCTCTAGGTTCTGTGTTGTTTTGGCAGTTTGGTTTTGGCAGTGGAAAATGAGGGCTCCTTCTCCACCAATAAAAGTACCAGCAACACGTGTGCTATCCCAGATTTACTGGGACACCACCAAGAACAACACTGACTATTTCATTTTGAAGTATTTTCCAGGAATAGGTGTAAAACTAGTAAGAAGTGTTCTCTATGTGAAATGTGTCAAGGACATGTTTAGTGCATTAGTTGAAAAACTATTTTTGTAATTTGTGTATTTGTTCTTGATTGTTTGATGTTATGGCTTGTCAGACATCCTAGACAAATCTGTTTACTTGTGTGGATTCTTGAGTATGATTCTCTCTGAATTTTGAGGAATGTGTGTACTATATTTTTTTCTCCCATGTGGGGGAGTTCTGTTTTTTGTACCTCTCACATATTCTTGCTTGGAATCTAACATTAGCTTGGCTTTGGGAAAATGATATCGCTCTAGCCTTGTAATGAGTCTACATGTGATGGGGTTGGTACATGGCAGAGATAACCAGAGAACAGTTAAGGAATGCTGCTGTCCTACCTGGTAAATGCTTGGGATTGTGCCTCGTCTTGGTAAACATAAGAGCTGAAAGAAAGTCTTTTTTTCCAACCCTGTAAAATGGTGGAGGGCTCTGTTCTATATAAGGAAATCCTAGAGATTTCTGAGTAATGTGGTGTCATCTTTTTGCTGAGATGGAAGATTCAGTAGTTCTTTGTATGGTATGGTTGATACCCAAACACTCATACAAGAAATTTTACCATTAGATATCCATTTATTTGCTTCTTCAGGTTTTGGGTTTTAAGAATTCATCATCTTTGTAGAAATAAAAAGACTATTCTCTAATCAGTAGCTTTCAAACTTTTGGCCTCTGGACTCCTTCTTACTCTCTTAAAAATTACTGAGGATCCCAAAGTGCTTTTGTTTATGCAGCTTATATATTGATATTTGCCATATTAGAAATTATAACAAAAATTTGCTAGACTTATTTATTCCATTAAAAATGACATCATAAACACATGTTAAATGAAACCTTTCCTATTAAAAATGACTTTTCCAAAACTAAAGAAAAGAAAAAGAAATCAGTGAAAATGGTGACTGTCTTAGTCCTCTCAAGCTGCCATAACAAAATACCACAGACTGGGTGGCTTAAACAACAAAAATTTCTTTTCTAACAGTTCTGGAGGCTGGAAGCCTAAGATCAAGGTGCCAACTTAGTTGGGTTCTGATAAGGACTCTCTTTTTGGCTTGCAGACGGCCACCTTCTGACTGTGTCCTCCTGTGCCTTTTCTTGGTGTGTGTTCATGTAGAAAAAAATCTCTCTTCTTATTAGGCCACCAGTTCCATCAGATTAGGACCCCCCTTTATGACCTCAATTAACCTTAATTGCTTCCCCAAATATAATCACATTGAGGGTTAGAGTTGTAACATATGAATTTTGTGGGATGCAATTCAGTCTAGGTCAGAGATATTATTTTATATTGTTATAAATCTTTAAAATCCTTAATAGAATATAGCTGCGATCTTCTATCTGCTTCTGGATTTAGTCACTTGTGTTGTTTTGGTTGAAGGAGTTGAAGAAAATTTAACCCCATTCAGATGTGTAGATGAAAAAGGAGTATTTTAACAGCATTTTCAAATAATAATGAATATTCTTCTTTGGTATTATACTATACAAACACTGAACAAGTAGTAATTTCTTAAAGGTTAGTGGCAAAGTAGAATCTAAAATCCTATTCATGAACTCTACTCTGTTGTATTAAAATCTGTTTGCCTGTCTTGTACCTTGAAAAAAATATGTAATTTAGCAAAGCATTCAGTGGCCATTTGGGAAAGAATGATTCATTGAATTATCTAGTTCTTCTAAATAGTAACACATTTTATAATGCATTTTTGCTTTTTTGTGAGTCAGAATCTCACTCTGATACTGAGGCTAGAGTGCAGTGGCATGCTCATGGCCATCGCAACCTCGACCTGCTGGGCTCAGGTGATCCCTCTGTTTTAACCTTCCAAGTAGCTGGAACTACAGGCATGTGCTACCACGCCTGGCTAATTTTTGAATTTATTGTGGAGATGTGGTCTCGTCATGTTGCCCAGGCCAGTCTCGAACTGGTAGGCTCAGGCAATCCTCTCACCTTTGCCTCCCAAAGTGCTGGGATTACAGGCTTGAGCCACTGTGCCTGGCTAAGAATGCAAAATTTTTAGTCACGTTGATTATTATCACCCCCAATCTGATTAGAAGTCTTTAAGTATTGGGAAGCTGGATACAAGTTTTCCAAAATTCTCATTTGTTTGGAAGCTCAATTTTATCATTGGCTTCAATAATTGTCAGTTTTTCTTTAAAGTAAAAGGCTCATTTAGTTCATTTTCAAGAAAATATCTGTTAAGTATACAAGTCTGTATAACTATAGAGTGTCATTCTTTCAAATAATAACAAAAGCATGGCTAGTTCATCTTGTAACTGGAATAATCACAAAAGTGCTTTTTCTCTAGAAAGCCAGACTTCAATATACAGCAGAAGTGCTTTATGCAGACTTCTCATTTCATCTTATAGAATATATGATATTTTAAGAAAAAAAATTTTTTTTTGAGTCAGGGTCTTATTCTGTCACCTAATCTGAAATGCAGTGGCACATTCACAGCTCACTGTAGCCTTGACTTCCTGGTCTCGGGCAATTCTTCCACGTCAGTTTCCCAAGTAGCTGGGACTACAGGCACATGCCACCATTCCTAGCTAATTTTTTTCTTTTGGTAGAGTTGGGGTTTCACTGTGCTACCTTGACTGGTCTCAAACTCCTGGGCTCAAGCAATCCTTCCACCTTGGCTCCCAAAGTGCTGGGATTGCAGGCATGGGTCACCACACTTGGCCTCATTTCTTCATATAGAATATTACAAAGATGTGTATTCTAAGGTTGAGATGTAATAAAATACTTTTTACTGTTCCATCAAGGATATTCTAAAGCGAAACTGGCTTAAAAAAAAAAAATAACTGAGATTGCAGGCTATTGGCTGTAATGAATACAATGATTGCTAAAATAATTTGGTGCCACTGTCTTGACGTATGCTAAGGAATTAGCAGTTTTATTCACTCACCATTGATTTTGTACCACCAGTGCAAGTGCCAGCTTGTGAAAAAGACAAGTAATATTTTAGTATTATTATAAAAATAATTTTGACCTTATAAATCTCGCAAAAGCGCCTCAGGGACCCTTGGTATTTGAGGACCATATTGTAAGAACTGGTACCCACATCCTTTATCTACTATCATCTTGGGCTGGGTGTAAATGATTCTATTTGGCTAAGAGCAAGGTCTTTCTGATTAAGAACCAGAATAGATATTAGGGAAAGTTTGGAGAAGAGCAAAGAAGAAAGTAGAGGAGATGTTAATGAGAGTAAAGAGTGAGCAGTGGACAAGCTGCAGGCATTTGCCTGTTGTTAACCTGAGGTCTTTGACCTGCCTTCAAGGGCTCTGAATTCATGGCACATCTTTATTTGATTTTATTGGTTATGATTTGGTGTGTGGAGAGCATAGATTAACAACTGCCTCCTGAGCGAGTCCCAAGATCTGTGGTGAAAATGCTGCATGCTTTGAACAGCTCCAGTCATGTGCCCTTGCTGCGGTTTAGAGGACATGTGATAGTCCCTAGAGATGTGTCAGTGTGTCCCCTCCCTCACCTGGCTTGACCTAATTGGATGTGCTCAAAGGACGAAGGTGTGAAGATAAATGATTGAAAATAAAGAACAGTGTGTTAGACTTTCTTCTACTTTTAGGGCTCCAAATGGTAAGTCATCTCAGAGATGATTGAAGGCCTTTCTCATTTAGTCCTCATGTCACTGTTTAAATGCCGTTCTCTCTCAAAGAGGTAGAGGGTATTTTGGCTTTCTAGTAGGAATGGAAGTGTGTTGGTCAAGCTTCTCCCAATACACAGAACCAATAGGCTGTCTATCAATATAGCTATATAGGTAAGAGGATACATTATGGGAGTTGGTTCATGCAGTAATAGAAGTGAAGAAGTGACATGACATGTGTCTGCAGGCTGGAGACCAGAAAAGCTAGGGGTGTAATTCAGTCCAAGTCTGAAGGCCTGAGAACCAAGAGCTGATGATAGAAGTCATGGAATCTGAAGCCTGAGAACCAGGATCTACAATGTCCAAGGACAAGGGGAGATGGGTATCAGAGCTCAAGAAGATAGAGATTTCACCCTTCCTCCAGATTCTCTCTTTTTGTTCTATATGGGCTTTCAGTGGATTGGAAATACCCACCTGCACCGATAAGGTTCTTCATTACTCACCCTCACAAACACCCAGAAATATTTTACCAGCTATTTGGATGTCCCTCTACTCACTTAAGTTGACATAAAATTAACCATCACAAGTAGCCTTGAAAGAATCTGTATTTGTCCTTCTTAATGACCAGGAGATACGGGTCTTACATTGAAGCCAGAGAGAGTCAAGTCAGACATTAAGAATATTTCTGAAAGATATCACTTATAACGTTTTATATTGGACAGTCTTACTCTCTAGAATTTAATGAAATCGTCTTTTTTTAGGGAGTGATAAAAATACACTTCTCATTTAGGATAGGATGTGTCAGTGAGTTGTCCTTTGGGGATTTTACTAGCCTTATGCTTCTGTGCCTGAGTTCTTCACTCAGTACAGCAAACTATATGCGTGGAAAGTAAAACAGTCATCTGGATGTTTCGTGTGCTTGCTGCCAAACATCTGGATATTTGAAAACATCTGGAAAAGTGACTGAAGTTTTTACAAGGGTGTTTAGCATTATGTGGATGAAATCTTGGGCTCATGATTGGATGTCTCCCAGTCCAAGATTGACATTAAAGTTTTACTTATGAAGAAGGAGTGTTGACTAGGTTGTAGAATACGTTTAGTTGCTTAACTTTCATTAGTTTTTGTTTTGGTGGAGTGAGATAAGGTTGTTTAGTTTCTGAGTATTTCAGCTAGATGAACATTTCTGCCTTTAAATCCCAAGGAGGCTTGAGAACCAATAACAGGTCGGAGTGATTTACTTCTGTCACGGCAGCCATTTAGTGTATGTGTATGCAATGTTCAGTCACTTCAAGGGGGAAAACAAATAGACCCCTGTCAACTACAGAACACCCCAGAAAAGTGGTTTTGTCTGGCCATTATGGTGTCAGTAACCCTCAGACTGCTGGTGCTCTCAATGGAGGGTAAAAGATGCTTTTTACCTAAGACTAACTATGAAATAACTGTTTTCTTCATGAGGCCCTGAAAAGAAAACGGAACTTTTGTTTTCAGGCAGGCCCTGAGAAGGGTAGTCTAATCAGTCATAATAGAGTTTGCCTCTAAAACGGTGCCTTCCTGCAGGGAGCCTTGCAGATCACAGGGACCTATTGTGAGAAGAGAAAAAGAAAGTATTGAGGCAGGCGCCAGGCAACAGGGCAAGAAGGAAACACTTAAGCAAGGGGCCTTTAATTTTTATATAACTAACCCAGAAGCATATTTATAGCCATCTCATAAGAGTTGGGCTTCAATCTGACTGCAGACTTTGTGTGGTGCCCTGGGAGCTGTTGCTGGGGAAAGCCAGAGACTGTCACTGACCTTGGAAGGGGTCAGAAGTGGCTGAAGGTCTGGAGTGTGTTTATTTCAACATCTGGCTGGCAAGATAATATTCTTTATTACAAGGCTTTTGTGAAACCATCTTCTCTCTGCTATTTGTCTTTAGGGAAATCATCCCGTAACCCCTGCCCACCCTTTGAGACACTTTAAACCATAGCCTTCCTTGCATCCAGGGTCACAGATTTATCCAAATAGTTTGGGACACTATTCAGAAATGTCCTTCACAGATGTTGGAGAACATCGTTGAGTTGTTTTTTGGCAGAAGTTGTGCTTTTGCTTTAATCCTCCTTTAAATGAAAATGAATCTTGCCTATCCTGGGAGTGGCCCACCTCATCTGGGTTAGGGCGGGATTTATCAGCTTTGCAAGTAGGAGTGAACCAGATGGGATGAGATAGTGGTTTGGCCTTAGTGTTTGGTACTCTGGGTCTGTGCAGCCTAGTATATCTCTCTGAATTTATTTGTGTGGGGCTTCCACACCAGTAGTTTGGGAATATCATGTTATTTTGCCATGTTTGATTAGAATTTTTGAGCTTTAAGATACTGAAAGGACCTTTTAAAGTTTTTATTAGCATTGAAAACTTTTTTCTTAAAAAATCTTAGCAGACAACTAAGTGTAAGAAAGCAGATCTGGATAGGTGAGAGTGGAAGTCCAAAGAACCTTGCTTCTTATGCTTTCCCTTTCCCTGCCTAAACCCCTGACTTTTGGAGATACCACCCCTTCCCCAAAGTTTCATAACCCTTAAGTCTTCTTATCCTTTAATTTCTCTGTAACCCTTGCGGTTTCTTAAAACATGGCTTGCAAACCAGCAATATAATCTAAGGCTCTCAAATGGATGGAGGTAAAAACTGAAGCCCAGAGATGTTCACTGAGTTGTTCAAGCTAACAGCAGAGTAGTGGCCAAGCTGTGACTTATAACCCAGGTTTTATAATCCCATTTAACGTGCCACTTTCTGCCCTCTAAGCCCTTCACCCTCATCAGTGTTGGGGTGACAAGGAACAAAGAGGGTTGCTTGTGTTAGGCAGTACCTCCCAGGGATGGGCAAATTGGTGACTGTGTTAGCTCTATCTAAGATCCAGGACTGAGCTTGATCGCTTTCACTTTACACAGTGTTAATCAGGGCTGGAAATTCATTCGTGTGAGACTGGTTTATGAGTGATTTATAATGAAGATGCCTCTGAGTTGATAGAAGACTAAGTGCTTTTCCAAAGCATATGTTTGATTTGTCTTCTGGTTGACTTAATTTCTGGTAGCCCTGGCTGCCAGTGATGGAAGACTGATAGAGTAAACCAGGAGTCCAGTGCCCAGAAGGGCTCCTTTCCAGTCTGCTTGCTCTGCTCATTCCTTCTGTAGCTCCTAAACTTTCTCCACACCCCACCTACTCCAGTGGCTACTTACTATTGATATGGGAAACTGGTGTCAAAGCTGGTGGGAGAACCCAGAAATACCAGTGAATATAAAAGTCAAGAATGACACATTTCAGCTGTGAGAATACAACTTTTCTATTTCCAAGTTTTAGCATCATAGATCGTCTAGCCTTTGTTGGCAGATGGAAGTTATATGCAGCAATATATAACATGCAGTAACACATACATGCAAATATGCTCCTGGTTCTTATAAATGTTTTGATGAAGCCCTTGAGAGCATTCCTGTGTAGGCCCATGTATGGATTCTGAAAATAACTGAAAATCAGTGTCTCGTTCCTTTCATCCTTACCAACTTTCTAAAAGGAGGCCAGTTCAAAGGAGAAAAGAGGCATGTTCCACCGTGATGGTCCTATTTTAACCAGTGTGTGACGGTGGTCCAGATGTGAACAGTATGAACTAAGACTACTTTCCTTTGATGTGGGACACAACTTTTACCAACCTTCCCCAAGCATATATTCCCATTTCCTGTGGGATTGTAGTATACACTTGTTTAATGATTGCTAAAATAATCCAGAAACAAATGTGAATCTGGCTTGCATGCTTCCCTTTCTTCATCAGAAACAAAGGGGGGGCCCTGGAACCCATGCTGTTCCTACAGAACATGCCAGAAAGTACCACTCTGAGTTCATTAGTTGAGATTGGCAGCAGAGCAATCTAAACCTTTATATAGAGGGGCTTGGTAGAGCTGGTAGTAGGGGGTCCTTCAAGTCCTTATACTGAATGAGGAGAGCAGTCACTCAGATTCTTTCAAAGTCTGCATCTGGGTTGGCAACCTGTCATTTTCTGCATTTGAATTCTTTTCTCCAAGTTCATAGCAGCCATAAGTAGGAAGATATGTAAGTCCATTATTTTTGAAGATTAAAGGTATTTCTCTGTTCCATAGCACATATGTTCTCAGCAGGGATTTGTCTGTTGACAGAATGAGGGATTTCTAAAGAAACACATATATACATATATTCAAGGCTCTTTGTAACATCGATTTCAGTCCTGTCTACAAGGCTAGTACAATGTTTTTTTGGATCTTTACCGGCTATGAAATTAATCTAGCATTGCTTGTTCTGGAGTTGATGCTCTCTATTTTTATTAACAGGTTGTGAGTAGTTTGTTTTGTTGCTCTCCACATGTGCTTTCTCAGCCATTTACAACCTGTTTTCTCTAAGACCCTGTATGCCTCCCTTGACTAATTTGTGAGTTACCTTATTATTCATTATACCTATGCAGGGGCAGTGGACCAATTCCTGCTACATTCCTATAATACCCAGTTATAGTAACTGTGTTTCTTTATTTGTGTTGCTTGGCTAGATGTTGAAATACTGGAAATTTAATTATCTAGTTCACGAGTTTATAATTGTTAGTCAAAAAGACCAAGGGTTTTAATCAGTTAGTCTGATATTATATGAGCCACTGGTTCCCAAATGCTGGTCCAACAAGTACTCAGCACAGATTTCTAGGCCCGTATGTGGAGATTCCTATTCAGTATATCTCAAAATTGACTACAGGAATCTGCTACTTCCAGAGGTTCTATGGGAAGATTCTGACAGATGGATGTCAAGTATATCACAATATGATGATTGTGGTTTTTTAAATGATAATGTTGTTCATCTCTGTGGTGTCTCAGATAATTCTTAAAAGGAATACATTTATCTGGACATTCTGGGCTATGTGAGAGAGTAAACGTCAGGCTGGCTGTTGTGGATTTGGTTTCAGCCTTGATTCTGCCACTCTGTGTTGACCTTTAATGTCTGTCAGTCCCATTCATAAATTGAGGGCGTCAGATTGTCCAAGGCACTTTTCACCTTTCTAACATTCTTTGATTTGAAGAGCTTTGCCTTCCTGGGAATTGTTCTGGTCATCACTGTTCATCAATAGCTGTTGCCTCTTTTAGTTTAGTGAGTACCTACCTACTCAGCAGAACATTATTCACAGTCTACTTCTCAGGAGAGCGGGTAGCTGTCTTCAGATTCAACATAGCCTATCTTCCTTTTCTCCTTCTGCCACTACTGGCTTCCTAAAACAAGACTGAAGGAAACCATTCTCCTGGGAAACAAGTTCTTATACTGGGGTTCTACTAAAGAAAATTCAAGTTGTAATTCTGACCTTTCCAATGAAAAAAGGCTTGGCATTTTTTACTCACAGGGCCCTCTTTACAGGCGAGGGTTGCTTGTCCCCTTGGACACAATATGTGGCTGATGTCATAGTCTAGGGACCTGGGCCTGTACTCTCTCACCCCCTTCAACAAACCTTTTGTTTCCAGGAACTTGCTGCATGTTCTCTGGAGGGGATGTTGAGAGTAAGGGCAGAGCATGATATCCTCTTAGAACTTTGGTTCTCCACCATTGTAGAGTATCAGAACGTCACTCCAGCCCTGCCTGAGTTTCACTGAATCAGACCCTTTAGGATAGAATTGGACAGTTGTGGTTTTTTAAAGGCTTTGCTTTAGATTTTTCCTTCCAGAGCCTCTTCTCCTTCTTCCAGGCTGGGCCCTGCTCTGTTCCTCTGCCTTCTGAAATTATTTTTTGTTAAGGCAGATATAAATAAGTAGAGAGTAGTTATGAGAATACAGTCATCTGTGATCTGAATCTGTTGGGAATATTAAGTTGTTCGAAGGCCCTTAGAGGTTGAGGGCTATTTACCTTAACATTCCCAGCAGGCATTTTAGAAACAAAAGCTGCCACTAAGGATTTGCTCCTGGTGCTCATCTATAGTGGTCTAATGATTCTTGTTTTAACTCTAAAACATGGTAGAGAACAGGAAGTCATTAACTAATTTATGAAGTAAATTTTAATAGATGTCTTTTACTTAGTGCAGTTCAACAAATGTGAGTAGTTACAATGTGCTAAGCATTCCAGTATGATCTAGATGCTGAGGATGTAGCAGTGAACAAAACAGACAACATTCCTGTCTTTGCGTGATTTTCCCTTTACCAAACTATATATATATATATGTTCAAGTGGAATTTAACATGCATGAATTAAATGGCTGCATTATGAAATAACACTTTAGAGGAATTCTTGAGGATTAATCTGAGTATCCCTAAGATCACAAATGGAATCAGAAAATTTAGAGTTTAGTATGTGAAACTTGGATTAAATTTGCAAAATGTTAATCCAGGGACTGTGTCTTCCTGATGCAACATGCAGTCTAGAGGTGGTTCACGTAAATATTTTCTGAAGGTGAAATGAATAAACCAGTGGGTGTAGTAGGACTTTGCTCCCCAAAAAGGCAGCCAGGGGTGTTGACAGAATTAAAATTCATTCTTTGACTTTAGAAATAAGTCCCCAGAGAGTTATTATTTGATATAAATCTTTCTTTGACTCTGCTTTTAACTTCATGTACTTAATTCCGTGTATATGCAAATACCTTGGCGCCCTGTAGTTCCGTATTTTATCTGTTTATTTCATCTCATCAATGAAAGCATGAATTTGAGCTGAATGCATGTGTTTCTGGCCTCTGGGGTGCTGCTTCACATACTACTGCACATTTCTCTACTCATCGTAGATGGGTTAATAGAGCTTCCCACCGTGTCTACTTCTGTGTTGTAATTTATGCACTAAACTTTTTTTAAAAATTCAGTTGGACATAATGTGAACATTTTGAATCTACTTTTCAAGGAGTTTAAATAGTAAATTATTCAAATCGTTTAGCATGTCTTTTGTTTTTCCTTTTCACAAAAGGAAAACTGTGGTCAATTTTTTTTTTAACCATGAACTACATTCTTGGATTCTGAATGCGTGCCCCAAAATTGGTGAGACTGGAAAGACAGCCAATGAAAGAAAAACACATATGATATGGATTTCAAAATATCAAGAGAATATGCACAAGAAAACAAGGATCAGCTTTTGGCCCAGCTCATGTGGCTATTTGTGAATTAAACTATCTTAGAAGAGAAGTAAATAGTGTATGAGAGCAAAAAAGATAGATATGCTGGAAATAATTATTAAGCTGAAATTTCTGCATCTAATTTTGGAATGCTTATGTTTAGAAAGTCATGCGTACAATGAAAATGTGTGTTTCAGGTTTGCGGAGAAAAACAGCGCTTTGAGAAGTTGATGGAACATTTCAGGAATGAAGACAATAACATAGATTTTATGGTAAGTTATTTGAGTACTATGTTCAATAAAGCAAACCCCAATTCCAGCATTTTTTTCCTAAGTTCATAGACACACCCCTGCATACATACATTTGTGTATATGTTACAAAAGGGCAGAACACTGAGTTTAACAGGCTATAGATCCAATCTAGAATGTCCCTCCTAATCTGTATTTTTCCCTTTGTGGGATTGATTTCTAGTTTAACTCATGACAAACAATAGTAGAGGCCAAAAGTACTGATTATCTATAGCAGAGAAAAGTGGAAGCCACACAGTTGGGAAAAGGAGGTAAGTGCCTGGTATAGATGCCTGCAGTTGCCAACTTTAGCTGTCAGAGGCACTGCCGAAGATTCCTTAAGGTAGGAGGAATCTTGACATTTTTTCAGGTCCCAGCCAGCGCCCTTCTTCAGACTATATCCTCAAAGATAGAAATGACTGTACATATCTCTCAAATTAATAGGCACCCATGTTCTCCCCCCCCCATTTCTTTCCTGCTTTGGTAATTCTGTGAGGGCACCATCCTACCACAGATTTCCTTGGCAAGTTGGATCATATGCAAGAGCACATCCACAGCAATCTCATCATTCTGGAAGAAGAACAGTAAAATGAGATTAGGCACTTCTGAATTCACATAGCTAAATCTTTATCCTAGACTGAAGATAGAATCTACATAGTAAATTTCTTGAGGCATTTTTACCCTTGAGTGCACCTAGATCTGCGGGTGTTGACCTCATCCAGTTGCCCTAGGGAACTTCTGGACCCAGCAGATTCTTCCCTGGGTTTAATTCCCTAGATCACTTGTAGCCTGAAGCAGATATCCAATTGGTTCTTAACACTGCTAAGCCTGTGCTTAGGATGCCAAGCAAAGCTTTCATTTGAATTGCCTCAGTGACTGTAGAACATGAAACATAGCTTTGCAGATATCTAACCCTTTTATGGGAAATTTTTTTTTCTGAGTTCTCAAATTTTATATGCATCCTAGCCCTCAGCCCCTTCCAAAATCAGCAAGAAAGATGAAATACTTTATAGAGAAGCTTTTCTGTTCCATAAAGCTTGTTATTTGCTTTTGAAAAGGTAACAAATATATGTGAAACAAGGGATACTTTTACATTGACTTTTAAATTCTTGTTCTTAGAATTTTTTTGAGAAGGGAAAGCTAATGATGGCCCTTGGATAAATATGTAAAAGAGGTCTGTGCCTTGCCTCACATTACCAGTTTTTTTTTTTTTTTTTTGTCTTGTGCTTTGTTAGGGGAACTTACTCATTCTGTTAGAGCTAAGGTTGCAAACTGGAGGCTCCCAGACTGAAATCAACCTCTACAGACTTGTGAGTTTAGTCCGACAGTTATACCCTCCATTTTAAAAAATGTAGATATTGTGCATAAAAATACAGATGTCCAATTTTCTTGAAGCCTAAAAATATTTGATAACACTGGGCCTCTGTTCCTGGAGCGTATCAGCTGCCAGATCCAAGTTTCTCCTGTTCCTTTCATCTAAAAATGTTCTCTCCAGTTTGTCATAGTCCACACCATTCCCTATTGTACAACACATGGCCCACCTCACTTGTTTATGATGCCTGCTGTATCTCCCTGCTGTTTGAGCTTCTGCTGAAATTATAACTATATTAAACCCTTTAACAGCTTCATTGTCCATATACAAACTAGAGCCTCTTTCCTGTCAGTTCATTCACTCACACATATAGCCATTGATGTTCCTTATTTAAAAGCTGCTGATACACAAGTACTAAGTGCTAGATGCATGTGTCACCTACAGATAGTTCCCTCTTAGGCATGTCATAAAACTCAGTAGATCATTGAGACCTGTTTTCAGAAGAGAATTGGAAAGATGCCAGAATCCAGCCACATTTTCCCTCCAGAAACTACCTTTGGAATGCATAAGATTATACAACCTCTCAAATAGCATATTCCTCACAACATATAATGTAAACTCTTCTAATGTAGTATGAGGCAGTTTTCTCCTTTTGTTATATTTTGTTTTTTGTGGACAAGAGAAGAATCAAAAACTGATAAAGTCTTTTTTAAAGCTTATTTAACTATAGAGCCTGAGGTAATTTTTTTGTGAGTCGTAGTAGAGTCCCCCTGTAATTGAGAATCTACACGTCTCCCAAATGTGTCCAATGCTTGACATATATTGAAAGAAGACTCTAACTTGATTTTTTTTTTTTAATTAAAAAGGTAAAGGAAATTGGGCTTGGGAAGAGAGGAAGAAGAAGGTGGTTCTCAGAATAAGTGTGAATCTGAGTCCCCCAGTCATTTTACATACTTGCTGGTGACTCTGCTGGGCCATAGCCATAGAAGGAAAACATTAGTAAGATACTTTCACCATAAATAGACTGTCATTATTGAAGGCAAAATAGATCTGTTAAACTCTATTGGATTATTTACTGGACTGGATTTCTCTGTAGTGGGTATCAGGGCCACTGATGCAGTGGTGAGGAGAAAGCAGTAAATTCAAAGCTCTGATGGAATGGATACTGGTTGATTGTATGAAAAGGTGAGTAAAAAATCTGTTACTTTCCCATTGGTATGGTGTACAGAGAATTTTTAGAAGTGATTACTTTGAGGTGAGACTGTGAGTGATTTCAATGTTCTTCTTTGTAATGATTTTCACATTTTGGGTGATATACCTGTAATTATTTGTACAGTTGTTTCCTGTATACCAGTATGACTTTCTAAGAACAGCTTTACTGAGAGCTATCATTAACATACTATCTAATTTACCCATTTAAAGTTAGCAATTCTAATAGTCAAAACCTAGGAACAACCCATATGTTTTTCAACCAGTGAAAAGTTAAACAAACGAAAATACAGCCATACCATGGAATATCACTCAGCAATATAAAGAAGAATAGATTCTTGATACACATGACTTGGAATTGCCAGGAAATTATTATGAGTGAAACAAGACAATCCCAAAGGGTTACTTACTACATGATTCCATTTATATAACTTTTAAAAAAATTTTGGAGATGTGGAGTGCAATTTGGGATTAGTTATGTAAATAGTCATTGAACAGGTAAAGTTGGGGCCTCCCGTTAGTCCCAACTGTATAACATTTTTTTTTTTTTGAGTTGGAGTCTCACTCCATTGCCCGGGTTGGAGTGCAGTAGCATGCTCACAGCCACCCCACGTCAACCTGCTGGGCTCTGGTGATCTTTCCACCACAACCTTCCAAGTAGACAGAACTACAGGCGTGTACTACCACGCCTGGCTAATTTTTAATTTATTGTAGAGACGAGGTCTCACCAAGTTGCCCAGGCTGGTCTCGAACCCGTGAGCTTAGGCAATCCCCTGGCCTTGGCCTCCCAAAGTGCTGGGATTACAGGCTGAGACACCAAGCCCAGCCTATAACATTTTTAAATGACAACCTTTTAGAAACTTTAGATCAGATTAGTGGTCATCAGGGGTTAAGATGGAAGGATGGGAGCATGGGAGGGAAGCAGGTGTGGTTATAAAAGATCAAAGTGAGGGATCCTTATGGGGATGGAACTATTCAGTAACTTGACTGTCAGTTGATGCACAAAACTACATGCATGATAAAATTGTATGGCACTAATTACATATACACACAACTACATATAAAGCTGGGGAAATATGAGTAAGATCAGTGGATTGTGCCATTGTCAATATTCTGAATGTGATATGGTACTGTTGTTTAATATGTTATCATTGGGGGGGATACTGGGTGAAAGGTATGAGGGATTTCTTTGTATTATATCTTACAACTGCATGTGAATGCGTACTAGCTCAATAAAATTTCTTATTTAAAATAAAAAAATAAAATTAGCAATTCAATGTCTAGTATAATCACAGGGTTGTGCAACCGTTACCACTATGGAATTTAGAATATGTTGTCACTACTAAAAGCAATCCTGTACTCACTAGCAGTCACTCTCCTTTTATCCCACCTTTGACCTCAGGCAACTGATAACCTACTTTCTATCTTTATAGTTTAGCCTATTCTTGTTACTTTATATGATTAGAATCATACAACATGTGATCTTTTGTGACTGGCTTTTTTCATTTAACATAATGTTTTCAAGTTCATCTGTGTTGTTAACATGTGTCAGTATATCATTTCTTTTTATCGTCATGTAATATTCCATTATATGGATAGACCACATTTTGTTTATCCATCGGCTGATGGACATTGGGTTCTTTCTACTTTTTGGTTGTTAGGAATCATGCTGCTATGAACATTTGTGTACACATTTTGATGTGGTCATATATTTTGAGTTCTCTTGGCTGTATGCCTAGGAGTCGAATCACTGGGTCATATGGAAACCCTGTGTTTAACATTTTGAGGCGCTGTCACACTTTTCAAAGTGTCTGCTCTGTTTTACTTCCCATCAGCAATGGATGGAGATTTTAATTTTTCTACATCCTTGCCAACACTTGTTATTATATTTTTGTTATAGCCATCCTAGTGGATATAAAGTAGTATCTTATTGTGGTTACCTCTATGACTTTTGAATTTTAAAAAATTACAAAATATTTTAAAAGACCCAGTGAAATGATGGAAAAGGAAATTGGTAAGTGCGCCTAGATTGTGAAATCGAAAGCACGTGTCTGTGATTAAACTGAGGAAAAATGTCTGGAGCCCATTTAACCCATTGGCAATTTCGTTTCAGGTGGCTTCTATGCAGTTTATTAATATAGTAGTCCATTCGGTAGAAGACATGAATTTCAGAGTTCACCTCCAGTATGAGTTTACCAAATTAGGCCTGGATGAATACTTGGATGTGAGTATAGCTGTAATCTGTAATCTTTGGCTTCAATGTAAGGATTGATTTACTGCCTATCCTCAAAGGTACACTTCCATAGTGGCTAGAGAATGCTTAAAGCTCTATGCATTCAACTACTGTTGTGCTAGTTAAAAGGAACTGATCTGAAATGATGCAATCTGCCGAGAAGCTAGATTTCTGCAGACCTCCTGGGACCCAAGGCTGTCTTCTGCCAGGTCTTTTAGTACGGGAGTCAGATAACCTCTTGCAGCTTTCTTCTTCTCTAAGCTCTGTCTGGGTCAAGTCTCTTCTCATCCTTCATCTGGGCTGTTGGGCAATTTGCGTTCCTGGTTACTCTGGAAACCCCATCTGGGCAGGGAAAATCAAACCAAGACTGCCAAAGAATGATGAGTAAATGCTTGGAGCATAAAAAAATAATGAGGAAAGGGACACTAGAGACTTCCTCCTGAAGTTGTTAAATTCTGCTTAAAGTATTTGTGGCTTTAGAAGTTCCACTTTTACATCTTGGGAGAAGGGGGTTTTAAAGTTTCTCTTTTTCTTGCTCCCTGCAGAAGTGCTAAAAACAGAAAGTTGATGTGAAAATCATTAAAGGACTTGAGTAGCTGTGTCTGTACAGGATGTGCCCTTGTCCTTTGACTTTTAGGCAGTTTTGTTTTCCCTTTCAGATAGAAATGGTCTAGTTGAATTTGGGAAGCTACTAATGATAGGGCAAGAATTGTTGACCTCAGTTTCAAGGTTGTTTCTAGCTATGAAGAAGATAAAAGTACTTTCATTGGAGGCTCCAGAGTTCAGGGGCCTCTCTTCATCAGGGTTAGAGCCAGGGGATTATACAGACTGTATCCTCAGTTTACTGGAAGAGAGAATCACTGAGTTGGTTACTCACAACCTAATGGCCTTACTAGTCTGACTGGGCTACCTTTGAAGAGACTGGCCTAATGTCTAATGACTACTCAGGGAGGCATAATAGATTTCCATTAAAGAGTCGTTTGAATTATTTTCCTATTTATTTAAAGACACAATGATGTCATTGTAGAATATTATATTGGAAGCCTTTGTCCTGCTTTGCGATCAAAGTTTGTCTCTGCTTTTTCCTCCTATGCTCTGACAGTAGCAGTATTTGAATAAAAATTAAATGCACAGATTTCTGGTGGTGGTCTGGGTTCAGTTTTGTGATGTCTGAGCAGAGCTTTCTTTAGACTCTGGATTATAATGGCAGGTAGTAACATATCAGTGAACACCTATTATTCATTGTGAATCCTGTGAAAAATCCATTTAAGCTGCTTCTCCATTTTTTTGATCCTTTGCTTTTATTCAGAAACCTTTTTCAGTTCTGGCTTCTAAACTAAGAACATACTCTCTTCAGAACAAGCTAAATTATAGGATTTTAGATTAGAGCTCGGAGAACATCCATTTTCCTTAGAATTTATATAGCATGGAATTTCTCTTAAAATTAAAAAATTTCTTTCAAAACTGTATTTCTTTAGCTTTGTGGTATGTTAGTTCTGGACCTTAATTGATAGAGATGGTTAAAAGTGTCTTACTATAAGCATATGATATATAAATGCTGCATAGTTTTCAAAAACTCAGCCTTGTAAATAGCCAATAAATGTTGATTGGGATCATCCATGTACCAGGTGTTTTTCTAGCCACTCATCTCTTCTGAGATAGTCATGACTTATGTTATTTATAGGGAAGACTCGCTAACTTGACCTTTAGTTCACCTAACAGGTAGCTGATCCCTGTTAGGATGCCTAGTTTGGGATGTAGTTAACCGGGGAAAGCTTTCTGATCTGTGTTTTGTTCGTGTTGCACACTGACTTAGGGAGTGACTCATGGAGGGTGGGCTCCAGCAATTTGTGCTAAGTAACTCTTACCAGTGTCTCCCTCATTTTGGTTTTTAGAAGCTGAAACACACTGAGAGCGACAAGCTGCAGGTCCAGATCCAGGCCTACCTGGACAATGTGTTTGATGTAGGAGCCCTGCTGGAAGATGCTGAAACAAAGAATGCGGCCTTGGAGAGGGTGGAAGAACTAGAAGAAAACATCTCTCATGTAACTACATCTCCCCCCCAAAAAAAGTTTTTTCAAGTTTCAAATGGGTGCAAAATATTATTAATGTTAGCTTTTATGGTAGTAAAGGATTTGGAGTATAGGAATGAACTATAGCCTAGGATAGAGAGCCATCGAGAGCTGTTCAAAAAAGGCTGATGTGTTGTGTAAAATGAGGTAGAACCTGTTGCTTTGGCTCACTTACCTGCTCAGTTTCTGTGGAGTTGTGATCTCAGCGACAGGCATAGGGGAATTCAGTGATTGGCAGTACTTAAACAATTAGAGGGAAATGAAACGTGAGGATGTGGTCTGTGGTAAAGAAATCACCTCTGGAAGTGAACTACCTTCTTGTCAAATATGTCCACACAAGCTCATGGACTGGATTAGCTAGTGACTCCGTGTTGCATGTCTGAATGTTCCTGTCTTACAGTTACTCGAGTTCTAAGTAGATTCAACAACAGACATTTTCAAGGAAATCGGCATGCTTCCTGTATATATCCTCTTTTTGAAGAAGAGTGGCCTCTCAGTATATTGTCAACTATGTATCAAGGCAGGGGCTCATTTTTCTTTGACATATTTTTCTTGCCACAGACCAATTTGAGTATGAGTCTAAAGGTCGTTAGAGGTTGTTCTTTCATTCATTCATTTAACAAATATTTCACTGTTGAAAGAATGAAGAGAAAAATGGCACTTCTCAAAATCCAAGGCATTGTGAAGACCTCATTCTTTTGATGAATTCTGATGGAAACTTTCCCTGATTTTGAAATGAAGTGTCTCCTTTTAGAGGAATATTATTTTCTCCTTTGGCCAGTCCATTTATTTTCCTCCACATTTTCTTTTCAAGAGTACTGCATGTGCTTAATTACCTTCACCTTTTCCCAAGGCTCTGAAAATAGGAATCTTCATGGCTGTGGGTAAGCTAAGTTGGTGAACCAAAAACCATCCCTTTGTAAGCACTGTAGTGATCTAGTTGGCATCCACTTATAAAGAGAATTGACAGACCCAATGTATCTTCCCTTAAAAGATTTGTATTCTATTCTGAACCTGATCAGTGTAAATCTCCAGTCTTCCTCCTTACCTTGCCTCCCTGATTTCCATTACTTGTGGTCAACTTTAGAGGGATGTTAGAAATCAGAAGTTGCTCAGTTTTAGAGCTTAATGTGAAAAGCAACTATTGAACCCATGGCTTACCCTGTCTTCTCTTGGAGCCCTGGCCAACATTGCATGACCATACTTGTATATCCACTTTTGTAGCATGCTAGTTGTTTATTTGAACTGCCTGTCCAAGTAACTTCTGTTATTATGCTATATTATTGTTTTATTGCTATGCAACTGGCTACCTAGAATGACAGAGCCAAGCTTTCTGGATCCATACTTTTCAAAAGCCTGATGGCCCTTTGTCAGGTGTGAGGGAGGTTGACTTGCCCTCCACCCTCTCCTGCTTCTCCTCTACCCTCACTAGCCTGTTAGAAATGAAGGTGAGCACACTGTATATGTTGAGACACTAAGGAGCTGACATATGGGTTTTATTAACAACCATGTATAAGCTATTAATTCCTGGTAGAGACAAATATGTATTTAGAACCGTATTATGAATATGAACATTTCCAGAAAACATCTTGTGGAACACATGTAGAACTCTGATGGGCCTGAATGATCTTGGAGCTATGCTTTTTGAGAACTGAGGGCCTGACCAGAATGATCCTGTGTGGTGATACAACTTCCTTTTCAACATTTTACAGTTATCTGAAAAACTGCAAGACACAGAGAATGAAGCCATGTCCAAGATTGTGGAACTGGAAAAGCAGCTCATGCAGAGAAACAAGGAGCTGGATGTTGTTCGAGTAAGTGTGATGATGACAGCTGCCCAGATGGGCATTGCAGGGACCGCGCTCCAGCTTTAGTCTAGTTGAACATGGAATGCATTCATTTCAGAGGAATGCATTGATGCAGCATATTTATTAGAACCATCTCAGAGCTGATAGACAAATGAAAAGTACACATAGTTAGGGTATGTATACACATGTGTGTGCAATCAAATACTGGGGCTTCAGTATTTCCTTATCACAGATTTTGGGAGCAACAATATTTTCCCATCTGGAGGAGGCTGAGTTGATTCTGTGGATCACCCATTTGGTTGGAAATAAAAACACAGCATGGGTTTAATTCGTGCCACTTATTTATTTTTATTAGGACTTGGGTTTCTTTGTATTTCTTTGCTTTGCTTCCACTCAAAACCAGATTTGGTGGTTGCTGTGGAAACAGTAAAATCACAACACAGGCTGGGCCTAATGGTACTCACCAAAAAAAGGGGAGAAAAAGGCAAACCAAGGCCAATCCATTTTATTATCAGATAATCCCAGCTATTTTATTTGGCCTTAGTGTTGTTTACCTTACGTGTAGGTATTTATGGAGTGCCATCCAGGTTCTTAAAATTGTACAGAACATAAAAACACCAAAATGGTTGCAGGGCTTTCAGGCAAATGGCTTGCCTTTACACCACTGTTAATGAAATGGCACATTTTATGTGATGGTTATCATGTCCGTGTGTATTGCCTGATATCCTGATGTGTCCTATGGTTCCATCTAGGAAATTTATTTTCTGGCACAGCATTGAGACGCAGTTGTAGCATATGGACTCAATTGAAGTTCAGACTCTTAGATTATGAATAATAGACAGGGTGTGAAGAATGTTTCCCTGCCTGCTGGAGGTTTGTGGTGAGAGATCACATGTACAAGGCCCAGCAAGTAGGTTCAGTTCCATAAAACCCTTTCACTGGAACCTCTGTGGGCCCCTTATAAAAGGAAGCAGGACAGCTTTTGAATTGAAAATTGTAACTTTTTTGTTTCTGCTAAAAACCTAGAGAGAAATAAGTAATTAGTGGAGAGAAGCTTTGGCCTATTTTGTTAACTGCTTTACCAGAGGGAAAATGTTCCAACACTCACTGTCCTGAGCTTGGTCAAGGGGGCATTGTGAGGGCCAGAGAAAGCCATTCAAGAATAGGCAGGCCCTGGTTACTCATGAGTAGATTATTCCATGCTTTGCAGATTTTTAATCTCTGTCTGACTTCTGTCCAAGTCTGGTTTAGGGCCCTTTTGTCTATTGTTAGCTGATATATGTATCTAGGAGTTACAAATGAATTTTAAAACAAGAGAAAGGAAAACATGCTGCACTACCAGAATACCCTTGGGAGATTCCAAAGTCAGCTCCTGGGCTTCTCAGTGCTGTTTCTTTCCACCGCAGGGAAAATTGAGTTAGCTGTATTTATGAGATGCCGAGAACTTCATTAACAGTAACAGTTGCTAGAATATGTCATATGCATTACTAGTATACAATTAATAATTAATGGGACTTTATAGATTCTGGCTCAGTTCCATAGAACTCCCATTTGCATGAGTATCCTTCTATCTTTTTTTCTTTTTTCTTTTTACTTTCTTTATCCTCAGTTTGCCAATCCAATGGCAATAAGTCTGAACATTGTTTGAAGACAAACTCTTGTCTTTGGACTTTTTTGCAGGAAATCTACAAAGATGCAAATACCCAAGTTCATACATTAAGAAAAATGGTCAAAGAAAAAGAAGAAGCCATTCAAAGACAGTCTACTCTGGAAAAAAAGATTCATGAGCTAGAGAAACAAGGGACCATTAAAATTCAGAAGAAAGGGGATGGGGACATCGCCATATTGCCAGTTGTGGCTTCTGGCACATTGTCCACAGGGTCAGAAGTGGTAGTGGGTAACTCTGTGGGGCCAGCAATGGGGGGTGCCTCCTCAGGACCCTTGCCCCCTCCTCCGCCACCACTACCTCTACCATCAGACACGCCTGAAGCAGGTAAGAGCCTTGGCGGAGAATTAAGGCAGGATTGGTATTTTTGTATTTCTTCTTTTGCCAGTTGTCTATTTGTGTTCTTTGCTTTTGTTGGCATACTTTTTTGCTAATTGTTTTTAAGAACTATTTACATTTTGAGATTAAGGTTATAAATCTTTATTTTACATATGTTGAAATATTTTCCCCATTTGCCATTGAGGACATTTTATGGTTTTTGAAAATAGTCCTTTGGCCTTTCAAGTGTTTTGTTTTCAGATATGCACATGTCTTATTGCAGGAAAGACATCCCCCTGTTTTCAAAGTTCATTTGTTTCTGTTCTCTTTGCTAGTGCAAAATGGTCCAGTAACACCTCCGATGCCTCCACCGCCCCCTCCTCCACCACCACCACCACCACCACCTCCTCCACCTCCTCCCCCACCTCCTCCCCTCCCAGGCCCTGCAGCCGAGACCGTGCCAGCTCCTCCTTTACCCCCACCCCCTCCTCCTTCTGCACCCCCACTGCCCGGAACGTCCTCACCCACTGTGGTTTTCAACTCAGGATTAGCAGGTAAGAGCATAGAATTCAAACCCAGGTACTCATGTTAGAAATTTGTCTTAGCTCAGAGAGTTAAAGCTGTTCTTTCAAGGTCCAGTTCTCTTAGATCTCCTTTTACTATAAGAATATTCTTGCTAATGTAGTCAGTAAAGGGAGAGTTGTCGTGCATGGGAAGCATGTTCTCTAAGTAGCTTTTGTCACCCCCTCCCCAGTGGGAGGTTCTGATTTCTCACACCTTCTACTGGCCCCACCTGGAGAAGGGAAAAGGCACAAACTACCTGTCTAAGCATCAGTGTGTTGTTGTGGGTTCAGCAAACACTTCCAGGTCACCTGTAGTAGTCAGGGCTCTGTATTAGACACAGACGTCAATTGCTTTTGGCTCCTTTTTTTTTTTTTAAAGTGTTTGTGATGTCATCTATAAAAGGGGAAAGTGCCTCTGTAATTACCTGATGTAGGCTTTCTGAGCATTTGAGAACATCAGAATTTACTATAGTAGGGCTGGGTGTGGTGGCTTATGCTAGCACTTTGGGAGATCAAGGTGGGTGGATTGCTTGAACCCAGAAATTTGAGACCAGCCTGGACAACATGGTGAAACCTCATATCTACCAAAAAAAAAAAAAAAAAATCAAAAAAATGAGCCAGATGTGGTGGCCTGCCCTGTACCTGTAGTCCCAGCTACTGAGGAGGTTGAGATAGAAGATCACCTCAGCCCAGTAGGTCAAGGCTGCAGTAAGCTGTGATTGTCATGATCATGCCACTGCACTTCCAACCTGGGTGACAGAGTGAGACCCTGACTCAAAAAAAAAAAAAAATTTGCTAGAGTAGATTTAAGCTTCAAAGGGAAGTGCTGTCAACAGCAGTATTTCCATGCCTTGAACTGCTTCCAAGTAATTTGTGTTATCCTCCTGCTGACCCGGAGGTGGATGCAGCACCCTTACCTCACCAGAAGTAAAATGGGGGCAGGGTGTGGAGCGAGAGGAGTAGAGTTGCTGTAAATGCCTTGAAGGAGAAGTTCTTGTTTTTGACTTGCAGAAATGAGCTTTTACTCTTTTCTATGGTACTGCAAGCCATTTTCCCAGTCACAAAGTGACTCCAAGGTATTTGGAATTGCTCTGAGCTTTGCCATCCACTGGCATGGTGTAATTCTGCCTCCTCACTTACGTGAGGCAGTTCATGAGGTCTCGTTTCTGACGAAGAACTACCACCCTAATAGCCTCCATTCCCAAAGCTGCAATGGTTTTCAGAGCCTTTTGCCCAAAGTTTAACGACAGTCTTAGCCATAAAGATTTTTCAGTCTCCATTCCTTCCAGGGCTCTGTCAACAATTTACCAGACAGTCATGAGGGCTGATTTATCCTAGTGACTGGAGCCCTTTCGGACACTCCAAAGCTACCCATAACTAGTTTGTCTCACATCAAATCTGTGATCTTGCTTCCACCCCGACATCTATAAAACTGTCAGGGAAACAAACAAGAAGCCAGTTTAATGTTCAGCATAAATCAGTGGCTTATTTCTACCCTTCAAGATCTTCCCCATCTACCACTTTCTTCTAGAACTTTTATTGCTTCTGAAGGAGAAAAGTTGGAGGAGCGTCATCATGAAACTGTTGGATTGTGGAATGTAAATAAACAGACAAACAAAAAAAAACCTCACAACAAGCCCTGGGAATGCGTCCTATCACCAGGCTGTTGTCAGTGACTGAGTGTGGAGACCCGTAATTGTCCTGTGTGCTTGGGCTCCCTGGCTAGACTTTCCCTGTCCCCAAAGGAGCACTTGCTGTGAGATGTGACTGCTGTGTTGTCTCACTGGGTACTGCTTCCTTTCTCTCTGACAAAAGCTAATTAATATGTGACCCAGCACCCGCTTCCATGCACCTGAGTGCTCACACGGAACTCAGAACTGCCTTGCAGAGGGAGGGAGCCAAGAGGCTGAGATGTGTCCATGGCTCCCTTTGGATGGGGTGTGTCCTGTCTGGTTGATCTATGAGTGCCTCAGTTTTAAGAGGTGGGGCTCTGTGCTCTGCTGACACCCAACTGCTGCCTTCAGGATTGCTACAGATGGAAGTTGTCCCCATTGTGTCTCACGCAATTTAGAGGACTGTATGTGGGACTGAAGAAACTCTTCTTTAGTTCTATAAGAGTCTGTTAAACAATTTTAAGAGTCATCTTGTTTTACAAGGTCCTTACAAGTCTTTGATAGCTTGAGATCAGGCAATTTCTACAAGGCCTTTAATCTCTTTTTATCCTTAATTTAACTGTTAATAATTAGTGAATGAAGCCCGTTTTATAAGATGTTCTGCCAGTGTGTTCAGTAACTCCTCTCTCTCTCTGGAACCAAGAGGCCAGGCAGAATCAGGATGCCCCAGTAGATCCAAGAGACAGAGCTGGGCTGATATGCACAGGGCTCCCAGGATGTCAGAAACCCATGACACCATTAGGCCTCTGAATCCACAGGTAACGGGAGGCCTTATCTCTTCAGTAGACAATGAGCAAGTGTGTTCTTGGTGGCTAAGACAAGAGGCCAAGGGGAGGTCCCTGTAGTTTATCTAGTTGAGAGTTTTCTTTGCATTTTATAGAGAAAATAGCAGCGTGAAATAGGCATTTGAAGAATAATGCTTACTTCCTCAAATCTGTGATAGACCCCTTCCCAGGGTAGGTGACCTGAGACAGACTGCTGGGCAGTCTGTACCCTTTGCTGTCTCTTTGGAAGGATGTGTTTGGATCTTCAAAATGAGAATTTGGACTTTGGCTAAGTATTTTTTATTTTTTTAAAAAATCTATATTCTATGGAATACCTAGCACAGTTCAATATGGCTATTTGGGACCACTACAATGAAATAATTTTTTTTCCCTTTTCTAAAGAGGATACTTCCTAAAAGAAAATAACGAGTGAGTCTTCAAGGCAGGCCTGAATGGAAATGAATTTTTGGCTCTGTGCTACCTTGTGAAGTGTGACCAAGAAGCATGAAATTCTATGCTAAGAGTGCGTGAACCACTGAGCCACTTGACTCTAACCTTATCTAATTTTTTTTGTATTTTCTCTGTTCTTTCTGCTTCCACAAAAGATGGGCCAATCAAGCTTTTCTGTAGGTTGCTCCTCACTGAGTGTGTTGAGTATTTGCCATGTGTTCCTGTTGGTCACACTGTGCCTTGACATCTTTCCACTCCATTTTGCCTTGATCCATTGCATTTTGACTTTGTGTCTGCTGGGAGTCTTGGTGTTGGCTGACTTTTGTTTCAGGTTTGCCCACACATGCTAGTTGAACCTGCAGAAGAGATTATCGTCCTTGAAGTAGACGCCCTGGATTATATGCCCTATTTCACTGCCTCTGAGAAAAGGAATATTTTTTCTTTTACTTTCATTTTTATAATTGGATCTAAGGCTTCTGCTCTAAAAGGAACTTAGATTTATTTTAGGGAAAAAAGAAGAACAAAGAAAAGCTGCCAGGTTCCCCTTTTCCAGTCCCCTCCTGCTGGTCTCTGACTGGTGGTGGTGGTGGTCTTATCACACTACCACACATGGTGGCCCCATGTGTTCCCTCCTCCTCGTCCCCAACTGCCATGTGCCCCAGTCAGAGTCAAGAAAATCTTTCTGAGGAGTGCTTGTATTTTTATCTCAGGCTTAATTCTGACCTTAATAAAGAGTCAGAAGGGTGGCTGCAAATGGCATGACTTCTAGTCAGTGTCCTGCGCCTGCAGTGCCTATGGAGGGAAGGTAGGAAGCCAGTGGCACCAAACTGTCATCTCAGGTTATGAAAAGACCCCTTCACAGCCCCTCCCCTGCTCCCACATCCTCCCATATTGCCGAAGTGCCAGACTAGAGGAAGATCTGTTCCTTCTTCCTACTGAGGATCGGTTTTCCTGGGTAGTGTAGACAAAAACACTGAATGGAGAGGAATCCAACTCTGTGGAATTATGGGGACCAAGGTGCCGTGCTTGGTGATGGAGAGGTCTGGTTTGGCCAAAGCTGTGACTGTGTTCCTGCATGCTTTTGTGTGGATTCATCAGATGACATTCCTGCTGTGCCAATGGCCTTTGTAGCTCTGGAGGAATGAGAGGCACTGTCTGTCTCCCTTTCTCAGTTAAAACCAACTGAGGAAGGCAGGCAGCCAGGTACAAGTTCAAGAGTGTGTTGCTTTTATTTTGTTCTGCACTGAAGTGCTGAAGTGCTAATAATAATGGCAAATAGTGAAGTTCCCAGAAGGTGTGGCAGGCCACCCAGGATAGGCTAATACAGCTAAGTGGTTTGGAAAGACTGCTTTATGATGTATAGCTGATAAATAGAAGTTTAAATGGATTACCTTTTCTAGCTTTTTTCCCCCAAAGTGAGAGGAGTTGGCACTCTCCCTGGCCCCTAAAAGATAGTTCTCAGTATTTTTAGTGGGTTTATTGATATCACCTCATCAAACATAACTGTCTTCTGGGAGAACTTGGCTTTTTAAAAAGAGGGGAAAGGGTCTGTGGCCACTTCTGAGAAGCAATGCAATTTCTAGATTTCTAAGTACCCCTTCCATCTTCTTAAACATTTTCTCATTTAGGCCACCCATGGGTCTTATTCTGCTTGAAATAATTCGGCAGCCAGGTTAATCTCCATTATTGAAATCACCCACAGGAAGGCATTGCCCTGGGTGAAAGTTAGCCTTCATGACATTATGTTCCTGGTTGTTTAGACAACCACTCTCTGCAGTCTCTGATCTTTTTTTAAGGTTTGTTTGCAAATATGTGCTCTAGAATCAGGAATTTATGATACCAAATTTGACAGTATTTGCCCTCTCTGCTACCTAATAGCGTGAATAATAACCTTTGCTCTCCAACACTATTTGTCCTAAGCATTGTCCTGATAGTATAACTACAATGCAGCAATCCAACTGCCTTAATTTTTTAAAAAATGCATCTTTGGTCTTAGTTAGCTTTTAATACAATGCTGTAGAAGTCAACCAAGTGATGACCTCAGATGGCTCTGGCCAAGACCACGTGTGTTCTTTTCCATATTCTAAAACACTCAAGCGCCTCTTGCCAGCCTTCCTCCAGTGTTAAAGTGCCACTTGCAAGGACTGTTGTCTGATTGTTCCTGAGGGTCATGGGCTTCTGGTGGGATCTTAATTTCATTCTCTCTGACATCTTTAGCTGTGAAAATTAAGAAGCCAATCAAGACGAAGTTCAGAATGCCAGTGTTTAACTGGGTTGCTTTGAAGCCTAATCAGATCAATGGCACAGTCTTCAATGAAATTGATGATGAGCGAATTCTGGAGGTATCTTTTTTCATTGGTTAGAAACTAGGGGGGAGTGTTCTCTCTGCAGCAAAGCCAACACGGGTGCTCTGTTAACCTGGAAGTGTTAGAGATAAAGTGCTGTGTTTTAAGTGTCTTGATACAAAAAAATGATTCATATTATCAAAGAATAATATGTGACACTATTTTGTAAGGTAGTTCTAAAACTGTGCTTAAAAAATTATGTTAAACGGCATAAATAGTTTCGAGCATCTTAGCATAGATACAGTATCAATACAGTATACAATCAATTGATACAATATCAAATACACACACACACACACTCACACACACACCACACACACACACACACACACACACACACACACACACACACCACACACCACACACACACACCCATATATATCTGATGCAGTTTCTTCCCTTAATTGAGAGTGGAGCATAAAAACCCTTTATTGAACTGTAAGTGAATATAAGAACTCAGTTAATCGCCGTCACTACATCACTACCTTGTTAGATGGGTAGTTTTAAGCTGTGGCAGCTATCTATGCAAGCTGATTATTGAAAGGCAGTTGAATTGACTGGTTGGAATCAGCAGCTTACTGTAGACATTCACTTCTCTATGTGGTCAGAAGTTGCACTTTTACTAAAACAGGAAACATAGAGCAAGCCATGGCCAAAGACGACTACTAAGTCAAAAAAGTAACGCCTTTAACTGTCTAAATGGTGACTTTCTGATGTAATTTTTAAGCATAACCCAGTTTGTCCATGCAATCCCTCTCTACCTCAGGATTTAAACGTGGATGAATTTGAGGAAATATTCAAGACAAAAGCCCAAGGTCCTGCCATTGATCTTTCTTCAAGCAAGCAGAAGATAACACAGAAGGGATCAAACAAAGTGACATTACTAGAAGCAAACAGGGCCAAAAATCTTGCCATAACTTTAAGGAAAGCTGGAAAGACTGCTGATGAGATATGTAAAGCTATTCATGTGTAAGTTCAGGGAATTCTGGAAAATTATATCCTAGTAAGTTTAAGATAATGAAAATAAATTTATGAATTATTAGAGGACAGAAATATTCTCCATTGTGAGACAAGACCTAAGATAAAAGATGGAACAATGCTTGACATTCACACACACAAATCCTCTTTATTCTGTATGTGTGCTATTTCAGAGTTGGATGAGATGCTAACACTGAAGAGGTGGGCCAGAAATCACCCTAGGGAGTATTGTACGGGAATGAGTAATTAATTGTTTGAGAAGAATAACATCTGGACTGTGACATCATTTATTATTTTGATCTGTTCTCTTCCATAGGCCTATAGCAATGCTTACATAAAAGGAAAGTTGAACTGAGTGTTGCAGATGTTAAAAAAGAGAGATGTCCATTTTCTCCGGAGTATCTGGATTTTATCCAGATTTGTTGAATTCAAATTTGATGGCATTTGTGGAATGATATAGTTCAATGCCAGATGCAAATATGATACAGATGCAATTTTAATTCATAACAATAGGAATGTGAATTCTGTTGTTTTTAGTGCTTTCAGGACATTTTAAAGTTTTCTTTTCTTGAACTGCATAGGAGGCATTGGTTTTATTTACTATTCTATTAAAATAATCTCTCTACTCTTCTTATGGCCCTAGTGACTTTCAAATGAGATAAGGATGTTATTAAATGTTTGGGGAACTAATTCTTCATAAATTGATACTTTATGATTTTGGTCAGAGACTCTCAGACCTGTAAGTGACCCTGAGAAATCCTTTGCTCCAATTTCATGTCTTCAGCTGGGGCCATAATCTAGTAGCCTAGTGCCCCCTATAGTCTGTTCTGATCTCCGATATTGAAACCTGATATGCAAGCCTGGTTTTTAATCTTGATGTGCCTTGTTTGTCATGAAGATTAAATTTAATTCATTAATTAGCTGAACAAAGATTATGCAAAGAATAATAGAGAATAGAGACTATAACAAATGCTTTATTTGTTCAAACTGAGCATATATTCATAAAAACCTGGTATTCCTTCAAGGAATGTAGGCACTTAGCCCAAAACCTTCATTTGGAATAGGCATTTGGATGCATTTATTTCCAAAGAAAAAAAAATAATACCAGACTATTGGTTTAATTTACATATTTTACAGAATTCACCAGAGAGTCTATAATAATGTGTATGATGTTAATCTCCTTAATTAGAGGAAAAACCCAGATTCTTGAACCACTTAACCATCAGCTGCTTTGGTCTTTGTTCTACCTCTTCCTATTGTCATTTGCTTTTGATTTCTAAAAGTTTAGACATGCCCATGGTCTAAAACCTGAGGATGGCAGTTGTAATTAGGTCTAGGTTTGGGGGAAGAAATTGAGGTACCAATTAAGTAACCTGATACACAGTCAGGAACTGGCGCCTGGGTGGTACTTTGCAAGACAGCTGGAGAAATTTGACTCTTTGAATTGGTATTTGTTGAGCTGGACCCCATGGGTGTGTGATGGAAAGGAGGTAAGAGATTTTCACTCTAATGACAATCTGTTCACATCTGTCTTCAGATTTGACTTGAAGACATTGCCTGTAGACTTTGTAGAATGCTTGATGCGGTTCTTGCCAACTGAGAATGAGGTGAAAGTGCTTCGGCTCTATGAGCGGGAAAGGAAGCCTCTGGAGAATTTGTCAGATGAAGATCGGTTCATGATGCAGTTCAGTAAAATTGAAAGGCTCATGCAGAAAATGACCATCATGGCCTTCATTGGGAACTTTGCTGAAAGCATTCAGATGCTGACTCCTGTGAGTAGACTGACTCTGGCAGGGGAAGAGTCCAAAGAGATAGGGAATCTTTTTTTGTTTTTTTAAAGTTTCTTCCAGAATTGCACTCAGTGTGATGGACTCGAAGACTCCTTCCCAGAACTTTCTAGAATGCATTTTTATTTTAGCCATCTTTTTCACATTACATATGTGAAATAAATGTGAAAAATGGTGAATTTCCATATTCCATTTTGCTATTCTCCCAAGAGAATGCTCTTTTCTGTATCTATAGATGTCCTCTGGATTTCAAAAGGCTTCAGTATGGAGGACAAGGAAAACCATTTTCTCAAACATAGATCCTTCCTGAAGATACTGAGAATGTGACTTTAATTTCTAAAAGTGATCCTATATCTTTAGTGGACAGACTTATATGTGTTTTTTGGGGGGAAACATTAAGTTCACCATAAGAGTTTTCTCTCTTGGAAGTTTGTTATAGTGGACTGTAGTGCCGTAGACATAGCCAACCATCTCTCATTCCCTTGTGTTAATCTGGTAAAGACTTGCGGATATCATAAACTTCAGTTCTTTCCAATTCTGTTTCTAAATAAACTTTGTTAGTTACTGATTATAGTAGTCCGTTCTTTCCCAATTCTGTTTCTAAATAAGTTTTTGTTTGTTACTGATTATAGTAGTATGTCTGTTCAAAATACGTTCTGGGAACCTTTTGGAGGGTGCCATATCCCTTTGCTTTTTTTTTTTTAAATTCTTGACAGCTCCATTGATTTAAAAATACACATTTTATGACATGATTAGAGGTAGTGGATAGGAATTGAGTTCTGCCAGAAGAAGCTGTTGACTTAACTCTGAGTCCTATTAGTTCTAGGTTGGTTACAGATTTTGTGATTAGCAAGTTCCTGTGTTACTTGTTATTGTGAATAGTTTTAGAAAAGACTTTGCATGTAAATGATATGGCTACCTAAGACCTAGTAGGGCAACTAAACTTGTTAAGCCTAGGAAAAGTAGAATCTCATCATTAAGATTTTATACTCTATTTGTAGATCTTTTATCTTTTGTGTTTATTTTAAATTTCCAATTAGTTTTCCATTTTAACATGTCTTTTTTTCCCCCCTTTCCTTTCTGTGATTGGAATCTAGCAACTACATGCGATTATAGCAGCATCTGTCTCTATAAAGTCGTCCCAAAAACTCAAGAAAATTCTGGAGGCAAGTGAAGTTTTCCTTGTGTACATGTACGAAGAGCTGACTTGTCAGCTACATTCCTGCGCCTGGAGTGCTGCACTGATGGGTTTCTCTTCTCTCTCTTCTGCAGATCATCTTGGCCCTTGGAAATTACATGAATAGCAGTAAAAGAGGAGCAGTTTATGGATTTAAGCTTCAGAGTTTAGATCTGGTGAGTGGACTAAAAGAAATATGAGAGCTATGTAAAGGACCAACAGCTGGCAGAGATTAAGTCCAGGAGCTGGGGAGTTTGATCTTGGATGTGGGGGTGGGATATCTTATGGAGATTCTCTGCTAATGGGAGGATCAGTTGGTACAAATCTTCTGGAACACCATTTGGCAGTAAGCTCTTAGAACCTATAAATACTCATACCCTTTGACCCAGTATTTCCATTTCTAGGAATCTTTTCTCAAGTGCCTGAATTTTGAACATTGTGTTTTATTTACATTTGCAAATAATTAGCAACAATCTAAAAGTCCAACATTGTGGGAGATGATTAAATAAATATTCTGTAACAACAGTTAATACAGTGAGTTTTTTTCAACTGTTTTAAAATATTTATGAAGAATGTCCAAATAAATGAGAGTTTTTGTGTTTAGAAAAGAAAGGGTATCAATTGCATGTACAGTTTAGCTTCAATTAAGTAAAATATGTGGGGGGAAAGGCTGAATGGAAATAGGTTAAAATTTTAACAGAGGTCAGATAGAATTAGGAATTTTTTTTTCCTTTGAGTCAAGTCTCACTGTCAGCCCAGGCTGGAGTGCAGTGGCATGATCATGGCTCACTGCAATCTTGACCTTCTGGTTTCAGGCCATCCTTCCACCCTAGCCTCCCAAGTAGCGGGGACTACAGGTATGCACCACCACACCTGGCTTATTTTTAAATTTTTTTGTAGAGACAAGGTCTTGCTATGTTGCCCAGACTGATTTCAAACTCCTGGGCTCAAGCACTCTTACCGCCTCGGTCTCTTAAAGTGCTGGGATTACAGGGATGAGCCACTACATCCAGTTGGAATTAGAAAATTTTTCAAACTCTTTTTTGTAAATGCTTTTCCATATTTTATTTTTATTTTTATTTTTTAGAAATAGGGTCTCACTCTTAACCCAGTCCGGAGTGCAGTGGCACAATGATAGCTCACTGTAGTCTCAAACGCCTGGGCTTCTGCTTCAGCCTCCCTAGTAGCTAGGGCTACAGGCATGCACCACCATGCTTGGCTATTTTTTTACTTTTTTGTACCCACGTGGTTTTGCTTTGTTGCCCAGGCTGGTCCTACCTCGGCCTCCCAAAGTGCTGGGATTACTGGCATGAGTCACTACATCTGGCCTCTTTTCTGTATTTTCGTAAATTTTTTTTCCTTTTTTGTATGTGTTTGTGTGTGTCGGGATCTCACTCTATCACCTAGGCTGGAGTATAGTGGCAAACTCATGGCCACTACAACCTTGACTTGCTAGGCTCAGGTGACCCTTCCACCTCAGCCTTCCAAGTAGCTGGAACCACAGGTTCGTGCCATAATGCCCAGCTGATTTTTAAAAAAATTTATTGTAGAAACAAGGTCTCACCAAGTTGCCCAGGCTGGTCTTGAACTCCTGGGCTTAGGCAGTCCTCTCACTTCTGCCACTCAAAGTGGTGGAAGTTTACAGGCGTGAGCCACTGCACCTGGCTTAAATTTTTTTTCTTGCATGGAAAAAAGATGCTTTTCTTTTCAGTCACTTGACTTACAGGGACAAGACTAGACACGGTCCTCTGTGGATCCCTCTCCAGGCTGTGCAGTCCTCATGTGATTGCCAGGTGGGAAGTTTGGGCAGTAGGTTGAGTCCCCAGGCTGGGGTGATGTGGTTATGTGATAGGGAGTGTCCAGTCAGTCACAGTGGGTCCTGGTCAGTAAAGTATATCTGCTTTGTGTCACCTGAGGCTACAGCGTGAGGAAAGAGCAGTATTAAGTGTACAAACCACCATGCAGGAGTCCTGTTGTGGAGAAGGTAGGCATACACCCACAGGCTTTGCTTTCCATTTCTACCCTGCCCCTTCACTTGGATGAGCACAAAAACAGGAATTTTCCTATTTTTAAACCAGGGGAGGTGGGATGGCAGATGCAGGACTGGGAGTGTGGAGAGTTCATGTAAGTACAGTAGTCAGACACCCTTGAGCCATGGGGAATGTGATCCAAGACCCCCAGTGGATGCCTGAAACCTCAGATAGTGCCAAACCCTAAATATACTGTTTTTTCCTGCACATGCATGCCTGTGTATAGGTTAATTTGTAAATTAGGCAGAGTGAGAGATGAACAACAATAACTAATAATAAAATAGAATAACTAAGTAAAATACGGGTTACTTGAATACAAGCACTGTGGTGGGCAACAGTTGCTCTGATAACCCAGGTGACTGCTAAGTGAAAGACAGGTGGGTAGCATCTTTAGTGTGGATTTGCTGGACAAAGGAGATTCATGACCTGGGTGGGATGGCATGGGACAGGCTATGCAGAGTGGCGTGGAATTGGAAACCTACATTTTCCATTTAATATTCTTGGACTGCGGTTGACCTTGAGTAACTGAAACCGTGGAACGTGAGACCGTGGATAAGGAGGAACTACTGTAGAGAAAAGATGTGAACCATACTTAGGTGCTTAGGGTCTTCCCTCAAGTTTAGCATGTCTGTGGCTAGAAAGTCCTCAAACCAATTAAGCATCAATGGACAGAGTCACTGAAGAACAAAAGAACACATTGAATCTTGAATCTTCTCTGGGAATGTTGTTTGTCAACTTGTTACACTGGGTGGGGAAATCAGCATCTGGCAAGTAGCTCTCCTGTCACCCTTTGCTCTTGCACCTAACACACGTTCTCTTTTGTTTTCAGCTCTTAGACACAAAGTCCACAGACCGAAAGCAAACGCTGTTGCACTACATTTCAAACGTTGTCAAAGAAAAATATCACCAAGTGTCCCTGTTTTATAATGAGCTTCATTATGTGGAAAAAGCTGCCGCAGGTACTTGATTTCAGCTGTTGATGATACTCTCTGGTATTTAATGGTTTAATCATGCGGGAGTCATTCCCTGCTTAAGCAAACACTCTTCAGAACCCATTTAAGAAGCCATTGCTAAGAAGTCAGAAACTCTGGGCTGGAATACATTGAGTGTGGTGTGGCCAACTCCTGAGGGCAGGCGTGAATGTGGGCATCAAAGTGGTCTCTCGGTGTCCTCTCTGTGAAGATCAGGTCTTCTAAGCTAGTGTGCTTTCCCTCTTTCATTCACTGTGCTCTTAATTATATTGCTCTTATATAAAATAGGATGAGAATTTGAGAATCACACCCCCCCAACAAACTCTTCTAATTTGATTTTATGTCATTCTCCTTGCTCAGGTATCATAGTTTAAACATGTTGCCTTTGCCTGAACTCTAAAGTATCAGTGTTTCTTGGTGCTACTTTGCTATGACAATTATGCATTTTCTCATTTAAATAATCAGTGACTCTAAGATAGCTGGATTGTACCCGAAGTAATAGTATTCCCATGTTGTTATAGGTAAGAAGATTGAAAAGGTTAGAGGTGAAATGTCTTGCCCAAGATTACATGAGTAAAAAGTGGTAAACAGGATAGGACCCAGGTCTTCTTCCTTCTCATGCAGTATGTCATACAGTGTACCATGTCCTCTCAAAAGAATATTAGGTCAGAAGAAGGAACGATACGCAGATTAACCTTGGAGCTAGTTACAGGCTGTGATTCTTAAAGTGTGATCTTGAACTCTAAGCAGCTAGTGTTTACTATAAATTTAGATTCCTGAGGCCTACCCCAGACTTTCAGAATTTTTGAGGGCAAGGTCTTCTGACTTCCTCAAGCCAGGGTAAGAGGCTGCTGCTTCTTCCTTCTTACTAAAGAGCACTCTGCACTACCTTCTCGTATGTGATTTCTCATATTTCATCATAACAATTTGCATGTCCATGGGAACCTATGTGCTCCTTAAGGGTATAATCAGGTTTTATTTATCCTTATAATTCCCTCAGCCCCTGGTAGATTGGGTGGTGGGAATAAATGAATGAGTGAACGAATGAATGAATGAGATGATACACTGTTACTGGGATAAATGCTGCTGAAGCCCTAGTAGAGCCTGAGTGGCAGACAGAAATGATTTTCTTGACTGCAAAGAAATTGTGCGATGCAGGCTGGACAGACATTAGCTCTGGGGCTTATGTAGGCTGCCAACAGAATTTCTCTTCTGGTGGAGTAGTGTTCCTCCTTTCAAGTTTCGCTTCGCGTCTATTGGAGGTTCTTGACCATCATGATTCTAACCAAGAAAAAAGTTAAAAAACAAATTATTACTTTACTAATTAGTACTAACACATTTTGTTTGACCGAAATGGGATTCCCAAAGAGTGATTTTTTGAAAAAAATCAGTGGGAAAGTGGGAGACTGGGGTACTCCCTGTCTGTTCTTTCTGTTTGCTTTCTGATATTCATGTTGGCCAGCACCGATTCTTTATACCTTTTTTTTTTTTTGAGTTGGAGTCTCACTCTGTCGCCCAGACTGGAGTGCAGTGGCCGCTCCCAGCCATCGCAGCCTTGACCTGCTGGGCTTCGGCGATCTTTCCGCCTCAGCCTTCTAAGTAGCTGGAACTACAGGTGTGCGCTACCACACCTGGCTAATTTTTTGATTTATTGCAGAGATGAAGTCTCACCAAGTTGCCCAGGCGGGTCTTGAACCCGCGGGCTCAGGCAATCTGCTCACCTCAGCCTCCCAAGGTGTGGGAATACAGGCTGAGCCACCGAGCCCGGCTATACTTTCAACTCATATATTCACTCACCCCTTCACTTATCCAGTGAACACTTTTGAGTGCCTTCTGTGTACTTGGCACCAACATAAGTATCAAGGAATCAAAGATGAATTAGTGTGAGGCTAGTGGGGAAGACATACTGTGCAGTTTTGTAATTCATCCCCATGCAGAGCTGAGTCAGGTAAGGAGGAGCCAGAGCTGGGGCCTGACCTCTTGGGGTCAGGAGGCTCCAAGAATGTGCCTGCTCTGGAAGGTGGCCGCACTGCAAATGGAGAGGTTCTTGCTTAACCTTTCTGCAGCAGGAAAGTTGCTGAAGAAGCTTTGGGTTCTAGAGGTTAATACAACTTGCAATCAACAGGCAACATGCTGCCCCTTACTGGAGAGTCACAGAAATGCAAAAGAGATAAAAGCGTTAGTTTAGAAGATGAAGAATCTTGGGCCTGTCACAGATGACCTCTGTGCCTGCAAGCCAACCAATAGGCTATTTCTGTAGGAAAAATTGAATAGTTGTGTACAAGCACAGGATTAAGAGTCCACAGTCATTACTCAAGCGTCCCTACCATCTACTAGCTGTGTGACCAAGGACAGGCCACATAACCTCTTTATGCTGCTTTCCCTACATGGGCAAAAGGGGCTAGTGGTGCAAACAAATTAGTGCACACAAAAATTTTAATGTAGTGCTTGATAATGAACACTTTGTAAGTTATTCGTATTAAAAGATCTCTGTGCTGAAAGCTCGAGACTAGATCGAGGACTCTTGAGGAAGCCTGTGAACCTACTGAGAGCTTGACCCAGCTGCCAGACTTACACGCTGTGGTCTTGACTTTCCCAGTTAAGGTTCACTGAGACATTGCCTTCTCTATTTCAGTCTCCCTTGAGAATGTTTTACTGGATGTCAAGGAGCTCCAGAGGGGCATGGACTTGACCAAGAGGGAGTACACCATGCACGACCACAACACCCTGCTGAAGGAGTTCATTCTTAACAATGAGGGGAAGCTGAAGAAACTGCAGGATGATGCCAAGATTGCACAGGCAAGTACCAGTGCCCTTCGACACCATGGAGAAGAGACTGGCTCCCTTAAAGCCACCTGGAGCACAGACCCTGAGTTGGGGGAGAAGTGCTCCATTTCCTTCTGTCTGTGAGGATAGATTGCTTATGCAGCTCATAACCACAGAGGGATCACTCCAAATGTTGTCCTTGGAAGTGCCCTTGTCCTGTCCGTTGTCCTTTTCTAATCTGCAATCTTGCCCCTCCCCATCCCCTTCCACTCTTGTATTCCCTCCATTATGTGTCCTGTATTCCTTTCAGCCGGCATGTGTCAGGCCTATGCCCAGTAAAGCAGTGTTCTTGGCCTCAAAATCTTATACTATGCCAGGGGTCACTGATATATCGAAGAATTCAAGCAGATACTGAGCATCCCTACATGGGGATGTAAGAAACACTGAAGCAAGGGATTGGGATTTGGAGTCAGAGTGACTTCTAAGATCCCTTTTTACTCTGCTGGCTTTAAAGGGTTCTTCCATGGCCTTAAGAAACACATGAAAGACAGGGTTTCTCATTGTGTGTGGGTGTGAGTGTGTGGAAGTGGCAGCAGCCTGGAGGCGAGTTCCTGTGTCCCACCGTCGCCCTCCTCTGGTTGCCTCTGATGAAGCCTTGAGGAGAGGAGACATGGAGGCTACAAAGACAGGAAGCTGTGGGAGCCTGGCTCATGGCTGCTGCTTTGCTTCAGTCCCTCCACCCCCATGGAACATCTAGTTTAAATACTGGAACTAATGAAATTCAAGAGAAATTTGCTTCGTTACAGGATGCCTTTGATGATGTTGTGAAGTATTTCGGAGAAAACCCCAAGACGACACCACCCTCTGTCTTCTTTCCTGTATTTGTCCGGTTTGTGAAAGCATATAAGGTAAACAGGAGGGTATACTTTAGAGCCCTCCTGGTCACTGTTTCCCAAGCAAGTGCCCTCCTTGAGATGTGTCTGAGTCTCAGCTGCTCTGGAGAAGCCTTCCAGTTCCTTGGGTGGCAGATCCAGGTGGTCTGAATGAGATAGCAGCCTCTGGTCCTGTAGAGGCTGAGGGCTCTGGGGCCTTCAGGCCATGATGATCCCTTTCTCCACCAAGCCCATTCTGGGCCTCAGCCAGAAAACAGAGATTCTTGGCTGCCCTCTTTGAGATGCTCTTTGCTGCCTTGTTGACTATTCACCCAGGCAGACAAGGCGAAGGGCTTAGAAAATCCAGGCCTCCAGTGGAATTACTTAACAGGTAGAAGTGAACCATGGCCTGTGACAAAAGTGCTTGCTGCAGCTGAAGTCAGGGAGAGCCTGTGTGTGTTAGTCCTAGCTCAGACCTGAAGACCTTAGATCAACATTTCTTTAGTGAGGACTGGAGGATGGTGCTAGTAAGGATGAGCTCTGTTTCTTTATCTGGATTAATAAGTGGCCCTTCCTTTAAACAGGAGGCCCTCTTGGACATAATACAGGGCCATGGTCTTGAAAAAGCTCTTGTATGACCCAGAGGCATGTGTCAAAAGGCCTTGTCCTTTGAGAAATGATGGCGAGAAGAGCGTTAGAAGCAGTTAGCCCACCTAGGAAACACCACAATCTATTATCTAGGCTTGTCTATGAACAGCATCAATAACATTGGTGGAGGAAGGAGGAGTACTTATTGTGGCAGGGAGGAGGGATGTAGATCCTGCTATCGGAAAAGCTCTATAGGTAGGTAGGCAGATTCTGGAAGGAAAACAAACTCACATGAAAATCACTGGGCACAACTACCAAAATGGTAGGTCCCCACCATAAGTAGGACTGAGACCAAGAGGCAGTTCAAGCAGGGAGAGGATCAAAAGGAAGGACTTGTGGATGAAAATCTCAACTCTCAGCTTCTGAAGAAATATGTCAGATGGACAGTGATACCCAGAATCAGAGCTGTACACGGGCATAAATTGTAGATCTCAACTTTCCATTTATTCTATTTCCCAACTCCCTAAGGATGCTCCAGGAATGACTTTAACATTTGTGACTGCTGTCATTTCCATTGACGTGGTCCTTTTGGTTCTTTTGATTTACCCAGCAAGCAGAAGAGGAAAATGAGCTGAGGAAAAAGCAGGAACAAGCTCTTATGGAAAAGCTGCTGGAGCAAGAAGCTCTGATGGAGCAGCAGGATCCAAAGGTAAGAAATGCAAGGCTCAAGAGTGGGGTCTTATGAGAAGAGACCTCGATGGCTCCTCTGAGCAAGCCATAGAGAGGGACAGCAAGCCAGACATGCTGAGGATCCGCACACTTCCTTCTGGGGCCTAGAAACTTGGTAGATGGAGCTCTGTTCACTTGTTCAGTGACCACTGGATTGAGGCTAAAAGCATGCTTGTGTAGCATTTCCAAGTCCATAGAAATCTGGAACTTTGTTGGGTATACAGAGAGGCCATACCAGATGACCTGAGAAGGCCAGAGAAGGCCTTGTGTGGGTGCCCGCTGGTGCTGGCCTTGACTGTGGGAGGGAACGTTTCATGGTTATGGAGGGTGATGTCATAGGTAAGGAGCAAAAAGCTGGCAGGCCAAGGATTTCTTCATCATGATCCTTTGCACCAAAGTTCAGTCTGTGTCTGTTCCCAGCTGCCTCTTGTTGTAGGATCCAGCCTCCCCATTGCTGCCAGGTAGAGTTCTTCAGTGAAAGTTTCTGACTTTTTCTTCCCAGAAGCTTCCTGAGTTTTTCTGTGTTTGAGCAAAATGTCAGGATGGTGCTGTGTGTTTTTTGGCTGAGGCTGCTTATCACATAATGCTCAGACATTTTTGGATTTTCACAAACTCCCAATGGGTGCTGGTCCCACTAATCCCTGCCCTTCTTTCTTTTTAGTCTCCTTCCCATAAATCAAAGAGGCAGCAGCAAGAGTTAATTGCAGAATTAAGAAGACGACAAGTTAAGGATAACAGACATGTATATGAGGGAAAAGATGGCGCCATTGAAGATATTATCACAGGTAAAGGGTATTTCCTCACTGTGGCCCATGGGGATCTCACTGGCCTCACCTAGACTGCGCTGCATGTAGATTTTGCAGCTACTTTTATCCAGGGTTGGCAAGTATTTTAATTGACTTTATTCAGACCCAGAATTCTGCAGAAACTCCACACTCGGGTTTGAAGTATATTTGTAGTTGCATGTATACTGCCCCAACAATCTCTCTAAAAAATCTTTCCCACTTCCCAAAATCATTGGAACCCTGTAGGTTTCCACAGAGCCTCCCTCACCTAATGGTTTTCCATTTGTCATCACACTCTGTTTTCCTCCTGACGGCCACCCTAACCACCTGCCTGATAATACCTACTGTGGACAAGACCCACTCAGCTCTGTACTAACTACAGTCCATGCATGCTCTTTAAAAGCCTCTTTACTCATTCAGAGTAACTGAAGTCAATAGGTACTTTAATTGAATGAGCCAACAGGCTTCTAGCCCAGGGTTGGGGACTGTCGGTTGTTCTATCAGCTATGAATCATGCCTTAACCCAGCTTGGTTCTTGCCTGACTAAATTCTAACGTGATGCCTTCTCCTCAAACCAGTTCCCCCAGATTTATATACTTCCTCTTACAGATCAGAACAATAACTTGGGCCACAATGGCAGCAAGTGATTTTTCTTTCATGTCTGTTACACATGAATGTTGTTTATCAGCTTCCAGATCCTTAAAGCTTTGTATTATGGGATGGTCCCAGAGTATACAAAACTATATTCCACGTACCCCTTCCCTGTTTCAACAATTATCAGCTAATTGCCAGTCTTGTTACATGTATGTTCTACCCAACCCCCATACCCAACCCTTGGGATTATTTTGAAGCACATCCAAGATACATAATTTCATTTGGAAATATTTAAGTATGTATCTTCAAAAGATAAGGACACCTTAAAAAACAAACGCATGCCCATAGTACCATTATCACACCTCCCCCAAACTAACAATTCCTTAGTATCAAATATCTAGTCATTTTTCACATTTCTCCAATTATCCTAATTTTTAAAAAACATAATTCCTAAACTTTTGACCCCTAATTTCTTGGTATAGCTTAGTCAGTGTTGTCAGTTGGGATCTCAAATTGCCCAAACCACCAATTTTTCTTAACAGCTCAGATCCAGGGAAATTAAGTAGATTAGGTAATTACACAGATAGATAGATTAGATTAAAAAGAAAGTCAATAAAGAATCCCAGCCGGGCTCGGTGACTCAGCCTGTTATCCCGCGCCTTTGGGAGGCTGAGGTGAGTGGATTGCCTGAGCCTGCGGGTTTGAGACCCGCCTGGGCAGCGAGACCTCATCTCTACAATAAATCAAAAAATCAGCCGGGCGTGGTAGCGCATGCCTGTAATTCCTGCTACTTGGAAGGCTGAGGCGGAAGGATCGCCGGATCCCAGCGGGTTGAGGCTGCGGTGGCTCGGAGCGGCCACTGCACTCCAGTCTGGGTGACAGAGTGAGACTCCAACTCAAAAAATAAAATAAAAAAAAAAGAATCCCTTGCCAGATTAAAGTGGTGTAAGCCCTGAATAAGTGGCTGATGGCAACACTGTTCCCTACATATGGTAGGTACATTCATATCCTGCATACAAGTGCCTGTTGGTATCTCAGTCCATACCAGGTGGTCGCTTGCAGATGGTCCCAGATAGAGCCCTCATTGTTTAGCACCTCTCCTTGCCTCATTCACACTAGGGGAAAAACCACACTCAGAGCGAGGCAAGGAATAGTTCTTCTCCCTAGGTAAGCACCTTTTGGGCTCAGTGCCACAAAATTCACTTTTAGGCAGAGAAGCCTCCAGCCTTGTACATCAAGAACTTAGGGTTTCTTTTGCATTAGTGTACTCCATCCCAATGACACCTGGCTTTATGAAATGAATGGAATGTACATTTTCTATTTGCCTGATCTAAGTCATTAATCTTCCAAAGGGGGTGAATGAATATCTGCTTACAGGGTAGCTTTTATCCTCCTTGGAATATTTTTCCATTTTCTGCCCCACCTCCAAGCCCCAGATGAACTCTTAGACTTTTATGAACCTACTTGAGTATATATTGCCTTCCCCCTTTCCTGCCCACCTCCACTACCCCCTTCCCAGGTATGATTAACAAAGCACTAACCATGTACTAATGCAGTAGATCTCAGCTTTTCACTCTCTTCTGTTTGTGTTGTCTGGCTGTCATTTTCGATGCAGTGCTGAAGACTGTGCCCTTCACTGCTCGCACCGCCAAGCGTGGCTCTCGGTTTTTCTGCGAACCTGTTCTCACTGAGGAATACCATTACTAAACTATTACTCTTTCTCACCTGATGCTCTTAAAAGGTCGCTACAGGTTTTTTGCCCTCTTATGTCCCCTGTGTGTGTCTGTCAGGGCCAACCAACATGCTAGCATGGGACTGCCATCTCCATTGTGTTCCATTTTGTGTTGTCCTCATGTTGCATGGTTTTGCATTTCAATCATTACTGCTCACTCATTGCCACTTCCAGTACATAAATTTATCTAAATGGCTGTGATGGTCTGGGTGTACACGACAGTTGAATTAATATAACTGCTTGAGAAACTTCCAGAAAAATAGTAAATAGAGCACTTCTTTGAGATTCAGGATTGGAGCCAAGTAGATTATAAGATTTTGGGACTAGTATCTTTGAGCACAGAAGATAGCCATTAACAATTCACTACTGTACTTACACACATTATTAACTTCAGTCTCTTTTGTACCCAGTTAACATGCTTTATAGTAAAGTTACACACCATAAGAACATGTCAGGAAAGTAAAGTGCTGTGAAGTGGTAAAATAATTTGCAGAAGGAACTGTGAACTATGCACAGCTGTAAATTGGGCCTTAACTGTCGTTTACAATCCAAAAAGTGATAGAACTCATGATATGAGCTTAGGACAGGAAGCCCTTTTGACCTAGCCTATGTATGTAGATGTAGGCAGTCCACAGCCTCACAACAACTCACCCTGGGCAGGTCCCCTCTATTTCTTCTGAGTGTCATGTCCAAGTTCAGCAACCAGCAATCCCATGTTGGAGTAAAGCTGTGAGCAGGAAGTGAATACAAAAATTTACCTCATTCATGCCTCCTCGCTGTAGCTCTGTTCCATGTCAAACCCAGAGTATTTCTTCTGGGATGAGACCATATCTGGACCTGCTTTTAAAGTCAGGACGGTGGCGCCAGAAATACTAATAGCAGATACCTACCATTAGAAAATGCCATTGTTCTTAGAATTGGGGGGAAAAAAATCAAATTTTTCCAAGAAGTAACTTCCTACACTTAGTTCTTATGCCTAATAAGAACAAACTTCTGTCCAGTGCCTAGTTGATTAGAAAAGAGACCAGGGAAGCACAAACTCGTAATTGGAACTAGCTGTTGACACCCCCGTTATAAGATTGACATGGAACTGGGTGTATTTATCTTGTAGTTATCTATTCTATAAATTGCACTTGTTGTGTATGTTGCTCTGTCTCTGAAGATATCAAAGGAAATTGTTGTTGCCTGCTCTGTAGTGTACTTACCAACCAGTGCTTATTAACAGGCTAAAAACTGTCATCTGCTTGGCTGGTGTTTGCTGTCAGTTTTGCTGGACTGTCTATCTTTCTGGAGCCAATCTTCAAAGCAGCTTGGAACTGGGTGGTCAGAGAGCTGGGTGGGAAGATGCACTCATCCTTCCCTTGTTTTCTCTAACATTTCTTGTAGTAATGGCTTCCCACTCTCTTCTTCTGTTGGCTAACAAGCCCGGGAATGTTAAGCACTAAGTTGAGTTGCTTTCCATCTTCGTCCCATTTTTACTTAACCATCATTTTGTGTTTTTGTTTTTTTTCTGTTTAGCCTTAAAGAAGAATAATATCACTAAATTTCCAAATGTTCACTCGAGGGTAAGGATTTCTTCTAGCACACCGGTGGTGGAGGATACACAGAGCTGGCAAGCATCACTTTTTACTTAGCTTCCTCCTCTCTCTGTATGCAGATCAATGGTTTCAATTTGTGGTTGAGGGTAATACTGGTGAGACTCTGATCGGGGAGAAGTCTTTGTACCTCACAGTCCAGTGATGTAAGGCTTGAACCTCTCTGTTGGACTCTTTCTCAGCCTGCTTCTAAGTTCTCAAGAGTGATGACTTGGACAAGGGTATTCGCTGATTATTGTATTTGCTTTGAGTGCTAAGCTGTCCTTTCCTTGCCCCCGTTTTGGCCTTTGAGTTATCCAGTTAACTGCATTTTGATCTGAGAGACTGAAAGCAGGTCCTTTCCAGGGAACATGAACGACAGCTTTTGAAGGGTTAAGATCTTTAGAACAAATTGCTCAGAGGACTGAAGAACCACAGAGCTGCAGATCCTTAGCCAATAGTGTAATTCTGGCCTTCCATTACCAGTTTGGGCTAGGAAGCAGGGCTTGAGAGCATTAGAGCATGCAAAACTATTCTTTACTTGAATTTAGGAGTAGGGCAGAGTCACACATTCCGTTGAGTCAGGAGCCAAGTGGGAACTGTGTTGAACCTGGGAGAGCATAGATCTCAACTCTAATCCGTTTTTTGCCGCATAGAAATTTGGGCCCAGTATTGCCAGCTCCTCCAATTTTTCAACAGAAGCCAGAAATACTGGTTTTTATGTTAAGTACCGATATAAATATAAGGAAACTATCGTAAAATATGGGGGTACAGCAGAGCAAACACTGTGGGCCAAGTGTAGCCTACCAGCTCCGCCTTCAATTTGCTGTTTAGTAAAGGGATTAAAAAAAGATTCAGTCTGGTTTTATTCTGTTATTCGTTTTTATTTTCCTTTCTAAAGATAAAATGTTTCCTCAAAGTCAATAATATTAAGTTAATAAAAGGGCAATAAAACTAATTAAACAAGGGGGAAAATGCAAAGACTGCTTTATTTTTATTCACTGTGCTCTAAAGGAGGTGCCTACTGGCTAGGCTACCTACTCTCAAGAAAGCATGCCTTCATTCTAGAAATGCTTATGTAAAATTCCTCAGTTCATCCTACTTCATCCCAATATAGCAGTGCCTATTTTAACCGGTATGCAGCAACTGATTCATTCAGCAAGGATTAAAAAAAAAATTTTTTTTAACACCAGGCATTCTACTGTGCACCAGCAACACAAAACGGAAAGTGCAGGAGGACCCATACAGTTTCACCTTACTGATGAGATAAATACTGGGTAGTACAACTGAACTCAGTGGTACACACCAGTTGTGCTAGCTACTCAAGAGGCTGAGGCAGATGGCTTTAGGCCAGCCTGGGCAACACAGTGAGACCCCCCATCTCTTTAAAAATAAGGGGTGACAGAAAATGATGTTCCAAGAATATTCATTTGGTTTAGACTTAATGGTTGAATGAGCACTATTTCTAATTCATAAAGTAAAAAACTAACCTCAGCTAGCTTAATGGAATGAAAATAAGAGCCTGTACTTGCAAACTAAGGCCTTGAGATTCTGTCCTTTTTAAAACGTCAAGGACAAGATAGGACAGGGCAGCCTGCTTTATTAGTTTTGCAGTTTAAAATTTATTGCAGTTATTGTTGATGCCCAGGCTTCCAAGAAAAAAAAAAAAGACAAAAACCAACTAAGCCACAGCTGTTTCCAACTGAATATATATATATATATATATATTTATTTTGAGTTGGAGTCTCACTCTGTCGCCCAGACTGAGTGCAGTGGCACACTCCCAGCTACCACAGCCTCGACCTGCTGGGCTCCAGCGATCCTTCCGCCTCAGCCTTCCAAGTAGCCAGAACTACAGGTGTGCGCTACCACGCCCGGCTGCTTTTTGACTTATGGTAGAGACAAGGTCTCGCCAAGTTGCCCAGGTGGGTCTCGAACCCGTGGGCTCAGGCAATCCACTTGACTCGGCCTCCCAAAGTGCTGAGATTACAGGCTGAGCCACTGAGCCCGGCCCTGAAGAAATATTTTAAGAGAAGACTTCAACTAGACTTTCTCGCCAGTTACAGAAATACTGTACTATATATTTTTCTCTTAAAGTCCCAGAATCCCGCCAGTATTACATCCTATTTTGTTTGGTTGTAAATATTGAAGGCAAACATTTATGTCTTTGATTCAATACTTTGATGAGTCTTAAGGGCCCATTAGATGACTCTTCTACACAAGCTGCTTTGATTGGCTGCCAGCTGGCCTTTGTCTTGCTTAGACCCCATGATATTAAAGATTGCTGTTCTCTCACTGGTACTCTCCTCTTTGCAGATCTTAGAAACCAACCATACAGACGAGCCGATGCGGTGAGGAGAAGTGTCAGGAGGCGCTTTGATGACCAGAACTTGCGTTCTGTTAATGGTGCCGAAATAACAATGTGAACCCGAGACTGGCCTGTGTGAATAGAGGGTGTGAATGAAACCGCCCATGTGAACTTTATGTGCTACCATTTAACTACAGCCTTGAACACACATGAAATATTCTAAAGGGCTCAGACTTTGCAAACAAAAAGGAATTTAAAAATGATGGGCTCTCTTTTCATTCCTTGTTAACAAGTGCCTAAAAGTGGAAGTACCTGCTCAGATTAATCAAAGCAATAGGATTTGATTTGGTTAGGTATCTTTTTACACCAGTATGTTGTTTTTTAAATCAAAATGTAAACTTCTTATTAAATTTATTACCTGCCATTGTGATTGTCCCATAATGGCCCACACTGGCTTCCTGATAAGTTGTAAATAACATGGATGCATCTGCCGTGGGCTTCCTTTGCTGTCTTTTAAGGAATTTTGTTTCAGCCATACCATCAACTTTATTTCTAAGGACTTGCAACATGTAAGAAGGCAAAAGTCACATGATAAACTCCTTCTTTCCATAACCAAGCCCAGCCAAGTACAAACAAGATGCAATTGCAGTGGCACAGAAGTCACTGGATTATTTCACATTGTACTACTTCTGTGCTAGGGAACGATGTTGTGAGAGCCGTTCACTGGTATGAATGAGAGGATATAATGGCATAAAATATTGCTTAAGACAGTACTGTTCTTCAGCTAGAGGCAGCTTTTTGATAATGCAAATATATTAATTAGCACTCAAATTAACATCTCAGTAATCAGAATTAGAATTTGAGAACCATTATAGGCTAATCCTGAGAGTAGAAATTGGTGCCTTGCTACCCAGGGAGAAGTGTATTAGCTCATCAACAAGCATTCAAGGTTACATCCACTAGTAGTTTTAGGAACCTGGCTTTATTCTTCCTCTGACAATCGCAAGGATTTCCCCCACCTTTGGTAAATTGGAGAAGAAACACATGGCATCATGTATTAAAGCTAAGTTGTTCTTGCATTTCCCAGATTACTTATGGGGATCTGCAGTTAAGTTGCTGAAATATTAACGTTGGTATTAAGCTTAAATATGTAATGGGACTAAATGACCCACTAAGCCACCATTATTTTACTTTGTCTCTGGCAGGGCACTTGATCCATTCCAAAGTCAAAAACTGGACTAAAGCTAAATTTGTACTTTTCATAATATACATTCTGCTTCTGGCTTACCTTCTTGGTACATCAATATATTAATTGTAAAGTTTATTGTATAGTATTTAACCGCTGAATTTCTTATTTTGTTGTGCTTATGTGACTCCCTTGGTGAAAGTCCCCTTTCCTTGGATAATGTGTAGTTATATGATCTTTTTAAATGTACAGATATTTTGCTATAAAATCGGTGCAGTTTTTTATGGTTTTTACACTTCTCTTTAATTCCCACTTAAACCTCTGGGTAATATTGTAAATATGTTTAAAAATGCATTAGCCTATGCTATACAATCTGAATGTTATTTTAACTTATAGGTTTTTTTTAATATATATATTTAACTACAAGGACAGTTTAGGGTTCAGTTACCACATTTCACTTTAGTGTACCTATTTACAGAAAAATTACTTTTAAACTGCCACCTGCTGGCACATCTCTATAAATGTGTACTTCTAAAAGAACATGCCAATATTTTGTCTGTCGACTCAACATTCATTCTGATAAAACTAGCAATTTTACCATGGTATATAACACACAGAGTTGGACTTTACAAAACAGCTGATTTCCAAAGCTCAATGCTGACATGCATATGTTAAAGTAACTGCCTATTTATTAATCTACAAATAGACAATAATGTTGGCATGTTCTTTTCTGTTTGTCTATTAATGGACCTGCTTCTTAGCAATATTAGTAATGTTTTATAAAAGCAATTCATGTTACTTTTCTGGTCTTTTCATGGCGTATGAGCAAATAAACTATTTACACTACTATTCTGTAATGTGTAGTAATCTTTCAGTGGTACATTTTAGGAGGTTTTAGCAGTATTATGTAGTTTATTGTCCATAAACAGATACATCATTGCTATCTGAACTCAGAATCCAAATATACTTGGTACACTTTAGGAAGAATCCTCCCGTGTGAACTTTTAACCACTTGCTATATGGAACACAGCAACAAAATGTATGCATCACTACTAAAATCCATGTCCAAAATTCCATTTATAAGTGTACTGCTTCCAGAAAAATAGCACTCCTGAAATTCTACCCCCATAAATGTTTTAATTAGGATGTTATACAAATATAGGTAAGTTATGTGTGAACTGCAGAGATAACCCTGCACCTGATAACCATATTGGTTGACAAGGTACAGACAAGCAGTATGGTCCCACTGCACTCACATACTGATATTTTTAATAACTCCATGCCACAAAAAAGATTGTGTGTGACATTTAGTATACTGTTATGGAAAGAAGGGAAATTGTAATTTATCTTAGAAAACCTTTATAGTGCTTTTTAAAAAGGAGGGTATAAATAATAGCCATGAAGGAATTATTGTTACAATAAATGTCACAACTACACCAGAGTGTACATTACATTTGTCACACTTGGCTGCTTACAGATTAAAGGAAATAATCTATTGTCAACACTGTTGAATACAAGAGGGAACCAAGTTGGTAAAATTGACTCACCCAGGGGCCCAAATCTAGTTAAGTGAAAAGGCCTGTACAAGCCTGAGGTCTCTGTTCCCAATTCAGTGCACATTCCACTACACCACAGTTATACAAATTATTTGAAGCTTTCCTTCAAAAGGGAGGAAAAATTAGGCAGTAAGAATCTTGGTTGTTTTATACCAAGACAAGTGCTTAATGGTAAAGGTTCTTGAAGGTCTTTAATATTCCACACCACTAATTCAGAATGTTTTTAAACCCAAACTATAGTAATACGTTCAAATGAGACAGATGCTGTTAATAGCATCCTTTTTTTTTTTTTAAGGCATTTACCAATGACTTGGAATTAAGTACCCTTGTTCCACACTCCCCATCCTCTAACACTTAAATTCACTACAGTGCCTACTGACATCCTGACTCAACTCTGCTTAGCATAGAAAGGGACTTGACACCCATCAGTGACTCTGGTTTTGGTTCAACATACTGTTATTTGTAGAATTAGCTAAATTTACACTGGAGGACATGCTTTACAATTCACCTATTAACTTTAATATGTGATAAAACTGAAGTCTTCTCTTAGCCCTAACATACTTGTTCTGTAATGTTTATTTTTTGAGTAGAGGTTTCAACTCTGTTGCCCAGGCTAGAGTGCAGTGGCGTGATCATGGCTCACCAGAGCCTTGGCTTCCCGAGTAGCTGGGGCTACAGGAGCATGCTACCAAACCTGGCTAATTTAAAAAAAAAATTGTTTTGTAGAGAGAGGGTTTCGCTATGTTGCCCAGGCTGCTCTTGAACTCCCAGGTTCAATCTTCCTGCCTCAGCCTCCCAAAGTGCTGGAATTACAGGCATGAGCTATGGCACCTGACCTTGAAGTGTTTATCATCAGAAATGTCTGCAAAGATAAATTTATCAGCACAGTTCGTACAATGGATTATTTTCTTTTTTTGAACTAATATCCCATCCCAGAAAAAATTTAAAGCAACAAACGCATGAGGTGTTGATAACATTTTTGAGTCTTTTTACCAAGAAAAGCAGGACTTACGACTGAGATTGTGGGCATTTTGCAACTCTCACAACACCTGCCTGAATGGTGCTTAAAGGAAAAAATGCCACAAATCCAACTTATTTAGTAAAATATGCCATTTTTTTCTAACAAAGTATATTTATTTACAAAAGGTCTAATTTTATGTAACGAAAAGGCTTTTTTACATCAGAACAAGATATGAACAGAGGCAAAAATCTGTTAATTACAAAACACAAAAGGTAGAAACCTTGCTCCCCCTATTACTCACCTTTCAGAATAAGTCCTCCTCGGTTCAGTTGTAGACGCAGGCAAGAAGAACAACATCTACCATAAAAGCTTGCAGGCAGGACCCCCACCCCACCCCACCCCACCCCCAAATGTTTACAAATGACACATTTAGATACCCTATGGAACAGCAGCCAAGAACAGCATCAAAAAATGGCTTAGTATAAATCTGATCAGTCAGCCACTCACTGTTTCACGGTCTATGATTGAGGGAGGGCTGATTAAACTGTTCCTGTAAATATCAACTTTACATCTAGGGTAATTCCATCAACTAATAGTCAATTACTACTCACTAATAGTGACAGGCCTTGAACTAGATCCTATTAAGCATCACAAAAGCAGTCTTGACAATCTTTATATAGTAAGTTTAAAAAGTAAGAAAATCTACTATAGTTAAGAAACTTAGGACAAGCAAACTGATATGGAGGTCTAAGGAGTATGGGTAACTGGAGCAAAATAATGTGACTTTCCACCTCACCTTTAAGTAAGTGCCAATAAACGAAGTGTCTATCAGGCCATCACAATTCACCCCTATTCCAAAGTAGCCCCAAATTATTAGTTTTCAACTTTAAATTATTACGTTCTCTCTAATAAGCTTTTGGAAATTTCTTGAAGTTAAGAAAGTCACTAGGCTTTGTTTTAGGTGCACTTCAATTATGACCGTGGCTTTAGTAGTGGGTTAGTATGGTTTATTTCAACAATGCTTTCAAGCCCTTTAATACAGATGATGGGTGCCATGGATGCTGAATGAGTACATATTTCAACTAAAATTTTACATTCATTCAATAAGTGCCGACCATGTGTCACGCACTGTCTCAATCTACAGGGAATGTAACAGCAAATAAAACAGACAAATCCCTGTGACCAAGGAACTTACATAACCACCATTTAAGTTAAAACAATTTGAAAACTGGAGAGCAAAAAAATTATAAGGCTGTTAAGAATGATTAGACTGGGATACGCCATTAACCAGAAGCACAGAATGAGATTATAAGCCAATAACACAGTTCCATGAAAATAACTCATGACATCATTTTGTTTTTCCTTCATGTAAAATGAGTGCAGTTTTACCTAGAGAATATAGAATATAGGATGGTGGAATTTAAATCTATCTAGTATTGAGAGATATATTCCCAAGGGAAAATAAAAAAGTGTCAGATTTAAGAAATATGGAATTAATGTAATCTGCTTCATTTTTAGAAATAGCTTTAAAAGCTAAAGTTCTTTAGTTTTACAATTTACATTTAAATTACATAATATACGTAAATATCCTATAAACTTGCATTCATCATCACTGTTCCCCGGGAGGTATTTCATTAGAAACAGTTCTGTTACATATCATAAAAGCCTTTTTAAAAGAAAAATCTTTATATAAAGGGGCTACCCCTTTCTGGATGCAGAGTAAGTGGCTACAGTAGCCAGCACTTAACTGACTGACAGCACTGGGAAAAAATAAGAATTTAGGCAAATGCTTCTTAAAGTATATGATCAATTGAATAAAAACTATGGATTGTATCGTTTGAAACTGAAAAACTTTCCAGAAAAATGCACACAGAAAGACTTTCTAGTCTTCAGTTTCTTCACTCTATTAACTATGAACAGACTGCCTCACTCTAAGACAATTCTTTTTCATTTTATCGCTGTATAAAGTGAGGCTCAATTAAGTAAAAGTCAAAAGATGAAACAGCTCTGATTAACCATCAAATTTACTGGGAGGCATATAATGTATTTTTATATGTTGAAAAACATGAATAATTTATATGCTGACACTATTCTGGGTAATGATAATGAAATGCAGGTTACTATGTAGAAAAAATGTGGTGGGATCACTGCTATTATTTAAAAGCATTATATTATTTAAATTCATGTAGGAAGAGTGCATACGTCATAACTGGCTAAATTATCTACTTTTCATACAAATTCAATTTTCTCACACAGAAATTATGGGTTGGGAGAAAATAAAATTATCAAGTAACTAGGGTCCTGATTTTGACTAAACATGTAAGTGAATTTGATCCAATAATTCACTAGTATTAATGGCACTGAGAAAATATAAATCTTCAACATTTTCCTAAAAGTCTGCTTCACAGGAAGTACAAATTCCCCTTACCTGAAAATAAACAAACTTTCATGTTTTAACATATTTGGTCAATACTAACAGAACCAATATTCTAAGATATTTCAGTTTTTACCTCACTGAACATATAGAAACATAGCTATATTTGGTTTAAAATTTCACAGAACTTTAACAAAATCTCACCATCTATACCTTCAGATGGTAAAGTAGCTTTCTGGCAATGGAATCCCATTTGATGGGATCCTAAAAGGTAGGCAAAGGATTACGGTCACTCCTATTACGCATTTTATAGCAAGGATATTGCATTTTGAATTGCAATTTTTCCACTACTTTAGTTGTTTACAGGTCAAATAATTTGAATTTATATCGTCTTGTAGGGATTTGAGGTTGCAATAAGATTATCTCTATAAGAAATACAGAAATCTATTTTGAGGACATGCTAAAACACATCAATAGCTTTTTATTTAAATAGAAAAATCAAAAAGTTGTACTTTAGAAATCGTCATTCATGGAAGTAATTAAAACAATGTTTTACAGATTCTAAAATTCTCTTGTGAAACACCACTAGTGTATCTGCCAATATCAAATGCATATTTTAAAGATTTACCACTGACTTCCATGTCAAGCATTTGACATGATTAGCAATATTAACTATAAGTACAATGGGACCTCTGAAATTAAGTCCAGACAACTCCCTGATGTCAAAGTTGTTGTTTTGATTCTAATATACAACAGGAGACTAACCTTAAGCAAGCAATAATATTACTTCACATTTTCTCAAAGATAATGATTCTCACTTTCAATAGTCATGTCATATTTCAGAGCAGAAAAATGACTTGGTGGACAGAAGTTTTGAAACAAATTCTCACTTTACCCCCCTGCTCCTTCCCACCCCTCATTTTTTGAGTTTTTATACAGTGGACACTGGACTTAATTCAAACACAAGGGGCAGAATGGGAAAGAGTCATCCTGGTCAGGGCAACTTTCAAACTTACTAGGATGGAAAGGAAAAAACTTTTTGCTTTTATATTCCCAATAGAATCTTTCAAAGTGTAGAAATTAAAAGATAATACCAAAGACTATGTTCTAAAATTTACTTATTTACTTAAAAAAATCTCCTGCACTGAAGGAAAATAGTATAAATTACATTACCAACCTTCAAAAGTTAGCATGTAAAGAGTATTCTATCATCAAATCATTGCCTCTCTAAAATATTCTGTAGGAAATTCATGGATGAAAAAAAAATCTAGGGACCACAAATGCACTAATTTGTTATATTCTTAAATATTAAAAAAGGAAAGTAGCTGTGTGGGTAAGATGAAGCAAAATTTCAGGACTTAGTATCTTTAAAATGATCATACAACTTCTTTAGAACTGAGCAGTTTAAGTAGAAATAAATACTAGTACGCACTAGAAGAGAAGGTTTAATAATTGATAAAAATGTACAAAAATATTCAAATCAGAAATGCTTTAGAATGTGTACCATGAAGTCAATACTTCTCAGTGAGTAGGGAAGGTAAAAGACTTCCTCAATGGAAAAAAAAAAAAAAAAGCAAGAGAAAGATTGGATTTTTAAAAAAAGACAACTGTTAAAGAAAATGTTTAAGTCAACAATGATTTTTTGTTTTTTTAGACAAGGATATTGCAACTGTCACTTAAAGTCTGGTGGCACATTCTTTAGTATGTCCTTAAGGCAATATATTTAAACTAATTTACAATTTGACTTGATGTTAAGTTTTTTTAAACATTACCTCAAAATAGATGCTCAAAATAATGCCCTCACAATAGCCTTTTTAAAATGTATTCAGATGTTTCATAAAAAATAATGGTGGCTTTATTACAGTAGTGCTCATTAGCACCACTACAGTTAAGGGTCTACCAACTTCCCAACAAAAACACCTATTTCTTAGGAGTTTCACCATAAAAGATCACATTGGCTTTAACCAGCTGGGTAGTGCACAAAAAAGCAGTTTTATCAGTTGCTGGTGCTTTTTTTGTACTACTATATTATCAAAAAATTTTTCACTATATCTTCAAAATCCAACTTCTAAAAAGTAAATCAAATCACCTCATGACTTAGACTTTAGAACAAAGTAGAGACATCTGCAGTTATCAGTAAATTGCCACCTTTAATCCATCCTGCAGTGCCCTGTGAAAGGGTCACAGAAAGACAGTTATGACTGTATGAAAATATGATTCTTGATACAGAATCAAAAGTTATTTTCAATTTCCTTTGCTTTTATAAAGTCCACAATAACAATACTTAAATGCACTTTTTTTCTGTGATATAATTAAAACCCAGTGTTACTTCAATTGAACTTAAAATAGAGTCCCTGGTCTGAATTAGACTTTAAATCATACTGTAAACATATATTTGGTATAATTTATTGATCATCATCCAGTTGCTCCAAAAGGGTTCTTCTGCGCTTTTCCAATTCCCCTTCACTCAGTTCACTGCCAGAAGTATCCCAATTACCCTGAAAAGACATTGATTATAATTATAGATGATATCAGTATTCGGAAGATTAAAAAGTACTGAATCTTTTAAAAAAGAATCCAATAACTACCACTGATTCTCTTCCAAAGAAACATATTTCACAGAAATATTTACCTCTTTACCAAAAGCCCATCAACAGGTTATTGATTAAACGTTCCTTGGATATATTAAGGAAATACTTAACTTAGAATGGGACTTTTATATACTGCTGCTTTCAGTTTACCTTAATATGTAAACCAGTGAAACTGGTACATGCTAGTATCTTTTCCTTCCTTTTATACAACTAAATATGAAACACTGTCTCCACTTAATGGAAAGCAGGTGTTCATTTCCTAGATACTATATTCCTTGCTAATTTTGTAGAGTCCAGGTGGCCCAAGAAGTGCTTTATATCACAGAAACAGAAAGTATGCTTTAAGCATATTAATTCTTTTGCCCCCCAAAACACACAAAACTTAAGAACAGAACAAGACTTAAGCTTAAAAACAAAAGAGTTACCAGTCCCCCTTCATTAGCTTCAGGGATTTCATTTTACTCACTATAAGAATGCTAAAAAGTACAGAGGAGAGCCGGGCTCGGTGGCTCAGCCTGTAATCCTGCGCCTTGGGAAGCTGAGGTGAGTGAATTGCCTGAGCCCATGGGTTCGAGACCCGCCTGGGCAACTTGGTGAGACCTCATCTCCACAATAAATCAAAAAATCAGCCGGGTGTGGTAATGTGCGCCTGTAGTTCCAGCTACTTGGAAGGCTGAGGCAGAAGGATCGCCGGAGCCCAGCAGGTCGAGGCTGCAGTGGCTGGGAGCAGCCACTGCACTCCAGTCTGGGCGACAGAGTGAGACTCCAACTCAAAAAACAAAATGAACAAACAAAAAGTACAGAGGAGGTACACGGTCATCATTATTCACAAAAGATGTGTCTCAGACTCACCTGTTGCAGCTCCTAAAAACAAGCCCACCTTACACCAACGGAAAGAATTTCCAGCAGTAGGGCCAGGGCTTACCTACATAGTTAATGCTCTCCAATAATGAGTCACAGGCATATATCCTTGCAAAACCCACAGTATTGGGCTGTCACTCATAGATAAGCATGGTTGAAAACTTAAGAACTAATTATGCAATGTGATATTAAAATATTAACTTTGGCACTTATTCACTTGCCCTCACCTCTCCCCCCAATCAATATTTTTAAAAGTTATTGAAATGCTACTTTTTTTTTTTGAGTTGGGTTTCACTGTCACCCAGACTGGTGTGCAATGGCATGATAATGGTTTAGCACAACCTCAATCTCAGTTTCTGCATCAGCCTCTCCAGTAGCTAGGACTACAGGTATGTACCACCACACCCAGCTAATTTTAAAATTTTTTGCTATGCTGCCTGGGCAGATCTCAAATTCCTGGGCTCAAGCAATCTTCCCACCTCAGCCTTCCAAAGTGCTGGAATTACAGACTTCAGTCACTGTTTCTCGTCTGCATTTTGAAACCAAATTTAGTAACAAGGACAAATTTGGACATCTGGAGAAGTCCTGATTTGAGTTCCTTAATTTTTGTATTCCTTAAAAAAGCAAGAAATAGCTATAGTTATGAAATGCTACATTTAAACAACAAAAATTTAGCAGAATCAAGGATCATCCATGACCACATATATTAGACAACTATTTTGTGTGAAATTGTTTTCCTCAATGTTAGCAGACCGGAAAAAAAAATCTATTGTTTAAATACCATCAGGGCTTGACCACAGTATCCATTTCTGTATTTTAAAATACAGGTATGAAACAATTCTAAATACTTACAGAATCCTTTCCAGTCCTTTTCTTAGGTGATTTGTGCTTTGATTCTGATCTTTGTCTAGTTCTGTCTTTTTCACTTTCCCGGTCTTTTTCTTTCTTATCCTTCTCTCGCTCAGCATCGGATTCTGGAGAGTCCTATGCAAGTAAAAAATAACATGTTAGCATTTTGATAAAAACACCATTCTGTTTTTAAAAATCCCTTATATAAGCAATATTTAAGAACAGTCAAGCATAACAGGCTGTGTTCTTTAAGTGGTAAAATATAATTTTAATTGTTAACCTAAAAATTTAGTAAGATTCCCCAAGATTCATGGGAGACAGCAGACTTTCTGTTGGGAAGGAAAACATTCTTATAGGATAAAATATCACTGCCCAAGGGTTTCAGTACCACTTTAGATGGGTAATAACTATTATGTAAATATAGAGAAATACAACCAATATAGCACTTATTTGTATGTAGGATGCTGCTGTTAGCTTTATCACATATGAGGTTGACAGCAGTATAATAAAATTCTTCAAACTGCTACTAAGAAGCAGAAATTATTTAAAATGTAATGCTAGTGCTTATATAAGTGGTTTTTAATTAGATATGCATAAATTTAAGACAGCAGCATGAAAAAAAATTCAATTCAACAGGTTTGTGGTGGCACTCAGACCCTTTTATTTTGAAAAACTGCCTTAGGCGATCCTAATGTATACCTAAGATTAAAAGCTACAGCACTAGAGGAAGAGTTGTTTAAACATTTAAAGCTGTTCTTAACAACAGCTGCAATATACACATACACATAAATACACATGCATACACAGACACATGTACACATACACACATATCTCTTCTCTAAAAGATTTAATTTTAAGAACCAGGGTAGTAATCCTAACACTGGTGTGGATGTACAAATATTTTTTCAAAGTTCACAGAATGATTTTAGTGGAAGATCAAGGTGAAGAACAACAAATCTTTCAGTTTAGGTGCCCACCTGAACTGTACTGGGCTGCACAGGACTAGACAGAAACGGTTCTACAGTCACTGAGGAAGTTACAGGTAAAAACCTAACTGAAGTGTAAAAATAAGAAAATTGCTTACAGATTTGTGTCTCCTCTTCTTACTTTTCTTCTTATGTTTTTTTGACTTCTTATAACTTCTCTCTGAGGATCATAAAGGGAAAAATAAAGTGCCAGAATTTGAGCATGGAGTGTCAATGATTTTAATCCATTACAAAGAAATACTTACCAGACTCTGCACTAGAAGAATGTTCTGAAGCAGAACGAGACTCTGATCGCTGTCTTTTTTTCTTTGAATGACTATCATCATCATCTGAATCTGACCCCTAAACAATACAAACAATTTCATTCATAATAATGCCAACGAATATTTTAATACACTCAGGGTGCCAGCTAATAAATTCCCTTACCGATCGAGAGCGTGAACGTTTCCTATGATGTTTTTTAGATTTCTTAGAATGTTTTTTGTTCTTTGAATGATGATGCTGACATTCATGCTACAGGGCAAAAGAACATTTCAAAAGTTTATATGCAGACAGATCACAAAGAAATTTTTTTTAACTTTTAATTTTTTCATTTTAAAGATGTGGGGTACAATTCAGGGTTAGGTATACAAATGTTCATTATGTAGGTATCCTTACTGATGAGGTCTGCCCCCCACTTCCTTAGGCAGATTCCCATCCCCCTCCCAGGGATAAAGAAGACACTGTCAGGTAAAATAGGTTTTTTTTAAAAAATCAATTTTATCCCTTAAGCTCTAATTTTTAAAAGCTGGAATATTGAATACTCATTATATAAGTATCCTAATATAAGTAACACACCTAGTTTGCAGAATTAACTTCCTTAAACTTACCAAGTAGTTACCTCCAAATTCTCATTGTCCTTCATATTCAATTAATACCAAGTCCTCTCAACTGTCTTCTCTCCTCTCTAACCCCACTATATCAACAGCACCAAATCCCACATCGTCTGCGTACACATGGTAAGCCTTCAATAGTCCATCCCCCATCATAAAACTGTGCAGGGTAAGAAGATCCATGGTATCATATGAGAGGTACTGTATGCCTTTGCTTCCCAAAGTGCTGGGATTACAGGCATGAGCCACTATGCCTGGCTTACAGTGATGATTTCATCTTTAAAAAAATAGATGACATCTCGTTATGTTACCCAGGCCAGTCTCCAACTCCTACACTCAAGCAATTGTCCTGCCTCAAGCTCCCAAAGTGCTGGGACTATAGGCATGAGCCATCACGCCTGGCCTAAATGCACATTTTTTAAAAGTCCTTTATGTTCCAAACTAAAGCCATGCTGAGGATTAAATATTCAATTTCACAGATAAAATACAATTTTAAAATCTATAACTAGGCTAGGTGTGGTAGCTCACACCTGTGATTTCAGCACTTTGGGGGGGTGGAAGCGAGAGGATTGCCTGGTCCCAGAGTTCCAGACTAGCCTGGGCAACCTAGCGAAACCCTATCTCTACAATAAATGCTGGGCATAGGGGTGCACGCTTATAGTTCCAACTACTTGGAAGGCTGAGGTGCAACGATTGCCTGAGCCTAGCAGGTCCAGCTTACGGTAGTCATAAGCATGCCATTGCAATCTAGCCTGGGCAACAGAGTGACTCTGGCTCCAAAAAAAAAAATAATAATAATAATAATTAATCATATTAATGCTTAAATTGAAACAACAAAAACCATGTTAGGTAATGATGAAAATGGATTTCCTTGTTTGTATTTTGTAAATGTTACACCTTTATTTTTTAAAAAATGAACTTGTCAATACGATTACAGTCAGGTGACCTTAAAATTTTTCTAGAAACGTAACCATAAAACCTTGGGGTAATGTCAATAAAGATTTTTAAACAGCTATACCAATAAATTTTTTAGGGTAAAACTATCATATTTAGAATGTAATCCCTTGAAACTGTATAGAGATTTGTCAATTTTTTTTTTCCTTTTCCTTCTTACCCATGTTATATCAACTCTTTCAGACATCTAAACAAAACAATCTTTAAAAGTATTGTTAGAAAAAGTAGTTTTTATAAGAATGAGAATGGTGTGGGTTAGTAGGGACAACTGATACACTCTAGAAATAATATACACAGCAAATTGCTTTTAATGACAATGAAACACAGTGACATTCAGGCATGGTGTTTCTGATGGCTTTGGTCAGAAAGCTGGGACAGTTACTAAGACAAAGAATAATCTGAGAGCCATCCTTGATCTGAGACAAAGGTTATAGTTTCAGTGAAAAGTTCCTTGCCCCTAAACATAGCTATGACTTTGAAAATAAACTGTTTCAGTTACATAAGTGGAAATGGGATATCTTGTTCAGAAGGGATGCATTCTTTTTATCTCACTGTATGACCTACTTTTCTTTTCTCCTTCAAGGTACAGATTATTGGGGTCTAAATTCTAAATGTGTTCAGCCTTTCCCTATGGAACCATCTTTTGCTCCACTTACCACCTTACTACTTTACCTCCAGTGCATACCTTAAAAGAACCCAGTATGCGATTCCTGAATTGGAAGAAAAATAGGTAATACCACACCTATAGCAGAACTTCTCAAAATTATATGTACATTCTAATGCTTGGAAATCTGGTTAAAATGAAGATTCTGATATCAGATTTCTGTTGATGGGGCATGAGGTTCTGCATTCCTAGGTAACATGGACGCTGCCGGTCTAAACTACACATGTAGTAGAAAAGAGCTAAAGGCCTAGAGGACCACATCTAGAGGCAGTTATGAAACAATATAGGGCCTATGCAAGTACATATTACAGAGAAAATGGATGTTAATATTGTAATAATCAAGAACAATAAATCTAAAGAAATAGTGAATAGTCAAATTAAGTGAACTGCTATGCCCAATTACCATGAAGCACTGTAATATGGAATATGTACTACCTTTTGGTTTGTTGTAAAGTACTAGATAGTCTGGAAATGACAGCACAGCATACTTCCTAAAGACACTGACTCTGGGGTCAAAAAGCTTGGGTTGGAATCATTTCTTTGCAAGTTACTTTACTTCTCTTTGCTTTCGTTTTTTTCACCTACAACTTCACAGATTTATGAGGATTAAGCACATACATGTAATATATACAAATAAATTAGAACACTGCCTGGCCCACATAGATATTGGTCAGTCAGCATATCTGCAAGGGCCTATCTGAAACCTTCATAAAAATACTGAAGTCCCTTAAGATGTTACTTTTTCATTACTTAAGACTTTGACTAAAACTTACTATTTATTATTTCCTGAAATCCTCTGGGGTCTCTACACACTCAGAGTGACATAATATCTCAGATGTACTTAAATGCTGTTTTCTATCTGCTTTACAAGATAACTTTGAGTTTTCTTTGGTTTTATTGGTCAATCTATGCAGCTGTCAAATTGGTAAATTACTAAAACTTTCTAAAAATACAAAACAAACATTGTCTCAACTCATAAATCTTTGTATTTTCGTGGAAACTTGTAGTTTGTTTCACTTTAAAACAGTATTTATAGGAAAAAAACCATTCCCTAATCATCCCAGGCAACTACATTGGGATAAAACTAGTGACTACTAAGAAACACACTTTCATAACTCTAAATTCTTCAATTTTTGTTTATATTTGTATACATTTTGTAATATTTCAAACCATTATGAGAATTCTAAAATTACCTCAAGCACATGCATAAAATCTTTAAATATTCGTTTTCTTTCAGATTCTAGAGTTATGTCCTCAAATGCTGGCTCTTTTACAAATCTCTCTCGGATCTGAAAAATTCAGATATAAAATACATGAATACCAAAAAAAGCATGCCAATATGCCTAAAAGGAATCTTAATAGCAAGTGAAAATTGTGATAAAGCACATTATTTCCTTCCTTCAAAAGTTCAAACCATTTTTAATAAATATTCCTAAATGCAGAGTATTTTAATTGAATTCTAAATATATTTAATATACTCTAAAACAACTTTAGCTTACTTTTGTGGCTATAAAATGAGAAAGAAATTAAAAGTATTTTTATTCTTCAACTGTAAAGAAAATAATTAATTAGAAAAAAACTACATGTATACATACATCCTCCCAGACAGCATCCAGTTCTATTGGAGGAGCAGCTTGTTTCAACATACTCTTGAATGCAGATTCTTTTCGTTTCATCTTCCGAGCCTCCTCTTTTTCTCTTTCACGTTCACGGGCTTCTGCCTTTTCTAGTAACTATTAGAAAATCATATTTAGTCAGTTACAATAGTACAATGACTGCTAACGGTAATAATAATTGTTCTTAGTTTTTAAGTATTTTCACATTGTTTACAAGTTAAAGGACCAATTTATCTATAACACCAGTTAATATGAGCAAAGGAAGCTTAACATTAAACCACGGTCTAAATAGATTAGTTTCTTTAACTTTACCTGAAAAGACTCTACCACTCTGTAAAGTCCTACTCATACACTCTTATTCCAATGGCCTATAACTTTTAGCTGAATAAATTTTAAAAAACTGATACTAAAGTAGTCATTTACAACACTTACACTATTAAAAGCCAATTTGATATTTCCAGCATCTAATGTGGTTGATCTTTTAGTTGAACTGATTATTGCCACGAAATCTTCAAAAGTAGTATTTACTTCAACTACAAATCCTTTATCCTAAAAAGAAGAAATACTAACATTAATAATATATATAACAAAGGAATACAGTACCAATTTTTAAAATATACTATAGGTTAATGAGGTAAGTAATATTTATTTACCTTTAGAATGTCTTTTATTATCTTCTTCTCATCATGATATCGTGCTTTAAGATCCTCAACATAAAACTTGAAAAGATCAAGTGCAGTTGATCCTAATGAAAATACTAAAGAAGTCAAAAGCTAGCTCTAATCAAAGAGCTGCAATTACTTTTTTTGTTTATAAAACACAAATAAAACACCTGCTGCCCTCAATACCACCACCTCCCCTTTTTGCCCATTCCAATTATTACCATAACATAAATTAGGAAAGAAAAGAGTCTTACCAGGCTGACCAAGCATATTAGTAAATCTAATGTCAGAACTAATAGTTGGATACAATTCCATCCAAGATGACATAGAATGTAGCTGTCCATGTTCATGCAGTTCATCTAAAAATATCTTAGGGAAAAAAACCAATTATATTTGAAAAGTCATCTTTAAGTGAATTAAAAATAAGAGCGTAATGCAAAAACTGAAATATTTAAAATTCCTCTACCAATGTTATTCCAAACAAGTTTAGGTACAAAGAATATTTGCTAGTTGAGAAAAGTAAAAACTGTCCTTAGGCAGAAAAAATTCTGTCTTTCAAAGGACACCACAATATCTTTCTAGGCTTTGGTATTCAGCTAAAAAGAAAAAAAAAAGGCAAAGTTAACTCAAAATAGTAGATATTACCTATCTCAAATGATGAGGCTAAAGATGTATATGCATTCTTTCATTAAAGTATACTTTCCATTTTACATCATAGTGCCTAATGTGTTCTAGGTATTTTTATTTAATTTTTTAAAACTAATATGGGGCTCTAAGGAAGGAAGTGTAATTTTCCTAAAGTAATGTGGAGAGCTTGCATTCAAACCCCTAGCTAATTTCAAAACCATTCCCTTACTTCTACATTACTACTATACCTAAAATCTACATCTGTTTTTTAATTTGCTTATTCTAATTTCTCCTCTTTGTACTTTTTCCCTACTCGCTTTCAAGTTAACATATTGGGACTTTAGTACCCTGCAATTCTACACTTCCTTCTTCCAACCCAAGCCTTAAGGAGATTAATCCTACACAGAAATGTCTCTAAAAAAATTATAACCCTAAATTCTCTTCCCACAATTCCTAGACCTGCAATGTGTGGTAGCCACAGATCAAAAGTAAAAATGTAGCTTCTGAGGACATGAAATGTGACTAGTCTCAGTTGTGATGTGCTGTAAGAATAAACACAATGGTTTTGAAGATTTAGTACAACAAAACTTTAAAAAGTACTGACTATATGTTAAAATGTTAGTATTTTAGGTATATGAAGTAAATTACTAAAATAAAAAACTCAAATTGCATTTGTGGCATTCGTATTTGTATTGGATAGAGCTACCCTAAAGTAATACTAGGCACCTACAACTCCACTCACCCCTCTTCAAACAACAGTAAGAATGACCATACAGTCCTACAACTCTGAATTTTTTTTCCCAAACTCTTTTGTCACTACCCTTCAACATAAATGGAATTCTGCCTCAAACTGTTCTTGTGTGGTCATCAGGCTCCTCTCTTGCTCCTGCGTGAGTCTCTAAAATACCTTAGAAACCATCTTCAGTGATGCTCTTTATTATCTTACAACCTATGCCACTTATCATACCTGATTTGCTAGTACTCACTTCACATCCAAATTGCTGGATCTGATAGTCATAGAACTGTGAGTCTGAATTCATTTCAATAACAGATACCTAACCTGAAAGTCAGAATCACCTGAGAATTGTTTTTGCTTTTTAAAGCAATATGGGTTAAATTTCAAATATTTGAAATTTTACCAGATACCACATTTTACCAAATGTGAATTCAGATTTAATTCAGATTTAAAACCACTCTGACAAAATGGTATGGTTCCTACTTGTTTTATTTACTAAAACAAGTAAGGGTGGGGGGTGGCGGAGCGGAGTCCTGGTTTTTATATTATGAAAAGCAAGTTGCTTCAAAAATGGCTGAGCCTAACATCTCTCCTTCCCAGGGTTGGGGAACTCTCGACCTTGGCACGAATGACGTCTCAGGCACCTAATTTTATTTTTCCCTTGGAGTGGGGGGGAATGGGTGCGATTGTGTCTTCTGTACATTGTAGGAGCTTTAGCAGCATCTCTGGCCTTTACCCACTAGATGCCAGTAGCACCTTTCCTAGTTGAGCACCACTGCCTTAGACCAACTCAATTTTTCTCCATCTTCATCCTTTTCGTCCCCTTACATAATGTTTACAATATAACTGTATTCATATTTATGCTTGAATTCCAAATCTTCTAAGATTTTGTTTAAGGAGAAATACCCTATCTTTTCTTCATTCTCTCCCTCTTAACCAGTTTTCTCTTACTCAAGAAAAGTCATTGTCTCAATCCTGAGTTCACTTGAACTTTGCCTTACTAAATATCTGAGAGGAAGGTGTAACTGGACCTCTATTTACCTTTCAGCTGGTAAACCATTAACTTTCCCTACTATGCCAATAGTCACCTTAAATGCCACTCTTAATAGTGTTCTTTCAGTACTCACGCCATAAATATCCTTAATGTTTTTAGTGTTGGTGGGTTCCTCTACCTCAAGGGTTTCTTGAAGAATCATTTGAAGGTTTAAAAAAAAAAATCACAGATTGTTAGGCCCCGTCCCCAAAATTTCATTAAGTCTGGTGTGAGGTTAGAAAATGTGCATTTCTATAGCTTATTACATGACACTGATTCTATACATTTGGAGATCATGCTTTGGGGACAGCTACTCTATCTCCAAACTCCAATTTGGCTTCTGAGACACTGTACATTCCCCTAGTACTCATTTAAAGCCCCTGATCAGTCTCTTCCAGACTTGACATAACTTCAAATTTCAATTTAAAGACTTAAAAAAACAAAAATCATAAAAAAACTTAAAAAAAGTATCATAGCTTTCTTATCATAGATGTGACAAATTTAGATGTGACAAATTATCTGATGAGCAAATGAGTACTCAATGAAAAGACAGTGATCACAACTATTAATACTGAGGATATTTCCATTCTTTTACTGTAAATATTAATTTTTTCTTTCAACTCATTTTACTGAAGTTTTAAGTATACCCTTTGAAAAGTAGAGCAGTAGCACAGGAAAATGTATCTGAAGGAATGACCGATACAAGCTTAACACCCACTTGTATGAAGGGAGACCCAAAAAACCCGGAATTTACTTACAGAATAGTGTGCATTTATTTTTACATGTTTAAACGTCTGTTACCATCAAAGTACAAGACACTTTTTCCACTGCCCAAAACAGTTTTTGAATGTGTCAATTTAGATGCCTTTTAGTGCTTCTTGCTGTTTTTTAATTTCACCTTTTGCACACTGGCAAATCATTTCCCTTTGAGGAATTTTTTCATCCGGGAAACAAAAAAAAAGTTGCTGGAGTGAGATCAGGTGAATACGGAGGGTGGGGCGCTGGGGTCATGCTGTTTTTGGTCAAAAATTGCTTAACAGTGCAGTGTGGGCAGGTGCATTGCCACGGTGGAAGAATCAGTCACCTGTGTGCCACAACTCAGGACATTTCTTCTGCAAATCATGATGCAACCTTCTCGAAACTCTCAGATAAAAACTTTGGTTGACCATTTGATCTAGAGGAACAAATTCTTGTACTACAAGGAGCCTACCCTCCAAAAAATAATTCTGATTTTATTGGGTCCCCCTTCATATTAATAGTAACTGGAAGACATGCAAGACACATACCAATCTGATTCAAAGCCATATTTTAGATTTAGTTAAAGACCCATGCAGGCTTTACATTAAAATTTCTCCCTCATAGTCTCCACTTTCAGTATTGATATTCTACATTATAGTCTCATATTTTCTGTGACTCAAATGCCCATCTTATTTTCACTGAATTATTTTTAAAATATAAACCTCCTTATTCTAAACCACTGTAAAACCTTCACAAGAGACATTAAAGTGCTCTCATTATAAAAGAATATAATTAACAGTCCTCTAAAAATATGCCCTCTCCTTTTTCCTGGATACATGGCCGCTTAGCTAAAAACTAGGTTTTCTAGCCTCCTTTGTAGCTAACTGTGGCCACGTAACAAATTCTCAGCAACTGAACCTGAATGAAGTAGGTGATTAGAATATCTACATCACTGGTTTTAAAATGGAACTGTTCGTTCAACTTTTTCTAAGTTAAAATGTGATTATGAGGATGGCATATCCCAACTAAGATGGCAGGAAACTGATTCTTAAAGTATGGGCCAGCAGTATCACTATCAATTGGAAACTTAGAAATGTAAATTTTCAGACCCGATCCCAGACCTGCTGAATCAAATCCTCCAGGTGAAACTCAACAACCTGTGGTTTTAACTATTGTAAAAAAAACAAAAACAAAAAAACCACAGTATGGGAAATCACTAAGATAGAGTAACCTATCAGGAGTAGTAAATGTCAAGTTTTTGTGAAATAACAACTGAAGTCATACTACTGGCATTTCAGACAGTAACCTTTGGCATGGTGGAAAGAACTTTATTTTCTCAAAGCTCTCTGAGTCATTCTGATATACACTAATTTTTGAGAAAACCTGTCATAGGGGATGGCAATATGCCCTACTCAGGACTGTTACTTCTAGAAACAAACTTTTTTAAGTCACTGTTACTTACCATTTATCCTAACGCAGTGGTAAATTGAAGAGATCCTATAATCAAGACTGCATGGATTCAAATCCTGGCTCCACTATTCAGTAGTGTAAGTTAGACAAGCACTTCCATTTCTCCCACTCCCATTTTGCCTTATTTATATAAATGGATACAACAAAAATAGTATCTATTCTTATGAGATAAGGCTATCATTAAAAACAGATTATAAATGTAAGCTGATAGTAAACAATCAATGAACACTAGCTGCTATTATATGATTACTGAAATGGGCAATCTGGTGAGATACAAAATACAAAAAATTCATTGTCCCATGATACTTTACATTACTGAGGATAAAAGCGATTCTTGAAAGTGAAAATGAACTGTAGCTACAGCAAATGCAATCCCAGTTCATATTTTTGGTGTTTAAAAAATTATGGCCCATTCCCCAATTATACCCCCAGCATTCCCTACATACTCCAGAGAATTCACCACACATACCTTGTTTTCAGTCATCCCTCCTGTTATTCACTTTTCCCAAATGAAACCTTAGCTATCACTGCTCATTTAAATGCCAACATACAGCCTTCCAAGTTCCTCTCCCTAAAATAGGTGTTTCAAGTGGATAATTAACTATGTATAGATCCTCCATAAAGCCTAAGTCAATGATCTGGGAACAGCTGTCTCAAAATTGCTTGTTCAGTACTGTATTATAAAACTAAGCTAGAAAACAGATATTTCAATTACCTGAAAAGATTCCCTATTTTTACGTTGTCGTCTTCTTTCTCTCAGCAAACTCTTCTGTTTTTCTTCTTCTTCTTCCTTTTCTAAAGCCCGAATATGTTCTTCAAAGCAAATCAATGCATCTTCTTTGTCCATGTCTACAGTGTTTTTCAGTTAAAAATTAAAATGTCAAATATCAATAAGGAAGTTGGATTATTTGCATAAAATCCCTAAATTTCAAATTAGCCTTTCAAAAATACTTGTATTTAAACTCAAATACTATCTGAAATCATCTAAATATGAAAGTTTTAAGAAAAATTTCACAACGATATCATTAAAAGATACCCTGAAACACAGGATCAAACAAAGGACAACATGATGCATATGATAAAATTAATGAAAATAAATTAGGACAAAAATCTGTCTGCAGTAGCAAAATTATTTCAGGAGCTTTCCAAAGTATAAAATTCTACCAAAAATCCCACTGAAGCATGACTTTCAGAGGAATAGATGAGAAAGCTGTGATTTAAAAATGCAACTAGTTAAGCCAAAAACAGAGTTCTTGGGGAAACCTAATGCAAAAATTCGGATATATTTTTTTTGCAAGTTATTACTGAAAGAAGACAACAAAAATAAAATGGGGTAAATAAGCAAAATTTGGTTCTTACCAAGTTATACATAAATGGCTAAGAGTAATTTCAAATTTGACCTGTAACTTACAGATTTCAATGATTATCTTGTAAAGCCAATTTGAATTTTGAAAAAGTATTTTGTCCTGAATCGCAAAACTCAGAAATATCCCATTTGGAAATAAATAAGCAAAACACTTTTTCAGAAATGGACATATCAGTGCATAAAATTCAGTTAGTGATGTCATATAAAATGTGAAAATAACGAGAGTCATTATTCTTACTTTGTAATTCCTCATCTTCTGCAAAAGTTGGATTATCCATCAAATACTGCTGGGCTTCAGACCAGGTGGTAGAATATGTTACGTTAGCCATGTTGTCAAGTATGTTTTTTAAGGCTTCCCAATTTCTCTTTCGCAACTGTTTTGCTTGTTCCTATAGGAAAAGTATGAATATACCTTTTGAAATTCAAAGAAACTAAAACATTTAAATTACAATTAGTGAACATTTCTTCACATTCTGATGACCAAGTTTCAAATGTATATTCAAATTTCAAGTAAGTATTATTAACTTTAGCCACACTATTTACTTTGCCAATGCTCTTGGCCTAAGTGCTTGCTTTGGTACTTACCTTCAATTTTCTCACAACCCTTTGAAAATTATGTTTTTGCCCCTCTCCCCTATAAGTCTTTTTTTCTACCACTGTGTGTTACAGGCAAAGTAACTAGACAAGTCGCATAGTACATAAATGCTAACGTCTTCAAAGACCTTTAGCTATATTCAAATTTTGATGACAATATTTACATTTATATATGTTCCTTGAAGATCAGATAATATAAAAATTAATGCATAATGAAACAGACATAAGTAAAACAGGTATTTTAAAACAGTATTCCACAGGTTCAGCTTAGTAGTAATAATTGCACACTGCTCCCATTCTTGTAACAGAATCATAAATAAATGTGCTACAAGCAAGAAAACCAGTATATTTTTATATCTAATGAACAAAGAAAAGTATCTTTTTCTCAAAGTGAGCATAAGGTGGCCAATTAATGACAGTATAAATAAGAATTGAATAAGTACCTATTTTGTCCCCAACAGTACTTATTATGTCAGATGAAAAAGGAGAAAGAGGCTTATAGAAGCCATACACTCCATCTTTAAGCTTTATTTCTAAACAAATAAATTTGCTGTACCACATAAATTGGATAGCCTAAGCAACAAAAAGGGACATGTTATAAAATAACTCCTATTTGGAATGAAGATATGGCTCATTTATCTACAAATACAAGTACCAAGAATAAACAGTACCTTTTCTTTTTTTGAAAGAAAGAACAAAACATCTTCATAGATTTCAAGACGATCACGTTCTGATATTGCATTCCAGACTTCCATTTCGCCAAACATTTGCTCTGCTTTTCTATTTGTTAAAAACCACAACTCTATATTACGCAATAAAATTAATTTTAAACTACCTTATTTTAAATCAAATTTAAAACCACAAAATGAACACTCTGCTCTAAATTCATAAATACATCTAAAAGGAAAACTCGTTGATACTTAATTTCATTATTAAATTACCCACAATTTTTAATAATAAAGTACTCTGATTTTTTAAGAATGCTATAAAAGGCCAGTTTTCAAAATGCTACATCTATACTTAATGAAAATAGCCTACTTCTATTCCACAAATAACGACTTCAATGCTTTTCTTAAATGAAAGAGTCAAACTTATAAAGCCAGTCTTCTTCCTTTTCTTCCAGTCTCTAATTAGTAACTCAATAAGTCTACAAGTTAAATTCTACATTTAACTGATTTATCTTATACCTATGAAAATGCCACATTCATAATCGTCTGTTTAGCTTTATTTAATGAGCTTTGGATTGCTATTGCACTTGTCAAAAAAGTATGACACAAAAAACAACACAGTAAATATATGTCATACAACCACTGAAAATCTTACTTGTATCTGGTTGTGGAAGTCATTTTCTCATGATTTTCAAGAAAACGCTGAAAGGATTCCTTAGCCTCTTTGTATTTTGATCTTGCTTCTTCTTTTTCTTCTTTTTCAGTCTGGACTTTATAGGCATTAAAGGCTTGTTTCTTTTCACTCAACTTTGCTAAAGCACTAAATAGAAAAATGCACATAAGAGTAAATGAATACACATAATAGTAAATGAAGGGAGGTAAATCAAATGTTAGTGCTTTGAAACAAATAATACAATTGTTTTTCAGGTGTAACTTAAGAAAGTTGTAAAATTATATTAAAGTCAAGAAATGATTCTAGGGAGTAATTTCAGCTTTTAAAACAATTCTAATTTTATATGTAGCAGAATACTCAATATATGACAAGTCTTTGGCTTTTTGGTTGCATACACAAAACAACTCTTGTTGTGTGCTAGGTTGCCATGCTCAAAATGAAAAGTAAATAAAAAATGAAAGTATTACCTGTATCGTGGATCATTAATGATCATTTTCATAGCTTGTTCCCATGAAGCATTGGATGGTACTCGCTGAAAACCATTTAAATAAAAAGTTAATATCTCACACAACAATAGTAAAAGTCATACAACAGGGAACCAAGTATAATACTCACTGCAAACATCAAGCACTTCCCTTTGCAAGAGTTTGAAACAAGTTCTAAAAAATAGGTTTTTATTGAAGATACTGTGTAATATACCTATAGACTGAAAAGAAAACTTTAACTGAAATTTAAACAGCATGAATACTTTTTCTTTAGACTACTGATTAAAAAAACCTTATATTAAACACTAATGTAGAAATGTGCTTCAGTAATATATTGTACACAATGGTTTCTATGTTGAAAGTCAGTTTCACAAAAATGTTCCTCAAAGAAAACAAGAAATATCTGGTTGATTTTCAGTTATAATAATTCATGAAATCAGTATTTTCAATAAAGGCATCAAGGTGTTGATTAAAGAGTAACTGATTAGCTAATTATTACATGTCACATAAAAACCTATAATATACACTTGATATAAAAAAGCTGAGAAGCAATAAAAATATATAATATAAATACCTTTTCTTTCAATAATTCTTTAAACGCTTGCTTTGCCTCCTCCTTTGTATTCCAAGTATATGTTTTTTTTGCTGGTTGGCTCTCCTCCTCTTCTTTTTTAGGAGTAAAACTAGAGAGAAATTTAAACATGCTACTTATATTTAAAATAAACATTTGCTTTATTTTTTTAAAAATGCCTTAATCAAATGTTTAATGTTGAGCTACAATTTTAGAATAAAATCTCCTATATAAACCCTAAAATCACACTCACTAAATACAAATAAAGGTAACGGTTCTACCAAAATTTCAGTTATTAAGACGCTGTACCAATGACAAAATAAACATTTAATTCTACTAAAATACCAGTTCCAGTAGTCTACAGTTTAATTCTTTTCTATGGCTTGTTAAACTTATTCAGTGGTTTCATATTAGTTCCGTAACACTGAGCATTCGGGTAAGTGTTCATCAACATAAATAAGATGAAGGCTCGATCTAAATCAGGATCATCAAAGTATGATTCACTGGACAAATTCAGCCTGTTAGTTTTTGTAAATATAATTTTACTGAAACATGGCTATGTTAATTAGTTTATCCATTGTTTATGGCTGATTTTGCTACCACAGCTGATTTGAGTCATTTCGTAAGAGACTATATAGAGCACACAAAACTAAAAATACTTCCAATGTGAAATTTTATGAAAAAGTTTGCTCAACACTGATCTCAAACAAAAAAGAATTAACATAACCAAGAATTACCAACTTGTTTGAGGATCTTTTTGAAATGAAAAAAATTATATAAACCTTAACATTTCCTCCTATATAACAACAAGGGAGTGCAGAGAAAATAAAAACACTTTAAGTATAATGCTTGGAAGAAGAGACACTGGAATAGATACCAACAAATAAGGGGAAATATATTCACACCTTCTGCATCAAGCAATCTCACTTTGAAAAATCTTTTTTAAATTGTCAAAAAATTATTATAAAGAGTCCAGAAAAAAATTAACAGCTATAAATGGTCTCTGTTCTAGCAATTAACGTCAAAACTTACAATAAGTACTCAGAAACTATAAGGAAATGCTGAAAAAAAAAGAAACGACTGCTTATTATTAAAATTATGAGATACTTATTGTGAAGAAAAAAGATTAAATATGAAAAAGTTCAGGAGAATGTTCTTCTAAAAAGCCTAAATGCCTATTAGTAGGGGAACACTTAAATTTATGTATATGTAAATAACAAAATTACAATATTCTATCAATTTTCATGATAGGTTATATATCTTTACCAATGTGGAAGATGTCTTTTATATAGATATATTAAAATATATATGCATGCATTTTATTTTAGTGTATAGAAGGGTTTTGGAGGCTATTTTTGAGTCAGGTTCTCACTCTTGCCCAAGCTGGAGTGCAATGACACAATCACTGCTCATTACAGTCTCAAACTCCTGGACTCAAGCGATCCTCCCGCTTCAGTTTCCCAAATAGCTGGGACATGTGCCACCTCGCCCAACTAAATTTTTTTATTTTTTTGTGCAGACAAGGTCTCACTATGTTGCCTAGGCCAGGGGTCTCTAACTCCCAGGTGGCACACCAGTTTATAGGTCTACGGCCTGTTAGGAACCAGGCCACGCAAGTGAGCTGCCAGCGAGCAGAGCTGTCTACTGTCAGATCAGCGCAAATCGTAAACTGCACGTGAGGGATCTAGGTTGAGCAGTCCTTATGAGAATCTAATGCCTGTCGATCCCTACAACCCCAACCTCCTTCCATGGAAAAATGGTCTTCCACAAAACTGGCCCAATGCCAAAAAGGTTGAGGACTCCTGGTCTAGGCTGCTCAAACTGCAGTTCTCAAGCAATCCTCCTGCCTTGGCTTCCCAAAGTGCTGAGATTATAAGCGTGAACTACCTTGCAGGCCTAGACAAATGGTAATTTCACTTTTTATGCTTTCTTATAGATTTCTTTCTAAATATAAGAAGAAAGTATAATGCTATGCTAACTTTAGGAAATATAAGAGAAACAGAAGAACACTTACAATAAGATAATAGACAAAAGAAATATGCTTAAATATTAAGATGAATAATCATGTAAACATGAGATATGGATAACATCTTTTCAACATGAGACCATCCTTACAGTCAAGAAGTTTTGCTTTACCTCACTTTTTATAGCTGTATGAAATATTACTAGACTACAGGGTATGCAACTATATACAAACTGTAACCTTGATAGAGCTTTGCTTTATTAAAAATGTTGTACTAATTTAGTCTAAGAGTGATGTGAGAGTTTTCTTATATCCCAGTGTTACTGCTTTTATTTTTTCTCTACTTGATTTTTGCTTCCATGGCAGAAAAATAACCACAATATTATTTTAGTTTGCATTTCTTTACTATTATGGTTGAGTATCTTTGCATATGCTTCCTGGACAACTGTATTTCTTTCTCTGTAAATTGCCTTCTCTTACCTATAGCATTTTTCAACAAAGTTGTTTTGTTTTTTACTGATTTGTAGTCGGTTAAAAACAAACACAAACAAAAAAACCCCTCCCAATAACTAAAGAACAGAATTTTAGCACTCTATTTGGCAGGGCTTCCTCAACTTCCACAGCTGATCTATTTGTTCAATATCGAACTATACAGCACTTCCTTGCAGTGCTGTGCCAAGCCATAATGAAGATAAAGGCAAAAGAAAAAATATCAGTAAAATAGACCCTGTATTATGTTTGTTAATCATGGACTTTTCTGTACTGGTTTAAAAATACGGCATCCAAATATTATACATTTTGCTGAGGTTTTTAGCACTTTTAAATTTACGCTTCAACCTAGCCTCTTCTTTACTGCTTAAAACTTTAGCAAACTATTTTTGCAAGCATGCTGGCATGACCTCCCAAAATTTAGCCTCAAAGTCAATCAACTGTGTAAAGGTTCACATTTTGATTATCAAAAAAATTGTATTTAAACACTTAATGGCCAGTGACTAAACTGGTAGTTTCTTATGAAACCTGGTACTCATTTTCAGAAAACAAGTTATTTAACTTACTCAGCTACAGTTTCTTGCTTAGACGTTTCTTCTCCAGTATTACTGGATACTTCAACACTTTGATCCTGAATAGCAGGGGTACTACTAAGTTGTGCTTGTTCCTCTGTTGAAATAGTTACTGTATTTTCATTATCTACAACAGTAGCAACAATGGAAGTAACTTCAGGCTCAGGAACAACTGGAACAGTTCCACCAACAGTATTAGAAGAAGAAGTGGAAGCACTGGCATTGGCTGCAGCAGCAGCTGCTGCTGCGGCGGCTGCTGCTGCAACAACAGCAGCTGCTGCTTCTGCAGCAGCCATGGTGCTCATTGTGGTAGGAATGTCTGTTGTAGGAACTGGGGCTGTTGACGTGGTGCAATCTTCTTGCTTACTATACATTAAAAAAAGAGAAACTGGTCACTCCAACATTATAATCACAAAGGTAAATAAAGCTAGTTTAAAAACTTATAAAATCACATGAGTAAGAGAAACAATCGAAGAGGGATAACGTCAGAAATGTCAAACCCATTCAAAAAGATTATAAATCACAGAATGAAACTGTTATCACTTTGACTTAATTCAGTAAACATTCATGGTAGTACACTACAGGCACTCATACAACAGTCTGCATTTCCCAAAATCCAGTAATTGTTCTTATTTACAAAATGTCCTATCAGATTCTATTACACACCATGAAATCTGACCCACAGGGACACTTCAACTTTGATCCTCGATAACAGGGGTACTAAGTTGTGCTTGTTCCTCAGTTAAAATAGTCACTGTATTTTCATTATCTACAATAGTAGCAACATTGGAAGTAACTTCAGGCTCAGGAACAACTGGAACAGTTCCACCGACAGTATTAGAAGTGGAAGTACTGGCACTGGCTATTTCTATAAGAATTTTAAATGTTCTCCATTTCACCTATTAAAAGAAATTCTGTATAAAGGAAGATATATAGACATAGTTCATCCATTCTCAAATCAACTCAAATCAGATTCTGGACTTTTCAATAATACATTCTTCTTAATTTTTAAAAAATGCAGTCCAAATTCAAATAATTACAAAGTATCAACTTTAGTAAACATCCTTCTCTTTAGCTTCTTCCTTCCCCCAAATCCTACAAGACATCAAAAGATCAGGTCTAACATGTTAAATACTTACATTGTAAAGAAAATTGAGCAAACACAAGGATGTTACAAGAAAGACCAAATTTGTAAATACATACTGATTTCCAAAACTGCTTACCTGCTTTCTTCAGCCTTGATCATTGCTATTGAAGAGAAAATAGAAGAGTCATCTACTACATAGTTTAAAAATATTATCACTGAAAACAAACTTTAAAAGGAGACAGAGAAAAGTATCATACAATAGCATTTAATTTACACTTCTGAACAAATTAAAAAAATCACTTGCTCCCAAGTTCCAGGACAGCAAAGAAAGAATGAAAGCAAATTTAAATAAGAGCAATTATTAGGAAAGCTTATCCCATGCTGCTACTTTCCCAAAGGCTACTGTAACTACTTCCTGAAAGTATCTGCTTAATGGTGGAAGTAGCATTTTTCCCAGAGATATAACTAATTGGATATATTTTTAAGATACTAAATTCAAAACTGGATCAAACTTATAAAAATTCCAGTGCATTTATACTAGCATTGACAAGTAGATAGATAGCTATGCACATCAACTATCTGTAGTAGGGTTATATCAGAAATGAGCTTGATACTGTATATAAATTAATAAACTGAAAAATCTACCTATCTACAATATTATTATTAGCCAATGCTAGTATAGATCATTTAAATTGAGCTTTAATGATTTACACTCAACATTTCAGTTTCTGTACCAGGTTAAAGACACTTTCCTATGATGGTAACAAAAATATCTTTCATTCAGCACCATTAAGGAATGAGGTGCTCCATATTAATAATAAGTTTAAACTCTCCATAAAAATATTTTCAAAATGTATTGCCCTTTAAAGAAAAATATTTCTAAAAATCTGCTTATGACATTTGAGAAAACACTTAAGTTATCGTTACTAATCTAAATTAAGATATTTTTCTAATACACTTAAGATCTTAACTAATGAGGTGACACAAGGAAAAGGTAAATGGACCTAAGAGTGTCTTTTAAAAATTTTTCATTCTCTTGCCTGCCAGATGTCATCCCACATAGCTACCTACTTTATCAGCCCCATTTGCATATACTCTGTTTCTTCCAATCAGGCATAGTTTATGATACTAGGTTCCATTAGAAGTGAGAGTAAAAACTAAATTTAACTCTTACTCATTATCCCTGTTTTAAGTACTGGGTTTTATATTTGGTAAAACGTATTTCTAGATTTCCAGGGTTATTCTAGGTAGCTGATGTTGAAAAATTCTCCCTTTGTAAATGACACATGGTATTTTGTGTTTAGCTTAATTTTCCTTAATAAATATGTCAAAACTATGTGTAATATTTTGCTAAAACAAAATCAGTGTTAAATGTATAGTCTGACAACATACTAACAAAATGCAAACTGATAAAGATTCGAGGTTTTCTATTGTCTTACTAACATGAAATGGGTTAAAACACGTTCCATGTTTGCACCAACAATCATAGCAGGATTTAGAAATTTTGTAAGTCAAGTTTTTAATTTTTGAATGATAAATGACATTTACAAAAAACAACCCAAAGTTCAACTTCAGAAGCTACAAGCTCATTTATAATATAACCCTTAAATAAAAGAAATTATTTAAAGACTTTTTCACTGAAGATTTATCCAGTCATGGTTAGTGAACATTGGGGACATACTCTAAAAATGTTAAGTATGACAGAAAATGAATTATCAAAGCAGCTCACCATGCAGGTTTGATTTTGTAATAAGACTTCCAGCAACAATGGTATTCTGGTATCCTAGTTTCAGTGGAATCAAATCAAATGAAAATCTATTTAAAATCTATAGAACTGAGATCTAGAGCAACAAGAAAATAAGAGCCCATAAAACTGTTATACCATTTAAAATGTTCTAATCAGTTAATTAAAAAAAATAAGGCCTTTGTTTGAACAATCCTATTCAGGAAGAATTGTTTCAAAGTGAATGGCAGATATATGTTAACAATTTACATTAAAAATCATTTTTTCCTGTTTTACCTTCAAGATCCTCAAGTTCTTTAGGCTTGGCCCAGCGGGATTCTTTTGTTTGAGAATTGTAATAGTAAGGCTTTCCAGAATCAGATTTGTACTCCTTCCAGGGGCATTTAGATAACAGTTGCTAAAGAGGAAAAAAACTGTTAGTTAATAGTAAAATATTTAGCATCACTGATCATTCACATTACTATTTATACTAGATATTATCAACCCATACAATTCTAAACTTGTGAGATGATGGCAATAATATAAACTATCAATAATTGCTTACTAAGTGATGTTACTTGATCTTTATAATAACACTTCAAAATCTGCACCATTATTTCCATTTTATAGACTGTCAGTAACTTGTTTAAGGTAATGTACTCACTAAGGAGCAAAAACAAAATTCAAAACGAGTTCTACCTGAACTTTAAATCCTATAGACTCTTACCATTTATACTTCACTGTAGGTAAAAATTACTATCCATATCTAACAACCTTATCAAATACTAATGCAAGCAGAAAAAACATAATATTTGGGAAAAAGCAAAAATTACTTTAGCCATGCTTCGATTTCCATTTCATGATAATTTATTACAACTCCATATGCATTAACTTATATAAGGAAACAAAATATGATATATATTTGAAGCCTAAGATACAAAACTTGAGAAGGTGATACAAGAAATCTATCCAGATAGAGTGTCTTGGACAAAATATAAAATTGACACATATCATTCATTATCAGTAAGTACCAGTATAAATTAAAATGTATCTACCAACTTCCATTCCCAAGCACTGCTATGCATATTAGTGTGGTGGCCTGGAAGATACCTTTACCGTCTCAAATTCCTTAATTAAGAAGACAAAAAGGTATATGCCACCTAAGAAGAAACTTAAGCATAGCCTGGAGTGTCAGACCAACTCTTAGCAACCAGAGTATCTAATTACGCCATATGCAATATTGCTTAACTCAATCTATTCCTTCAACCTTAATTTTTACTTCCATATCTGTATATTTTGACTGGTAAAATTTACAACACAAAAAGAAATACACTTTTTCAGGGACATTGCTTGCAAAGAGACAATTTCTTACACTAAGAAAAGGAAATACTAGTAGGTAATTTATTCTAATCTCCATTACTCCTGACCCCACTGGAAATTCTTAGGAACTCAGTAGAAGCCATTAAAATCACCCAGGATTTGCTATAATACTAATTAAAAATAAATAAATAAAGGGCAAGCAAAGTCTTCCCCCTCTTCAAATTTATTCTTTAAGACACCTTTCTTAAATTGATTCCACCCTACTAGCGTTCCTGATTAGGGACAAAATCAGTAAATAAAATCAGTCTGCCCACAAAAGAGAATGAGTTTCATTGCTCTTCTTGTTGACTGGTATGACTGTATTAACTCATCTCTTCTGTATATCTTTATAGATCTTCTTCTGGCATATGAGCAGTACTGCTTTTTGGATAGTCAAATACTCAGAAAATTCTAAAAAACACATCCTAATTTACTTAATAGTCTCTGATTTCCACCCCTCAAACTTTTACCTCAGCAGGTGTTTTAAGATCATCCGGTTTCTCCCAGGTAGACTGTTTTGTTTCAGTATTGTAATAGTAAGTCCTTCCATCAGGTGATTTATGTTCAGTCCACATTGATTTCTAAAGAACAAAAATTACAAAAACATGTAAACTATGTAACAAAGCCAATGACAGTGAATATCATTATCATTAGTTTCAAGCAATAAACTTATGAATTAAGTTAAAAGTACAAAGTGATCATATTTTGACAGGAATAGAATATTTCATCACGCAAACAGGAAAGGAATTGAAAAATATTATTTTACAAGTACTCCAAAGGCAGCATGGATCAATTCAGGTTTTAGGATGTCACTCAGAATTACAAGATATGACTGCTCTCTTAAGTACATACCTTGTAACTTACGATACAACCTTTAAGAATTTAAATCTATGCCTAGTAAATAAAAGAGAAGACATAAACTAGATGCTAATATGATACAGGTGAATTGACCAAGTGTTCATCTCTTCTAGTCCAAGGAATACTTACATCAACTTCGACAAAAGTCTAAAGTGACATGACATAAAGACACAGTTGTCAAAAATGGAATAGATGGCATCTGGATGACAATCAAAACTTAACTATCAACAAGATGAAATTTAACAGAGATAAAATGTGAATGCAAATGACTCAAAACAAAATAGGCGAGGTAAGATTTTACGTGAATAAAACTAGTTTAATATAGAATATACAACCAATATCAATCAAAGGTCCAAAAGAACACACTATCAGTCTCTAAAAATTGCTAATGAAATCTTGACATAACTAGACATATTTAAATGAGGGCTGGTTAAAAGTTTTAAAAGGTATCACGAATGAATTACTAGATGATATTAAACGTAAATCCAGATTTGAGAACCAAATTTTTCAGATGGTTAAATTACAAACTTAACTATGATTGAAGAAGGATTGCAAAGATGATATATACTGTATTTCTTCAAATCAAAGGTATAACACTTTATATAACTCTAAGAAAAAAATTAATTCATTGTCCAACTAACATACGCTTTCTTTACAACTCAATTTTTATTTTAAATTTACTGAAAGATAGACTCTTACTTAGATATTAATTTTATTACATGTCACTTTTGTGCATACATGAAAAGGAAAATAGGCAAATAAAGTAGTTAAGACATCGCTTAAGCTTCCTTACACTGAGCCTACTTTTTTATCAGCCACTAATATCATTGCATTCCAAATAACAGAGGCTCTTTGGTTAAAATATCGATAATGTAGTATTTTTTAAAAATAAAAAAACCACAAAATAAATGTAAAGCTTTAATACTGGTTCTTAACCTTCTTTTGTACTTATTTAATAAGAGCTGGCCTACTTTTGATTTCTATTTGAGAATGTGGCTACAATCATGTGATAAACTGCTCTGCCTATTTTTTCACCATAATCATTTTGTTTCTAGCTGATAAGGGTACTGTCACTTTTATGCTTTTCTTCCAAACCTTGCATCCATTCTTTTGATTTTAGAACTTTTGCTGATCACTCATGTACAACTAAGCGGTAACTGATACCTGGAAAACAGAGGTCATAGGACACCGTGGATTACAGGATCTATGCAGATCCTGGAGATTGTAAAAGGTAAAACACAATGTTAACTGAAAACTAGTTAATTTAAAGAACACTTGGAAAATTTGGGTATGGAGAGTCAAGAAAAGATGACTTTAAAAGGATATTAATGTGATTTTTAACAATTAACTAGATCAAGTAAAATGTTCATTTTCTATAACTTTTGAGAAAAGCACCAGTGTTAATATAAATCAATTATACATAAATAGAATTCAAAAATATAACTTTATAAAATTAGAGATTTTTTAAAATAATAAAACGACTGACCTTCCTATAGAGAAGCTCATTAAGTCACCTGACACAACTATCCACAGAAATGTCTTTCTTCCCTTTCCCTTCCTTCCCTCCCTCTTTTTTTTTTTGGAGTCTCACGCTGTCGCCCAGGCTAGAAGGTGGTGGCACACTCACAGCTACATTAAGTTTCGCCCAGCTAGGCTCAGGCAATCCTTCTACCTCAGCTTTCCTAGTAGTTAGAACTAAGGTGTGCGTCACCATGTCCAGCAAATTTTCTGATTTATTGTAAAGACAAGGTCTCGCCAAATTGCCCAGACTAGTCTCGAACCCCAGGATCAGACAATCCCTCTAGCCTCAGCCTCCCAAGTTGTGGAATTACGGGTGTGAGCCACTGTGCACAGCCCGTAGAGTAGATTTCTGCAAGATGCAGTAGGGTAATTAATTAGATACTTCCAGAGATGCGTTAAATTCTTTAACTTGTTCTAAGACCTTATACTGGATGAGGCTATATAATTTCTCTAAAGAAAATATTAAACAGCTACCGAAAAACATGTCTTTCTGCAATTAACCTATTATAACAGCATCTTTTCATTAAAAGGTGATGCAATAAGGCATATATATATGGAAACTACAACTGTATGGGTAACGCTTTATTTCACATATTAAATGGTATTAAGACAAAGGGGTTTGTGTTTCGTATCTTTTATTTTTAATTAATTAATTTTTTTTTTTTTTTTGAGTTGGAGTGTCACTCTGTCGCCCAGACTGGAGTGCAGAGGCCGCTCCCGGCCACCGCAGCCTCGACCTGCTGGGCTCTGGCGATCCTTCCACCTCAGCCTTCCGAGTAGCCGGAATTACAGGCGCACACTACCACACCAGGCTAATTTTTTGATTTATTGTAGAGATGAGGTCTCGCCTGCCCAGGTGGGCCTTGAACCCGCTGGCTCAGGCAATCTACTCTCCTCAGCCTCCCAAAGGCGTGGGATTACAGGCTGAGCCACTGAGTCCGGCATTAATTATTTTTAATGAGCCCAGTGGCATCTTAAAATTCAACTACCTAGAAAGAAGTCTACCTTAAGTTGTAAAATTGTGGTAGACTACTTTAAAGTTCCTAAGTCACATCTGTTCAAGGGCACCAAGAAAAGAAATCTGCTAGAATTTATGAGGAGATATTATTAAGGGACAGGGTACAGTTAACAAGTTAATGAGCAAGGAGAGGAGAGGCATACAAGCTAATTAAACAAACAGCAATAAACAATAGCATTATTACCTTATTTGAACCTTAAAAATTATATTACAAAGTAGGTATAACTACTATCTCCACTATTCTATAGATAAGAAAGTTTAAGAAAGTTAAACCTGCTTACAAGGACTCAGGAAATGACCCTACAACAATGAGCTGCTTCTCAGGACCACAATTATTTTATTAAGTTACTCTGTTAATAAAAAATCAGACATCAAAAGGGTACTTCTGGGAACTCAAAAGTTAACTTTTTTACAAAGACAGATTGGGAGTATATCAGCAAAATAAAGGATAAAGTTTTCCTTAATATATCTACAATCAATAAGAAGACAATCAAATGAAAAAACATGGCCACAAACAGAATATAACACAGATAATATAATTAGACGTCTAGCTTCATTAGCAAATCAAGAAAGCACACATTAAGTGAAAGCTTTCTGCTCTTCAGATAACTGATCAAGACTGTTAATATAAATGTTAAAGGGTAATTTAACGGGTATTACATTGAATCTATAGATTGCCTTGGGTAGGATGGACATTTTAACAATGTTGATTCTTCCAATCCATGAGCATGAAATATTTTTTCATTTGTTTATATCTTCGATTTCTTCGAGCAGTGTTTTTGTTGTAAAGGTCTTTCACTTCTCAGGTTAGGAAGATGCCAAGGTATTTTTTTTTTTTTTTTTGATGGCGATTGTGAATGGGATTGTACCTTTTATTTAGTTCTCTGCCTGTTTGTTATTGGTATATAAAAATGCGACTGTCTTTTGCACGCTTATTTTGTACCTCAAGACTCTGTCAAAGTCCTTTATCAATGCAAGGTTTCTGATAGATACTCTTGGGTTTTCAAGGTCATATCATCAGCAAAGAAGGATAACTTGACTTCCTCTTTTCCTATTTGGGTACCCCTGATCTTCTTCGCTTCTCTGATTGCTCTAGCTAGGACTTCCAACACTATGTTGAAAGGGCAGTCTTGTCTTGTTCCAGTTTTCAGGGGTAATGCTTCCAATTTCTGTCCATTTAGCAATATGCAGGCTGTGGGTTTATTGTAGATGGCTCTTACTATTTTGAGGTATGTTCCCGCTATGACTAGGTATTCAAAGGTTTTTTATCAAGAAGCGATGCTGGATTTCGCTGAAAGCTTTTTCTGCGTCTAATGACATAATTATGGTTCTTGTTTTTACATCTGTTGATCAACTGAATTATATTTAAGGTCTTGCAGATGCTGAACCAACCCTGCATCCCAGCAATGAAGCTTACTTGGTCTTGGTGAATAATTTTTGAGATGTGTTGTTGGATCTGATTTGCTAGAATCTTGTTGAGAATTTCTGCAGCTATGCTGATCTGGGATATTGGCCTGTAGTTCTTTGTTCAGTCTTTACCTGGTTTGGCTATCAGTGTGATATTAGCATCATAACATGATTTGGGGAAAGTACCGTATTTCTCGATTGCCTGGAATACTTTCAACAGCATTGGTATCAGCTCCTCCAGGTATGTTTTGTAGAATTCCATTGGAAAGACACAGGGCTTTTTTTGTAGGTAGTTTTATTATGACGTAGTCAATTTCCTGGGTTGTTTCTGGTCTATTTAGGGTCTCCATTTCTTCTTTTCTCAATCTTGGGAGGTTGTGTGAAGTCAGAAAGTTCCTCATTTCATTTAGGTTTTCAAATTTATTTCCATACAGGTGTGCACAGTAATCTGTGATAATCTGTTTTATTTCTTCAGGGCCAGTTACAACTTGATCTTTTGGGTTTCTAATTTTGGTTTTTTAAGCTTATTTTTTTTCTTGATCAATCTGGCTAAGGGGTTCATCAGTCTTGTTTATCCTTTCAAAGAACTGGCTTTTAGTTTCATTGATTTTTTTCTGTGCTGTTTTGTCTTCTATGTCCAGTAATTGGGCTTTTACTTTGGTTATCCAGATTCTGATAAAAAGTAACAGGCCAAAAACTTATCCCAAACACATATGCATATGGCAATTTAACCTTTATTCTAAATAAATAAGTAAATAGACATTTATAGCAGCTTTAATCATAATTGTCAAATCTTGGAAGCAACCAAAACATCCTTTAGTAAATGAATGGATAAACAAACTATGGTAAAGTTTAGGTATAGCAAAGGCTAAATTTTCTGAAGCAACAGAAAAACATATGGAGAAACAGATGACTTATCTTTTCTAGCTAAAGATTTTAATTCACTGCCTTCTTCGGTAGAACCAAGTAGATGAAAGATATACCAAGAAACAGGAGTAAAAAAGTCACTTCAAATAGCATACAATCCAGCAATCGTGCTCCTTTGTATTTATCAAAATAGTTGAAAACTTATCTCCACAGAAATCTGTACACAGATGTTTAAAGCAACTTTATTCATAATTGTCAAGTCTTACAAGCAACCAAAACATCCTTTAGTACATTAATGGATAAATGGCACATCCAGAGAGTGGAATAGCATTCACTGCCCAAAATAAATGAGCTATCAAGTCATGAAAAGACAATGGAGGAACTTCAAATTTGTATGACTAAATAAAAGATCTGAAAAGGCCACATACTATATGATTCCATTTTGCTAGAAACTTAAAACTGCTCTAAAAAACAGTATCTACTTTAAAAGAAAGTCCCATGTCTGGAAACCATGAAAAACATACCACTTAATAACATAACAAGGCAATCCAATGGAGGAACAAGAGAATTAGAACCCAATGGCAATGAAAATCCTGTATATGACAAAACTTACAGGATACTGTCCAAGTACATACAAAAAACAAGGATATCTGACAACCAGTGAGCTAAGCTGGCACTCCAGAAACTAGAAAAAGACAAGAGTAACCAAATAGAAAATAAAGATGATAGCAGAAATAAATTGAATATTTACTCCACACACCAAAAATCATAATACGGATATGACAGTAAATAATCAGAAAACTTCCATGAAATGAATAATTTCTGAAAGAATAAAAATTAGAATGGAAAACTGGAATAGATCAATAAGAACTAAAGAAATGGTAATTGAAGCCTATCCTAAAAAAATGTTATTACAGTCAGTTTTTAGTGGTGGTCTATTAAACTGTCAAGATATAAATTATTCCTCATTTACTGACTGACACAACTAAAGATATTAGCATTGAATTCAGAAGGAATTAAACACTTGCCTTATTAAATAAATACTAAAGTCATTATAATTTTTTTTTTTTTTTTGAGTTGGAGTCTCACTCTGTTGCCCAGACTAGAGTGCAGTGGCCGCTCCCGGCCACTGCAGCCTCGACCTGCTGGGCTCTGGTGATCCCTCTGCCTTAGCCTTCCAAGTAGCTGGAACTACAGGCATGCGCTACCATGCCCGGCTAATTTTTTGATTTATTGTAGAGATGAGGTCTCGCCAAGCTGCCCAGGTGGGTCTCAAACCCACGGACTCAGGCAATCCACTCACCTCAGCCTCCCAAGGTGCGGGATTACAGGCTGAGCCACCAAGCCCGGCTTGTCATTTGAATTTTAAAAAGTATTGGGGTGGTCGTGAGCATGCCATGGCACTCCAGCCTGGGCGACAAGAGAGAGACTCCAACTCAAAAAAAAAAAAAGTATTAGATTAGAAACACACGAGAAGAAGTAAACAGTATAATAGAAAGCCCAGAAATAGATGCCAAAACAAAAGAGATTTCAATTAATGGATAAAAAATTGGTTTGACAAACAACTGACATAATTTGTTATCCATCTTATAGATATTCTAAATAAGTCAAACACTTAATGGTTAAAAAAAAGCAATAAAAATCGTCCAAGAAAACACAAGAGTAGCACAAGAAATGGGAAAAATCTTTGTAAAAAATTTCAAGAATTTAGGAGCTAAAAAAAAGAAAAAAAGAGATAACCATATCTGAGTACATTAAAATACTAAATGGTTGTGTGGCAAGCCCCATCGAAAGTGAAATCAACAGACAAATGAGATCAGGAAAAATATATGAAACTTATGACTACTAAAAAGATTACTCTCTATAAAATTTGAAAAACTCTTTAAAACAAAATTGGTAGGAAAAGACACCCCAATAGAAAAACAGGAAAGGATGGGAAGAGGCTAACAGAAAAGAAATCCAAATAGCAAATAAAATGTTCAATGTCACTAAAAAGTCAAATGAGAACTATCACTTTAAGCCCATGACCACTCACCAAAATTCAAATGAGTGACACTGGTTAATGCTGCTTGAGATTCTTGGAGAGAAAGACATGCTACTACACTTGGTTTTTATATGTGTTTTTAATGTGCTTCCTGAAAAACAACATGACTAGTCACACACTCTCCATTTCAGAAATGTTATTCCTGGAATCTTAGATGTGAAGAACCTATGCTTTTTCAAAAATAAAAGCAGATACTTATAACAGAAGAACACCAGAAGAATATTTTGTAACCATTCAATTTTTAAGGCAAAAAGATACAAGTATGCTTTAAAAACATTAGGTTCTCAATTCAAGATTTTCTACCACGATATAAAATATTAACATATTTACAATTAATTCAAAGCTGTATTTCCTCATCCTTAGCAGTGGCAATGAGTTTATACACAAAACTCTTCCTTTCATTGATCTTTAAGAAACAGCAAAAAAGAAAACCCTTGGCGGGGTGTGGTGCCTCATGTCTGTAATCCCAGCACTTTAGGAGTCGGGTGCGAGGACTGCCTGAGCCCAACGTCAAGACCAGACTGAGAAACTTGGCGAGACCGCGTCTCTACAATAAATCAAAAAATTAGCCCGGCGTGGTTGTGCACACCTAGTTCCAGCTAGTTGGAAGGCTAAGGCAGAAAGATCACCTGAGCCCAGCAGGTTGCGGCTGCAGTGGCTGAGAGTATGCCACTGCACTCCAGGCTAGACACCAATGAGATTCCCACTCAAAAAAAGAAAAGAAAAGAAAATCCTTGAGGCAAAAGAATGGGCTAAAGTTAATGAGCATAAAATAGCCTTTAAGTGCAGCCTAAGACCTAACATTATTTTCCCAAAGCCGGCGGGGGGTGCACCATAAAAATGTTTAACAGAATGCTATATACTGAAGCATAGCAAAAGGAGGAAGACTACTATTTTAAAATCAAGTATTGAGAGAAAAATAACATAGTAATATTATTCTCTCCCTTTCTACATGAAAATCAATGTAATTCTGAACATTCCAGTTTTCTTTCTAACACAGTATTAAGAAGGTATAGCAACCAAGTTTTAAAAAGAAGGGTACGTAAATTTTTCCATAAAAAAAGATTAACTTTTAATGTAGTGCTTAACTTACTTGCTAGGTGAATTATGCACTTAAGTTTTGCTTCCCTTTTAACTGTAATGGGAAAAAACTGAATCCTTTTAAAAACTAACACAAGATTCTCATTTCTCAAGTCACATCAAAATTAGATTTTGAAATAAATCAAACAATTTTTCAACGTTTAGCATAGAAATGAAAGGATAACTAAGGATTAGTTTAGCAGATAATCTTAGACTAGAAATAATAATTGTATAGGATAGAAGGTAAAAGTATAATGAAATAAACATATTATATAGGTCTAACGAGTACTTACTGCACCAGGTGTTGCACCTAAAAAAAAAAAAAAGAAAGAAAAAAGAGGAAAAATATTTACACCTTGTTTAAATCATACTCTCCCTAATAGTTTTACTATTTATTCAATACTATTTCTTCCTTCTCATCCTCACTCACTAAAGATCCTGAGACTGTCCCATACAACCTATGTGCTTGCTGCTCTCTTTTCCACAAAATAAACATGTGTACTGCAAAACATTTTCAGAATTTGAACTTTTTTTTTTTTGAGTTGGAGTCTCACTCAGTCGCCCAGACTGGAGTGCAGTGGCCAGGAGCAACCACCGTGGCCTCAACCTGCTGGGCTCCGGCGATCCTTTCGCCTCAGCCTTCTAAGTAGCTGAAACTACAGGCGCACGCTACCACAGCTGGCTAATTTTTTTTTTGGATTTATTGTAGAGATGAGGTCTCACTAAGTTGCCCAGGCAGGTCTCAAACCCGCGGGCTCAGGCAATTCACTCATCTCGGCCTCCCAAAGCGTGGGATTATAGCCTGAGCCACCGAGCCCGGCCGAATTTGAACTTTCAATCTACAAACTCACTTTAAGTCAGTCTGAGAAGTATTCAACTTTGTCTTGTTTCTCTTCTCTTTATTATTATAGTTTTCTATCTTGCCCAATTCCTCTTTCTCTATTAAACACAAACACACACACCAAAGTACAATAATGCCTCTGACCCGATCCTATGGCTTTTGACTTCTGATAACTTCAACGATTTAGATTACAGACTTATGCTGTACCATCAGTAGCCATCAGCCACCATATAACCCTGTTTAAATTACAATGTAAGTAAAAGAAACTAAAAAAGCTCAGTTTCTCAACTGCACTGCTACATTTCAAATACTCAAGAATTACATGTGTCTTGTGACTACTGTATCTCATAGAACAGATCACAGAACACTTCTGACAACTGAAGAGAGTTCTAATAGATGGTGCTGCCCTACACTACTAAAGAAAACCCTAAGGGATTTTGAAATGCATGTTAGTCACAAAACTCAAACTAATAATCTCTAACTTTAGAAATTAGTAAGTAAAAAGAAAAAAGATTATACATAAAACAAAGTTTATATATACTGAGTGCATGAAAAAAAAAGCTATTGTGAACCACAATGGTAGAGTGAAAGCATTTTAAAAGTAACTAAAAAAAACTTCATGTAATTTTCCAGGATTATTTAGGGTGATACTACCCAGCATCTTTCAAAGATCAATTACATCCCACAGAAATCTGCAGGGGGCCAGGTGCAGTGGTTCAAGCCTGTAATCCCAGTACTCTGTATTTTAAACATCTTTTGATCAATACCGTTTAAAACAAAAACTGTTTTGTCATACTCAAAGGATAAAGTTCAGCATCTAGAATATTAGTTTATGTAAAAAACTATTTATTCACGGATAATAGAGGCATTATATTAAAGCCTCATTAGTCAAAATGGCCAGTTAGTGATAAAAGATGTTAAAAAATGTATGATAGGTCTTACAAACTTCAGTGACAAGGGTCAAGCAGATGATAGAAAAAAACTGTGTCCAGAAGGCCAAAGAAAGCACATACCCTACCCACATCTAAAGTATGGAGCCACTTCATTCCAGTGTTTGCTGAGTACAAATATAGACTCAACCAGAATCCATTCATTCAACAAATATTCTCTGAGGATCTACTGTGTTAACAGGAGTATTGCTAAGCTAATTATAAAATTTAAGAACACTGTGTGGGCCAAAGCATATCTGCAGACAAAATTTGGTCTAGAACCCCGACCTAAAACTGTGAGAATCTTCCAAGAATTCAGTTGTGGACACTATCCCTACTACATTCTGCCTAAAAAAGAAAAACCAGGAGCTTATATATATAAGGTCTAAGAAAATTATATTATATAAGGTCTAAGAAAATACTGCTTTTATTTCTCATTGCAGTGTGTCTGCTACTCTCCAAATTCAGTCTAATACATACCACAATCTTACATGTTATACATACCTGCTGCTACATCCATACTGTTTACTCCTGGCTGCAAGAAGAAAAATGACATTAGTAATATTCACCTTATTTAAACTATTTTTTATTTAAGTTCCTCATAAAGCAGGATGAAACCAGTCCCTTCTATGTAAAATCTTCAAGCCACTGACTTAGATTCTTAGCAAAAGTTTTAGTGGTCTCAGTTTTCTGAGCTTGCTATAACCTGCAAAAGAGATCAGCAACCTGGGGCTACCTAAGTACTTTAATCTAACTTCAAGTACTTAAGTGTACACAGATCCACAACCCTTTCCTCACAATTCTGAAAACCCAAGTTTTTTCAAGTATGGCACTAAAATTCATTATAGTGGCAAAATCTGCCCTGAATGAACATGAAAGTCTTTACAATCTTTATTTATCCCACACCAGAGTGAAAATTTGTAAGTTTTGTTATAGAAATACTAATATGTAATCAATTAGCACTGTCCTAGTCTTCACAGGACATTTTTACATAATATATAATATATGCAATGTGCTACTTTCCAATATTAAAAAGAATTTTGAAATGTATCTGGTCTCATGGGTTTTGAATAAGGCATTACAAATTTACCACCCCAAGGGAGTATGCCACTCCTACTCATTACAATCACTAGGCTATCAAGTAAAAATAATTAAGAATAAACAAGTTCAACTAGTATGAGTATTATATAAACTAATACAAGTAATTTCTATATTGCTATACTACCCAACAGGAGTGGTAAGGCTTTCAAGGATATTCTAATTTGCCATAGCTGAAGACTAAAGAAATGTGGATTTCAAATTAAATCTTCTGAATTCTAAATCTAGTATTAAATCACACTATGTAAATTTTTTATCAGTGCTCAGTAACTGTCTATCCTTTAAACCTAAAATGTTACCAGACTATAAAATGCTTGTGGCTCATAATTTATGTTTTTCAGCATTCAGGTCTAGTTTAATGTAGAATGTATTTAATAACTAAGGATGTACATATACTATCATTGTAAGAAAAACTGTAAATGTCTATCACTCAAGTTACAGAAACTAAAAGTTCACTGTACATGTCATATTCCACTACAGTACTCTAGACGCACTTAAAAGGCTAACATGATTGCATATAAAGTGCATATATTATTTCCTATATAAAAGCAATCAAACCAGAAAATAGTTATTTTCTCAAGATTACCGGTAACGCAGGCTGCATGGAGGCCTGAGACATATGAGACATCATCATTCCAGGCATTACTGAAGACATCATTCCAGGCATCTAAAATAAAAGTGAAAAAAGGATTACTACATATGACCTTATTATGACTTTAAGAATTGTATAACTTAAGATTACCACTGAACTTTATACTATGTGAGTAGTATGCTTAGTAAGTGCTTGTTGAATGAATGAAGTACTTTATCAACCATGTATTTTAATATTTATGTCATAGTCGACATGTATAGTCAAAATATTTTAACAAGTAAATTTATAAGTTTGAACCATTAAGGCTATTAACTTCTTTTCAGTTTTAACTTAACAATCTTTATTATTAACATTCATGTTTTTCTCCCTTCTGTGAAACAAGAGAATTTAAGATAAATTTTTTTCAGCATTTTTTTAACCTTTTACTTTTAATATCTATACAGAATAAATTTTACTATCTGGGACATTTCAAAATCCTAGTTCAAATATGCTTAAAATCTAAGTGATGACTTTAAAAATACATTAAAAAAACAAACTTTTAAATCACAAATTATCTCCTCTCTTGAACAGAAAACTTAAGGCACATAAATAAATATCTGAAGATTTGGGATTTCAATCAGTTTATCTATGACTGCCATTCAAATCTATAAACTAATTATACTAAGTGTGAAATTTATGAAGATTAACAAAAATTTCATGAGGATTTGACCCAATGCTCATCTATGTTAGAATAATCCCAAATTACAATTTTGATTATAATACAACCATCAAAAGGATTTAAGGAAATTGAGAAGGGGACAAAAATTACATACAATAATAAGAGCTATTGGAGCAAGGTGACCAGTTATTTAACAGCTTCAAATTAAATGAACAGATTGAGAACTAGAAACAACAGAAAAGAAATAAGCATATAGTCAACAGATTAAAGCCTACTAAAGGTAGATAAAAAAATTCACACGGTGAACCATATTGTGAAAGTAGATCATAAAACTAAACAAGGCCAAATACCTATTAATATGAAGTAGCATGGTGTTAATGAATTAAAAACAACTAATTAATTGTTTAAGCATCATTAAACAAGAACTCGATGACAGAAACTGTCTAGAAGAATGTGGTGGCCTACTTGAAATATGGTAAAAAAAGTATGTATTTTTAAAGGTACAAATTTTGAAAACAGAAGCACTGACAAATTTGTATCAACTAGAATAAGAGAATGACAGAAATGATTTACAGGTAATGGGAAAAAAGGTAGCAATCAAATGAAAAAGAACTAGACTTGCTCTGAGCCCATATATACCCCCAACAGATACACCTTCAGTTAATTTTGCTTTAGACTAATATAAAACAAGTTGAACCAGGTAACTAGATGTGGAGAAAAGCAACCCAAACATATGGTGGGCAACAGAGAAACAGCCTGCTACTTAAAAAATGATCTATATATAAAACTGAATGCTAGTAACACCCAAAACTAGAATTCTAAGCTAAACTGAGAAATCAAATTTTGAAAACTCAAGAGAAAAACAAATCAAAGTAATTTCTCATTAAGAACTAAAGATATTTTTCAAAGTAGGGTAAAATCTCCATAATGCAATGGAACATTCCCTCATGGTAGCAGAAGACTTTACAAATAAAAATAGAAATATTCTGATTTTATAACACATGCAAAGATTCAATTCTATTTATATCTAGACCAGGGCGTAAGACTCACAGCAAACAATTTTTGAAACATACTGAGTTTAACAATGTTCTCTTGAATTGTTCTTCTCATATCTCAAATTTTTTTTTTTTTTTTGAGTTGGAGTCTCACTCCATCGCCCAGGCTAGAAGCAGTGGCAAGCTCATGGCCACCCTAGCGCTGACCTGCTGGGCTGCGGTAATCCTTCTGCCTCAGCCTTCCAAGTAGCCAGAACTACAGGTGCGTGCTACCACACCTGGCTAATTTTTTTTTTCATTGTAGAGACAAGGTCTCACCATGTTGCCCAGGTTGTTCTCAAACCCACAGGCTCAGGCAGTCCTTTCACCTAGGCCTCTCAAGGTGCTGGGATTACAGGTTTGAGCCATCAAATTTTTAACAACTTAAAAATTTTCCTTTAGACTAGAATTTATGATATTGGTTATAAAACGAGATTTAATATCAAGTAAAAAGCTATACCACTCTCAGTAACTCTGTAAACTCTGGGGGGGGGTGATAAAGACTAGTTAAGTTTGTTTTACCTGACAAACTTATCTGCAAGACTTAAATTATGCACATCTGAATATTCTGAAAGTAAACAGATAATTAATTTTTAAACCAAACAGTGATGTTAACATGAAACCAAAGAACAAAACCATAAATGTGCAAAATACTACATTCCTATGGAAAGTTATTATAAGAATTTGACAGCCAGGAGTGGTGGCTCACGCCTGTAATCTCAGCACTTTGGGAGGTGGAGGTGAGAAAGCTGCCCGAGTCCAGAGGGTTGAGGGCAGCCTGGGCAACTTGGCGAGACCTCGCCTCTACAATAAACCAAAAAATTAGCCAGGCGTGGTGGCACATGCCTGTAGACTCAGCTACTTGGAAAGTTGAGGTGGAAGGATTGCCTGAGTACGGTAGGTCAATGCTAGGGTGTCCGTGAGCATGCCACTGCACTCTAGCCTGGGCAACAGTGAGACCCCGACTTAAAAAAAAAAAGTTGACAAGTTTCTTCAGAGACTTTAGGATCACAGAAAAGCCTGTTTTTCAAAGCCTGAAGAATTTACTTTGTGGAAATGTTATAATGATTCCTGTTAGTAATTCTAGGATACACATGACATGGAGATAAGATTTTTCTTTTCTTTTCTTTTCTTTTGAGTTGGGAGTCTCACTTTGTCGCCCAGACTGGAGTGCAGTGGCCGGGAGCGGCCACTGCAGCCTCGACCTGCTGGGCTCTGGAGATCCTTCAGCCTCAGCCTTCCAAGTAGCCGGAACTATAGGCATGCGCTACCACGTCTGGCTAATTTTTGATTTATTGTAGAGATGAGGTCTCGCCAAGTTGCCCAGGCGGGTCTCGAACCCGCGGGCTCAGTCAATCCACTCACCTTGGCCTCTCAAAGCGCTGGGATTACAGGCTGAGCCACCGAGCCCAGCCAAGAGAAGACTTTTATAATTCCTATTTGGAAGCTGATTTTTTTCAAAGGATTTGTGTTGACTTTTGTGCCAGTCACTTATAGCATCATCACCAATTTGAGACCATTAAAATTTTCTAAGTTATCTATTATTTTTTATTTTAACATTACACTGCTAATGGGAACTGGCTTGTGGTACAAATCCTCAGAAGTTACTTTCCCCATCCTCCTCATTCCAATAACGAAAGTTGAGGCACGTAAGTTTCTTTACTATCTGTCCCCTTTTGCATGGGAGTATATTTCTTGCTTCACTCGAGGAGTTTCCCAGCTTTATCTGTAGTATTTTAGACTTCCCATTTTTTTCTCTCTTAGGAACACATGAAATACAGCCACATGTTGCTTAATCACAGGAATATGTTCTGAGAAATGCACCATTAAAGCTATTCTGTCACTGTGAGAACACCATAGAGCGTACTTACACAAACCTATATGGTATAGCCCACTACACACCCAGGTTGTACGGCATAGCATGCTGTTCCTATAAAAACCTGTGCAGTATGTTTCTGCACAGAACACTACTGGCACCTGTAACACAGTGATATATATTTGTGTACATAAACACAGAAAAGATAAAAATAAAGTACAATCTTAGGGAACCTGTCATTCACCAAAATGTCACTATGTGGTAAATGACTGTAAGATAATATCCTCATCACTGAAGATATCATAAGTTCAATGAAAATGATTCAAAATGATAAAAATTCTTAACTAAGTTGCTACAATAATGCCACAGCAAATTAAACGAGCCACATCATTATTTAGGGTACAAAGTAATTCATAGCCACTTAATATGAAGCCTACTATAAAATCTAAACCATTTACTAAGCTTTACAAATTTCTGCTTAAACTACTTTGGCAAATACATAAAATGGTATAATTAAGAATTTTTTAGTTGTTAGGATCTGAGATGGGGAAAGAATGGCAGAGGAAAGACACACACACAGAGGGAAGACAAACATGTATGACAAACTATATTTTCTAAAATACGAAACATGTGAACCTTATGAACACTTTGGCACCTTTTAAAAATGCAATTGATATACTATATTTGATATAATTTATTTGTAAATGGCCAACCATACATATACATATACACACACCATGTAAAAAACTTTTATGTATATTTCTATTTTCTATTTTTTTAACAATAAGTTATAAAAACCAATTATTAAGATGGCCACAGAAGAGTCACCAGTGTAAAAAAAATAAAAATAAAACTAGGGAGTACCACACAACCTGATCATTCTCAACATCCCAGAAATTTTATTTCACTTAACAGTATATATACTTTAAAAAACGAAAAAAATACAGTAGTAATAAAAGCAGTATTGATGCTATAGCAAATAAGTTTTATAAAATGTAAATTAAATTAATTCAATTTTAGCATAATATGCAAAGAAAATAAAAGTGAAGAACTTCACATAGAGACTTCACAACTTCTTTCCTTCATAATTATTTCCTCAAGTTTTTCCCACTGGAAAGAAATCACAACTTGACCTATTTTTTGTCTTATGGCAAATCATGTGAAAAAAAATACTAATTCCTAAATCTGGTTGATTTTTTTAAAACCCTTCTTGCTGCAGATCTGTAGCTACAAATTGATAACCTACATTTGTCTTCCCTTTTTACCTGGTTCCCTTTAAATGTGCTAAAGTAAAATTCCACAATGTACAGCCCACAGAGGTTGTTTATAGTATTAAAAACAACAATCTCAAATTCCATTATTTTATAAAAATATAAATAAATTTTAAAAAGTGAATAAATGCAAAAACGAACATTTAGTAAGGTTTAAGGTTATTAAAGCTCAACCCTTAATTTAATAAGGGAATACCATCTGAATTAGGGATACTTATCATATAAAAAGAAAAAAATGCCCTAGTACCCCAAATGTGCTAAACTCTTTCAACCTACAGAATTCAGAATTGCTGAAATATAGCAACCTTTTCAGGTTCTAAGGAGGTTAGCTCAATTAAATACATAATCTTATATTGCTAT